>OX578142.1:151728482-153120982 GCA_951213105.1 Amaurobius ferox
CTTAGTGCAATATTAGGACTTGATAAAGAATTTTTTCGAAATGAACTATTCTTAAGCCTAGAGCTCTTCCACGTGCAAGCTTTAATGCTTGATTATTTTGGTATTCCTTTTTTTGTTTCCTCTCCATTGACTTTTGTTGATTATCTTTAGCTTTCTGAACTGTAATATGTATTATAATTTCCTCTTTATTGTTGAATTTCATTTTATTTCATTGTATTCTGTAGGCATAAAAATTTTTAAGGTAGTGTATTATGAGTTACTTCTTCTATTCTACCATTGGATTTACGATTTTAATATTTTTTTCGATAATAATTTTTGGATTTACGATTTTAGATTTTAAAGATCTTTTTAATAACATCATCATCAAATATTTATTTTCTGTCATTAAACAGCTCTTCGATCCATTCAAATAAAATACTCTTACTAAATATGACTCGTCTACCTTTAATAATTTATTGCATTTTGTTCTTTTTCACAACTATCTTGCACATGGTAATGCTGTATACCTCCAAACGATTGGAGTACCGCAAGGATCCACTAGTAGCTCTATGCTCGCCAATATGTATCTTTACTTTTACGAAAGACAATCCACTCTGTCCACTCATAACATTTCTATTTTTCGTTACATTGATGATGTTTTTCTTTGTTTTCATACTGCACAAGATCCTTTACCCACACTTAATATTTATCCATCCAGTCCTGAGTTAATACCTAATGAATCCCACCCTTTCAAATCTGTAAATTATCTTGATATCACCATTTACATACAAAGTAACTCATTCAATACTACTATTTATGATGAGAGACATCAATTAAATTTAATGTAAAATTCTTCCCTCATTCTTCTTCTTGCCTTAGTAAGCAAGTTTTTAAAAATCTGATCGTCAGCTATTTGCTCCGCATCAAACGCCTTGATAGTAATAAGTGCACACGATCACATATTAATCGTCTCAAAAGTCTATGCTCTATGTACAATTTTCCCACCTTATTTGCAGATTGCAGTATAAGTACGATACTCAGTAGTAGTGGAAACACCATAAAATAAACACCACCCCGGCGGGCAAAAATAAAAATGTGCAAATATTACAAAAACAGTCATTTCGGTTACACAAAAAAACGTGCAAAATTTTTAAAAAACCGCCTCGGCGGGTAAAGAAAAAAGTTTAAAACACTCATAAAACCATTAAGGCGGATATCTAAAAAGCAAATTAAAAAAAATAGGCTACGGCTCCAAAAAACAGTGTTATCCATACTTTAAATGTTTTCGATCATAGTGGTCACTTCTCGGTTAGATTCTAAACTCCTGGGTTTGTATCACCGAAATCATGTACAACTACTTCTACACTCTCTGGTCTGGTCCATTCCAACGCGGTATTTTGCGTGGTCAGCATTCAAGCTGGATCACATGGTGGACACCCTTGAAGATTATTCACTCTGGCGGCCTTCAGACTTGTGAGTTGCCCTTTTTTTGCAAGTCTGTGCATTTGTGCGCTTTTTTCATGATTATGTGGTTTTTTATGTTTTTAAGTTGCATTTTGTCCTCTTTGGTCTTTTTCTGTGAATCTCGTACAGATTACATAAAATTTTAACCACGTGTTTTTATGCAATCATAGAAACAACGGATTTTAGTATATCTGTCTAGAATGGGCCCCTGAAGACGTTTCTGACAGATATACTATTCATTGATTTATTTTCATTGTCCTGGCCTTTCTGTGCTCTACTTTTCCTGCCTTTCCTCGTGACTTTTTACTTTCTGTTATTAAATACACGTTATTATATTGCCCGCGGTTTGATACTGTGTTTACTGATTTTCACTCCTGCACTTTCGTTTTTCTTATTTTAATTTATATATATATATATATATAATAATAATAAAAGTTTGAAAATCCAATGAAAGAATAGAGAGAAGTTTCAACTCAAAAAACCCCAACAATACAAAATGCCTTACAAATAAAAATATCAAACAGAGAATCATCAGTCAAGTGGAAAATAAAATGGAAACCTCTAGTCATCAAGCTGAAGACAAACAAAAAACATCAATGGAAAGGAATCGATAAAATAAAATAAAATAAAATCCAAGCATGAAAGCTTTACATGTGGACAAGCCCTAGGCCTAATAATGAATTGTTCATTTCGATAAAACTCATTATCAAGTCCAAGTATTTTATAAAAATGAACACAGAATGCATGTTTCTGATATCAAAGATAGATTATATCTATAAACACTGATAACTTGGACAACATACATAAAGATTGAAAAATAATAGGAAACAAGAATACCTGAAAAAACACTGCACTGTCTGATCCATTGGAGCCTTAAATAAAGAGACCAATGTTGCCAATCTCAAAAAATAAAATGTTGAAAACTGCTGTTGCCAATCGTGAGAAAGAAATAACAGTAATGAGAAAAGACGATAAAAGGTGATATTCAATAGTAAGAACATATAAATACATGGTAACGCTTATTCAAGAGAATGTGGATGTCTGGCTAAAATAAGATACTAAGGAGAGAATTTAAGTATAATCTATCATTTCAAACTTTTTAACTATACTATGTACTAAATGAGCTGGATATTTATATAATTTGCTAGTAATTTTAAGTTTATTAATATGCGTAGCATGAAATTTTGTATCAGATAATCTATAAATTCTAAAATGCTGATTAAGTATAATATTTCTAAACAATTGAATCGAGTTACAGGAATTAAAAGGTAATATCTTATTAATGTTAAAGTTAAAATAGTCTTTTTTATCATATAAATTAGTAACTATCCTATTAGTAGGTTCAATAATAAGATTTATGTCCAAAAATTAATGTTATTACTAATAGTGGCTTCATTAGGATTTAGTTCCAAATTATCCGGCTAGAAATCTATATCTATGACACAGTTGTCTGTAAAGACCAAACAAATCAGATCATCAACATATCTGTAAATTTTATATGCTGTTGAAATAAAAGATTTTTTATAATGATAAAGGTATAAATTAGCTAATATACTGCTACTACAGCCACCTTGTGGAACCCCTGAGACTTGTAAGTATAATTTATTACCTTGAAATATATAATTATTGAAAAGAACAAAGTGAAGAAATTTAGGAAATTTGGTAAATATAGTATGAGTAGTATGATAAGTAATATAAGCATTATATAGAGCTAAAATTACTACATAAAGATCAGAGATCTTAATATTATTAAAAAGATCTTTAAAATCAAGAGTTTGAAATCCAGTTAGTTTACCAAGTGATGTTAATTTATTCTCTAATTCTTTACTATTATTTAGAATAAGGTAGTTATTGCTAAAGAAACGTAAACCATCATTTATTACATTTAAATAATTTAGAAGTAATTTACTGGCAGTAGTATAATGACCACTATAGTTACTGTTCTAAATTTAATAGGATTTTTATGAAATTTAGGTATTATCACTATATATGGAAATTTAAGAAATTTATCATTAATATTTAAATCACTATACATATTGATAATTTTCAGTTTAATACTATTAATGGAGTGTGCATCAAGTTTAAATAGACTATTGTTATTTATATAATCTAACAGAAATTGTATATGGAATGTTTTACAGATAATAGCATAATTATTAGAAGCTTTATCAACATAAGTAATAGCAAAAGATCTTTGTAAATCATTAATGGAATGTTTTAAATTATCAGTATTATATATAGATCTAGACAATTTAATACTGCAAATAGTATTTTTATTACATTTTAATAAAGTGAATTTCCACATATTAAATGCCTCTAAAGGCAGAGCGTATTTAGAAGCTAATTTATAAATATATTTATCAAGGTCAAGATTGATTGACTTTAAAACTTTAAAAGAGTTATAACAAGGTGGTAACCTGAATTTTGTACCAAATGACATAATGATTCTTAAAGTTTCGTTTTTAGCTATTGCTAAGTCTCCTGTAACGATATGGCCCAAGTGTGGATTTATATAGTCAGCATATTCGTCTACCTTGCAAATACAATCATTATCTACATTTGACATGGAATCTTTATCAATAGAGAGAGATTGTGAAATTCCATTGTAATTAAAAATAATTCTACCAATCGACTTGTTGTATTTAAAAGTCTTAGTAACATTCAAATCCTCAATAAGCAAAAAGTGTTTGAATTTGTTAAAAATAGACTCAAAATTTATAGAATTATAAATTGGATGTTTAAAAAATATCACACAATAAGAATTAGTAGACATATTATTATTATGAAATAGATTAAGTTTATTTTTAAATACTTTGATCTAGTAATGAGCAAATCATAGAAAATATGATTAAAATGTTCATTAGTTAGATTTAATTTTGAGAAAATAGCATTAACATTATTTAAATTTTTTTTCTTAACCGCAAATTTATATATGTACTTCTACTTTTAAAAAATGTAAGAAGGCATACTATACCACTAATACTGATCTATACCATGTAATTAGAAAAAATACTGTACCTTTAACTATAAAAAATTTAGTGGATTCCTGTCAGTTATTTTACATAATGTATTCGCACATGAAATTTCATGACGATACATACATGCGCTCGTAAATTATCTTACCCACATTTTAGAGGCAAATACATATTCATATTACACACCAACAAAGCCTTACACCTTTCACCTTTCTGGTCGGTCGGACGGTCTGGGTCTCAACAACAACAACACCAACAAAGCCAAATAAATATGCGCACACACACACAGGTACATATACATATATGCACATACATAGACAAACACATATACATATATGCACACACATAGACAAACACACATACATATACGCACACACAAACACATACATACGCGCACAGAGAAACATATACATACGCGCACACACACAAACACATATACATATATGCACACAATACATACATCTTGCGGAAAATATTTGAACTGTGTTCATGAGGTCTTAAAACATACTTTTCCGATACCTTATTTTTCTTTCTTTTGCCGATTCGCACCAAATAAAACATTAAAATAACTTGATATGAGTTACTCAATAATGACCTTAACAGCAATGCGCTATGTCTAAACTACGAATTTTAAAACAATTGTATACATATAGTGGCGTCAAAATGCGAGGAAAGTCGTTAGAGCAACAACGCTCCGCACACTTCTTGTTTCATAATAAGATGTACAGTATGCGAAATGATTTTATTAACACATGCCTTTAGCTACCAATTACCAATAATACCATTATTTCAACCATAGTTCAAACAATCATTTTCCCGCTTAAACTCAACTGTCACACCATTGCTTACCAAAATAAATAATGCTACAAAAATTTAACACTTCTAACATTTTGTGTTTTAATCTAGGAATTTATACGAAACAAATACCAACTCCTTCAATTATTTTACATAATGTATCCACATATAAAATATCATGCCGATACGTACATGCATTCATAAGTTATCTAACCCAAATTTTACATGCAAATACATATACAAATAAGCACTCACACAAACAAACACATATGCAGATACGCATATACACAAGAACACATACACATATACGCACACACACAAGAACACATACATATAAGCACACACGCCAACAATCATACACACACACGCACACACACACATACATACATACATACATACATACATATATGCACACAACACAGACATCTTGCGGAGAGTGTTTGAATTGTGTTAATGAGGTCTTAAAACATACTTTTCCTACCACTTATTTTTCTTTCTGTTTTCGATTCAGACCAAATAAAAACATATTAGAATAACTTGATAACTTGAGTTATTTTATGACTTTGACGGCAATGCAATATGCCTAAACTACGATTTGAAAACTAGAATTTTTTTCCATAGAGACATCAAAATGCGAGAAAAGTCAGCGACGTACTGTATACCAACTTCTTTTATAATAAAATTTATACAATATGCCAAATGCAATGCAGTTATTAACTTAGTATGCTTTTATTTATAAATTTTATATGCAATTTGTTCGATATCAACCAGTAACATTTTCCAGTACATATGTCAAAGTACACATGTACATTTATTGTACTAGATTTTTTTTAATGTACTGTATTGCCTAATTAAAGGTGTATTATTTCATACGATTAACTATTGTCTAATGCTCTTTATAAGTATATCAGTGTTTATTGCAAATGCGAAAATGTACTTAAAGGTATACTTTTTTTATAAAAATGTTCTCATTATATTCAAAATTCCGTTATACCAAAAGTTTGTTATAAGAGAATCTCAATCGGATATTATCGTTCACATATACGTAATATTCATAGACAAATAAATCAGAACGTAAGATAATTAAAATATATCTTCTTTATATATAAAATGAAGTAAAAGGATATTTTTAACCCCGGCGGATACCAAAATTAAAAAAATTGAATTTCTGATATCCAGGGATGTAAAAAATACCCTGGATTGCAATCTCAAAATTCTATCTTAGGAAACACAAACTATTTCTTGCACGCATCCAAGGCGCGCGGGCGCGATCTCGCAGATTCGTTTATCCAAAACCGCCAAATATCGCCAAAATATTGTAAAACGCAGTTTAAGATGTGTTAATGAATATATTTTTATAAATACATTGATAGAACAATTTCTTCACGAAGTTCAGCAATATCTTCTTTTTTATCTTCCAAAGCTTAGGGGGGAGCAGAAATAATTAAAAGTATATATTTCTTCTTTCAAGGACGCTTTGAGATTCACCTTCTCCCATTGAATTACAGAGGAAATAGAACGCTCTGGGCTAAAAGAGTCCCTGAAGTCACCTGACAATGGTTTCGGCCTTTCGTTAGGGTTGCCGAGGCTTTCTCTACTTGATTACTCCTCGAAGGTTGTACATCATGTGGTTGAGTTTGCCTCCCCCCCCCCCGCCTCGCCCTGGAAAATTTTTTACAGGCGCCTATGAAGTAGAAATATATTAGAATATTATTAGCAAGTGATAGAAAAAATATATCATTTTTGTAAATATAAACAGCTAGAACTAACTGTAAGACCAGAATAGATCTCACATTTGATGAGACACTTTTATGTGTAATTTATTGTGTTCAGTACGACAAACAATACTTGTAGTCTGGCTGGCACCGAGTTTTATCACCCCGTGAACCTAAAGGTCAGAAGACCATAAATTTAGGGGTGCCATGACAGAGGGGGCCGAGCTGGGCCTTACGGGATATGGAATGGTTCCATTGGTTAAAGGAGTAACCAATGGAAAAAGAAGATTGTTACGTCAAACTCAATGCGTCAAATGGAAGAAAAGGAGGAGTTAACCCCCCCCCCCCCCGAGTGAACCACAGTCTGTGACCTGAGAATCAGACAGAGATACTAACATAACTTGGAACAGATAACCTCGACATTATGACTTGTGCAGATACTACAGCGATGACTTGATATACTAAGTGAATGAAATAAGTGCGAGTGCAGAGTTACAGCAGTACAATATGTTCAACGAATTTACGTGTCGGAGCATTACACCAAGAGTTAATGCGGTAAATGAACGACATTAAATACAGATGCTGACAAAGTCCATGACAGACTTGAAGGTATGTGCCCATTGAAAATGATATCTGGTCATAACCACTATTTAGGATTTTCCGTACTGGTCACATATGTCCCCTCCGCTGAAATAATATAATTAAATAGTGTAATTTAATTTAATTAAGATTTATGTTGTTAATAAATGTTTTATTGTTAAAGTTTCAATGGTGCAGTCAATGAGTATTATAATAATTAATATTATATATATATATATATATATTCCTTTACAGGACTCACACGAAAGTTAAATAATTGGAGGGTTTTATATAGCGGCACAACTAGCAATGTACGATTTCAATAGTAAGTCCACTAATATATGAGAATTTACGGCAATGTTAAGATATGATGATTATTAATAATTAATGTTAATTATAAAGTTAAGCTTTATTTCTATTTGGTTCCCACACTAAAAAATAAAGCAATTCAAAGGCACTGGAAATGGGTGATATCTGGAACATAAGAGTAGTTGAAAATCACTTTAGTCAACAATGTCCTTAAATAATTTTGTATATTAATTATAAATATTAATTGTAAATAATCATTATTTAATTGTAAATATATTAATTATTTACAAATACTATACTTTGAAAACTTAAAAATATCTTAATTACAATATGCTAAATATCCGCTAGAAAATTATCAATGGCTTTTATTTAACTGAAATTCGTGATTATAACGTGATTTTTAAAGAAAAATCAGATTTATTCTTTCTAAAACTCCTAAATACGTAAAGGGCTGTTTCGCCATATTGTTGCTGTGACTAAGTCTACTTCACAAACTACTTAAGTTTAATGTAAGTAATTATTTGAGTGTTTCTTCGTCTTGTTATTGTTTAAATTTAGGTGAATGTCATGTTATTCGTGGAAAATGCCTCATATTTTTAACACTTTACAACAAAGTTGAAAAGTGTTTATGACTTTGTTCATTCTGTCTGTCTGTCTGTCTGTCTGTCTGTCTGTCTGTCTGTCTGTCCGTTAGCACGATAACTGCCGTAAAAATGACTTAATCAAAATGAAATTTTAGTATGTTGTTCAGACGGTCTGTAGGACCTATGGGAATATAAATGAATAATATCACACAATTAGTTTTGGATTGAACCCGGGTTGAAAAAATGAAATACATTGAGCCCTATGGGACCTAATTTTTCTAACATTTTTTAAGCGGATTTAAAATTCACAAATTGCTTCGAAAATTTTAGGTAATAGTCAAATTGTTCCATAAAATATATAAAAAAAAATTCAGCTAAATATATTCAGTAGTTTTTTAAATAAAAATTAAAATAATAATTACACATCTTATATGAAACGATCACGTGACCATGATATGAAACGATCACATGACCCACTTCAAAATGATATATGGCATCCATCTTGTTTCAAATTCGTGATTTTTTAAAGTTCTTCTTAATTCATATTGAGTGTTGTATCCATCCTAAAACTACTTTATTTCTGCTTAAATTCTGTGCATCTACATACTAAAACAACACAATGACAATATATTTGAGTTTAAATTCTCATTCAAATTTGATTATTTCTACAACTAAGCCTATTTTTCACCTATGTAAAATGTAAACAGCAAAATATGTAGAATGAGTTGTATTAGAATTACTGTATTTCTTTAACACAAAATAATTCAGTCCATGGAGTCTGCATGGCTGATATGAATGAAATATTAATTGATTTTATAAACAAAAGGACGATTGTTTTCGATGAAGTTTTAAGCATAAAGTTTATGAATTGTAGCTCCATGGTCTTAATTTTTAAATAAAATAAATTATTATAGTATTGTGATGAATGAAATGGAGAAAGTTATGAATGAAATCCTGCTTTTATAGAGAGATCCAGGAGTGTTATTTTTTTTATGACGTCATTTGAATTAATTTCAGTTGTTTTCGATGAAGTTTTCAAATATAATAAATTATCGTAGTATTATGATAGATTTAAAAATATTACCGTGGAATGTATTGCATTTTAGAGATATTTAAACCACGCAATTTATATTTCAATGCCGTCATTTGAATGAAGTTCATTTTTTTTCAATGAAGGTTTAAGTTTTCAAATATAATAAATCAATGTAGTATTGTGATAAGTTTTAAAATATTACCGAGGAATGTATTGCATTTTCGACTTTTTTAAATAAAATTGCATTGAAGTTGGAAAGTGTTTCATAATCAATGCTTTAAGCATGATTGATCTTTCTTGTTTAGTATTGCATATGACATTTTTCTGCGAAGATTAATTAATAGAACCATGTTTGACCCAAAATGGCGGGTCCATTATCTTTGCCCAAAAAATGTTCATTCATGAAACGTCACGTCCCATATTCAATCATTGTCTTACGTTACGATTTTTAGAGAAGGTTGAAAATGGGGGAACGATAGCCCCCACCTTTCTAATTTTAGTTCATTAACTTTAGTTCTAGCTTATCAGGGAGGGCGGAGTTTAACAGCTGGACGTTTCTAATGCTAGGCTTCTTCCAAAACACCGTAAAAGCTAGATGATTTCAGCGTCTATATATGCGTTTTAATTGGAAAAATATTTTGAAACGTCTCATTTTAAGTAAGTAAAGTGCAACAGTTTTCTAAAAAAAGGCATATATATTCGCAAAGTTATTTTAAAAAATATAATAAATAAAAGTATCTTTAAATTAGATTTTAAACAGGGGAGGCTCAGCTTCTGTGCCTCAGTGGACGCTACACCACTGCTAAACAAGAAATTCGTGCCATTTCACGTCAATTTATAAATTGCCCCCCATTTAAGTATTAATCAAAGGTGAAATAATGAAAGAAATATAAATATAAAATTTGCTTGCATTTAAAGTTAAAAAACTATAAAAATATATGTAAAGTTTATTCATGCAAAGAATGAAGCCCGGACACTTTAAATTGACCTCCAGAAAAATGTCTGTGTTTTCTACGGAAAACATGCCACCTCTCTCTACGATTTGACTATCATTTGAAATCAATTCAAACCATCCGTCATGCGACATCGATCTTTCACTGAAAACTAATATATATAACAACATCCATAACAACGATTCAAAGTATAAAAGTATCCACAAATTAACGTTAAGAAGACCCTTTTTTAAATACAGCGATTTGAGCATTTTGTCATATCCTCTCCAATAGTGATAGTTGTAGTTCTTTTTTCTTGCGGGAGACAAAAATGTATTTTATATCTATATGACTTAGTTCGAAATTTAGTAAACGTGTTATTAAATTAATCTCAAGAAATATTCTTTAGGTAAATTATTATTTATTTTATTTGTTAACGTCTTAATTTTGTTCCCCAGCTCCTGAAAGTGATAGAAATAATAATGGAATTTGACTGCATACCTGCTTCTTACTCTTAAATCACTGTCAATGAAGTTGTCCGCCACTCTCTGCCACCTGTAGTTGAGTGGTCCCGTGTAGCAACCATCAGTTGGAACATTACTCCATCCCATATCAATGGGAGGTAGAACTGAGATCTCGGATACCCGGGGACGAGCTGAAGTTACTTTTTCTTTCACTGAACTCCGTGACTGCACAAAAATAGATGCCACAATTATTATGCCAAGAATACAATACACCACAATTATTACAGTCGGTCAATAAAGCCTTTGAACACCACTTTCTGTTCATTAACTTTAAACCAAAGATAATAATAATATCGATTAGAAATAAATGGGCATTCAATTAGTATAATAGACCACCTTTATATTTAGTTTTATATTACTTCAAAAAATTTCAAATAGCAATATCCCCTTCTATATATTACTGGAGCGAATTATGCCCAAACCCTATATACGCTCTCACTACATAAATAATACATCGCCTCAATAATTTCCTCCTTTAGTCCCCACCCATTCCCTCCTTAAAACCAAACGGGATCCTTTAGGAGAGAAGGCGTGGCTTAAACCACGGGCATGAGCAGTCCACCGGGAAGAAAACTCACTTCACAACGGAAATACGTTTGTTTGGAAAATTATTTTGTTAGAATACGAAGATATACACACAACTTATTGCCATACTATAGAATTGTGTTACTATTAGTTTTACGGATGCGGCGAAATAAGGAAAAGATAACCGAAAAAATTCAAATTTCAATGCATTTAAAAATAAATAAATAAATATGGGGAAGGAATTATCTACGGGTTCGACTCAAAGATCGTTGAAAAGAACGTTCTTCGATCTTTCAGATGGTGTCAAGATAAATTTCATTTCGGTTCAGGCTGAGACACGTCAAACCAATTTTTTTTAATTCAAATTAATTGTTTAGTTAATTTTATATTGAAGCGTAACTTGGAGCTAATTTCAAATCCTTTATCCTTAATCCTTATAAACCAATATATATTTATCATATAAACTATAAATAATTTTTTAAGAATTAATACATATATAAATACAGAAAGGGAGTTTCTGGATTTAAATATATATGCGTATGTGTGTGTGTATGTGATATAGGCTACAATAGGCCAGTAAAGAGACTTTTCAAGTTACCAAAAATCTACTTTATTATATGACACTCGAAACATATCATTTGTTACATAGGCCGACAAAACTCCTGATCTCAAGTCAATGTCGTCTGCGTTGGTTCACACAATGTACAGTTACATCGTAGGGGGGGGGGGGGGGATATGACGATATGGGGCACATGCTGCCTTCACGCTCTTTATGCTTTAAAAATGTGATGGGGAAGCAGTTTCATATGAGAAAGTTTACGCAGAGGTTAAGATTAGTGACCATATATCCATATATAGTATGGTCTAGGAAAAGGGGAAGTTCTGGCAGACTAGGCAGAGGTTAATATTAATGGCGTGGGATAGAATTTAACATAGTTGCAATACGTGCTGAACATGAAGTAAGAATTTGGAATAATAATTATGAAAGAAAAGGGCGCGTTATTGGGAAAAGCTTAAAATTTCTGTGTATATATATATATATGGAATATTCATAATATTTTTATGATATATATATATGGGTTATTCCATTTAGAATCACACAGTGGGGTATAACCATTTTTGAAAATGTTTGTATTTTGTACAAATGTTCCTACATATTTCAGCAGATGAAAAATAATGTTTAAAGTTTTTTCATCCAACTTGTTACTTTCCTTATATACATAGTACACTGACTTCCAAAAGTTAAGCACGGATGATAAAATCAACAAAAATGGAAAAGTAAAGCTTTGATTAACTCAAAATTGTACATGAAGGTAGCAAATGTGTTTATGCATTAAAGAAAACAAGAATTATGTAACAAGATAGATGTTGTCATTCGTATGTACAATTTAACGTTACAAACACTGTGCCGTGGATCTTTTCATCACTTTTTCACCGTTAAAGAATTCACTGCGTTATACAGGGTGTCCCAAAAAGTTTGAAACGAGCTTTAATTCTTTACCTGTTGGAGATAAGTGGGAAATTTAAATTGCAAAAATGTTGAAAGTAAGGTAAAAAATAAAACTAAGTTAATGAAATGGTCCTCCCATTAATTTTCAAAAAGTTGCACTTTTTAAATTTTTATACGACCCCCATTAGACAAATTTGGTCAATCAGAAAATTTTTATTTTTAATGCAACAAGATAATTAAAAAAACCCGCGTATCTGTATCTTTAAAATTGAGCGAGTTATATTTAATTGAAAATTGAACATTGTGAATATGGACATTTATCAAATTACAAATGTAAATTTGTGACATATCACAATAAAGATAAAACTGAATGATAATACATAGGAGACATTTTTGCGAATTCAGCGTAGGCTCACGATGCAATCACGGATTCTTAAGTAGTTTTCAATAACTAAGTACTTTTCAATAATTAAATACTTTTAATTACTTTTTATCTAAACAATTTTCATCGTCAATTTGTTTACGATCCCTATTTTCACTGATGAAACAGCCTTTCACATAGTACGGAAAAGTGGCATAAGTCAGATTTTTTCCTTTATCATAATTCAGTTGATTTTACAGATACAGTTATGCGATTGTTTTAATGATTTTGTATTAAAAATAAAAATTTTCTGATTGACCAAATTTGTCTAAGGGGGTCGCATAAAAATTTTAAAAAAATGTGTGACTTTTTGAAAATTAATGGGAGGACTATTTCATTAACGTAGTCTAATTTTCTATCTTACTTTCAACATTTTTGCAATTTACATGCCCACTTATCTCCAACAGGTAAAGAATTAAGCGCGTTTCAATTTTTTTGGGACACCCTGTATAATGAATCATGTTCCGCCCACATCAAATTTTTTTTCTGGTGCGTCAATTTTTCCAACATGACGAACTCCAAATTTGAAGAGTTTTGATGTGTGCGCAAATTTAAAGATCTTTTAATCCAAAAGAGCTAGATACTTGGGATAAAAACTATTTTATTGGTTCTAAATTAGTCTACATTTCATGCTATTATAAAATTTGTCTTACTGCTACCTGATTGGCTGAAATTCAGAGGTGAAATTCAGCGTCGGTTTAGCTAAAATTGCAGTTTTTGAGCCTTTGAAAGGAAGCAATTCTAAATCTTCAGGAATTCTAAATGAAGGAAGCAATTCTAAATCTTCAAATGTTATCATGCTTTAACCTACTTATCACCTACTCCCATAGTTTTAGCTTGAAAAATTTCAAGACTGAGAACCTTACCCTTTTTATTTTATTAAGCCCCAAACATGACGGTTTATTCAAATTGACAAATATTTAAGCCTTAATATATCTGGGAAAACCGGGAAAAATCTGAAACTTGTAAGGAATCAAATATTACATCGTAGCTAATTGTGCGAAAAATTTGGAGATTTAGCCTTTATTGGTTTTATTGCTATGGAGCAATGAATAAATCCTAAAAGTAACAAATATTAATTTTGACTTAACAACTATGTTGGAACAAAAACATTTTTTTCCTCAAACACGTTTCGTAATAGAAAACAAAAGTTTCCTCTTCGTATGAGATGTCTTCACTCAAAATTCAAATAATTTTTATTAATATCTTTAGGTCCCGCAAGAACATTGAAATATGAAATAAATGGGAAAAAACTCAATTTCTTTTGAAAACATTTCTGATTATTTATTTTTTAATCAATCTTATGCAATTAAGGTTAAAATTAGCCTTTAAATATATAATGTCTACTTGAAGAATTCAAATAATTTTAATTAATTATTTTCCCCATCACAAAAAAGTTGAAAATTGCAAAAAATGCAGAAAAACGAAATATTTCGATTTTTTTCCTAATAGTATATTTAATTTTATGTTACTTCATAGGACCCTATAAAGATGAATAATGTTTTTTGGCTAATCTCTAAAAAAGAATAAGTTAATTGATAAAAAAAATTTCGTGCCTTGTTACATAGAATAGAAGTGTTGACTTCACATCACATTTCTCATGCAGTTCTTGCTAAAATCACCATTCCCAGAGTAGAACTGAAATAATCAGCCAAGGAGGAGCCTTATTCTATTTACAATAAGGCTGTAGTTTACTTACTGTTTAATTGATGATACAGATATGAATAAGAATGGAGGTCAATATTTTGATTATTAGAGAGATAAAACTGCATTGCAGGTAAAAAAATATGTTATCGGAAAACAATTTTGAAAGAGTACATAATATTTTGAAGATCTGGAGTCTAAATATATGGGTCATGCAACAAAATCTCGCACATCGCTCTACATAAATCAGCCAAGGAGGAGTATGGAGAGCCTTATTATATTTGCAATAAGGGTGTAGTTTACTTACTTTTTAATTGGTGATACAGATATGAATAAGAATGGAGGTCAATATTTTGATTATTAGAGATATAAAACTGAATTGCAGGTAAAAAAATATGTTATCGGATTGATACCCCTTTTCCCCTGTTTCATATATAAGTTAATGTATGGAATAAGAATTACTTGTGGTAAAGATGGGTGAAAAAAAATTTTAATTACATATTTAGATAAAAGTATTTTTATAAATCATATATGTAATGCAGGTGCTTAAGGTACTAATCCCCTTGTTCGCTGCATAAACATATATGGTGTAAATGCAAGGAATGTGTGTAAGATGAAAAGTTGCAAAACAGTAACATTGTTTTGCACGATGAGCTAGGCCTTTTCTAGCTCCCCAAAATAATTTGAAATTGAATAAATTGAATAAAGTGAAAAGCATTTCCGAAACCATGTACTTTATCAAGAGCCATACATGTTTCGTTAATGTGGATTCTGCGTTTTTGTGTGCATTACTGTATATTTTATTACAGAAATAATGCACATGGCCCGACGTAGAAGAAAATATAATTTGGATCAGATATATAAGAAATCGAATATAAAAATCAAATATAATCAAATGTACCAGCGTGTAGCTAATTATTTATAGGAGAATACAATGTAATGAAAAGGTATAAGTATATAATAAAATAATTGTATTTACCCCTTCTGCTGCTTAACAGTGAAGTTGACGTGATACTGACTAAGCATTTTAACCCAAAGAACAGGTTACAGTTAATTCTATATACTAAGATTTCTACTGTTGGAAGTGAAGTATATATATATATATATATATATTATATATATATAAATTATTATAATTATTAATTGTATAATTATATAAAAATGAAAAGTAATAATATAAACTAAAAAAATTGGAAAAATAGAAAAATTTGAAAATAAGATACATCAATATTTAATGTTTTGAATATTATTTTCGCTAAAAATATATAACTTTAGCCAGTTTGATACTACGATCTGAGCCCCCTTATAATGGTGTTAGTGGTATACTCGTTTATTTAATTCTTCTGTGAATCACTTTTATAGTAAAATTTTTCATCTATGATTCCTGTTCATCCTGTATACCTTATATTATTGGTTGTCCTGTCTCCTGCTCTTGCCTGAACGGGTTTCAGGGAAGATCACCTCAACTTGTTTCACCCCCCTGGTCTATCTTGTCCTCCTTTTCCCGGATTCGTCTCAACTTTTTTCATTCAGTTACAACTGCTCACATTTAATACACGTGCAAGCTGGTTCCTGTCTCATGGATCTTGGTAATTCTTGAGTTCCTAATGATTTTTCAATTTTTTCTCTTTTAATGCTTGTAGTCTGTGCTTTGGCATTTGTAGTAATTTACTATTGCTAAATATCTGAAACAAGTATGTGTTTGGGTTAATTGGAATCAGATGCTCAGATCTGGTTGATCTCCAAAATTAAGCCAATGCTGTTCATTTCTTTTATCGGCGTTGTAGCAGTGGCTTAACTGCTTCGGTAATTTTAATATTTCATAATTACTTGGAATTGGTTATTATTATTATATCTTTCTAATATATATATATATATATATATATATTAGAAATGTAGTAATAGTAGCAATAGTGTACCATGTAGAAATAGTGTACCAATAGTAATGTAGCAATGTAAATGTAGCAATAGTGTACCATGTCATACGAAGCTTACTGGAACACAATAAAGATTCTTACTCTTGCTGTAAAATTTCTTGGCATTGCACTGTGTCTAATCCTTTCAGGATGTTTTTCAATTTTATTACTGCTCATTGAAAGTGCTCCAGAATCATTATCTTCTTCGTATATAGCTTCCAGAAAAATGGGCTTTTGCTGCATCTGAAAGAACAAATGTGTAGCACCCACTTTACTCAATTTAAAATCAATGTTATAAATACTTTTTCTCTTTAACTTTGAAATTGATTTCTGTTATTAATTCACACCATCCAGTTTAGAAAGAATCAGTATATAAAGAGAAACGCATTTTTGTAGCATATTAAAATATTAGAAAACTGTTTGAATTGTAATTAAAATGTTGCACACTTATATGCAATTCAGCAAATTTCCGAAGATTATTATGAACAGAGTTGTAAAATAACAGTTACAAAACAGCAACAGCTTAATTAGATTTTCTGAAATAAATGTTCATGAAAGATATATTATGTTCTCAGTACTTTATTTTTCTTAATAAAAAATATAGAATTTGTGGGTATGCTATAATACATAGCGAATTCAGCTTATAATTTAATTTTGACGAAAATCAATAGAGTTTTTGTGATTGCTAATTGAAATGAATGTAGCAACTTTGATTAAAATATTTTAATTCATTGCAGAGATGTGCGCTCATCGCTCAGAGATGTGCGGGTAGGGAAGGTGAAAATTTCAATACATGAAAATAACTCCTTAAAAACGAAATTTCTAGAAGAAAATACGCTTAAAATGTATATCATATGGATAAATTTTTCCTGAATTTGTATGTGAAAGCCCCAGGCCGTCCGGCTCGTCCAGAGGACTTAGAGCAGCGAGATGGACGACCGGGCCTGAATTTGTATGTGTTGACTCTCAAAGTATCAAGTATCTCAAAGTATGTGTATCGAGAACAGAGCAGGTAAGCCTTCACTTTCCTCATTTCATTGAAAAGGGAAAATATTTATTAGCATTACGAACAAATAAAATTCGGGCATTCCATTACGAAACATACACAGCTTAACACTCGATTCGATCATACTACGTCTACATATTTTCTTAACTCTGTATTTTACAAACGTCATTCGTTCTACGAGCCTGACAGCCGCCACAAGAGTCACTGTTTCAGGAAATAAACTGTTTACAGGAGACTCGGACACGTCGGTCTCTATGCCAGACGACCAGCAGTTTGCATCCCTCTGACGTCTGCACAGAACGCGCGCGTTTGAAGTGGAATTTGGAACATCGGCAGTGGAGTGGCCAACAGTTGGGCAATGTCATGTTCAGTGACGAGTCCAGGTTTAGCCTGAAAATTAATTCTCGTCATAACACGATCGGGAGAGAACGTGGAACGCGCTTTCACCCGGGAAACATCGCGGAAAGACATCGTTTTCTATTTGAGGGAGTCATGGTCTGGGCAGGTGCCATGATGGACGGCCGCACAGACCTCCACATCTACACGGGGTCGGTTACCGGTCAAAGATACAGAGAGTCCTTGAGCCTACCGTTCGATTGTTTCGAGGTGCTGTTGGTCCTGATTTCATATTCATGAATGATAACGCGCTTCCTCACCCTGCGGCCTTGGTCGACGACTTCCTTCAAACTAAAGATATCCAGCACATGCAGTGGCCTGCTAACTCTCCTGATCTGAATCCAATAGAGCATGTGTGGGATATGCTCGGGAGACATCTTGCAGCCCTCCGCTACAAAACAAGAACCGTTCTGGGATTTAAAACTGCTCTCCATGAGGCTTGGAACTCTTTGAGCACACAACTCATCCAAATCCTCATCGAAAGTATGGTAAATCGTTGTGCAGCATGCGTGTGGTTCCCACACACTGTATTAAACTGCAGCATCACATTGTTTTAATCATTCTGTTTTACTGAGGTTGACACTCGTATTGTGGCCCATTTTCTTTCAACCCTTTTCTTTGGATAATAAAAACCGTTTTCATCCTTATTTTGCATTGTTTTGTTCTTCTATAACCCTATTACACCCGCATTCCCCGTTTCCTTCCATTCCGATGTAGATTTCCTGAACTTTCCACATAAACAGCAACTATGCTTAACTTTTAGGCATGAATGTAGGTCTATTTGTAGCCTTACTTTTTAATATTCAAGTAACTTTTTTCAGTAAACTTTGTTAAGGGAGCTAGGAATCCTTGAAATATCAGTATTATCGTATAACAAATTTTAAAGTCAATTTTCAAGTTTTCTCGTAATGGCAATGTAATGCGATTGGTGTCGATTTCGGCTCGCATGCTTGTGAGTTCAAATTTTGGTGACTCTGTTTCTGTGTTTCGCTTCTTTAGATTTTTCTGCCAGTTGCAGGATATGCTATAAACTTCAAGAAAACTGCTGCTCGTTTATAGACACGTTTAATTTGATTATTGGGATGTATCCGTTGTGCGATCTGGTTGATCCGACAATCGCTTCTAATTAATAAATAGTTATTACTAGTTATTTGTTAAAAAAGTTAGGCATTGTTCACGTCAGTTCTTTATGGTATAATGTATTAATACAGCATTGTTTACTGTACAGGTAATTGTGTCTCGACGAATGTAGGATGTGAGGTCGTTGTTATAGCTTTTAAAGATTTGATTCAGTATGGACTTCAGTAGGCTGAAACGCTACTGATTGCGCTATGTTGCCATGACGAAAAGCGCTTTCAAATTTATTATACAACAATATTGAAACTTCTACTGAAACATCTAGCTCCCTTAACAAGGACCGTTTGAAAAAATTACTTGCATATTGGAGGCATTTCTGGTAAGTGCTACAAATAGGCATAGGTATCGGTTCTTAAATTGAAAAATACCATCTCCTCGTTACTTACCTTTGAAACATCTAGATCATTATCATTTTCACAATTCTCTAATTACAGTATACGTAACCAATTTGTCTTTTTTAGTTTGCTCTCATCTTATATAATGATTTATGCACTCATTTGGCTCATTTTTCAATCGATATCGGCCACCCAAACTGCTGCAGTAAACCGGCCACCCAAACTGCTGCTGCTGGTCTGGGTTTTCGACACTCATTTGCCCCATTCTTATATTTGTTACATAAAAAACATGTAGAAACTTTATTTTATCAAAAATTATATTTATGTGCGGTTTGCCACAATTAAAACAATCAAAATTAGAATTAAAAATTATTTCAAATTTCATAACACATATTAATTTAATGCTATTTTCTTTAGATTAAGTATATTTGATTGAGTATTCATAACTTCAAGCAATTTTTTGAGTACACAACCTTGTGAAGTAAAGTAAAATATTGTAAAAGAATTCATACGTATTGTAAAAAAATTCAATTAACAGGGAGCAGAAGTTATAATCTAAATAGAACGTTAAAATGAAAAAATCAGACTTGAACAAAAAATATTTGGTGAAGTTGGCCAATAGCTATCACCACAAAAATATTTCAAATACGAAACAATATGAAACAAAGATTTTCAGACCAATTTCTGGAATTGGCGTAGTTTTATACAATGTTCCAGAACAAAATGAAAAATCCGGACTTTTCTAGCATTTCCAGGTTTTCCAGAACAAGTGTAGATGATCTTAAAACTGGATATTAAGATTCGCAGTAGAACAACAGCCAAGTTCTGTTAAAAAATTTAACGTTTAATACTAGAAGCTCTGACAGACACCTTTTACACGAGCCATTAAGTAGGCTCCCCCCCCCCCCCCTGTATTTCATAAGCTAAAAGGAGTAGAATGTTGATTTTCGAATTTTCTGACAGGTAAAAATGGTGAAATAGACGATATTAATTTTATTTATTTTGCTACAACTAATTTTTTGTATTAATTTGGAGACACGCGGATAGCAGAGCCTACATCACCGAATGGTTTTCCTTGTTCGGGCAAGTGGGGAGTGCAGTAGCAGCGACTCATTCTGGGACAATTTTAATCCAATGCATAGTGGATCCAGTGGCAAAGAGTGGCTCAGCGGAACCCAGTGTTTAGGTGACCAAAGAAAGTTGCAAGAGTGAACATACTTGCAGGGTTGAGAAGTAGGATGTGATTTTGATAGTGTGGAGAGAAACGATATAGCATATGTAATTTTGGAAATCGCTATAATGGTTCATCCCTGCTAATGAGCAAAACATAAAATATTTACTCAAGAACTCTGAAAAAAATAATTTGAAATTAACACTTTTAGAAATGTTAAATACTTTTGATCGAAAAGTAGAAAAGAAATCATAGAAAATTAAGGATAACCACTATTATAAAATGAGTGGATAATTATATAATATTTTTAACCAGAGATGAGATGAAATAATTTGGAGTTATCAAGACATTAGAAAATTTACATATTGCACAGAAATGATATCTCCCTAAAGAATCTTCATAAAATTGGGTATTTTGATTTTAATCATTAATAATATTGGATTGATTTTCATCGAGATCGAATCAGAATAAAAAATCCCAGTATATCGAAATTTATTAATTTGAAGCGAATTTTATTTCAAATATATCTATTTACGTTTCCTAGTTCATCTTCAATTAGACAATAGACACAAATTACTCTGAAAAGTGTCAATAAGTTCCTTCATTTGAAATATATATTGTATATCGTTATACATAGAGCTTCCTTTACTTATAAATATTAGTAATCGCAGAATTGTGTATTCTTAAAAAAAGAGTAATTTAAATGTAAAATAAAATAAAACTTTAGGATTTCAGTTTTCTATCACAGTTATTATTTAAATAGAATAAAGTTAACTATACAAATATAAAAAACATTTGATACTTTGGATTACAAAAGAAAAACTATAAGCACAACTGACTTGCATCTTAGCAGGAGGATTATACGAAGAGGCATAACTACTGGACACACGACTACTGCGATTGGTTCTAGAAAAGTCCATCTGAAAAGCTCTAAGAGGATCCTTTGAAGGTTCATCTTTCATCAGTTTTCTGTGAACCTCTTCCACTTCTTTCTTTTTCAGTTGCATATGTTCATCCACAGCTTGCAGTGCTGACTGAAATGTAAAAATGTAATCGGATCTTTATTACTATTTGAGATTTATGTATTTAAAATTTTAAATGCAACTGGTCTCTTTCTCGCCTATGTTATTAAATTTGGAACAATTTAATAGCACATTTTCTACATAAATCTGGTAGTACATTTAACGCTTTGGGGAAGCATGTGACAAATCATTCATTGTGTAAACTTTATCACGCATAATTTGATTTTGTAGACTCTTACACAGATATATCTTCAGCGTCCAAATGTAAATAAATCTGTTTCATTTTTTACTCTATCACTTCTAAATGAGTTTTAAAATATTACGATATAGCGAGGACTAAAACTATCTATCCCATTAAAAGCTTAAAACCCTTATATTTATGTTTATGTACTTTTATTACAGTCAAGTTTATTTATATGTACAGTCGAACAAATAAAAATCCGAACACCGCTAGTTATTCCGGCTCCTAGGATCTTTCAGTAAAACCAAATACATCATTAGACTCAGAATAATGTTTTCTGTAAATGAATGTGTATCTAATTTGCATAAGGTATTGTCTTCATATTAAATGTTAAAGGCCCAGACCATACAGCCAACCCAGGGGTTTGCGGCAATTGAGCGTATGGCCGGTTCATATTAAATGTGTACCAACTCGATGTTTTCAAGAGCAACACACACTTTTGATAACTAATTTATATTTCTCCAATATAAATCAGTTATTTTTTCGGGGTGCACGAATTCATTTTAAATTTATATATGTTACTTAAGCTATTGGGGAATTTTGAGATTCCATTGTAACACTCTAGTTATATCAGCAAGTATAGAGATGACCCCTTGAGGTAAATGCACAATTTTTGCTCTGTACCCGCCAAACACATCTGATCGTATATCGAGACCGAGTGAACACAGAGGGGTAAGCAGCATTGCATTACAAGAAGTCTGCCCAAATTGACCCGAAAGAGGCATCGAATTTTGGGCCCGGTACCCCAAACCGCGAGAAGTGCGGAATTTCTAAGAAATAGGAATTTTTACATATATTTCAATGAGAGAGGCCGAACGAACCACTGAAAGCAGGTTGGTACTAAAATTCATATCTTAGCCAATTGGCGGAGTTACGTTAGGGGTTGGGATTGAAAGAGAGAGCTAATAAGTTTGATCAACACGGTCATCCTGAGGTAACAGAGCTCGGCAGAGTAATGAAGTCGCACTAGCCCTCCCCAAATCAGAGGTAGGTATTTTATTTTATCATTGTACAGGTCACGCGCTCTCTCTGCCTCAGAGCGAATACATCTAATTAAGGCGGGATTAGATTTTATATAATGGAATAATGCTACAGGAACAATACTCATTATGTCTGTCAATGAAAAATGAACAAGTTTTCGATGTATCACATGAATATATAAGAATAATATTCAATATATCCATTGTCATTAGTTAGATAGTAATTATGAAAGCATGAAACAGCATTTACATTGATTTGATTTATTTGTATACTATTATATGTGGGAGTATTAATAAATGCTTCTATGTTATGTGAATGAAACTTGTAAAGTTGGAACACAGAACTGGTTTATTTATTTTTTTCCTAATCTTTGTCGTGATTCGAGGAAAAAATCTTACTCTTAACTTTTGCATCCCTGTCCAAAATTGTTCTCTATTGTTCCTTGTTTATGTTCGAAACTAACCGCTATCTTGTCTTCTTATGTTCCGCGTGTTGTTCTGGTGAGCTATTTTTCCCTATATGTGCTTAAGTAATTGCCGAAAGAAGGATTATTGGTTGGTCGACCAAATCCATGTGGCCATTTCAATGATCCCCACATGCTAATTGGAATGAATTTTCCCATATTGTTTAGTCAATCGTGTTCGAAATTATAGTTATTTGATAGCTGATCAAGTCTTCCACCGTTTGCAATGATCGGTTCGGGCGCTTCATGTTCAATTTTTCAGGGTTCTACATTCAAAGGAATAAAGCAAATTTCCAAAAATAAAGAATTGAAACAAAGCGTACAGATTAAATCAATTTCAGGAGATAATTTCAAAATACAGGGATGCTATCAGCTACAAGTTACAGTAGGAGCTAAGCAAATATTCCATACCTTTTATGTGGTTCAAAATGTATGAAATATTGCCATTGCAATATGGAGTCATTTTGAGATATAAACGTCAGTCTTCCGAACGGGCAGGTGGAAGGTATATAAAATACCGTCACTGGAGTATAGTGCCTAGTAGTCTCTTCTAGGCACTATAACTGGAGACTCCGAGAAGGGGAGAATACTTTTACATTCCTCCTACACGAGTCTGGAGTTACCATATTTTGACTTTGGGAAAATGATTGCCAAATTTGGCGATTTATCGCCAACTCGGCGACTATTGGCAAGTACTAGAACTTTCTCGAAATATCGAATATTCTTGGAGATACCAGCCTTTTATAAAAATTTCTACAAGAATATATAAAAGGAGTCATCCTTCAATAAGAGAACAATTGGTGTGATACGAGCTAAATTGAAGTGTGAGACATGACAGTATTTTGTGAATAGTATCTTCTATTTTATAAATGAAGTGTGAGACATGACAGTATTTTGTGAATAGTATCTTCTATTTTGTGAATGAAGTGTGAGACATGACAGTATTTTGTGAATAGTATCTTCTATTTTGTGAATGAAGTGTGAGACATGACAGTATTTTGTGAATAGTATCTTCTATTTTATGAATGAAGTGTGAGACATGACAGTATTTTGTGAATAGTATCTTCTATTTTGTGAATGAAGTGTGAGACATGACAGTATTTTGTAAATAGTATCTTCTATTTTGTGAATGAAGTGTGAGACATGACAGTATTTTGTGAATAGTATCTTCTATTTTGTGAATGAAGTGTGAGACATGACAGTATTTTGTGAATAGTATCTTCTATTTTGTGAATGAAGTGTGAGACATGACAGTATTTTGTAAATAGTATCTTCCATTTTGTGAATGAAGTGTGAGACATGACAGTATTTTGTGAATAGTATCTTCCATTTTGTGAATGAAGTGTGAGACATGACAGTATTTTGTAAATAGTATCTTCCATTTTGTGAATGAAGTGTGAGACATGACAGTATTTTGTGAATAGTATCTTCTATTTTGTGAATGAAGTGTGAGACATGACAGTATTTTGTAAATAGTATCTTCTATTTTGTGAATGAAGTGTGAGACATGACAGTATTTTGTGAATAGTATCTTCTATTTTGTGAATGAAGTGTGAGACATGACATTATTTTGTGAATAGTATCTTCTATTTTGATAATGAGCTGTGTTATTTTATCTGACAGTTGTTGAGTGATCTTGGAAGATACTTATCGAGCTATTTGCTGTATATTATTCCTGTTTACGCCTATTAGTGCTTTTAAATAAAAATGTTAGTTATCCAGAAATTATCCAGACTCATTCTTGTATCCTTAGAGTACACTCATGATTATAGATGATACAGCGTAACCGTATGTATTTTTTACTTATATTAATACACCCGTCGCTATACACAAATACACGTATATGTATATACTTATATACATATACGTAAATGTTATATATTATATATATATATATATAATATACGTGTGCATACACACACACACACACATATATATATATATATATATATATTTTATACAAATATACGTTTCCATATATGTACATATGCACACGTATATGTATCTCTATATGTATATATATATATATATATACACACACACATACATAGACATAAATATCCCCCTTCCTCTACATGTTGCTCACGAGCCGCCCCTACATCATGAGCTTATTTTGTAATCCACCTAGAAATTTTTAATTATTAGTTTATAATTTATTTACTTGCTTAATTAAATTTAGTTAATTGATTTGCCAGACTTTGCATCTCGACTTTACAGATAATCGACCAAAGTGCGTTAATTTCTGGGTTTTCTTTTTTTATTTTGCAAATTTGAAAGATGTTGTCTTAATAATTTTAATTCGGTATTATATTAACGTTACAAATATTGCGCCAAAATTTGACTGAAATTAGATGTGCATTCACTAAGATAACAATAATTTTCGGGTTAAAAAGAAACTTTTTTGCGATTTCCAATATTTTCACTTATTTGTGTCGCAAGAATGATTTTAGCTCAAACAGACGATTTTAAAATTGAACGCTGTTACCTGTATCTGAATTATCTAAAAGTAATATATATATATATATATATATATATATATATATATATATATATATATATATATATATATATATATATATATACATATATATATATATATATATATATATATATACATGTATATATATACATGTATATATATACATGTATATATATACATGTATATATATACATATATATATATATATATCTGTGTGTGTGTATATATATATATATATATACATATATATAATATATATATATATATATATATATATATATATATATATTTAATATATATTATATATATATATATATATATATATATATATATATATAAGGATATAAACAAAAAGAAAAAATAAGCGAGAACAGGAGTGACCATATGATTTGCATAGAATGGCAGGGGTGGATTGCGACACCCCTTTCCCGCTTAAAGCAGCTTTTACGACCCGGGCAACGCTCACGGCACCAATGTAACTCAATGGTCAATCTCCCACTTGTGCAAAGACAGAAGCACCCGAACGGACACAAAAGCAGAGATGGAACCAAGCAAGGAAGAGATACGCCCTACAATCCAACATGAAAACACAACATTTTATAAGGGAAAGTCGCGCATGCGCGATAAGACTTCATGATGATAGGATCGCAGATATGAATATATATATGATTAAGAATGCTCATTTAGATTCAAACAAAGCACAATTTCTTTCTTTGAAAAAGAAATAGTAATAATGTTGTAAAAAATATCTAGGGAAATTTCTTTTCAATGCATCATTTATTATTTTATTACATTCATAAATGCAGTCTTTTTTAAAAGTACTGTAGTTTCTGTTTCTTCTGAAGTATCCGATAATAATATTTCTGAATATATTTTTAGTGAGGTTTGAATTCTAATCAATAATATTATTAATTTTGATATTGTATGAATTTCTCTTGTCGTGTATGGTTGTATAAATTCCATACTGTTGGTGTTTTCTTATTGACAAATCCAGGAAGTCTGCCGATCCATCCTCATTGATCGGGTTTTCAATTAAGTCTAATTCTTTTGGGTAGAATGCAAAATCTATGTCAGGGGTGTTTGCATAACCCCCTAATATCAAATCGTCAACATGGCGGAAATAAGGTATTTCCGATAATATATGGGTTCCTCTTTCATATTTGGATAGATAAGTATTCGCCAATATTGATGAGCATGCACCACCCATGGGTATGCCCTTGACTTGTTTGTAGTAATGCGTACCGTCATATAGTATGTTTTCATTCCAAACCAACTCAATCAAATCCAAATATCTTCTAAGAGTTATATATGGTTTTAAATTGTATTCCTCGTGTAATTCTTTCAAGATCATTTGTAGGTTTGTTAAATCGATGTTATTAAACAGATCCCGGAAATCGTAGCTTCTGAAGTTCAAATCTTTATGGCAAAATTTCAGTCGGTCTATCAATTCCTGTCCGTTTTTTAACATTATGGAGTTTTGCTTCTTAATATCAGCCATAACACATTGGAGTAATTTCAGAAGTTTTCTATTTGCTTGTTCCAGGTATGATCCGCATCCCACTGTTACAGTTCGGAACTTGACTGGTTTTTTGTGTAACTTGGGAATGAGGATCAAGTATGGAAATTTTACTGATTTAATATCCATACCAATTCTTTTATATAGTGCTTTTATTCTATTAGTGATGATTGATTCGTTGCTAGGAATTAAGGTATACATGGCACTATCCTTATAGCATTGGGTTAAAATATCGACATAGAATTTTTTACACGTGCATGCAAAATTCGATGCGATTTTGTCGGTGTATGTCAATACGAATTCTTCATTAAATTGCTTGATTGAAGACGGAAATCGAGAACTCCCAGAATCCTTGTTCCTTCTCGGGTAGTATTGGCAAAAAGCACTGGAAAAGGCAGATTTCCATGCGTTAAAAGTCTGTACAGGTAAACTGTGTTTGACTGCCATCTTGTATATGAAGGTTTCAAGATCGTAATTGAATTCATTATAAATATTATTAAATTCTTGTATTCGGTACTTAGTACCGAGTTGTAATAAGTTTTTGAGTTTATTATTTTTTATAAAATCTAAGTTTCCAGTAATTATATGCTTGTGGTAGGGATCACAATGTATATTTTTATGGCATTGACAGGATTCAATATTAAATGAAGACACAGTTTTACATAATTTATTGTAGTTGAATAATCTTCTTCCGTTGGTTCTTACAAAGCGATAGGATATCTTGATATTTAGATTAGGCAAAGTAGGGTAGTTAATTAAAGTAGGGTAGTTATATATGATATATTTATTCCCTTTAAAATCCCTACATCCAACACTTACAGAAAAACACATATTTTTAAACGTGTGTCTCGATTATTTCAGCTTTATTTTCTATATTCCATTTTACTTGATTCCCCCTTCTCCTGAAACTAGGATAGAAACGAGCGAATCCTGTAACATTCTGTGTATTTAATTTGTTAATGGGTTGCAATGATGCAGTTGCAAGTAAATCAGAAACCGAATCACCTGTGGGTTTCATTTGTTACGGGAAATACATTCCCGGAATACTGAAGAGCCACACCCAGCTTTGACGCTCCTCTGGTTCACTTGCTTTGCGTAACACTTTTGACTCAATAAAAGTGCTTTCCGGGATAATTAAACTCCCTCTTCGATTATGGGTTTCCAATATCTCGATATGCCTAGCTCTTTAACAATTTATATTATTCACGCATTTGATAATAGAGAAAATATTTAATGTATTACGATATTTTGTTTTACATTTTAGATCAAAAACTTTCATATTCTTAAAAAGACCAATGCTAGTAATGGCATGTTATTTTAAACAAAAAAGATCTATCATGCATAAAGCATTGATTATGAAACACTTTTCAACTCCAATAAAATTTCAGTTAAACATCTCTAAAATGCGATACATTCAGCAGTGATATTTTTTAAATTATCACACCACTACAATAATTTATTTTACTTAAAAACTTAAAACCATGGAGATAAAAGTACTTCTAACTCCATGCATAAAACTTCATCGAAAAAGGCAGTGCTATAAAATGTAATATGCTGCTGCTCTGTGTAATGTTCCAAACTCCAGAGCTAAATTTTGCGCTAAAAGAATTCGGCAAATCTTATACAACTCATCTTACAGCTTGATTTTTTTGCATTCTGCATACGTTAAAATTAGTCTTCGTTGTAGAAATAATCAAAGTTTGATGATCACGTAAACTCAACTGCGCCAATGTAATTACAAAAATATTGCAATTGCATTGGTGCATAATATAAATGGAAAATACGCAAAGCTAACGAAATTTTAGAAAGGATGCAACACTAAATATACATTTAAAAGAACTGTTAAAATCACGATTTTGACACTAGGAAAAAGATAGATGCCATATTTTATTTTGAAGAGGGTCACGTGATCTCTTTACATAATATGGGGTAATTATTATTGTTATTTTTATTTTAAAAACTGCGGAACATATTTTATTCAAAAATTTTTATATACTATGGGGAACTACCCCCTGTTCGCTCCGCTCGCGCAACCCCCTTCGAAAGGCTTCGCCTCCTACTCGCTCAGAGCTCGCTTCATGTCTATCTTTCCTAAAAATTCTACTTTCAGAAATCTCTCTGCTATTCCTGCCTATTTTCCGCAGGAGGGAAAAGCAAGGATTTTTCTTAGCTCAGGGAATCCAAAAACTGAATTCTTTGATCATGAGCTCGCTTTGCGAGCTATTTCATGCCAAACTAAAGTTTATATTGATAAACTGTTTATTTCATCGTGTTAACCCATTATTTCTCTATAAATGTACCAAATTTCAAATTTTTGTAAGCTATATAGTTTTTACGGTACGAGACAGAGAAATCGCTAGACTTGCCGATACGAAAAGAAAGTTCACTTCAGAATTACATAAAGAGTAAAATATCGCAAATACTACATCGAAAATAAAAAAGGGGCTCCGTCCTGCAAAAATTTATCCATGTAGGTACCTATTTGGAAAAATCCATGGTCCTGTTGTTGTTAGTCTATCCAGGACGCGAACTCGCAATTCAAATATTTTGTCTTTGATTTTGACATTAAATATTTCTTAAACTACAATATATAGCAGAAAACAGTTTATGTCAACCTATACCCCAAAGCTTTTTCTACAAGTGTACCAAATTTCATATTTTTATATGCAACAGTTTTTGCGGTACGAAGCAAAGAATCTCGAGAAACGAGAAATTTGTCGAACAGTGGCGACGTCAGATACTTTTTTCATAATATAGAGAGATTTTATGAGATAATTTGAATATTTCCTAAAATTTTCAAAGCGATTTGTGAATTTTCACTTCGCTTAAAAAATGTTGGAAGAATTAGATCCCATAGGATCCAATGTATTTCACTTTCTCAACCCGAGTTCAATCCAAAACTAATTGGGTGATATTATTCATTTACATTCCCGTATGTCCCATAGACCGCCTGAACAACATACTAAAATTTATATTTGGTAAAGTCATTTTTACGACAGTTATCGTGCGAACGAGCAGACAGACACACAGAATGACCTAAGTCATAAACATTTTTCAACTATGTTGGGAAGTGTTAATAAAAATTGTAGATAAAAAGGCCATATTTTCATGATTAAATTTGAGGAACTACTCGATGATTATTAATGGGTCCCTTATAATTTCCGATTTAAATAATCTTTTCACGTGGACAGCCAATTTGTTGAAACGATATCAGGCTGGCAGACAAAACTAGGCACACAGACATCATTAAATACGGTTGATGTATATTTAGCGATGCTTAATACCTGTAAATCCATGAAACTTGTAAAATCAGATCTTCGATGTCATTAAAATCCTATACACAATGTATTGTGTATCAATTTCTATATAAAATGTATTGTGTGGAATGTAAATACATGAGCCGAATTCATACTACAATTATCAATAGTTATCATAGGTAGAATTTTATATTATTTATTGTACTAGGGGGCTCTGCGTCGTGCTCGCTCCGCTCGCGCAACCACCTTCGGGAGGCTTCGCCTCCTACTCGCTGCGCTTGCAGAGCTCGCTTCATATCTATCTTTCCTAAAAATTCTACTTTCAAAAATATCTTTTCTATTCCTGCCTATTTTCTACAGGAGGGAAAAACAGGGATTTTTCTTAGCCCAGGGAATCTAAAATCTGAATTTCTTGATCATGAATTCAGATTCTTGATCATGAATTATTCATTCTTGATCATGAATTCAGATTCATAATCTAATTCATTCTTGATCATGAATTCAGATCATGATCAAGAAATTCAGTTAAATCGATAAACGGTTTATTTCATCGTGTTACCCTTGTATTTCTCTATAAATGTACCAAGTTCCATATTTTTGAATGCTATAGTTTTTACGGTACGAGACAGAGAATTCGCTGGACGTGCCGATACGAAAAAAAAAAGGTCACCTCACAAGTGCATAAAAAGTAAAATATCTCAAAAACTACATCGAACTCAAAAAAGGGGGCTCCGTCCTGCAAAAATTTACCCATGTCTGCAAAAATTCGTGGTCGAGCTATTGTTAGTCTATCCAGGACACGAAGTCGCAGCTTAAATATTTTGTCTTTGACTTTGATATTAAATATTTCTTAAACTGCAATATATATCAAATAACGGTTTATTTCAGCTTATTCCCCAAAGCTTTTTCTACAAGTGTACCTAATTTCATATTTTTATATGTAATAGTTTTTGCGGTACGAAGCAAAGGATCTAAAGAAACCAGAAATTTGTCAAACAGCTGCTTCTTTTTAATATAGAGAGATATCTCCAGTCAGGAATATGTGTTTAATGGACAAAGTAACCAGTTAAACCATATATAAAAATTTCGATAACCGAGATGAAAAGAGCGTATTTACATTGATGTTTTCCTCTTTCTTCTTTTTAATATAGAGAGATATCTCTAGTCGTGAATAAGTGTTTAATGGACAAAGTAACCAGTTAAACCATATATAAAAATGTCAATAACCGAGATGAAAAGAGCGTATTTACATTGATGTTTTCCTCTTTCGTCTTTTTAATATAGAGAGGTATCCACAGTCGTGAATAAGTGTTTAATGGACAAAGTAACCAGTTAAACCATATATAAAAATGTCAATAACCGAGATGAAATGAGCGTATTTACATTGATGTTTTCCTCTTTCGTCTTTTTAATATAGAGAGGTATCCACAGTCGTGAATAAGTGTTTAATGGACAAAGTAACCAGTTAAACCATATATAAAAATGTCAATAACCGAGATGAAAAGAGCGTATTTACATTGATGTTTTCCTCTTTCGTCTTTTTAATATAGAGAGGTATCCACAGTCGTGAATAAGTGTTTAATGGACAAAGTAACCAGTTAAGCCATATATAAAAATGTCAATAACCGAGATGAAAAGAGCGTATTTACATTGATGTTTTCCTCTTTCGTCTTTTTAATATAGAGAGGTATCCACAGTCGTGAATAAGTGTTTAATGGACAAAGTAACCAGTTAAGCCATATATAAAAATGTCAATAACCGAGATGAAAAGAGCGTATTTACATTGATGTTTTCCTCTTTCGTCTTTTTAATATAGAGAGATATCTCCAGTCGTGAATAAGTGTTTAATGGACAAAGTAACCAGCTAAACCATATATAAAAATTTCGATAACCGAGATAAAAAGAGCGTATTTACATTAATGTTTTCCTCCTTCTTCGTAGACTAAGCGTTGGAAGATGATAAATGTAATATTAAAGGGGAGAGACAGACCAGTGGATAATTACACTCGAATGAACCGAGTTCGATTCTCGGATCTGCCCAAACTGTTAAATACTGGTACGTTAAATATGTGCGTTAAATACACGCTACAGTTATCAATAGTATGAACATCAAGGATCCACAAAACTCGAGATCTAGGTTCTGGAGATGGTTTTAATGAGATATCAGTGGAAGCGGCCTGATAGCCCAATGGTTAAGGATTGCACCCTGTGGTGAGTCCCGGTTCTTATTAAACTATCCCTGTGTTTACGCAGAGTACGGGCACGTTAAATATCTGTGACTGAAAGTTTTCCCAAGAGGTTGGTGGTAAGGGAAGAAGAGTACGGTCTTCGTGAATGTCACCCCCACTGGGTTTCGAACTAAATTGTGTGGCACATGCCTAGCCGTCCAAACTGGTACCTTACACTTTCGGGTAGCTCGGACGGTTTAGGTTGAAGGAAAAGAAAGTAATATAAAAAACCCTCACATCTATTTATAATTTATAAATGGCAAGTAATAAAAAATGACTTATATTTTCAATACTATCCAAAAAAGGTTACAGTTTAAACATTAAATATCCCAACTACTAAGAATTATTGTATTTCATGCGTGTCACTCAGTGACGTACCGTGTGGGGGGGGGGGCAGTCGGGGGCAATGGTTGTCCCGGGCGCCAACCATTTAGGGGGCGCAAAATGAGAGAAAAAACGAACATAGATTAAACATTAATAATTAGTAAATGATTGTGTGAATAATTTTACTCATTTACTGCCAGTATGGCTATTGCAAACTATTATTATTATTATTTATTTATTTAGGCTCGTCCATAACGGTAAAGTCAGAAAGTGGTTTGCTTTTAATATTGAATAATGAACATCGGCAATAGGAAAGAATTTGGAGCCGCTGGGCTCAAACGGAGAAAAAGTTCTGCAATAGAAATCGGGAAGTTCAGTCATTTAAGGCCAAGTTCCAAGAATGCTTGGAGCTGATACCGAATCTGATGAATCTACTACTGCGAGCACCATGGAGCCTGTAGAAGTCTTTGAGGTAGCTGTCAATGCTATGCCAATTCTTCTTGCTGAAAGTGCTGAAGCGTCAGTGGAAATATTGGAAAGGGTTCAGGCTTTGTATCCTACTGTTTTATCGAAAAAAGATATAGCCCTACTGGACTTTCATTCTGACCTGAATGGACCCACACCACACATGACCTTAGAACTGAAATGATTACAATGGGATACATTGATTACAATCGGCAGTATTCCAAAATGCAGATGGTCCATTTTCTGCAACTGGTGTTCGCTCTATGACTAAGAAATGGTTTAACCAAGAGCTTTCTGATGGGAAGAAGGTGAACCGAACCTGGTTTCTTTTTTCACCTCAAAAAGGAGCAGCATACTGCTTTTCTTGCCTTTTATTCTCATGTGCCGTTGAGAACCACAAATCAAAATTTGAGTTTGGTTGTGAATTCCAAAATTGGAAGAAACTGAATGAAAAATTCCCTGAACATGAAAATAGAACATAGACTAAAAAATCAATTGATCAAACACTCCTCAACAAAATCCAATCGGAACGGGGAAAATGGTGAGGAATATTGAAGCGAATCCTTGACTGCATCAAACATTTGGCATCACAAAATTTTGTCTTGCGCGAGCATTGAGAACAACTATCCTCAATTTCAAATCCTGGAAACTTTAGCGCTGATCAAGTTGCTGGCGCGATATAATCCATTACTAGATCGGCATCTGACTTATGTCAAGGGCAATCCTGGCTCACACTCTTATTTATCACCAAGAATACAGAATGAGTTTATTGGTCTTTTAGCTCAAGATACCCGGAACTCAATTTCGCAAAACATTCGAAGGAGCGAATATTTTGGGATTCTGTTTGACTCTACCCCTAATGCTGCACACTGTGAGCAGATGCCTCAGGTTAGTCGGTATGTCGACATTGACTTTGAAGGAAGAACTGCTGCTGTCAAAGAAGCATTCATTGACTACATCGAAATTCACGAGAAAGATGCTACTGCGATTGAGAAAGTAATTCTATCCAAACTAAAATCAGATGAGCTGCCTCTGTCAATGCTATGACAATGCAGCTGTGATTTTCGGCCATTTATCTGGTGTGCAGCAAAGAATTTTGAATCGGAATCTCGAAGCTTTGTTTAGAATTATGACAACCACAGCCTGAATTTGGTCGGAGTTCATGCTGCCGGAAATGAAATTGTGGCTGTCACATTTCTTGGAACTGAGGAGGCATTATATGTATTCTTCTCTCAGTCAACAATTCGGTGGCAGTTGATATCTGATGTTAGTGTATCTGTCAAAAAAGAGTCTGAAACTCGTTGGAGTGTCCGGGAAGCAGCTGTTACAGTTCTCCATAATAATCTGGAGAAGATTGTGAATGTGCTGGAGAGGATGTGTTCTGACAAGTATTCCACAGAGAAAACGAGAAAGGATGCCGATCAGCTTCTGTCAAACATTTTGAGCTTCAATTTTTTGACATTTCTCCTATTTTGGACCTCAACTTTCTCTTTGATAAAATAGAGTCGAAAAGAGACTGCAGGATCCTAAAATAAATTTCAGGGAAGTGTCAGCTGACATGAACTCTCTTGAACAACATTTTACTGAGAAACTTGAAAAGCTGTGTGATGAATCAATTTGCAAGAAAGAAAGAAGTTACATTGATTGGGGACTTCCAGTTCAGAAAAGAGTAAAACGTGTCACAATGATGCCGGGTGAACAAGCAAGAGATGCTGGCTTATCAGCCAAAAAAGAAATTGGGCGAATCCTACGGTGCATCGTTGACCGCGTTGGGGCGGAAATCAGAGAGCGTTTCCAACGGTTGCGTGACCTTGACACTCGATTTGGATTTCTCCTGAATGTTCAGATACTTCTTAGTAGTCCCAATATGGATAAGGAATTGGAAAGATAATGTTGTGCTACTGCCAGCTACTACAAAAGTGATTTTTATGGGAAGGAGCTGCATCAAGAAATTTTGGATTGTGCAATGCTGTTAAAAAATCGAAATGAGAGCGATGTGATTGAGCCGATACATTCATTAGAATTGATGAATTTCATTATCTCCTATGGAGAGGAAGTGTACCCTAATCTCCAGACTGCTTTGCAAATTCTGCTCACAATTTCAGTATCAATTTCTAGTTGTGAAAGATCCTTCAGCAAACTGAAATTGATTATATCATATTTAGGACCCTTTATGGGACAAAAACGCTTGAGTGACTTGGCATTGTTGAGTATTGAAGGGGAAACATTCGAGAAAATCAATGCTGACAAAGTTATTAATACCTTTGCAATCGCGAAAACTCGAAGGGTTCATTTATAGGATATGATCTCTTGAGACAATATTTAATAATGGAAAATTTTGTGCTAACATCTGTTCAAATCAAAGCTGTTCAATGAATCTAGAAATTTCACTAGTTCCAAGATGAACAATTGTGTGTGTGTGTGTGTGTGTGTGTGTGTGTGTGTGTGCACGCAAGCGAGAGCTCGAGTTCGTAATCTGGTAAGGGAAGGAGAGGCGCAATTCTCCACCTTTGTAAAATTTGTTTCCTAGACCTTTATTCGTATCATCCAAAATATATTTTTCATTACGCTGATTACTTTTGAATACTTTTGTTGCTTAAATAACTAACAAAAAATCAACATATTAATTTCATTTTTAATAAGTATTCTCGTATTCAATGTGAATTATGAAATTAATACTCGAAAAAAAATACTTTCATATATTTTGATTATATAATTTCCGAGGTACTTTCTATATGACTATGTATAATTTTAACTCCTTTCCTGTAACTTTCTTTGATCCATGATAATATTTAAAGTCGCAGATTGCATTGTTTATTAGGGTGCATCTTATACTACACCTCTTAAACAAATTTTCATAATAAATGGGTAAAGAAACAATAGCCGTTATGTTATATTTAATGAAGGATAAATTTCCAAAATTATCTCTTTACAACTAATAGAACAATGAAAATTTAAATATAGCGGGAAAACTACGATGACAAAGAGATGAAATTTTGTATAGTCATAATTTTAATAAATTTTGCATAGTCCTTCTAAATCGATTTCCATTTAAATATGTATATCAAAGTTGCTATTCATTTTTATAATATTGATTTAATAATTCATATTGCATACCAAAATTTATTTTAAAAGAGAAAAATTATGTACATTATACTTGGATCGTTTAATAGTAACAAAATAAGAAAAAAATTCAGCGTGCTAAGAAGATAACTTTGGAAGATGTGAATAAAAGTCCGAGAAACTAAATTTAAATTAGGAGAATAAAATTTTATTTGTTTATAATCCGGAAACAGCTGGACGAAGTTAAAGTTTGATGTAGAATCGAAATCTAACGATAAAAGTGGAAATTTTGAACTTGGTGCGAATTTAAACAAAAAGACAGCTTCTTATGCAAATTTAAAGAGTATTAATCCCTGTGAATGGTATATTTAAATTGGCTCTAATATGAAGGGTGGTTCGTTTATATTTTCCCTATATACTTAGTATAATGTATAAGGAAAGTACTGTGACGGGGTCGAAAATTCGAATTCGAGTTTTCGATGGGAGAGTACGTTTCAAACATTCCTGAATACGAATCGAACGTTTTTGAGGGCATGTCCGTGTGTGTGTGTGTATGGGTGTGTGTGTGATGACGATATCTCACGAATGAAATTTGACACAAAAATTACAATCCGTAAATACTAAAAGCCTATTGTTTTCAAATTTTCGAATGAAATTTTGAGAAATTCATCAAAAAATCAGAATTTTTAATAAAATGAAGCAAATAATCGTTTCATATGTAACTTTTCATTAGAATCGATAGGCACAAACTTTAGAACGCTAGCCTGAACCGTTCTTGAGATATTGCACAGTTTTCAAATAAATTTATCAAAAAAATCACATAAAATTGAAAAAAATATTAGCTATTTTGAAAAATGTTCACTTTTCACAAGTAACATTATGCAATAAACTTGTTAACATCATTCTCGTGGACCTAGCTTGTTCTATTCATGAGAGAAGATACTTTGTGTAATAGTTTTGTATTTGGATGCCATTACTCATTTATCTACAATAAGAATAACCTATTTCTCCTTCCATAACGCTTGGCGAAATTTTGGCAACGAATTTTGGCCGAATATCGCCAACTTGGCGTCCTTTTTAAATGTTGCCAAATTAACTAAAATGTCGCCACATTGATAAAAATTCGCCAAATTAATAAAAGTGACACTAAATCAATGAAAATGAAAACTAATTGATGAAAAATCAATATTTTGGAAAGAATATAAGAATCTCGTCCGTAAAGCTTGGCGAAAAATATGGGAACGAATTTGGCGGGATATCGCTAACTTGGCTATTTTTTAAATGTTACCAAATTGACAAAAATGTAGTCAAATTGATAAAAAATAACGCTAAATGGGAGGTAATGTTTTGCAAAGTTTTAATTCCATCATATAAGAGGCATACATTCTAGTGTATGTATAAGAAATGCTCTCCGTTTGTTTTTAACACTTGGCGATACATTTGGCAAATTTGGCGAATAATCTAGCGAAATATCGCCAACTTGGCAATATTTAGCCCTAGATTGACGAAAATGTCATCCAAATTGCAAAAATGATACCAAATAAATAAAAATGACGCCTAATTAATGAATGTATTATTAAAAATTTTTAATATATGGACCATATTGCCACTTGAGGATGCTATCAATATTGATAATTTTTAATTCAGAGTTGCGGGGCTTATAAGTTAATTGGGTACGATGTAGTTTTAAACGTTGTCATCCAGAAGAGCGGCAAATGTACAATTCAACTTAAAAAACATTGTACCGTGGATCTTATATATCATTGTTTCACTGTGAAAGAAGTAAATTCATTGCATTACATAAGGAAAGTCATGTGCTGCCCACAAAAGATTTTTTTATTTTTCTGAAGCTATACCTTACATAAAAATTTGACCAAAGTTCAATATAAGAACACGCTGTCAAATGACAAAGATTCAAACATTCTAAAATGAATTGTTACCTTAACAGCTTCCCTCTCTTCCTCTAATAGCTTTTGCACCATGGATGGAGTATCTCTCATTGCACTTAAAGCCTGTATTTAAGGAGAAAGAATATTAAAGACACGAATAAATAATAATACGTATTCGAAAAAATTAATCACAATTAATAAATCTACATTTGTTATATCAAGTACATATGAATATTGTTTCGAAATGCATTCCTAGCTAAAATAAAATATTTGGTTACTTTGATCATTAAATCCTAAAATATGCATTTGATGGGGAGTTTAAAAAAAAAAAAAAAAAAAATATATATATATATATATATATATATATATATATATTTATCCTATGCCGGACCTTGGTTTTTCAACCATCAGTCTCTGTCAGTCAGCCCAGTAAAATCTTGAACAAAACGAAAAGTCATCCTCCTCAGAATTTCTATCTGCGACGTCACTAAGCCCAGGGCAAGTGTAGAGAGGTGGTCACCAGTCATGTCACCAAGGCCACAAAGTGGGCATGTCGGAGAATCCGACAAGCCAAAACGATGTAAATGTTTCTATAGAAAATCGCGGCCAGTCTTGAGCCGGAAGTTAGACACTCCCACAGCTCTATGGAGGGAGAACGAGACAAGCTTCCTTAACAAAGAAGCCCAAGTCTTTCCTTGTAAAATTTAGTTTTAAAATATGAACTCTCGTATTCTGGAACCAGTGAGACACATAGAAAATGTCTCAGTTGCAAAAACATATATATATTTATCTCGCAAAATTCCGAAATTTCTATAGTATTGATAGTATCTTATACTTAATATTTGTTTCATTTTACTACCTATCAAAAATAATACACACAATATTATTTTGTGCGTTAAATAAAATCCTTTCCTACCACCTAATTATGTGTTCTAAATCAACTGATAAGTAACATGTAAAATACCAATAATATTTTGATAATTGAAAGAAAAGTATCCGAAGTCGTAGATCATTTACAACTTTTGATATAAAATTAGACCTAGAACTATTTAAAATAAGTAATGTAAAGCCCCACATACATATTTTTTAATTATTTTGCGAAAGTCCTAAATAACTCACAGGGAGAGAGAGATTGAGATTCACTAACAGTGAAACGGTACAAACGGAATCGGGCCGCTTTCTTATGTATCGTTCCATGTCTGCTTTTCAGAGGAAAATAAAGATAAAAATGAACTTATATGTTTATTTCATGTTGAAATCGTTCAACTTAATAAACTCAAATCTTGTTCTAATTTAGCCATTTTGTCTGCAGATAAAACTAAACAACTTGTCAATACTGGGGTGACTATGCAGCTTGAATGCCGAAGTGTATTGACGAGATGGCTTGCAAACCCGTTACAAAATTTTCAATTGCTGTTATCCCCTCCCGTATTGCTAAACTTAAAAATTTACCTAATCTTCTGCCCACTATTAAATCTGCTGTTTACCGCACCTCCCATCAATTACCTTAAATTTTTGGCCAAATTAAACTCCATAAAATTAACCAGCCTATGTGTCCTATTGTGTCTAAGGTCCGACTTACATTTTGGAAAAAGCCTTAGCTAGCTTCCTAAAACCATTCTTTAGTAATCTCTCATATTCCGTTAATTCTATTGAAAAATTTATTAACCATCACTTTAGTACCAATTTCGTATCTAATTGTATCCTCCATAGCTTTGACGTTGTTTCTCTTTTCCCTAATGTTTCAGTCCCTAATGCTATTAGTATTATTACTAAAAAGCTCGAATTTCATAACTATTCTATTCCCTCTATTGACGCAATAACTTTTGCATTGAACATTGTCCCGGAGACTAATTATTTTGGTTTTCATAATGACATATTTTTGCAAACCTCTGGAGCTCCTATGGCCCATTGTCTGGCATTTTAGCCTAGGCTGTTTTGCAGGAGCTCGAGAATGATATTTTGCCTTCTTTACCCCTTAAATCGATTCTTTGGAAACGTTATGTGGATGATGTATTTATTATTTGAAACCGTAGTTTAAATGACCTCTTTATCCTTTTAGACAAAGTAAAGGATTTTTATCCTACTATTATTTTTATCGTGAAACATAACTAATTGTTCTTTTCCTGTTTTGAACGTTCTTGTCTCTTACGACACTAAAGGTTTTCATGATTCTGTGTTTCGTAAACCTACTTTTTCTAATTCCTGTATTCCCGCTAATTTTTGCCACCCCATTTCGTCTAAAAATACATCTTTCATTGCTTATTTTAATCATGTTTATTCTTCAATTTCTGCTTTACAATTTGAAATAAACTTTGTCTTTAACCTTGGCTATGAAGCCGCCTATTCGTTCGATTTCATTTATAAAATATTTTCCCCCATTCATTCTAAATTTTTTTATCCTAAAACTAATAGTGCCCCTTCCTCTGACATTTTGCTGTATAAATCGAGTATTCCTCTCCATCCGACGATTTTTCTTCCTCTTCTTCAACTTTGCCTTGAATTTAAGTTTAAACCTGCCCATTCAACTGTTTTTTCGTTATTCAGTCGTATTCGTACCGATAAATTTAGGGATAAAGTTTTGTATCGGTAGTACAAAGCGTACTGCCGGCATTCGTTTATCTGAACATGCTCGTGATATAAAAAATAATAAACACTGTTCTTTCACAATTAGTTATTAACTAGCCGAATACCCGTCTCGAAATAAGCAAACCCTGAATAATGTAAATTTTTGAATAATTTCGCGTTTCACATTTATTCGGCAAATCGAATATTTTAGTGTGCAAGAAGAAAATATTGGAAAACTTAAATTGCACACTTCCTTCCTTTCAAACTATCTACCCGCACACCAAACTTAAAGTCACTGTCCTATCGCGAAGCATGATTTTTCTATCACTTCACCTTTCGAACGTTTTCCTGTGTAGCACCCCCCTTAAATGAACATTTTTAAAGAACCGTATTCATCTTGGATTTTTTTATCAAATGATTAGCTCATATACTAAATTTCAAGCCTCTATTATATAGTAAAGGAGGCGTTTTTCATTTGTTCGTCAAATCGAATATTTTAGTGAGGCACACCTACAATAGCAAATGTTGGAAAACTGAAATTGCACACTTTCTTCCTTTCCAACTATTTACCCATGCACCAAATTTGAAGTCTCTATCTCATCGCGGAACATGCTTCTTCTATCATTTCACCTTTCGAATGTCTTTGTGTGCAGTACCCACTCCCCTTAAATATACATTTTTGAAAAACTCCACTCTTCTTAGATTTTCTGTCAAATGATTCGCTCATACATCAACTGTCAAGCCTCAATCACGTTTTAAAAGGGGTGTTTCTACTTTATTCCGAAAATCGAACATTTTGGTGTGCGACACCACCTAAAGTAGAAAATATTGGAAAAATGAAATGTACACTTTCTTCCTTCCAAACTATTTATCCGTACACCAAATTTGAAATCTCTATCTCATCCCGAAGCAGGTTTTTGTCAATTCACCTTTCGAACGTTTTTCTCTGGAGCACCCCTTAAACGAACATTTTTGAAAAATTCTATTCCTCTTGGGTGTTTTCATTAAATGATTAGCGCATATACCAAATTTCAAGCCTCTATCAAATTTTAAAGCAGGAGTTTCTCATTTGTTCTGCAAATCGAAAATTTCAGTGCGCGGCACCCCCTAGAGTAGCAAATTTTGAAAATCTGAAATTGCACACTTTCTTCCTTTATAACGGTTTACCCATACACTAAATTTGAAGTCTCTATCTCATCGCAAAGTATGCTTTCCTGTCATTTCACTTTTCGAACATTTTGGTGTGGAGCACCCCCTCTACAGAACATTTTTGAAAAATTCGATTTTTCTAGGTGGTTTTATCGAACGATCGATCCGTGTACCAGATTGCAAGTCTCCATCTACTTGGGAAATGCCTAAAAAAAGCGTGACAGACGGACACTTGGCAATTAGTAAAATGCAGATGGTAAATTGGCAGATGATAAATTTAACCCTAATTTTGATAAAACTTTTATTTAACTAATTGCGACGCCCGTAATATTTTACTTTTGGAATCCCTTTTTATTTATATTTATCGAGAATCTATTTGGAACTTCGATTCTGTTCAAACCCTTGGTTTTGCTTGGCGTCTCACTCTCGACTCTATGCATGTTAAATCCTTATATGATTTTTTGGAAATCTAGTGCTGCGTCACTACCGTTGCGTTTCTGCACTGGTCTGATTTATCTATGTACATGGCTTTTGAATTGAATTATTTTTGCTTGAATTTTTATGTCCTTATTTGTAATTTAGGATAATTTTAGTATCGATTTATCCGAATTACCCTATGCAAATTTTGTATTTACGATTTCGGGTTGTATAAAGCTCATGTTTATCAATATTTTAATATTGCCACTGATGATAGACATCATGATGTCTGAATGTACTATGGCACGTTAAAATTTTTCCAGTACGTCAAGATGGTGTTATAAATACAGTTTACAAATAGTCATTGATTAAAAATATGATGCATTAAACTGATTAAATTGAATTTCTATGCTCTGAATTGAGTTGGATCCTTTATTGAGTGATATATGATAGACCGTCTAGTATAAATGAAGAGCTTTTGCAAGTTATTCGAGGAAAATTATCGAGATAAAGTTTGAACTCCTGATTGGCTCAGATGGGAAAGTGTGTTTTGAAATCAAACATCTAAAATATGTTTATATGTTCTACTGATCAAATTTTTGTATGTATAGTAATATAATAGAGCTCTGGTTCACTAAATTATAGTTTCATTTGAACAGAAAAATTTATTTTTACCAAATTTTGACTTGGTGTTGGATTTTATGTGATTTAAAAGTGGAAATGTTTTTATTGGGCCAATAACTCACTGTTATGTGATAGTAATTACTAATTGATATGTTGTATTTATTGAAATTATATAAATAAAGAATTTTACATAATTGTTACGAAGGTTATGATAATATAGGGGTGATATAATTTATTGTCTGATAACATCTGGATTATTATTGCCTATACATGAAACATGGACAACTGAACTAAAAAAGGTATTAAAACATCCAGTAACAAGTAGGGATTTATTGACTAGGATCCCTTTCCCAAAATTGGACTGAATCTCGTTTGGCAAAGCCACTGCAAAATTTAATTTTTATTTTTATTAATATCTCACCAAACACTGGTCCGAGAAACTCGAAACGTACAGGGGCATTTTAAGTAATATTTTCTTATATGCCTTTGTACTTTATGTAAACTCTTATTTCTTTCTGTTATCGTATAATAGCATATAGGCCCCATCTCTTCGCACGATATTCTTACTGACTCATGTACAGATGACCACGGATGACCAGAGATAACCACGGATGACCTTGTACTTTTTCGACTCATATCGCGAAAACAGATTATAAAACAGTATAAGCCTCTAAACATCTGAAATACTTGATAGAGGATTTTTGTTTTACAGACACAAAATTTTGTTTTTATAAAATTAAACTAATTATATTAGCTTTATGCGTACCACACAGCTATAAAAACTGTAAGAATACACAGAACTATTTTATGTTTGTATTGAAAAATTAAAATTGCATTTTTATAGAATTCCAGTATTAACAGCCTAAAGGATTTTATTTGTATTAAATAAATATAGTTAATCATATATTCAATAGTTATTAACCATGTAAGGTTTTATGTTATTATTTTATAAGATTGAATGCGGAATTGTGAAACTTTTCAAGGAGACAACCTCACTTGGGAAAGTTACTCCCAATATTAACTAAATTAAATTAGAAGTTATTCCCAAAAATCAATTAAATTTAAAATTATAACACAGAAAGTAACTGATTAAAATTACATTATTCAGAAAGTAAATTAAATCCTTACTTTTGCAATTCAAATTTTAAATTGAAGTTTTACAGCACAATTATGTTTCCGACTAATTATAACATGAAACGAATCAACATTAAACAAAACTTGAAACATATTTATTAAATTTTTGCAACAATTGTATTTCAAAATATTTATCTGTGAGTTACTAGCAATCTGAAAGAAAATGATGGGAAAACACGTATAAAATACACTTTTAATTTTACTGAATTTTCATTACTTTTTTTAAAGTAACAAATTAAATTCAAAGTTAATGAAAATAAAGATAGTAAAATGAATAAACAAACAAATAAGTATAAGACATAACATAAAAAGTAACTTTTTAACTTAACTTTATAGCATTATTTCCAAGTCTAGAGACAACCTAAATACACTACCTGACACAGAAAATGCAACAGCATGAAAGAACGAATAGAGTATGGTGGTAAAGGACACAGAGACAAAGATGGCATATATAAATAGGTGATGTTAATTCGAGAAAGATAATGCAATATAGTAAAGGCATAGACAGGGTGTTCAGTTAGCAGTAGGACCACATCTTGCGGCGTTACAAGCAGCAACCCTTCGAGGAACAGATGCAATGAGCGTACAGATAGTGTTTAGAAGGATGGGTGACCATATGCCTTTAAACCATCCTCTACAGGTCGTCCTCTGTTTGAGGCGAAGGCAGAGTAGTCAAACGATGGCCAATCACGTCCCATACGTGCTCGATGAGTGAGAGCTCTAGAGACGGCGGGGGTCTAGGAAGCACCTGGATACCTTGCAAGGCTTGTCTGCTGATGGTTGCCGTGTACGGTCGCGCATTATCTTGCTAGAAAACTGCATTTTGCAACCGCTGAACGTAGGGAAGTGCAACAGACCACAGCACCTTATCCACATATCGGCGTGCAGTCATTGTGACTCTGATACGAACCAGAGGTGACCGACTATCAAAGCCGATGCCACCCCAAACCATAATGCTGCGTTGTCGAGCAGTATGGCATTCAACATTCGCAGCAGGAATGGTTCTGTGCAACCCTCATACGGCAACTGTCATTCAACAAACAGAACCGAGACTTGTCGCTGAACACTACCCTGTCCCATTCAATCGTCCAAGAGGTTCGGGCTCGACACCATTGCAATCTCTTGCGTCGATGTCTTGTCGTCAATGGCAGTCTTCGTAAAGGACGGTTTGAGTGCAAGCCTCTGTCGGCCAATCGTATAGAGAAACTGTTCTCGCTGAAATTGAACACCAAATGTATCCTGCAAATTCTGCAGAATATTGAAAGTCGTCGTTTGTGGGGCCGCCATCGCATGCATTCGAATGTGTCGATCAACGAGTGCTGATGTACGTCTGGATCGACCTGTACCACTGCGACGATTCATATGCCCTTCTTCAATCCATTTTCTCCAAATCCTTTGCGCAGTGAACGCACCTACGCCTGTTTCAGCGGCGATACGCAGGTACGACCACCCAGCCATAGGCCTACAATGAATCCCCTCGCACGATCGTCTACATGCTGAAACGAACTTCGGCGACGGCTATGCATGTCTTCAACAACACGTGTCTTCTGAAACGAAAAACAGCTCGCTCGGAAAACGGGTTTCCGTAGGCGACAACTGTTAGCTCATCTGAGGTTTCCATATCTTTTATCCCATTTTATACATTTATTGAAGACATTGAATCATTTTACAAAATTATAAGTTAAACATTAGGTGAAATTATTCTCTTACTAGAGACATATTATCTTATCCGGAGAGAAGTAATGCCAGAATTATATTTAGCGGTTAGACCACGTGGTGTGAGGATTTTTGCTTCAAAAAATTACAATTTTTGGAATAATATTAATTTTCATATAGTTATAAGGTACAGTACCTGATGAGGTCAATATCAATTGCTATTGATGCCCTTTTCCCCATGAATTGGTTTAGACTTAGTTCAGTTCTGTACACGTTATAGGCCTTCCGTCATGGCCATCTCTTGTTAGCAAGTTCTTTTCAGTTCTCCTTCCAAACTGGCCACTTTTTACTCTGCTAATAAATACTCTAACTGAAAAACTGCTTGCTCAAAACTCTGTCACCTCCCCACCGTCATTTTTATATATCTTCTTTTTCTGCTACCAGAAAATTCTAGTATATTTCAAAATTCATCTTGGGAGTGTCTTAGACGTGCTGTCGCCACTCGGATTTTCATAATTCGCTTAACCGATCCTACCATGCTAATCTCTTTAGCTGACGGCCCTTTCGATTCGTGTAAATTGCTTTTTAGTTTTCCGGCATTACACTTTCATCCAGCCACGAAAAGAGAACCCAAAATTAATCTTTCGAAAGTTCACTAACAGTGATAAGAAACTGACAGTTCAAGTTCAACTTTTCACACTCGTAAAAATAAAGCGGACAGCTTTATCGCCAATTTAATCCATAGTCAATACTTGACATACTGTGTATGAGATTCTCACTTTTGACTCACACTGTACAGTAAACTATATGAGGATTATCAACATAGTACTCTATTTAATATTAAACATGTAAATTTTGATATACTATTAGCAATGCATAATTTTCATTTCTCCTTTTACAGAATTATTTAAAAATAAATAAATATATAACAGCATTTCTTAATTTCTTATTGCCATACATCTCTTTGTTTATCACATACTTTACACATACTGTATTGAACTACAAACTTCTGGTTTTTGGTTATGTTTGAATGACCATATCACTCACATTATTAATTAAATTCGTCGTTTTACTAAATCTTGATATTTCGTTTATTTAATATTTAATTGAAAATTAAAAATTAGCTTTATAAGTCTGCAATAAAATTGTCTATCATCTGCCTGCAGATATTAAAATTGTATCGTCTCCTTATTTAGATAAGATTTTCCAATGTATATATAACTAAGTTGAATCTAAATTTCTTTTCTAAACGTCTTTTCTAGCATTTATAGTCTCCTTATTTAGATAAGATTTTCCAATGGGCCTATGGACAATCTTTCGAGATTCAATTAATTTCTTTATTTTTTAATTCTAAAAATTTTAATTAATTTTATTTTTAAATACATTTTATGACTGCTAAAAAAATGTTTTTATTATCAACTTATAATTTATTTATTTATCTAATATTTATCTTCATACTGCTATTACATATTCTTACAGTACCTTATTTAAGTCTATTTACTTCAATGTTTATTTTGTGGTAACAACTCTATATCTTATTTATCTTCATTTTAATTTTTAATTACCATGTTGCCATATATCTTGCATCACCGTTATTTTTTTATCCTAATCTCGCTACATTTCTACTTGATATTGATATCAATTGCTTATAGTACAATTCTCAGTTTCAGCATAATTTGACACACATATAATGTCAGAAACACATAAACATATAATTTGAAAACATGGTTATACATACAATTTAAACAACATACATATACACTTAATTATTACTTTCTATTTATGAAATGCAATTATTAACTCTTTAACATATTTTTTTAAATCTTTTCTCGTATGAAATTAGAATTCATCATCATTGCTATCATCTTCATAATATAATTGTTTTCTTTCAGTTACACTCCCTTCCTTATCCTGATTTTAGTAATTATTGCTAATCGCTTTCTCGTTTTCAGTTATTTCTTTGTCTTTCTGACTTGAATCTTTTTCATCACTATTTTTCAACTATTTTTCGCTCCGCTGCCATGTATAGTTTATTTATGTGCACTTTATAAGTTTTTTTCATCGCTTTTAAGTCATATTATAACATTATTATTTCGGACCAATTTCGTAATTCTAAATGGTTCTTCATATCGATCCTCTAATATCCTTGGTTTTATATATTTTTATGTAGACTGTCGCTCCTATAAATTCATCGTTTTTCTCACTATTTTATATATCTTTATTTGCTTTTCATTTATTATCTTTTGTTGTTCGGATGCGTCTTCCACGATTTTGTCTATATTTTTTAAATGCTGTGCCAGCTGATTTTTATAATTATTTACATCATTATATATTACATCCATTTCGTCCTTACTTGACATGTTTGTTTGTTTAATATTATCAAATGGCAATGTTGAATCTTTGAGATAGAACTGGAATGCAGACTCAAATCCTATATTACTGTTAATAGTGCGATTCACATAAAATTTAAACCATTGTAAACATTCATCCCACTCAAACGTAATCTTTGACAAACACATTATACATTGTTTCATGTCTCTATGTACTCTTTCACAACGACGTAATGAACTTGGGAAATAAACTGAATTGTATCGTTTTTGAATATTTAAGGTATTTTTAAAATCAATGTATTATTCCTCACTCTTAAAAATTTGAGTATTATCCCCCTGAATTATATTTGGAACACCATACGTTGTTACGTAACTAGTCAGATTATTAACTATTATTTTAACAGTAAAGTCTCTGACTGCATACGCCTCAAGGTATCTTGAAAACATGTCTATAATTGTAATTACAAAATTATTACCTTTACTACTGCGCGGTAGCTTCCCTACGCAATCCAATTGTTAATATATCCCTGATCTTAAAATTTCTGACATAGCCTGAAGTCTGGCCGGTGAGATACTTTTGTGTTTTACTAACAAATATTGATTACACGACTTACAAAAATGCTCCACATCTTGGAAAACCCACATCCAAAAATGTTTGTCTTTTATTTTATTTCTTTACCATTAAAAGTTTACTTTGGTTATCAATATAATATTCCTTATTATTGTGATATCGGTTTCTTCCATCTTGTAATTCCTCTTTAATTTTCATTAATTTTGCATCTACAATTTGTTCCTCTAATATTTTCTTCACACTAATCTCATCATTTTTGAATAATGTATTTACAAATTTAGTTTGATTTTCACTGTCAAACAGGTATCTAGAACAGTAATCGCTTGCGTTGTTTTCACCCTTTTGGTATTTGAATTTAAAATCATATTGACTTATGTCGATTAGCCACCTCGATGTGATATTAGACATTTTATCTAATTTTATGTGGTACATAAGAGATTTTGCGTCATTTAATAATGTAAAACTTCTTCCGAACAGATATTCTCTAAAGTGTTGTAACGATGCGTGTATCGCTAATAATTCTAGCTTGATCGATGAATAACGCTTCTCTACCGGGTTCAGAGGTCTTGAATAAAACACGATAACGTGATCGATTCCGTTAACACGTTGCATTAAAATACTACTAATTCTTTTTCCGGAGCCATCCATGGTTAAGACAAATGGGTTTACTTACAGGCTGTCTTACTATTGGTTATTTAAAAGTTGCAATTTTTAATTTTTCAAATGCTTTTTTACACTCATTATTCCACTCAAACGTAACACTCTTTCTTGTCAAATTGACTAACAGTTCTGCAATCTGCGCATAATTCTTTATCAGACCCTAAATTAGTTTGTTGTCCCAAAAAAGCTTTTTACTTGTTTAACTGTGTTGGGTTATTTGAAATGTTGCATTTTCGCACAGTTTTTACTGAAGGGCTTATACCAGTCGCATTTATTTTATATCTCAAAAATTCAATTTACGATTTGCATATCTGGACTTTCGCATGGTCAATCATTAAATTATTCTCTTTAAATCTTTGGAAAACAATTTTGATTTTCTCAAACATTTCGTCGTTATTTTGTGCGCATATGTCGAAGTTATCTAAGTGTTGGGTTGCTTTAAAATTTATATAATTTGGCGGTTTGAAATTTACTTTTATTTATTTTTTCTTTGGCTCAATGTTCTCAATTTGGTAATATTTAAATAATATTTTTTGGCTTTTTCATTTATTCGTTAATTAAAATATTTTTAATCTTCTAAATTAATTTTCTTTATAATATTCTTAATTAAAAATGTTCCGTTCCCTAAATTAATATTACTTTTAATTTGTAAATTTATAAAAATTATTTATTTATTTGATTCCCCTTAAAATTCCTTTTAATTTGATGTCTCATTTTCCCATTTTGGTTAGAAATTCCGTTTGTTCTATAGTTTCAAGTTATTTCCATGTTCAGTGCGTTTCAAAAATTTCAGTTGTGGTCATTTTCGGAATCCTGGTTTTGCGGGCTTTTTACTGCGATTGACGCGCCGCCTAAGCGCTTTTCGCGCCTCTTTGGAATTCGTGAATTATTTTAATTGGTTCGCGTTTTTACTGCTCTCGGAGTTTTGAGTTTTAATTTTGGCAATTCTAATTTTGGTAAGCGGATTTTAATTGCTGCCGTTTGTCTAAACTTCTCCCTTTTTCCCCGCACGTATAAATACGCGCGCGGAATTTTTCAGTGTCAGTTTTTTGTTGAAATCCCAAGTTTAAGTTAGCGCGAGAAGCGCGTCGTTGATTTTCGAATGTCCTCGCGATGTTTTTTTTTTATCACTTGTTTCCTTTTAAACGAAAGTTTTATTTGTTTTTTTTACCGCCTAATTTGCGATGTGACATCTGGAAAAATGAGTTTTAAGATTTATTATGCGAGTTACGTTAAAGTAGCGTCTGACGATGACGGCTGATTTAAGAAGATCCTAGCGTTCCAGAAGTAGTTGTTAGGCCTCTGCTGATGAATTTTCTCCTGATCCCAAGAAAACCAGTTTAGGAAATTCCTGTCATCCCAGTGAAACTCCAAATATGAAACTTTTCCTCTCCAACCTGTAATCTTAAGATGACCCGGATGGGTGAATATGTTTAATAAGTTAAACTCTTAAATTCTTAATTTCTGAATATGAATTCTCACTATTATAAATGTATGATTTAAATTTTATTCTTTAAATTTAAAATTCTAAAACTTTTTTAGAGCAATTTTCTAAACCTTCATAAATTTATAAGAGCCTGGGTAAATTCTAAAATTCTTTCAAATTTAATATTTTTTGTTAATAATTTTCTGATGGAATTTAAATAGATTTTTTTGAGTAAAGTTTTTATGCTAGTTCCTTAATTCTAACTAAGTTGATAAAATTCTAAAATTCTAATGTCTGTCTAAAATTCTAATGTCTAAAATTCAAATGTTAATTCTTCCTGAGTTACCTGCCTGTGAGCAGAGTTTTTGTAATTTGTTATTGGAATTAATTTGAAGTTACAATTTAATAAACTAATTTTCTTTAAACTAATTATTATGTCTTCCTTTATCTCTTTTAAACACAGCAGGTTTTATTCTATCACTTTCAAACACAACATAAGTATAAATATATTTTTAAATCTGATAGATCTAACACCTTGTTCATTGAAAGTTGGAAATTTGCCGCCGAGTTTTTTAACCCAAATGGCATTCTTTTGGGTCCAAATTCCCAATGAAAGTGGTAAACGTTAAGACATGTCTATTCTCTTTTCTTAGTTCTATCTGAAAGAACGCCGCCTTTAAATCATGTCTGTGTAAATCTTACTGCCTGCGATATTTTGTAATACATCCTTCGCCTTCCGTAAATTTATTGGCAAAAAAGGCAAATAAGTTTTGGTGGCCCGATAATCAATAGCAAGTCTATATGTAGGTTCTTCATTTGGTTTACGTGCTTTGCGGACTTTCAATAAGGTAATTTTTCAATAAATCCCTAATTTCTTTTTGTGCAATTTCTCTTACTACTCTCGGAATGGGGTATGATCGACTCTGAATAGGATAATTGTGCATCAGTTTGGTTTTCGGTACTATTGCTGTTGTTTTACCTAATGTAGCATATAATTTTGAAAAAACTTCTGTATTGGCCATCATTAATTCAATAACTTTATTTCTATCTTCCTTAGTTAAGTGCTGCAATTGAAAATCGTCTGGAGATATTTCTTTCTTCCTTAATTCCCGAATTTGTTGATAATCTGTTTTATTTAAATTTTGTATATTATTAATTTCCAACGTGCGTTTGTTACTTTTACTTTGGTATCAATAATTTCGATTTGTTCTGTTATTACACCAACGTTCATATTTTTATTAAGTGTAATTTGACAATTTCTTCACTGTATAATGAATTCTAATCTTATTTTTATTTTCTACACTTTGGATCGTTTCATCCATGATTAGTGTTCTTGACATTTTTAATGGAGAAAATAAAACATCCTGTCCCTCATTTAATTCCTGTGACAAAATTAATTGGACTATTTCTGACTCACCTGGCTTTAAAGTGACCTTGCTTTTTAACTTAGAGAAAATCTGCTTTTCTCCCTTCTCTTTGGGCTTAACATTCTTACTTTGAATAATTTTACTAGAACGTCGTGACAAATTACCATCACATTCATTATCGCCAGTGAATAAATTTTGCCTATCAGAATTCTTTATATCATTATCGTTCTCACTATTATTGCTTATTCTATAATTATCATCATTATTGATTTCATTGTAACAGTTATTGATTTCTTCATGCTCGTCGTTATCAATATTATAGTCTTCATAATTGCTATTACATTTACTTTCATCACGAATTTTCTACCTTTGTGGTTTTTGATTCGAACTCTGAATTCGCCTTGTATTTTCACTTTTATACAATTTAATCGCAGTATTTCCAATTTGTATTTCGTCATCTTTTGTATTTAAATTTACAAGAATAAAAAATTATTCATGAATAAAAAGTCGTTGTTTATAATTCCCCTGAAAGTTTTGAAGAATTTATTTTTGCATGCCTTTTCCCCAATTTTAAATGAAAATTGAATGCAATTTAAAAATTCTATGTTCTCTTCAGTAAACGTCTGAAATATTACTCTTCTTGTTATGCAATTTGGTTTTACATTTTTAATCTGTTTTATTTTTGTAAACGTCTCCATATCTATAATACTGACTTGGACACCCCTGTCAATTACACTCATTATTTTAATCCTTTGCAATCTGCAATCTATTTCTATCATCGATAGTTGCGGGCTAGATGTGTTTTCAAATTTGCTTGAGAGGATACTTTTGGTATTATATTTTTCTTTATCATTATTTTCATAATTTTGTCTTCACTGTGACATTTCATAACTTTTCCTATCTCTATTTTCTAAGTTGCTTTCTATTTGATCGTAATAATTTCTTTGATCATTATGATTCCGTCAATTTCCCTTATAATATCTATTATATCCTCCTTGGTCATAATTTTGGACATTTCCGTTACTATTTTCCCTGATATAGTTTCTTTGTTCCGACCCATATTGCTGATTATTATATTGATTGGGATTTTGTGCTGACGCAGTATTATACATATTGTACCAGCAATTTGTGAAATAATGACCATTTTTTCCGCATCCTATGCAAAATACAGCTTAATCCATGGATTGCGATGGGTTATTTTGCAATTTTAATTTATTAATTTCTAAAGTTAAATATTGAATCTGTGTGGTAAGTAAAATTGCTCTAAGTTTATTATTTGATTCTTCTGTAGTCTTATTATTAAAAATTAATTCAAGAAGTTCGGCATCTTTTATGGCATCCCCAAATGAAAGAGGATTCTTTTTCTTTACCTCTATCGCTGAATCCGGACGCAATGCGCTAATGAATTTTTCCAACATTACTTTATCGGCTATTTTCTCTGCCTCGTCACTTATTGCATCCTTTAAGTTCAAATGTTTACATGCTGCGTTTTTTTATTTTTAAAGCAAGCTCGCTAGTCCATTGGCATATTAGGCGTGCGTTTGTTCTTATTAAATATGTCCTGTTTTGCGCTATTGTTGTCCTGTCCGTGAATTTTCTTGTAAGCAGTAGTTTTACATTATAAATTTTTTTTCATTTTGTAATTCATAGTTTTGTATTAAATATTGCTTGGCCTTATCTCTTAATCTCGTTTTAATGATAGCTACTTTCTGTTCTTCTGTCCAACATCCTAAATTCGCCAATTGGTCAAATTGTTTTATAAAAAAATGTACATCTTCGTCTTTGCTTCCGCTAAACAATGGTAAAACCTCAATAACCGCAATATCCATATTTTTATTCACTTTAGATAAATTATTATTTTTCTAATTAGAAATAATTCAATATTTATTTACACTTGAACTTCTCGTCATAATTGAACTTATAAATTTTTGTACCGCTTTTGCTGTGAGATTATGTTTAGTTTTCAGAACCTTTCTTTTACTAGATCCCATTCCTATTTTCTGAAATCATAATTGAATATTTAATTTCATAATTAATTGTCAATTCAATTTCATGATTAATTATCAATTCAATTACATACAATTTGACAATTATCATATTCAATCTGCCTTTTCATATCAACTTCTATTAAACCATTATGCTTCACAATAAAATTGTCTCAATTATTAACTATATAATTTTCTTATTTAATATCATAATTAAATATTAATTCGTTCACATATAGCTACCATTAAAATTCCGACAAATCTTTTCATATAAACAGATTCTATCAAAACTTTCTACCCTAAAATACACTTATATCTATTTATTATTTTGCATATTTTCATACCAATCATTATATACATTTTTAAATACATTGCCAATATTTTACAATATAAGGAAAAATGATAACTCTGCACAAATATCTTTTTCATAGCAATTAGTAGTCGCCACCAGTTGTCCAACTCTCATAACTAGTTATTATTATTATTTTATTTATTCTCTTTTTAATAAAATTCATATATCACAATTTTATTGTTTAGCGTTTTTGATTTTATTTTTCTTTAGATCCCGTTAATGCTGAACGTCACTTTCACCAAATGTGCAGATTCAAATATTAAAATTTGTAGATTTAACTTAATTGTTAATTTCTGAAACTGATAATAATTATACATTGCTAAGTTTAGTGGTCGCAATACCCACCTATTTCCAGCATATCGGGATCAAAAACTATAATGGTTATAATCTTAATGTGACCATAGTAATTACTAAAAGTTTAATAGAAAAGAACTAAATTTATTGAAGACATTGAATCATTTTACAAAATTATAATTAAAACATTAGATGACGTTATTATCTTACTAGATACATATTATTTTATCCGGAGAGAAGTAATGCCAGAATATATAAATGACAAATTTTTGAATATTAATAATTTTCATACAGTTATAAGGTAGAGTACCTCATGCGGTCGATATCAATTACTATTGATACCTTTGGAGGACTGCCCATTTGCATGAGTTGGTGAGACTCAGTTCAATTCTGTACAAGTTATAGGTCTTCCGTCATGGCCATCTCATGATAGCAACTTCTTCTCCGCTCTCCTTCCAAACTGTGCAGAATCCACTTCGACGATAAGAGCTTGCAATTTCGTCCCACTAGCTCAATGGTAGAGCGTCGGCTGGCCAGTTCGGAGATTCAGGATTCGATTCCCGGTTGGGGCAGCAAGGTTCTTTACAATGGCGCCTGAGCAAATCAACCCTGTTGGTTAGTGCAGAGATGTCGGAGGTCTAAAAGTGACCCTAGTACGGATTCAATGGACTCTGGAAGATTGACCTCCGATTTCAAATTGAGAGGATAACGACTACGCAGGATACTAACCTGGGTAAAAATAGTAATATCAGGAGGCTAACCTGAAGTAAAAATAACAGGAAGTGGTCAGTCAGATTGTCCGCTTCCCGCCAATCTGACATTAGGGGATAGAGAATGCAAAGTCCACTTCGACGATAAGAGCTTGCAATTTCGCCTCAGTAGCTCAACGGTAGAGTGCCGGCTGACCAGTTTGAAGATCCGGGGTTCGATTCCCGGTTGGGGCTGCAAGGCTTTTTACAATTGCTCATTTTCTACTCTGATGATAAATACTCCAACTGAAAAACTGCTTGCTCAAAACTCTTACTAATCGTCTTCTACCATGATTTTTATATATCTTCCATAAAATTCTGGTATATTTCTAAATCCATCTTGGGAATGTATTAGACGTACTATCGGTACTCGGATTTTCATAATCCGCTTTTTCGTTCCTACCATGCTAATCTCTTTAGCTGGCACCTCTTTCGATTCGTGTAAATTGCTTTTTAGTTTTGTGGCATAGGTAATAATAGAACAAACGATCATGGAATCAATCCAATAGATAAAATCCGAAGCCTTGCTGCCTTGGAATTTAAACGCCAGTCTCTCCCAGTAACACTTCTGCAAGACCAAAAAATATCTTGACCTCAGCCACATACTATTCAAAGTGCTTCTTCCAGTTAAGGTCCATGTTTAAGTGAATTCCCAAGAATTTTACTTCCTCAGAACAGACAAGATTTTGACCAAAGAAAATGATGTCCCTATAGTTGAGAATTATTTTTCTCGTTAATGCAACCATAACAGTCTTTTATGGATTAACACAAAGAGCCACATTCTTGCACCAGGTCTCAATACTCCCAAGGGTACCAGTCGCGATATCAGAGACCGTACAATCAAACTCGCTCCTAGCAATGATGACAATCATCAGCATACAGGATAAACGGGAGCTTCTGATGTAAGAGTCCACAACAAGGCACCAAAAGATAAGTCTGCAAGAGCATTAACCATCATGTTATCGACAAGAATAGAAACACTAATGTACAGCTGCGCTTCTTGTTATTCGAGCACCGTCCATCATAGAGCATCGTCCATCATAGAGCATCGTCCATCATAGAGCATTGTACAGAAACCATTCGATTTAGAATAACGTCCCTTACAAATTCTTGTGCATAACATTTGCATAAGGGGCTGTCTTCATATTGAAATGCGCACAAACTTTGAAATTTCAAATGGCAACACCCATGAAAACATATTTTGAATTTAGGGCAAAATTTAACCTCCAATATCAAATTTCAAGTCATTTGGATAAAGCGTTTCCGAGTTATGAGTATGTAAATTTTTGTGCTCCTAATGTTAAATTAGTTTCCCAAACTTTTATTCTATATATATAACTTTTATTCTAATAATAATAATATTCTCACGCTGGTGTATTACCTTATTATTAAGCAACCCAAACACAATTACATAATTTTTTAATACTTTTTTGTATGAAATATGAATTATGATATTAATATACAAAAAATATATGAATAGGAACCTAGACATATTTTGATGGAAAAAACACAAAAAAGACTTTTTATATGAGTTTGCAAAATTTCAGCTGTTTCCTCCCTGTAGTTCTTTCTCTATGTTTACATATTCATCATCACAATGATTTTGGGGGTCGCATATTAATTGAAAAACAAGAAAGATCAATCATGCATAAGCATTGATTATGAAACACTTTCCAACTGAAATGTAATTTCATTTAAAAATTTCTAAAATGTGATTCATTCAGTGGTAATATCTTTTACATTATCACAGTGCTACAGTAATTTATTATACAATAAATATTTAAAACTGTATCGAAATATAAATCATCTGATTCTTTATGCAAAATCAATGAATATTTCATTCATATAACTTGCATTCCAGACTCCAGAGCTAAATAATTTTGTGTGAAAAAAATTCAGCAATTCTTATGTAATTCATCTTACAATCGCTTGAGATATTTGCATTCTGCATATGTTAAAATTAGGCTTCCTTGAAGAAATAATAAAAGTTTAGGGATCATTTAAAATCACAACTATTGTAATTGCATAGGCACGGAATTTAGATACACAGATAATACACAGATAATATATATGTGTATGTGTATGTACTCAAAGTATTGCAATCGTGCCGAAGATCGGAACTCGAATTTTCAAAGGATCTACACGTTTTGGGACTTCTAGAACACGAAAAAACTACTTTTAGGAAGACGTCTGTGTGTGTAATCTGTGTATGTTTCTGTGTGTCTGTGTGGATATTACATCCACTCTAATTGAAAAACTAATGGACCGAATTTCATACAATTTGGTAGGTATGTTTTTTGTGGGAAATCCTGATGTTCATTAGATTATAGTACGATTCGTAATAAAAGAATCTGCCTTCTTTGCGAAATGGCCGCAGAAATTGCCTTTATCCACTCTAGCTAAAAACTAATGAACCAAATTTAACAAAATTTGGAGTATAATATTTCAATAACCTAAAAGTGATTTATATACCAAATTTAACAAAATTTTGTATATAAATCATTTGTAGGTTATTCTACTAAGATTCGGGAAAAAGGAACGGGCTATTTTTGCGAAATGGCCAGCAAAAATCGTTATATATAAAAATAAAAGACTACGTGTGCTCAATGATATCAATTAAATTCCTATTTTATATGTGATTTTTGACAACAAAAAGAATAAGACTAACCCCATTACTCTAGGACTAGCCGTTCTTGAGATATTCTAGTTTTTTCGCGTTTTCGCTACGCCACCTTTGACAATAAGTCCAGCTATCAAATAAGAACCAAATTTAAGTTTAACGTGTAAATTCAATGTCATTTAAAATACTTATGTTGTGCAGATAAACTCAAATTATCATTGAATAAATAAAGAGAACGAATATGAGTCTGCAGAGAAAGACATGTGCTGTCCACATCAGAATTTTTAACAATATTACACCAATGATTTATAGAAGTGAACGGGGATTATTTTCAGGCCATTTCGAAAAAAATGTATGATCTATATTTAAAGATCCATCAAATTTTTGTCGAATAAAATGTTCGAAATTTTTGTCGAATAAAATGTTCAAATTTAAGCTGTGTACCAAATTTTAACTCTCTAGGACGTAGGAAAGTGCATTTAAAATGCCATCAATCAAATTTATCATGAAGAGTTATATAAAATTTAAAAAAAATGAAAAATTGTTATCTACCAAATTTATTTTAAAATATGAAGCCACTCCCATATGCAAAACGTTTAAACAGATGGGGAGATATTTATTATATAATATCTCTCTCTTTTCTTTCTGGAAGATATACCAAAGTCAGAATTTAATTGAATTTGTTTTTTTCCCTATATTAAATAATTTTTTTAATTAAAAAACTACTTAACATATTTTACTGAATTTTTTTTTATATATTCTATGGGATAATGTGAATATTTCCTAAAAATTTCGAAGCAATTCGTGAATTTTAAATTTACTTAAAAAATGTTTGAAAAATTAGGTCCCATAGGGTTCAATGTATTTCATTTTTTCAACCCGGGTTCAATAAAAAACTAATTGGGTGATATTATTTATTTATATTCCCATAGGTCCTACAGACCGTCTGAACAACATACTAAAATTTCATTTTGATAAACTCATTTTTACGGCAGTTATCGTGCTAACGGACAGACAGACAGACAGACAGACAGACAGACAGACAGACAGACAGACAGACAGAATGAACAAAGTCATAAACACTTTTCAACTTTGTTGTAAAGTGTTAAAAATGACTAATTTAAAAAAAATTATATGAATTTATAAGTTAATCTTTAGCAATATAAATAAAATTGAAAATATGTGTGTGTGTGTGTGTCTCATCATCACGGTAGAACGACTGCACCCAATTTAATGCAATTTTGTGGGTAGCGGTGAAATAGCTCCACTAACATTTAATCCATGTCTTGAGTCACTAGGATCAGGAATTGTACGAACCTCCTTCCATATAGAGATAGCATTATACAGCTAATATTTTTGTCGCAAATTTACTTGAAGAAAAATACATCATGTTGCTTAGAATTAAATTAGAATTATTTAGAATTAAATTCAATGTGTTTATACCGCAGACGAGTTTTAACACTTTCCAACATAGTTGAAAGTGTTTATGACTTTGGCCATTCTGTCTGTCTGTCCGTTCGTACGATAATTGCTGTATAAATGACTTTCTCAAAATGAAATTTTAGTACGTTATTCAGACGGTCTCTGGGACATGCGGGAATGTAAGTGAATAATATCACCCAATTAGTTTTGGATTGAAACCGGATTGAAAAAGTGAAATACATTAAACCACATGGGACCTAATTTCTCAAACATTTTTTAAGCGAAGTTAAAATTTCTCAAATTGCTTTGAAAATTTCAGAAAATGTTCAAATTATCCCATAAAATATATAAAAAAAAATTTAAGAAAAATATGTTCGGTAGATTTAAATTAAAATTAAAATAATAGTTACATCATAATATATGTCCGGCCACTCATCCTATTGCTCATACCCTTGGGTAAGTTGGGTGGCCCATATTATATGAAGAGTCCACGTGACCCACTTCAAAATAAAATATGGCATCCATCTTTTTCCCGGTGTCAAATTCGTGATTTTAAAAGCTCTTTTAAATTAATACATAGTGTTGCATCCGTCGTCCTAAAGCCACTTTATTTTTGTCTATTTTGGGGGCATCTATATTCTGTGCCAACGCAATTACAATAATTTTGACTTTAAATGATCCTCAAACTTTGATTATTTCTACAACAAAGCCTAATTTTAACGTATGCAGAAAGAATGTAAACAAATCAAGCTGTAAGATGAGTTGTATAAGAATTGCTAAATTTATTTAACGCAAAATTATTTAACTCTGCAGTCTGAAACATAGGTGATATGAATGAAATATTCATTGATTTTACATAGAGAAGAAGACGATTTTATAGCATTGCCTTTTTCGATGAAGTGTTAAACATGGAGTTAGAAAGTGCTTTTACCTCCATGGTTATAAGTTATCAAGTAAAATAAATTATTGTAGTACTGTGATAATTTTAAAAATGTCACCGCTGAATGTATCGCATTTTTGAGATGTTTAAATGAAATTGCATTGCAGTTGGAAAGTGTTTCATAATCAATGTTTTACACATGATTGATCTTTCTTGTTTAAAATATCGTGCCATAGCTAACATTGGTCTTTTTAAGAAATTGAAAGTTTTGGATCTGAAATAGAAAACAAAATATCGTTATACATTAAATATTCTCTCTATTATCAAATGCGTGTCAATTAAATTATCAATTAACAAGAAAGATCAATCATTCATAAAGTATAGATTATGAAACACTTTCCAACTTCAATGCAATTTCATTTAAACATATCTATAATGCGATATATTCCTCGGTAATATTTTAAAAATTATCACAATACTACATTAATTTATTATATTTGAAAACTTCAAAGTTCATCGAAAAAAATGAACTTCGTTCAAATGACGTCAGTTAAATATAAATCGCCTGGCTCCTCGGTAATGTTTTTTAACATTATCATAATACTACAATAATTTATTATATTTGAAAACTTCATCAAAAACAACTGAAATTTATTCAAATGACGCCATCGAAATATAAAACGCCTGGCTCTCTCTAAAAGCAGCATTTCATTCATAAACATTTTCCCATTCATTTCATTCATCACAATACTATAATAATTTATTCTATTTAAAAGCTTTACTTTATTTAAAAGACCATGGAGTACAAGTAATTAAATTCTATGCTTAAAATTTCATTGAAAAAATTCGTCCTTTTCTCTGTAAAATCAATGAATATTTCATTCATATCAGCTATGCAGACTCCATGAGCTAAATAATTTTGAGTTAAAGAAATACAGCAATTCTTATACATCTAATTCTACATATTTTGCTGTTTACATTTTACATAAGTGAAAAATAGGCTTAGTTGCAGAAATAATCAAATTTGGGATGAGCATTTAAACACAAATATATTGTCATTGCGTTGTTTCAGTATGTAGATGCATAGAATTTAGGCAAAAATAAAGTAGTTTTAGGACGGATGCAACACTCAATATGAATTAAAAAGAACTTTAAAAATCATGATTTTGAGACAAGATGGATGCCATATTTCATTTTGAAATAGGTCACGTGATCTCTTCAAATAATGGTCAAGTGATCGCTTCATATAAGAGGTGTAATTAATATTTTAATTTTTATTTAAAAAAATACTGAATATATTTTGCTGAAATTTTTTTTAGATATTTTATGGGATTATTTGAATATTACCTAAAATTTTCGAAGCAATTTGTGAATTTTAAATTCGCTTAAAATATTTTTGAAAATTTAGGTCCCATACAGTTCAATGTATTTCAATTTTTTGAACCCAGGTTTAATCCAAAACTAATTGAGTGATATTATCCATTTATATTCCCATAGGTCCCACTGACCGTCTGAACAACATACTGAAATTTCATTTTGATTAAGTCATTTTTATGGCAGTTATCGTGCTAACGGACAGACAGACTGACAAACAGAATGAACAAAGTCATAAACACCTTTCAACTTTGTTGTAAAGTATTAAAAATGACTTTATCAAAATGAAATTTTAGTATGCTGTTCAGACGGTCTATGGGACATATGGGAATGAAAATGAATAGTGTCACCAAATTCGTTTTCGATTGAACCCGGGTTGAAAAAATGAAATACATTGAACCCTATGAGACCTAATTTTTTAAAAAGTTTTTAAGCGAAGTTAAAATTTCTCAAATCGATATGAAAATTTCAGTAAATATTCAAATTATTCCATAAAATATGTAAAATATGTTCGGTAGTTTTTTAAATAACAAGAACGATCAATCATGCTTAAAGCATTGATTATGAAACACTTTCCAACTTCAATGCAATTTTATTTAAACATGTCTAAAATGCAATACATTCCTCGGTAATGTTTTAAAACTTATCACAATACTACATTAATTTATTATATTTGAAACCTTAAATCTTCATAAAAAAAAATTAACTTCATTCAAATGACGGCATTAAAGTATAAATTGCCTGGTTTAAACATCTCTAAAATGTGATACATTCCTCGGTAATAATTTTAGAATTGTCATAATACTACGATAATTTATTATATTTGAAAACTTCATCGAAAACAACTGAAATCCATTCAAATGACGTCATAGAAAAAATAACACGCCTGGCTCTCTCTATAAAACCAACATTTCATTCATAAATAATTCCCCCATTCATGTCATTTATCACAATACTATAAGAAATTATTTTATTTAAAAATTAAGACCATAGAGCTACAAGTAATTAAACTATATGCGTAAAACTTCATCGAAAAATATCGTCCTTCTCTTTCTAAAATCAATGAATATTTCATTCATATCAGCTAAGCAGACTCCATGGACTAAATGATTTTGTGTTAAAGAAATACAGCAATTCTAATACAACTCATTCTACATATTTTGCTGTTTACATTTTACATAGGTGAAAAATAGGCTTAGTTGCAGAAATAATCAAATTTGGGATGAGCATTTAAACACAAATATATTGTCATTGCGTTGTTTCAGTATGTAGATGCATAGAATTTAGGCAAAAATAAAGTAGTTTTAGGACGGATGCAACACTCAATATGAATTAAAAAGAACTTTAAAAATCATGATTTTGAGACAAGATGGATGCCATATATCATTTTGAAGTATGTCACGTGATCGTTTCATATCATGGTCACCTGATCGCTTCATATAAGAGGTGTTATTATTATTTTAATTTTTATTTAAAAAACTACTGAATATATTTCGTTGAATTTCTTTTTATATATTTTATGGAACAATTTGAATATTGCCTAAAAATTTCGAAGCAATTTGTGAATTTCAAATCCGCTTAAAAAATGCTTGAAAAATTAGGTCCCATAGGGCTCAATGTATTTCATTTTTTCAACCCGGGTTCAATCCAAAACTAATTGGGTGATATTATTCATTTATATTCCCATAGGTCCTACAGACCGTCTGAACAACATACTAAAATTTCATTTTGACTAAGTCATTTTTACGGCAGTTATCGTGCTAACGGACAGACAGACAGACAGACAGACCGACAGACAGAATGAACAAAGTCATAAACACTTTTCAACTTTGTTGTAAAGTGTTAAAAATTAAAATAATAATGACACCCTTATAATGTGAGAAGGTCACATGATTCACTTCAAAATGAAGTATGCATCCATTTTGTGTCAAAATTGTGATTTTTAAAGTTCTTTTTAATATATATTTAGGGTTGCATCCGTCCTAAAACAGCTTTATTTTTGCGTTTTTTCTGTGCATCTATATTCTGCGTCAATGTAGTTACAATATTTTTGAGTTTAAATGATCATCAAACTTTGATTATTTCTGTAACGAAACCTAACTTTAATGAATTTAAAATGCAAAAGTGATTGTAAAATGATTTGTGTAAGAGTTGCTGAATTTTTTTCACGCAAAGTTATGTAACTCTGGAGTCTAGAATAAAAGTGTATGGATGAAATACTCACTGCTTTTACATAGAGAGACGGACGTTTTATATTTCGATGACGTCATTTGAGCAAAGTTTGAATGACGTTTTAAGAATAGAGTTAGAACGTAGTTTTACCTTCATGGATTAATTTTCCATGGAACATAAATTATTATAGTTCTGTGATAATTAAAATAATATTGCATCTGAATGTATCGTATTTTAGAGATGTTTTAATAAAATACAGTTGGATAATGTTTTATAATCAATGCTTTATTCATGATTGATCTTTCTTGTATTTATATTTAGTGCTGCATCCGTCCTAAAACAGCTTTATTTTTTCATATTATCTGTGTTTCTAAATTCTGTGCTTACGCAATTACAATATTTTTCATTTTAAATGGTCACTAAAGTTTGATTATTTTTACAACGAAGCCTAATTTTAACGTATGCAAAATGTAAACAAAACAAGCGATTGTAAGATGAGTTGTATAAGAATTGCTGAATTTTTCAACTCAAAATTATTTAGCTCTGGAGTTTGGAATATAAGTGATAGGAATGGAATATTCCTTAATTTTACTTAGATAAAGAAGCAAGCGATTTTATAGTATTGACTTTCTTGATGAAGTTTTAAGTTTCCAATTATTCTAATTTTAAAAATATCACAGCCGAATGTATCGAATTTTAGAGATGTTTAAATAAAATTACATTTCAGTTGGAAAGTGTTTCATAATCAATGCTTTATGCATGATTAGTCTTTCTCGTTATTGTCTGTCTTCAAATTAAATATTCATTATATGTGAACCTACAACATATCAAAATCATTTTAAAATCTGCTACTTCCTGTGCGCATTAAAAAAAAACTTTTACAACAAAATAATTGACAGTTAAAAATAAAGCTGTTTGAAAATTTCGGGGGAGGGGATTAAACCCCCTTGGCTACGGCCTTCACCGAGTCGTTTGTTATTGAATTAGAATGACACCACTGACAGGACCTAACCTACTAGCTAAAGCGAAGTCCAAACTACTACTACGAACACCCTTGCCCAGACCGAGACTCAAACCTGGCAATTAATAATACGCTGGTTCACACTGAACACAAAATTTAAAAACAAAATTTAAAAACAGTATACATTCTATATTTAACTAGATTTCATCAAAATTTATTAATAAAATATAAGGAGTTATTTTGTTTATGGATACACTGTAGTTATAATAAGCTACAGGTAACGAAAAATTAACAATTTAATAATTAACCCTGTATTATGTATATCCAATAAATTAGTATTAAATGTATAATAAAAATATTTGGAAACACATAAGTTATGCGATTCCTGAAATTTGAAGACAATAAAATGGGACTTTGAGAATGAGATTTTTCCCCCTATCAGTCGATAACTTAAAATAAAATATCAAATTAAGCAATATCGCCTCATCGATAATAATTTCAAAATGCTAATTTATAATTTAAGCATTAATGACAGTTTTAATTAATCAACTTTGAAATGTTCATTAGTTTATAAGGTGATAAATGTAAAAATATATGTTGTTAAACACTTACCGATGAAACTTTGTTTTTTCTTGATTGCATTTTGCCCATAAGCATTTGTGCACTTATACGCTGAACAGGAAATTACCATTCTTTTCTTTGCTAAAATTTAATAAAATGTATGAAATAAAATAAAATAGAAATCGGGTGCTGAAGTGTAGTCCAACAGACAATTCGTTGTTTTGCTTTACAGGCTTACAAAGTGTATCCTTTCTCGGATAAAAAAAGTTGCTGCTGTCCCAACCCAATCTTGCTGCCCCAACCGGGAATCGAACCCTGGCTCTTCGAACTGGCCAGCCGACGCTCTGCCATTGAGCTACTGGGACGAAATTGCGAGTTGTTATTGCCAAAGTGGATTCTGTAAAGTTGCTTCAGATGTTACAGAATATGAATAATGCACTCTAGATGTATCATGCCTCAGTGGTTGAAACATGATAAACAATACGTCAAAACACCCCCTCATAGAAACAGAAAACACCTGCGAAAACGACGTTACTACAACCAGACTTCTTTTTTTCAACGAAAACTTTTGCCTTTAGCACGTGGCACTAAGCATTTTATCCTGCTGGTCATGGCTGGAATTTGCATATATTTGCATAAAATACTCTTCTATAAAAGTGCAAAAATCCCTGGAATTTTGAAAAGGGGAAATAATTTCTGAAGCATTGGAAACTTTGATGAGCAAAAACTAATTTGACGTTTCTTATATGCTCTGACTAATCCCGCACATTACACATTTTAAATCTTAATGATAGATGGCGACTTAGAACAGTTTACGAAACTGTTGTATTAGTTTAAAAGGTCTATTGGAACAATTTTTTTGGAAATTTAAAATTACAATTTCTTTTAATATGCAAATCACATTAGTCACTAAATTATTAAAATATTACTGGAACTAATATGCATTTCTTATATTATTCAGTATTAAATTAATATGACTGAATTAATCGCTTTGTAATAAGTATTTCATCGATTGGATTTTTTTTTCCTTTTTAACACTTTAAAACAGAGTTGAAAAGTGCTTATGACTTTGTTCATTCTGTATGTCTGTCTGTCCTTTCTCACGATGCCGTAAAAATTAATTTATCAAAATGAAATTTTTGTATGTTTTTGAGACGGTCTTTTTAAACATATGGGAATATAAATTAATAATATCGACCAATTAGTTTTGGATTGAACCCGGGTTGAAGAAATGAAATACATTAAACTAAGGGCATTTTCAAGCCTAAGGGCATATTCAAGCATTTTTTAAGCAAAGTTAAAATTCACAAATTGTTCGAAAATTTTAGGAAATATTCAAATTATCCTATAAAATACATAAAAACAATGTCAGCAAAATATGTTTGGTAGTTTTTTCAAATAAAGTTTAAAATAATAATTACACACATTTAATATGAAGAGATCACGTGACCCACTTCAAAATAAAATATGGCATCCATCTTTTTTTTACCAGAATGCAAATCGTGATTTTTAAAAATTATATTTAGTGTTGCATTTAGTGCGTCATAGTCTCCTAAAACCACTTTATTTTTGCTCATTTTCTGTGCCAATGCAGTTATAATAATTTTTAAGTTTAAATGATCATTAAACTTTGATAATTTCTTCAAAGAAGCCTAATTTTAATGGATGTAGATTGTAAACAAGTGATTGTAAGATGTGCTGTATAAGAATTGCTGAATTTTTTTTTAATCAAAATTTTTTAATTCTGGAGTCTGAAATAAAAGTGTATGAATGAAATATTTTTACATAGAGAGCCAGCATTTACTTAGAGAGCCAGACTTTTTATATTTCATTGACGTTATTTGAATGAAGTTTATTTTTTTCGATGAAGTTTTCAAAGTTTCCAAATATAATAAATTATTGTAGTACTTTGATAATTTGAAATATATTACCGCAGAATGTATCACACTTTAGAGATATTTAAATAAAATTGCATTTCAGTTGGAAAGTGTTTCAAAATCAATGATTTATGCATGATTGATCTTTCTTGTTTACAAATTAAATTACATTTTTTTTGTGTGAAATTAATTTTCTTTTTAATATATAATGAAAATGTCACATAATTTTAATACTTTTCTTGGTCAAATCTCACTTTTCCATGATTCAACTATTTGCAATTCCGAATGCAAAAGAAAATTAGTTTTAGATGATACACTTTTCTTTTACAATAGAAAATGCTATGACAAAAGATTCCCATTTTTGGAAATTTGTAAATTCCCTGTTTTTTTTAAATTCTCAGTTTTTTCAAAATTCTCAGATATATTTTGCATATCTTGGTGACCTATTAGTCATAGTCTTATTAAACCTAATGGACGCACTATGATTTCGTTAAAGATACAGCTTTAGAGCACTTTGAAATTAATTTCATCCAATTGTACATACACATTAATTTCCACCAGACATTTTAAATCAATTTACTGACTGCTGTTTGTGAAAACAACAGTCAGTACTAATTTAATTTGATATGATGAATTCATGAAATTAGAATTAATATTATCCTACTCATGCATGAATATACGCAGACTCCCCCTGTTTTTACTGACATACACATTCAATTGTACATACACATTCATTTCATCCGACTGTACACACACATTCATTTCCACTAGACATTTTAAATCAACTCACTGACTGCTGTTTGTGAAAACAACAGTCAGTACTAATTTAATTCGATATAAAAATTCAATTAAATTAGTACTGCTATTATACTACTCATGCTTGTATATACGCAGACTCCCCTTGCTATTACTGACATACACATTCATTTCATCCATTTGTACATACGCATTCATTTCCACCAGACATTTTAAATCAACTTACTAACTGCTGTCTGTGAAAACAACAGTCAGTAGTAATTAAATTTGATATAAAGAATTCAATGGAATTAGAATTGATATTATCCTACTCATGCATGAATATACGCAGACTCACCCTGCTACTACTGACATGCACATTCAATTGTACATACATATTCATTTCATCCGACTGTACACACACATTCATTTCCACTAGACATTTTAAATCAACTCACTGACTGCTGTTTGTGAAAACAACAGTCAGTACTAATTTAATTTGATATAAAAATTCAATTAAATTAGTACTGCTATTACACTACTCATGCTTGTATATACGCAGACTCCCCTTGCTATTACTGACATACACATTCATTTCATCCATTTGTACACACGCATTCATTTCCACCAGACATTTTAAATCAACTTACTAACTGCTGTCTGTGAAAACAACAGTCAGTAGTAATTAAATTTGATATGAAGAATTCAATGGAATTAGAATTGATATTATCCTACTCATGCATGAATATACGCAGACTCACCCTGCTACTACTGACATGCACATTCAATTGTACATACACATTCATTTCATCCGACTGTACACACACATTCATTTCCACTAGACATTTTAAATCAACTCACTGACTGCTGTTTGTGAAAACAACAGTCAGTACTAATTTAATTCGATATAAAAATTCAATTAAATTAGTACTGCTATTATACTACTCATGCTTGTATATACACAGACTCCCCTTGCTATTACTGACATACACATTCATTTCATCCATTTGTACACACGCATTCATTTCCACCAGACATTTTAAATCAACTTACTAACTGCTGTCTGTGAAAACAACAGTCAGTAGTAATTAAATTTGATATGAAGAATTCAATGGAATTAGAATTGATATTATCCTACTCATGCATGAATATACGCAGACTCCCCCTGCTACTACTGACATGCACATTCAATTGTACATACACATTCATTTCATCCAATTGTACACACACATTCATTTCATGATTAAAACATTTTGTAAACATGTTTATAAACATTTTTAAACATGTTTAAAACATGAAAGTGAATTAAAACTCTATCTCTGAATTTGGTTAGAGTTTATTGCTTTTATCAGTCACTTTTGAAAATCGCAGATTTGAAACATGAATTTAAATGGAAACTCTATCACCATGGTTTATTTTTCACTGGCTCTTACTCAAGAATGAAAAGTATTTAGAAATAAAAATGGTTATTTAATTATCAGCATTTTATGCCGACGATTCTTTCTTATATCATGTTGCTCAGCAACACAATTAAATCAAATATGCTTGTTAATTTTTATTACTATTTTTTTTATTTGAATAATAAATAAATGGATATAAAAATATATCTTAAAAATGAAAGGGTTTGATTTCTTTTTAATACTTTACAACAAAGTTTAAAAGTGTTTATAACTTTGTTTATTTTGTCTGTCTATCTGCCCGTTAGCACGATGACTGCCGTAAAAATGACTTGATCAAAATGAAATTTTAGTATGTTATTCAGACGGTCTGTAGGACCTATGGGAATATAAATGAATAATATCACCCAATTAGTTTTGGATTGAACCCGAGTTGAAAAAATGAAATACATTGAGCCCTATGGGACCTAATTTTTCAAACATTTTTTAAGCGGATTTAAAATTCACAAATTGCTTCGAAAAATTTAGGTAATACTCAAATTATTCCATAAAATATATAAAAAAAAATTCAGCGAAATATATTCAGTAGTTTTTAAATAAAAATTAAAATAATAATAACACCTCTTATATGAAGCGATCACGTGACCATGATATGCAAAAATCACGTGACCCACATCAAAATGAAATATGGCATCCATCTTGTCTCTAAATCGTGATTTATAAAGTTCTTTTTAATTCATATTGAGTGTTGTATCCGTCCTAAAACCACTTTATTTTTGCTTAAATTCTGTGCATCTACATACTGAAACAACGCAATTACAATATATTTTAGTTTAAATGCTGATCCAAATTTGATTATTTCTACAACGAAGCCTATTTTTCACTTATGTAAAATGTAAGCAGCAAAATATGTAGAATGAGTTGTATTAGAATTGCTGTATTTCTTTAACACAAAATCATTTAGTTCATGGAGTCTGCATAGCTGATATGAATGAAATATTCATTGATTTTACAAAAAGAAGGACGATTTTTTTCGATGAAGTTTTACGCATAGAGTTTAATTACTTGTAGCTCCATGGTCTTAAATTTTAAATAAAATTAATTATTATAGTATTGTGATGAATGAAATGAATGGGAAATTGTTTATGAATGAAATGCTGCTTTTATAGAGAGAGTCAGGCGTGTTATTTTTTTATGACGTCATTTGAATGAATTCCAGTTGTTTTCGATGAAGTTTTTAAACATAATAAATTATCGTAGTATTATGTTAATTCTAAAATTATTACCGAGGAATGTATTACATTTTAGGGATGTTTAAACCAGGTAGTTTATGTTTCAATGCCGTCATTTGAATGAAGTTCATTTTTTTCGATGAAGGTTTTAAGTTTTCAAATATAATAATTAATGTAGTATTGTGATAAGTTTTAAAATATTACCGAGGAATATATTGCATTTTAGACATGTTTCAATAAAATTGCCTTGAAGTTGGAAATTGTTTCATAATCAATGCTTTAAGCATGATTGATCTTTTTTGTTAATTATATTAATCACTGACTGCTTACATCACTTTCATTTATTTTGGCAAAGAGTTTTCAAGCTTTTATACTGTGTTTAGCCAATAAACTCATTTAGCCGATTGTTGAAACAGAATAAGAGTTGAAAGGGTATATCTTCTAATGCATTTTTTGTGTTTTCATTTAGTATATAGAAAAGGGATCAGGATGTTTTATTCTTCAGATCTGCAAATTCAGATCTACGAATTTAGCAGAATATCGCTCCCTTGGCAACTTTTCTTAAATGTTGTCAAATTGACGAAAATGTCTCCAAATTGATGAAAACGACGCTAAATCAAAACCTCATTTAGCCGATTATCCGATTGTTGAAACAGAATAAGAGTAGAAAGGGTTATAATATAATGCAATAACGGTGTATAATATAACTTCAATACAATTTTAGTGATTTCATTTAGTATATACAAACGGGAGCAGGATGTTTTATTCTTCAGATCTGCAAATTCAGATCTACGAATTTGGCGGGATATCGCTGCCTTGGCAACTTTTCTTAAACGTTGCCAAATTGGTAAAAACGACGCTAAATCAATTAAATTAATTTTGCTTTGTTAGAAGAGAGTACTGAAATGATGTTTCGGTAGCAATTGTCTGTCAGTCAAACCGTCCTACTTAGTAACACATTTAGCGAATTTTTAAAATGTCGTCAAATTGATAAAAATGTTTGTAAATCCATAAAAATATCTTGAAATTGATAAAATTGCTCTAAATAAATGAAATTAATTGTGTTTCGTTAGGAGATATTATTGTGATGATGTTTCGTCAATTTGTCGCAAAGTGGAAGTTTTACAGTCTTACTTGGCGATAAATTTGCAATTTTTTAAATGTCGCTGAATTGACGAAAATGTCGCCAAATTTATAAAATGATGCTAAATCCATCAAAATGACACCGAATCGATGAAAATTCAATATGTTGCATAATTAAGTACGATTTTCTTGATAATCTCTGTTCTTTTGTGAGAATTAAAAAATATTTTTTTCTAAATTTATTTACAAACTGGACCAGGATGTTTTATTCTTCACATCTGCCTGTGAAGATAATTTTGTATATCTAGCTTAGAGATTCTTATACATTTTTTAGAAGAATTAAATTAAATATTCTAATAGAATATTATGAATAACAAAGTCACTTAGAATATTATAGGAATTTACACATAATTGTGAATGTTAAGTTTCTATATTATATTTTTAGTACGAAGAACGGTTATAGTGCTAATATTTAATAAAATAAGAATCTCATGTATTTCTATTTATTATTAAATATTTAATAAAATAAGAATGCCACATATTTCTTATTATATCGGAATATTTCACACATAGACATTCCTAAATAAATAATGTTTGTGCATTATGTCATATATCCTCCTCTTCAATGTATTCATCCATATTTTAAACACTTTAAATATCACTTTAAATGGATATCTGTTCTTTTTCTCCATCAAAGTCGTGAAAGTATGGGGGGTAATGCAATTTTGTTTAGCACCATTCGCCCACCTACCTCGATAAAGATAGAAAAAACATAATTTAAAACCAAAATGACTTTTTTGAATAACTGTGTAAAAAAAAAATACCGCTCAGAAAATAGCCTCCAATCTTTTTCGCCGGCGTCGTTTAATTAGTAGGCGGCGGGTAAATCAAAGGATTCGAAGCAAAAATCCTCAAACTGTCTCTTTGACGGCTCAGCGCTCTTACAAAAACCAAACCTTTTCAAACCCTTTCAAATCTATATAAATAAAAATGAAAATCTGTCTGTCTGTCTGTCTGTCTGTCTGTCTGTCTGTCTGTTTGTCACACCATCACGGGAGAACGGCTGAACCGAATTTGATGAAATTTTGTGGGTAGCCCAGAAATAGCCCCACTTAAAATTATATCCGTGTTTTGAGTTCCTACGACCAGTGGTTCTCGAGATATTAGTAAAAAACGAAATTTTCGTTTGTCTCATCATCACGGAAAAACGGCTGAACCGAATTTAATGAAATTTGGTGAATAGCCTTGAAATATCCCCCCATAACTTTTGTCCAAGTTTCGAGTTTCTAAGACCTGGGGTTGTCGAGATATTAATGAAAAACGGAACTTTTTCCTAGGAGTTCTACTCCCTAACTCCGTGGTTTATCCAAACGAAAAGCTTGAAAATCGTTTGAAAGTGAATTAAAATTTAATCTCTGAGTTTGATGGGAGATTTTTTGCGTTAATTAGTCACTTTCTGAAAACATGAATTGTTTGAAACATGATTTAAAGGGGAAATCTATCTCCATGGTTCATGGTTTATTTAAACCAAGCTTTTACGGAACAATGAGAAGTATAGAGAAATCAAAATCGTTATTTAATTTCGCAGTTTATGTTATAAGACATGACATATTTAACATGTTATAAGATTCTATCTTATATCATGTTACTCAGAAACGCAATTAAATTAAATCTGTCTGTTAATTTTAATAATTATTTTTTCGATTTGAATAATAAATAAATGGATATAAAAATATATTTTAGAAAAGAACGATTTGATTTTTCTTATAGCATTTTTGAATGGATGATATCAATTACGGTCTTCAGGTTTAAAAATTATTATTATTTATATTTTCGGGTATTATTGATTCAAGGATTATTGATATTTTCAAGTTATTATGCAATTATTTTATTATGACAAAAATTGTTTAAACTCATATATTGTATGTTGTACGAATCTTCTACAAATACACGTGTATATCTTTTAATCTACGAGAATATAAGTAGTACAGGTATATTGACATATGTTTTGATATATATTGGCATATATTGGAATCAATTACGACCTTCTGGTATAAAGAGTACGGATATTATTGATGTTTTCAATTTATTACGTCATCTCTTTTATTTTGGCAAATATTTTTGAGACGCATATTGTAATACGGGTAATTTTCTACTAACACATTGGCATATTTTCTGATCTGCGACAATATAATTAGTACGGGGTTGCATATATTCATTCAATTCCTATTTTTTCTTCTGTAAATTTGCGTACAAAAGGGGGCAGGATGTTTTATTCTTCAGATCTGATCGTGAAGATAATTTTGCATAGTGAGAACATATATTCTTAAACTTCTCTTTAGGAGCAATAAATTTAATATTTTAATAGAATTTGCACATGATTGCGAACTTTAAGTTTCTTTAAATTATACACTCCGTACGAATAACGGGTGTGCTGTTAGTGGTTAATAAATTTTAACATTTTAGGAGGATATATCATGTTGCTCGGCATCGCAATTAAATTAAATGTGTTTGTTAATGTTTTTATTACTTTTTTTCGATTTAAATAATAAATAAATGGATAAATGGATGTAAAAGTATATCTTATGAATGGACGGTTTGATTTTTCTTTTAATTATATTAATTGCTGACTGCGTACATCAATTTCATTTATTTTGGCAAAGAGTTTTCAAGCTTATATCGTATTTAGCTACTAAACTCATATATTGTGTTTAGCCAATAAATTCATATAGCCGATTGTTGAAACAGAAAAAGAGTAGAGCGGGTATATCTTCTAATACAATTGTAGTGTTTTCATTTAGTATATTGAAACGGGATAAGAATGTTTCATTCAGATCTGCAAATTCAAAGCTACGAATTTGGAGGGATATCGCTAATTTGACAACTTTTCTTAAACTTTGCCAAATTGACGGAAATGTCGCCAAATTGACATAAACGACACACAAACAGCTGCCATAAACCTTCGGGTTGGTCGTGTGGCTTGGGTCTTCTACATATCAATGAAATTTTTTTTTGTTTTGTTAAAAGAGAGTACTGAAATGATGTTTGGTTAGCATTTATCTGTCAGACCAACCATCCTACTTAGTAATACATTTAGCGAATTTTTAAAATGTCACCAAATTGATAAAAATGTTTTCAAATCTATAAAAATATCTTGAAATTGATAAAATTGCGCTACATAAATGATATTAATTGTTTTTTGTTAGGGGATAGTATTGTGATGATATTTCGTCAATTTGTCGCAAAGTGGAACTGTCAGTTCTACAGTCCCACTTGGCGATAAATTTGGCGATTTTTTAAAATGTCGCTAATTTGACGAAACTGTCGCCAAATGTTCCATAGAAATATAACTATTTAGACGATATTTTTTCTACCAATTTATTTGAAGCAAATGATATTATGTCGCATAGCAACGGATTTAAATCCAATGTGTTTATGCGGCAGACGATTTTTATTAAATCCTTTCCCATTTGAATAATGAAGATATGTATATAAAATAAATTTCATTGGCATTTCATTTTGGACTGGATAATATCAATTATACTCTTCAGGTTTAAACATTATTATTATTGATATTTTCCGGAATTATTGATTCAGGGATTATTGATATTTTTAAGTTATTACGCCATTGTTTTATTGCGGCAAAAATTGTTGACACACGCATATTGTACGTTGTACGAGTAATCTTCTAGGAATGCACGGGTATATCTTCTAACCTACGAGAATATAAGTAGTACAGGTATATTGGCATATATTTTGACATATATTGGCATATATATTGGAATCAAGTACAGTCTTCTGGTATGAAGATTAAGGGGATTAATTATATATTCAATTTATTACGTCGTCTGTTGTATTTTACCAAAAAACATTTGAGACTCATATTGCAAAACGGGTAATCTTCTACTAATAATCGGACATTATAAGTAGTATGTGTATATCTTCCCATATAATTTTAGCACTTTAATTTTGATATATATTGGAATAAATGACTGTCTTCAGATTTAAAGATTACGGGTTTATTGGTATTTTCAATTTATACATGTAATCTACTAATACAGGTTATATTTTCTAATATTCGCGTATATAATTAGTACGGGTCCCATACAATTTTAACGCTTTTATTTTGCATATATTGGTTCAATTCCATATTTTTTTTATATTTGCTTACATAAGGGGTCCAAGATGTTTTATTCTTCAGATATGTCCATGAAAATAATTTTATATAGCGAGAACAGATATTCTTAAACTTCTTTTTTGGAGCATTATATTAAATATTTTAACAAAATATTTTGATTAAACATGTCATTTAATATACTATAAGAATTTGGGCATGATTATGAATTTCAAGTTTCTTTATTTTATATACTCCGTACGAAGAACGGGTATGCTGCTAGTCTATATAAATAAAAATGAAAATCTGTCTGTCTGTCTGTCTGTCTGTCTGTCTGTCTGTCTGTCTGTTTGTCACACCATCACGGGAGAACGGCTAAACCGAATTTGATGAAATTTTGTGGGTAGCCCAGAAATAGCCCCACTTAAAATTATATCCGTGTTTTGAGTTTCTACGACCAGTGGTTCTCGAGATATTAGTAAAAAACGAAATTTTCGTTTGTCTCATCATCACGGAAAAACGGCTGAACCGAATTTAATGAAATTGGGTGAATAGCCTTGAAATATCCCCCCATAAATTTTGTCCAAGTTTCGAGTTTCTAAGACCTGGGGTTGTCGATATATTAATGAAAAACGGAACTTTTTCCTAGGAGTTCTACTCCCTAACTCCGTGGTTTATCCAAACGAAAAGCTTGAAAATCGTTTGAAAGTGAATTAAAATTTAATCTCTGAGTTTGATGGGAGATTTTTTGCGTTAATTAGTCACTTTCTGAAAACATGAATTGTTTGAAACATGATTTAAAGGGGAAATCTATCTCCATGGTTCATGGTTTATTTAAAACAAGCTTTTACGGAACAATGAGAAGTATAGAGAAATCAAAATCGTTATTTAATTTCGCAGTTTATGTTATAAGACATGACATATTTAACATGTTATAAGATTCTATCTTATATCATGTTACTCAGAAACGCAATTAAATTAAATCTGTCTGTTAATTTTAATAATTATTTTTTCGATTTGAATAATAAATAAATGGATATAAAAATATATTTTAGAAAAGAACGATTTGATTTTTCTTATAGCATTTTTGAGTGGATAATATCAATTACGGTCTTCAGGTTTAAAAATTATTATTATTTATATTTTCGGGTATTATTGATTCAAGGATTATTGATATTTTCAAGTTATTATGCAATTATTTTATTATGACAAAAATTGTTTAAACTCATATATTGTATGTTGTACGAATCTTCTACAAATACACGTGTATATCTTTTAATCTACGAGAATATAAGTAGTACAGGTATATTGACATATGTTTTGATATATATTGGCATATATTGGAATCAATTACGACCTTCTGGTATAAAGAGTACGGATATTATTGATGTTTTCAATTTATTACGTCATCTCTTTTATTTTGGCAAATATTTTTGAGACGCATATTGTAATACGGGTAATCTTCTACTAACACATTGGCATATTTTCTGATCTGCGACAATATAATTAGTACGGGGTTGCATATATTCATTCAATTCCTATTTTTTCTTCTGTAAATTTGCTTACAAAAGGGGGCAGGTGTTTTATTCTTCAGATCTGATCGTGAAGATAATTTTGCATAGTGAGAACATATATTCTTAAACTTCTCTTTAGGAGCAATAAATTTAATATTTTAACAGAATTTGCACATGATTGCGAACTTTAAGTTTCTTTAAATTATACACTCCGTACGAATAACGGATGTGCTGTTAGTCTATATAAATAAAAATGAAAATCTGTCTGTCTGTCTGTCTGTCTGTCTGTCTGTCTGTCTGTCTGTCTGTCTGTCTGTTTGTCACACCATCACGGGAGAACGGCTGAACCGAATTTGATGAAATTTTGTGGGTAGCCCAGAAATAGCCCCACGTAAAATTATATCCGTGTTTTGAGTTTTTACGACCAGTGGTTCTCGAGATATTAGTAAAAAACGAAATTTTCGTTCGTCTCATCATCACGGAAAAACGGCTGAACCGAATTTAATGAAATTTGGTGGATAGCCTTGAAATGTCCCCCCATAAATTTTGTCCAAGTTTCGAGTTTCTAAGACCTGGGGTTGTCGAGATATTAATGAAAAACGGAACTTTTTCCTAGGAGTTCTACTCCCTAACTCCGTGGTTTATCCAAACGAAAAGCTTGAAAATCGTTTGAAAGTGAATTAAAATTTAATCTCTGAGTTTGATGGGAGATTGTTTGCGTTAATTAGTCACTTTCTGAAAACATGTATTGTTTGAAACATGATTTAAAGGGGAAATCTATCTCCATGGTTCATGGTTTATTTAAAACAAGCTTTTACGGAACAATGAAAAGTATAGAGAAATCAAAATCGTTATTTAATTTCGCAGTTTATGTTATAAGACATGACATATTTAACATGTTATAAGATTCTATCTTATGTTACTCAGAAACGCAATTAAATTAAATCTGTCTGTTAATTTTAATAATTATTTTTTCGATTTGAATAATAAATAAATGGATATAAAAATATATTTTAGAAAAGAACGATTTGATTTTTCTTATAGCATTTTTGACTGGATAATATCAATTACGGTCTTCAGGTTTAAAAATTATTATTATTTATATTTTCGGGGATTATTGATTCAAGGATTACTGATATTTTCAAGTTATTATGCAATTATATTATTATGACAAAAATTGTTTAAACTCATATATTGTATGTTGTACGAATCTTCTACAAATACACGTGTATATCTTTTAATCTACGAGAATATAAGTAGTACAGGTATATTGACATATGTTTTGATATATATTGGCATATATTGGAATCAATTACGACCTTCTGGTATAAAGAGTACGGATATTATTGATGTTTTCAATTTATTACATCATCTCTTTTATTTTGGCAAATATTTTTGAGACGCATATTGTAATACGGGTAATCTTCTACTAACACATTGGCATATTTTCTGATCTGCGACAATATAATTAGTACGGGCGGGGTTGCATATATTCATTCAATTCCTATTTTTTCTTCTGTAAATTTGCTTACAAAAGGGGGCAGGATGTTTTATTCTTCAGATCTGATCGTGAAGATAATTTTGCATAGTGAGAACTTAAACTTCCCTTTAGGAGCAATAAATTTAATATTTTAACAGAATTTGCACATGATTGCGAACTATAAGTTTCTTTAAATTATACACTCCGTACGAATAACGGATTAAATTAAATGTGTTTGTTAATGTTTTTATTATTTTTTTTCGATTTAAATAATAAATAAATGGATAAATGGATATAAAAGTATATCTTATGAATGAACGGTTTGATTTTTCTTTTAATTGCTGACTGCGTACATCAATTTCATTTATTTTGGCAAAGAGTTTTCAAGCTTATATCGTATTTAGCTACTAAACTCATATATTGTGTTTAGCCAATAAATTCATATAGCCGATTGTTGAAACAGAAAAAGAGTAGAGCGGGTATATCTTCTAATACAATTGTAGTGTTTTCATTTAGTATATTGAAACGGGATAAGAATGTTTCATTCAGATCTGCAAATTCAAAGCTACGAATTTGGAGGGATATCGCTAATTTGACAACTTTTCTTAAACTTTGCCAAATTGACGGAAATGTCGCCAAATTGATATAAACGACACACAAACAGCTGCCATAAACCTTCGGGTAGGTCGTGTGGCTTGGGTCTTCTACATATCAATGAAATTTTTTTTTGTTTTGTTAGAAGAGAGCACTGAAATGATGTTTGGTTAGCATTTATCTGTCAGACCAACCATCCTACTTAGTAATACATTTAGCGAATTTTTAAAATGTCACCACATTGATAAAAATGTTTTCAAATCTATAAAAATATCTTGAAATTGATAAAATTGCGCTACATAAATGATATTAATTGTTTTTTGTTAGGGGATAGTATTGTGATGATATTTCGTCAATTTGTCGCAAAGTGGAACTGTCAGTTCTACAGTCCCACTTGGCGATAAATTTGGCGATTTTTTAAAATGTCGCTAATTTGACGAAACTGTCGCCAAATGTTCCATAGAAATATAATTATTTAGACGATATTTTTTCTACCAATTTATTTGAAGCAAATGATATCATGTCGCTTAGCAACGGATTTAAATCCAATGTGTTTATGCGGCAGACGATTTTTATTAAATCCTTTCCGATTTGAATAATGAAGATATGTATATAAAATAAATTTCATTGCCATTTCATTTTGGACTGGATAATATCAATTATACTCTTCAGGTTTAAACTTTATTATTATTGATATTTTCCGGAATTATTGATTCAGTGATTATTGATATTTTTAAGTTATTACGCCATTGTTTTATTGCGGCAAAAATTGCTGACACACGCATATTGTACGTTGTACGAGTAATCGTCTAGGAATGCACGGGTATATCTTCTAACCTACGAGAATATAAGTAGTACAGGTATATTGGCATATATTTTGACATATATTGGCATATATATTGGAATCAAGTACAGTCTTCTGGTATGAAGATTAAGGGGATTAATTATATATTCAATTTGTTACGTCGTCTGTTGTATTTTACCAAAAAACATTTGAGACTCATATTGCAAAACGGGTAATCTTCTACTAATAATCGGACATTATAAGTAGTACGTGTATATCTTCCCATATAATTTTAGCACTTTAATTTTGACATATATTGGAATAAATGACTGTCTTCAGATTTAAAGATTACGGGTTTATTGGTATTTTCAATTTATACATGTAATCTACTAATACAGGTTATATTTTCCAATATTCGCGTATATAATTAGTACGGGTCCCATACAATTTTAAAGCTTTTATTTTGCATATATTGATTCAATTCCATATTTTTTTTTTATATTTGCTTACATAAGGGGTCCAAGATGTTTTATTCTTCAGATATGTCCATGAAGATAATTTTATATAGCGAGAACAGAGATTCTTAAACTTCTTTTTAGGAGCATTATATTAAATATTTTAACAGAATATTTTGATTAAACATGTCATTTAGTATACTATAAGAATTTGCGCATGATTATGAATTTCAAGTTTCTTTATATTATATACTCCGTACGAAGAACGGGTATGCTGCTAGTAATCTATATAAATAAAAATGAAAATCTGTCTGTCTCTCTGTCTGTCTGTTTGTCACACCATCACGGGAGAACGGCTGAACCGAATTTGATGAAATTTTGTGGGTCGCCCAGAAATAGCCCCACTTAAAATTATATCCGTGTTTTGAGTTCCTACGACCAGTGGTTCTCGAGATATTAGTAAAACACGAAATTTTCGTTTGTCTCATCATCACGGAAAAACGGCTGAACCGAATTTAATGAAATTTGGCGAATAGCCTTGAAATATCCCCCCATAACTTTTGTCCAAGTTTCGAGTTTCTAAGACCTGGGGTTGTCGAGATATTAATGAAAAACGGAACTTTTTCCTAGGAGTTCTACTCCCTAACTCCGTGGTTTATCCAAACGAAAAGCTTGAAAATCGTTTGAAAGTGAAGTAAAATTTAATCTCTGAGTTTGATGGGAGATTTTTTGCGTTAATTAGTCACTTTCTGAAAACATGAATTGTTTGAAACATGATTTAAAGGGGAAATCTATCTCCATGGTTCATGGTTTATTTAAAACAAGCTTTTACGGAACAATGAGAAGTATAGAGAAATCAAAATCGTTATTTAATTTCGCAGTTTATGTTATAAGACATGACATATTTAACATGTTATAAGATTCTATCTTATATCATGTTACTCAGAAACGCAATTAAATTAAATCTGTCTGTTAATTTTAATAATTATTTTTTCGATTTGAATAATAAATAAATGGATATAAAAATATATTTTAGAAAAGAACGATTTGATTTTTCTTATAGCATTTTTGACTGGATAATATCAATTACGGTCTTCAGGTTTAAAAATTATTATTATTTATATTTTCGGGGATTATTGATTCAAGGATTATTGATATTTTCAAGTTATTATGCAATTATTTTATTATGACAAAAATTGTTGAAACTCATATATTGTATGCTGTACGAATCTTCTACAAATACACGTGTATATCTTTTAATCTACGAGAATATAAGTAGTACAGGTATATTGACATATGCTTTGATATATATTGGCATATATTGGAATCAATTACGACCTTCTGGTATAAAGAGTACGGATATTATTGATGTTTTCAATTTATTACGTCATCTCTTTTATTTTGGCAAATATTTTTGAGACGCATATTGTAATACGGGTAATCTTCTACTAACGCATTGGCATATTTTCTGATCTGCGACAATATAATTAGTACGGGGTTGCATATATTCATTCAATTCCTATTTTTTCTTCTGTAAATTTGCTTACAAAAGTGGGCAGGATGTTTTATTCTTCAGATCTGATCGTGAAGATAATTTTGCATAGTGAGAACATATATTCTTAAACTTCTCTTTAGGAGCAATAAATTTAATATTTTAACAGAATTTGCACATGATTGCGAACTTTAAGTTTCTTTAAATTATACACTCCGTACGAATAACGGGTGTGCTGTTAGTGGTTAATAAATTTTAACATTTTAGGAGGATATATCATGTTGCTCGGCTTCGCAATTAAATTAAATGTGTTTGTTAATGTTTTTATTATTTTTTTGTCGATTTAAATAATAAATAAATGGATAAATGGATATAAAAGTATATCTTATGAATGGACGGTTTGATTTTTCTTTTAATTATATTAATTGCTGACTGCGTACATCAATTTCATTTATTTTGGCAAAGAGTTTTCAAGCTTATATCGTATTTAGCTACTAAACTCATATATTGTGTTTAGCCAATAAATTCATATAGCCGATTGTTGAAACAGAAAAAGAGTAGAGCGGGTATGTCTTCTAATACAATTGTAGTGTTTTCATTTAGTATATTGAAACGGGATAAGAATGTTTCATTCAGATCTGCAAATTCAAAGCAACGAATTTGGAGGGATATCGCTAATTTGACAACTTTTCTTAAACTTTGCCAGATTGACGGAAATGTCGCCAAATTGATATAAACGACACACAAACAGCTGCCATAAACCTTCGGGTTGGTCGTGTGGCTTGGGTATTCTACATATCAATGAAATTTTTTTTTTGTTTTGTTAGAAGAGAGTACTGAAATGATGTTTGGTTAGCATTTCTCTGTCAGACCAACCATCCTACTTAGTAATACATTTAGCGAATTTTTAAAATGTCACCAAATTGATAAAAATGTTTTCAAATCTATAAAAATATCTTGAAATTGATAAAATTGCGCTACATAAATGATATTAATTGTTTTTTGTTAGGGGATAGTATTGTGATGATATTTCGTCAATTTGTCGCAAAGTGGAACTGTCAGTTCTACAGTCCCACTTGGCGATAAATTTGGCGATTTTTTAAAATGTCGCTAATTTGACGAAACTGTCGCCAAATGTTCCATAGAAATATAACTATTTAGACGATATTTTTTCTACCAATTTATTTGAAGCAAATGATATCATGTCGCTTAGCAACGGATTTAAATCCAATGTGTTTATGCGGCAGACGATTTTTATTAAATCCTTTCCGATTTGAATAATGAAGATATGTATATAAAATAAATTTCATTGCCATTTCATTTTGGACTGGATAATATCAATTATACTCTTCAGGTTTAAACATTATTATTATTGATATTTTCCGGAATTATTGATTCAGGGATTATTGATATTTTTAAGTTATTACGCCATTGTTTTATTGCAGCAAAAATTGCTGACACACGCATATTGTACGTTGTACGAGTAATCTTCTAGGAATGCACGGGTATATCTTCTAACCTACGAGAATATAAGTAGTACAGGTATATTGGCATATATTTTGACATATATTGGCATATATATTGGAATCAAGTACAGTCTTCCGGTATGAAGATTAAGGGGATTAATTATATATTCAATTTATTACGTCGTCTGTTGTATTTTACCAAAAAACATTTGTGACTCATATTGCAAAACGGGTAATCTTCTACTAATAATCGGACATTATAAGTAGTACGTGTATATCTTCCCATATAATTTTAGCACTTTAATTTTGACATATATTGGAATAATTGACTGTCTTCAGATTTAAAGATTACGGGTTTATTGGTATTTTCAATTTATACATGTAATCTACTAATACAGGTTATATTTCCTAATATTCGCGTATATAATTAGTACGGGTCCCATACAATTTTAACGCTTTTATTTTGCATATATTAATTCAATTCCATATTTTTTTTATATTTGCTTACATAAGGGGTCCAAGATGTTTTATTCTTCAGATATGTCCATGAAGATAATTTTATATAGCGAGAACAGAGATTCATAAACTTCTTTTTAGGAGCATTATATTAATTATTTTAACAGAATATTTTGATTAAACATGTCATTTAGTATACTATAAGAATTTGGGCATGATTATGAATTTCAAGTTTCTTTATATTATATACTCCGTACGAAGAACGGGTATGCTGCTAGTGGTTAATAAATTTTAACATTTTAGGAGGATATATCATGTTGCTCGGCATCGCAATTAAATTAAATGTGTTTGTTAATGTTTTTATTATTTTTTTTCGATTTAAATAATAAATAAATGGATAAATGGATATAAAAGTATATCTTATGAATGGACGGTTTGATTTTTCTTTTAATTATATTAATTGCTGACTGCGTACATCAATTTCATTTATTTTGGCAAAGAGTTTTCAAGCTTATATCGTATTTAGCTACTAAACTCGTATATTGTGTTTAGCCAATAAATTCATATAGCCGATTGTTGAAACAGAAAAAGAGTAGAGCGGGTGTATCTTCTAATACAATTGTAGTGTTTTCATTTAGTATATTGAAACGGGATAAGAATGTTTCATTCAGATCTGCAAATTCAAAGCTACGAATTTGGAGGGATATCGCTAATTTGACAACTTTTCTTAAACTTTGCCAAATTGACGGAAATGTCGCCAAATTGATATAAACGACACACAAACAGCTGCCATAAACCTTCGGGTTGGTCGTGTGGCTTGGGTCTTCTACATATCAATGAAATTTTTTTTTGTTTTGTTAGAAGAGAGTACTGAAATGATGTTTGGTTAGCATTTATCTGCCAGACCAACCATCCTACTTAGTAATACATTTAGCGAATTTTTAAAATGTCACCAAATTGATAAAAATGTTTTCAAATCTATAAAAATATCTTGAAATTGATAAAATTGCGCTACATAAATGATATTAATTGTTTTTTGTTAGGGGATAGTATTGTGATGATATTTCGTCAATTTGTCGCAAAGTGGAACTGTCAGTTCTACAGTCCCACTTGGCGATAAATTTGGCGATTTTTTAAAATGTCGCTAATTTGACGAAACTGTCGCCAAATGTTCCATAGAAATATAACTATTTAGACGATATTTTTTCTACCAATTTATTTGAAGCAAATGATATCATGTCGCTTAGCAACGGATTTAAATCCAATGTGTTTATGCGGCAGACGATTTTTATTAAATCCTTTCCGATTTGAATAATGAAGATATGTATATAAAATAAATTTCATTGCCATTTCATTTTGGACTGGATAATATCAATTACACTCTTCAGGTTTAAACATTATTATTATTGATATTTTCCGGAATTATTGATTCAGGGATTATTGATATTTTTAAGTTATTACGCCATTGTTTTATTGCGGCAAAAATTGCTGACACACGCATATTGTACGTTGTACGAGTAATCTTCTAGAAATGCACGGGTATATCTTCTAACCTACGAGAATATAAGTAGTACAGGTATATTGGCATATATTTTGACATATATTGGCATATATATTGGAATCAAGTACAGTCTTCTGGTATGAAGATTAAGGGGATTAATTATATATTCAATTTATTACGTCGTTTGTTGTATTTTACCAAAAAACATTTGTGACTCATATTGCAAAACGGGTAATCTTCTACTAATAATCGGACATTATAAGTAGTACGTGTATATCTCCCCATATAATTTTAGCACTTTAATTTTGACATATATTGGAATAAATGATTGTCTTCAGATTTAAAGATTACGGGTTTATTGGTATTTTCAATTTATACATGTAATCTACTAATACAGGTTATATTTTCTAATATTCGCGTATATAATTAGTACGGGTCCTATACAATTTTAACGCTTTTATTTTGCATATATTGATTCAATTCCATATTTTTTTTATATTTGCTTACATAAGGGGTCCAAGATGTTTTATTCTTCAGATATGTCCATGAAGATAATTTTATATAGCGAGAACAGAGATTCTTAAACTTCTTTTTATGAGCATTATATTAAATATTTTAACAAAATATTTTGATTAAACATGTCATTTAGTATACTATAAGAATTTGGGCATGATTATGAATTTCAAGTTTCTTTATATTATATACTCTGTACGAAGAACGGGTATGCTGCTAGTCTATATAAATAAAAATGAAAATCTGTCTGTCTGTCTGTCTGTCTGTCTGTCTGTCTGTCTGTCTGTTTGTCCCGTCATCACGGGAGAACGGCTGAACCGAATTTGATGAAATTTTGTGGGTAGCCTAGAAATAGCCCCACTTAAAATTTAGTCTATGGTTGGAATTTCTACGACCAGTGGTTCTCGAGATATTAGTAAAAAACGAAACTTTCGTTTGTCTCATCATCACGGAAAAACGGCTGAACCGAATTTAATGAAATTTGGTGAATAGCCTTGAAATATCCCCCCATAAATTTTGCCCAAGTTTCGAGTTTCTAAGACCAGGGGTTGTCGAGATATTAATGAAAAATGGAACTTTTTTTATAGGAGTTCTACTCTCCAACTCCGTTCTTTATCCAAACGGAAAGGATAAAAATCGTTTGTTTAAAACGTCAAAGGGAATTAAAACTTTATTTTTGAGTTTGATGCAGGATTTTTGCATTAAATAGTCACTATCTGAAAGCATGAATTGTATGAAACATGAATTTAAATGGAAAAATCTACCTCCATGTTTTATATTTCACGAGCTTTTACTCAACGATTAGAAGTATAAAGAAATTAAAATGGTTATTTAATTTCGCATTTTATGAGGAAGATTCTATCTTATATCATGTTGCTCGACAAAGGAATGGAATTAAATGTGTTTGTTAATGAGTATTATTATTTTTTCGATTTGAATAATAAATAAATGGATATTAAAATATATCTTATAAATGAACGGTTTGATTTTTCTTTAATTATATTAATTGCGAACTTCATACATCACTTTCATGTATTTTAGCAAAGAGGTTTTAAGCTTATATATTGTGTTTAGCTAATAAACTCATATTCTGTTTACCGAATAAATTCATTTATCTAATTGTTTAAACAGAAAAAGAGTAGAATTGGTATATCTTCTAATAATATTTTAGTGTTTTCATTTAGTATATACAAACTGGATCACGATATTTTATTCAGATCTGCGAATTTAGAGCTACGAATTTGGCTGGATATCGCTAACTTGGTAACTTTTCTTAAACTTTACCAAATTAGTGGAAATGTTTCCAAATTGATAAAAGTGACGCAAATCAATGAAATTAAATTTGTTTTGTTAAAAGAAAGTACTGAAATGGTGTTTCGTTAGCATTTGTCTGTCAGTCCAACCGTCCTACTTAGTAACCCATTTAGCGAATTTTTAAAATGTCACCAAATTAATAAAAATATTTATAAATCCATAAAAATATTTTGAAATTGATAAACTGCTCAAAATAAACGAAATTGTGTTTTTTTTAGGGGATAATATTTTCATGATGGTTCGTCAATTTATCGCCAAGTGGGACTGTCAGTTCTACAGTCCCACTTGGCAATAAATTTGGCGATTTTTTAAAATGTCGCCAAACCTTCATTAGAGATATTCAGACGATATTTTGACCACCAATTTATTTGAAGAAAATCATAACATGTCGCTTAACAACGGATTTAAATTTAACGAGTTTATGAGGAAGACGATTTTTATTAAATCTTTTCCGATTTTAATGATGAAGATATGTATATAAAATAAATTTCATTGCCATCGTATTTTTGACTGGATAATATCAATTACGATCTTCATGTTTAAACATTATTATTATTGATGTTTTCGGGGATTATTGATTCAGAGATTATTGATATTTTCAATTTCGATTGGCATTGTTTTATTGCGGCAAAAATTGTTGAAACTCATATATTGTACGTTGTACGAGTAATCTTCTACAAATGCACGGGTATATCTTCTAATGTATGAGAATATAAGTAGTACATGTATATTGGCATATATTGGAATCAAGCCTTCCGGTATGAAGATCACGGGGATTATTGATATTTTTAATTTATTAAGTAATCTGTTATATATTGGCAAAAATTTTTCAAACTAAATATTGTAATACGGGTAATATTTTACTAACACTAGGACATATCTTCTGATCTATGACATTATAAGTAGTACGGGTTTATCTTTCCATATAATTTTAGCACTTTCATTAGGGCACATATTGGAATTAATTACTGCCTACTGGTTTGAAGATTACGGATTTATTGATATTTTCAATGTATACATGTAATGTCATAATACAGGTTATATCTTCTAATATTCGCGTATATAAGTAGTACGGGTCCCATACAATACGCTATTATTTTGCATATATTGATTCAATTCCATACTTTTTATAAATTTGCTTGCAAAAAGGCCAGGATATTTTATTCTTCAGATCTAACCGTGAAGATAATTTTGTATAATGAGAACAGAGATCCTGAGGTTTCTTTTTAGGAGCATTGTATTAAATATTTTAACAGAATATTTTGATTAAGCATGTCATTTAGTATACTATAGGAATTTGCACATGATTGTGAATTTTAAGCTCATTTATATTATATACTCCGTACGAAGAACGGGTATGCTGCTAGCCTATATAAATAAAATTGAAAATCTGCCTGTCTGTGTGTATGTTTGTCTCATCATCACGAGAAAACGGCTGAACCGAATTTCTTGAAATTTTATTGGTAGCTTTGAAATATCCCCACTTAAAATTTAGTCTATGTTTCGAGATTCTAGGACCAGTAGTTCTCCATATATTAATTTAAAAAAGGCACATTTAAACCTTCCACAGACATATCATTAAGCAGGTGAAATTTTTTTCAGTAAATTCATTTGAAGAAAGTAATATCATATATGTCGCTTAGAGACGGATTTAAATCCTATGTGTTTGTGAGGCAGACGATTTTTATTAAATCTTTTCCGATTTAAATAATAAACAAATGTATATAAGATAAATTTTATCGAAATTGAATTATTGACAGGATTATATAAATTACGGCATTCAGTTTAAAATATTACTGGGAGTATTGATATTTTATATTTATTACGTCATCTGTTTTATTTTGGCAGAAATGGTTGAAACTCGTATATTGTAGTACGGTAATCATTTATTAGTACACGGGTATATCTTTTAATCTACGAAATTATAAGTAGTACCGTTATATCTTCCCATAAAATTTTAACGCTTTTATTTTGGCATATATTGATTCAATTTCATATTTCTTTTTTAATTTATTTATAAACGGGACCAATCTGTTTTATTCTTCATATCTGCCTTTTTAAAGACAATTTTTGTATAGCGAGAACAGAGATTCTTAAACTTCTTTTTAGGAGCATTAATTGAAATACTTTAATAGAAAGTTTTGAATAACATTGTCAATTAGAATAGTATAGGAATTTGATCATGAATGTGAATTTTATGTGTCTTTTATATTTTCTAATCTACGAGAATGTAAATTGTACGGATATATCTTTCTATACAATTTTAGCGCTTTCATTTTGGCATATATTGGTATCAATTACGGCCTTCGGGTTTAAAAATTAAGGGGATTATTGATGTTTTCAATTTATTACATTATCTGTTTTTTTTCGAAAATATTTTGGAAATTCATACTATATTGTAGTACGGGTAATCTTCTTCCAATACACTGGTATATCTTCTAATCTACGAGAATATAAGTAGTAGAGGTAAATAATTTTAGAGCTTTCATTTTGGCATATATTGGAATCAATTACTGCCTTCAGGTTTGAAGAATACGGGGATTATTGATATTTTCAATTTATTACGTTATCTGTTATTTTTTGGCAAACGTTTTTGAAACTCATATATTATAAACGAGTAATCTTCTAGTAGTACACGAGTATAATATTCGAGAATATAAGTAGTGCGGATATATCTTCCCATTCAGATTTAGAACTTTTATTTTGGCATATATTGATTTAATTTCATATTTTTTGTAAATTTGTTTACAAGCGGGACCAGGATATTTTATTCTTCAGATCTGTCTATGAAGATAATTTTAAATAACAAAAAAGGATATTCTTAAACTTCTTTTTAGGAATATTAATTTAAATATTTCCGTAGATTGATTTGAATAACAATGACATTCGTATTATTTATTACTATTTAGAACCCGAGAAACGCCGAGTAATTCGTTCTAGTAATTCATTCTATAATTCGTTTTATAATTCTTTAGAACAGCGATTTTCAGATTGCAGTTTCATTACAGATTGAGCTGGTGCATTTGTATATGTGAATCTATAATTCATTTCCTGCCCGTACAGATTTATAATTTAAAAAATAAATTATAGCATTGGACTGTAGAAAATAGGGCGTGCATCTGGTAAAGAAAAGAATTATTGCATTGTATATGTGAAAGAATTATTGCATTGTATATGTGAAAGAATTATTGCATTTGTATATGTGAATCTATAATTCATTTCTTGCCCGTACAGATTTATAATTTAAAAAATAAATTATAGCATTGGACTGTAGAAAATAGGGCGTGCATCTGGTAAAGAAAAGAATTATTGCATTGTATATGTGAAAGAATTATTGCATTGTATATGTGAAAGAATTATTGCATTTGTATATGTGAATCTATAATTCATTTCTTGCCCGTACAGATTTATAATTTAAAAAATAAATTATAGCATTGGACTGTAGAAAATAGGGCGTGCATCTGGTAAAGAAAAGAATCTACCAGACGCGAAAGGGTAAAGTGTTACTTTTGGCTGGCAAACATTTATGTCCGTCACTGTTCAAGCATATTTAAGATAATGTAATGCATTTATATTTTTAGTGATAGAAAAATATTAACATAAAATAGAGATATAAAATAAGAATAAATATAAATACAAGAAGGCGTACACTTACAAAACTGTAATTAACACTTACAAAACTGTAAAATTATACAAAACTGTAATGTTAATAAAAACTAAAATTTCAATATTTACGTATATGTATAACTACAAAAGTAATAATAAATCCCATGCCATGAACATATCAAGTTTGCGAAGCGCCCTACATCAATAGAAATTATTAATTTGCTTGAACTTAGATGACATCTTTCAACAGTAAAAGCTAACAAATTGATCTTCTAAGCCAAAGACTTTAATTATGATCTCTGGACAAAGAAGAAACTCAGCTGGCTAGTGTTTATATAATTACAGTATTCTCCCGGCCGTCCAAATTGCTGCTCATGTCCAAGGATGAGTCAAACGGTCTGGGCTGTCGACAGTAAGTATTCTACAGTACTCTACTACAAATTTAACAAGAAAGATCAATCATGCATAAGCATTGATTATGAAACACTTTCCAACTGATATGCAATTTCATTTAAAAATCTCTAAAATGTGATACATTCAGTGGTGATATCTTTTACATTATCACAGTACTACAGTAATTTATTATACTTAAATATTTAAAACTGTATCAAAATATAAATCACCTGATTCTCTATGCAAAATCAATGAATATTTCATTCATATAACTTGCATTCCAGACTCCAGAGCTAAATAATTTTGTGTGAAAAAAATTCATCAATTCTTATGTAACTCACCTTACAATCGCTTGAGATATTTGCATTCTGCATAAGTTAAAATTAGGCTTCGTTGAAGAAATAATACAAGAAAGATCAATCATGCATAAGCATTGATTATGAAACACTTTCCAACTGAAATGCAATTTCATTTAAAAATCTCTAAAATGTGATACATTCAGTGGTGATATCTTTTACATTATCACAGTACTACAGTAATTTATTATACTTAAATATTTAAAACTGTATCGAAATATAAATCATCTGATTCTCTATGCAAAATCAATGAATATTTCATTCATATAGCAATTCATCCATATAAAAACTCATCAATTCTTATGTAACTCACCTTACAATCACTTGAGATATTTGCATTCTGCATAAGTTAAAATTAGGCTTCGTCGAAGAAATAAAAAAAGTTTAGGGATCATTTAAAATCACAACTATTGTAATTGCGTAGGCACGGAATTTAGATACACAGACAATACAGATACACAGATAATATATGTGTGCGCGTATGTATGTATTAAAAGTATTGGAATCGTGCCGAAGATCGGAACTCGAATTTTCGAAGGATCTACAAGTTTGGGGACTTCCAGAACAGGAAAAACTATTTTTAGGAAGACGTCTGTGTGTGTAAGGGTGTATCTGTATGTGTTTCTGTGAGGATATTGCATCCACTCTAACTGAAAAACTAATGGACCGAATTTAATAACATTTGGATGATAAGTTTTTTGTGGGAAACCCTGATGTTCATTTGATTATAGTACGATTCGTAATAAAAGAATCTGCCTTCTTTGCGAAATGGCCGCCAGAAATTGCCTTTATACACTCTAGCTAAAAACTAAAGGACCAAATTTAACAAAATTTGGTGTATAATATTTCAATAACCTACAAGAGATTTATATACCAAATTTAACAAAATTTGTTATATAAATCACTTGTAGGTTATTATAGTACGATTCGGGAAAAAGGAACTGGCTGTTTTTGCGAAATGGCCCGCAAAAATCGTTAAATATAAAAATAAAAGACTACGTCTGCTTAATTACATCAATTAAATTCCTATTTTATACGTGATTTTTGACAACAAAAAGAATAAGACTAACCCCATTACTCCAGGACTAGCCGTTCTTGAGATATTTTAGTTTTTTTTTGCGTTTTCGCTAAGCCACTTTTGACATTAAGTCCATCTATCAAATGAGAACCAAATTTTAGTTTAACGTGCAAATTCAATGTCATTTAAAATACTCATGGATGTTATTTTTTCAGATAAACTCAAATTATTATTGAAGAAATAAAGAGAACGTGAATATGAGTTTGCAGAGAAAGACATGTACTGTCCACATCAGAATTTTTTACAATATTACAACAATGATTTATAGAAGTGGACGGGGATTATTTACAGCCCATTTCGAAAAAAATGTATTATCTATATTTAAAGATCCACCAAATTGTTGTAGAATAAAATGTTCTACAAATTTAATCTGTGTACCAAATTTTAATTCTCTAGGACGTAGGAAAGTGCATTAAAAACGCCATCAAATAAGTATATCATGAAAAGTTATATAAAATTTAAAAAAAAAATTTTAAAATTGATATCTACCAAATTTATTTTAAAATGTGAAGCCTCTCTCATACACAAAATAATTAAATTCTTGGAAAGATATTTATTATATAATATATCTATTTTATCTTTCTGGAGTATATCGCAAAAGTCAGAATTTAATTGAATTCGTTTTTCTCCCTATGTTAAATAATTTTTAATTATAACACTACCTGACATATTTTACTGAAAATTTTTTTATATATTTTATGAGATAATGTGAATATTTTCTAAAAATTTCGAAGCAATTTGTGAATTTTAAATGTGCTTAAAAAATGTTTGAAAAATTAGGTCCCATAGGGTTCAATGTATTTCATTTTTCAACCCGGGTTCAATAAAAAACTAATTGAGTGATATGATTTATTTTTATTCCCATAGGTCCCACAGACCGTCTGAAAAGCATACTGAAATTTCATTTTGATAAATTCATTTTTACGGCAGTTATCGTGCTAACGGACAGACAGACAGACAGACGGACAGACGGACAGATAGACAGACAGAATGAACAAAGTCATAAACACTTTTCAACTATGTTGTAAAGTGTTAAAAATGCGATGTGCACTTTTACAACAGATTTCATTTTCTCTTTATTTCCAACAGAATTCATTTTTTAACACTTTACAACAAAGTTGAAAAGCGTTTATGACTTTGTTCATTCTGTCTGTCTGTCTGTCTGTCTGTCCGTTAGCACGATAACTGCCGTAAAAATGACTTAATCAAAATGAAATTTTAGTATGTTGTTCAAACGGTCTGTAGGACTTATGGGAATATAAATGAATAATATCACCCAATTAGTTTTGGATTGAACCCGGGTTGAAAAAATGAAATACATTGAGCCCTATGGGACCTAATTTTTCAAACATTTGTTAAGCGGATTTAAAATTCACAAATTGCTTCGAAATTTTTAGGTAATATTCAAATTGTTCCATAAAGTATACAAAAAAAAATTCAGCGAAATATATTCAGTAGTTTTTTAAATAAAAATTAAAATAATAATAACACCTCTTATATGAAACGATCACGTGACCATGATATGAAAGTATCACGTGATCCACTTCAAAATGATATATGGCATCCATCTTGTCTCAAAATCGTGATTTTTAAAGTTCTTTTTATTTCATATTGAGTGTTGTATCCGTCCTAAAACCACTTTATTTTGGTTTAAATTCTGTGCATCTACATACTAAATCAACGCAATTGCAATATATATGAGTTTAAATGCTCATCCAGATTTGATTATTTCTACAACAAAGCCTATTTTTCACTTATGTAAAATGTAAACAACAAAATATGTAGGATGAGTTGTATGGAAATTGCTGTATTTTTTTAACGCAAAAGAATTTAGCTCATGGAGTCTGCATAGCTGATATGAAAGAAATATTCATTGACTTTACCGAGAGAAGGACGATTTCTTGCGATGAAGTTTTAAGCATAGAGTTAAATTACTTGTAGCTCCATGGTCTTAATTTTTAAATAAAATAAATTATTATAGTATTGTGATGAATGACATGAAGGGGAAATTATTTATGAATGAAATGCTGCTTTTTTAGAGAGAGCCAGGCGTGTTATTTTTTCTATGGCGTCATTTGAATGAATTTCAGTTGTTTTCTATGAAGTTTTTAAATATAATAAATTATCGTGGTATTATGATAATTCTAAAATTATTATCGAGTAATATATCACATTTTAGAGATGTTTAAACCAGGCAATTTATATTTCAATGCCGTCACTTGAATGAAGTTCATTTTTTTGGATGAAGGTTTAAGTTTTCAAATATAATAAATCAATGTAGTATTGTGAGAAGTTTTAAAATATTACCGAGGAATGTATTGCATTTTAGACATGTTTAAATAGAATTGCATTTCTGTTGGAAAGTGTTTCATAATCAATGCTTTAAGCATGATTGATCTTTCTTGTCTCTTTATATCTTTAATAATTCATTAAATTAAGTTTTATTGTACAAAATAACACGCATATTTATTTGATATGGCATTAATTTTGAATTTTAAATTCAATTGTCGTTTTCATTTGGTAACTGGGAGTATTTTCAAAGATGGCGTAACAAAAATGCGAAAAAACTAAAATATCTCGAGAACGACTTGTCCTAAAGTGATGGAGTTGGACGTGTTTTAAATGTTTTGCAAAATTAAATTCAACTATCATGATAATCCCTATCGTTTCATGGGAATTATTAATTGAATATACTTGATTCCAATTTAAGCGAGTTCCCCTGTTGTTCAGACAGCTGCGTTTTGTTAAAGGATCGCAAATGAATTGTGTTTTGTTAGGAGGCCATAAATGGATTTCGGTTTGTTAGGAAGTAGTAAATGAATTGCGTTTTGATAGGGGATGATATAATATGTATCGATGGGAATTCGTATAAAAATAATAATATTGATTGGGAAAGGTGTCGGTGAATAACAAGAGCTCATGTGCTGCAGTTGGGCGGAAGGCAGGTAATATTTTGCAAACTTTTGAATTCCATCCCATGACTTCTATTACGAAAATACCCGGTACATTCCCTGTTCTCACTAGCTATGTATGCAGGTGACGATTAATGATAAAAAGCAAAACTACTGAAACCGTACAAATCTAGCACAAAGTAGAGGAACATATGGCCTGGGCTATCCATCTGCTACACAGGCAGGTCCCGGCTAATATACCAAGATTTGCGATTTCGGGCGAAAATATCTCCTAAGGACGTTTTCATACGTATTTGCAGTGAACGTAATTTGAAAAAAAAATGTATTCAAAAATTTTTGAGACAACCATTTAAGTATATTATCAATTTTCATATTGGAATGAAATTAGGCTTGGTATAAAATTTCCAAAAGTATAAATTCGAAGATTTTTATTCCCACTTCCTTGTCTTTCAAAATACGTCTTTCAAAATAGCTATCAAAACAGATGATTATATATTCCTTTTGACCGGACGTTGACAAATTAATTAAAAACAAAATAACAGTATCAACAATTATTTTCAAAAACAGATTTCATTTCCTTGCACTTTGACGGTCTCAAAACTTATTCACAATACATAATTTTCTCATGTTTTGTCTTATTTAACATTCAATATGAAATCGACGTGTTGAAAGTTCTCAGACACACACTTAGTAATAACTTGACAAAGTGTTTGCTAGGAATTTGAGTAATTTTGCTATTTATAACCTAAATATATGAAGAAATTTAAAATTGTTTTAAATTTTATTACAGTCGATTACTCCATTAAATTGCTATACATTCATTTCGTAGGATCCTGGCTTATTTTCTTTTTTCCCAAAAGGTGTAGAAGGCCCAGACCACACAGCCAACCCAAAGGCTTATGGCAGTAAGAAGTGTGGCCGGTTCCCAAAAGGTGTAGCTAAAGTCGCTTTATAGCTGCCATCAACTAATACAACTCGGGCACTTTGCCGTACAATCCATTCTCATTTTTTCAAATACTGTAACAAAGGACAGTCGATGGCCATTATTAATTTATGGCAATCAGACACAATGCTTGATATATCTCATGGGAATCCAACCACTTGCATCAGTTCCTAAAATCTTGAGATGGTGACTCATTATAAGAGTATATATTTCATATCACATGATAGTAAATAACGCATAATAACCGTATATCTCTCTCTATATCCGTTCCCAAAATCTTGAGATGGTAACTCATTATAAGAGCATATAATTCTATTTCACATGGTAGTAAATAACACATAATAACCGTATATATCTCTCTATATCCGTTCCTAAAATCTTGAGATGGTGACTCATTATAAGAGTATATAATTATATGTCACTTGGTAGTAAATAACGCATAATAACCATATATCTCTCTCTGTATCCGTTCTTAAAATCTTAAGATGGTACCTCATTATAAGAATATATAATTCTATATCACACGGCAGTAAATAACGCATAATAACCGTATATTTAAATAAAACAAAAGATATCACTCGTGCATAAAGCATTGATTATGAAACACTTTCCAACTGAAATGCAATTTTATTTAAACATCTCTAAAATACGATACACTCAGTGCTGATATATTTTAAATTATCACAGTACTACAATAATTTATTATATTTAAAAACTTAAAACTTCATCGAAAAAAAATGAACTTTATTCAGATGACGTCATCGATATGTAAATCGTCTGGCTTTCTAAGTAAAAGCCGTGAATATTTCTTTCATACACTTTTATTCCAGACACCAGAGTTAAATAATTTTGCGTGAAAAAAATTTCAGCAATTCTTATACAACTCATCTTACAATCACTTATTTACATTCTGCAATCATTAAATGCAGATTTCGTTGTAGAAATAATCGAAGTTCGATGATCATTTAAACTAAAAAATATTGTAATTGCGTTGACACAGGATATAGATGCGCAGAAAATACGCAAAAATAAAGCGGTTTTAGGAGAGATGCAACACTAAATATAAATTTTAAAAACTTTAAGAATCACGATTTCTACACTGGGAAAAAAAGACGGATGCCATATTTTATTTTGAAGTGGTTCTCTTCATATTAAATGGGTGTAATTATTATTTCAATTTTTATTTAAAAAAACTATCGAACATATTTTGCTGAAATGTTCAAAAAATTTTCAAAAAATTACGTCCCATAGGGTTCAATATATGACATATGATATCAATAAATCATATCCGTTAAGTAAACCAGTCTCCGAATTTTTTGATCCTACCTTGCATATACAGTAGTGGTCAAAATTTTTTGGAAACCTTTTGGAAAATATGTATTTTTGAGGTTTGATGGCTCATAACACCACTTTTTTGTACCAATACCGTAAAATTATATACCAATGGAAAGATAATTTAATCAAAATTGTAATGCAATAACATTGGCTCAATTATATGTATTCTATCAAAAGTTATAGCCAATCAACCAGAAAAAAGAAGCCCAACTTGCTTAGGTTTATATGAAGTAGCTTTCCTTCATTTAAATCTAGCCGATGAACATGAGTGTTTTGAGAGTCAATCAGGTGTCATCTTGTTTTGCTAATAAGCCAACAGGTCGCAAGACATTTATCAGTGTGTTATGTGTTTGCTATCAAGTTGTTTGGTTTTTTTGTGCGTGTTCTTTGATTTTGTGAGCTTGTAAAACGTAATAAAATTAAAGAAATGGCACAAATAGTTGACTGATCACCCAGAAAGCAATGTAAAATAGTACTATTAAGTGAACAAGGCTACAGTTATAAAGAAATTAGAAGAATTATTGGGGGAAACTTAACCAAAGGTGGCATTTTTTAATTTTTGAAGAGGTATAAGGAGAGATGATAGAAAAATTAAGATACTGTGCCTAGGTGACAAAAGAAAACCATCTCGGTGTATACAAGGTGAAATGGCACAATGCAATGTGAAGTTGAGTGCAAGGACTGTTCTGTGCAGACTGCATGAATTTAGTCTAAATGCTAGAATTCCACTAAAAAACCATCTTTATCTCTCAAACAAAGTTATACTGGGCTAAAACCCATGTTAATTGGACAACGGAATAATGGGACAGTGTAATTTGGAATGATGAGACCCAAATCTCCCTGTTTGGTAGTGATGACGCAAAAGGCGTAAGGAGAAAAATCAGAGAAGATTTACATTCTGATTGCATTACACCTACCGTGAAACACCCAGTTAGTGTTACGATCTGGGGTTATATGACATCAAGAGGTGTGGGCAAAATTTGCGTGATCAATGGGAATATAAATGCCCAAAGATACAAAAATGAAATACTTGAGCCCAAAGTGCAGCCTTCTGCGGGTGATCTTTTCCAAGATAATGAAGCATTTATATTTTAACAGGATTCAGCTCCATGTCATGTTGCTCGTGTAAGCTAAAAGTGGCTTCAAAATCATCATATTCAACTGCTGAAATGGCCTGGGAATAGCCCAGACCTTAACCCCATCGAAACTTTTTGCAACCGATTAAAGAAACTTGTTAGTCAGAAGCAACCGAGCAATAAAACCCAATTAACAGAAGCAATAATTCAATCTTGCTTTCACATTATAATAACTGCAGAACTAAGCAACTTGGTTCACTCCATGGGAAAGAGCTGTAATTAAGGCTAAAGGTTACCCAACTAAGTATTAACTGACATGGTGAGAATTGTTGTATTTTTCCTATGGATTTCACTTTTCTTCTTTATAAATACTGTTCTATTAAAAAATAATTTATAAATGTTATTGCATTACGATCTTGATTAAATTATCTTTCCATTCATATGTAATTTTATGGTATTGGTACAAAAAAAAGTGGTGTTATAAGCATCAAACCTAAAAAATACACTTTTTCCAAAAGGTTTCCACAATTTTGGCCGCTACTGCATGTATATATATATATATATATATATATATATATATATATATATATATATATATATATATATATATATATATATATATATATATATATATATATATATATATATATATATATATACATATATATATACATATATATATATAAATTTATATATATATATATATATATATATATATATATACATATATATATATAAATTTATATATATATATATATATATATATATATATATATATATATATATATATACATATATATATACATATATATATATACATATATATATATATATATATATATATATATATATATATATATATATATATATATATATATATATATATATATATATATATCACCCTAAATTATTCAAATTTTCTATTTAAATAATTACTTAATTTCACTCTCTATGAGAATTATATTCAGCATGGTGGTACTTTTTTTAAGCAACAGTTTGGTATCCCACAAGGCAGGGTGCCTCATCATTGTTGGCTAATCTGTGTTTATTCTTCTATAAAAATACCATTAATCCAAGCTTGCATAATATCCACATGTTTAGATATTTAGATGACATATATATATATATATATATATATATATAAAAAAGACTTTTATAATTTTAATATTAATAAAATCTTACCTTTTAATTCCTGTAACTCGATTCAATTGTTTAGAAATATTATACTCAATCAGCTTTTTAGAATTTATAGATTATCTGATAAAAAATTTCATGCTATGCATATCAATAATCTCAAAATTACTAGTAATTTATATAAATATCCCACTTATTTAGTAAATAGTATTGTTAAAAAATTTAAAATAGCTGGATTTTTATAATTCTTTCCATAGTATCATATAATTCTATTCATAGTATCTTATATTAGCCAGTCATCTCCATTTTTTTTTTTTTTTTTTTTTTTTTTTTTTTTTTTTTTTTTTTCCATTCACTTCCCACTTCAGCATTACCTTTATTTGCCCCTCTTTTTAGTAGCTCTTTTTGTATATTAATACTTTTTCTTTACATTTCGCTTCACAGTTTTTCAATTCTTATGAATGGCAACAGTAAATGGTTTTTTATTTTTTCTTTACGAATGGCAACACTGGTCTCTTCTATCAGTGTTCCCTCGATCCCTGTAATGAATCGTCTGTACACATGCTGTGCTTTTTCCAGGTATTCATTTTTTCTTTTTTATTCCATCTTTATGTATGTCGTCCAAGTAGAAATAGTTCATAGATTTAATCTATCTATTTCTTCAGAAACATACATTTTTGAGTTTGCTTCTACAAAAAACTTGGACATGATTAGATTTTTGTAGAGGTTAACAATTCATGATTTAGGCTTAGAGCCTCGTCCACGTGTAAGGCGTTTGTGCTTGATTTCGTTTGTTATACTTATTTCGATTCCATACCTTTGTATTATATTTTTCATTGACTTGTTGATTCGATATTAATTTTTTTATTTTTTCCATATGCTTGAGGATTAATTGATTTTTACATTTGTTTTGTACGCCAGTTAGATAGTTGAAATTAGTTTAAGTTTTTCTTTTTTTGTTTCCATACCTTTTAATTTGGTTGATTTTCTGTAACTTGATAGCTAGTGTTTTGTATTTTTAATCCATTTGATTGATGATTTGCTGTATTATATTTTATTCTGTGGGTGTTTTTAAAAAGTTAGGTTTATCGTGTTACATCTTCTTACTTTTCGTTCATTGGATTTTCAAACTTCTATTATATATATATATATATATATATATATATATATATATTATGTGCATTTCTTAATAATAACCCTATAGTATTTAACTTTTATCCTAATAATTTACAATTAGATGCAAGTAATAATGACTCTAATGTTGCAAACTTTTTAGATTTAAATTTAGATTTACAAATTTTAATATGGCTATAAACTTGTATGATAAAAGACAAGATTTTAAATTTAATACATCAAAATTTCAACATTTTGACTCTTGTTTGCACATATCAGTTTTTAGAAATATTGTAATAAACCAGGTTCTTGGAATCAATAAAATTTGTGATGAAAATTATAAATTAGCGCATTTTATGGAATTATTGAGTACAGCGACTAATAATGCATATCCTTCCAAATTCGTTAGTAAAATTATCAACTCAATGTATCAACTTCGATAACATCCAAGACTACTTTCCCAATTACAGTGGCTAACAAAAAAAATTACAATTATTTATTAATTATATAAATCAATAAAAATAAAAATAATAAAATAAGTTAAAAAATTAGAAAAATTAAAAATATCGGAAAATAAGATACATTAATATTAATGTTTTGAATTTATTTTCGCTAAAAAATTGCAATTTTAGCCAGTTTGAAACTATGATTTAAGCGCCCTTACAATGGTGTATAGTGGCATTCTCGTTTATCCATTTCTTCTATGAATCACTTGTTTAGTAAAAATTTTCATCTTTGCTTCATGTTCATATTCTGTTTTGCTTATACGGGTAATTGTCCTGTCTCCTGCTCTGACTCACTGGACGGGGCTGGAAGTGTCGCTGCGAACGTTCTTACTGCCTCTTAGATAGTATTTCGTCATGTTCATTCCGGTGCTTTTAAATTTTTTATTATACTGCTGAGGTTGATCGCATACATGTGGTGAAAGAAGAAGGGTTCCTGTCACATGGTAATACAAATTTTCCTAATGTTTCTTATCTTCATTTTGTCATCTTTTGGTGTCTGTAGTCTGAGTTTGGACATTTATAGTAATGTACTATTGTCCAATCTGAAACAGGCATTTGTTTGGGTTAATTAGAATTAAATACTCAGACCTGAAGATGAATTTAATTCTTTTTAATCTTCGAATTTGGGCCGGTGCTGATCTTTTCTATTATCGGCATTATGGCCGTGGTTTTGCTTCTATGGTGATGTTAATATTTCACGATTACTTGAATTAATTATTTTTATTATTACTTCTTTCTAATATATATTTATATATATATATATATATAATTTATGTTAATCCAAAGAAATAATAGAGATAAATTGTAACACCTAGATAAAGCCAAAAATTAACCATTTAAGAAAGTAGCAAACAATAGTGTTTTCTTCTTTCTTAAATGATTAACTTTCTACTTTATCTAGGTATTACAATTTATCGCTATTATTTCTTTGAATTATCATAAACTATTTTTATTTGGTTAATCATTTTATTTATAAGCTGCATTTGCGCTATAAATAAATGTATTTATTTTTCAGTTGTTGTTATTATTAAGTTTATCTAACTTTTCATACTAACTAATTATTATCATTACATTTAATTTGTAATAGTTTCTATGAATCTTTTAGTTTTGTTTTCAATCTATTCCAGTTTAAGCTGCACTTGTGCTAAGTTTAAAAATAGAAATTGATATGTTAAATTATTTTCGTCCGTTGTAATTTGATAAATTTTGTAACACTCTATCCCTTTGCCATTTTCTGATTAGTATGTTGCTTTTGTTATATTTTTAATTTTAGCTATACTAATTAATTAATAATTTAATTGCTTACAGTTTCTATTCACTCTTGAATTAATATTGTTTGAATAGGCTTCCTAGTATTGTCATCTGATGTTATTCATTCTAACTATTATTCCAGTTATAAGTTTTCTTGGTTATCATATGGAAATTTTGTTTTATCTGTTTGTGATTTAGTGTAGTTTATATAAAAAAACTGTACTTATCTTTATAAATCTATTTTTATTTTTTGTTTTAGTGGTTAGAAAACGACAACTTAATCCCATTTATGCTACTTTTTTCAATTTAAACCTGCCAAATAATCATTTTAATCATATTTTTTAGGATTTTTTTCTCATCACTGGATCTAAGTATTTACATTTAAATCCTAATATATTTCAAAATAAGAATCGCTCTTCTAATTCTTATTGTGTTATTTCTTTTAAACATTCTATTTATAACTCTATTAATTTTAATGATATATTTAATAATTTCATTTATTGCCAATTAAGGATGTAAATATATTAAAAACATTTAAATAGAATAAGCCTATTAAAGAACTATTTAATTATAATGATATTTCTCAATCTCTTTCTTTAGATAAAGATTCTACGTCAAGCTTAGATAATGGTTGTATTTGTAATGATACTAATTATGTTAATTACATTAATCCAACTTTAGAACATTTTGTAACTGGAGACTTAAACATAGTTAAAGATGTTTCTTCAAGAACAGTGATGTCCGTTGGTACTAAATTCAGGTTACTTTATTGCAGTAACTCTTCTAAAGTATTAAAGTCAATTAATCTAGACCTAGATAAATATTTTATAAATTAGCATGTAAACATGCACTGCCATTAGAGGCATTTAATATGTAGAAATTTACTTCGTTAAAAATTATTAAAAATACTATTAGTTCTATTAAATTGTCCAAATCTTTATAGGCTATTGATAAAATAAAAAACTCTATAACTGATTTACAACAATACTTTGTTATTACTTATGTTGATATAGCCTCTAATAATTATGCTATTATTCGTATAAAAAATATATATATACAGTGTTTATTAAATTATTTAAAGAATAATAATCTATTTATAAACTTGATTCACACTCATTAATAAGTATCATATATAAAATTATCAATATGTATAGTGATTTAAATATAAATTCTAAGGTTTTTTAATTTCCTTATATAGTTTTCATTCCTAAATTTCATAAAAATTCTATTAAATTTAAAACAGTCACTAGTGATCATAATACTTATTCTACTACTGCTGGCAAATTACTACTTAATATTTCAGAAGTATTGAATGATAGTCTACGTTACTCTAGGAATAATTATTTTATTCTAGAAAATAGTAAAGAATTAAAAAATAATTTACTTTCTAGAAGTAATATTATTATTATTAGGCATTTATTACTAATCATCCTGATCAAATTAAATTTAAAAATTTTCCCAAACTTCTATACTTTGTTATATTTAACAATTATATATTTAAAGATAATACATTATACTTAACACTGGTGTTCAGAAAAGGGGTTGTAATAGCAGCATTTGGGCTAATTTGTACCTTTGTCAGTATGAACATTCCTTTACTTCTACAAATTGCAAAATTTATAGATATGTAGATGATCTGATATATTTAGTTATAACTGATAATTATATCATTAATATAGCTTTCTATCCTCTTAATAACTTGGAATTATTACCTAATGAACCATCAATTTGTAATAGTGTTTGTTTTTAGGATTTTAATCTCAGTATTGAACCATGCAATAAAATTATCACTAATTTATATGACAAAAAAGTTAATTTTAATTTAAACAAAATATTACCATTTAACTCTTCTAACTCTATTCAATATTATTTAATTAATTATTTAATATTGTTTAATATTTTATTATTCAATTTATAGAAATATTATTCTTATTCCTCTTCATTTTTAGATTATCTGATAAGAAATATAATTTTCATATTAATAATTTTAAAAATACTAGTAGAGTATATAAATATCCAGTATATTTAGTTAATGGTATGGTGAAAAAGTTTAAGTTAGCTGAATATTCTTAAATTCGTCCTCTTTATTATTATTTTTAGCTTAATCATTTGCTTTCTTTTATTTTTGCATATCATTATAATTCTATTTTAATTCCTTTCAATTTCTTTATACTGGTTGTATTTATAGAAGTATTTCCTACTTTTTCTTCTTATTGGCAACACTGATTTTTATGTCTTACGAATGGCAAAAGTTGATTTGCATTTTTCACTTCAGCACTTTGAGCTTCTCATTACGTGTATATTATTTTTCTCTGGTAATTATAAGATTTCTTTGATATTTTTCAATCTTTATATGCTTGTCGGCCGAGTAAATGGAGTTCATAGTTACTATCTCTGTTTTCAGAAACAAGCATTCTTCTTGGTTAATTTAGATGGATACTTAGCCTTGATGCCGAATCTATTCTAAATTTACCTCCATTAAGCTTAACGTCGTTCCACTTTATCGGCATAATTTCTTTGTATTTTTTAATTTTTCTATTTCGAATTCTCATTATTGTTATCTGTTATTTATTCATTGATTTCTAGATATCTGACACTGTTTCATTTTTATTCTCTCCTTCATTATTGCATCTTTTATTATTTACGAATTATAAAATCATGGTGCTTACGGCCCGGATTTTTCTTTTCTGTTGTAATTTATTAGTAAGTAAATTATTCTTATATTGTTTGCTACTTTCTTGAATGATTAATTTTTGGCTTTATCTAGGTGTTACAATTTATCTCTATTATTTCTTTGAATTATCATGAACTATTTTTATTATTGAAATCATTTTATTTAAATTCATTATCTTTTATTATAAGCTGCATTTGCGCTATAAATAAATGTATTCATCTTTCGGTTGTTATTATTAAGTTTTTGTAACTTTTCATACTAAGTAATATTATTATTACATTTAATTTGTATTAGTTTTTATGAATCTTATATTTTTGTTTTTATATTATATTATATATCTATCTATCTATATATCTATCCATATATATATATATATATATATATATATATATATATATATATATATATATATATATATATATATATATATATATATATATATATATATATATATATATATATATATATATGCTTGACAAATGCTCATTATTAAAAATACTAATGTAATTTATTACAAAGCAAAGTGCAACTACAAACACACACGTAATTTAGTTAAAATGGATAAATTTACATTGGACTTCTTTTTATAATTAGTTTTCACCTATCTTGTCTTTTAGTTCAGCAAAATTTAATAAGTATAGTTAATTCATGCACGATTTACAAACAATTTTAAAAATTATAATGAGAAATGTTTTATTTAAGTTTTTATCTGTCATTTCCCCCATCCTAAATCTCTAAAGCATACTAATTTGTGTGAAAGCTTCAAAATGCATATTTAAAGTGCAAATTCTCATCCACTGGTTAAATGTGTCAATGATTTTCCGTTAACATACCTTTAACAGATAGGAATTTCCACGTTGACCTTCAGATAGGATAGCCTTTCGTCCTAAGCTCGAATTCAAAAGTGAGCATAGGACAAGATTGAACTCCGACCCAGCTTTTACCTGAAATTAACTCGTATTATGTTCTTCTTGAAATTAAAAACTTTTACATATAAACCTAATCTAAATTTATATAATCTGATAATGAAATTTGTCTTTCAATACTTGAGTGCTTATTTTTTATACAGATTAATATAGATTGCAATAAAATATATTTAGTCGCTTCTAAAGTTCGTTTCTTAAAAGGTATAAAATTTTATCAGTATATCACCTCAATATTATTGACATTTGGTTTCAATGCAATTTTCTTAAAAAGAGAAGATATGAATACTTGTACAAAAATCCAAAGTAATATCATACAATTTACTATATTCATGGACACCATTTGAAAATGTGGGTTGAGTTATGGTACATAACTGGGAAATAAATGTAAATTGGCATAAAATATGCAGGTAAGACTTTCTGTTCCACTTCCTTCAGAGTTTTAAGGCTATTTTAATGAAAAAAATATTCGTATTCTTTCTAGTTATGTGAAAAGGTCTTTTACTATTGAAAATTTTGCTTCTTTTATAAAATATCTTCTCAATAATAATACACTTGTGTGTATAATCATTCCTATTTATATGTTGAAGCATATTGCAGATATCACTGGTGAGCAGATTGTTTCTCTGTCAAAAAAATCTCTTTCTTTTAATTGAGGTTTTGCCATCAATGCTTAAAGAAAAATGCCTCTTAATGAAAAAACTATTCTATTTCCAGGAGAGGGAGGGATATAGAAAGTAAAAATGTACATTCACAATTTCAATTTTTCAAAAGAACTCACGTTTCTTCTTTAATTCTAGAATGTGACATACAGTTCTATTCTATTTTAATTTATCCGTTTCACAATAAACTGGCTCCCACGTCTACTTTCCGAAAAAGTAGAAAAAGATCCTTGCACATAAGTCTCTTCTTCAAAAGACCAAGAATTAAAAAAGAATATTGAACAACTAGAAAGCTGTAGGGAGAGTACAGAGTCCTAATGTTAATTTATCCTTTTCATAATAAAGTGGCTTCCACGTCTACTTTCCGAAAAAGTAGAAAAAAGATCCTTGCACATCAGTCTCTTCTTCAAAAGACCAAGAATTAAAAAAGAATATTGAACAACTAGAAAGCTGTAGGGAGAGTACAGAGAATCCTAATGCTAATTTATCCGTTTCATAATAAAGTGGCTTCCACGTCTACTTTCCGAAAAAGTAGAAAAAAGATACTTGTACATCAATCTCCTCTTCAAAAGACCAAGAATTAAAAAAGAATATTGAACAACTAGAAAGCGGTAGGGAGAGTACAGAGGATCCTAATGCTAATTTATCCGTTTCATAATAAAGTGGCCCCCACGTTGCAATTTTGACCATATTCGCCAAATGCATTACCAAGAGTTACAGACAAACGGAGAGAAGTGCACTTCTTGTATATTAGAAGGTATGCCCGTCATATAACGGAAATCAGAATTTGCGAAACATTACATTCCATTTAGCGTCAGTTTTATCAATTTAGTGACATTTTTGTCACATTGACAACATTTAAAATAGTCGCCACGTTGGCGACGTTCGGATAAATTTCTTTAAGTGGGATATAGTTCTTTGGAATAGTAAGACAGTAATGAAAGAATATAGAAGCTGAGCAGAATAGTAACGAGAACGTGGGGTAATGAAGAAAACAATAAAAAAGATCATGAAGTTAAAAATATAAAAAGGTAATGAAGGAACACAATTCACCCCTTATGAAAAAAACATAAGGTACAACAAACATTCTTTATAACAAACTTTTGTTATATAAAATGCCTAAAGTAATAAAAAATTGAATATATGAAACATTTCTAATCATATTTATTATGAAAGTAAGCATACGCAAAAATTTACACTTTATACAAATACTAAGAAAATCGTATTAATTAGGATTTTTTTAATTTGTTTGGAATAGTGCCAATTATATACACACTGTGAAAATAACTTTGTAAGGTCTATATAATCTTTGGTTATTACTTTCCTCAGTTTACGTTCTAATTTATATTTCACTTTATATTAACAATTTCTGGCTCGTTCTGTTATGTTGACCAATCGCCGAGCCAAGTAACATTTCTGCGGTCCTGCAGTTTGGCAGGATACGTTTCGTATCGTGATAGAGATTGGGAGTCGATTGCAAGTTGGAATTATGTGAAATTTGAACCGCTGTGTGGGTGCTAAAATTTGGAAAGTCCACGTCCGTGGGTGCATCAGATACTAGTATTGGTATAACGAAGATCGGAAGGATCCAGTACCCACTAGTTGTCTAGGACAAGATCTGATTGGTAAGAACAGGATATTTATGTTATATTTAGTTGATATTCGTAACAATAGTCTCTAACCAGACCCAGCAAAAATTCCATATTTATATTGATCTTTAAGTTAGATTACGGGAACGTGCAATACTATGGCTGTTGTCATATGTCTATATTTTATGCAGCCAACTGCTGTACTATTTTGGTGTGCATAGTGAATGTGTTTCGGTTAAAATCCTGAATCAATGTGTTATTGCCCCTCGCCGTAAGGCCTCTGTGTCACTTAATCTAAGATCTGGAGTTAGGTCACTTTGACCTGAATAAGTCAGCATAATTCACAGTACATAATCCAATCTGCCATTGTGAAGAAAGAGGTCACAGACTTTACATTGGTATCCGGAAAGACAAATACTTGCAAAACTTCATATAATAGCATTCCATTCATGGAACGTGAATAAAAATGCTAGTAGTATACCCGTTCTTCGCGCGGAATATATAATATAAAGAAACTTAAAATTCGCAATTATATTCAAATTCCTGTAGTATTCTAAAGGACATTGTTCTCGCTACACAAAATTATCTTGCCAGACAGAGCTCTGAAGAGCGACAAAATGGTGTTGGAAGATATAGCCGTGCCATTTTTATTAACACTTTACAACATAGTTGAAAAGTGTTTATGACTTGGTTCATTCTGTCTGTCCGTTAGCCCGATAACTGTCGTAAAAATGACTTTATCAAAATGAAATTTCAGTATGTTGTTGATACGGTCTGTGGGACATATGGAAATTTAAATTAATAATATCACCCAATTAGTTTTGGATTGAACCCGGGTTGGAAAAATGAAAGACATCGAACCCTATGGGACCTAATTTTTTAAACATTTTTAAGCAAATTTAAAATTCACAAATTGCTTCGAAAGTTTTAGGAAATATTCAAATTATCCCGTAAAATGTATAAAAAAAATTCAGCATAATATATTTAGTAGTTTTTTAAATAAAAATTAAAATAATAATTACACCCTTTATATGAAGAGATCACGTGACCATTATCTGCAGAGATCACGTGACCCGCCTCAAAATAAAATATGGCATCCATCTCGTGTCAAAATCGTGATTTTTAAAATTCTTTTTAATTTCCATTTAGTGTAGTATATCGTCCTAAAACCGCTTTATTCTTGTTTAATATCTGTGCATCTGTATTTTGAAACAGGGCAATTACAATATATTTGAGTTTAAATGATCATCAAACTTTGATTATTTCTACAACGGAGCCTAATTTTCTCTTATGGAGACTGTAAACACATTAAGCTGTAAGATGAGTTGTATAAGAATTGCTGAATTTCTTTAACGCAAAATTATTTTATTCTGGAGTCTGAAATATAGATGAAATGAATGAAACATTCATTGATTTTACATAGAGAAGCAGATGATTTAATGGCAGACTTTTTCGGTGAAGTTTTATGCATAGAGTTAAATTACTTTTACCTCCATGGTTTTAAGTTTTTAAGTAAAATAAATTATTGTAATACTGTAATGAATGAAATAAAAATGTATGATTGAAATATTTACTGCTTTTACACAGAGAGCCAGGCGATTTATATTTCGATGACGTCATTTGAATCCGTTTTTTTCGATGAAGTTTTGAATTTTCAAATATAATTAATTATTGCAGTATTGTGATAATTTAAAAAATATTACCACTGAATGTATCGCACTATAGAGATGTTTAAATAAAATTAGAGTTGGAAGGTGTTTCACACACACACACATGGGCCAACGGCCGTACCGTGCTGAAAACACCGGTTCTCGTTAGATCACCGAAGTCAAGCAGCATCGGGCGCGGTTAGTACTTGGTGGGTGACCACCTCGGAACACCTCGTGCTGTTGGCCATCTCGGGTGCGGTATCCCCGTGGTTTGCGCGCTAGATTTGCACGCTACCACAAATGCCGCCGTGTTCATGCGGAGTACGATCACGTTAAACATGTGGGTCCGTAAGTCCTTCCGAGAGGTTGGTGGTAGGGGAAGGAGGGTACGGTCCCTGTGGATACCTCCCCCACTGGGTTCCGGTCTAAATTGGGTGGCACTTCCCGGCCGTCCATACAGTTACCTTACACCTTTCTGGTAGGTCGGACGGTCTGGGTCTCAACAACAACACACACACACATAATCAATGCTTTATGCATGATTGATCTTTCTTGTTCTGTTTCAACAATTGGCTAAACACAATATATGAGGATGCTAAACCTTTGCGAAAATAAAACAAATGACAAAAGAAATTGAAAATATATATAATCCTCTCTCTCTTTAAACCCGAAACCTGTAATGGATATAATCCGGTCAAAATGCAATACAGTTCATTTATAAAATTTATATTTATGTCCATATTTTTAAAACTTTACAACATAGTTGAAAAGTGTTTATGACTTTGTTCATTCTGTATGTCTGTCTATCTGTCCGTTCGCACGATAACTGCCGTAAAAATGACTTTATCAAAATGAAATTTTAGTATGTTGTTGAGGCGGTCTGTGGGACATATGGGAATGGAAATGAAGAATATCACCCAATTAGTTTTGGATTGAACCCGGTTGAGAAAATGAAATACATTGAACCCTATGGAGCCTAATTTTTCAAATATTTTTTAGACAAATTTAAAATTCACAAATTGCTTCGAAAATTTTAAGAAATATTCAAATTATCCCATAACATATATAAAAAAAATTTCAGCAACATATGTTCGGTAGTTTTTAAAATTAAAATTAAAATAATAATTGCACCCATATTATATGAAAAGATCACGTGACCCACTTCAAAATAAAATATGGCATCCATCTTGTGTCAAAATCGTTATTTTTAAATTTCCTTTTAATTTACATTTAGTGTTGAATCTGTCCTAAAACCGTTTTATTTTTTTATTTTTTATGAGTATCTATAATACTGCCCCAACACAATTACAATATTTTGGAGTTTAAATGATCATCAAACTTTGATCATTTCTGCAACGAAGCCTAACTTTCACGTATAGAGAATGTAAACACATCAAGCTGTATGATGAATTGTATAAGAATTGCTGAATTTCTTTAACGCAAAATTATTTAGCTCTGTAGTCTGCAATATAGCTGATATATATGAAACATTCACTGATTTTACATAGAGAAGCGGACGATTCCTTATTGCCTTTTCGATGAAGCTTTAAGCATGGAGTTAGAAAGTACATTTACCTGCATGGTTTTAAGTTTTTAATTAAAATAAATTATTGTACTATTGTGATAATTTTAAAAATATCGCCGCTGAATGAAAAGAATGGAAAAAAGCTTATGAATGAAATATTCACTGCTTTTATATAAAGAGCCAGGCGATTTATATTTCGATGACTTTATTTGAATAAAGTTCATTTGTGTTCGATGAAGTTTTCAAATATAATAAATTATTGTAGTATTGTAATAATTTTAAAAATATCACCGCTGAATATATCGCATTTTAGATGTGTTTAAATAAAACAGCATTTCAGTTGGAAAGTATTTCATAATCAATGCTTTATGCATGATTGATCTTCCTTGTTATTATTTAAATCGGAAAAAAATTTAAAATAAGAAATCGTTTGCCGTATAAATACGTTTGATTTAATCGTGTTGTTAAGCAACATGATATAATTTTCTTCAATTAAATTTGCAGAAAATATATCGTCTGCAAAATGCTATTTCTATAGAAGGTTTAATTGTGCGTTTTTGATTAATATCTCGACAACCCCTGATCTTAGAAACACAAAACATGGACTAAATTTTAAATGGGACTGTTCCAATGGTACCCACAAAATATCAAGAAATTCGGGGCAGTCTTTCTCTCGTGCTGATGAGACAAACAAACAAAAACACAGAATATATGAGAAATTTGAACACACCTTACACTATGAAAGCTTGTAAATTAAATTTCCATGCAAATTAAATTCAAAATCTTTATAATTTTAAGTTTCAGCTATAATTTATTTTTCATTAAAGTATCTTACACAGCGACAAGAATAAGGAATCAATAAACCGTTCAGATATTAACTTTTAAATTTAAAATTGTATGATGAATGAATTTATATAGTTACATAGATTACATTAAAAATCTATTGTAACATAAGAATAAAAGAATTTTATAACCAAATTTAATATAAGGGAATAAATTAAACCAAAATATATAAACTAGGGTGAAGTGGGGGAAGTATAACCACGTTTTGCATAGTTCACTTCTAAAATCATTGTTAAATAGTTGTGCTAGCTATATATCTAAAATTTTGCACATACAATATCTAGTATATTGGCAACTGGAACAGCACACGAAAATTTCATTTCTTTATTATTTTCTCTTTATTCATTTTTAAATGCAGTGGTATCAAGTGGTTACACTTGAACTAACTTCTAGGCTAGGTGTAAACTGACAGGATCTCTAATACAGTTTCACAGAGAAAAATATAAAGCAAAAGAAAGTATTTTTCTGCATATAAGGAATATGAAAAAAGTTATTTCATGTTATCATCTTGATTCAATCCATAGTTCAATCCATAGTACCTTTTTCGTAAGCAACCAAGCAAGGAAAATTATTTAAGCTATCGTATATCAAAACATTTTATTGAAATATAGAAACATTTTTAATATACAATTTAACGTTTAGCATATACACTATATGATCAAAAGTATCCGGACACTTTGGATGTTAGAATGTTTTTCGAATTTCTAAACAAATACTTGGCGAAGTGTTCTGTAACTTTGGCGATGTGAAGAACATGCTTGAACGCACACTTCCCAGTAAAGTTTCGGTGACTTGTACATTTAGGAGACCACCAAGATATTGAAAAAGGGGGGAAATATATTTGATAACCCTATATCATAAAAAGCTGAAAATGATTTGTAACTTCCACAAAATAGTTAACTAGCTTTTATCAATGTGTATAAGCATTCATTTTCGTAAAACAAAAACGTATATTCATGAAGATATAAACGTTTCTTTAAAAAAAAAATTGTAACATGTTTTTTGCTTGTAATATCCATAGGTTTCAATCAAATTTCACGAAACTTAACAGAACTTACATTTGAAGAAATTAAGTTTTTACTGCACAGGCTCAAAACATAGAAATAGTTTTCTTTCATGATTTTGTAGTGAATACCGTAGGGACAACTTCTATAAAAAAAATCCACTGGAATGTCGGAAAAATTCACAAAAATATCGAAGATATAGTGTGATAGATATAGTAGTCGATAGATATAGACAGTTTTCCTCTAACTCTCTGAAAGTACCTGGATGATAAGGGTTTTTTTGACATTTTACAAATTCATCGAACACCCCTGTTCTGAAAATGAACTAGTCCAATTTTATGCAAATAATGATCAAAAGTCTCCGGACACCCATCTACGTGGTGGATTCTGCCAGTGACGTCAAATTTCTAGCTCTCAGACAAGTATAAAAGAAGTCAGGAAAGTTAACAAATTTAATTTCAAAGCCAGAAAAGTAAAATAGGAGCTAAATGAGTTCAAACGTGGTGAAGTGATTGGTTGTCACCTCTGTGAAAAATCAGTTCGTGAGATTTCTGTCATTTTACGAGTGGCTCGTTCCAGCGTAAATGATGTTATCGTGAAGTGGAAACATACAGGCGCTACAACTGTGCGTGTACGACCTGGTCGACCCTTCCGTCTAGTAGAAAGCGACCGCAGAGTGATGAAGAGAGTTGTGAAAGCGAACCGCATGCAATCGGCGGAAATAGTTTGTTCGGAATTTCAGGAAGCCTCTGGATGAAACGTCAGCACACTGACAGTTCGTCGGGGAGCTGCGAAGTCTTGGTTTTCATGGGCGAGCATCTGCATTTAAACCAAGCATTACCGCAACCAATGCCAAGCTTCGCTTACATTGGTGCAAAGCGCGCAAAAATTGCAGCCTTTAGCAATGGCGTCAAGTGTTATGGAGCGACGAATCACGGTACACACTCTGGTAATCCGATGTTAGAGTCTGGGTGTGAAGAATGCCGGGTGAACTCCATTTACATGACTGTATTGTGCCGCAAGTTAAGTTTGGTGGTGGAAGAATAATGGTTTGGGGCTGTTTCTCATGGTTCGGGCTTGGCCCTCTTATTCCTGTGAAGAGAACTTTGAAAATGGAAGGATATTTTGATAGTTTGGACAATTCTATTCTGCCTGCATTGTGTCAACAGTTTGGAGTGGGTCCATTCTTGTTTCAGCAAGATCGTGCTCCTGTCCATAAAGCACGGGCTGGGCAGAACTGGTTTGCTGACATGGACGTTGAGGAATTGGACTGGCCTGCTCAGAGCCCATACCTCAATCCCATAAAATATTTATGGGATGAATTGGAACGTCGACTGCGAGCTAGGCTAAAACGCCCCACATCGGCGGCAGATCTGACTAATATTCTTTTAAAAGAATGGCGTGAAATTCCTGCTGCAACATTTCAGAAACTAGTGGATAACCTCCCTGATAGAGTGGCAGCCGTCATTGCAGCAAAAGGTGGCCCCACTTCATATTAATTTGCGACTTTTCTGAAGGAGAAGAAAAACATGCAGGTGTCCGAATAGTTTTGATCAGATCGTGTATATGTATTTAGTATATTAGTTAATTGTATTTACTCCAGTTTAACTATTCTCTCATTTACGATTTAAAAAATCAATTTGTGGAAACCCCCTTAGCATCTAAGTACTTTCAGAGAGTCAGAGAAAAAACTGATCACTATATCGTCGATATCTTTGTGAATTTTCACTATATTCCAGTGGATTTTTTTATTATAGAAGTTGCCCTACAGTATTCACTGCAAAATCATGAAAGAAAACTATTTCTATGTTTCGCGTCTGCGCAGTAAAAACTTAGTTTCTTCAAATGCTTATATCTCATCGTATATTCAATCCTTTATTTTCAGTTGAAGTATAATGTTTTTCTTGGACGTTGACAAATATTCTGTAAGTTTCGTGAAATTTGATTGAAACCTATGGATATTGTAAGCAAAAACCATGTAACAAAATTTGGCTTTTTTTAAAAGAAACTTTTATATCTTCATGAATATACGTTTCTGTCTACGAAAATACTTATAGACATTGAACAAAGCTAGTTAACTATTTTGTGAAAGTTACAAATCATTTTCTGCTTTTTATGATATAGGGTTATCAAATATATTTCCCCCCTTTTTCAATATCTTGGTGGTCCCCTAAATGCACAAGTCACCGAAACTTTGCTGGAAAGTGTGCGTTCAAGCATGTTCATCACATCGCCAAAGTTACAAAACACTTCGCAAAAGTTGTTTAGAAATTCGAATAACATTCTAACATCCAAAGTGTCGGGACACTTTTGATCATATAGTGTATGTAAGTGCTATTAAATGCGGTTTCCAAGCTAAAAAAGTTTTGCAGTGTATAATATGTATGCTTATGCAAAAATTTTGCACACTTTGAAAAAAGGTACAAATTATCTTAAAATGAATTGCAATTTTTGCATTTTCACATCATTTCTTGAAAATTTACTTGTTACGTAATTTTTATATTACTGTCTAAACCAGAAATTAGCAAAGAATCCTCAAAATGATATTACAAATTTATAAAACATAAATCGTATTTGAATCAAAATCATGACAAATATGGCCTATCCTCTCTCACTTGCCTGTGACGTCCACGGTGGATGAATTCAACCGTAGCAAATCAGAGTGTTAGATTTATGCGATTGAGACATTTCTCCAGCTCTATATAATCAAGTTAAGTTGTCCCGGAGTATAAAAAGTTGTATGATAACAATTTATCATTTTGGAAATAGAAAAATATATTTAGCACTTTGTAAATTTTTTATGACAGGGAAAACTTATCGACATAAACTTTATCTTCTAGTCCCCATTATTAGACTTGCTTGACGAATATAATCATGTCTATTACTACTGTTAGATTATTAGACGATCAAATGGATTACACTACTCAATTCTACTCTTTAAGCATGGATATAGGCCAAAATTGCGTTTCTTTGAAAACATGCAGGATGTCTCAAACATTCACCAAATTAATGAAAAAATAAACAATTTTATGACGTTGCATTGAGCAACTATTTCAATTTGCAATACATTTGATTCCAATTAATGTGGGTACATAAGAAATGAAATATCCTATGTTTCTTTATTTTAATCCATAAATATTCTTATCAATAAATTCATAGTGGATTTGTACAACCGCGAGCAATTATAATTGCGGAATAATAATTATATTTACTCTACGGTCACACTTACCACGGTTCATCGTAATAAATATAAAATACTTGCCTTTAAAATATATATCAATATATAAATCAATACGTTACTAATCCTATATTCCGTCTTCGACATTTTATGGGATAAAAATTGACAATCTAACCTACAGGGCAATCAGTAAAAATCTCTAATGTAAAACTAATCCAAGCCAGTTGTTGCAATAACTGAAAACCTGAAATATAATATTTAAAGGTCCATAGACAAAACCAGACGTTACATCCGTATAAATAATTTTATTTACCCTTGTTTACATAAATTTATAAATATTATAATTAATACGCAATTGGCATTGTTCTTGCATTAAAAACAGGTATTAAGCTTAATTTTTGCTATCATAGTTTAATGTCCGAATTGTATACTGCAGGATTAGATTGATACCAGTTCATTAAAATTCTCCAAAAGAAATTATATGTCACTATTTTTTAAATAACATACCGATATTGTATCAACGTGATGGGCTTTAGTTATCTCGATCGATTTGTGAACTCTCAAGTTGTAGAGTCCACTTCAACGATAAGAGCTTGCAATTTCGTCCCAGTAGCTCAACGGTAGAGCATCGGCTGGTCAGTTAGGAGATCCAGGGTTCGATTCCCGGTTGGGACAGCAAGGTTCTTTACAACGTCTTATCAAGGATGTTTTCTCAATCTTCAAAAATAATTTCTTTGCAATGATACACATTTTAAACTTGAATTTCGTTGTAGCAGCATAGTTCGACCTTTTTGGTTTTTCGTTAGCCATGAAATCTTCGTGAATCGTAATTTGCTTTACACACCACTTTTTGAGTGGAGCGGGGTTCACCTGCTTCTCTCTCCTCATTGGTTACCAATTACTTCGTGGTTTGGTTGGTATTACTTAGATCCTCTAGTTTTCTGAACTCCTTGTACTATGTACAACGCTGTTGGTTTTAATCACCTCACAGGAATTTTGAGTGATGCAACTCTTGTTCCACTATGCTTTTCCCCAAATCATAAATTCAGAGTCTTTTCCGCATAAAAATGTCCAAATTATTTGTTTTTCGGCTATAGTTTTTCAGAACTTTTGTTCAACTACAGTTTTGGTTATTGTATGCTTGGCATAAAAATTTTATAATTTGCCTAATAGGCTATAAAGTCAATTCTTATCGTAATAGCATTAAATTTTGAATCGGTTACAAAATTGGAATACGGCATCTCTCTCACTTTCAAAATCTTCCGCAATACGTTCCTTGTTCACTTTCCCTTTGTGGAGTGTGAGATACTACGCGTAGCAATGTGTATCTTTAAAACATTGTATCACTGCATGACAAATGCGCGATGTAGAAATACATCATCAGAAGGATATATTAGAGAGAACTTAATTTACAAAAACATAACTTAAACAGTACTACTTACAACAGCGCGTAGTGTGTAGCTATTGAAAATAAGAACGTACTGAACTGTTCAGAGATTGCTTATATGCTGCTGCGCAGGGGCTTTGCGAATTCGTCATATGCAAATATTAAAGTCATTGCCACTACTCCAGCTAAGTTCAAGAAAGTTTTATGTTCGTTGATTTGTCTGAAGAAGTGCCGCCATAACTGTATTATCTTTCTAATCCATTTCATCAGAAGTCTCGAAGAGGATCTATGCACCACACAGCTATCGACTAATTGGACAATATACTATCTCTAAATTGAACTTTTGCAAGAAACGTGTTGTATATTGATTTCTGTTTTTCGACGTCGACTACCCTAGCAGATATCCTGATGTCAGCTTGTCTTCTGAAATCTATCCCTCTACGGAGCTTGTAAGCTAGGATTGGCATTCTAGTAAGATTGGCATTCTAGTAGGATTGGCTAGTATAGTATTATAAAATTAAAGACGTTTCAATCTCCTACACTAGACCATGCACCCCGAAACACTAATTGTTTTGCATAGTTGACAACGGTGGCCATGAAGCTATAATTACAGAAAAATTGGCTACTTAGTGGTCCTCATATCCCAAATTAAACATATTGAATGAGGATGAATAGATATTTTATCTCCTTCTAAAGTTTTAAAAGTCTATATTTTATCAATGCTATGCATATACATGCTAACAATGCTATGCAAAGTGCCCAAGATAGAGCACAACCAATTATTTCCGCTATATCTTTTTTTACGATTTAGGATTAATTTTTCTCTTCCTCACTTTTCCAGAACCAAAAAATAAACAGATTTCTTCCAGCTCTGTAAAAATTCTGTTGGGTCCCAGAACATGGTGTCAAAGGAAATGAGTTGACAGACATCGCTGCTAAATCAGCTACTCAAACGTTAAATTTGACCATTCCTTTAACTGAAATCAAATGATTCGTTATAAAAAATATCCATGACAAATGGCAGTATTCCTGGAATCAGCAATCTCATAATAAATTGCACGAGATAAAACCCTTAGTACAAAAATGAACTAGCTTCCAATGTAGGAAACTTGATGTAATATTAACTCGTTTGCGCATTGGTCACACTCATTTTACTCATGGGCACTTTTGGTGCGCATTGCTCACACTTGTTTATTTTGGGGAGAAATTGAACCTTTTTGCAATGATTGTCAAACCTCTGTGAATGTCAAACATATTTTAATTAATTGTACTAAATATAAACACTTTCGTTTTAAATACTTCAAGACTTATATTTTAACTTTGGCAGACTTGATTGTTGAAAATCCTCATTTAGGGCTTTTTCCTTTCTTGTTGAACATCGGCTTTTCCCATCAGATTTCACTTCCTCTTCTTCTTTCCCATCAGATCTTCTATCACCTTTTAGCCATTTTTCACCTTATTTCCATCATTATGAATATACCATTGTCATGTTTTATTCACACATTATCACCCTTTTAGATTAAAAACTTGTTTTTATTCCTTGTTTATATCTGTATTTCGATACCATATATCTATCTGGCGCAGCATATCCATATTGGATCTTGTGCCAAAACCCTAATCAACCAACCACCCAGCTCTATAGTTTGTGTGGTCTAAATAACCTTTCGATTATTATTTCCCTCAATTTGCATTATAATTTATGTTTACTTAAGCTAACCATTCCTACTGGTTCGGTTGATAGGCCAATCACCAAGCTAATCAGCATTTTCTGTGTTACTAAGGCAGAATTGGAATATGTTTCGGATCGTGAAAGATTCAGAAAAAGATGAAGGATTCGATTAGGAAATGGAAGGATTCTAAGAAAAGTTTGGGTGGGAGTGAGTTGGAGGTAAGCAAAATGCACGGTGACAGATTTGGAGGAATTCGGAAGTTGGCCTGCCGCCTAATGGAAGGAAACCCCATTCGATACAACGATGACTAGGAAGTGTCTAGTATTCGGGAAGTGGCTGCAATACGGGGCGAAGTAACAGGGTGCCGGGATAAGCATATAAGTTTGAGAACTCGTCTCTATTTAAGAGTTATCACTAGCTTAGTATATTGTAGTAGCTTGTATATTTGTCATTTATTCTGGACGTGTGCAATAATAATTAGTATATATGTTATCCGTTGCTTTAAACAACAAGCTGCTGGAATTCCTGTGAAGTCCCCAAAACACTGAGTTTGATTTTTAAACAGTGCCGTCCTGTGTTATTGTCCTTGGATTGAAAGGTCGAAATATCAAGTACTCTAAGTTTGAGCTAAGTCACTTTTGACAGATTAAGTAAAAATCCTCTACAAAGACATCTAAAAAGGATAAAGAGACCTTTGATCTTTACAAGTTGCATAGCATTCGTTTTTCATTCCCAGCCTCTTTTTAGGGGGGTCTTATTTAGTTTCTTGTAAGTATCCTCCTTTACTTTTCTGAATGCAGACGTGGGCGACAGCTTATTATATACGATGGATAAATGTAAATAACTTGTAACAACATCTATTTAGTTTTTGTAAAAAATTTCAATTATAAAAGGATAAGAAAATTAGGGCTTAGGTTGAATGCTTTAAGTGTACGTTGCGTAAAAAGGCCGTCATTTTTATGAAACGTATGAATGAATCGCTCCACTGTGTTATATATTAAATTCCAAAGGATCGTGAGATTTGAAACTATCACTCTTTCTTTTGCATCAAAGAACCACTGATTTAGAGGATGTAGTATATTTTTAACCAAGAAAATATTGAACTGTAAAAAATACTTATGAATCAATTTACAATACTTGTTTCAAATGTCTTATGTTATAAAATCTAGGACCTTATCAGTACATACTTCAATTTTAACATTTATTTCCATAAAAGAATAATGTGTAGTTTTAACATATTTGCATATCATTTTAATATATTTTATATTTTCCGTTTAATCTTTTAGATATTCAAATTCAAATTTGAATACAATAAATTTTTGAAAAGGCTAATTGTTGTAACAGAATAAGTACTCAACTTATTAAAATATTTCTAAATGTTACAATTCATAAAATGTTGTAATATTTTAATTTAGTTAAATTTGTATGTTTTTTTCTCTTAAATTAGAAACTATTTAAATGTAAGTAAAAATAATGTAATTTTTAGTGCTAATTAAGATCAATTGAAACTGTGCTGGAATAAGTGAATTCTAAAATTTCCTTGCAGATTTTTTCCAAATACAGGTATTTCAGAAATCTAACAATTTTAGATATCACTAGCAGCATACCCGTTCTTCGTACGGAGTATATAATATAAATAAACTTAAATTTCACAATCATGTGCAAATTCCTATAGTATACTAAATGACATGTTTAATCAAAATATTCTGTTAAAATATTTAATACAATGCTCCTAAAAAGAAACCTAAGGATCTCTGTTCTCACTATACAAAATTATCTTCACGGGTAGATCTGAAGAATAAAATATCCTGGCCTTTTTTGTAAGCAAATTTATAAAAAGTATGGAATTGAATCAATATATGCAAAATAATAGCGTATTGTAAGGGACCCGTACTACTTATATACGCGAATATTAGAAGATATAACCTGTATTAGTAGTTTACATATATAAAGTGAAAATATCAATAAATCCGTAATCTTTAAACCAGTAGGCAGTAATTAATTCCCATATGTGCCCAAATGAAAGTGCTAAAATTATATGGGAAGATAAACCCGTACTACTTATAATGTCATAGATTAGAAGATATGTCCTAGTGTTAGTAAAAGATTACCCGTATTATAATATTTAGTTTGAAAAAATGTTGCCAATATATAACAGATTACTTAATAAATTAAAAATATCAATAATCCCCGTAATCTTCATACCGGAAGGCTTGATTCCAATATATGCCAATATACATGTACTACTTATATTCTCTTACATTAGAAGATATACCAGTGCATTTGTAGAAGATTACTCGTACAACGTACAATATATGAGTTTCAACAATTTTTGTCGCAATAAAACAATGCCATAAGAAATTGAAAATATCAATAATCTCTCAATCAATAATCCCCGAAAACATCAATAATAATAATGTTTAAACATGAAGATCGTAATTGATATTATCCAGTCAAAAATACGATGGCAATGAAATTTATTTTATATACATATCTTCATCATTAAAATCGGAAAAGATTTAATAAAAATCTTCGTCCTCTTAAACACATTAAATTTAAATCCGCTGTTAAGCGGCATGTTATGATTTGCTTCAATTAAATTGGTGGTCAAAATATCGTCTGAATATCTCTAATGAAGGTTTGACGACATTTTAAAAAATCGCCAAATTTATCGCAAAGTGGGACTGTAGAACTGACAGTCCCACTTAGCGATAAATTGACGAACCATCATCAAAATATTATCCTCTAAAAAAAACACAATTTCGTTTATTTAGGACAATTTATCAATTTCAAAATATTTTTATGGATTTATAAATATTTTTATCAATTTGGTGACATTTTAAAAATTCGCTAAATGGGTTACTAAGTAGGGCGGTTGGACTGACAGACAAATGCTAACGAAACACCATTTCAGTACTTTCTTTTAACAAAACAAAATAAAATTCATTGATTTACGTCATTTTTATCAATTTGGGGACATTTCAATCAATTTGGCAACTTTTAAGAAATTTGCCAAGTTAGCGATATTCAGCCAAATTCGCAGCTCTAAATTCGCAGATCTGAATAAAATATCGCGATCCAGTTTGTATATACTAAATGAAAACACTAAAATATTATTAGAAGATATACCCATTCTACTCTTTTTCTGTTTAAACAATTGGATAAATAAATTTATTGGGTAAACAGAATATGAGTTTATTAGCTAAACACAATATATAAGCTTAAAACCTCTTTGCTGAAATACATGAAAGTGATGTATGCAGTTCGCAATTACTATAATTAAAAAAAATCAAACCGTTCATTTATAAGATATATTTTAATATCCATTTATTTATTATTCAAATCGAAAAAAAAATAATAATAATTAACAAACACATTTAATTCCATTCCTTTGCCGAGCAACATGATATAAGATAGAATCTTCCTCATAAAATGCGAAATTAAATAACCATTTTAATTTCTTTATACTTCTAATCGTTGAGTAAAAGCTCGTGAAATATAAAACATGGAGGTAGATTTTTCCATTTAAATTCATGTTTCAAACAATTCATGCTTTCAGATAGTGACTATTTAATGCAAAAATCCTGCATCAAACTCAAAAATAAAGTTTTAATTCCCTTTGACGCTTTAAACAAACGATTTTATCCTTTCCGTTTGCATAAACCACGGAGTTGGAGAGTAGAACTCCTATGAAAAAAGTTCCGTTTTTTATTAATATCTCGACAACCCCTGGTCTTAGAAACTCGAAACTTGGGCAAAATTTATCGGGGGCTATTTCAAGGCCACCCACAAAATTTCATTAAATTCGGTTCAGCCGTTCTCTCGTGATGATGAGACAAACGAAAGTTTCGTTTTTTACTAATATCTCGAGAACCACTGGCCGTAGAAATTCCAACCATAGACTAAATTTTAAGTGGGGCTATTTCTAGGCTACTCACAAAATTTCATCAAATTCGGTTCAGCTGTTCACCCGTGATGATGGGACAAACAGACAGACAGACAGACAGACAGACAGATTTTCAATTTTATTTATATAGATTTGGATATAAAAAAGATTACAAAAATCAAACTGTTAATAAAACAAGGAAATTTCCTATTGTAGAAAGAACTTCTAACATGAGAAAATAAGAATAGCCTCTGATCTTCTATGTTGCGTCATCATTTTTTATTATAAATACATCCTTGTAACAATCAACACCTCACTTGTTTATAAATTGTGCGGCTTGAATTCATATTAAGTTCCCTTGGCACGTCAATGGTAAAAGGACTTGAAATAGATTGCTTTCTTTAAAAGCATTCTTCTCTCTTTCTCTCTCTGTGTGTGTGTGTGTGTGTGTGTGTGTGTGTGTTTGCGTGTATGTGCGTGTGTGTGTGTATGTGTGCGTGTGTGTGTGTGTGTGTGTGTGCGTGTGTGTGTATGTGTGTGTATGTGTGCATGTGTGTGTATAAACGTGTGTGTTTTTAAGTAGACACATTCTTTACATATCTTTTCATCTTGATGGATCAAAAAATAGTATTTAAAACCATAAAGACAAGAATAACTCTTAAAATTAAATTCCTTGATAATCGGATCGTACACTACTATTTTTGTTTTGTAATTTTAGTAATTTACATTTGCAATCAGTTTTTCCATATTAAAATTTTCCAAAAATTAGATTTTGATTTTAGATTTTTAATTAACTGACAACTATGGTGGAAAGTTGGAATAACGAAGACTATGTTGCCTTAATCAAGTTAAACACTCGCATTTGTGTTTTGAGGATAATATAAAAATATGATAGTGCATTTCCTACATTTATAAACAAATATATATATTCAACTTTTAACATCATAAAAGTTCTGTGATATATAAAATAATTTTTACTCGATTGTAACTTTCATTTACCAACTTTCATATCATTTTTGCATCGTTTGTATATAATTATCGTAGAAATTTTAGGTGCCTGAAACATAATAAAAAATAACTTTATAATTTGCTGATAATAAGCTATATAATTATAAGTACAGCGATATAATGTCTGAAATATCGTATATCGAATATAGTATCTACAATTGTATGCTCATATGATCTTAAGTATATCGCTGGAGATTTGTTACTATGGTTGATAGAGTTAGAAAATCACTTGATATTGTACAGCTTTCTATATCACTTTATTATTATTTTAGTACAAAAAGATTAAGCATTGCAAAAATTTTAAACGGAAACAAATCACTTAAAATTGCTTATGTGTTGATAGACGAGAAATTTCGCATTTTGCATTATTAAGTTATATAGGTAATGATTGTATCATCTCTTACGTTGGCTTTATTAGACATTTATTTTCTCCCCTTACAGAAATTTAACCTACTGTATTTTAGTAGATATTTTTTTAAAATAAGGCAAAGAGTCATATTCTAAGAAAGCGAAGACTTTTAAGATATATGTATCCCACGGAATTTCTATAGTGCCAACGTTGAAATGAAAAATTATGATATTTTTCCAAAGAAAAGCCATCTACGCATTTCGCAATCGAAGAATTTGTCAAATATTTTGACACGTCACAGGATACAGGAAGTCAATAAATGACTTTATGATAGTAAGTTTTCAACCTCGGCCTTTTGCTGGCCCTTACAGAATATCAAAATGTATAACTTTAGATTTTCTATTTTTCATCAATATAAAGCTATAAAAATGTCAACATTAACCATCTATAGATATGGCCAAATAATATCTTATTTCACGTGAATCAATATATATGTACATTACAGGAGACACATACAATAACAATTTATTACTTTATTAATAATCAATAAAGTTTTAATATAATTTATAATTTCATTAAAGAAGTTTAATTTTAATGCTAGGAATTTCTGACTTTATTTTAACAAAAAAAATGTCTCACCTTTGTTCTTAAATTGTCCAAAGAGTTCTTTCTAACGTTCCTTAAATTATGTAGACCATTGCACAGAGGTAAAGGAGGAATAGTCATGCTTTGAGGAGGTTTTTGGCACAATTCAACCAGTCTCATCAAAAAATAAAACGGAAAATTCTATGACTACAGCACTATGACTACAGCACTGAAGTAATTTTTATTGACACGTCACGTAATAAAACACTGCAATCATTTTCTTTATCAAGAAAACGGTTGAAAAATTTTTTTTTGACAAATCTGACCAAAATTTGCTTATTAAATACTTGCAAAATAGGCTATTTCAAAAACAATTGATCATTTATGGACACACACTAAATTGAACTTTGTACTAAAATGAAATTGTAAAACTACAAAAATTGCCTCTAAATTTTTCATGTATGTACATATAATTTTGTTCATTCATTTTTCTGAAAACAACTTGTTTTTTTCAGATTCCAAACCTTCAATTATATAAATGTCTTATTTCTCTATCCATTTGGTAAAAAAAATCCCATTGAGACAGCTTGTCTCTAGTGTTTTGAGGCACATCAAGAATCCACATGTTGAAATCTGATAAAATTTATTGTGGTAAAAAATCGATTAACAGTCTGCGTACAAAAGATTTTTGCAGATTTCCTCAAGAAAATGTCCATTTTCAATGAAAAGGAAAATAATATTTAAATTTGACGTTTTCATGTATCTAATAGAAGCAACATGGATAGCACTTTTTATAACTTTAACAACATTTAATTCAATTTTACATAAACTTGCCGTCAGCGGCAGTTAGATGTGAAAACTGAATGTGACAGCTTAACAGAAAGCTTACCTGTACGTCTCTGAACTTGTTGCAGCCAAAACCTTGCCACTTGGGTGAGGCTGAGGGAGGCTCAGTTATAGCTTGGAAAGCCATTGGATAGGCAGGTTCCAGAGGGATTTGAAAGAATTTCATCCAGTACTGATGACTGCCACGGGACCATCTCTTCGGGGACTTGCGGATCAACCAGCTCTCGAAAGTGGGCCAAAGGCTCCATTGCTTTCGAGGTTGCCTGGAAACGCCGATTCTCTGCTGAAACAAGAGCCCCGATCAACAACTATTAGCCTCACTCGCTGACCATTCCATTTTCTGGGCACGTTCGTAGTTATGGTAACCAGGGAGGCTAACAAAGTTCCGATGGGATGTTCTGCTCTAGTGCTTCCCAACCAATTTGTCTTCTTCCCTTGCCATCCTATTACCGCTGTTTACTGTCTGACGAGTCACCTAGTGCGAGAATTTTGTGGCGAATTATGCAAAATGCAGAGTGACTTTTCTGGGACGAGTGGCTTTTAGCTTAATTAATAACAAATTTTTATTTGTTGTAGGAGCACTGGAAGTATCAGTGGCAAATTAAAGGGTTTATTATTGATATTTATATAACATGTTGCGTTTTGTTTCAAAAGCAAATCCAATCTAACATTTATAAAGGTAATTGTGATTTGAAATCGTAGATATACCTCATCGTTTATAATTTAGTTTTATATTTATTTGGAATGCAGAGTGTGCCTCTGCAAAATACTGTAATTGAGCCCAAATTCGGATACTCAAAACAGATATTTAATACTCAAAACATATACATGTTTTGGGTATTCTTAAAACCTGCCATGTACACGTGGTGTCTGTTTCAGCACCTGTGCATACATCTACAGCAGTATATGTATCTACTATGAAACAGAACATGTTCTTGGAATTTGTATAGAAATTACTATCACGGGCCTATTACGTTTTGGTGAAAATTAAAGCAATATAATTGGCCTTTTTTTCACATTTTTCTAGAAATTATAAGGATAAAAATAAAATATAGATATATATAATTATTTGAAATAAGTAATTATTTTATATACAATTGCACGCATAAAACGACTGCGGTAAACCCCGAAGTCTCCAAATTTGGAAAAATTCCGTTTCCTGCAGCTGGCAGAAGCTAAGACCAAAAGCCAGCTATTTAGTGACTAGAGGTCTGCAGGGGTCTAATTTAAAATTTTACAAGGCCAAAACCCAAGAATTTTTCTAAATAAATCACCCGAACCTAACCCGTCCCGAAAACACACAAAGCTAGACCCAAAGTGGACCGGCCAGAATTTTTTTTGCAATACATTTTAACCTGTTGACTCGTATGATGATCCAAATTTGCATTTAAGGAATTAAACACAAATTATATCACATTTAGTAATAAATTAAAAGGAAGCCAAATTTGACAAATCGGTACAAATCAAGAATGAGGATTACTATAAAGCGTGTTTTTAGTTATCATTTTGATTTGATAATGTCAGAAAGAAACTAGAAAAACGGCTAAATGAGAAAACGCCTTTTCACTGACATTATGTTTAAAAAATACTTTCATCGCCGATTTAAGTTATCAGTGAATAATGCAATGTCCTTTTGTTAGAGCTCATCAGCACTAAATACTCTTGACTGCAGTGGTAGCAAAACAAATATGTCATATGCCATAATTGTTAGTGTTTTTTAAAATATTTCAATGCGATTAAACTTTCAATGTAAGTAAACATAGATATTATTTTCTTTGATTATGACATAGTTATGAATATCATTTAATTTAATAATTTTAAATTAAAAGTGGTAGATATTTAAAATACAAATATAAATAAATTCAAAGACAATAATTCGTCTTATCCATATATTAATTTTAAATTAAAACAGTTTGCTCAAATAAATTTTCATTCAATATCTGTTATCAGAAAAAAATCGACAGAAGTATTTTAATTTAAGAATATAATTTATCTAATTTTGATAATTTAGAAACATTCGGAATCTAATAATTGAAATTAACATCACGGAAAAAATTGAAAATAAATTATCAGTCTTCAATTTTAAGGTAAAAAGTTGGATTTCATATCTTCATCACCAGTCAAGCGATCACAGTACAAAAGCAATTAAACTTTTTTGCGATAAATTTAAAAATATAACAAACTGCAACTCATTTTTGACCAATGACAATAACCGAATAATCGTTTCCTCGGAAGTTAAATTTTGAATGTATTTCTTTCCTATTAAATTTATATATCACATGATGTTGTTAAACATGACATTTGGTACATAGGCGTCGTATATTTATTTTGCTGCGTCCAAGTCAGGACATATTTTCTGTTATTGCAGTTTCAAACAACTTGAATGTTGCGTAGAGCAACGTTTCATTTTGACTTTAGAATGTAGTCGAATAAGTAAGTTTGCAATTTTTTAAAATTATAATTTTTCTGTATTCGGTTCTAATTTACACATCTGCGTTATTCGTACAGAGCAAACTTGTATTACTTAATATGGGGCAAGAAAACTTTTATCCGCTAATTTAACAAAAAAAAAATTCAAATGTAATTTCAAATTTTCTGGTTCCATTTTAATCTATTTTTAACACTTTACAACATAGTTGAAAAGTGTTTATGACTTTGTTCATTCTGTCTATCTGCCCGTTCGCACGATAACTACCGTAAAAATGACTTTATCAAAATCAAATTTTTGTATGCTGCTGAGAGGGTCTGTGGGACATATGGGAGTATAAATGAATAATATCACCCAATTGGTTTTGAATCGAACCTGGATTGAAAAAATGAAATACTATATTGAACTCTATGGGACCTAATTTTCCAAACATTTTTTAAGGACACCCTGCCAAGGGGAATTGACGAAAAATGTGGCTTTATGCTTTCACTGAAATCAATACTCAAAAGGGCACAAAAAAGATATTTTAATTTGTTTCTGCCTAATTATGGTAAAGATATGTTTCGTGAGAAAATAATAGGTAAAATTATTTCATTATTATGTATATTTTTTATATTACCATAGATTTCATGAAAGGAAAATAGAACTTTTTTTAAAAAAAAAATTCTTATCTGTACATTTTACAAAAAGAACTTGCCACCATAATGTTATGAAACTTTCAAAATATACTAATTTATGTTCAATTTCACAATTATACCTACAATTTGTATTATAAGAGTGATAATTTTCAAATGATCTAAAAAATTACATTGTACTATGGAAATTCTCAAAATTTTGTTAATTAAAATCAACATAAATTATAATGTTTTGACAATATAAATATAATTTTAGATGCAAATGATAGTATTTTATGGGATAATAAAGCATATATGACTTCTTATTTGTATCTGTGATAGTTCTTTAATAATTGTACAGGAATCTCAAAAAACTACGTTTTGAGAAAATCAAGCTTAAAGAAAAAACTTCTTAAAAAAGTATGTTAAAACTCTTAAGAACCATAGTCTGTCTGTGTCAATATTTCTCTTAAATTTGCATTTCTTTTTTCACCTTGCTGTTTTACCCTGGCTTCTTTTGTTATTTTTTGCACATTAATTTCTGCTTTGAGTACTCGCCGTTTGTCAATCAGCCTAAGAACATTTTCCATGTCAATACCTGGAAAATTGCCCATAGACTTCAAAATTTTTAACACGACTCATAGCACCATATCATTGAAAACAAATGTTAAACCATACCACCAATTTGAAATTTCAACAAATATATTTTTAGAGATCCTCTCCCATATGAAGTGGTTCACACTTTCATTGGGTTTGCCCATGCAAACATTTTTTCAAAAGCTTTAGATTAGCTAAATCTCTAAATACATATTTTACTTTATTAATTATAGACACTGGGAGTAATTGTTTATGCTTATACATTATGTCTTCAATTTCTGCTTTTTAAAACCACACCATTAATCTGGCCCTTCGGGGCATAGACCATGTTGCGTTCAGAATATGTTGTAAGCTTATGAAAAAAGGCCCATATTGCTTTCTTCATTTGTTCAACAGAACCTGACTGCTTTACTAATCGCCAGGCCATAATATTGTTAAAATAGACCAATTTGTATATCAGTTAAACTTCCTCGGCCTGACAATGGCTTTCCAACAGAGAGTTTACTTCCATTCAATGTTTTACAGCCAGTACAAAATATAACTAGTTCATTATCAAACAAGAAAGATCATGCTGAAAGCATTGATTATGAAGCACTTTCCAACTTCAATGCAATTTTATTTAAACATGTCTAAAATGCAATACATTCCTCGGTAATATTTTAAAAATTATCACAATACTACATTAATTTATTATATTTGAAAACTTAAACCTTCATCGAAAAAAATGAACTTCATTCAAATGACGGCATTGAAATATAAATTGCCTGGTTTAAACATCTCTAAAATGTGATACATTCCTCGGTAATAATTTTAGAATTATCATAATACTACGATAGCTTATTATATTTGAAAACTTCATCGAAAACAACTGAAATTAATTCAAATGACGTCATAGAAAAAATAACACGCCTGGATCTCTCTATAAAAGAAGGATTTCATTCATAACTTTCTCCATTTCATTCATCACAATACTATAATAATTTATTTTTTTAAGAATTAAGACCATGGAGCTACAATTCATAAACTTTATGCTTAAAACTTCATCGAAAAAAATCGTCCTTCTGTTTATAAAATCAATTAATATTTCATTCATATCAGCCATGCAGACTCCATGGACTAAATTATTTTGTGTTAAAAAAATACAACAATTCTAATACAACTCATTCTACATATTTTGCTGTTTACATTTTACATAGGTGAAAAATAGGCTTCGTTGTAGAAATAATCAAATTTGGATGAGCATTTAAACTCAAATATATTGTAATTGCGTTGTTTCAGTATGTAGATGCACAGAATTTAAACAAAAATAAAGTGGTTTTAGGACGGACACAACACTCAATATGAATTAAAAAGAACTTTAAAACTCACGATTTTGAGACAAGATGGATGCCATATATCATTTTGAAGCGGGTCACGTGATTTTTTCATATCATGGTCACGTGATCGCTCCATATAAGAGGTGTTATTATTATTTTAAATTTTATTTAAAAAACTACTGAATATATTTCGCTGATTTTTTTATATATATTTTATGGAACAATTTGAATATTACCTAAAATTTTCGAAGCAATTTGTGAATTTTAAATCCGCTTAAAAAATGTTTGAAAAATTAGGTCCCGTAGGGTTCAATGTATTTCATTTTTTCAACCCGGGTTCAATCTAAAACTAATTGGGTGATATTATTCATTTTTATTCCCATAGGTCCTACAGACCGTCTGAACAACATACTAAAATTTCATTTTGATTAAGTAATTTTTACGGCAGTTATCGTGCTAACGGACAGGCATACAGACAGAATGAACAAAGTCATAAGCACTTTTCAACTTTGTTGTAAAGTGTTAACAAAAATAACATTATACATATACTTAGAGGAAGGTAATTGATTTTTTTTAATTATTCAAAACTTGGTGTCAGTGTTATTTCGTGGAGAATAATTTAATAATCATTGCACCAAATAATTTTCAATTGTAAGAAAAAAAATTCTAAAATGTTTATTCCTTGCGTCAGCAAAAAAGGCAAAAGAAATACAGGTTGTTAGAAATGTGTGATTGATTCCCTTAAATATTCAAAACTTGATGACAACGTTTGCTCAGTGTATTTCGCGGGAGAATTAACTTAAACATTATTGTACCAAAACTACTTTTATGATTTATGGAAATTGTAAAATCTTCAGATTAGAAAAACCCTTATTAGAAAAAGGAAACAACAGTTATTCTGTATAGGATATTTGAAAAGGCGATTCATTTTCTTAAATATTCAAAACTCGATGAAAACGTTTGTTCAGTGTATTTAGCAGGAGAAATAACTTCAAATTTATTAAACCAAAACTACTTTTATGGTTTATGGAAATTGTAAAATCTTCAGATCTAACATTAGAAAAAGAAAACAAAAGTTATACTATAGGGTATTTAGAAAGGCGATTCATATTTTTAAATATCCAAATCTTGATGAAAACATTTGTTCAGCGCATTTTGCCGGAGAAATAACTTCAAAATTATTGTACCAAAACTATTTTTATGGTATATGGAAATTATAAAATCTTCAAATCTAACATTAGAAAAAGGTAACAAAAATTATACTATATAGGAATAGGATATTTGAAAAGGGGATTCATTTTCTCAAATATTCAAAACTTGATGTAAACGGTTATCCATTGCCTTTCAGCAGAGAATTGATTTAATAATCTTAATAATCTTTGGACCCAAAATATTTCCAATAATAAAATCTTTAGTCAGTCATGACGTCAGAAAATGAACAAAATTAATTCTATACATGGTGTAAAAATTGGTGTACGTATGATTTGCTTAAATATTCAAAACATGATTTCAAAATTTAATTAGTGTATTGCAGGGAGAAATTATTTAATAATTTTTGCAGCAAAAATATTTTTAATATTAAGCAGCATATATAAAATCTTTAGTCCTGACTTCAGAAAAGAAAAAAAATAGGATGATAATAGACAGGATGTAAGAAAATATCGATTATTTTCCTTAAATATTCAAAATTTCAGATCAACTTTTGTTCAGTGCAGTTCAGAGAAAATCCTGTAAAGGACATTACAATGGGTGTGTAAGTGAATCCATCTTGTTCCTACGACAACTAAACCTTATCTTAGCCAACCAGGATTACTAGATCCTTATGATCATAGTGGTATCACTCCTAATGCCTACTCCATCGACTTGCACTTTCCTCCCTTCTCACTCACACATAGACTCGACTCCTAGCTACTTCCCACTAACGACCGAACTTCAGCAGAACTATGCACCAGCCTACTACCCACACTATACGCAGCTTCTATTACCCAGCCTCTCTCTCTCTCACTCGCGATCCAAAACTTATCCTGTCACCATACAGGACTGCAGATGTTACTTGGCTCGGCGATTGGTCTACATAACCGAACCACGTCAGAAGTTGTTAATACGAATTCAACATAAATTATAATGAAACTGAGGGTAATAATAACCAAAGAATATATACACCTCACAATCTTTAGACCTGACGTCAAAAAGGAAAACAAAAATTACAGTACACAGGGTTTCCAAGAAAGCCATTGATTTCTTAAATATTCGAAACTTGATGTCAAAGTTTGTTCAGTGCACACCAGGGAAGAAATAATTTTGTTCCAAAAATATGTATTAATTGTAAGTGAAATTTATAGCATCTTTCATCCTAAAGTCAGCAAAGAAGACAAATATAACACTTTACATGGAGTCTGATAAAGACAAATGATTTACTTAAATATTCAGGAACTAATGTCGATACATTCCTTTGACTTGACTTCAGAAAATAAGCCAAGCATGTTATTATAAAGGAAGTGCGATAAAGACGATTGATTTACTTAAATCTTCAAAATTGATATCAAAGTTTGTTAAAAGCAATTCGGCGAAGAAATCATTTAATAGTGTTTGTACTAAAAATATTTTTAATAGTTATTGTTGAATATATAAATTATTTAGTTCTGACTTCGGCGAAGAGAACCAAAGTAATAATATGCAGGATGTTCAAAAACAACTATTGTTTTCCATAAATATTCAAGCCTTCATGTCAACTTTTGTTCAGAGCATTTCAGCAGAGAAATAATTTGATAATTCTTATAATAGAAATATATTTTAATAGTAAATGTAATTTATAAAATTTATATTCCTGGAAACAGCGAAATAATCAAAAGTAATGCTATACAGGATGTCCAAAAGATATACTTAAATATTCAAACCTTCATGTCAACTTTTGCTCAGTGCATTTCAGCAGAGAAATAATTTAATAATTCTTATAATAAAAATATATTTTAATAATAAATATAATTTATAAAATTTATATTCCTGAAAACAGCGAAATAATCAAAAGTAATGCTATGCAGGATGTCCAAAAGAGATACTTAGTTTCCTCAATTATTCAAACCTTCATGTCAACTTTTGTTCGGTGCATTTAAGCAGAGAAATAATTTGATAATTCTTATAATAGAAATATATTTTAATAGTAAATATAATTTATAAAATTTATATTCCTGAAAGCAGCGAAATAAGCAAAAGTAATACTATGCAGGATATCCAAAAGAAATCTTTAGTTTCCTTAAATATTCAAGCCTTCATGCCAAATTTTGTTCAGTGCATTTCAGCAAAGAAATAATTTAATAATTCTTATAATAGAAATATATTTTAATAGTAAATATAATTTATAAAATTTATATTCCTGAAAACAACGAAATAAGCAAAAATAATACTATGCAGGATGTCCAAAAGAGATCGTTAGTTTCCTTAAATATTCAAACCTTCATGTCAACTTTTGTTCAGTTCATTTCAGCAGAGACATAATTTAATAATTCTTATAGTAAAGGTATATTTTGATAGTAAATATAATTTATAATATTTATATTCCTGAAAACAGCGAAATAGACGAAAGTAATACTATGCAGGATGTCCAGAAGAGACGGTTAGTTTTCTTAAATATTCAAACCTTGATGACAGAATTTGTTCAGTGCATTACAGCGGAGAATATATTTCTAAAATGTTTGTGCCAAAAATATTGTTTAATAAATAAAAGAAGTTATATTTTTTTTATTCCTATCATCATCAATGAAGGCAAAAGTGATACTATACAGAGTGTCCAAAAAAAAGCGTTTGATTTATTTAAATATTAAAAACTTGATGAAACCTTTTGTGCAGTGCATTTTAGTGAAAAAATTATATAATAACTTTGCACAAAATATGCATTCAATTGGTAATTAGAATATTTAAAATGTTTAATCCTGATGTCAAAGAAGAAAAAAGGTGCATGGCGCCTGAAAAAGGCGATTCATTCATCAAGTATTAAAAACTTTGCCAACGTTTGCTCAGTGCATTTTGTGTTTATGAACTTTGCCTTTGCAGCTTCATGTAGCCTAAGCTAAATTGAATATAAATATTATGCCGCCAACGTGGAAGGACTGAATTTGTCGTTTCCATAAGAATTCTCAAAAATTGTGGCTTATAGCAAATTTCTTGCTGTCATTGCAGATATCGGCTATTTCATGTTGACAAGTGCATAATAAACGCGAAACTTGTCCATGGATGATGGTATCTGTAATGAGTGGAGTATCTTCTAAGATTGATTTCTTAAATCTTCAAAATTTGATATCAAAGAGTATTCAAAGTATTTGATCGAAGAACTCATTTAATATATATATATATATATATTTACCAAAAATATTTTAATAATAAGTTGGATATATAAATTCTTTAGTTCTGCCTTAAGCAAAGAAAACAAACGTAATATTATACAAGGTATCCAAAAAGGGTGATTGTTTTCTATTAAATATTCAAAACTTTATGTCTATGTCAACTTTGTTCCGTGCATTTTCGGCAGAAAAATAATTTAATAATTCGTGTAATACTATGTGTGCTTTCAGAGCATTAAGTCAATTAAGCTGGACGAGCTACTGAAAAACTACAATTTTGTTGAATTACGCCTGATTTTTCGGGATTTTGTAACCGGTAGAAACTTGGTGACAAAAGTTAAATATAGTAAAAAAAATAGATTTTCAGAGTTTAATAAACGAAAAGGAAATTACCGTGAACAGAGACTGAAACTCACAGAGATTAAAATACTAAAACTTTCATGCATAGCAGATTCTAATCGTTCATAATGCGACGATGCGATAAGAATTTCCATTGTTGATCTTGTAATGTTTACAATCTCGCAAATTCGGCCCTCTTAATCGGAAAGAGTTTGTGGTTAATGATACCAAGCAGTCATGATTCTGATAATGTCTGGATCAATAATTCCTCAAACGTGTAAACTCGAGACAGCGTAGCATAAGTAAGGCCAATGGAAAATTCGTTTTCGCCAATGTCTACAGCGCACTGGTCGAGAGTAATACCTTAACTTCAGAGAATTGCATATGTCGGGGGTTATGCCTTGACTTCGGTGGGTGTTGATTGTACTCATATATGCGAGAATGTAAAATGAAATGTGAGAATATGCGATGCGCATTGTAGAGAAATAATGGAAAACTATGGAAAAGGCGCAATTTTTAACTAAAATGAGATATAGAGGCATAAAATTAAAATGAATTTTAAGGGGAACCAATTTAATGATTTGTCTCTGTGAGGAGAGGTGGTAGTGAGACCTGTTTGGGGAGAGACTAGATTTTCTCCTAGAAAGCGACTAATAGGGTTTCATTTGTATTTATGCGAACTAACTTCAGAAAAAATTTCATCAGAATCGTAAGAGCCGTTTTTGAGAAAAAATTGTTTTCATGGTTCTCATACTATTTTTAAGGTTTTCTTATACGATTTTCGATTTCTATAGCTGAAAACATAGCCCGCGTTAGTTATGACTACTGTGCAAAATTTCGAGTCTTTCTTGAGAAGAGCGGTGACAAAGCTGATATTTGAGCGGATCCTAAAAAGCTTCGCTTCGGTCAGCTCAAGCAATCTCTTTTAAAATTAAATAGAATATATAAAATCTATAATCCTGGAAATAGCGAATAAGACGAAAGCAATACTATACAGGATGTCCTAAAGAGGCGATTGATTTTCTTAAAAGTTCAAAGCTGATATCAGCATTTTTCCAGTGCATTTCAGTGGAGAATTATTTAAAAATAAATTAATACCACAAATATATTTTAATAATTAAAAGAATTTATAATATTTATTCCTATCATGTTGAATGAAGGCAAAAGTAATACTCCACAGGGTGTCCGTAAAAGCAATTGATTTCCATACATATTCAGAACTTGATGCCAACGTTTGTTCAGTACATTTCAGTGGGAAAATCATATGATAATTTTTGCACAAAATATATTTTTTATCAGAATTAAAATATTTAAAATATTGAATCCCGAAGTCAGTAAAGCATAAAAAAGTAGTACTCTACAGAGTGTCCGAAATAGGCAATAGATTTCCTTAAATAATGTTTGTTCAGTGCATTTGAGTAGAGTAATATTTAAAAAAATTGCCCATAAACATGTTTAATTTGGTTAAGTTTGAAAGCGCCACACAGAAAGTACCACGTAACAAAGTGTGAAGGGGAAAGAAGCACTGGTTACTTTTTATCCAAATAGAAGCATTCATTGATCACGTATTATCCAGAGAGTAACATTGATCGCATGACTTCCATGTGGGAACAGACTACTACTGTCAGGAAATTCGGTTTCGCAACAATAATTTCGCATTTATGTTGCCACCGAATTTCACAGGTATACATTATGGACGTTCACACATTTGGTATAGCAGTATTATGATGAAAAGTATATCTGATGCAGCAGTATTTTAATGAAAAGTACATTTGATTTAGCAGTATTACGATGCAAAGTACATTTGGTTTTAAAAATATCACCATGATGTCTGATGTAACATACACAGTCAAATCACATTATTGTGACCACCAGCTAATATCTGGAGTAACCGCCATGTGCAGCGCGAACAGCAGCTGGACGGGCTGTGAGTGACTCAATATAGTGCGGGAATGTATTCACAGGTATGTGGATCCTTGCTAATCGCAGTGCATCTGACAATTGTTGGAGGGTGCGTAGTGGAGAATCCATAGAGCGAACAACCCGATCGAGGTGGTCCCACCTATGCGCAATTGGGTTTAAGTCTGGGGAATTAAGGGGGCAGGTTAGCACTTTGAAGTCTTCATCGTGCTCTTCCAACTTGCCATTACCATCCCTTTTATCCCACGCTCTAATCAAGTGACCTACTTGCATTTCAGGTCATTTGCATACATCGGCCAGCTGCGTTTGTCTCGCAGTTTGCATAATTATACGGCCAAAGTTTCATGGTGTTGCATTTTCTATGTCGGGTAATGTATATATATTGTAATAAATTATTTTATTGACAAAAAAGCCTCATCTTGCTGAGTTCCATGCAGCTTAGCATACAGAAGATAATTTAAAATTTTTGCACGTGAACCTGAGAAAAAGGTCCACTGCCTCCGTGTGATTTGAGATTTAACTTGGAGAAAGTTGATCTGAACATTACGTTTTAACTCAGGTAAGTCTTACGACAAAAGTTTGTTAGTCGTATTATCCTTACTGGATTGGTACAAATATTATATCAATTGAATTTTTTGCCTTATCTATATTATGTGTGGACGGTTTTTAGTTAAAAAATTTACTACCACGCAAAGTATCAGGTTTTGAGGTTTTTTTAATTTATTTAGATAGAACTGTAACTAATCCAGCATTAGTCAGTATGTAGGTTCCCACTCCTCCACATTAAGAATGTCCACTTAACATATGCGATATAGTTCAACAAGAATACACAGTTTTCTATAATACTTCCATTCTACTGCCCTTTATTAATAGAACTAACCATTAATAGAACCCAATTATAAATAGAACTCTTCATAGATATGCACAAGGAAACCAACAGTTTAAAAAATTTTTGGGGAGAAAATGTGGTCTTTATTAGGAACTGTATTATACGTGGCACTTGACTCACAGAAAAATTGTTAAATCGAATGGTTTGGGTTGGAACAGTATATTATATCGAAGAACAATATCCTCGCGTCAACCTTTAATCTTCATTCTTTGTAGTGTCTACAAAATAAGGTACAAATAAAACGCTGGCATTCTTACTTACTGTTGGATATACTACTATGCATTGTTTTAAAGCTTAGAAAATTTGGGGTATTTGAAAGCTAATTAAAAGAAAACAACTTGGCCAAATATATCAGACAAATAAATACAAATTTTTTTATAAAAACTCACAAAATGTTGAATATTCTATACTGTTATGAAAAGGTACAAATGTTTAACAAAACTTAACAAACATATACATATTCCCTAAGGGTATTTAAAACAGTTTGGTGCCAACTACTACATTATTTTCCGATGTTTTGTTCATGAAATATAAATTTGTTTCTGTGACATAAGTTCAATTATTAGGGGAACGTTTGGGGGGGGGGGGGGGTAAAGCAAGTGGGGTGTACGGGGGGAGGGGTTTTTGGAAAAGCTCAATTTTCAACATGTACGAGGGTCAGTACGTTAGTTTTTAGAATGTGGCAATACCAAAAATAATAGCTTTCTGTGCTGACGATATTTTTAAATTTTGAACTTTCACTTGAACATTAGCTGTTGAAGAACGAGAAATGCTATACAATTATTTTTATGGCATAGTTTTGAAGTTAATAAGGTAGTGACAAAACATGAATTTACGTCGAAGGGATTTTCGAGCTATGATTTATTATGACTTTCGACCAAACTGACCCCATGTTCACGCGGAGTACGGTCACGTTAAATATGTAGGTCCGTAAGTCCTTCCGAGAGGTTCGTGGTAGTGGAAGGTGGATACGGACCCTGTGAATGCCACCCTGCCGGATGCCGATCTAAATTGAGTGGCACTTCCAAGCCGTCGAAACAGATACCTTGCATCTTCGGGTAAGTAGGACGGTCTCGGTTGAAGAATAAGAAGGGTTGACACAGCAACAATGTGCCGATCGAATAAATTCGACTTTTGGTGATAAAGCACCATCCAAAACATCAATGTACAACTGTTTTATAGAATTCCATCTTGGACGTAGTAGTATCAGTGATGAATTTTGTCATGGTCTACCAAGAACTACTATGACGCCAGAAAACATTGATGATGTGCAACAAACGATCACTTTAGATCGTTATGTCACATATGATGAAATTTTGGCATCTTTGAACAATTCAAGGACACGAGTGCATTCAAATTTACTTGATTATATAAAAGCCGAAAAGGTTTTTTGCTCGTTGGATAACATACAATTTAACTCAAGCTGAAAAGAATACTCGTGTCAAATGGTACAAAGAAAATCTCAAAACATTTAACTCTGGTGCCTCAAAACAGGTGACAAAACGTAAGTTTATTCTTATGAACCCGAAACAAAACAACGCTCTACGGTTTGAGTGTTTTAAAATCAACTAAATCCTACAAAAGTTATTTGTGCACGAAATGTTTAAAAAAAAAAAAAAAAAATGCTTATTTTCTTTTTGGTAAATTCGGCCATATTGCAACCATTGCTTTAGAGGATCGTAGAACAGTATATGCTGATTTGTATACGGCAATTTGTTTGCCATAAATAGTTGCTCAAATAAGAAATAATAAGGCAAAACGTCACATTATTCATTATCATGACAATGCAAGCTCACACACTGCATTTAAAACTATCAATTCTTTGAAGCATGAAAAAAATGGATTTCATGAGTTATTGTCTTTATTCGCCTGATTTAGAACCCAATGAGTTTTTCTTGTTCCCAACAATTAAAAATAAAATGCGTGGTCAACGATTTAATAGCCCAGAAGAAGCAGTTGAAGCTTATTAATCACTGCCATACCAACATCTAAATGGCATAACTGTAATTGATTTATTTGAATGAAAAAATGTATTGATGCTAAAGGTGAATATTTTGAAAAGCAATAAAAAGATTTATTTCCTTACAAATATGTTGTGTATTATTTTCTAAAAACTTAAATACTAGCTTACGTGTAGTCGTGTACAAAAATCAAGCTTTCCCTAAATTTGTTGTGGATTATGATCTTTTTTGCCTTTAATGACTGGACTAAAATGTAAGGACCTCCTCATTTAATGAGGGGAAAATAATTCATCTCCATGTATCCGCATTAAAAAATATGTTGATTACTAAAACCAATTTAAATTACTCATGTGTAGATTTTTAGAACATGTTGATAAAAAAATGAGAGTTTGCGAAAAACAGTACATTTATCTGACAAATATATATGTATAGTATTGAAACTGTTCTAAATAATAAATAAGTTTTAGATAATATAAGCTTTAATTTTTTTTTTGTCGCATTTATCTTTAATATTTTTATTATTCACCTTACTAAAATGTTATGGATAGTTGCAGTTTTAAATCATTGAGTTTTTAGAATGAGATCACAAAGAAATCTGTATTTAAAGAGTTTTATAAAAATTATACAGTCAAGATCAGAAGTCTGGTGTCTGGGGATTTTTATTTTGCTTTTGAAGAGAAAATTAGTTTCAGCTTTACTTACGTGTGTTGTGACTGGACTGAGGTGTGTGTGTGTGTGTGTGTGTGTGTGTGTGAGAGAGAGAGAGAGAGAGAGAGAGAGAGAGAGAGAGAGATGGCAGCATTTTGTTACTTTTTATAATTTATTTTACCGTAGAATTACATCGATCCGCCCTCCCCAAACACTGGAGGAAAATAAATAGTTTTGTTGTCGAATAAAATAAATTTATTTATTCAAATATCATTATTTTATCTTACAGTCATGCATATAAGATAATCATAAATTGATTCAAAATTGAATGCCCCTCCTTACCGTCGCATTTGAGGTGGCAGATCAGCAGAATTCTACTTGTTTCTTTTTGCAGAAAATTCCTAATAAGTGACTTCCCCCCCCCCCACACACACACACACACACCTGCTACATTTTCTGCGAGTTTCTACCACATTTGAGAGGGTGTGAATCGACGGTATTCCACGATACATAAAAAATACAAATTACAAAGTATGCTTTTTATACTATTTTATTAAAATTGCATTTAGCATTTCATGTTTAACATATATTTTATCCTCATTTTTAGGAAATTTGTCCTCATTTAAAAGAAAATTTGTCCCGATGTTTGCTGTAAAAATGAGGACAATTACCATGTTGTCTTCATTTCCATTTCCAAATATCTAGTTGACTTACTATAATGGGAGGACATTATAGACGACAATAGCATACACTGTTTCCGACAATGTTTTTGAATAAATATTAACATATAAAATTTGTAAAATATTAATAGTGAGTTGCTATATTTGTATCTTAGATAAATTCCATTTAACAGTTTATAAAATGGGTATTATGAATACATTGTTCTGTTTTCTAAATTTTACAACTTAAAACGTTTATTATGATCAAACTAAGATCTTAGGGATTATGTTGCGCCACTATAGCATTAAAATGATAAATTAGTCGTTCAGGTAATTAGGGTCAGAAGGGGGATATTTGAAGTGGAAAATACTCAATTAAAGAAAATTGTATAAAGAAGTATGTTTTGAGATCCGCTTATGTTGTTTCTAAACTGTGTATAAAGTCAAATTTTCGAATGCAATCACTAAAGTTCGTTTTCAATGGTGAAAGTTTTACAAGGCCAAATTAAAACATAATAGAAATATTTTCAACCCTATAAACTTCCAGTTAATTTTCATCCATAAAAAAACTCGAAATAACCCTGTACGAAACAGCAATTTATTTTTTTAAGATCTCTTTCTACAACTTAAACCTGTTGTCATGTCTTTTCTTTCTAATTTTTTACCAAAACAATGATATATATTATCATTTTCACTTCCCTCACGATAGGCATCGTGACAAATTTCCCCTAATGAAAAGTGTGTGGTAATGAAAGCTTTTTATATACAGGTCCTGGTCAAGAGGTCAGTGATGCGTGAAACTGTTTTCCGGATATTTCCCTTTCATCCTAAAGTAGCCATACCCGGAACTGAGAATCGAATAATGAGAGCGTGAAGATTTGTCGTTTTCAATTTCATTTAGCACAAGCCGAGCTTAAAATTTGCTAAAATAGTGTTACGCCTAAACTTTTTAAAGCATAGTGAAGGTTACGTCTAGTTTGAAAATTTCAATATTTCTTATCAAGGTTAATTGAGAGTGACATTTATAAAAGCAGGATTTTATAAGATTATTTTCCACAGATACTTGAAGCAGAGAAATGACTCTTGTGACCGATCCAAGATGCATGTTTTCCGTGAATGGCTACTGATCATGAGACACAGTTGCATCTCGACTTCAAGTACTTTGAAAACTATCCGCAACCATGTTAACTATATACAAATAGTGGGTCTTCAAATTTTCCGTTCAATATTTTTCAGGAACAAAGGCGCGAACAAGAAACTTATGACAACTTCCCGATGCACATGTTAAATGAGTGTTCAGCTATTCAGTATGGGATCAGGTTGGGCTGCGAGTCATATTGTATGGCGCCCATCGCGAAGTTACGTGGTTACGCTACTACTATTTAAATTAAAACAGCAAGTTCTTTAATAATTACTTTATATATGCAAGTGCGAAGGTTTTAATTTGTTTGTCATTTATGCTTCATTTTAAACATGGACATTCGATTTCTTTAGTTTTCTAATAATTCGAAATATTTGTAACTAAAGCATTTTTTTTTTTCTATTCACATATGTACAATTATCGAAATTTGTTCAAACTATTATTCCTATTAGAGCACATAATTTGATTAAATAAATGTTACTTTTTCTTGAAAATCCTACAGTCTGTATTAATCAATTGTGTGTGTTCAATAAAATACAAAATTAACAAATTTATTTGTTTAAGGTGCCTGCTTACCTTCAAAGGGGATTTTATTTTAATATTCTAAAAATTGCTTACTTATGTGCATTATGTTATAGAATATAGCTAAAAACTGTGAATAGCATATAAAAATATGTATATTTTTAAATATTTTGATTTTTAGGCTCAAAACATGCATAAAAATTACTATATAATGGCACTTTTGCAAAACATCAAAACTCAAATTTAAATAAAGATATTTTTATTCTGTAAATTTTATTTGGATAACTGAAACCTCCTTGAGGAAATGAATCACTCTCAAAACTATAACTATGTTATTTGAAAAATTATAGAAGTTAACGTTTTTACACACAGGAAAATCATGAAAATATATGACAATTCATAACTTGTATCAACTAAAAAATGAAAAATAATTCAACTATAATCATAGTAGAGGTTCATTCCATAAATGAACTTCTTTAGAGTATTTTAGCAAAGTTTCATAACATTACACTTATAATTTTTTAGTTATGATGTTTTGCGATAAAGCAAACTGTTAAAAATCTCATTTGGAGAAAAAGCAGAAAATATAATTAAATACCAGATGTTACCTATTAAATGAAAAATTTAATTTTAAAAGGCTCCTGATTTATAAAGTTCACTATCTGTGTTATTTACAACAGTTATCATTTTTCCCTGATGGCTTTTAAAATTTTTCTACATTTATATACAACAGTAGTCGTATGAAGCTTCGAATCACCAATTCGAACGTTATCCATCTGTCGATAACCTGTCAAGGTGAAATAGCCTGGATTTTTAATATTCAGATCAGATAAAACTTTTAAGCAGCCTTGATAACCTTCATTGAATTGTATCACTGCATCATACGCCTCCAATTTCACAGTTTGCAGACAAACGAAAACGCCTTTTGGCACTCTCTGCCATATTACACCGTTAAAACACTCATTGGCATTTTGAGTTTTGCCATGTAGACATTTCTCTAACAATTCTCTGGAACAGAGCTCTAAATAAACTGGTTTTATAATATTCAGAATATCATTATGTAAACCAGGATATTTTTCTTTTACACGTGTTTTACCTTGCGCTAGAGCTCGCTGATAATAAAACAGGATATCTTTTCCAATAGGGCATTGCTCATGCATCGGTTTTTTGGAATTTGACGCACAATGAAACAAAGCTGATATCACATTTTGTTGCATGCTTAGTAAATTACCAACATTGGCACGGATAGCAATTCTATAGTAGTTTTGGAGCCTGTCTATAAACACATCTGTTAATTTACCTTTGCCCGAGAGACCTTTAGTTTTTGTTTTCAGTTTTCGCAACGTGAACCTACACGTTTTTGGATATGCCCAATGCACTCAAATTTTGTGACACTATTATCACCATAAGTATGTTGCACCCATAAAAAACCTTTAGAATCTCCGTCACCATAATATTTTGTGTACTTCAATTTCATTGATCCACAGACCTCTGAAAAATCCTCGATGCACCAACAGTTCCCATCTTTCCTGCCGAACCTTCAAAATTACACTGACACACATGATCAGCTTTTAGCGACTCAAACTCCATGTTCTTTGGCAATATTTGTATTTCTTTACATGTACGACAATACGACGACATGACTTCCAGGTCTAATACTTTCCCAGTATCGACTGAAATAGCAGCAACGCAGCCATTCAAAGATGTATGACCTCTACGCTGACATGTTCCATCCAGAGAAACACCACATTCATCACTTTTTGTTTTTAAAACAACTTCCCCATCTGCTTTTGCCATAGAATCTTCAGCTGCATCTGCTACAACTTTCAAAATTTTTACTTCATGTGTTTCATATATAGCTTCCACAAGCTTTGGCAAATTCATTGTACTGCAAAGTTTATAAACCGCTAAGAAACCTTTACCAATTTGCCTCATTCCATATACAAATCTTTGTTTACTTCAGGATCATCTTTAATTTTGTTAAATGAAGCAAAACCTTTGAAAAAGTTACAGTTTTTAAATTTTAGAACAAAATGAGAACACAATCCCTATCTGGATTTTTCATTTAAATCTAATCCTAAAATATAACATTTGGGACAGAAAATCGCAGAAAAAATATTAAACAGAATCTCTAAATCAATAATTCTGTTTCCACTTACTGAATGAGTCGCCAATTCAACATCTGAAACAGTAGATGTTCCAGTTTTGATGAACTCGCAATATTTACTGCGTCATTTTCAACACTGTTATTTAGATCGTTTTTCGTAAATTGATTACCATGAAACTGGCGTTTTCTTTTTCTAGCTACACTTTTCCCATTTCAAGCAGAAAACAAGACTTCAAACAAGAATTTTAAATTTTATGAGCACTCGTAACAGAAAAACTGCGAACACCCTACGGAAATATAAACATTGATATTATAACATTCAGTGAACCCCTTTATGACACAGTGTGTTTAAAACATATTGTTACGGGCGACTTAGATATGATAAAAAACAAGAACGGTCAATAATGCTTAAAGCATTGATTATGAAATACTTTCCAACTTCAATGCAATTTTATTTAAACATCTCTAAAATGCAATACATTCCTCGGTAATATTTTAAAACTTATCACAATACTACATTAATTTATTATATTTGAAAACTTAAACCTTCATCGAAAAAAAATGAACTTCATTCAAATAACGGCATTGAAATATAAACTGCCTGGTTTAAACATCTCTAAAATGTGATACATTCCTCGGTAATAATTTTAGAATTATCATAATACTACGATAATTTATAATATTTGAAAACTTCATCGAAAACAACTGAAATTCATTCAAATAACGTCATAGAAAAAATAACACGCCTGGCTCTCTCTATAAAAGCAGCATTTCATTCATAAATAATTTCCCATTTATTTCATTCATCACAATACTATAATAATTTATTTTATTTAAAAATTAAGACCATGGAGCTACAAGTAAATAAACTCTATGCTTAAAACTTCATCAAAAGAAAATCGTCCTTCTCTCTGAAATCAATGAATATTTCATTCATATCAGCTATGCAGACTCCATGAGCTAAATAATTTTGTGTTAAAGAAATACAGCAATTCTAATACAGCTCATTCTACATATTTTGCTGTTTACATTTTACATAAGTGAAAAATAGGCTTCGTTGAAGAAAAAATAAAATTTGGATGATCATTTAAACTCAAATATATTGTTGTTGCGTTGTTTCAGTACGTAGATGCGCAGAATTTAAGCAAAAATAAAGTAGTTTTAGGACGAATACAACACTCAATATGAATTAAAAAGAACTTTAAAAATCACGATTTTGAGACAAGATGGATGCCATATTTCATTTTGAAGTGGGTCACGTGATTTTTTATATCATGGTCACGTGATCGCTTCATATAAGAGGTGTAATTATTATTTTAATTTTTATTTAAAAAACTACTGAATATATTTCGCTAAATTTTTTTTATATATTTTATGGAACAGTTTGAATATTACCTAAAATTTCCGAAGCAATCTGTGAATTTTAAATCCGCTTAAAAAATGTTTGAAAAATTAGGTCCCATAGGGTTCAATGTATTTCATTTTTTCAACCCGGGTTCAATCCAAAACTAATTGGGTGATATTATTCTTTTATATTCCCATAGGTCCTCCAGACCGTCTGAACAACATACTAAAATTTCTCTTTGATTAAGTCATTTTTACGGCAGTTATCGTGCTAACGGACAGATAGACAGACAAAATGAACAAAGTCATAAACACTTTTCAACTTTGTTGTAAAGTGCTAAAAACGCAGAACTCAGAGGTATCATGGAGAAGAGAACTAAGTACAGATTCCAGGAGTGTAGAAATGTCATCACTACTTTCACATATGACGTCGAGCTTTTTATTTATAAATTGGCGGTGAAGTTTAGTTTACCCATCGAAATATTTGATGAGTGGAAACACTGTGTCATAAAGGGGGTTCACTGAATGCTATAATATCAATAAGTACGGTGTACATTGTGACAAATTGGTCTTCACGAAAATCGAAAAGGTACAGGAGAGTTATATTATCACTTATGTGGATAAGGCAACGTCTAACTATGCGCTTACATGTCGCAAGTTATATCATCAAAAATTATTGGAGAGTTATGGTAATGATGCAATGTATCTACAATTATCTCTCAAAAAGATCTATCGAAAATCGTATCACAGCTTTATGCAAAAAAATTGGAATTGTATTGAAAAAGGTTAGATTTCCATACCTAACCTTAATTCCTAAATTACACATAAAACCTATAAAATTCAGACCAGTAACGATCGGTTACAAGACATATTTAAAGGATACCAACGACAGTTTACTCGTAATCTTAAAAACAGTTATTTCAGAAATTAAAACTCAAGGTGCACATATGGTTGCGAACAGTATCGAGGCTAAGAATATGCTTGAAGAAATATCTGATAACGTTTTTTACAGTCCCTGATCTTTTTAACAACATAAACATTAATGATCTTTATGACATATTAAGGATATCTTATGAAAAATTCGATGCCTTACTTTTGAGAAATATAGGAACTTGGTTCGAGACTGTCTTGTAAAATGGAATGAATTTCTATAGGCAGAAATACGGAATACCTATAAATGGAAGTTATTCTTCCATGTTGGATGATATCTATCTCAATCACTACGAGTCGGGTGTACATATTTTGCATGAAATCATATTCATCAGGTATGTGGACGATTTATGGACCGCATTTGAGGAACAGGACTACACCTTGGATTTTGGGTTTTACCCAAAAGATGGTGTAAAATGTACAAAGCGATGGGGAAAATAAATTTTTGGATCTTACAATCATAAACAAAATGTGTGATGATACATATAAAAAGACTATTTTTCGTGTGTATGATAAGCGCAACGAGTTTAAATTCAAGATAAATGATTTGATACCTTGATCTTCAAATATCGACAAAAGTGTTCGAAAACAAATCGAAAACAAATGAACTTTATTCAAATGATGTCATCGAAATATAAATCGACTGGCTCTCTTTATAAAAGCAGCATTTCATTCATAACGTTTTTCCATTCCTTTCATTCATCACAATACTATAATAATTTATTTTACTTAAAAACTTAAAACCATGGAGGAACAAGTAATTTAACTCTAAGCTTAAAACTTCATCGAAAACATCGTCTGGCTCTCTGTGTAAAATCAATGAATGTTTCATTCATATCAGTTATACTACAGACTCCAAAAGCTAAATAATTTTGCATTAAAGAAATGCAGCAACTCTTATACAACTCATTCTACATATTTTGCTGTTTACATTCTCCATAAGTGAAAATTAGGATTCGCTGTACAAATAATCAAAGTTTGATGATCATTTAAACTCAAATATATTGTAATTCAGTATGTAGATGCACAGATGCATTACTATTTTAATTTCTAATTCAAAAACTGCCGAGTATACTTTGCTGAAAATTTTTTCACATTTTTTATGGGATAATTTGAATATTTCCTAAAACTTTCGAAGCAATTTGTGTATTTAAAACTTGCTTAAAAAATGTTTGAAAAATTAGATCCCATAGGGTTTAGTGAATTTCATTTTTTCAACCCGGGTTCAATCCTAAACTAATTGGATGATATTATTCATTTATATTCCCATAAGTCCCACAGACCGTCTGAACAACATACTAAAATTTCATTTTGATAAAGTCATTTTTACGGCAGTTATCGTGCTAACGGACAGACAGACAGAATGAGCAAAGTCATAAAGACTTTTCAACTATGTTGTAAAGTGAACAGGGGAGCTCAATTATGCAAAAATTCACCCATGTAGATACCTGTCTGCAAAAATTCGTGATCTTGCTATTGTTAGTCTATCCAGGACGGAAAATTGTAGCTCACATATTTTGTCTTTCACATTAAATATTTCTTAAACTACAATATATATCAAACAAGAAAGATCAGTCATGCATAAAGCATTGATTAAGAAACACTTTCCAACTTCAATGCAATTTTATTTAAACATCTCCAAAATGCGATACATTCCTCCGTAATATGTTTAAAATTATCACAATACTACATTAACTTATTGTATTTGAAAACTTAAAATTTCATCGAAAAAAATGAACTTCATTCATATGACGGCATTGAAATATAAATTGCCTGGTTTAAACACCTCTAAAATGCGATACATTCCCCGGTAATATTTTAAAATTATCATAATATTACAATAATTTATTATATTTGAAAACTTCATCGAAAACAAATGAAATTTTTCGAATGACGTCATCGAAATATAAATTGGCTGGCTCTTTAAATAAAAGCAGCATTTTATTCATAAACATTTTTCCATTTATGTCATTCATCACAATACTATAATAATTAATTTTATTTAAAACTTAAAATCATGGAGGTACAAGTAATTTAACTTTATGCTCAAAACTTCATCAAAAAATCGTTTGCTTCCCTGTAAAATCAATTATGTTTCATGCATATCAGCATATTGCAGACTCCATAGGCTAAATAATTTTGCATTAAAGAAATGCAGCAATTCTTATACAACTCATTCTACATATTTTGCTGTTTACATTCTCCATAAGTGAAAATTAGGATTCGTTGTACAAATAATCAAAGTTTGATGATCATTTAAACTCAAATATATTGTAATTCAGTATGTAGATGCACAGATGCATTATTATTTTAATTTCTAATTCAAAAACTACCGAGTATACTTTGCTGAAAATTTTTTCACATTTTTTATGGGATAATTTGAATATTTCCTAAAATTTTCGAAGCAATTTGTGTATTTAAAATTTGCTCAAAAAATGTTTGAAAAATTAGGTCCCATAGGGTTCAATGAATTTCATTTTTTCAACCCGGGTTCAATCCTAAACTAATTGGATGATATTATTCATTTATATACCCATAAGTCCCACAGACCGTCTGAACAACATACTAAAATTTCATTTTGATAAAGTCATTTTTACGGCAGTTATCGTGCTAACGGACAGACAGACAGAATGAGAAAAGTCATAAAGACTTTTCAACTATGTTGTAAAGTGAACAGGGGAGCTCAATTATGCAAAAATTCACCCATGTAGATACCTGTCTGCAAAAATTCGTGGTCTTGCTATTGTTAGTCTATCCAGGACGGAAACTTGTAGCTCACATATTTTGTCTTTCACATTAAATATTTCTTAAACTACAATATATATCAAACAAGAAAGATCATTCATGCATAAAGCATTGATTAAGAAACACTTTCCAACTTCAATGCAATTTTATTTAAACATCTCTAAAATGCGATACATTCCTCCGTAATATTTTTAAAATTATCACAATACTACATTAACTTATTGTATTTGAAAACTTAAAATTTCATCGAAAAAAATGAACTTCATTCATATGACGGCATTGCAATATAAATTGCCTGGTTTAAACATCTCTAAAATGCGATACCTTCCCTGGTAATATTTTAAAATTATCATAATATTGCAATAATTTATTATATTTGAAAACTTCATCGAAAACAAATGAAATTTTTCGAATGACGTCATTGAAATATAAATTGGCTGGCTCTTTAAATAAAAGCAGCATTTTATTCATAAACTTTTTTCCATTTATGTCATTCATCACAATATTATAATAATTAATTTTATTTAAAACTTAAAATCATGGAGGTACAAGTAATTTAACTTTATGCTCAAAACTTCATCAAAACATCGTTTGCTTCCCTGTAAAATCAATTATTGTTTCATTCATATCAGCATATTGCAGACTCCATGGGCTAAATAATTTTGCGTTAAAGAAATGCAGCAATTCTTATACAACTCATTCTACATCTTTTGGTATTTATATTCTCCATAAGTGAAAAGTAGGCTTCGTTGTAGAAATAATCAAAGTTGGATGATCATTTAAACGCAACTATATTGTAATTGCGTTGTTTCAGTATGTAGATGCACAGAATTTAAGCAAAAATAAAGTGGTTTTAAGACGGATACAACACTCAATATGAATTAAAGGGAACTTTAAAAATCACAATTTTGAGACACGATGGATGCCATATATCATTTTGAAGTGGGTTATGTGATCTTTTCATATAATGATGACGTGATCTCTGCATATAAAGGATGTAATTATTATTTTAATTTTTATTTAAAAAACTACTGAATGTATTTTGCTAAATTTTTTTTAATATATTTTATGGGATAATTTGAATATTTCCTTAAACTTTCGAAGCAATTTGTGAATTTTAATTCGCTTAAAAAATGTTTGAAAAATTAGGTCCCATAGGGTTCACTGTATTTCATTTTTTCAACCCGCGTTCAATCCAAAACAAATTGGGTGATATCATTCATTTATATTCCCGTAGGTCCCATAGACCGTCAGAACAACATACAAAAATTTGATTTTAATAAAGTCATTTTTACGACAGCTATCGTGCTAACGGGCAGACAGACAGAATGAGCAAAGTCATAAACACTTTTCAACTATGTTGTAAAGTGTTATAAACAGTTTATTTTAGTGTCTTCCTCAAAGCTTTTTCTACAAGTGTGCTAAATTTCATTTTTTTTTATATGTAATAGTTTTTGCGGAAGCAAAGAATCTAGAGAAACGAGAAATTTGTCAAACAGCGGCGACGACGGCGTCAGCTACTTTTTTAACACTTTACAACATAGTTGGAAAGTGTTTAAGACTTTGTTCATTCTGTCTGCCTGTCTGTCAGTTCGCACGATAACTGCAGTGAAAATGACTTTATCAAAATGAAATTTTAGTATGTTATTCAGACGGTCTGTGGGACCTATGGGAATATAAATGAATGATAACACCCAATTAGTTCTGGACTGAACCCGGGTTGAAAAAATGAAATACATTAAACCCTATGGGACCTGATTTTTCAAACATTTTTTAAGTGAATATATAATTCACAAATTGCTTCGAAAGTTTTAGGAAATATTCAAATTACCCCATAAAAAATCTGAAAATTTCAGCAAAATATATTCGGTAGTTTTTAAATAAAAATTAAAATAATTATTACACCCATATTATAAAATTGACGAGCCGGACGGTCTGGGTCTTCAACCCATATTATAAAGAGATCACGTGACCCACTTCAAAATAAAATATGGCATGCATCTTGTGTAAAAATCGTGATTTTTAAAGGTTTTTTAATTTATGTTTAGTGTTGTATCCGCTCTAAAACCACTTAATTTTTCTTAAATTCTGTGCATCTACATTCTGAAACAAGGCAATTACAATATATTTGAGTTTAAATAACCAAACTTTCATTAACAATCAAACATTCATCAAACTTTCATTATTTCTACAATGAACCCAATTTTCACTTAAGGAGAATGTAAACACATAAAGATGTAGGATGAGTTGTATAAAAATTGCTGAATTTCTTTAACGTGAAATTATTTAGCTCTGTGGTCTGCAATATAGCTGATATGAATGAAGCATTCACTGATTTTACATAGAGACGCAGATGATTTTTTCGATGAAGTTTTAAGCATAGAGTTAAATTACGTGTACCTCCATGGTTTAAAGTTTTTAAATAAAATAAATTATTGTAGTATTGTGGTGAATGAAATAATAAAAGTGTATGAATGAAATATTTGCAGCTTTTACATAGAGTAGCCAGGCGATTTATATTAAAGTGACGTCATTTGAATAAAGTTCTTTTTTTTTCGATGAAGTTTTAAGATTTCAAATATAACAAGAAAGATCAATCATACATAAAGCATTGATTATGAAACACTTTCCAACTGAAATGCTGTTTTATTTAAAGATCTCTAAAATGCGATACATTGAGCGTTAATATTTTTTAAATTATCACAATACTGCATTAATTTATTACATTTGAAAATTTAAAACTTCATCGAAAACAATTAACTTTATTCATATGACATCATAGAAATATAAGTCGCCTGGTTTAAACATCTCTAAAATGCGATACATTCAATAGTCATATCTTTAAAATTATCACAATAATACAATAATTTATTACATTTGAAACTTAAAACTTCATCGAAAAAAATTAACTGTATTCAAATGACGTCATTGAAAAATATATCACCTGGCTCTCAATGTAAAAGCTGTACATATTTCATTCATACACTTTTATTCCATTCCTTTCATTCATCACAATACTACAATAATTTATTTTATTTGAAAACTTAAAACCATGGAGGTAAACGTCACTTATCTCTGCTTAAAACTTCATCGAAAAAGTCTGCTATAAAATCGTCTGTTCTCTGTGTAAAATTAATGAATATTTCATTCATATCAGCTATATTTCAGACTCAAAGAGCTAAGTAATTTTGTGGTAAAGAAATTCAGCAATTCTTATACAACTCTACCTACATCTTTATGTGTTTACATTCTTCATAAGTGAAATTAGGTTTCGTTGTTGAAATAATCAAAGTTTGATGATCATTTAAACTCAAATATATTGTAATTGCGTTGTTTCAGAATATAGATGCCCAGAAATTAAGCAACAATAAAGAGGTTTTAGGACGCATACGACACTAAATATAAATTAAAAAGAACTTTAAAAATTACGATTTTGACACAAGATGGATGCCATATTTTAATTTAAAGTTGGTCACGTGATCTCTTCATATAATATGGGTGTAATTATTATTTTAATTTTTAATTCAAAAACTACCGAGAATACATTGCTGAAAATTTTTTCACATTTTTTATGGGATAATTTGAATATTTCCTAAAACTTTCGAAGCAATTTGTGAATTTTAAATTCGCTTAAAAAATGTTTGAAAAGTTAGATCCCATAGAGTTCAATGTATTTCATCTTTTCAAGCCGAGTTCAGTCCAAAACTAATTATGTGATATTTATTTACATTCCCATATGTCCCACGACCGTCTGAACAACATACTAAAATTTCATTTTGATAAAGTCATTTTTACGGCAGTTATAGTGCTAACGGACAGACAGACAGAATGAATGAACAAAGTCATAAACACTTTTTAACTATGTTGTAAAGTGTGATTAAATTATTGTAGTATTGCGATGATTTTAAAAATATTACCGCTGAATGTATCGCATTTTAGAGATGTTTGCAGTTTGAAAGTGTTACATAATCAATGCTTTATGCATGATTGATTTTTCTTGTTTTAATATAGAGAAATAATGTGAATAATACGAATGGCATCTACATTTAGGATATCTGGGGTAGAGTTACGAAACATGGAAACACTTTGGATGCGAATATATCCGTACCTAATATATAAAAATCTGATGTGGGCAGCACATGACTTTCGTTTACTCATGTCCAAAAGTTAATCATATTTGCTGCCTATGTGAAAATTTCAGGAAATCTACATCGGAATGGATGGAAACGCGGTATGCGGGTGTAATAGGGTTTAGAAGAAGAAAACAATGCAAAACAAGTATAATAACGACTTTTATTATCCAAAGAAAGAGGTTGAAAAAAGGGACACAATACGAGTGTCAACCTCAGTGAAACAGAATGATTAAAACAATGTAATTCTGCAGTTTAATACGGTGTGTGGGAACCTCGAGTAGCGACGCATGCTTCACAATGATTTCCCATACTTTGATGAGAGTTTGGATGAGTTGTGTGCTCAAAGAGTTCCAAGCCTCACGGAGATCCGTTTTCAATCCCGGAACGGAGCTTGGTGGGCAGCGGAGGGCTGCAAAATGTCTCCCGAGCATATTCCACACATGCTGTATTGTATTCAGATCAAGAGAGTTGACAGGCCACTGCATGTGCTGGATATCTTCAGTTTGAAGGAAGTCGTCGACCAAGGCCGCACGGTCAGGAGTCGCGTTATCATCCATGAATATGAAATCAGGACCAACAGCACCTAGAAATAATCGAACGGTAGGCTCAAGGACTTCGTCTCTGTATTTTTGACAGATAACCGACCCCGTGTCAAAGATGTGGAGGTCTGTGTGGCCGTCCACCATGATGCCTGCCCAGACCATAACTCGTCTTTCCGTGATGTTTCCGGGGTGAAAACGCGTTCCACGTTCTCTCCAGATCGTGGTGCGACGAGAATCAGCTTTCAGGCTAAACCTGGACTCGTCACTGAACATGACATTGCCCCCATATTGTCCACTCCACTGCCAATGTTCCAAACTCCACTGTAAACGCGCACGTTTCTGTGCAGACGTCAGGGGAGATGCAAACTGCTGGTCGTCTGGCATAGAGACGAACGTGTCTGAGTCTCCTGTAAACAGTTTGTCTCGAAACAGTGACTCCTGTAGCGGCTGTCAGGGCTGAACCCAGTTGTCTGGCAGAACGGTTTCTCTGACATCGCGCAGTTATCTCCAAATATCGGTCTTGCCGAGCGGTTGTTGCCCTTGGCCGACCTGGTACTGGTCGTCGGGTAACATCTCTAGTGGTTTGGAACCTCTGCCATAGTCTGGAGATCACACATTGAGGCACATTCAGAAATCGAGATGCTTCGGATTTGGATCGATCGGATTCTAGCATTCCAATAATTCGTCCTCCAAAAACATGCCCAATTGGCATCTTTGTGATATCTTTCGTCCTGTTTGATTGTTAACAACGCTCCGTACCACAGCAATTGCGAAATTCTGCCTCAACTGGTCATGCCGCTCGAGGCCGCTTTATACTCGTTCCGACGTGCGCCGGTGCTTTGTGCATGTCGACGTCGACTGAACTGTTTTGTATATACACAATTATTTACCTTCGTCTCAAGATTCTCCACAACAGATTCTGAGCCATTGTATCCATATTAACTCCGAATTTTTCGCATTTTACGAATTATGCTTAATTTTGGGACATGAGTGTATAATGCAATGAATTTTCTCCTTTTACAGTAAAAGAATAACGTATAAGATCCACGGTACTTTGTTTTTAACTTTAAATTGTACATTTGTAAATTTTCCGGATGATAACATGCAAAACTATTTCAAAGTACCCAATTAACTTATATTTCTCGCAACTCTAAATAAACAAGTATCAATATTGAAAGCAACCTCAATAAGCTATACAGTCTATATATTAAAACAATTTAATAATTAATTCACTAATTAGGCGTCAGTTTCATTAATTTAGCGTCATTTTTACAATTTTGACAATATTTTCATCAATTTGGGTCGAAATATCACCAAGTTGGCCGTACTTCGCTAGATTATTCGCAAAGTTCGTCAAATGCATCACCAAGTATTACAAACGGAAAGAAGAGCATTTCTTATATGCTAAAATGTACGTCAAATGGACGGAAATCAGAATTTACTGAACATTACTTCCCATTTGGCGTCATTTTTCTCAATTTGGCGACATTTACGTTAATTTTGCAATATTTAAAAAGTCGCCATGTTGGCGGTATTTCGCCAAATTCGTCGCCAACATCTGGCCAAGCGTTATGGACGGAGAAATAAGTTATTCTTATAGCATATAAATGACTATTGGAGTCCAACTGCAAAAGTATTACCCAAAGAATATTTTCTCATGAATGGAACGAGCTAAATTCACAAGAATGATATCACCAAATTTATCGCATGATATTACATATGAAATGTGAACATAGTTCACAATAGTTAATAAATTTTTTTATTGATAAATTTATTTAAATATGTGCAATATCTCGAGAACAGTTCATGCTAACGGTTTAAAGTTTGTGTCAATCGTTTTCTAATGAAAAATTCATAAGAAATGACTATTTGACTTTGTGAAAGGTTTTGAATTTTTGATGATGTTTTAAAATTTTCACTCGAAAATTTTGTAGGGTTCTGAACATTCGATTGTGTTTAAAAGCAATAGGCTTTCAATATTCACGAATTGTAATTTTTATACTAAATTTCGTTCGAATCGCTCCATTGATTTATCAGATATCGTCTCCATTCACACACACAGACATCACCTCAAAAACGTTTCATTTGTGTTCAGGGATGCTTGAAATGGGCTCTCCCGTCGAATAGTCGAATTTCGAATTTTCGACCCCGTCACAATATTTTCCTTATACATATGTATAATATGTATGTAATAAATTGAAATTTCAAAAAAGTCTTGCCGAAGTCTGTCGTGTCGGGAGTTCAGCTAATCCTGCACCAACTTTCGCGGCCTTCGATTTTCCGCTACAGATGACAGACAGAAAGACGAACAGTTTCTTGTCAGAAGGTGAATTTCAGGCATTGTATATTAAAGTTGTTTCGGCGTGTGGAATGTTCGAAACCTTTCATGTATAGCTCGTGCATCGAAAAATTTGAAGATCATCGCCTCAGGGTACCAATAATAACTGAAAGGCAAAGAAATTTATCTAAACACGTTATATTTATGAGATCGTTAAAATTGATCTATTCTCGCAATAATGATCATTCTTACCCTTACACCGAGTTTGAAATCAGAGTCGGTACTTTGAAATCATACGAAGCCCATTAAATGAAATCGAAAATAGATACCCATTACAAAAAAGCAATTTGGTTGTTTTTTTTAATTCATCGATATTTTTAGCCTCATTATATACAACTGGAGATAAAAATATGCAGCAACCCGTTCTTGTACTAGCAAGCCTTAATTTAAAATATGAGTCAGAATTTTGCATAATGGCTGGACCACCCGCAACTTTCGTGAATTTGATGCAAAGAAACCGACTTTCAAAATTAATCATGCAATTCTTAGATGCTTTTGGCCTTTGCTAAATCTGGATTGAATTAAAAAGAAGCATGAAGGACAGTGAACCGCATGAACTGGACGCTGATTAAATGGTTAGTGACTCTCACTGGTTAAACGAAAATGTTTTTTACGGTTAATTGGTGATTCCTATATGCTATTTACATAAATAGTATAGTTCCAAAAAATTAATGCATATTTTTATTTGTATATTTCTTCTGCTTATAAGGAGTACAAAAATCACAATCAGTGAATACTGGAAGCCTATTGTTTTTACACGCAATAAAATGTTCAGAATCCTCCTAAATTTTTAAATGAATTTTTTAAAAAATCATCAAAAAATTAAAACATTCAATAAAGTTGCGGTAATAACCATTTCTTATGTAATTTTTCATTAGAAAACGATTGACATAAACTTTAGAATGTTAGCATGAACCGTTCTCGAGATATTGCACATTTTTCAAATAAATTTATCAAAAAATCACATAAAATTAAACATAATATATTAACTATTATGAAATCTGTTCACTTTTTATATGTAATATTATGCGATAAATTCATTATCATCATTCTCGTAGATCTAGCTCGTTCCATTCATGAGAGAAGGCACTTTTGGTAATAGCTTTGTAATTTGACGCCATGAGTCGTTCGTTTATCTACCATAATACTAACCTATTTCTCCATAAACAATGCTTGGCGAAATTTTGACGGCGAATTTGGTGGAATATCGCTAACTTGGCGAGTTTTTTAAATGTTGCCAAATTGACGAAAATGTCGCCAAATTGATAAAAATGTCATTACGAAATTGAAATGATAGTAAGAAACTTGCTAATTAACTGTTTAATTTTGATCCTAAAATGATTTTCCAAATAGTAATAAACCAAATCGCATAACAACATGTAAAAAGTCTATATTATGTTTCTTAATACAAATTTTTTTCGATAAGAAATGACAAGCGCATTAAGTAATGATATTTATTTTGAACTGGTGAGTAAAACGCTTTTTTGGTGAGTAAACTCTGTCCTGAAGCTTCTTGTTCTGCATATTGTATGAAACCCAAACGAGCGTCAGAAACTTGCTTGCAGTGATCATTTTGTACTGCTAAGTGTATTTGTTCAAATAAATTTATAGGCTTGGAGCATTATTTTTTCTAGATTTTTAAATAATGTTAAAATAGAAAAGTATATATTTCTTCTGATGAATAAATATTAAGTATTTGAAAAAAGAAACTAGGTAATATGGATTTTTTTTTTTTTTGCATATGTTGTGTAAAATTATATACACAAGCACATTTCTTTAACTGAATATATATCGTACAAAGCATTCAAAAATTAAAAATTTTAATTTAATAGATATGGAAAGTAATGTGACTGGAATAAAATATTCGAATTATTTTCTTCTGGTTTACACACTTTTAGCATCACTGAGCTATACATAATATTTGAAAGCCATTTCCATTACAGATACCAACATCTAAAGATCGGTTTTGTACTTATTATGCGCGTGTTAGCATAGAATAAATGTTATATACGTAGAAGGATTGAAATTGCCAGTTTCCATAAAAGTTTGCAAAAAGTGTGAATTATAGCAAGTTTTTGCTACTATTGCAGATATCAGCTAATCCATGTTGGCAAGCACATAATTGAGAAAACGGTCTATGGATGCTGCATCCCCAAAAATTTGGAAGTTCTTTCCAAATTTTTGGAGACAGGCGGCGGGTTTCGTGATTATATACAATAACATATTTTAAATTGTGTCGGTGTGTGTAACAAGCGTGGCTGCTCCTTTAAGAATTTACAAGTTATTATGTTTCTTATATAATTTTTCTTGTTGAATCATATCTCCGTCATTGGAATATCAGTCCATCATACCCCCCCCCCCTTCTGCAAGAAATTCTTTACATGATTCCCTTCGTGTACAAACAATATACATGTGTGTGGATACGATATCTCAAGAACAAACTGAGCAGTTCAGTAAAATTTAATATACAATTGAAGGGCATTATAATGGAATTAAAGTTACTTACTAACTTACTAAACTTTATTAGATATTTTCATAACACTATAAAAATGTTTGTTATATTTTGCAAAATGTTTAGAATATTTTTATGTGTTTTTTATAACATTTATATAAAAGTTTTCTATAAAATAGTTTGCTTTTATAATATCTAAATACAACATCTAAACATCTAACATCTACAACATCTAATACAACATCTAAAATACAACCACTTGTACCAAAAAAAGAAAAAAAGAGGTTGGATTGCTACCCATTTAACAGTGTTTTTTTTGTTTTTTGTTTTCATATAAACATCTTTATGAGCACCAATTTGCATTTTAAATGCATAATTTGAGAGTGGTACATTCAAATTGCACTAAATCTGACTGAGATAAATTTTTCATAAATTATCCCAGTGTGCTTAATTTGGAGTAAATTGGATACTGCAATCAATGCAAATAATAATAACACAATCAATTATGCAGCAGTTAACACAATCAAAATGAAATTAATTAAATATAAAAATCCTTTAAAATGTGCAATACAAATAAGAAGAAAAAAGCATGATGTTTGACAACACCTATTTCCTAAACTATTACAGCTGCCAAAAATATCGAGTGATGATTGAATATCATGTACATGCATAGATTACCAGATTTGGCTACGAAAGACGAAGTACAATTGGAAAGATTGACACCAACTGGACGCTTGGTGAGATGGGAGGTTATTTTACTGATCACACATACATATATTTGGACTTTACCAGAATACATAAAAATTTCAGTAAAATAGTCTGTCGATGTCTTACGCAATGTATTAATAAATATTTTTATATTTGATTGAAATAAAGTTGGAATCCACTATTTTATGTTGATCAAACATAAAATTAAAAACTATTTGCATCCATAAATGTTAAAACCAAATTTTGCGTAAACTTTTGGAGTGTAATAACAATAAAATGTTAGATAAAATGCTGAAACAAATTAGATTAGATGTTCCCAAATTATAGCAAAATCAGCATGTGTTCCTGGAATGAAAAAGCAAGATTTATATTTATCTTGAAATATGTCTGTAAAATTAGCTATAATTCGAAAAGTACTGTACCTTTATAATCTATAGCTGTGGAAAGGGCAGTATTAAACCAACTGCATTTGGTCTGTTTACAAAATGATCACCAAAATGAATAGTTTATAACTTATGAATCTATCCATGCTTATTTTTTCCTACTCCTGTATCTAGAGAATTTATTGATTTTCTGAAAAAATTTTTAATTCAAGCTTTTGAAGAAGAAGCACGTTTTAATAACTCCTAAACATACTTCAAACATCATTGGATAAATGTCCATCTGTGTAATGTGGATATGATAAATCAAGAACAAATGCATATATCAACATGAAATTTTACTTGTGGATATATTATATAAAACAAACAAAACTAGAAAGTAGGTAGAATTTTTAACTTGGGAGGCTGAAAATTTGGCAAAAAATTTGGTATTACAAGTGAAAATTTTATTGGAATTCGCATTTTCATAAGTTTTATTTCACTTTGGTGAATAAAATAAAATAATTTTACATAAAAATACAAAGGGTGGATGAAAAGCACGAGATTTTAAAATGTTACCTATGTAAGATGATACATACAAGATATAACATTTTAAATGTCTTCTTATTTCTAAATTAGATGAACTTTTACAACAATTTTATTAAATATGCAGTCATGGCCGCCCGTAGGGGAGGTAAAGGGAGGGTTCACACCCCCTCTTGGACATTCAATATAATAAAGGCGAGCAAGCCAGTCGATGTTGTACATCATGTGCTTCAGTTTGCCCCCCCCCCCCTGTGGAAAAAGTTTTACAGGCGCCTATGTATGAAGTAGAAATATATTGGAATAGTATAAGCAAGTGATAGAAAAAATATATCAGTTTTATAAATATAAACAGATAGAACTAACGAAATAAAGCAATCCAAAGGAGTGCACTGAAAATGGATGAGAGATATATCTGGAGCATAAGCTTAGTTGAAAATCATCGTAATCAACAATGTCCTTAAACAATTTTGTATTTTAATTATTTACAAATACTATACTTTGAAAACTTAAAAATATCTTAACCACAATATACTATAAATTCGTGAGAAAATTATCAGTGGCTTTTGCTTAACTGAGATTCTCATGAAACGTGATTATTAAAGGGAAATCAGTTTTATTCTTTCTAAAATTCCCAAATGAGCAAACGGATGCTTTGCCATATTGTTGCTGTGACTAAGTCTATTTCATAAACTATTTAAGTTTAATGGTAGTCATTATTAGTGTATTTTATTTCTTCGTCTTGATATTGTTTAAATTTAGATGAATGTCATATTATTCGTGGAAAATGTCTCATATTTTAATATTACATATGACATTTTTCTGCGAAGATTAATTAATAGAACCATGTTTGACTCAAAATGGCGGATCCATTAGCCTTTCCCAAAAACATTTCATGCATGAAACGTCACGTCCCTTATCCAATCAAGTTACGCTGTTTATAAAATGTTGAAAATGGGGGATGCAATAGCCACACTTTTCTGGAAACTAGCGTATAGTTCTAGCTTATCAGCCAGGGCGGGGTTTAACATTTGGGCGATCCTAATACTATGCTTCGTTCTATGCACTGTAAAGACTAGATGATTTCAGCTTCTAGATATGCTTTTTAATGGAAAAAATACTTTGAAACGTCTCATTTTAAGTAAGTAAAGTGTATCAGATTTCTAAGAGACATGTAAATTCTCAAAGTTATTTTTAAAAATATAATGAATAAAAGTATCTTTAAATTAGATTTTAGACAGGGGAAGTGGACGGTACGCAACTGCTATAGATAAATGTAATTAATTGAAAAAAATTATATACTACTTGTAATGCCAGAAATGTAAAGTAATAAATATTTGGAAGGATTAAAAAATAATGGAACCAGGAATGCGGGCGGATTATCCCCACGCTAAGCAGATGGGCGATAATATACAGGTGGCCCCATATCTTACATACCACGCCCATGTTTACATACCACACTAAGCCGTTTGGCGGCAACCGAGACGGCGACGCCATGTCTACGGATTAGCTCTCAGCTCTACATTTCAGCACGTGGACCGCCGACCGAAAAAGGGATATAAGTGCGAGTTGCTCGAAGTGGGAGTCAGAATTGGTCAAGGCAGGCTGTTGGAGTTAGACTAGTCAAGAAGAAGCGACGGTAGCAGAGTTAAGAGTTGTGTGTGCGTCTCTGATATAGGAATTCGAAGGAGAGCTCATGTTCATCTGGTATTGCAAGTGTAAAGTGTGACAAAGCATCGGTGTTACCCAAGTTATATGAAAGAAGATCAGGTACCGTACAATTAAACTATATGAGGATAACCTCTTTGTCTAAATTTGTGTTTTTAAGGAAAAGCTAATTAAGGCATCCCACCATGTGCTCCAACCAAATATCAATTCATCTGGCATTACACCCCCCGAACTACCATTGAGATGTATTCCACTATTGTGATATTTATTTAATTTGTAAAACTAAAGAGTGTAAATTGAGTATGTGATAAATAAATGTTTGTTCCTTTACTATTAACCTTAATTTTTAGTTTGTTAACTTAGTATCCCGTTAAGCACAGAAATAGGTGGGTTTTGCGGCCACCAACGCAATGTACACAGCAGTAAGTTTTAGAACAGATTACATGTATAATTAATATACTAATAAATAATTAATTTAATGTAAAATGCATTTTTTGACAATATTAATTTTAATCAACAAAATTAATAATCGGCACATTTGGTGCTCGTGACTTTAGCAGTAACGGGAATAAAATAAGGATTTATGAAATTAATAAAAATAAAAGGAATAATAATAATAAAAAATAAATATTGATAAGGTTGGACAACTGGTGGCGACATAGATGATTGTGAAAATATTGTGCACAATTCTCATTTCTCCTTATGTTATATGTATGATTATGTAAAGTTTTATCAATGAAATGGAAAAAATGGTTCTTTTAAATGAGATCAAAGGTATAATTAGAAAAATGGGATATAGGAATGGGACCAGTTAAAAAAGTGGTGAAAAGTTCAATTATAACAAGGAGTTCAAGTTTGAAAGAAGATTCAAAAATATCAAATAAAAATTATAGTAAATTGGATAGAAATAATAAAAATATGGATATTCCAGTAATGCAGATCCTGCCATTATTTAGTGGGAGTAAGGAGGAAGATATAAATTTCTTTATAAAACAATTTGATGAATTAGCGGCAAGTTGGAAGGAAGAGCATAAAGTGGCTATCATTAAAACCAGATTAAAAGATAAGGCTATGCAGTTTTTAATTCAAAACCCTGAATTACAAAACGAAAAGGAGTTTGATAAAATAAAAATATTACTAATAAATAAATTTTCAAACAGAATAACGATAACGCAAGAACAGGACGCTTTCAATAAAATAAAACAAACGCCTGATATGTCAGTGGACGAGCTTGTGCTAAAAATAAAAAACGCAGCGCGTAAATTTTTGAACCTTAAGGATACAACAGATGGAGAGGTAGAGAAAATAACCAATAAAATAATGTTGGGAAAATTCATTAGCGCATTACGCCCTGATTTGGCAATTGAAGTGAAGAAAAAAGATCCGCAGCGGTTTGAAGATGCCATAAAAGATGCCGAACTGTTTGAAATAATTCTTAATGATAGGACTCCAGAAGAATCACATAACGAACTGAAAGAAATGTTACTTACAACACAGGTTCAAGATTTGACTTTAGAAATTAATAAATTAAAATTGCAAAATATACCAAATCAATCCATGGAACGAGCTGTTTTTTGCATAGGGTGCGGAAAAAATGGACATTATTTCTCAGATTGCTGGTACAATGAGTGTAATACTGCATTTGCAAGGAATCCCAAACGAATGAATTATCAGCAATATGGGTTGGAGCAAACAAATTATATCAGAGGAAACAGAAACGAAAATCGCAGAAATTTTGAACGAGGAGGATATAATAGAAATAATAGGGAATATCAAGGAAATAATAATGATCAAAGAAATTATTACGATCAATTAGAAACCAACGTAGAAAATAGAGAGAGGCAAAGTATAAGAGGAAATTTTAGGGGGCGCAACGGAAGAAATATAAGATCAAACACATATGAGAGAAACAATAATAATAGTAATTTAAACTAAGAGCTGGAATTTGGGACCAAGGAACGAATCGTACAAATTCCAGAGAAATAAATAAATTCGGTTCACAAACATATAGAAATAACAAAAATGGAGATGACTGGCAAAACTATACAAATTTGGAGAGAGGACAATATTATGAAAATAATGATAAAGCAAAATATGATACCAAAAGTATCCTTTCAAGCGAATGTGAAAACGTATCTAGCCCACAATTACCGATGGTAGAAATAGATTGCAAAGGAATAAAAATAATAAGTGTAATTGATAGTGGGGCTCAAGTTAGTATTATAGATTTGGAAACATTTCAAAAACTAAAACAGAATAGAAATGTAAAAATAAAATACATAACCAGAAGAGTAATACTTCAGACGTTTACTAAAGAAAATATAGAATTTTTAAATTGCATTCAATTTTCATTTAGAATTGGGGAAAAGGCATGCAAAAATTATTTTTTCGTGACAAAATAGAACTTTCAGGGGCAATATAAAATGCTTTTAGGCTACGACTTTTTATCCTCACATAAAGCAATTTTAAATACAAAAGATAACGAAGTACAATTTGGGAATACTGCGATTAAATTGTATAAAAGTGAAAATACAAACCCAATACAGAATTCAAAACAAAAACCACAAAGCCAGGAAATTCGCGATGAAAATAGATATAATAGTAATTATGAAAATTATAATACTGATGACGACGAATATGAGGAAATAAATAGTTGTTATAATGAATCCAATAATAAGAATGAAGATAGAATAAGCGATGATAATGATGACGACGAATATGAGGAAATAAATAATTGTTGTAATCAATTCAATAATGAGAATGAAGGTAGAATAAGCGAGGATAATGAAAGCGATAACGATAGAAAAAACGCTAATATGCAAAATTGTAGCACTCGCGATAATGTAAATGATGAAAAATGGTTACCAAGTTCTAATGAAAGTAATAAGAATAAGAATGTTAAAAAGAAAGAGGAAAAGCAGATTTTCGCTAAATTGAAAAGAAAAATAACATTAAAGCCAGGGGAGTCAGAAATAGTCCAATTGATTTTGTCACAGGAATTAAATGAGGGACAGGATGTTTTATTTTCTCCAATAAAAATGGCAAGAACATTAATCACGGAGGAAGCGATCCAAAGTATAGAAAATAAAAATAAGATTAGAATGTTGTTATACAATGAAAAAAATTGCCAAATTACACTTAATAAAAATATGAACGTGGGTATAATAACAGAACAAATCGAAATTGTTGATACAAAAAATAAAAGCAGTAAACCCACGTTGGAAATTAATAATATTCAAAATTTAAATAAAACAGATTATCAACAAATTCGGGAATTAAGAAAGAAAGAAATATCTCCAGACGATTTTCAAGTACAGCACTTAAATAAGGAAGATAGAAATAAAGTTATTGCATTAATGATGACCAATACAGAGGTTTTTTCAAAGTCATATGCTACCCTAGGTAAAACATCAGCAATAGTACCGAAAATCGAACTTATGCACAATTATCCTATTCAGAGTCGACCATACCCAATTCCGAGAGCAGTACGAGAAATTGCGCAAAAAGAAATTAGGGAATTATTGGAAAATGACATTATTGAAAGTTCACAAAGCACGTACGCTAGTCCCATTATTCTTGTAAAGAAACCAAGTAAACCAAATGAAGAACCTAAATATAGACTTGCTATTGATTATAGGGCCATAAACGCGTATTTACCACTTTTGCCAATAAACTTACCAAAGGTGAAGGATATATTACAAAATATCGCTGGTAGTAAAATTTATACAGTTATGGATTTGAAGGCGGCGTTTTTTCAGATCGAACTAAGAAAACAAGATAGAAAGGCCTTAACGTTCACAACTTTTATGGGAAATTTTAATCCTAAAAGAATTCCGTTTGGTCTTAAAAACTCAGGAGCATATTTTCAACTTTTAATGAACAAAGGTTAGGAGATCTATCAGAGTTAAAAATATACTTTTACTTAGATGACTTAGTCATATGCGCACAAAATAACGACGAAATGTTAGAGAAAATCAAAATTGTTTTCCAAAGATTGAAAGAAAATAATTTAACACTCGACCCGGCGAAGTTACAGATATGCAAATCGCAAATTGAATTTTTAGGATATAAAGTAAATGCGAATGGTATAAGCCCATCAATAAAAAACTGTGCAAAAGTGCAAAATTTCAAACAACCCCAAACGGTTAAACAAGTAAAAAGCTTTCTTGGGACAACAAACTATTTTAGAGGTCTGATAAAAAATTATGCACAAATTGCAGAACCGTTGGTAAATTTGACAAAAAAGAATGTTAGGTTCGAGTGGAATAATGAATGTAGAAAAGCTTTTGAAAAATTAAAAAATGCAATTTTTAAAGAACCAGTTGTAAGACAGCCTGATGAAGTAAACCCGTTTGTCTTAACTACGGATGGCTCAGGTAAGGGAATTAGTAGTATTTTGATGCAAAGGGTAAATGGAGTCGATCATGTTATCGAATTTTATTCAAGACCTGTGAACCCGGCAGAGAAGCGTTATCCTGCAATAAAGCTAGAATTGCTAGCTATACACGCATCCTTACAACACTTCAGAGAATATCTGTTCGGAAGGAGTTTCACCTTGCTGAGTGACGCAAAATCCCTTATGTACCACATAAAATTAGATAAAATGCCAAATATCATATCGAGGTGGCTAATTGACATAAGTCAGTATGATTTTAAATTCAAATATCAAAAAGGTGGAAATAACGCAAGTGATTATTGCTCGAGATATGTATTTGACAATGATAACCAAATCAAATATGTAAATACTTTAATTAAAAATGATGAGATAAATGTGGAGAAAATATTAGAGCAACAAATGGTAGATGAAAAATTAAGTAAAATTAGAGAGGAATTACAAAAAGGAAGAAACCGATATCACAATAACAAGGTATACTATATTGATAGCCAAAATAAACTGTTAATGGTAAAGAAGGAAAATAAAAGACAAACGTATAGGAAAATAAATGAGAATAAGATTGTAATACCGCACTCGCTAAAGGGAAAGATAATAGAGATAGCACATTTCCCTCATTTCGGAGTAAAAAAGACATACCAATTACTTTCAAGAAAATATTTTTGGATAGGGGCTTTCCAAGACGTGGAAAATTTTTGTAAGTCTTGTAATCAATGCTTATTAGTAAAACACAAAAATATACCACCAGCCAGACTTCAGGCTATGCCAGAAATATTAAAACCAGGAATATATTTACAACTGGATTGCGTAGGAAAACTACCGCGCAGTAATGGAGGAAATAATTTTGTAATTACAATTGTAGACATGTTTTCACGATACTTTGAGGCCTATGCAGTCAGAGACATTACTGCTAAAACAATAGTGAATAAGCTAACAAACTTCGTGACAACTTATGGAGTTCCAATTATTATTCAAAGCGATAATGCTCAAATTTTTAAAAGTAAAGAATACATAGATTTTACAAATGCATTAAATATTGAAAGGCGATACAGTTCGGTTTATTTCCCAAGTTCTTTAGGTCGTTGTGAAAGAATACACAGAGACATGAAACAATGTATAATGTGTTTGTCAAAGACTACGTTTGAATGGGATGAATCTTTAAAATGGTTTAAGTTTTATGTGAATAACACTATTAACAGTAATACAGGATTTGAGCCTTCATTCCTGTTCTATCTTAGAGATTTATCATTGCCATTTGAAAATATTAAACAAACAAACATACCAAGTAAGGAAGAAATAGATATAATGTATAGTGATGTAAATAATTATAAAAATTATGTGGCACAGCATTTAAAAAATATAGATAAAGTCGTGAAAGACGCATCGGAACAACAAAAGCTGATAAATGACAAACAAATAAAGAAATATAAAATAGTGAGAAAAAACGATATAATTATAGGAGCGACAGTGTACCTAAAAAAGTTCCTAAAACCAAGGGTATTAGAGGATCGATATGATGGACCATTTAGAATTACGAAATTAGTCCGAAATAATAATGTTATAATATGTCTTAAAAGTGATGAAAATAAAACTTATAAAGTGCACATAAATAAACTATACATGGCAGCGGAGCGAAAACAATATTTGAAAGATAGTGACGAAAGCGAATCAAACCACACACACACACAGGACAAAGAAAAAAATCAAAATGAGAAAGTGATTAGAAATAATGATCAAAGTCAAATTAAGGAAGGGAAGGTCACTAAAGAAAAGCAATTAAACTGTGAAAATAATAGAAATGATGATGAGGTTTGTTATAATGCCAGAGGGTATAATTTTCGCCCTCGAATTGTTGTAAATAGTAATTTCATAAAACAAAGAATATGAAAAATATGTAAAAAGTTTGCAATTAATGTCATAAATAGAAAGTGATAATTGAGTGTATATGTATATGTTTTAAATTGTGGATATAAGTATATTTCAAAAAGTATGTTATGTATTTCTGACATTACATATATGGCAAGTTCAAAAAAAAAAAAAAAAAAAGTGAAATAACAAAGTAATTTATAAATAATATGGTGGTATGGAATTCAACCATAACCAAGAATCGGAAGTTGATAGTTGCACTACTACAATATGTTACAAAATGAAATGATAACAAGAAAATGTATAATAATAATAAAGTAATGAATGCTGTTATGTAATGATATGTCGTATGTAAATAATTATGTAAAAGGAGAAATGAAAATTATGCATTGCAAATAATATATATCAAAATTTACAATTTAATAATAATGTGAATGTTGGTAATCCTCATGTAATTTATGGTACATTATGTCAATTATGAATAATGGACTAACTTGACAGGGAACTATCAAGAAACTACAAAGAACTATCAAAGCTATGAGTTGTACGAGGCTAAAAAGTGGAACTCAGCCTTTCTCACGATGGATGAACTTATGTGTTTACGAGGAACCATTGTGAACTTAATTTCTTACCACTGGGGTGAAACTGTGGGAGAGTAACTTTTGGACTTTTTTTTCGCGGGGGGGGGGGGTGAGAATGTAATGCCAGAAATGTAAAGTAATAAATATTTGGAAGGATTAAAAAATAATGGAACCAGGAATGCGGGCGGATTATCCCCACGCTAAGCAGATGGGCGATAATATACAGGTGGCCCCATATCTTACATACCACGCCCATGTTTACATACCACACTAAGCCGTTTGGCGGCAACCGAGACGGCGACGCCATGTCTACGGATTAGCTCTCAGCTCTACATTTCAGCACGTGGACCGCCGACCGAAAAAGGGATATAAGTGCGAGTTGCTCGAAGTGGGAGTCAGAATTGGTCAAGGCAGGCTGTTGGAGTTAGACTAGTCAAGAAGAAGCGACGGTAGCAGAGTTAAGAGTTGTGTGTGCGTCTCTGATATAGGAATTCGAAGGAGAGCTCATGTTCATCTGGTATTGCAAGTGTAAAGTGTGACAAAGCATCGGTGTTACCCAAGTTATATGAAAGAAGATCAGGTACCGTACAATTAAACTATATGAGGATAACCTCTTTGTCTAAATTTGTGTTTTTAAGGAAAAGCTAATTAAGGCATCCCACCATGTGCTCCAACCAAATATCAATTCATCTGGCATTACACCCCCCGAACTACCATTGAGATGTATTCCACTATTGTGATATTTATTTAATTTGTAAAACTAAAGAGTGTAAATTGAGTATGTGATAAATAAATGTTTGTTCCTTTACTATTAACCTTAATTTTTAGTTTGTTAACTTAGTATCCCGTTAAGCACAGAAATAGGTGGGTTTTGCGGCCACCAACGCAATGTACACAGCAGTAAGTTTTAGAACAGATTACATGTATAATTAATATACTAATAAATAATTAATTTAATGTAAAATGCATTTTTTGACAATATTAATTTTAATCAACAAAATTAATAATCGGCACACTACTCATACAGTGATCAAAGCACACAAAAGAATATTTGATTGCTACCCAATCCTTCCTATCTATGCTTGTAATTCACATATTTCAGAGGTTTTCAGAAAGTTCTGTTCGAACATCATTATGGTGTTTTGTGGAGCATGGGCACAAATATAAATAAACAACCTGTAAATTAGAATATGCTGAAAAATAAGTTCAAAAGAACATTCTTCTTACCATATCGGGTAATCTATATAAATAGCATTGAAAATCTGTCTGTCTGTTTGTCCCGTTATCACGGAAGAACGGCTGAACCGAATTTGATGAAATTTTGTAGGTAGCCTGGAAATAGTCCCACTAAAAATTTAGTCTATGTTTAGAGTTTCTACGATTAGCGGTTGTCTAGATATTAGTAAAAAACAAAATTTTCATTTGTCTCATCATCACAAGAGAACGGCTGAACCGAATTTGATGAAATTTTGTGGATAGCCTTAAAATAGTCCTCCATACATTCGAGTACCTAAGGCCAGGAGTTGTCGAGATATTAATGAAAAACGAAACTTTTTCCTAGGAGTTCTACTCTCTAACTCCGTGGTTTATCCAAACAAAAAGCTTGAAAATCGTTTGAAAATAAATTAAAACTTTATCTCTGAGTTTGTTGGGAGATTTTTGGCACTAATTAGTCACTTTCTGAAAACATGACTTGTTTGAAACATGATTTAAAGGGGAAATCTATCTGCATGGTTTATTTTTCACAATCTTTTACTGAACAATGAAAAGTATAAAAAAATCAAAATGGTTATTTAATTTCGCAGTTTATGAGGAAGATTCTATATTATATCATATTGTTCAGAAACACAATTAAATTATATCTGTCTGTTAATTTTAATTATTATTTTTTCGATTTGAATACTAAATAAATGGATATAAAAATATATTTTAGAAAAGAACGATTTGATTTTTCTTATAGCATTTTTGACTGGATAATATCAATTACAGTCTTCAGGTTTAAACGTTATTATTATTGATATTTTCGGGGATTATTGATATTTTCAAGTTATTATGCAATTGTTTTATTATGACAAAAATTATTTAAACTCGTATATTTTACGTTGTACAAGTAATCTTCTACAAATACACGGGTATATCTTCTAATCTACGAGAATATAAGTAGTATAGGTATATTGGCATATGTTTTGATATATATTGGCATATACTGGAATCAATTACGACCTTCTGGTATAAAGAGTACGGGGATTATTGATATTTTCAATTTATTACGTCATCTCTTTTATTTTGGCAACGATTTTTGAGACTCATATTGTAATACGAGTAATCTTCTACTAGCACACTAGCATATTTTCTAATCTGCGACAATATAAATAGTACGGGGTTGCATATATTGATTCAATTCCTTTTTTTTTTTTTTTTGTAAATTGCTTACGAAAGGGGCCAGGATGTTTTATTCTTCAGATCTGCCCGTGAAGATAATTTTGTATAGTGAGAACAGATTTTCTTAAACTTCTCTTTAGGAGCAATAAATTTAATATTTTAACAGAATTTGCACATGATTGCGAATTATAAGTTTCTTTATATTATATACTCCGTACGAAAAACGGGTATGCTGCCAGTGGTAAATTAAAATTAAACACATTAAACATTGAAATGTATCTTTATGCAGAAAATAAGTTTAGAAACTTGAGTAACAATATGTCTTTAAAATTTCATTTGAGTGCACGTTAAGTAATTTTAAGTGAATTTACACTACTACTCATTTCTACCATAGTCACTAGCTTTCTGAAGATTTATACATTTACAAGTGAACTCTGCAGTGGATATGCAAGTACACTAATTATCTCATAGTATGAATATGTATCTATATAAATAAAATTGAAAATCTGTTTATTTCTTTGTGTATCTCATTATCACAGAAGAATGGCTGCACCGAATTTATTGAAATTTTCGGGTAGACTTAGAATAGCCCCACTTAAAATTTAGTCCATGTTTCGAGTTTAGTTTTTAGGACCAGGGGTTATCCAGATATCAATAAAAAAATCACCATTAAACTTTCTATTGAGATAGCATTATGCAAACGATATTTTTCCCCAAAAATCATTAAAAAAACAAAAATCATATAATGTTGCCAAGTAACGGAATTAAATCCAGTGTGCTTATATTTGAAAAAAAAATGTTTCAACTCAATGGAATTAAATCCATTGAGTTAATGCAGCAATAAATATTTTCCGATTTAAATAAAAGAAATGTTAAATTTTATCGAAATTACATTTTTGATTGGATTATATTCATTACGGCCATTGGGTTTAAAGATAACGGGGATTGTTGATATTTTTAAATTCTTACGTCATCTGTTTTATTTTGGTGAAAGATTTTTCAAATCCATATATTGTAGTACGGGTATATCTTCTAATACATGGGTATAATCTTCTAATTAATCTACAAGAATATAAGTTGCACGAACAATTTTAGCACTTTTATTTTGGCATATATTGATTCAATTTCTTATTTTATGTAATTTTGTTTAGAAACAGGATCTGGATGTTTTTTCTTCAATCTGTCTGAAGATAGACTCTTAAACTTATTTTTAGGAGCATTAATTTAAATATTTGAATAGAATGTTTTGAATAACAATGTCATTTAGAATACTATAGGAATTTGCACTTAATTATGAATTTTAAATTTCTTTATATTGTATATTCTGTACACAAAGAACAGGTATACTGCTAATAGGTTTATATAGAAATGCTTACCCCAACTTACACTTTTTTGACATACGCCACCACCCATGGCGTAACTTCAGGATACTACTATACTTGTATACTAGGATAATTTATGAACAATTTTAAAAGAAAGTCAGATTCGGTGTAATGTAAATGTGCCATGCTTAAATTGCGCATTTAAAATTCAAATTGTAGTCAATAAAGATATCTGCATGCAAAGAAAAACACTAGTAAATAATGCATAGCATTTCCATTTGTTTTTTTTGTTCTTAGTAAAGAAACAGATGATGGTATTTTATTTTAGGTGTTCTATATTATAAAAATGAATAAATGTTATGAATACAATAAAAAATATTACAGAAATTTTATAAGATGTAACAAAATTTTGTTATACCGTTATGAAATTACCTTCTAAAGTTTTGAAGTACCTTCAATTCTATTATAATGTCCTTTGATTGTTCAATAAATTGCTTAATTAGTTCTTGAGATATCGTGTCCACAGACACATTATTTGCACACAAGGGGCAACGTTCCAAGACGGAGGGAGGGGCAAAAGTTGTAATGTACCAATGATAGAAATAAGATTCAGCAAGAAATATATATAAGAAACCTAATAACTTTGAAATTAGTGGGGAGGTTCCTCTGTTACACACACCGAAGTAACTTAAAATATGTTATTATACATAATCGCAAAACCCGCCTATACGAGGTGTTCCCAAACATTCGGAAGACACTCCCATTGCAAATACCAGGAACAGTTTTATACTTATTATACTCATGCCAGTACGGCATAGCCAATATTTGCAATGGTATCAAGAAACTTACTATAACGCAGAAATTTTGCAAACTTTTATGGGAGCTGACAATTTCAGCCCTTTCATGCTGATAAGCGCATAATAAGTTCAAAACCAATTCATGGATGCTGGTATACGTAATGCGAATGTTTTCAAATGTTATGTATAGTTCAGTGACGCTAAAAATGTGTAAATCAGAAGAACAGAATTCGAATATTTGATTCCAATTACAAAGCTTTCTTTACTTTAAAGTTCAAACGTTTAACTTTTACGTCCTTTGTATAGTATATATTCAGTTAAAGCAGGGTGTTTGTGTATACAATTTTACCCAACAAATATAAAAAATTTCAATATTACCTATTTCATATTTTAAATACTAAATATTTATTCATCAGACGAGATATATACTTTTTTTTATTTTAGTATGTATTCAAAAATATAGAAAAATAAAGCCCTATAGTTATAAATGTACTTAACCAACTGCGCAAAGCAGCACAAAAGATCACTACAAGCAAGTTTCTTTCTCTCATCTCAGCAGAGCAAGAAATTTCAATTCAGAGTTCACTCGCCAAAACAGCTTTTCACTTACTAGTTCATTGCATAATCACAATGTGTATGTCATTTCTTATCGAAAATAAAAATTTTACTAACAAACATAATATGCAGACTTTTTACATTCCATTATGTGACTTGGTTTATTGCCGTGTGGAGAAGCATTTTAAGAACAAAATAATTCAGTTTTCTGCCTGTGACAGCTAGCTTTATGTTGCATATCAATTATGTGCAAAAATATAAATAGATATATTCAATAGAAATTTTGTACCTCATATTAAAGCAAATAGATCACTTCTACAGCATAAACTAAAAACTATACATAATTATGTATGTTTACTCTTCTATATCTTCATAAGAACTGATGCAGCAATAAAAACAGCTAACTTTTATTATATATCAATGAGCCAGCGGTTATATTACTGTACAAGTTTACAAATCTATTACTAATAAAATACAGGGTGATTATAAAAAAACTTTGCCGATATATGAGCCCCTAGCGATCATACCTATCAAGGAAACGGAAAGAAATTTTGGATGCAGGTATTTCAAGGAATGCGCTCAAGAATGATGTGAAAACACAACTGTCCTGCTCTCACAATTAGGGTTACAGTAACACAATTTCAAAATTTTCAAATGGCAACACCTACTTTTTTTTATTGGAATGTGATCTTCACAGTGAAAAATCATAAATGGCGCTGAAACAGTACCTGCAGAACGCGCTAGGCAGAGTTTAAGGACATAGAGTTTCGTCCAGAACAGAGCACCAGGCGCGAAGCGCCTTTAATCTCAAATCTCTAGGTGTGGTTCTTATCTTCATACTGTGACATTATTTCATTGGCCCATAGTTGGAGGTTCGAGGTTTTTGATTTACTGGTTATATTATTTGACCTAGCTCCTAGTGTGGCAGTTTGTTGCACATTTAAAGTTTAAGCAGTTTGGGGGGGGGGGGTTGATGCAGATCTGAGGGATTACCTAGCATTTTAGCAGTTTAGGATTTAAGACATTTTGTAGAAAAGCAAAGATCGCGAGTTTTATTTAATACCAACTGATTAAGGTGAGACGTTCCTAGTACCGAATATCAAAGTTAAGTACCGAGCGGGGTCTTTTACGAGATTTAGCCTTGCGATGATCATAGTCATGCAGATTAAATAATAGTTCATTTGGGACAGATGGCAGATTTTTGTAGAATTCAAGCGCTAGCTTTTTAATTTGGGCTCTAACAGTTTTTATTTTGAAGTCTTTCCTAATTACCGAGTTTCTTAAGTATCTAGGGGCTTTCCTTATAATCCTTAGGGTTTTGTTTTGTCTTGTCTCCAATAAGTCTATGGTAGTTTTACAGGCATATCCCCATACGGGTGCTGCATACAGCATTCCCGGGCGGATGACCGATTTATAAATTAGGAGTTTATTTTGATAACTTAGATTTCCGTTTCCTATCATTGGGTATAAGGCTCCTATGGTTATATACGCTTTTTTGATTATGTTCGTTACGTGCAGTTTCCAAGTTAGGTGGGAATCTATCGTTACACCTAGGTATTTAGTAGATTTTTCCGCTTTTAGGGCATGGTTGTTTATGTACAGAGGAGGCGGAGGTTTACGTTTTCTAGAGAAATAAATCCAAAGACATTTATTGGGGTTTAATTTTATTCGCCATTTTTCCAGCCATGTTTGGAGTATGTCTAAGTGTTGTTGTAGCTGTCTGTACATTACTGAGACGTAAGGGTGTTTTGCAAGTATCGCGCTGTCGTCTGCATAGAGTGCCAGCTCCGTGTCTGGGGTCCTGGGAATGTCATTTAGATATATGTTAAAGAGTGTCGGGCCCAGGATGGTTCCTTGCGGTACACTACTTTTAATGAGCTTGAGTGTAGATAAGTTATTTTTTACTCTGACTTGAAAGTGTATGTTATTTAGGTATGAAATTAAAAGTTTGACAAGTGCGTCAGGGACTTTTAGAGTGATTAATTTGTAAGCTAATCCACAGTGCCACACTTTATCAAAGGCTTTTTGGATGTCAAGAAAAATCGCAGCTGAGGGTGTCTTATTATTAAAACCAGAAGAAATGTACTCTACCACTCTCAGCAATTGATGAGTGGTGGAGTGTTTTGGCCGAAATCCAAACTGCTCCGGAATGATAATGCCATTATCACTAACGTGCGTGTTCAGTCTCTTAAGAATTATTTTCTCAGTAATTTTACTAAGTGTCGGTAACAAACTGATTGGTCTGTAGTTGGCTGGAATTGAGGCATCCTCACCAGGTTTATGGATCGCTATAATTATCGCTTCCTTCCATTCTTTGGGGAAATAATTTAGTTCTAGTAATTTATTTATTAAGATGGTCAAGTTAAATATTATATTTAAGGGTAGGTTTTTTACCGCGATATTCCTGATTTTGTCGTGCCCTGGGCTTTTACGGTTTTTAAGGTTTTGGAGAATCTCTACTATCTCTTGCGGGGTGGCTGGGTTAATCTCAGCCGTGACCGGGGAGTTCCTGAAATTGTTTAGAGTTTGCCTAACCATTCTTAGGGTGTCCTGACACATTAGATCGTGGTTTGGTTCACATTGCTTTTCGTAATGCCTAGCAAACGCCTCTGCCTTTTTTTCGTCTGAGTACGCTATATTAGCGCCATCTATTAGTGGCGGGAGTTTAATTTAAGGTTTTCTGAGTCTTTCAGCGAATTGCCAGAGCAATACGTCTTCCTGGCTAAGGGATTCGATTAATTCTTTATACAGTTGCTGCTTTTCTGCGACAATTTTTTCATTGACTTTACACATGAGTGTATTAAGCTCCCTTTTAAGGGTAGGGTCTCTGTTAGCCTGCCATGTCTTACGCATTCTATTTCTCTGTTTAACTAACTGTTTGGCATGGTGGGAAAGTGTTGGCATTTTTGGTGACTCACGATGTGTTGTGGCAGAGGCAATAGCTCTCCTGATTTCTGTTGTCAGTGTGTGTGTGGCAGAGTCAATATCCACCGTGCTCATAATGTTGGGTACTGCTAAGTGCGGCTCGAAAAGTGCTCTTTTGAATACGTTCCAGTTCACCCTCTCTTGTCCCAGAGAGGCTGGAAGGGGAGTGTTCAAATCGAATGTCACCAATACCGGTAGATGATCCGAGGCGAATTCATCCAGGGTATCAATTGTGTGAGCGTATTCTACGTTTCTCGTTAGGACAAAGTCTATGAATGAGCCATTGGCACCTGAGAATCAGGTTGGTCTCGACGGTGCAATGATGTCAGTGTTTGTGGTGTTCAGCAATCTAAGTATCTGTGTACCGCGTATGTTGGCTCTCCAGCTGCCCCACGCTCGGTGGTGTGCATTGAAGTCGCCCGCGAGTATTGTGTTTATATATCGCGAGAAAAGAAGTTCCAGCTGCGCAGCTACATTTATACCACTCATGTTTTTGACATATATTGAAGTTAGGATAAATGGGTTTACATAATTTATTTTAATTCTTTTACTAGTATTTTCTATACCTTGAAGATTTATGTTGTTTATTTCCTCGTGGGGAACACTACAGGTTGTGCGACAATTTCAGCATAACTCTTAGTTTTAACATTATGATTTACATCATTATCAATTTTTTCACTGCAATCTATGTTATCCTGGTCATTAGAGTTTAAGTTTAATTCTCCATTCTGGTTTTTAGTAGGAGCATCCATAGTGGATTGCCCCTCTATCTTCCTCTTTTTATTTGGATTTTCAACAGTTTTAAGTTTATCTTCATCTTTAATTTCCTTAATTAAGTCTAGTTCTATCATTTTACATTTAATTACATCACTAGAATTACTTCCTTCAAAGTTATAAATCTCATTTAAATTACTAGCATAAAACCTATCCAAATTCTGGACCAACAAAAAATAATTTACAGAAAGAAACGAACCCAGAATACTGGAGACTTGGTCCTCGTCCTGCCCGAGTAGTCCATTCGTCAGTAGCTTCCTGATGTGTAGCGTCAGAGTGTAGATTGCCAGTGCACAAAAGCTCACGGCGTTTTTGACTTCTTCCTTCCAAGCGGCCATCAAACCATCCTTGGGCAGAGTATCACAATATTCAATCATGGCATCCCTGAGAGGCCGCAGTCCATCTTCGTCTAGCTCACCAGCAAGTCCGCGAGTAGGTTCCGTGTCGAATGCATCCAAATCCATGTCGTCAGCGTAGAAACGATCTAAGCAATAGCACTACCACGTGGGAAAGACACACGTGGCACTCCAAAGTTGAAAAAGCACGAATCCAAAATGGCGAGAAATCCGTACACAACAAAGCTGTAATTGCTTAGCCAGACGTGCTCTATCGTAACTAGATATAACACGCCCAAACTTAAGCAAGGAAAGTCACCACAATCAAAAAGCAGCAGCTTCACAAAATCACAACCTCATAGCTCGGAGTCTGAGCTCCGAAATGGAGAGTTTAAGAAAAATGTGAAAACAGCCAAGGCCACCTAGAATAAGAGGCCCGGACATTGACAACTCAACCGCAGCAACGGAGGGAACGTATCTCCCGTGCGTAACACGTACGGGATCTGACACAGATGAATTTCTACAGTAATAAATAAGACTAATATGAAAAAATATATCTCTAAACTAACAAGTAAATTAGAATAAACTTCAAACTGTGATTCTAAAATAAAAAATGATCTAAATTGAGAACAAATATTTTTTCACTCTCTTCTGTAAACATTTATGTTAAAGTTATATTAATATAATAAACAACTATATTAATATTTATATAATATTTAAAATATATCAAAAAACAAAACTTATAAACCTTAGAAATTCAAATAATATTTAATAACTATAAATTAGGAAAAAGTAATTACATATTATTCACTATAATGGGAGAAACTGCTGACACTTACCTATGACTTTAAAATACATATTTTATTAGCTAACATACATATATATATATATATATATATATATATCTCCAGATTTAGCATTTAGTTTTAAAATATAAGCAACATAAAACGCAGTGAAATAGTTATGAATATAAATTTCTAAATTTAACTTTTCTATTTTGTGACAGTAACTTTTGCAACATTATTACTTTTACACTAATACTATATTTCAAAAACTCTTGATACCTACCTATTTAACTTGAACAACATTTTATACTGTAAATCTAGAATTTGGATAACAAGCAACTTTAAATGACGTGTTTCTAATTTTGTCATCTTTATTTTCTGTTATGTACAGTCGCCAGCCGAATGGAAAATTTTACTTTACTCTGCACATGCCATAGACTTTCGCAACCGTTCGCAACGAGCATATCTGGGATCCCCTCCCCCCCCCCAATTAACATCAAAACATCTAAATAAGCTTCAATGAACTTTATTTACACATACTCTGGGATTCCCCCCCCCCCCTCCACAAGAAAAATCAAAACATCTAAATAAGCTTGAATAAACTTTATCCACATAGCATTACTTGAAATGAAACTTACTACACATATTTAATATTTTTTTCAGGAACAGTATACTGTAAGCATTTACCTACGTGCAATGATACACAAGTTTTATAAACATATCGAGTTTCGCTGCACTTTCCTTTGGAAGAGCATACTCCACATAGTCTGGGATTCCCCCCCCCCCCTCCAAGTAACATCAAAACATCTAAATAAGCTTCAATAAACTTTATTTACACATACTCTGAGATCCCCCCCTCCTAAGTAAAATCAAAACATCTAAATAAGCTTGAATAAACTTTATTTACACAGCATGTGTTGAAATGAAACTTACTGCATATATTTAATAATTTTTTCGGAAACGGTGTACTGTAAAGCATTTACCTATGTGCAACGGTACTCAAGTTTTACAAACATATCGAGTTTCACTGCATTTTCCTTTGGACGAGCATATCTGGGATTCGCCCCCCCCCCCCCAGGTAACATCAAAACATCTAAATAAGCTTCAATAAACTTTATTTACACATACTCTGAGATTCCCCCCCCCCCCAAGTAAAATCAAAACATTTAAATAAGCTTGAATAAGCTTTATTTACACAGCATGTGTTGAAATGAAACTTACTGCATATATTTAATAATTTTTTCGGCAATGGTATACTGTAAAGCATTTACCTATGTGCAACGGTACGAAACAATTATACAAAGGCATATTGCACATATTTCATTTGTAATACAGTTTCTTTGTTCTATGATTTATCAAGGCTATTTCGATAATTCTATGATTTATTATGGCTATTTCGATAATTCTATGATTTAGCAAGGCTGCAATTTGATTCATTGATACTTTAGATTAACTTAAAATAACATATCATGGTGTAAGGAGTAATTTGTAACAGATTTTGTCTTTCTAACGTCTAAAAATGTACGATTCACGATCTCAACAAAAAAGGCAAATATTTACTTCACAAAAGTCTGTAATAAAATTATGCTTAAAATGCAAGGTTCAATGATGAATAACAAGTCATTCAGGCAATATTAAACATGAATTAAGAGTACTTTTCTCAAAATATAAGACTATTCGTACAGATATAGCAGCATTCGGCGCTACACGTGCTATGTGTTACAAAAATGTTAAAATTGCATGCATAAAATAAGACAAAATAAAAAATAACTCACCATTTATGAAGTCCTGTTTTCAGTAGACACTATAATCTTAGTGGGCACGTATTTAAATTATTTTTTTTATTTAAAAATATGAATTTTTGAAAGTCACTCCTGAAACTTTAATACACGTTCGCACACTCGGAGTGATGGCAGGTCCCCCCGCGGCTGACGTCACGTATCCCATGATTCCTTCATAGAGTTTCGTCCAGAACAGAGCACCAGGCGCGAAGCGCCTTTAATCTCCAATCTCAAGGTGTGGTTCTTATCTTCATACTGTGACATTATTTCATTGGTCCATAGTTGGAGGTTCGAGGTTTTTGATTTACTGTTTTTATTATTTGTCCTAGCTCCTAGTGTGGCAGTTTGTTGCACATTAAGAGTTTAAGCAGTTTGGGGGAGTTGATGCAGATCTGAGGGTAACCTAGCATTTTAGCAGTTTAGGATTTTAAACATTTTGTAGAAAACCAAAGATCGCGAGTTTTCTTTAATATCGACTGATTAAGGTGGGACGTTCCTAGTACCGAATATCAAAGTTAAGTACCGAGCGGGGTCTCTTACGAGATTTAACCTTGCGATGATCATAGTCATGCAGATTAAATAATAGTTCATTTGGGACAGATGGCAGATTTTTGTAGAATTTAAGCGCTAGCTTTTTGATTTGGTCTCTAACAGTTTTTATTTTGAAGTCTTTCCTAATTACCGAGTTTCTTAAGTATCTAGGGGCTTTCCTTATAATCCTTAGGGTTTTGTTTTGTCTTGTCTCTAATAAGTCTATGGTAATTTTACAGGCATATCCCCATACGGGTGCTGCATACAGCATTCCCGGGCAGATGACCGATTTATAAATTAGGAGTTTATTTTGATAACTTAGATTTCCGTTTCCTATCATTGGGTATAAGGCTCCTATGGTTATATACGCTTTTTTGATTATGTTCGTTACGTGCAGTTTCCAAGTTAGGTGGGAGTCTATCGTTACACCTAGGTATTTAGTAGATTTTTCCGCTTTTAGGGCATGGTTGTTTATGTACAGAGGAGGCGGAGGTTTACGTTTTCTTGAGAAATAAATCCAATGACATTTATTGGGATTTAATTTTATTCGCCATTTTTCCAGCCATGTTTGGAGTATGTCTAAGTGTTATTGTAGCTGTCTGTGCATTACTGAGACGTAAGGGTGTTTTGCAAGTATCGCGCTGTCGTCTGCATAGAGTGCCAGCTCCGTGTCTGGGGTCCTGGGAATGTCATTTAGATATATGCTAAAGAGTGTCGGGCCCAGGATGGATCCTTGCGGTACACTACTTTTAATGAGATTGGGTTGTTGTTGTTGAGACCCAGACCGTCCGACCTACCAGAAAGGTGTAAGGTAACTGTATTAATGAGCTTGGGTGTAGATAAGTTATTTTTTACTCTGACTTGAAAGTGTCTGTTATTTAGGTATGAAATTAAAAGTTTGACAAGTGCGTCAGGGACTTTTAGAGTGATCAATTTGTAAGCTAATCCGCAGTGCCACACTTTATCAAAGGCTTTTCGGATGTCAAGAAAAATCGCAGCTGTAGGTGTCTTATTATTAAAACCAGAAGAAATGTACTCTACCACTCTCAGCAATTGATGAGTGGTGGAGTGTTTTGGCCGAAATCGAAACTGCTCCGGAATGATAATGTCATTCTCACTAAGGTGCGTGTTCAGTCTCTTAACAATTATTTCCTCAGTAATTTTACTAACTGTCGGTAACAAACTGATTGGTCTGTAGTTGGCTGGAATTGAGGCATGCTCACCAGGTTTATGGATCGCTATAATTATCGCTTCCTTCCATTCTTTGGGGAAATAATTTAGTTCTAGTATTTTATTTATTAAGATGGTCAAGTTAAATATTATATTTAAGGGTAGGTTTTTTACCGCGATATTCCTGATTTTGTCGTGCCCTGGGCTTTTACGGTTTTTAAGGTTTTTGATAATTTCTATTATCTCTTGCGGGGTGGCTGGGTTAATCTCAGCCGTGACCGGGGAGTTCCTGAAATTGTTTAGAGTTTGCCTGACCATTCTTAGGGTGTCCTGACACATTAGATCGTGGTTTGGTTCAAATTGCTTTTCGTAATGCCTAGCAAGCGCCTCTGCCTTTTCTTCGTCTGAGTACGCGATATTAGCGCCATCTATTAGTGGCGGGAGTTTAATTTGAGGTTTTCTGAGTCTTTTAGCGAATTGCCAGAGCGATACGTCTTCCTGGCTAAGGGATTCGATTAATTCTTTATACTGTTGCTGCTTTTCTGCGACAATTTTTTCACTGACTTTACACGTGAGTCTATTAAGCTCCCTTTTAAGGGTAGGGTCTCTGTTAGCCTGCCATGTCGTACGCATTCTATTTCTCTGTTTAACTAACTGTTTGACATGGTGGGAAAGTGTTGGCATTTTTAATGACTCACGATGTGTTGTGGCAGATGCAATAGCTCTCCTGATTTCTGTTGTGAGTGTGTGCGTGGCAGAGTCAATATCCGCTGTGCTCATAATGTTGGGTACTGCTAAGTGCGGCTCGAAAAGTGTGCTTTTGAATACGTTCCAGTTCACCCTCTCTTGTCCCAGAGAGGCTGGAAGGGGAGTGTTCAAAACGAATGTCACCAATACCGGTAGATGATCCGAGTCGAATTCATCCAGGGTATCAATTGTGTGAGCGTATTCTATGTTTCTCGTTAGGACAAAGTCTATGAATGAGCCATTGGCACCTGAGAAGCAGGTTGGTCTCGACGGTGCAATGATGTCAGTGTTTGTTGTGTTTAGCAATCCATGTATCTGTGTACCGCGTGTGTTGGCTCTCCTGCTGCCCCACGCTCGGTGGTGTGCATTGAAGTCGTCCGCGAGTATTGTGTTTGGATATCGCGAGAAAAGCAGTTCCAGCTGCGCAGCTACATTTATACCACTCATGTTTTTGACGTATATTGAAGTTAGGATAAATGGGTTTACATTATTTATTTTAATTCTTATACTAGTATTTTCTATACCTTGAAGATTTATGTTGTTTATTTCCTCGTGGGGAATATTACTTTTAATATATATTGCTGTTCCTCCATGGGGATTTCTAGCAGTTATATTTGAGCTAAGGGTATGATAGCTATTATAGTTTGCTATATTTAGTTTTTTGTTTTCTCTAACTTTAGTTTCCTGGATTAGCAGGGCATCTACATCATTTTCATTTACGTAGCTCCTAAGTTCATTTATTCTTGGAGATATGCCTTTCGCATTCCAAAATATTATTTTAAAACTTTCTTTTTGGGACCTATTCATGGCGGGTTTGTTTCTCACTGTTTTTATTAAATTCCGCGATTAATTTAAAAGCCTCAAAGACCATTTGCATTGGATCGCTCTTTTTTTTAATTAACTCAGCGAGCTGCATCAACAGATGTTTTATATCGTTTAGGTTGAACATACTGATAAATCCTCTGACAAGGTTGAGGATTTCATCCATCTTTTCATCATTGGATTTATCATCAAGTTCAGTCTCAGTTTGATTCCTAGATGTCCGAGTCTTGTTTTAGATAGCCTTGAAACAGCTATGGCGTTCACCAGAGCACGAATTTCTGTTCCATTGACGTCACATTTCACACCGCGGTTCCATTGATACGGGGTGTCCAAATTCCTATTTATTACGGCTCCGCCTCCGTTTCGCCCATACTGGGGGCGGGTTATTGTGACGTAGAACCCAAACGTCACTTCGCTTCCCGTACATCCTATTTTCTTTCTTTACGCTATAATGCTATGATGATTATAATATTTTAACGACGTATCAATCGAGTAAGTGTTATATTTTAATATGTAAAACAACGTAGATTGCCTTTTAACAATAATCTAACATCATTTCAAGATTGTTTTATATCAAATACAAGTATTATTTACAAAAATATCAAATTTTTATCAATCGTGTACAAAAGTACACACTAAAAGACTGCGTATTTTGTTAAATCTCGGAAAGGCTAGATGAACACAATGAAGTTTCAAACTTTTCAATATTTTTCTCGCCAAGAATTTGTAAAGATATCTATATGTAAAAATTATATTACATGTGTAACTGATCAATTATTTGCCAATCTTTATAACAATTCATACTAGCATCTTTTTTTTCACAAACCACCCTATGCCTGGTAATAAATAGTTACACAATGCAGACATACACACATGTAGAAATATATTTTAGCTAATTTCGTATGCACTTTTGGACACACATTCATTCAACAAGCTTTCTTTTGTAGAAGTAAGTAATTTTTTTGCGATATTCAGTTTCTGTTATCATTTATGTTAAACAAGACTTGGTCCAGCTTTGAAACAATCAATGAGTTGGCATTACTTTTATTGTATAACTTTTACACATGTCCAAGGTGTACGGTTACCTTACACCTTTCTGGTAGGTCAGACGGTCTGGGTCTCAACAACAACAACATGTTAAAGGTGTGTTTGAAAAGTTAACGGAATGGTCATCTCCGTTAACAATTGTTTATCAATTACCAAGTCACTCACCAGAAAAAAACAGCATAGTCTTTCATCAGCAAGTCTAATTGCGATTTGAGGGTATTGGATTATTTTGTGATTGGCATTTTAAAATTTAAAGATCTGTGCACAATTTTTAAGGAGTTAGACCGATCCAAAAAGTTACCTTTTGTCGACAGATGGCGTTGAATATTGCAGGTTTGGCGAGATCCGACTTTGCGCCAAACAGCAATTATGTTCAATTTGCGGTAGCCCTTGTTTCACTTCCGGATAAATCCTGAAACCGGATATTATGAAATGCATTCAATCTCAATGACAGAACTTGTTTTTATCGGCTAATAAATTGAAAAAGTGGACTATACATAAAAATATGTATAACCCTTTCTTCATATTCGTAATAAAATTTCATGTTTATATTGCATGTTCATACGTACCAGTATAAATTTTAAATCTTATATAAGTATACAACTTTTAATTAGAATGTTTAAAACTCCTAACTTAAGTTTGGCGATGAAATCTAAAAGCTTATTTTAATGAAATATGATACGACATATTTTGCAATTTGATAATTATGTGTTATGAAATATGAATTTTAAATATTATACATAATGATAGTATTTTCTTGTGTAAAGATGTAGTGGATACACAAAAAAATGACTTTCTTTACTTTTAATAATTTTTAGTTAAAATGAAAATATATACAATTTGATGGGTACCAATTACAACAACAGAAAACATTTTGGCATTTCTTTCCTATTGATCTGTCTACTCAACTCAAATTTGGTATAAAATGGCTTGTTACATGAATGTAAAAACAACTTTGTAATGTTTTTGGAAAATTTACCGATGTTGTACATGTACATGTTTGCATATTTCGTACTATGTTGTAATGTCTCCATACATTTCATAATTCAATGCATTACAGCAGTTTTGAATTTATCTAATTTTCTCCAAATTAAGTATACTGGTATAATTTATGAATTTAAAAATAAAGTCAGATTCAGTTTGATGTGAACGTACTATGTGCAAATTACGTATTTGAAATCCAAGTTATAGTCCATAAACATGTCTACACGCAAAGAAAACCACCAGTAAATAATGTATAGTATATCCACTTGTTTTTCTTTTCGTCGGTAAAGAAACAGATGATGGTATTTTATTTTATGTATTTGGTATTATAAAAATAAAATATTTTATAGAAATTTTATGAAAAACACATAAACAGTATTATATATATTTTATTATAGCGTTATGAAAATACCTTATACAGTTCTGGAGTACTTTCAATTCCATTATAATGTTCTTTACTAAAATTGTACTAAAATTTATTCGAATTGTTCAATTTGTTCTTGAGTTATTGTGTCTTTTTGTAGGTAAAAAAACAGATAATGGTATTTTATTTTAGGTATTTGGTATTATAGAATAAAATATTTTATAGAAATTTAATGAAAAACACATAAACAATATTATATAAATTTTGTTATAATGTTGTTCAATTTGTTCTTGAGTTATTGTGTCTTTTTGTCAGTAAAAAAACAGATAATGGTATTTTATTTTAGGTATTTGGTATTATAGAAATAAAATATTTTATAGAAATTTAATGAAAAACACATAAACAATATTATATAAATTTGGTTATAGCGTTATGAAAATACCTTATACAGTTCTGGAGTACCTTTAATTCTATTATAATGTTCTTTACTAAATTGTACTAAAATTTATTCTAATTGTTCAATTTGTTCTTGAGATATTGTGTCCACGCACAAATATTTACATTGTTTGCATCTGAGGGGCTTTCTTGGAGGAGGGGTTGAAGTTGCAATATTTCAGTGATGGAAATATGATTCAGCATGAAAAATTATATAAGAAACACAATAACTTGGAAATCCTTAAGGGGACAGCCCTGTTACACATACTGACATAATTTGGAATATGTTATGAATAAAATCACAAAACTCACTTGTAAAGAACATCCTCAAAATTTGGAAAACACTCGTATTGCAGATATCAGCATTCATGGATCAGTTTTTCACTTATGATGTGGGTCGTCAGCATGAAATAGCCAATATCTGCAATGGCAGCAAGAAATTTGTTATAAGTCACTATTTTTGTCAACTTCCATGCGAACTGACAATGAATCACATAATAAGAGCAAGACTTGTCCATGGATGCTGATATCTGTAATGGGAGTGTCTTCCAGGTGTTATGTATAATTCATTGATGCTAAAATTGTGTAAATTAGATGTAAATTAGAAGAAAAGTATTCAAATATTTAATTACAGTCGCAATACTTTCCTTATGTAATAAACTCAAAGTTCAAACTTTTACATTACTTGTACGACAAATATTCAGTTAAAAAAAGATGCTTGTATAAAAAATTTTACACAACAATTGTAAAAATCTCCATATTACCTACTTTCTGTTTTTAAATACTAAATATGTATTCATCAGAAGAAATATATACTTTTTTATTTTAACATATAGATTTAAAAATATAGAAAAAATAAAGCCCCAGGATTACAACTGAACTTCACCGACTGCACTTTGCAGTGCAAAATGCTCACTACAAGCAAGTTTTTTCACTTTCCCTAGTTTCATAATCTATAATCAGGGCAGGAAATTTTAGTTCAGAGTTTATTCTCCCAAAAAGCTTTTCACTCACCAGTTTAATATAAGTAACATTGCATAATCTGTTTGTCATTTCTTATTGAAGACAAAACTGCATTATATAAAGCTTAACCCTTTCGCGACGGTTGGCACGCCCGCGTGCCGCCTGCGAGCTTGCAATCAAGGACGTTCGGCACGCACTCGTGCCGGAGAGAACTTTACCCTAAACGCCGAGTGGCACGTATCGGTGTTTCCACGTGAAACGTTTCCCTTTGAATTTATTTGTTTACTAGATGGCGTTAAATGCCCGTGGAAGCAACTTAAATGTATTTTGCAGATGCTTGACCTTGGCACAAGCAGAATCTAATAAATTATTTCTCCATTTGGAGTGTTGAAACATATGGTTCTGTAAAGTAAACAGACAGATCTCTTCTCGCAGCATCAACAATTTAATAATTGAGTTCCGGGTCTCCTTTTGATTTTAGCTTTTAATGATTTCGTTGGTGAATTACAGGAATATAAGAGAGTATTTTTTTTTGGGGGGTGGGGGGGTTAAAGGAATGTGCGACAGTGAAATGATTAGGCTATTTCGGATAAAAGTATGGCTGGTTTGAGATGTTTCCTTTCTGTGGAAGAATATACGCGTATGGTAAACGAACAAGACAGTAATGAAAACAAAGCAGATTGTAAAGATTCATGGAACAGTGTTATTTCTGATGATGAATCTGAAAATGCAATTGATTCTTCAGATTCTGAGCGTACTATTATTACAACGCTACCAGCTTCAGTTGTTGTTTTTCGAATCATGTTTGGACATGTGATTTGAAAGATCTGAATTCTTTGGAATTTTTGAACATACCTTGAATAAATCACAATATAATGCCGCCTAATTTAGATAAAGAACTTGATTTTTTTAGTATATTTTTTGATGATGAACTAGTAGAATTTATCGTAAAAGCAACTAATGAGTTTGCAAAGAAAAGATGGGATAAAAATCTCCTCTCTCCTTCCACATCGAAGACTCCACCTGTTTCAAATATATTTATACCTGTGACAGGAAACGAATTTCGTGTGTTTCTCGCACTAGCAATTTTGACGAGCATTGTCAGAAAACCAAATCTCAAAATGTATTTTTCTAAAAATCCAATTATCAGTACTCCTTTTTTCAATTCAGTTATGAGTCGCGATCGATTTATAGGAATATTACGTTACCTTCATTTTACTCTTGATAGTAATGCCCAAAAACTAAATAAATTGAAACCCGTGTTAGATGCATTAGTTTCAAAATTTAAATCTATATACACTCCTAGAAGAAATATACACTAAAATTTTTAATATTTTGATAAAAGAAAATTTGAATGAAAAATATACATCAAATAGAAAATAAGTATTTCCTTTCTTCCTGAAAAAAGTAGAATGCTGCGTTGAACGGGTGATTTTTAGTGAATTTTTTTCGAGAGTTAGGCTTAGCGCAAAAAAATAGCCGTCTTTTGGGAAAAGTTCAGAAACGAAGCGCTCCGTCCTTTGGGCCACGGCAGTTTCGGAATGCCGCCGTCCCGAAAGGGTTAATATGTAGACTTTTACACGTTATTGTGTAATTTGGTTTATTGAAGTTTGGAGAAGTATTTTAAGCGTCAGTAAATCTTCTGCCCTATCCGCGCTTTGCTAACTTTCGCGAAACACGTTTCTCGCCGAAATTCTACTCAAACAGTTGCGAAATATTTTCTGAAACATAAAATGCAATGCTTAGATTATATTAAAACTAAACTTAATACTCAATAAAATATAGAATATATTTTTTATTTTAATCCAAAATATTTTTGGTTATGCCATCTGTTGTCGTAATTTAATTCATACCTATTATTTTTATTTTTAATGAACATTTTTAAATGTCTATTCCTTCTAATACCCTATTAAATACAACAACAGATCACATATAATAATGCCACAATCCCGGAAAAGTAATTTGATAAATTAATGTTCATTAAAAAATAAAACTAGTCGGTATCAATTAAATAATGACAACAGATGGCAGCACTAAAAATATTTTGGATCAAATTAAAAAATATATTCTATATTTCATTGAGTATTCAATTTAGTTTTAATATAACCTAAGCATTGCATTTTACGTTTCAGAAAATATTTCGCAACTGTTTGAGCAGAATTTTCGGCCAAAAACCTGTTCCGCGAAAGTTAGCAAAGCGCGGATAGGGCAGAAGATTTACTGACGCTCTTGCAACCTACGATAGCTAGCTTTATATGGTATATCAATAAATGTGCAAGAATATTAATAGAGATATTCAATGGAAATATATACCCAAGATAAAAACAAATAGATCGCTTCTACAGAGTTAAATAATATTATACATAATTATGCCCGTTTTCTCTTGCATATCTTCATCAATAACTAATACAGCAATAGAACAGCCGACCTTTTTTATATGTAAATGAGCCAGCAACTGTATTACTGTACAAGTTCACAACTCAATATATTACTAATAAAATCCTTGCAATATGGGTGATTTAAGTGCATGAAATAAACACAGCACAACTAAATGAACGAACTTCGATGACACAGATATGATTAAAAAATGCAAGTGCAAGATGTCAACAAAGTAATTTTAAATTCAACTTATCCAATTCCTTTAGCAAACTTTCAAGAGCAACACATATCATCTATATATGTTTATAGTGTCAACATTAACATTTAGTCATTCACACACATCTTTTTATCAATATTTGCTCTAAATACCCTTAAGAGAGGATAAATTTAGATATATCGTACTTAAATTAGGTACTAAATGATTGTAAATTTCTAAAAATCGTCTGTAATATGTGTAGTCCAATTTTACATCAAACATGGATGCTATGCATTGGAATTGCGGAGTATCACCTTACCTAAAACTCATTTATACACCATGTGATCTTTCTCACCTATTCAACATGCTTCCTTAGAGCCCATGGCGCAAACAATGCAGATTTTCATAATATATACTATGAACCTTAGGATTTCATTAGTAGAAAACTCATTCCGGTTTAAATGAACGTCAACCAAAGTTGTTGGAATATTTTGGAAATATTGTCAGTTTGTTCCTGTCTTTCCCCTTCAAAGGTTGATTTGTTTGCTTAAAATTTTATATTTGTGAATCTTCAAAAATGTTTAGTTACCTTACTAGAGATTCTAAGCGACATCAGCCTGATTTATACGATAATGTTGTGGGTGGGCTTAAAGACATTTATAAGAAGAAATTATTGCCATTGGAAGAACACTACCTTTTTCACGAATTTCATTCTCCACCTTTAAATGATGCCGATTTCGAAGCTAAGCCCATGATCTTGTTGGTCGGTCAATATTCAACTGGTAAAACCACATTTATTAAGTATTTGCTGGAAAAAGATTTTCCTGGAATTCGTATTGGTCCTGAACCTACAACTGATCGTTTTATTGCTGTAATGTATGGTGAACAAGAAACTATTATTCCTGGCAATGCGCTTGTCGTTGATCCCAAACGTCAGTTTCGACCCTTAGGAAAATTTGGCAATGCTTTTTTAAACCGGTTTCAGTCATCAATTGTAAAATCGGAAGTTTTGAAGAGTCTTACTATCATTGACACCCCTGGTATTTTATCCGGTGAAAAGCAGAGAGTAGACCGTGGATACGATTTCACAGGTGTTTTAGAATGGTTTGCAGAGAGAGTTGACCGCATTATTCTATTATTCGATGCCCATAAATTGGATATTTCTGACGAATTTCGACGTAGTATAGAAGCTTTACGTGGCCACGATGACAAAATACGCATTGTCCTAAACAAAGCTGATATGATTGATACCCAACAATTGATGCGAGTTTATGGTGCTCTCATGTGGTCTCTAGGAAAAGTTCTAAACACTCCGGAAGTGGCTAGAGTGTATATTGGATCATTTTGGGATCAGCCTCTGGGTTATGATGCCCACAGAAAACTGTTTGAAGCAGAAGCAATGGACATGTTTCAAGATATTCAGAGTTTGCCAAAAAATGCTGCCTTAAGAAAGCTAAATGATCTCATCAAACGAGCAAGACTAGCCAAAGTAAGCTCTATTTTTGTAACATCTCATTTTTTAATGTTTATTTTTGTAGCTGGTATGCATATGTCAGAGATTGCAGACCTTTTACTTTTGAATAAGATAGTAAAAAACATCTTATTTTTTAAATATGAGTACTTATTGTGATTCATGTTTATAACTTTTCGTTTATTTATAAAGCAAAAGATATGAAATTTGGGTACCGTAGAAAATCCATATTTTAATTCATAAGTCAAGCTTGAAAGATTAGAGCAGTTTAAACACTTGTAAATTACTTATGCAAATATTTCACTGCAAAAGTTTTGTTTCTGTGTCTGCTGAAATTTAGTCTTCTAAAATTTTGTTACCAAACATCAGAAATAGCATTTTTTAATTTTTCCCCAAATTAATTTTAAGTGTTTGTTGTGAAGTACTAAGGAGGAATTAATTATTAACTAAAAATAGGATTTAAGCAGACTTTTGATCATGGTTTCCACGGTTCTTAAAAGTCCTTGAATTTTTTTTCCCGAACTCGGGGTCCTTGAAAGTCTTTGAAAATTACGGAAATCGGGAAAAAGTCCTTGAAAGTACTTACATTTTTTTTTATATTTCTCCCCTTCTGAAATGATGGGTTGCCTAATAATTGCTTAACTCCCGCTTGCTCTGTTGTCTGAACTAGTTTCTTCCGATAACACACCACGTGACATATGCCAGAACCAGACTAACCACTTCAAAGTGTAAACATCATAAACTAAAACAATCCCTCCATCCTGGCAATATTGCCAACCATAGGGATATTCAAACGTTTTCTTCAAAGTAGGGACAGATTTCTGCTTTCAATGACAAATATTAGGGGTTTTTCTAACAGGTTTGAAAGGTAGGTTAATGAGCTGCAGAAGTCAGCTGATAAACTTGCTGAAAAAGCAGAAATAACAGTGTTTCAGATTTATTACACAATCGAACAGTTTCAGAAGAACTGCAAAAGAAAAAGAAACTGAATTGCAAAAACCTGATGTCGAAATCAATGATATTCTCTCTAAACTAAAAAAATAAAAGTTCGTATTTTATAATTTGATATTTTAGATGTTTTTTCCTTTTTGTTAACTGTCGTCTTTTTGACTATCAATGTAAATAATGCAGTAAATTCAGTCAATTTTATATTTATCCCTTTTCTGTTTAATTAACAAATGTCGCATACATTTTATTTCAAATCGTGATTTATGAAAAAAATTAGGTCCTTGAAAAAAAAATTTTTGGGGGGGGTTTGGAAAGTCCTTGAATTTTTTTTGGCCCAAAGAGTGGGAACCATGTTGATTGACACTTTAAATTGTTAGTCCCTAACTGCTAATTATCTGAACTTTCTTGAGACTCAATTTTTGCATTTTTAACTGATATCTGGGCAGGTATGCAAATGCCTCCGTTTAATCAAAAATCCTTTAATTTTGCGGCAGACTAATGATTATGAGATACTAATTTCTGAATAAAGAAAAATTAAATTGGCGTGTTATGGGTTCAAATTTCAACTCTTATGGTATTGACAGGCTGTATTTTTTTTTTTCCTGGCATGTCCTCCATAAAAAGTATTTGTCTTTTTGATGTATAGCCATGTCTCAGTACTATGTTTACAGGCCTAATAAGTAAAGATGTTCTGATGCCGCTTATTGGTTTCACCAGAATATCGGTATTTTCCTATTATCAATGATAATCTAATATTTAAGAACCTATAGATACATTTTAATTCTTATACCACAGCTTTTTTTTTTAATCTGCAACAGAACAAAGCTAAAAAATTTGATAAAATACAGTAAAATGACCTGATGGGAAGGGGTTGGGACCAGGGCTAGATATACCACCGGATTTATTACTTTCCTTATATACATCATAGTATAATGTATAAGGAAAGCATTGTGATGGGGTCGAAAATTTTAATTCTAGTTCTCGACGGGAGAGCACGTTTCAAGCATCCCCAAATACGAATCAGACTTTTTTGAAGTGATATGTGTGTGTGTGTCAATGAGTCTGTGGAGACGTTGTCTGACAAACGAATGGAGCGATTTGAACAAAATTTGGTAGAACATCGATGACCTCTCGGCTTATTCAAGTAATTGAAAAAAAAGGTTGTTTTCCTGATTATTAAGAGAAATGTTAAGTAATTTAGAACATGTTCTTATACTTTTTTTCTATATTTTCTTTAGTGATAATCTTTATAAGATCAACTTTTGTAAGGCATTTGTTGTTTTATGTGTTGTAAATGTTATTGTATACAGGGTGAGTCGGAATTGTTTTTACAAAAGCAGAAGGGTGATAGTACCCCACCAGACGAGCAATAATTACCATGGAACATAGGGTCGCATTGCACTCAGAGAGGCAGAAATGAGTAAAATTAGAATATGAACCTGCACGTACACCAGTGTTGGGAAAGCAAATGAACGATACCAAACGTTGCACAAACAGATTTATTGTGCAACAACAAACTCATAGCAAGTGCTCAAAGTGGCGACCACGTGTGTCGTTGCACCGTTCACACCGGCGAAGGAATGATTGACGCACCCTCTCGAAGATTCTGGGTGTTGTGTTATTGTGGTCTGCGGCAACAACGATGCGCGCAACGAGATCTTCCGCCGAGTCCACAGACGTCTCGTACACTAAAGATTTCATGTAGCCCCAGAAGAAAAAGTCCAGTGGGAATAACTTGCAGTGTTGAAGTTGTGCCGGTTTTTAAAAGGCAATGTGTGCTCTGATTGGCTATCGCCGGAACCTACTAGGAGCCAGTTATGCTGATTCTGCTCCCTGGACATTTGCATACGGTAACTACGTTCGTGTGGTGTAGGAGATACTATGTAGGCAGGTTACACAATGACGTCCGAGGCGCTGACGCTGACTGAGTCATGCTCAACGCTGTTCGACGTGCCTCTTTTCTGCCTCTCAGAGTACAATGCGACCCTATGTTCCATGGTAATTATTGCTCGTCTGGTGGGGTACTATCACCCTTTTGCTTTTGTAAAAACAATTCCGACTCACCCTGTATATATATTCATATTAGAGGTCAGAAATATCAAAAATTCATTTTGATAGTGAAAATAAAGTATATATTTTCATTCAATTATATGTTGTCCTTATACTTTTTTCAAGCACTGTGTATATATATATATATATATATATATATATATATATATATATATATATATATATATATATATATATATATATAACTTTCTTTGAACATCTCAATTTTTTACCTTTTATTAATATATAAATAAACATTACTAAAAGAGAAATATATCTTATTTTTGTAATGCAATGGATGGAGTCCATAATTTGTTGTATTTCATTACATATTTCATAATTTGAATTTCTAAATAAATTTTCATCTATGCAATAGTTTAATTTACCATGTTAAGTTTCTATTGATAGTATACAGTATGTTTGTGCAAGTTCAAACTTGTTGCATTTGATGTCTTACAAAGTTCAGCTTTTACTGGTGGATGGCTGTACCATATATGAAATAAACAACTTTTCTGATAAAGAAAAGTACCGCTCCTTTCAATGATTTTCTGAAATACGATGATTCATTATTGATCAGCAGCGTTGGGAGGAGTAGGACATTGAATGCAAAGAGAGGAATGTTCTCAACTTGTGAAAGCAGCTGACACCATTGAGAGTTCAGTGTCTGTGTGTTATTGACCTTATTGTTCTGTACTTTGCAATATGAGCTTACTTAGTTATTTGTTATTTATGGTAAATATAATTTCCAAACAAAAAGCATATTATATGGTTGATTTCAAGCTGAAAGTTGATATTTTCACTATGAAAATAACAAATGTGATGTTATGAGGAAATTTGATTTCAGCTTAAATCTTGTAAGATATTGGGAGTTAAGGGAATTCTGCAGACAAAACAGGATCCATTGAAGAATGGTATCTGTACTATGATAAAGTGAATAAAATAAATTTCTATGAGCATTTTGCATTTGGGGAAGAGTTAATGTCAACAACATGATTCGTGCTCTACTCACAGGTCGATCTATGGGCGACCATTTTTATATCCAGTGTATAAGTCAACCCTTAAATTTTTGTCTCATTTTCAGTGTCAAAAAGGTGACTGGGGGAAAAAGTCTTAATTTCTTGAGGTTTTATATTTGTTTTATATCCCAAAACCACTATATACATTTGAAAGAACAGAAGTATTTTATTTTTAATCTTCTTTATATTAAAGGAAATTAATAACTTACATTGAAGACATACACATAATATACAGAGTGTCCAGTGCTGTCGGTGCCCAATGGCTATTTCCTCAACCTTTAGTCACAGAGATATACTTCCAATTGCAAAAATGTTTTGAATTTTAAAATATTATCTTAGAAACAGTTTAAATCAATAAATGCACTTCTGAAAGAAATACGAAATATAAATTTTTATACGCGCCCCCCCCCCCCCCCCCCCCCCCCCTAAATTCACAGAGTTATGAAGCATTAAACTTTGACTTAAATCACTTTTCCGCGCATAAAAATGTCCCGTTACAGGTAACCTTTAAGGGACCGTATAAATATTGAAATTCTGTATTCAAAGTATGTTTCGATTGCATTTGCTGACATAATGTTGAGAATGAAGCAAAGCTTTTTATCGAATAGTATTTCGTTTTAGAAGGGTATTATATTCAGGGCTTGACTAAGATCTTCTGGGGTCTTTTTAAGATCTTTATTGTAATTGAGGTAACACATTATCGTAAGAGTCGTTTAAGTCAATAAAAGCATTTCTGTAAAAATTATGAAATTTAAATTTTTATACGGTAATAGACCAGTAATGAGACCAGTTGCAGCGTACCTGCAGACAAAAATAAAAAATTATGCACATTAAATCTAAAATAATAAAAGCATATAACACCTAAAAAATAACAGATTTGTAGAGAGTATCTGAATAATCTGAAATGAAATATCATGTCTGTGATAAAATGCTCAGCAGATGATAAATATTTAACATTTAATTTTCCTTCTAAAATGGCAACAGACGATAAACATTAAATTTTATATTTTGCCAGAGTTGAAAAACTGTTGTTTTGTTTATTTTGTTCCTGTTATTCTAAAGTTTCTGATGCTGTGTTTGCTCGTAGCAAATGTGAAGTGATAAACGAAAAATGTTCAATAACAGGCAGTACAATGAAATGGTGTTACTTTACAGGGAATTTCATTGGAATAAGCAAGAGGCTGCAAGGCAGTGTGCTATGAAATTCCCGAATGAAAATCATACATTCGCTAGTACTATTTTAAAAATTGTAAAGCGCTTAAGAGAAACAGGTAGTGTTCAAAATCATCCTAGATCAACAAGAATCACAGACTCAACAATGTGCATACCTGTGGAGGATGTTCTCGGATATGCCTTCGCTCATCCACAGTGTAGTGTAAGAAGCATTAGCAAAGCATGTGGATATTCTAAATATCAAGTGTGGAACATTTTATACACACATGGTGCATGGTGCTAACGGCCGTACTGTGCTGAAAACACCGGTTCTCGTTAGATCACCGAAGTCAGGCAGCATCGGGCGCTGTTAATACTTGGGTGGGTGACCACCTGGGAACACCGCGTGCTGTTGGCACATTTCGGGTGCGGTAGCCCGGTGGTTTGCGCGCTGGATTTGCTCACTGCCACAACTGCCGCCGTGTTCATGCGGAGTACGATCATGTTAAACATGTGGGTCCGTAAGTCCTTCCGAGAGGTTGGGGAAGGAGCGTACGGTCCCTGTGGATGCCTCCCCCACTGGGTTCCGGTCTAAATTGGGTGGCACTTCCCGGCCGTCCAAACAGTTACCTTACACCTTTCTGGTAGGTTGGACGGTCTGGGTCTCAACAACAACAGCACATATGGTGCATATCCGTATCACCCGATACTGGGGCAAGAATTAATGTAGGGAGACAAAAAGCATCGCTTTGACTTCTGCAATTGCATTTTAAACAAACAAGACGATATTCCATCTTTTGTTAGTGACATTCTGTGGACCGACGAGTGTCAGTTTACAAGACAGGGTATTGTAAGTACTCAAAATAGTCACTAATTGTCTCTGCAAAACCCGCACATCATTAGACCGAACAGACATCAAGTGCGTTGGTCGGTAAATGTTTGGTGTGGCATATGGAACAAGACTTTAATTGGGCCATTCATTTTTGATGGCGCTTTACCATCGGAAAACTATGCACAGATTTTACAGGGCCCAGTAAATGAATTCTTGGATGAATGTATTTCCTTACGAGATTTATCACAGAAGTGGTTTCAGCATGACTGTACACCAGCACACAAATCAATTAAACCACGTACTGTTCTAGCCGCAACATTTGGAAATAATATTATTGGGTACAGAGGTCCTGTTGATTGGCCCCCACGGTCACCAGACTTGAACCCATTAAATTACTTTCTCTGGGGTTTCTTGAAAAATAAAGTCTATGAAAAAGAATCAACGAGTCCGGTAGATTTGCTAAATCGTATTTTCGTAGCATGCACATGTGTAACACGGACTATGCTGCGCAAAGTACAGGAAGAGTTTTCTTCACGGGTGCGTTTTTGCATTGCAGCCGAAGGAAGCCACTTCGAGCAAATATTACGATAACGCGGTTTGTAATATAATTTTCAGCTTCTGAAATGCATATATTTGCATTTTAAAATATGTTTTATTTTTTAATTCAACGAGGCTGTTCTTTTTTCCTTATGTCATTTAACACAAGTTGTATTTTTTTTTTTACTTCTATTGTCAGTACAGGCTGTATTTTTGATATTTTTTTATGTGTTACAAATAATTATAACTTTAATATTGTTTAGTGTAATGTATATTGCTGCAAAAAATAATGAAATTGCTGCGAAATATTTGTCTCTCCAATTATTTTGTGTATGACCCCCATTTCTCAGCACAAAAAGTGCTCCAACTTTAAGCAGATATAACTTGGTGAATTTTGGTCGCAAAAGGATGATTTTTTTTTATTTTGCATGAAATTTTATGAGAATGATTTTCCTAAATATAACTGGTAGGACTGGGGAGCATATAAAAATTTATATTTTGTATTTCTTTTAGAAAAACATTTATTGATTTAAACTTTCTAAGATAATAGATTTTAAAATTTAAAACACTTTTGCAATTGGAAGTATATCTCTGTGACTAATGGTTGAGGAAATAGCCATTGGGCACTGATAGCACTGGACACCCTGTGTGTATATATATATATATATATATATATATATATATAATCAATTTACCAACATTGTACCATGGAAAATTTTGAATATAATAATTACCCTGCTAAAAACTATAATTTCAATAAATGTAAGAATAAAAATTGCAAAACATGCCCTTCTGCTTCTAATACTCAAATCACAAACCAAAATAACCATTTGCCTTTCTGTAAAATTTTTAATTGCATTTATCCACTTTCATGTAACATTTGTAATATATCTTATATAGTACAAACAAGCAATCCCATTCATTTACGAATGAAGAATGTTCACAGAGATCACATCAAAAAATATATCCTCAATAATAATTTTCTTCCTACATCTAATAAAATAGAATATAAACATTTTGCTAAACGTGGTTTTGAAAATATTGCTATACATATTTTGGATATTAAAATTAATACAGCTGATAGAATATTTTTTGAAAACTTTTACATTAAATGAAATTGTACTCTTTCTCCATATGGATAAAATCAATTATATCTAAATGGTAATATTGTAAAAAATAACTTTGTAGATAATCAATATTCTATTTTTAATCACCTATTTTTGAAACCCCGTTTAAATAATATAAACTCACATAATCTCAAAAGATTCAAACGAGGCAAGGGAAGCTCCATAGTTCATGATTATACAGCTGAAATTAAAAGTTTATATCATCAATTTAACAGCACTTATCAATGGAAATTAATAAAATCTTGGGTATTTACTGTTAAGAAAAACATTTTAATAATGTTAATGCTATTTTCTTAAAATTAAATGTAACTAATAAACATTTTAATCATATTTTCTATGATTTGCTCATTACTAGATCAAAGTATTTAAAAATAAAACTTAATCAATTTCATAATAATAATACACCTACTAATTCTTATTGTGTGATATATCATTTATAGATATAATCTATTACTGATATCAGAAACATGCATTTTGTGTTCATTTTTATGAAATACCTGGACTTGGTAAAGAGTTTGATCGAAATGAACAATTCATTATTAGGCCTAGGGCTTGTCCACGTATAAAGCTTTCATGCTTGGATTTTATTTGATATTATCGATTCCTTTCCATTGATGTTTTTTGATTGTCTTCAGCTTGATGACTAGAGGTTTGCATTTATATTTTCTACTTGATTGATGATTCTCTGTTTGATACTTTTATTTGTAAGGCATTCTGAAATGTTGGGGTTTTTTGAGTTGAAAATTCTCTCTATTCTTTCATTGGATTTTTAAACTTTTATTACTATATATATATATATATATATATATATGTACACACACACAAAAAAATATATTTGCTAAAACCAAAGCTAGAAAAAAAATTTAGTTATTTTTTTTTTAATTTAAATTCAAACCGATTTATTTTTTATACTTTTTAATGCAAATATATGTATACTAATATTGCGTTATTTTTATTTTATTGAAATGAATTATTATGGAGGTGTCAACTTTTATTTTCAAAAAACTTCTAAAAAATGTGTATAAATTTGATTAACTGAAATAGACCTGTTTTTTGTTTTAGTCCTCATAATGACATTACACCTAGGGCCTCCAAAAGTTAAGTATACATGGGCCATAGCTTTCATAATTTTTAAAGCTTGGTGGAAATCTTGTCAATTTTCCTATGTAATAGGGTCAATTTAGAGAAATCTATTTAAAAGTTCCATTTCTTTTTTTTTAAACAGTATAATTGATCTTTTAGTTACAAAATCAGAATTTTTTTTCCCCCTGAAACTATTTAAGATATATATTGATGTGTTTTGGAAGATCTTTATGTAACTTCTTGCATAGCTTTAACCATAAACCACTTTATAAAAAGAAGCACATCATTCATAAATAATTAATGCAAGAGACAAGATCTTCTGATAATTGCTACATACAAGGTCTTCCGATAAGTACCAGAGATGCTTATGACATACTAGTTTCTCAGATGCAGCTTTAGAAATGCCCATATGTGTGGCTGAATAGTCTAGAAGAGTCTTGAGTAGCTGAAAATCATTATAAGGTGCATCAGATGCTATAGACGCTGCTGTCCAAGCCTTAAAATACACTTGAACAAAAAAAAAATATGCATATATAACATAATCCCTTCTCTTTTACAGTGACCTTGAGCTGGAATGTGCATTTAATTTGCATTAGGGGCCTACTGTCAATATTTAGTTTTATTCTAATTCTGAATATCCAAATGGTAATATCCAATTTTTATGTGATCGATCAATAATTTGTATGTTGTTGCAATTAAATTAAATATAAATTTTTGTACAATTCTGACAATGATCAAATTTCAACTTATTGGGACTTTTTCTACTTTATTTAATATAATAAATTTTTGAAGTATTGATTTTCTATTTTAAATATTGCTTGTATTTATTTTTTTATAACTAATGAACTGTATTTATTTTTCATAGGTTCATGCATACATAATCAGTGCACTGCGGAATCAGATGCCATCCATGTTTGGTAAAGAAAGTAAGAAAAAGGAGTTGGTTAAAAAACTGACTAATGTTTATGCAGATTTGGAGAAAGAACATCAAATTCCAAGAGGTGACTTTCCAGAAATTGCACTAATGCAGGAAAAGCTAATACAACAGGATTTTAGTAAATTAAATACATTAAAGCCAAAATTATTGGAAGCTGTTGATTCTATGCTAAGAGATGATATTTCAAAAATTATGTCTATGATTCCTCGAGAACAAGAACAGATTCAAGAATCAGCACCAGTTTCTGGTGGTGCCCTCAATGCATTAGTTGACAATCCATTTGGTCATGGAAGAGGTGAAGGAGCTGATGCTGGCTCTCTGCAAGTAGATTGGGTTGTAGAGAAAGATAGGTTTAAATTTGATGCAATTTTTAATCGTTTAAATCCTATTGATGGTAAAATTAGCGGTGCTGCTGCAAAATCAGAGATGGTCAAATCAAAACTCCCAAATACAGTTTTAGGCAAAATTTGGAAACTTTCTGATATTGATAAAGATGGCCAGTTAGATATGGATGAGTTTGCTTTAGCTATGCACTTAATAAATGTAAAGTTAGAGGGTCATGATATACCAGCAGAACTGCCAGATCACCTGATCCCACCATCTAAAAAGAATTAGTTTCTTTGAAACTATCTCATTTCCTTACATTTTTATTGTTATTTCTCATTAATGAGAATGACGTTTTTTAAAATTTAGTTATGACTAAAAATTCTTGAAAACATTGGTTTCTACTTCAGATGGTTTAATGGATTTAACTTGGATAACTTGTTTTATTATCGAGCAAGTTGATGTTTATAATTTAGTTTTAAAAATAAATTTATTTGATTCAAGTGTGTCATAAAGATACCAAATGTTTTATAGAATATTTCTCTTTTGTTATTGCTTAAAATTGTTTAGAAAATGTTATCATTTGTTGCAATACATATTTCTGTGATTTTATGTGCATATTTTCTTCTTAAATCTTAAAATATTATAAAATTAAGAAAGAAATTTTCTAATCTAAATTCAATTTTTGTTTATCAAATTTTAATTTATACATATCCTATGGCCTTCAATGCTTATAGAATGAATAGTGTGCAATGAAAAGCAAGTTATTTTATGTATATTGTGACTATAACACTATCATGACTATTCAAAGGAATTTTTCTTGGTTTATGCAATGTATAACATTTCATAAACAAATACAGTATAAAACTTCTTGGTAACAGATACTTGTTGGGAATAAAAAGTTGATCACTATTATGAATAAGGGGTATTAAAAGATTCCATTTTTTTTCAATATATGTAATACTATACATTTGAAATGTGTATAATATTTAAATTTCCTGCATATAAAGCGTAACACAATGAAATAAACTGTTTTCCGATTTAAACTTTAATTTGGCTTGAAATAAACTGTTTACCAATTTAAACTTTTATTTGGCTTGAAATAGCTTGCATAGCAAATAGGAGGCGAATCCTCCCGACTCTCAAAGCGAGTTACTGGGATTGGCAAAGTGTAACGAGCAGGGGGCGGATTCCCTAGCTCTTTAAATGAAAAGAAATCAACATCTGCTACTTTCTGTAAACTTTTGTGAAATTTCATTTATTGTGAAACATGTATTTGGTTCCATTGCATGAGTATGTGGGTACACCATAAAAACAGATGAAGATATCTTCTTAAAACAAATATAATTTTCTTCTATATTTGTAATAAATTTTATCTTTCAAAGTTATTTCTGGATTTTTGTCTACAATCCATTTTTAAGACGTCTCAAAATGTTTTACATGATGTATTGCAGTAATACATTTAGTAAAAACAATTTTTTACTTATGTTATACATTGAAAGTTTTAAAAAAATATTTAAAAATTATTAAATTAAAAGTAACAAATGAATTCTTTTAAAATGGTTTGCTCTGGCCAGACACCATTAAACTAAATGTCTCTGGTCTTTCTAAGGTGTCAGCATACAGTTTGTTCTAAGATTATTTGTACAATTCACTCACCCCACATATCTGTTTTTATAGAGATACCCATTCACTTATCCAATGGAAACACAGGGCTTGACTTTAATAGACTATACTCGGGAACAACTTAATTATATGCATTTATACTTCGAGGTGAATTTTTCCATCATAAAAATATAATTCTTGAAATGTCATAAATGTATGGCTGAAATAAAGGAATGAATGATGAATAAAAATTTTTATGGTATTTGAAAATACTGAAATTTTATTATGAAATTAATTGCTTTACAGTTTTAATTTGCGTGTTTTTTACTTTACTGACTATGCACTTCATAATACCTTTAATGAATGAAATACTGAGCTCTTTTCCTTTTTGCAATCCTTAATTCAAAATCCAGAAAAAGAAAAAAAAGTTCCCTTGGCATGTGAATTTTCCTGCCTTTTTTGTTTACAGCATATTTGTTCCTTCTCGGATTTCATAAATTTTTAGATTGGTTATTTAAGCTCTCATATATAGAAATATTTTATCAAAATATAGAAACATTTTTAATATACAACTTGGCATTTATCTGTAAAAGCTTTATATTAAATGCAGACTCCAAGTTATCCCTTTCCCGACGGCGGCATTCCGGAACTACCGTGGCCCAAAGGATGGAGTGCTTTGCTTCCGAACTGTTCCCAAAGGACGGCTAATTTGTTGTGCTAAGTCTAACTCTCGAAATAAATTCACTAAAAATCACCTCTTCAACACAGAAATCTATTTTTTTTTTTTTTTTTCAGGAATAATAGAAATATATATTTTCTATTTGATGTATATTTTTCATACGAATCTCAATACAAAATACTTGTTAGTTGCTTTTACTATGAATTCTACTATTCATCATTGAAAAATATGCTAAAAAAATTATTTCCTTATCTAAATAAGGCAGCACAATATTGTGATTGATTCCAAGTATGCTCAAAAACTAAAAAAAATTCAGATATTTCAAATCTCCTGTGCAAACATCATTCACAGAAACAGCTACTGAAGCTATTGGCGTTGTAATAATAGTACACTCAGAATCTAAAGAATCATTTGCATTTTCATATTCATCTTCAGAAATACCACAGTTCCGCGAATCTTTACCATCTGCATCACTTTCATTACTGACCGGTTTGTTTATCATACGAGTATATTCTTCCACAGAAAGAAAACATCCTAGTCCAGCCATTCTTTTATTCGAAATAACCTAATAATTTCACTGCCGCACATTCTTCTAAAACCCAAACTTAAAAAAAAAAATACTCTCTTACATTTCTATAATTCACCTACAAAATCATTAAGCTAAAATCAAAACAAGACCCGAAACTCAATTATAAAACAATAGATGCTACGAGAAGTACTCTGTTTATATTACAAAACCATGTTTCACTTCTCCAGATAGAGAAATAATTCATTGGATCCCCCCTATGCCAAGGTTAGGTATCTGCAAAATACATTAGAGTTGTTCGCGTGGACATTTAACACCATCTAGTAGAAAAATAAATTTGAATAAAAACGTTCCATATGAAAATGCACTCCTGTGACAGTCATCTTTTAGGGTAAATTTTTACTCAACATAGATGCTTGACTGTCATCCTTGAATACAAGTTTGCAGCCGACGCACAGGCACGTCAACTGTCCGGAAAGGGTTAAAGTTTTGTAGTGTGTAATATGTATGCTTATGTAAAAATTCTGCATGTTTTAAAAATGTATACAAATTATCTTTAAAATAAATTCAGTTTTTGCACTTGTACATCATTCTTCGAAAATTTATTTATGTAATCTTTAAATTGTCTAAACCAGAAATTAGTAATGAATTATCAATAAAATTTAGCTGTAGCAAAGCTGAGTGTTAGATTTGTGGAATTGAGACTTTTTACCAGTTCTGTATAATCAAGTTAAGTTGTCTTCAAATGTAAACAATTTATAACCCCAGATCATAAGAGTATGGCTGTGGGGTTGATGCTTTTGGGAGACTATACAGAATATTAATGTCATGAACCAAGCCAATAAATTGAGAAATATTAGGATTATTGTTATATTTTTATGCAAGTGTATAGGAAATACTACACTATAAGATCACTTTCTGGAGCTGATCTTTATTAGTGGTGTACATGGGCTATCTTGTTTCCTGTTAGAGATGGGAGAAAATGCAATTACAAAGTTGTTAAGCATTACAAAATTAGTACTAAGCAGTTTTGTCTCTGCATAGACTGCAAAATAATGACTTTAAAAGATAATTTTATTAATCTGTATGTAACAGTGTAAATGTTGAGATATTGGGAAAACATACAGAGACATCGTGTTACATATGTACAAGCATGCATTGTTACTGAAGGTGAACATTTTCTATATCGTAAAGTCAATTTTATTCTACTGCATTATCTAAATGTTTCATTTGGAGATGAGAGTTAGATTGTATACATTGGTTTTCAAGATTTTATTCCATTTTTTGCTGAGCGACAAAAGTACTTTACAATAATAAATGCAATGTTCCACAACTATGTAATTGACTTTCCCCCTACCTCTAATTAGAAGCCAGATAGCCCTCCCATACCCCACTAAAACTGGGGTCAGCCCCCTAAAGTTATCACATTGTGTAGTGCCATTTGGGTTTCTTATACACTTGTATAAAAAATATGTAATTACCCTAATACTTCTCGAATTACTGACCTGATCCATGGCTTTTATTGACATCCTGTATACAAATTCTAAAAATAAAATTTCATTCCAGTTTTTATTATTTTTTCTAAACTAGTTATGAATATCACTGAAATGCATTATTTTTTATATAAGGGACCGTATATATGTATACAATTCTTTCCAAGTCTTGAAGTTCAGTAAAATGAAATTCATAACATCATATGCACATTAGAAAATGTTTTATTTCTTAAAAATTATTTAATCAATTATGTTTTTAGGTGAGTTTTTCCACATTTTTCAAATAGCTGTTCATAAGCACCCCAGATAAAATATTATGAAATAAGGTTTTATTAAATTTAATACTTGGTTACATCACTATGTGCCTTGATCACCGCTTGGATCTTGCGGGGTATGCTGTCCAAATGGGCCGGATAGCGTCTGCAGTGATATTGGCCCACTTGTCCGTCAATCTGGCCATCCATTCCATTGACTGCAGACGTACAACACTCCTCTTGACAGCAATTTTCAAAGCGTCCCACATTTTCTCGACATTAAGGTCAGGTGAATTGGCATGCCAAGTAAGGTGTAGATCAACCTCATGTTCTACAAACCTGTCCTGAACACATCTGACACGATGCTCAGTACAACTGTCGTCTTGGTAGACAGGTTCGGTGACAAGGCCCTCTCCAAACAGAAAGTCCACATAAGGGACGATGTGGTCATCTAAGATGAGGATATAATCCACAGCCTTTATCCGATTGCTGACTTTCACCAGTAGTCCAATGCCAGTTGCTGAAATACACCCTCAAAACATCACACTCCCACCCCCAAGCTGCACTGATTTCTGGAGACAGCCCAGATGATACACCTCTCTGGACCTCCTGGTGACTTGGAAACATGCATCATTGGCATACAAGCAGATGTGTGATTTGTCTGACCATACTACATGCCGCCAGTCATCCATTCACAGTCCAGTATCAATGTTCTTGAGCCCATTGGAGTCTCTTTTGTTTTGGGGCTGCTGTGATCCTAGGATGTTGCTGGGGTATACAGCTAAATAATTCCATGCGATGCAGCTCCTGGTGCAGGGTACGCACAGCAATAGACGGACCTGGTCCAGCATTAACCTGTGCCACCAATTGGTCCGGAAACGATTAGCGGTAGCCATGCGCCTCACGTGTCGATGATCTTTCAGGATTAGTATCGTCTTGCGGTCGATATTGCATCGCTGGGAACTATTTGTTCCAGACAAACGCCATTGCTTATACACTGTACTTACTGTAGATGCTGTCACACCCAAGAACTCTGCAACTTTGTGGCAGTGTTCCCGGCCAAACACTATGGCCCCCCCTTTATCAGTCAGTGATGTCTCTTTTGCGGCCCATTTCCAACTTTGCGAACGAACGAAGTACACTGATCTCAGGGTTTCGTAACACATTCAATTTTCCTCTATGACTTCCACGTCTGTTCTGTTCGCATATGTGAAGTGCACTGCAGACACGTTCTCTTACAGTGTAGGCTTACGTTAAATGCTGATTTCGTAATATTTTGTCTGGGGTATTTATAACATATTTATAATTGTTTTTCACTATAAGTCTATGGTTTCCCAACTTATATATAAAAATTTGAGTTTGTGACCTTGAAATTAAAAATATTGCTTACAAAATGCATATAACATGAAAGGCCATACTACTCCAAAATGTCTTATTTCAGTACAATCAATAGATTAAGTAAAAATATACAAATGTTTAAATGTGTTGGGAATTATGAAAATTTTTCAAATTAACTTCAAATTTTTATAAATAAAAATTGGGGGTTTAAATTTTGCATAGTCTTATATATAGGTGAACAATAAAATAGCCACGATTTTAAAAAATTGGAAGCGGACTGTTGATTTGACATGGAATACCTCTTAATATCATTTATTTGTCTGTGTATCACTCTTTAGCATAGTAAACTAGATTATATTTCTTATACAGCAGAAATTAAGTTATGTTTCAGACAGGGTTTTTTCATTTTATAAAATGTCTTACTTAAGTCACTTTATGTAATACAAATTTTATTTTGTTTATAAACTTCATTATTTCTGAATCTCATTTTCCATGCAAAATAATTTAATGATTATCTGTATGAGATATTTGTTATATAAGTATGTAGTTTGTTCATTGAATTCTGTATTTTAATCAAATTTTATTTGCACCCTTATTTTTATAATGTAGTGCATATAAAGTTTTCTAAAAATGTTCATCCTTGTGTACAGAAGTTTTAAGTTTCTGGTTAGTATGCTTCACTTTTGTAATTGTGTAAATCAAGAATAGAGAGTTATAGTCATGAGTCTGTAAAATATTATCAACTCCCGACTCTTATTTTTTCCACATTTTCTCTAAACTGTATGGTTAAAATCCCTCAAAAGAAAATAAACTAATTTTCAGGTGAAATTTTTTTAAATATTTAGTATTTGACTCTTCAAATCTATAATTTTTTAGACAGTTTTGCATTCTGTATAACAGCTTTTTTCAGTTATTACTTTTAATCCTGCTACTCTTGTATTTTTAATCAATAATAAACATTAAAATTGTGTTAATTGACCAGACTATTATTTTAACTTAATTTTGCTTAGACAGTTTTGCAAAGAGTCTGAAATCGGAATAGTTTTTTTTTTTTTTAACTCCCCATCCCTGGTATATATTTTATATATATATATATATATATTTTTTATTTATATATATATATATATATATATATATATATATATATATATATATATATGCACATATATATGTGTAGTTAAAACCAGACATTGTATAATACACCATTTTTACAGAGTATATTTAGGGAAAACATAGTGTTTATATCAGACAGGAAGATGCACAGTTGTACCTTTAGGAATTCACTATATATTTTTACAAGTTAACTTCAACTGTGTATCGTGTTATAAAAATCTGCCTTTCTAATTACATTTTCTTTTTGTTTGATAATATGGACATGATCACCTACTTTTGTCTTTATATTCTTTATTTTCATCTTAAATGTGTAAAGATTTTTATTACTGCTTTAGCTACTTGCTTTAGCAAAGTATAAAATTGAACTTCAATGTTGATTATATTTGTTTGTATATATATATATATCAACTATATTTTCAAATACTTATTTTCTTATTTTTACCATTTAACTATCGTTTTTAGCAAATGGTTTTTGTTTCTAAAAATTGTTACTGAGTTTAAAAGTTAACAATATAATTTTTCTCAGTCATAATTTTTTTAATTTGTCCTTTATAAATGATTATTCACCATTTCATCCAAAGAAATGTTACAAAATTAAAGGCCCCTGTATAAGAAGTTGACCTAAGAAATTGGCTGTTCAACATTTAATTTGCACAAGGCAATTTGTTGAATGAACTGTATGCAAATTTGGTCTATTTACACTGTTCAACTTATTGAATATGTAACTTTCTTGTTATTTGTCTGCACTCAGATGATCTTTTGTTTGTAATATTTTTTATTATTTAATTATTATTTATAAATATATTTCTTTTTGAAAATATAGTGCTTTTTTTTCTTGTGCTATACACCCAACTGTTTTTTTACACGGTAGATACGTTCCTCAGAAATTCGTGTAAAAAAAAGATAAGTTTCCTATAGTAAAATTGGGGATATATTTCATGTTATCCCAAAACCGTGCAAGATAAAATAAAGAACTATATTTAATTTTAAAACCATGTAAAAAAAATGCTGAAAACTGTAAATGTTCTGATATGCATACAAATGATATCTACATACATATTCAATTTTATTGAGCAATAAAACTTAAAATACATAATTCATTGGTCAAAATAAGTAGCGCAAGCAAAAAAAAAGGAATCTGTTAATCCAAAATTAAGTATAGAAAACTCAAAATTAAAAATAGAAATAAAGAAATTATATTTAGTTATGTAATTATTCCTCAATATGTTATGTAAATGTCAAACAAAATGAGTAGGTAAGAGTTATCGAATAGGGGCGATCCCCTCGAATAAGAGGATTCCCCAGTAACCTTATTCGATAACATTATAGCAGTGTGCAGTGCTGCCTAATTTTTGAAGTGTGGTAAAAACGTGAATTTTTTTATACATTGGTAACAAAGACTGCAATTTATACTAGACCACTCATGGTCATGTACATAAGTATAAGACAATGACTTTGAAATCGTATTAGATCAAATAAATTTTTCAAAAAATTAAGACTTTTTTGAACTGTGTAACTTCAAATTCGTGTAAAAAAAGAGTTGGGTGTACTTTTAATTTATAAATATGTTTATTCGAACATTTTTATTATGTGAAGTCAAGTGATAGATTTTTCAGCCATAATGGCTTTGAAGAAGAAAAATCATCATGAAAATAAATAAGTGTTTGCTAAATAAAATTTAATTAACCTGGCATAAATTTCACTAATTATGAAATTATTTCAACTATAATTGTGAACATAGTTTAGCTTCTTATTTTAAATCACTAATTTAATATAAATGGCGCTTGTGCCATCTAAGTATGAGTAATGTAAACAAATCATCATAAATATGCACTAAATAAAATTGTTTAAATTATAATAATAAATGCCTAATTATTTTATGACAGTAATTGTCAATGAAAATTTTAATTTTGACATCATCCTGTAAAAATAAAGAGAAATCGCATGTCCTGTCTGTGTCAGAAAGAACGTAAAAACATTTTTATCAAAATTAAATACACTAAATTCAAATTAATTAAATTTTAAAATGCATAAAGTAGTCAAAATGCAGCTCATGCACAACCAGAGCAAAGGTTGGAGGGAAAATATAAAAAAATAATCATTACATCATATGCAGTAAGCATTCTGATTGGTCAGTTATTGTCAAGACATTGTATGATCTTTGTGGTTGCAAATGTTCATTCAAAAAGTTGTATGCAAGAAGTTTTACCATTTAACTTCTATTATGCATAATGCAAGTTCGCACAGTAAGTTGACAATTCAATGTATTGATTCAATTCATTCCTTGTATCATGTACAGGGGTCATCTTCTCTTAATAGTCTGCTTATAAATTTTTATTGTTTTATAAAGTTTTCTGTATTTGTTAGGAAAGTATTAGGTTTTCTATTCAATTTTTATTTTATTTAAGTTTATGCTGTAATATTTATTTGAAAAATTTCTGTTTTATGCAGTTTTAATTGTTTTATTCCCAATTAAGTATTTAATTTATAAAATGTTTTGTTTTGATGTTACATTTAGTTAAGTTTCTGTAAATGATGTACATAACATTATTCACTGCTTAGGAAAACTTTATAAGTTGTGTTATATAAATCATGCAATAATGTTCTAGTCAGCAGTGTTTATGTGTAATTCACTGGTGCCTTTCCATAGACTAATTATAACATTATATTCATATATATATATATACTGGGGTTTTATTTTTTACTGAGCGATAATTAATTTTTTAATAAAACTGCAAGATTACTATTTTTAATAAATGTATATTCAAATGTGTTGCTGTGGTTTAAAAATCAATTTATATGTAAAAAGAAAAGAAAAAAAAACAGTTCCTACATATTTGATGCCAACAATTTCTGTGATCATTGAATCAATTAAACTCCCATATTTATTGTGAGTATCTGCAAGTTAGTTTGCATCGAGTTTGATAATGTTCTCTCTTGTACAGTGTCATTCATGTTGTACATTTGAAAAACACTGATATTACTACTTATTTCTAAATAAACATTATTTCGTGTATTTTTCTTTACTTTCGTGTATTTTACGATTTTATACATTTTAAATTCTTGAATTTTCTATTTAGAAATAAAAGAAGTTTGAAACTCATCCTTCAAAACTATATTTGAAGACATGAATGCCCATAGAGCAGATCGGAATACATATTTGTTAAACTATAGGTCAGCCTCAAATTAACCCTTGTGTTTATCTACATATAGGGAATATAAAATGCAAGATCAGTAAAATAGAAAGATTGTACATTAAGTTTTACCGAATTTTGCTGTTATATAATGAATCTAATTCATTCTAGTGTAACAGTTTGCACTATTAGTTTAGTGAAAACTAAAATGTATCTAGATGCAAAGTATATACAGCATGTTTGAAAAAGTCCTTTAATAACTTTTATTTCTGTAACTGTTAGTTGTAGATGTATATTTCCAATTACAAAAATGCTCCAAATGAGATAATTTATTATATAACAGTTTTAAATTGAAAAATGCATTTTCCTAAAATATATTATAATCAAACTTATACAGTCCCTTGACCCCCAAAGTTGAATTAGTAAAATTTTATTCATGCATTGACATTAAAACTAAAAGTTTGATTCTTTTATGAGCAAAATTAACAGAGATATATTACCGTATATACTCACATATAAGTGGACCCCGTACTTTCAGAAGTCCGATTCCAAGCAGGTAGGCCTATGACATACGAGTGTTGTCTCTCATCCAATTTGTTTATGCTCATTCTCATGTGACAAGCTCCAGGCATTCTTTTACCCCCAGCACGCAGTGTCCTCAAAACGGATGGGAGACAACGTTCATGTGTCATAGGCCTAGTACTTATAGTCAGTGTCAAACTCGCCAAATAGTTTATAAACCATTGGCGCATCATGTAAATATCAGTAATCCCATCTATAACCATGTCATAAAAATCACATCTATGCCATCAATTGCTGAAGCAACATTTGAATGATTTCGTAACCATTTCCCACAGATATCGCATCCCTGTTCCAAGCATCCTTGACCTTTGACACCGATAGACAAAGCCATCCAGCTAGTTTGTGACATAGCTTTTACTAAGCGAGCAGGAATCAGAAAATAGTGTTGACTATATACAAACATATGAGATTGTAATTGTTACATATGGTTAGTAAGATTTTATTCATACATTGACATTAAAACTGAAAGTTTGATTCTTTTATGAGCAAAATTTGACAGAGATATATTACTGTATATACTCGCATATAAGTCGACCCCCTACTTTCAAAAGTCTGATTCCAAGCAGATACGCCTATGACATAGAAAGAATATAGGAAAATAGTGTTGACTGTAGTACCAGTATATGAGATTGTAATTGTTACACGTGGTGGATTTATTTTGTTGAAGTAAACATTCATTATAAATATAAGTATTTATAATTTCAGATTATATTTTTATTTTAGTTTCAGAAATCATAGTTTATTTTATGTATCATATATTGCATGCAGTACTTTAAAATGTAAAACATGTATATATTTTAGCTGAAGATACCGTTGCATGTATGTACTCTTTGCTAAGCCTTCTTGTTAATTGAGAAAGACATGATTATTGTTGAAGTCTAACAATATATATTTTATTTTACTTTATGTTATGTTCACCTATTGCTTTCACTAGATAAAATGATTTATATAATTATTACTGTTAACATTTCTTAAATTTTACTTATGGATATAAAAATACTTGAGCATTTTATTTAATAGTTAAGTTATATGCAGTAAAACTCAGAATGCATGCATTAAGTGGTGAATACTTGTATTATTGTATTTTACCTGTACCAAATATCAACAACATGTCTGCTCAATTTCATTATACTATATTCTATTTCAGATATTGCTTATATTATATATGTTTAGTCTTATATCAACTTTATTTGTGTAATATATGAATAATTTAAAATAGTTCAGTAGTTTATTATGAACTAGCTTTATGTCCAGGTTTACTAGGAGTCTCACCCCCACCTCTCAGAAAAAAAGCTAAATTGTCTGCACTGGATAACATGATGTTTTTATCTAAATTATACCTATAGATATGTATATTGTACCTATGTACAGAGTTGGGCAGTATCGAAAATACATGTATTTGAAATACATTTTCAAAATACTTTTGTATTTTAAACTGAAATAACTAAAGTATTTTGAAAATGTATCGAAAATACACTTTTAGAGTATTTTGTATTTTCAAAATACTCAAAATACATTTCTTCAAATTTGAAACTATAGTGTTTAAACCGCAATTCAATGATTCGTAAAAAAGAAAATGGTTAATCTATATTTTGTCTAATCTTTGAATTCATTTCCAGCAGTTAATATAAACATCCTTTTTCAACTGGCAACGATAAAGTTGCTAATAAACGAAATGTTTAGCGTTTGCAAAGGCCTTTGAGAAAAATTGTTTCTGTTAGAAACTTCACTTAGCGTTCCTATTGGAATTATAGCATGGTGTTTGCTAAATGTTTCCTTCCTATCTATGCATGTAAAAAAAGAAGAAAGGAGCTTGAAGTTATATGCTTTGTGAAAACAGAGCTTGAAACAATTCACTATGCATTACAATTTTTTTAATAAGAAATGCAATTCAAGTCATTGCTAAGACACGATAAAAGATGGTTGATACTTCTAGTAGTGATGAAAACGTATCAAGGGAATTAATGGATTATGACGGTGAGTGGTGTGTCATATTATATGGAAAATATTTCAAAATAATATATATATATATATATATATATATGCTGTCCTGATGAGAATGCAATTTCGAACTAACCGCCATTTTTTGTGGGGTTTCAATTGATTGTTATCTATTCTTAATCTCTTATCTTAAGCTGATTGTTATTGCCTATTCTCATTTTTGCCGAGTTTTATTTTTATTTATTTTTATATACTTTTAATTGTGATTTTTGAATCCTAATATTCTTCTCATCCCCCTTTCCATTGTAGTGATATGTTACCTTCTCTCTTTATCCTTAGTCTTGGCCTATAGTTACTCATTTGTAACAGATATGCTAGAGATGGGTTTTTTTGTACATACAGTAGTTTATGCATTATTTTCGATTAAAATCATTTAATTTATATATATATATATATATATATATATATATATATATATATATATATATATTGATGATAATGGAAAAGTTAAGGCAGAATGCGATTTATGCAAACCAAAATGTTTGGCTATAAGTGGGTCTTTAAGTCACAACTAATGTCTAAATGCATCTAAAGGGAAGATTTTAGTTTTATGCAGTAGAACCTGGATTTAACAAATATTTTAGCTAGACCCTTGACATTCATTTAGTGGACCCGTCGGTCTCGGCAAACTCGTGCAAGGGATTCTTGGATATTTTGCAAAAGTGTGTGAAAACAGTAGAACGTACCATCTTTTTTGTAATTAAGAAAATTAAAATTATTATGGCTTAAACAGGAACTATTAATAAAGCAATAAAGCCTTTTGAAAGTTTAACTTGGTTAAGCAGTTAGGGTTTTAATTGAGAAAAGAAATTTTATTTAGACTGATAATTTTTATGGCTTCAAGGAATTCAATTAGCAGCTCAATGGTTTGCAGTAACGAATATTAATTACTAGCACTTTTGCCAAATACTCATAAGGTTTCCAGATAAAAAATTTGAAAAAAATATCAAACAATAAGGGAAAATGTCAAACCAATTAAAATATATTTTGTATAATTACATTAGATGAAAATCTGCATGTATCATAAAACAATTAAATGTAACTTTACTAACACTTTTATGAAAATTAAAACATAATCATCACAAAATATATACACAGTGTTTGTTTGTAATTAGTAGGCCAGATATAAAACAAAAATATTTGTCTTTTTGTATTAACAATAATTAAACATGTGGGCAGCACATGACTTTCCTCAGATAATGCCATGAATTTACTTCTTTCACCGTGGTTACTTCTTTCACCATTAACGATGTCCCGTCAAATTTGTCGCAAAATTGTTTGCCTTTGTCATTTTTAATCAATTTGACTACATTTTCGTCAATTTGGCAACATTTAAAAAGTTTTCACGCTGGCGATATTCTGCCAAATTCGTCGCCAAGCGTTATAGACTGAGAAATGGGTTATTCTTATAATAGATAAATGAGTAGTGGCAACCAAATACAAAATTATTCCCACAAAGTATATTCTCTCGTGAATGGAACGAGCTAGATCCACGAGATGACGTTAACAAATTTATCGCATAATGTTCATATGGAAAGTGAACATATTCTACAATAGTTAATTTTTTTTTTATTTTATGTGACTTTTTGATAAATTTATTTGAAAAATGTGCAATATCTCAAGAACGGTTTATGCTACCGTTCTAAAGTTTATATCAATCGGTTTCTAATGAAAAATTATATAAGAAATGATAATCTATGTAAAAGTTTTGATTTTTTGATGATTTTCTCAAAATTTTATTCGAAAATCTGGAGTCTTCCGAACATTCGATTGCGTTTAAAAACAATAGGCTTCTAGTATTCATGGATTGTAATTTTTGTACCAAATTTCATTCAAATCAATCATTCGTGAGATATCGTCTCCACAGACATCACCTCCAAAACGTTCGATTCGTATTCAGGGTTGCTTGAAACGTGCTCTCCCGTCGAAAAATCGAATTCGAATTTTTGACCCTGTCACAATACTTTCCTTATACATATTCCTATGTATATAAGGAAAGTAATAAATAGAAAAAATTAAAAACAATAAATGCACTTGAAATATTTTATTCAAAAGTATGAGTTAGTTATTCACGAACTCTACGGCTATTTTGAAATTTATCACTGTGGAACTTCAGCCAAGTAGGGGCCCATGGGATTTTACTAAATATTTCAAGATTTCCTCCTAACAAAAAAGGTTGAGAATTACTGCTTCAACCCTTTAAAAGTTTACGTGCTATATTTTGCTCTTCAGATGCAAATATTAACAAAATCTCTATCGAAAGAAGCGATTCGAACGAAATTTGGTACAAAAATGACAATCCGTGAATACTGGAAGCCTATTGTTTTTTAAACACAATCGAAAGTTCAGAATCCCCCTAAAGTTTGGAGTGAAATTTTGAAAAAATCATCAAAAAGTCAAAACCTTTAATAAAGTTACACAAATAGACATTTCTTATGTAATTTTTCCTTAGGAAACGATTGACATAAACTTTAGAACGCTAGCATAAACTGGTCTCGAGATATTACACATTTTTCAAATAAATTTATTAAAAAATCCCATAAGTTAAAAAATATATATTAATTGTTGAGAAACATGTTCACTTTCATATGTAATATCATACGATAAATTTGAAGACATCATTCTCGAGGATCTAGCTCCTTCCATTCATGAGAAAAGATACTTTGAGTAATGCTTTTGTATTTAAACGCCAATAGTCATTTATCTGCAATAAGAATAACTTATTTTTTCATCCATAACGCTTGGCGAGATTTTGGTTACAAATTTGGCGGAATGTCGCCAACTTAGCGACTTTTTTAAATGTTGCCAAATAAACAAAAATCTCGCCAAATGGATAAAAATGACGCTAAATCAATGAAAATAACGACTAATTGGCGAAAATTCAATATCATGGAAAGAATATAAATATATACTATAATAACCTTTTTTTTTTACTGTAAAAGTAGTAAATTCATTGCATGAGATAAGAAAAGTCATGTGCTGCCTCCATCAGATTTTTTTAATTATTAATTAACATGTTTTTAACATTTTACAACATAGTTGAAAAGTGTTTATGACTTTGTTCATTCTGTCTGTCCGTTAGCACGATAACTGCCGTAAAAATGACTATCAAAATGAAATTGTAGATGTTGTTCAGACGGTCTGTGGGACCTATGGGAGTATAAATGAATAATATCACCCAATTAGTTTTTGATTGAACCCAAGTTAAAAAAATGAAATACATAGAACCCTATGGAACCTAATTTTTCAAACATTTTTTAAGCAAATTTAAAATTCACAAATTGCTTCGAAAGTTTTAGGAAATATACAAATTATCCCATAAAATATATAAAAAAAAATTTCAGAAAAATATATTCGGTAGTTTTTAAAATTAAAATTAAAATAATTATACCCATTGCAGTTGGAAAGTGTTTCATAATCAATGCTTTATGCATGATTGATCTTTCTTGTTTATAAAATATTTCTATTTTGCTTAGATTACTATAGTTATGATTTTGCATTGTTAAATCAATTTATAAATTGCAGCAAAATATGTTAAATCGAATATATTTTTTCTGTGAGCTCCTTTTTTTAGGTCTATGTGTAATTTAAGATCTTAAGATAATGAAAAAATTATGATATTATAAGATACATATTTAATCCGGCATTGGCGAAACAATCGTCAACGACAATACATTCTAGTCATTTATAAATGCTAATGTTAATATTTAACAACCATAAGGCTTCTTTATTTCCAATAAAATGTATAGATAAATGTTGCATTTTAAAAGTATTTTGTATCTTATGCCCCAAATCCTACGTATTTTGCCCAACTCTGCCATGTACGAGATTTAAAACAATCTTTTTCTCCTCCACCCCCCCAAAAAAATAATAGATCCGCAGTAGCTATAAATTGGTTCTGCAGCAGATGGAGGAGGGTGAAGATGACTCATTGAGGAGGCGGTGCAAAGCGATGACTCACGGAGGTTGAGAATGCCTCATTGAGGACGGAGGAAGTATTGCGAAAGAGGGTGTTTAGGCCAGCGTGACCTTGATGCTGAGAAGGTTTGGGGCGAATTGCGAGAGAGGTATGCTATCCGCATGAACCGCCATCTTGACCTTGATGCTGAGGAGGTAATGACCTTGAGTGGATGTCGCAAGGGATTGAAATATTTGAACTATCTAATAATCTGGGGGAGGGAGGTGACCTTTGACTGGATTGCGCAATGCGATAACGGGAGCGTTGTAGACGACGACCTTTTTCCTCGGCTGCTGTTGACGTACTGCCAAACAGCAGTGTGGGCCCGACCTACCTCTCGATTTACTGGTTTAGTTCCGCGCTACTGGAAGTCGTCCACTGACGACCCAGCTGAGTCCAAGGAGGAAGACATGTGCTTTAAGCCAGTCCGAGCGACCTAGAATTGACTCAACGCCAAAGATTAACTGTAAGACTCAAGTACCACACCCCCACGGAACAGCAGAGGATGCTGAAGCCCAGAGCCACACGGCTCCAGGAAAACTCGGGAATCTTCTGGGGAACTTCTCCTAATTGAAGAAACCCGAGCTGCAAAACGCCCCAACTGCAACTGAAGTGCAGGGGCAGCCATGTAGAACGGGGACGATGAATGTCGAATGCAGTGACTGCCTAATCAATGTATCCGAAATAGCCGAGTTGAAAGACTCAAAAATTTTGAAAATTTTACAGAGGATTTCGACTTTCTACCCCTCGGTAGTTATGCAGAGGCAGCATGGAACTTAAAGAGGCGCTGTCGTTACCCGGGCATATACCTGTAAAAAAATAAGACTAAGGAGGGCCAGAAAAAAAAGGCTGCGGGAGAGACCGCGGTAGGTCCAGAGCCAGGGAGGATAACTCAACAAGTGGACGAAATATAATCCAAGAATGGGGAACCACCTCTAGGACGGGGGCCCACTCGCTAGCCTGCGGCCTATTACAGCTAAGCCAACCCTAGAAGGAAGAGAGTTGTCAGGTAAACGAGTACCGCTGGCTAATACTTAACTACTAAAACTACTAGAAGTAACTAATACAATACCTACAACTAAGCAATCCCACATACGGGACACCACTTCTAGAATTACCCTATCAAAAATAAACACCCAAGGAAGACTTTGCCCAGGGTTGAACGGCCATAGCAGGCAGGACTAGTAATGATAATTCTAGGAACACTGACACTACTTAACTAAAACTAACTTACAAACTAATGCGCACGCAGGAAAAGCACTTACACTGGCTCCGAGACGCTGAACTGGAATCTGAAAAGGAAATGTTAATGGAAGGAGGACAGGCAGGGGCTAGCTAGAGCCAAAGCTTCCCGTGTCGTCCCAAAGAACCCCTAGAACTACTTACGGTGTCAGAGGGACCACAGGCTACTTCCAGAGGGTACCCGGGCCAGAGCTTCATAAAAGGCCGAAGTCAAGACCCAGGGCTACCCTGGAAACCCTCTGTCTTGCTACTGCAGGCCCCGATGTCAAGGTCTCTGCTCACTTCTTCCTGAAAAAGAATTCGGCAGAGCGTGTTAAACAAGGGAGGGAGAGATAAGGCAGCGGGGCCAGGAATCTGCAAAGGAAGGGGGTTAGGAGCTGAAATAGAGAATGAATAGGCGGGCAGTAAAAACAGCTCGAGGCCGAGGGGACCCCCACTTAGGGGGGAAAGACCGGAGAACAAAAGACCGCCACTGCTGAGGTGGGGACACACAAACAACGGGGGCTGCTGGGACAATACCCCATCGCGGAGAGTCTCCGTGATACAAAGAATAACTGCCACTACTAAGGTGGAAAAACAGAAAAGCACATGAGAGCGGGAGCTGCTGGGACAATATCCCAGGGCAAAAAGGGCTACGGCTTAGGTGGCCAAAACCCAAACACTCAGAAACTGGGGCAATACCCCAGGAACGTGTAAGAACGAACCTGTAACCAAACCCCAGCCTGAAAAGGGCCACAACTTAGGTGGCCTGACAATTGCGTTTAGCACAATCTAATGTTGTACGATTTATTGAAAATTACAAGTTCTAACCACTTCATATCTTATGTAATCTGTTTGCACACGACACTCGATTTAGGTCACGTGATTATACTTATGACGTGGAGCGATAAGGCATTTCAATCTTGGGCATTGCGTGGATAGGTTCGGTTCGTTCATAGCTCCGACAAATTTATAGTATTTTAAGATCTTAGTGTTTTAAAAATAAATCTTATACTGTAAATGTGACACTTGAATGTTACTACCCATACAGCAAAGATCGTCACAAGTGTGACAGTGACGTTGTAATCACGTGACATATGAGTCACAATGTGATATCACAGTTGTGATTTCTATGTGACGTAGCACATTGGTAATATTGTGACCTTATTGTAACTATAGTTTGTGAAGTTTCTGCACCTTAATTAACACGTCACAATGTGACGTCACATTCGTGATTTGTATGCAACATCGCTAATTGGTGACACCATGACATTACTGTGACTATATTTTGTCACGTATCTGCAACTAAACATAAATGTCACAATGTGACGTCACATTTGTGATTTATATTTAACATCGCTAATTGGTGATACCATGACATTACTGCGACTATATTTTGCCACGTATCTGCAACTAAACATAAATGTCACAACGTGACGTCACATTTGTGATTTATATTTAACATCGCAATTGGTGACACCATGACATTACTGTGACTATATTTTGTCACGTATCTGCAACTGAACATAAATGTCACAATGTGACGTCACATTTGTGATTTATATTTAACATCGTTAATTGGTGACACCATGACATTACCGTGACTATATTTTGTCACGTATCTGCAACTGAACATAAATGTCACAATGTGACGTCACATTTGTGATTTATATTTTACATCGCTAATTGGTGACACCATAACATTACTGTGACTATATTTTGCCACGTATCTACAACTGAACATAAATGTCACGATGTGACGTCACAGTTGTGATTTATATTTAACATCGCTAATTGGTGACACTATAACATTACTGTGACTATATTTTGCCACGTATCTGCAACTGAACATAAATGTCACAATGTGACGCCACATTTGTGATTTATATTTAACATCGCTAATTGGTAACATCATAACATTACTGTGACTATATTTTGCCACGTATCTGCAATTAAACATAAATGTCACAACGTGACGTCACATTTGTGATTTATATTTAACATCGCGAATTGGTGACACCATGACATTACTGTGACTACACTTTGTCAAATATCTGCAACTAAGCTTAAATGTCACAATGTGACGTCACATTTGTGATTTATATTCAACATCGCTAATTGGTGACAGCACGACATTACTGTGATTATATTTTGTGACGTATCTGCAACTAAACATAAATGCTACAATGTGACGTTATAGTTGTTACTTCTAGCCGACGATGCGTATTAGTAACATTGGGACTTTATTGGGACTATATTTAGTGACGTTTCAACCACTTGATAAACACATAACAATGCAACGTCACATATGTGACTTATATGCAGCATCGATAATTAGTGACACTGTGAGATTACTGTGACTATATTTTGTAACTTTTCTGCAAATAAACATAAATGTTACAATATGACGTCATACTTGTGACTTGTATGCAATATTGCATATTGGTTACATTATGCCATTGATGTAACTATATTTTGTGACTTTTATGCAACTGAATATTATTGTTACAATGAGGCGTAGCAGTTGGGATTTCTATATAACATCGCTAATTGATGACACTGTAACATTGTCGTAACTATATTTTGTGTTGTTTTCGGCCCTAACCATAAATGTTACAATGCAACGTAGCAGTGGTATTGGCAAAACTATGACGGCACTGTAATAATTTATTATTACTTCTGCTGTTTAAAACAGAGCACAATAGCTATATAAACGTCACTGTTGGGTCTGGTATTTCACATCATGTATTGATGTTACCTTACACCTTTCGGGTAGGTCGGACGGTCTGGGTTTCAACATCATGTATTGATAACACTGTGAAATGTGCGATTAAGAACTTATATATTTTTTTCTTTTTCAAGACAAAGCATTTTGTAAATCCACTACGTATTTACCTTCAGCTGTAACTGCTTTCATTTAACTGTTGTTTTTCTAAGCGATACAAAAAACAGTGATCACTAGCTGCGGGACTCGCACCGAACCACAACATGTCCAGTGTAGTTTACGAGCAACGTAAATATAAGGTAATAACTGTGTATAACTATTTTTACTTTCCTTATATACATAATGTATAAGAAAAGTATTGTGACGGGGTCGAAAATTCGAATTCGAGTCTTCGACGGAAGAGCACGTTTCAAGCATCCCTGATCACGAATCAAACATTTTTGAAGGGATGTCTGTGTGTGTGTGTGTGTGTGTGTGTGAAAGTGTGTGTGTGTGTATGTGTGTATGTGTGTGTGTCAGTGAGTCTGTGAAGACGATAACTGACGAACGAATGGACCGATTCGAACAAAATTTGGTACAAAAATCGCAATTTATAAACACTGGAAGTCTATTGTTTTTATACGTAATCGAGTGTTCAGAACCCCCCTAAATTTTCGAGTGAAATTTTGAAAAAATCGTCAAAAAATCAAAACCGCTAATAAAGTCACGCAAATAGACATTCCTTATGTAATTTTTTATTAGAAAACGATTGATATAAATTTTAGAACGCTAACATGAACCGTTCTCGAGATATTGCACATTTTTCAAAAAAGTTATCAAAAAATCATATAAAATAAAACAAAAATATTTCCTATTGAGAAACATATTCACTTTTCGCATGTAAAACCATGCGATAAATTGGGTGACATCATTCTCGTGAATCTAGCTCGTTCCATTCATGAAAAAAGATTCTTTGAGTAATACTTTTGTATTTGAACGACAATAGTCATTTATCTGCTATAAGAATAACTTATTTCTCCGTCCATAACTTATTTCTCCGTCCACTCTTGCCGAGATTTTGGCGACGAATTTGGTGGAATGTCGCCAACTTGGCGATATTTTTAATTGTTGCCAAAATAAAAAAAATCTCGCCAAATGAATAAAAATGATACTAAATCAATGAAAATGACGACTAAGTGAAGAAAATGCAATATCTTGGAAAGAATATAAGTATCTACTATAAGAATAACATTTTTTTTAACTGTAAAAGAAGTAAATTCATTGCATTATATAAGGAAAGTCATATGTTGCCCACATCAGATTTTTAAGAATGAAAACTGTCCAATAATTTGTATGGCTAACTTCAATTTATGGTCAATGACCGTATTTTTATAAAAAAATATCTTATTGTGCAGTTTGACAATTTACAAAATTGTATTCAACTTTAAAATCAAAAATCAGCTGGTTGTGGGGGCCACATTTAACGTACTTTATATGTAACAAAGAAAATCCAATATTAAAATATGATGATGCACACAAAATTGTCTGACATAGATACTTTACAATTTTGTACATACAAATCAATCGAAGCACATTCCATATTTCTTAAAATTTTTAAAGAAAAATAATATATATATATATGCATGTTGTCCAAGTTGTCAGTGTTTATAGATATAATCTATTTCTGATATAAGAAACATGCATTTTGTGTTCATTTTTTTAAAATACTTGGACTTGATAAAGAGTTTTATCGAAATGATCCATTCATTATTAGGCCTAGGGCTTGTCCACGTCTAAAGCTTTCATGCTTGGATTTTATTTTATTTTATTTTATCGATTCATTTCCATTGATGTTTTTGTTTGTCTTCAGATTGATGACTAGAGGTTTGCATTTTATTTTCCACTTGATTGATGATTCTCTGTTTATATATATATATATATATATATATATATATATAATATGAAAATTCAAAGATTGAATAGAGAGAAGTTGTAACTTAAAATACCCTAACTTAAAACATGCCTACAAATTAAAAAGACGTATTAAAAATAGAATCTTCAATCATGAGGGAAAATATAATGACGTAATCACATGTAAATGTAAAATTATAAGTTCCGGAGATGAATCAAGCCGGGTGATATGATACTGTAAGATCAATACAAGTTTATGATACTGTAATAGTGGTTCAATAAATATAACCCCAGAGGTTCGCCTTCCCTGATGATGAGTGCCAGGACTCACCAATAGCTGGCTACGAAGTTAATAAAATGGCAGAGACATGTATACAAAATAATGTTCATCATAATATAGAAAAAAAATCTTTAATTTATGTTTTAAGATATAATAACATTTGTATTAAAATAATAAAATATGTCTGCTTATTCGCGATATATCTGGCGAAGCGCACACTCACATTCACAATATTTTTGGAAAAAACATTAAAATTCATTAATTTTGAGTAATTGTTCTAAAATTCACAATTTTAAAGAAAAGCGTTTGCAATTTAAGAAAATGCTCAAATGTATATTTTTATTTAAAATCGCTAAATTTATCAATTTTATTTAAAAACTTTAAAACTTGTAATTTTAAGAAAACATATAAAGCTGAAATGTACGAAAATGCGTAAAATTAAAAGTACTTCCATTCACGAATGTCACAGAGAACCGCGCTAATTCTAATGTTTCATAAAAATCTGATGTGGGCAACAAATGACTTTCCTTATATAATGTAATGAATTTACTACTTTTACTGTAAAAAAATAGGTTTTTCTTATAGTAGATACTAATATTCTTTCCAAGATATTGAATTTTCGACAATTAGTCGTCATTTTCATTGATTTAGCATCATTTTCATCCATTTGGCGAGATTTTCATTAATTTGGCAACATTTAAAAAAAGTCGCCAAGTTGGCGACATTCCGCCAAATTCGTCGCCAAAATCTCGCCAAGCGTTATGCACTAAGAAAAAAGTTATTCTTACAGCAGATAAATGACTATTGGCGTTTAAATACAAAAGTATTATTCAAAGTATATTTTTTCATGAATGGAACAAGCTAGATCCACGAGAATGATGTCACTCAATTTATCGCATGGTATTACATATGAAAAGTGAACATGTTTCTCAATAGGAATTTTTTTTTTATGTGACTTTTTCATAATTTTTTTGAAAAATGTACAATATCTCGAGAACGGTTCATGTTAGCGTTCTAAAATTTATGTCAATCGTTTTCTAATGAAAAATTACATAAGAAATGCCTATTTGCGTAACTTTATTAGTGGTTTTTATTTTTTGACGATTTTTTCAAAATTTTATTCGAAAATTTAGGGGAGTTCTGAACATTCGATTACGTATAAAAACAATAGGCTTCCAGTGTTTACGGATTGTGATTTCTGTACCAAATTTGGTTCGAATCGGTCCATTCGTTCGTCAGTTATCGTCTCCACAGACTCACTGACACACACACACACACACACACATACTTTCACACACACACATACTTTCACACACACACACACACACACACACACACACACACAGACAGACAGACATCACTTCAAAAATGTTTGATTCGTGATCAGGGATGCTTGAAACGTGCTCTCCCGTCGAAAACTCGAATTCGAATTTTCGACCCCGTCACAATACTTTCCTTATACATTATGTATATAAGGAAAGTAAAAAAAGAAAGAAAGTATTTTGTCTGGCCTTACATTACCATCTTTTACAGAGACTTTACATCTACAGAAAAATTTAATTGGTCACGTGTTGCAACCGCAGCTGCTCCATAGTTTTGGGGAAGCTGTTCTAGTATTTATCAACAATCTTAGTGGCGGGAAATTAAAGAATGCCTTGTATCATTGCGTATGCCGTAGATGTAATTTCCCACAATCGTGTTTTTAACACATTTGAATACAAATCATATCGGGCTGAGACTTATTAAATCTTCGGGTCGAGTCGGATCGTACATTTATGCGTTTCTTTGGATTCGGGCTGGGTTTAAACACTAGCGTTTCGGGTCTGTCCGAGTGGAAATCTGGATTTCGGCCTTGCAGACCTCTTATGCGCCGGCACGGATAAATAAATATAGATGAGCACCGAAAGCCTAAAATAGACTGAAAAAATCTCTAAATGACTTTTAAACAATGTTGTTCATTAATTTCAGATTAAATATATTTACAAAACATTCATTCATTTGACAATATTGAGTTTCTCGATATTTTATGAATTTTGTTATTTTGGATAAAAAACCTGATATATCGCGAGAACGGCGTATGTGTGCATTTTGTAAATGATAGCATTCGCATTTATATAAATATCCACATAAAATAGGAATTTTTGTAATATTTTATAACGTAATTATATTTTTATAACATTTTTATCGATTTTCGGAATGAAAAGTTCGTTATGTCGTGAACCTATACCGACGCATCTCATTCTCAATTTATATATACTCGTATAACACCTGGACTTATTTTTTATGTATCAATAATTTTTACTTTCCTTATATACAGTGTGTAAAGTAGAATTCGAATTCGAGTTTTCGACTAAAGAGCACTCTTCAAGCATACCTGAACACGAATCAAACGTTTTTGAGGTGATGGCTGTGTGTGTGGGTGAGTTTTGTTGTTGTTGAAACCCAGACCGTCCGACCTACCAGAAAAGGTGTAAGGTAACTGTTTGGACGGTCGGGAAGTGCCACCCAATTTAGACCGGAACCCAGTGGTGGAGGCATCCACAGGGACCGTACCCTCCTTCCCCTACCACCAACCTCTCGGAAGGACTTTCGGACCCACATGTTTAACGTGATCGTACTCCGTATGAACACGGCGGCAGTGTTGGCAGTGGCTGGAATCGAACCCGGGCCTACCGAGTGCAACTCCAGCGCGCTAACCAATGGGTGTGTGAAAGTGTGTGTCATTAAGCCTGTGAAGACAATATCTCACGAACGGAGAAATTCGAATGAATTGGTACAAAAATTACAATCCTTGAATACTCTAAACCTATTGTTTTTCAACACAATCGAATGTTTAAACCTCCCCCCCCCCCCCCTCTAAATTTTTCGGTGAAATTTTGAAAAAGTCATCAAAAAATCAAAATATTTAATAAAGTTACAAAAATAGATAAATCTTACGTAATTTTTTCTTAGAAAACGATTGACATACATTTTGGAACGCTAGCATAAACCGTTCTCGAGATATTGCACATTTTTCAAATAAATTTATCAAAAAATCGCATAAATTGAAAAAAAAATATTAACTTTTGAGAAACATGTTCACTTTTCATATGTAATATCATACAATAAATTGGGTGACTGGGTGACATCATTCTCGTGGATCTAGCTCGTTCCATTCTTGAGAAAAGATACTTTGAGTAATACTTTTGAATTTGAACGCCATTATTTCTCCGTCCATAACTCTTGGCGAGATTTTGGCAACGAAATTAGCTGAATGTCGCCAACTTTTTTAATGTTGCCAAATTAACGAAAATCTCGTCAAATGGATAAAAATGACGCTAAATCAATGAAATTGACGACTCATTGACGAAAATTCAATATCTTGAAAAAAATATAAGTATCTACTGTAAGAATAATCTATTTTATTTTTACTGCAAACGTAGTAAATTCATTTGAATATAAGGAAAGTCATGTGCTGCTCGCGTCAGATTTTTATTATCGGGTTTTAATTCATGAATGTGAATACACCTACTATTTCGAGGTTCAAAGTTCTTGTTTTTATCAATTTGATCATTTTCAGTACCCGGTATTAGTTCAATCAAATAATGGTACAAATACTGCTTCAATATCAAGACGGTAAATGTAAACTTCTTAAAATATAGAGTATATACAAAAATAAACTGGTCAACCGGTTTCAAAAGCGATGTTCAAATACTCATCTACTCAGTTGATGAGTAATAATCTTGAAATATCAATTTTTCAATAATTTTGAAAAAATTACTTTAAAATACCAAGGAATAAAAGACTACGGAATTTAAAAGAAAATAAAAAGCGAAGGAATCAACTGGTTTGGGAAGCTATATGAGCTATCTTTATCAACTAAATTCAAATAACATTTGATCAAACTAGTTTGAAAATGCCAGGAAATAAAAGCTGAAAAATTAAAATGAATGTTCCAAGAACTGAAGTAGATAGGTAATATTTTTTATATATATTTTTTAATTTTACAGTTTTTATTCTCTGGTATTATTAAATTGAACTTAGTTAAAATAGCTCATGTAATTTTTCAGATCTGTTTTTCTTTCGAAATATATTATGACTTGGCACTTTTACAATAATTTGAACGAATGTTTTGAATTTTTTTTATGCAGGTTCCTTATTTAGCTCCCGAAGCAGCTTGTTTCCATCGTTTTCGATATACTGCATAATTTCACAACATTTATTCACATGCATTTTTGGAAGTGTTTGAAACCTTCTACTAGATCTAACAAAAAACTACTAGATACGAATAAAAAGTTTTGACACTACAGTTATTTATTTCTAAAATTAAGTTAACTTATATTTTGATGTGAATAACATCTATGCTTGGGGTATCAGTAGCAAAAATCGGAGCATTACGAAAATGTAAACAATTTGGACGTTTATGTCTGCCGAACTTAATAGAAATTTAAAGACTCAACTCTCGACTTTCGTATACACGAAATCAGAATATAAAATTTCATGAAAATACATTAATACTTGTAACAGCTATAGGGTACACAAAAAAATCGAGCACTGACAGACATCACTCCAAACATAATCACAGCGTGCTCAGGGGATCCTAAAACATGAATTGGCATCACAATCTCGAAATATAAAATTTTAATGAAACAATACTTTCTCAATACTACTTATGAGGAAGTAAAAATGTAAATATTTTTTTTTATTTTGTCGGAAATATGGTCCAGATTAAGAATATATAAATATAATTTGAATATTTTAATATTTTAAGAAATAAATATTTTTTCGAAAGAAAATTAGAAAGTATCTGTCCGAGCGGGTTTTTTTCTTCTCCTTACTTTCATTAATATCTTCGAGACTATGAAACATCTATATAAAGAATAAGTGGCAAAAGTATGTATTAGGAAATTAAGTTTCCAAATATATCCCTTTTCGAAAGAAAATTAAAAAGTATCTGTCCGAGCGGGTTTTTTTCTTCTCCTTACTTTCATTAATATCTTCGAAACTATGAAAGATCTATATAAAGAATAAGTGGCAAAGGTATATATTAGAAAATTAAGTTTCCAAATATATATATATATATATATATATATATATATATATATAATTTTGGAAGTATAGTGGATATAGTTTCAATGTTTAATGAAATTATCTAAATAAAAATTCCAATATAAAATATCCGATAATTAGAAAATAATAATAATAAAATCAGTGGTCCTTGTGGACTACAATAAGAATTTTGAACATAAGTAGAAAAATGGCTATAGCTTTGAATTTTATCATAAAAGATTGATTTTCAACATCTTATTGAAATGTTATTTTCAATACAATTTATATTCTATAAAGTATTAAACAAATATAAAACTTTCTTACTTTTTCCACTCTAAAAAAAAAAAAAAAAAAAAAAAAAATGAAAAGAAACGGATAGTGTAATCAATGGTAGCTGATATGTCACAATAAAGTTTTATTATAGTTGATTGCACTAAATTAAGATTGCACAATTATTGCTCAAAGAAATATTTATTAAATTTTTTTATCATCTGCACAAAAAAGTTTAGAGAGAACGCGTTTTAATAGATATGTTTGATTGAAAAGTTATTATAGGAATTCTCCAGTACTTTTAAAATGTCTTCGAAATATTTTTCGCTTTAAGAATTCTTGAAAATGTATTTCTGGAAAAAGAAAGTAAGTTTATAATCAAAATGACACATCTACTATAAATATTTTCAAAAACTCAGTTAAAATATATCCCGGTTGGAACATATTTATTCAATTTAATTCAATTCAATTTAAGTGGCAATTGCATATAAAATCCAATTAGAGTAATCTCAAAGAACATAAAATACTAGAATACTAAACAATAAAAAGCTAAGAGCATTAAAACTGGCATTTTAAAAAAATGGCAGGTGTCACAATAAAAATATCAATAAAAATATCAATATGTATCAAGGAGGTTAACAAATTTTATATACAAAAAAATCTCTTAATGTAATTGCTGTTTTATTTGTTTGCTTGTTTTCATGTCTAATATTAACAGGTCATATGAAACTCTAAGAACGCAAGAAAGTATAGTAGGACAATGAATAATATTATTTAAAACTTCATAGTAAAACAAGAGGCAAAACTATTTACTTTTTTCTAAGGCGACAAAATCATGGATAATAACTATAAATTCTGTAATAGCACGTTTAAAATGATTACAATTATTTTTTATTATCTGTTCTCTCTGGAACAAAACTCATAATGCAGATGTATATATATATATATATATATATATATATATATATATATATATATCAGATCCATTTTGTGTTCATTTTGATTAAATACTTGGGCATGACAAAGAGTTTTTTCGAAATGAACAATTCATTTAGGCCTAGTGCTTATCCACGTCTAAAGCTTTAAAGCTTGAATTTTATTTGATTTTCTATTATTGAATGCACTTCGTTGATATTTGTTGATTATTTTTGGCTTGGTTACTAGAACTTTGCATTGCAACTTCTCTCTATTCTATCATTGGGCTGGGGGCGTAGTAACCAAAAGTGTTGTTTTCCATTTCTCCATACAAAATTTCTCCGAACTTAAATGGGTTCCGATATGTTGTTCCTGAGGGGAATGGCACCTTCTGTGCAATGCTATTGGGCACAGGTTTCGAGGCGGCCCTGACTCAGATTTGTTTGTTGGAGAGGGGACTTTGAGGATAACGCGAGCGTTTCAAATATTCAGCCGTGCGTATTTATAAAGTCACTGTTATTCCAAAATTAGAAAAAAATTGTAAATATCGATGGTGACTACGGTAAAAGTAAAGTACTCCACGCACTTGCTCTTTTCTTTTATTTTATGTTACAATCCTCTTTGTACAAGAAATATTGTTAGCGTTAGTAAATCGAATTTGAGTTTTGCATGATTTTATTTATTGCATTTTTTCATTCAAAATTAAATACTTTTTATTCAATTTATTGCTTCTTATTATTAATGAAAATAATAATTTAAAATAATCATGAAGGTGGAAAATAATGTAAAATTGTTAGGTTGAAAGTGAACAGAGCAATAATTTCTGAGTCGTGGAATGGCAACATCTATCTGTTGGCTCCCCCAGTTTGTTTATTTGCGGGAACACGCGGCAAGATGTTATTGTTAACGGATCATTGGATATCTTTGTTAAAAGGTAATTTCATTTATTTTGCAATCTATTGATCTTATAATTCAGTATTTTGTAAATAAGTATATTGCATATTCCTTTCTAATTTTATAAGTTTCTTCAGCGATTGAGATTAATTTATAACACTCTTTCCTTTGTTGCGCATTCGACGTGTATTCGATTCTTGGCCATCTGCCGAGCGTGATTCGATTAGCTTTGTTCTTGTTATGTTTTGAAAGTGGGAAGTAAGTAAATATCTGAATTGTATAACTATAATAAACTTGTAATACTGTGACATTTTCCTAACCAATTATTTTAATTTCATAGTGCAGCTACTAGTCAATTCTGCTTTTTCACTAAAAATGTGATCTTATCTTTTAAATCCGATATACTATATGTATTTTATACGTAAAATCAAATTTTTCTATATCCTCATTTTTTTTATTATTATAGTTATTTTCAATCGCGGTTAGAAATTGATAGCAGAAAATGAAGCGTTATTGGGTCCCAAGCATTTTTACTCAGTTACCAAAAGGTTCTATACTTAAACAGGGAAGTTAGACATAAAAAATTACGGCTGGGTTTAGAATCTCGTTGTCAAAATGAAATTTAAAGGTGGAAAATGCAACTAACAAATAATTTCGAATACTGTTTTTATTGCAGTTTAAAATTCTAAAATTGTGCAGTTAGATTTGGATATTTGTACAGAAAAATTGTAATGAATTAAAATTTATTCTGGCTTGTACATATTTTTGCAGAAAGAATGAGAATTATCTGTTGCATGTATAAAATATTTTATTACCTAAAATTAAAGAGTTTTTTACAATCATATGTATACGTAGAATTTAATACTAATCATATATATACAATCATATCTATACAATCATATGTATACATAAATTTGTCACTTACTGCAATATTATTGTTAAATTTCTAAACAATCCATATAAATGAAATTGAAAATCTGTCTGTCTGTATGTAAGTTTGTCTCTTTATCACGGGAGAACGAGTGAAAGAATTTAATGAAATTTTGTGGGTAGGCTTAAATTAGCCCCACTTAAAATTTAGTTTAAGTTTTTGAGACCAGGGGTTATCTAGATATTAATTAAAAATGAACAATTGAGCCTTCCATTGAGATAGCATTATGCAGACAATATGTTTTACGCCAATTTATTTGAAGAAAATTGTATCATGTCGCTTTAATGGATTTAAATCCAATGTGTTTATGTGACAGACGGATTTTTATTAAATTTTTTCCGATTTAAATAATATAGTATGTATATAAAATAAATTTGAACGATATTGCATTTTTGACTGGATTATAACAATTACGGTCTTCAGGTTTAAACATTATTATTATTGATATTTTCGGGGATTAATGATATTTTCAATTTATTACATCTTTGTTTTATTTTGGCAAAAATTGTTGAAACTCATATATGTACAAAGCGCTGATCTTCTACAACTGCACTGGTATATCTTCTAATCTACGAGAATATAAGTAGTACATGTATATTGTCATATATTAGAATGAATTACGGCCTTTAGATTTAATGTTTACGGGATTATTGTTATTTTCAATTTATTATGTCATCTATTTTAATTTGGCAAAGATTTTAGAAACTCATATGATGTAGTAATTGTAATTCTCTACTAATACATTGGTATATATTCTAATATTCGTGAATATAAGTAGTGCGGGTCCCATACAATTTTAGCACTTTTAATTTGCATATATTGGTTCAATTTCATATTTTTTTGTAAATTTGTTTACGAACAGGACCAGGATGTTTTATTCTTCAGATCTGCCTATTGAAGATAATTTTATATAGCGGGAACAGATATTCTTAAACTTCTTTTTAGTCAGGCATTAAATTAAATATTTTAATAGAATATTTTGATTAACAATATCATTTAGTATTCTATAGGAATTTGAACATGATCATGAATTTTAAATTTCTTTATATTATATGCTCCGCACGAAGAACAGGTATTACTGCTAGTTTCTCTATATATATGTGTGTAGAAATTAGTAAATTTCAGTCAGTGGTCTAAGGGACCAGTAATTTTTATGACATCATAGATCCTCAACCTTTATTGCTGGTCTGTATACAGAATTTTTAAAAATATTTAAAAAATTGAAAAACATAGGAAATACTTGAGTAGTATTATATTTTGATTTCTGTAAAAACCATAATAAAGAAAAAAGAAAAGTTATATAAATTGTAATTTAATGTTTATGGAATAAACCAGTTAAATATATCTATATAATATTTATGAGGGAGAAAAGACATCACTCCTAATTTCAACACACCATTACTAACACCACTCATTCCAACACACCACTCCCAATTTCAAGCTCTGCATAAAATAATACATAAAGGAATATATTTGAAGAAAGCATAGAAATATATAATATATATGATATTTTAGGAAACATCTTAAATATTGCATTTACACTAACTTTAATATAATAATTGGATTAAAATTTCATTTGAATAACTTAAATTGTTTCAGAAATATTGGTCATACCCCACTTAGTCACACACGTATTACATCATAAAAACATTCAATTTTGTGTTTAGTCATGCTCAGATCATGTTTAATTGTCAAAATCTTAAATTATTACGTGTTATAATATATTTTTACTCATATCATGTATGTATGAGAGATTAGAATTAACATTAAAAACTATCCTTACCTATGATACTCCTGATAATACCTTCATTATAAAGCAATGGCGATTCTCGACCGCTTTTACGTTGCAACTACAGTTCAAAATATTTCCACGTGCTCTCATTTTCTATCCAAAAATAAGTAAATTGCCATAAATTTCTTTAGAAATATGTTATATCACACCTGTATATATTATTCATACTTAATCTAAGATGGCCATGCTTAAAAATATAGTTTCGTTGTTTTATTATGATTATATGAATTTTAATTACTATTACTATTTAGTACTATTTACAGAAGTAGTTGATTATCTTTTGCTAAAGCAAAAATTATTAAATATTAATGAGTTGGTTAAATATATTTTTATATGGGTAGCATTTCGAAAGTTCTATTAAGTAATTTTACAACTTTGCAGTATAGCAAATTTTAATTTAATGAAAGATAAAATATCGTGCTTTTTTTAATCTTGTTTTTAGGGATGCAAAGAATATTCGGCTTGTCTGAATATTACTAGTATTTTGTGAAATGATTCAACCGTATACTGTTGAGAGTATTCTATATTTATAACATCACTTTAATATTTTAAGTAGATTAACTATCTTCTATTAATAAGGATACAATTCATGCCAATAAAGTGATATTAAATTACAATAGGAAAATTGCCGACTCTAGGTACAAGAATTTCCTCAACACAAGAAAAGAATATTTTATATACTAGGGATTATAATCTCAGATATTTTGTATAAATCTGGTATTTGGGGATTGCAAAATTGTTAATCCTGGGATTTGGAATTTCATTTTATCTCATTTAAAATAATTCAAATTTTATACTCTTGTATTTTTTTTTATTCTTCTATAAATATTACATGTATGTGTGGAATGAAAATAGCACTTTGAGAGCTCTTTAAAATAAGCTTTCTTTATATAGAATTTTTGAATATAATATTTTTATTAAAAGATATCTTCTAGTATTGTTTTGTGTTTGTAATGAGCATATACTGACTATGCTCATTACAAACCCATTACATAAAAACGTGTAATAGTAGAGATGGTCTTATGTAAGATACTACTACCTTAAATAATGCAATAAAACATATAAAAAAACTAGTATCTTTACAATAAATGCACCTGTGTACTTTGGAATCTTATGGCTGAATTTTAACATCTATATATGGGGGGGGGGAGAGATCTAATTTTACATTCGTAATTTGGGCATTATGACACACTTGTATTATTTTAACTATTATTCAATAGCTTATATCAAGTTATTTAAAAATGCTTAAATTGGAGTAAGTCGAAAAATTAGGGGATCAAAATCATGATCAATCAAGATGGAAATTGTACTCTTCGGCAAGGATATATTTTTAAAATGAACTGCATATTTATGTTGTATGTACATGATTTTGCAAAAAAATGCATCATACCAGGATATTTTTTTAGGTTGTGCGAAAAATTGATGATGGACATGTTTCTAACTTGCATGCAAATCGCGCAATATGGGATTTTGTAGAATAGCAAAATCCTGTTTCCCTATACTCAGTTATCCCTCGACTTATCTCAATTATTTTCCACATCTATTAAAAGTACTAGAGACAATCTGACTTATATAACATAACAACCTATTTATATATCAAATTTGGTATCATGTAGTTGAATATTTTGGGAAATATTGCATTAAAATGTGAAACTCCCGTGCCTATTCCGTGCACTGTTGTGAATGATACTGGTAAAACTGTACCTTTAGAAACTAGTGAAACTGCACCTAAAGAAAATTGCACCGTAAATTTTACATTCATCGGTAGTTTTGCAGAATATTGGTTATAAAATTTCGTAGTGCAAAGGATGTTTGCGCACAATAGAGAAATGAATGGACTGCCATAAGTTTTTTTTTTTTTTGCATAAATAGTACCTTTGAAAATGTATAGGTATCCTATTTGGCCAATAAGTGTTTTTTACATGAAAACAATACTTTCCTATAGTGAGAGAAGTATAAAAGGAACACATTTAACGAAATCAATGGTAATGTCAAACGATTCGAAGTAAATTTTTATATATATAAAAAGGTTTCTATTAAATATACGGGGTGTCCCATCAAGACTGCTCCTTGCTCGGAGTACATAAAAAGTGACCCAAGAACCATACCTCCACGACCCATAGTTTTCAAGAAAAATGCGAAAGAAAAAATATGACATCGCATGCGGTGCACGTAAAATAAGCTTTACTTGAAACATGAACATCAGTACTTGCATATGACATTATGTTTACATAGAAGGATGCTCAAAATAACCACTGCCAATAACGAGACATCCATGCGCGCACTGTAAGAATGGCAAATTGCATACGATTCTGCATTGTGCTTCAGCATCCACTTAGTTGCTTGCCTTCATGCTGCGCTCAACTTTGTGAACAAAAACACGATCCTTGATCATGTGCAGTGATCCATTCTACAGCGCTCGCATGCATACCTCGAAATGCACAGTTGTTGTTATTGAAACCCAGACCGTCCGACCTACCAGAAAGGTGTAATTGAGCATCTGCCTATGTAAACATGTAATATAGATGTACCGATGTTCATGTTTCCAATAAAAATTATTTTCCGTACACCGGATTTGACATCATACTTTATCTTTCGCATTTTTCGCAAAAACTATGGGTCATAGAGGTATGGTTCTTGGGTTATTTTTCATGTACACCGAGCGAGGATTTTCACTCTGCAGAGTTTATGCTATCTTGACGGGACACCTTGTTTATTCGTTTTTCATAGTTAGTCCTAAATTACACCATTATTATACTGGACAGTATTTAGCACTAAACATCTTATAATTTATCCTATTCATTCAATGCTGGACAGCTGGACATAAGGGAAAAATATATACCATATTTCTTCAATTTTAAGGTGCACTTTTTCCGATATAAATGTAACTAAAAACAGGGTGTGTCTTAGAACCGATGGTGTCTTGCAATTCTTTTTTTTATGAAGATAAATATAGCTCAGAGTCATTAGACTCTGCATGTGAGGTTCGCTCTTCTGATATTGATTCAGAAGAAAGTGATGAATAACATACCTACTGATAAATACTATTTCTGTTAATAAATTGAATTCTATTTGAAATAAATGAAATTTTTAGTTTTACTTTATTTATTTATTTTTAAATCAAAGCTTTTCCTCTGTTGGTGTTACGGAAATTAAGGTGGTGTCTTACAATCTTATAATGTAAGAAATACAATACATAAATTATAAAATATTATTTAAAAATATTTTTATGTAATTTTATAATGGGATAATTAATTAAAATTAGAACAAAATTGAATTGTATATTTTAGACATTCTCTACTTTTGCAAAGTAATATTTAACTTTTTAATTTATGTAGGATTTTGTGACAAGCATCTCATTCAAGTTTTTCCTGACTATCCAGTAGCTTGCTCGCACAATTGATGGGAGTGGAAGCTGAAATTGAGCATCTGTGCTGTGATAACGATGTAGTTTATCTCTGTTTAGTGCTTAGGCATTTTAAGAAACTTTTTTTCATTTTAGTATAAATAAAAAAAGGACAAGAAAATATAGTGATAAAATATTTAATTGTTATGTATTATACAGTATACTGTAAAGTGTCGTATTCTTGTATATTGTATTTTAAGAACAGACCTAAGGATTTTCATGAAATTAGGTGAACGTACCGTTATTGTATGCGAGAAGGTGATTTAACTATATTTCAACTTTGGAAAATCTTATTTACAACACCCTCCTAACCATTTAATCTCCTTTAGTAGTAAATGAGAAGTCAGTAATATCCATGTGTTTAGTTATTGGTTGTAAAATGTTTAAAAAGGAGTACAATATTCAGCTTCACCTCATTTATATAAGATAAAGGGAGTTTAGTCATTGTAAAATAGTTACTAAAATAATCCAATATTCAACTATGCCTCATTTACATAGGATCTAGATGAATTGAGATCAGTAATTAAAAATTTATCAGATATGTGTTAAAGAGCACTTTGTGGTCTAACTCAATCTGCTTAGCAAATCAGTTGCTAGCAATTGTGATATTTATATTTTAACAGTTGAAGAGAGAACTTATACCGGGACTCATGATAATGCGAAATAGTGCAATGTTTATGTTTTTAAGTAAAGTGGTGTATTTTTATAAATATTTATAAAATTTTATATCTTAAAGGGGCCTAAAGATGTCCTGTGAAACTAGGAAATGTCAGAATTTCAACTTTAATAAAGAGAACATGACACCGTTGGCAGAAGACTGATTGGATTCTAATCTCAAAAGCTATCCTTTGGATTAAGAAGATAGGCCTACAACAGAGTTTCCCCCAGGATAAAGAAGGGCAGGGTGGTGCTGTTACCAAGAAAAGGACACTTGTTAAAAAAAGGGGCACATTTTTTTATGTGAATAATATTTATGCTTGGGGTTTCTGTGACGAAAATGAGTATTGCAAAGTATCTGTCTGAACAAATGTTTTTTTCTTTCATTTTGCTTACTTTCACTTGAAATATCTTCGAAACCATATAAGATAGATATACATAGTAAACGACAAAAATATGCATTAGGAAATTTAGTTACTAAATCTATATTTATACTTTAAACAAGAAAGAGTAATCTTGCATAAGACATTGATTATGAAACACTTTCCAACTGAAATGCAATTTTATTTAAACATCTCTAAAATGCTATACATTCAGCAGTGATATTTTTAAAATTATCATAGTACAATAATTTATTTTACTTGGAAACTTAAAACTTCATTAAAAAAAGCAATGCTATAAAATCGCTTGCTTCTCTATCTAAGTAAATCGATGAATATTCCATTCATATCACTTATATTCCAGACTCCGGAGCTAAGTAATTTCGCTTAAAAAAATTCAGCAATTCTTATACAACTCATCTTACAATATCTTATTTTGTGTACATTTTGAAAAACTGCTTTGCCTACACTGACTACAAGACCAAGGAAAGAGGCATGGAAAGAACCTCTGATTTTAACATGATACATAATGTTCAGCGATTAGAAGATATGTGACAACATGCAACTCAATGACTAACTGACGAAATAAAGCCACAACATAACCAATGTTTGGAAGAACATCGAATCTCAACCAAAACTACCGAAGAACATATTCAGCAACTGCACGACATGCGACAATGTGCAACTCAATGAACAACATAACCGCCGCTTGGAAGAACAATGACGTTGATTGTTGAATGTTACAGCGAATTTCAACCGAAACCTTCAAATATAACACCTATAGAACTCGAATATGAGAATTAAAAATAGACAAAACAGCATTTTAATTCAAATATTTTAATATACTGCAAACAACAACGACAACAGAAATACTTATTTTTTGTTGCGATGTTCATTCATAATTTGCCTCTGATTTGATTTACATTATTAATTTTGATGATTTTGATTTAATATTACAATCTGAAAATAACATTTAAAATTTTAAAATTTTTTATGCACAGCAAGTTTATAACTGAATAGGGGAAACTCTTGTACTCTTGTAGGGCCATTCAGCTTTATTTTAATAATTATTATTTTACATTATTACTCTTTGAGGTAAGTAGCTACATGATTTGAAATCTTAGCAACCATTTTGAGTGAAAGAAGGTAAATATAGCAGTTAAGTAGAAGGAAAAGTTTTAATTTGATGGCCCAAAGTAAAATTCTTAACATTACTTTGATATTGATATTTAGAAGGTAAGTGCAAAGTTTTATTTTTATGTATAACAGTTAGTTTCGGTCATAAACTAAGGGAAAAGATGGAATATTAACAAATCGGAATATTTATAGAGTTTTGGCTGTGGAAGCCATTTTATAAAAAATGGCTATACCTTGTACCTAGAGCCATGGTCCTAGGTACAATATTATAATTTGTATAGTTTAAAAAATATTTATAAGGGGATGAAAAGATTTTTATATTGTAATAATAATAGATTTATAATGCAAGTTTAGAACTTTTGTATAACATTATTTGGCTTACTGTATTAGTGTTGGTGTTTTATTTATTCAGACTGGTTTTCGGGTATCGGGCTTATGACCAGTAAATGAAAATATATGCAATGTGATGAATATTTGAGTTTTCTAACAGATAGACCCTATTCAACTGAAAATGGTTTCAAATGTGGGAATTTGATGGTGAATAGGCCAATTAATAGTCATCAAGTGACAAAAAAGGGATATCTCTGCTGGAATTTGTCAGTCCTCTACATCAAACACTGAATCAATGCAATGTATAGCACCGAAATAAGTGTCCCATTTCCTTAAATCTAAAACTTATATTGTACAAAATGATGGGCAAAAATCTGGTAAATGTAGAATCCTTACTAATACTCTAGAGAAAGCTGAATTTGAAGGAGTAAAATTAAAGAAAATGATCGCCAAAAAGATAATTGTTAAGAGACCTACATTTAAAGCAGAGAAGCAATATATGTGAATTGAGTAAATGGAAAGGGACAGTTCTGAATGAATATGCATTAGGAAATGATTATGGTGATGAGACATCTAAGGAATCACCACATATGATGGAAGCTTCAGTTTCTGTAAGTGATATGGATTCTGTAATAACTTATGGGAGGGATCAAATTCAAAAAGGAAACTATTGCTTGATAAAATTAGACGGGAAGAAAACAAAAAAAATTATGTTGCAGACCAACAATAAAATACCTATAACGAATGAGTAGTCCGAAAAGTTTCTACATCAGAATGCTACAACGTCTGCGATTAGCACAAATGATGTTGTTACCTGAACCCAAAGCTATTGGAGGCTCAGAATAGCTATGTTTACTACTTACTTTTGGTATCAGTTTTACAAATTACACTGTGGAATAATACAAATATTTTCTTTTATTATTATTATCGTGATTTGAGTAATCAAATTTTGTTTAATTTGTATTGTTTATATATAAAAAATATTCTTTTCCAGGCGTAGACGAGTGTGCAAGAATATTAGTGTTTATCGACGATTCTGGATTCTGTTTGTCGAATGACAGTTGCCGTGTGAGAGTCTGGAGACGACGTGGAAACAGATCCAATCCTGCTGCGAATGTTGAACGCAATACTGCTCGACAGCGCGGCATCATGGTTTGGGGTGCTATCGGTTTCGATAGCCGGTCACTTCTGGTTCATATCAGAGGCAAATTAATGGCACGACGATATGTAAATGAGGTGCTGCGGCCAGTTGCACTGCTGTACTTTCAGCTGTAAGATAACGCATGACGGCATATGGTAGCCATCAGCTGATAAGCCTTGCAAGGTATCCAGGTGCTTCCTTGGCCTCCGCTGTCTCAAGAACTGTCTCGTCTGTCTGTCGTTTGACTGCCCTACCTCTCAGATCTGTCTGTCGTTTGACTGCCCTACCTCTCAGATCTGTCTGTCGTTTGACTACCCTGCACCCGCCTCAAACAGAGGATGACCTGTGGAAGATTGCTGAGGGCATATAGTCATATATACCTCAGGAAACTCTCCTCACTCTATTTGCATATGTTATTTGAAGGATTGCTGCTTGTATCACCGAAAGATGTGAACCTACTGCCTACTGATTACCCTGTCTATGCCACTAGTATATTTCATTATTCTTCTGGAATTAACATCACTTATTTATATATGCCATCTCTGTCTGATCTTTAACTTCAAACTCTATCCCTTCTTTCATGCTGTTGCATTTTCTGTGTTGGGTAGTGTATTTCCAGTGAAAGTAAGAAAATAAAAAACACTCACTTGGACAGATGTTAAAGTTTTTTCGAAAAGAAAAGTTTAAAATACTGAAGTTTTTCTATTACATTTATATTAAGTTAATTCTATTATATTTTTATACATTTACTAGAAAATGTACCCCACGTTACCCGAGATTAAAAACAGACTTCTGATAAAAATTATACCGGAACTCGCAGCGAATTCCCGAAAACTAAATACAATTTTAACAGCTCACTTATAACAAAAGCAAAGTAAAATAAACTGTTGCTTGGGTGCACACACGGCTATTAAATTATTGCTCATTTTGGGCAACATCGAGTACATTTTCTAGAAAATGTACCTGGCGTTGCTTGGGATATGAAATTCAATCCTTTGATTAAAATCATGAACTTGCATCGATTTATCGAAAACAAAAATAACGTGTCAACAATATACCCGCTTATGATTAACACAATTATAAAAAAAAACCATCTGCTCTGATTGTGGAGGGAAGGAATGAATCTCCGCGAGAATATCGCAGGTGCGTCATTTCGTTTTAACATACGAATATATATATATATATATAATAATAGAAGTTTGAAAATCCAATGAACGAAAAGTAAGAAGATGTATATATATTTTAAATTCTTTTAATTCTATGGATTCCTTTCAAAGTTTATTTGAAAGAGAATGTTTTGATCTTTCCTATGGTGTCAAGTTCGAAAGTCTGAATAATGTTTTTGGTCTCTAAGGAAGTCATTCGTATGAAAATAGTACTAAAACATAAATAACTAAAAAAATTTCGAATAAAAAAACAAACAAAACCCGCCAAGCTGCAACTTTTCGTGTTCTGAAGTAACTGTGTATCAAATTTCATGACCGTACGTCGATTAGAATTTACTCTACAGCCGAAAAAACGGACAAATCGATATCTTCTTTTATTATTACAGATAGTCTGGACTATATTTCCGACAAAACATGAAAAATTATTTACATTTTTATCCACTGGGTTCGGAGATATAAACGTCCAAAACGTTTGCATTTTTCGTAACTCTCCGATTTCCGCCACAGATACCCCAATCATAAATATTTTTCACATAAAAGAACCTGATGTGGATCGCACAGCGATCTTCCCCTATATAGTACAATGAATTTACTTCTTTCATGCTGAGAAAATTATGTATAAGATCCACGACACAATGTTTTTTATTTTGATTTATACATTTGGAGCTTTTTTGGATGACAACATATAAAACTATTTCTTACTCAATTAACTTATATTTCTCACAGTTCCAAATTGACTATTATCAATATTGATAGCATCTGCAATAAGCTGTATATTAAAATATTTAAAAAATTCATCAATATTACGCCCCTTTCGTTAATGCAGAGTCATTTTTGCAATTTTGACGGTAATTTCGTCAATCTGGAACGAAACAGTGTCAATCTGGCGATATTTCTCTAAATTAAGGCCAAATTTATCGCCAGATGTTGCAGATAAATAAGGAACAGCTTTTCTTATGTATTACGTATTAACTTGTTTGTGACGTCACATTGTAATGTCTCTGAACTAAAGCACCTATATATACAGCCTGACGTAAGAGCGGCCATCTTGAATCCCAGTTGAAGCGATGGCAGTACCTGACGAAACGAAGATTAGTTTCTCTTCTTTTTCTTAGGATCTCGAGAAAATTAAAGTATTCTAGACTACTTTCTTAAATGGGTGGTACAATTTTTTGAAAGCAGAAGCACCTATTTTACAGCAAAATTACGTATCAAATATCAGTCATATAACATGCGCGCGCCATTGAAATAGCACAGGCAGACGATAACTAACTGAACCGGTTGCAAACAAAATGGCGATTGTGTCAGCGGAGCCTTACTCTGAACCGTGATTTCGTAACATTGCTGTTACATCAAGTTACGTTTCAGCAATGTATTCATGTCACAGCGAAGCTACTTTGGTCATTTCCGAGGTACTTTTGTGACGTCACATTTTGATGTTTCTACGAAGTGAATTTTTGACATTGCAGTTACATCAAATTGTGTTACTATAGTGTCGCATTCATGTGACAGTGAAGCCAGAATCTCCATTTTAGGAGTATATTTGTGAAGTCATATTAACACACGATCCATTAAGCTGCGCAGGTTCTGCTCCCAGTAGGAGCTAGCTGACGCTACTTCGAATTGTCGAGGAAAGAGCAGGTTTCAAGTATGACTATTGGCTAATTGTTAAGCTTCAAAATGCAAAACTGTTACCCAAAGTGTCTTTTCTTGTGAATGGAACAAACTAGATCCACGAGAATGATATTAACAAATTTATTGCTTAATATTACATATGAAAAGTGAACATGTTTCAAAATAGCTAATACTTAAATTATTAATTTTATGAGGGTTATTTTTATTTTAACATATGCAATATCTCCAGAACGGTTTCTGCTAGAGTTCTAAAGTTTGTCATTCGTTTGCTAATGAAAATGCACACAAATCATGATCATTCACGTAACATTGAAGATTCTGATAGTTTCAAAATTTAATTTGATTTCATAAAATATAATTTTGGGTGTCTTTCGAACATTTGATTACATTTAAAATCGACATAGTTTCAGTATTCACTGATTGTAATGTATTTACCAAATTTCATTCAAACCACACCAATCGTTCGTGAGATATCACATCCAGACACTCATGGACACATACAGACATCACCTCAAAAACGTTTTATTCGAGTTCCGGGATGCTTGAAACCTGCTCTTCCCTCGACAATTCGAAGTAGTCAGCTAGCCCCTATAGGCAACAGAAGAACCTGTCCAGATATGACTTCGCAAAACTATACTCTTAAAATGGAGATTCTGGCTTCACTGTCACGTGAATGTGACATTGTAGTAACGCAATTTGATGTAACTACAATGTCAAAATTTCACTTCGCAGAAACATCAGTATGTGACGTCACAAAAGTACCTTGAAAATGACCAAAATAACTTCGCTGTGACGTGATGGTCACATTGCTGAAATGTATCTTGACGTAACAGCAATGTTACGAAATCACGGTACAGAGCCATTACAATGGGACGTTACACATAGGTTGGTATGCGACGTCACAAACGACCACGAAAATGACCAAAATGACTTCGCTGTGACGTCGATGTGAAATTGCCGAGACGTACTGTGACGTCCTGTAACATCCCAAATTCACAGTGTGACGTCGCAAAAGTACTCTTAGAATGAAAATAATAACTTCGCTGTGACGTGAATGTCACATTGCAGAAATGTTACGGAATCACGGTCCAAAGACATTATAATGTGACGTCACAAACAAGTTAATATGCGACGTCACAAACGACCATGAAAATGACCAAAATGACCTCGCTGTGACGTTAATGTGAAATTGCCGAGACGTACTGTGACGTCCCGTGACGACCCAAATTCACAGTGTGACGTCACAAACGTACCTTGAGGATAACCAAAGTAACTTCGCTGTGACGTGAATATCACATTGCAGAAATGTAACGTGACGTTACAGCAAAGTTACAAAATCACGGTCTAACGACATTACAATGTGACGTCACAAACAAGTTAATATGCGACGTCACAAACGACCATGAAAATGACCAAAATGACCTCGCTGTGACGTTACTGTGAAATTGCCAAGACGTACTGTGACGTCCCGTGACGACCCAAATTCACAGTGTGACGTCACAAACGTACCCTGAGAATGAACAAAGTAACTTCACTGTGACGTGAATATCACATTGCAGAAATGTAACGTGACGTAACAGCAAAGTTACGAAATCACGGTCAAACGACATTACAATGTGACGTCACAAACAAGTTAATATGCGACGTCACAAACGACCATGAAAATGACCAAAATGACCTCGCTGTGACGTTACTGTGAAATTGCCAAGACGTACTGTGACGTCCTGTGACGTCCCAAAGTCACAGTGTGACGTAAATCTTACGTCACTGTGAAAAAAAATGCTGTGTGGGTAGCTACAAATAGTGTCTAAAATTCAAAGTATGCCGCCACTCGAACAGTTAATTTCTAGTGAAAATAGTGTGGAGTTGTCGGTTCCTACCCTAGATGAGACAAAATCTGTGGATATTGTGTGAGATGTGATTAATTCACCCTCACCAAAGTTTGCGGTGGATTGGTTAGACACCTATCTTATGTCTTCCATAGTCCCAGCAGAAACATATACCTCTGTCAATTCACAAGTCCTCACCGAGGTCGGAAATTCAATTCAAGATCTGCTTTCTTGTGCTCTAACACACAGTGGAGTGTTATCCTCCACTACAGAATCTGTTTCGACTGAATCTACTTCTTCAGATTATGTGCAAGATGCACTCCGTCGTTGGCATTTAGGTTCTAGTGTCTATGTATATTTGAAACTTCGCCATGGGAAGCTAAAAGTGTATATATGGAAATATATCTCTAACGAACGAAATGAACTGCTGCCTAAGCGTGAAGGGGTTACATTGTCACCTGCTACTTGGAGTGAATTTTCTCAAAAATTGTGATCGTTCAATATTTTATATGTGGATACCTCTTTCGTCAGTCGCAATAAGTTTTTCTGTTTCAATGACAATGGAAAACTGCATTTACAGAAGATAATTCAATTATATGATTCAAAATTTTGTCTAACACAGTGCCATATTACCTTAGATAAAATTCAAATAACATGTTTAAAGAATTATGTTAACGACATTAGTACGAAACTTCGATAAAGTATATTTATAGAATGACTTCCTGCTCAAATATTAAAAATAAAGGACACTATAACCTTTCTACCATCAGTTACTTGTAACAAAAATTTTGCATTCCAACAATTAATCTCTTGTATTCATGACAGCATGATGTGTCATGTTATTGTTGTTGAGACCCAGACCGTCCGACCTACCAGAAAGGTGTAAGGTAACTGTTTGGACGACCGGGAAGTGCCACCCAATTTAGACCGAAACCCAGTGGGGGAGGCGTCCACAGGGACCGTACCCTCCTTCCCCTACCACCAACCTCTCGGAAGGACTTACGGACCCACATGTTTAACGTGATCGTACTCCGCGTGAACACGGCGGCAGTTTTGGCAGTGGCTGGAATCGAACCCGGGCCTACCGAGTGAAACTCCAGCGCGCTAACCAATGGGCTACCGCGCCCATCATGTGTCATCTAAGAAAACTTTTCAAATGTGTTGGTTGTGTTTCTCAAATTGGAAATCAAAGTTACCACGAATGTATTTACAGCACTCCATTAGAAATGTACGACAGAATGGCTGAACAAGTACTTCTAAATCTTGACATTAATAACACAGCAAAGAAAGTTTTGTTGCGTGGTGAAGAAGTCTGGTATGATCGAAACTGGTATGATCGAAATTTTTTCAAGTCCTTCAAATCAGAGGACTATGAATGCGCGATAAGGAAATTATTTTAACTCATTTGTTTAAATGTACAACAAATAATGGTTAATGTGTATTTTATGAAGAATAGATTCATTAAACGGATTTATATCTTTCAAACTGAACTCCTTATTTACGTTCATCAACTCATTTTTAACATGTTCTATTTTAAAATGTTATGTGATCGTAGGTTATGTATCTATACATTCAAGGATAACAGGTTTACTAATCTCGCTTTTTAAAATAAAATATAAAAAAAATTAAAAATAGATTTATTCGAATCATGTCAAATGGCTACAGTGTTTTGTAATGAAAGATATTTACACTTTACAGAGTTTAAATCATAAAATTTTTGTTCAACGTTAAAATTCTAAAATTTTATATCCTTATTTATTAAAAATAAATGCTAGGTTATGTTCCACTCTCTAAAAGTATGAAGATTCGTAAAGAATGTGGTGTTTCAATCTCTTAAGAATCCGTGAAAATTTGACTCTAGTTTCTTAAAAATCTACGAAGTTGGGATTTATTCTGTAACTAGCAGCATGCCCGTTCTTCGTACGGAGTATATAATATAAATAAACTTGAAATTCACAAACATGTGCAAATACTTATAGTATACTAAATGACATTTTTAATCAAAATATTCTATTAAAATATTTAATATAATGCTCCTAAAAAGAAGTTTAAGAATCTCTGTTCTCGCTATACAAAATTGTCTTCACGGGCAGATTAGAAGAATAAAACATCCTGGACCCCTTATGTAAGCAAATTTACAAAAAATATATAGAATTGAATCATATATCCAAAATAAATGCGTTAAAATTGTATGGGACCCGTACTAATTATATGCGCGCATATTAGAAGATATAACCTGTATTAGTAGAGTACATGTATAAATTGAAACTATCAATAAACCCGCAATCTTTAAATCTGAAGGCAGTCATTTATTTATTCCAATATATGTCAAAATGAATGTGCTAAAATTATATGGGATATACCCATACTACATATAATGTCGTCATATAATGTCGTAGATTAGAAGATATGCCCCATTATTAGTAGAAGATTACCGTATTACAATATGAGTCTCAAATATCTTTACCAAAATACAACAGACGACTTAATAAATTGAAAATATCAATAATCCCCTTAATCTTCATACCAGAAGGCCGTACTTGATTTCAATATGTATGCCAATATATGTCAAAATATATGCCAATATACCTGTACTACTTATATTCTCGTAGGTTAGAAGATATACCCGTGCATTCCTAGAAGATTACTCGTACAACGTACAATATGCGAGTGTCAGCAATTTTTGCCGCAATAAAACAATGGCGTAATAACTTAAAAATATCGATAATCTCTGAATCAATAATCCCGGAAAATATCAATAATAATAATGTTTAAACCAGAAGACCGTAATTGATATTATTTAGTCAAAAATGAAATGGCAATGACATTTATTTTATATACATATCTTCATTATTCAAATCGGAAAAGATTTATTAAAAATCGTCTGCCATATAAACACATTGGATTTAAATTCGTTGCTAAGCGACATGATACCATTTGCTTCAAATAAATTGGTGGAAAAAATATCGTCTAAATAATACTATCTCTATGGAACCTTTGTCGACATTTTCGTCAATTTAGCGACATTTCAAAAAATCGCTAAATTTATCGCCAAGTGGGACTGTAGAACTGACAGTCCCATTTTGCGACAAATTGACGAAACATCATAACAATACTATCCCCTAACAAAAGACAATTAATTTCATTTATTATTAAATTTTATCAATTTCGTGATATCTTTATGGATTTACAAACATTTTTATCAATTTGGTGACATTTTAAAAATTCGCCAAATGTGTTACTAAGTAGGATGTATGGACTGGCCGACAAATGTTACCTAAACATCGTTTCAGTATTCTCGTCTAAAAAAACAAATTTAATTTCATTGATTTGCGTCGTTTTTATCAATTTGGCGACATATCCGTCAATTTGGCAACATTTAAGAAAAGTTGCCATGTTAGCGATATTCTGCGAAATTAATTCATAGCTCTGAATTTGCAGATCTGAAGAATAAAACGTCCTGATCCCGTTTGTACTGTTCGACTACAACGAGAAGGCATTTGGGTCACGTGATTTTGGAGGAATCCATTAGTTAAATTCAATAACAGGTAGAAACGTCCTAAGAGGAACTGGTTTCCAGAATTGGCGCCTTTTGTGCGAATTAATGCATAATTTGTGCAGTACGATAAAGAGCTTTATATGTATAAGTACATTCAGTGTAAGTGTTGGGATATGGTGGAATTGTTTTCTTCATAATGATTAAAATCATCTATTACAATAATGGTTGTAAATGTTTTATTAAAATTGAAGAGTTCGTGTTGTAATACTTTTCTTGCAACTTAAACTCTTTTATTTAGTGAGAAATGCACAACGTGGCATACACACATCTCTATATTTTTATCATTATATATTTTACTTTTTATATCTTTATATAACGCGTTTAACTTCTATCAAACACAGAAAAATTTTCGTTCCAAATACTTTTGCTGCCATTGAAAACCATTTCAGTAATATCTATGCATCCCATTTTATACAGTTACATATTTCATAAAGTATTAATATTTGTTCATTTTAAAATAAATTTTAGTAATTTAATTAATTTTAAATATGTTATCTAACCATTATCCTTGTTTGTGTGTCACTATTTGGACAGTTCTGTGTTAGAACTTAGATTGCATGGCCGTGTCATCTAAGGAATCTATAACCCCTTCCCCCCCACGAGATACAAAATTTGGGAAATTATAAAAATATATAAAACATTTAAAAAATACATAAAATATTTATATTTTATATATATATACATATATTTATTTTATATATATATTTTATATATAAAATATTTAAAAAATTGTATCACTGTCGCCATTCTCAAAATTTGATTCTGCACTTTCAGTTGACTCTGAGTCATGTTCTGAAGAGGAATCGGCTCCTACCACAAAACCTATTTCCTCTATAGTTTCTTCCACTAAATTGCCAATTTCCCAATATTTATTTTCAACTTTTACTACGTGCTCACAATATTTATTCCACTGCTCCTTTGTAATACTGGCAATGGCTTCAGAAGTTAAATTTTTCATTGTTGTTAAGTTAAGTTCAGCATTAACATTCCTTTCTCGCACATACCTCTTAATGGAAGCCATATATATATTCTGAATATTATATCACAAATATTATATTCTGATTAACTAAATAAACAGATGTTAGAAGTTGGAACAGAGGTTAGACAGATTTTCAGTCGGAAGCCTAATGCTAGTCCAACGCAACGATTCTAAATGCATTCCAACAATTCTAAATTCCAAATTATTGGCGAAATACGCTCCACAAACGCGATCGCCAAACAGGTTTCTGCGTTCAGCAACCCTTTCCCTGTAATGCACAAATCGTCTGTTTGCCAGTCTTCTCCGCCTCTTCGAACGATAACTGCCATAAAAATGACTTTATCAAACTGAAAACCAGGCGATTTATATTTCAATGACGTCATTTGAATAAAGTTCATTTTTTTCGATGAAATTTTATGTTTTCAAATATAATAAATTAATGTAGTTTTGTAATACTTTTTAAAATATTACCTCTGAATGTATCGCATTTTGAAGATGTTTAAATAAAATTGCATTGCAATTGGAAAATGTTTTATAATCAATGCTTTATGCATGATTGATCTTTCTTGTTGATTTAATGCATTATATCATTGCAAAATTATAATTTCTAAATCATAATGATTTTGCAGTTTATTATTGAATTTCATCTTTATATAGTAAACTAGCTCTATTTGAATACCAATTCGCCAAGTATTGCGCTACACTTGAAAAAAGGATGGTGTTGAGAACAGTTTATACCAGCATAGCAGGAGCAGTAACATTTTATTTTATTTTGTAGCACTACAACTACTTCACAACTACTTCACAAAAAAAAATGGGGCGCGGTAGCCCATTGGTTAGCGCGCTGGAGTTGCACTCGGTAGGCCCGGGTTCGATTCCAGCCACTGCCAAAACTGCCGCCGTGTTCATGCGGAGTACGATCACGTTAAACATGTGGGTCCGAAAGTCCTTCCGAGAGGTTGGTGGTAGGGGAAGGAGGGTACGGTCCCTGTGGATGCCTCCCCCACTGGGTTCCGGTCTAAATTGGGTGGCACTTCCCGACCGTCCAAACTGTTACCTTACACCTTTCTGGTAGGTCGGTCGGTCTGGGTTTCAACAACAACAACAACTACTTCACAATGTACATAGTTTAATAGAACCTTCTCATTTTTCAGATTTTTAAGTACCACTATTATTGTTTGATATTCGCCAAAAATCAAATTAGCGCCAGACTAATGCCTAAGCCACATAGCTACCAAATTTCAAGGAAATTTAGTGAATATCTTTTGAACTACGGTAAATACATAAACTGCCGAGATATTCTCCCATTTATACAATCCGCCAATATAACATTAATAAAATGAAGTTCATCGGAAACGTTTTTGTTTCATAACTAATTATTTTATTCCAATTCATTTTTATAATTACATTAAGAGAATGGAAACATGAAGTTGATTCAAAATTATATTGCCATGTTCTAAACTCATTCATTATGTTCATAAAATGTTTCTTCCAAAATATATCAATTCTGATATTTATGAAATAAAATGTCAAATGAGTATGTACAAAAGATGCCATATAATAAAAAAATCCTTTTCTAATTACGATTTCGGGAGAGGGGCAGACAACCCCCAAATCTCCACCTTCCTCCCCAGAATACATCTTGGTAAAATGTAATGCATAATAGAGAGTGTGTTAATTTTCTCTTTCAATTGTTTTTCTCTACTAATTACCAAGTTCAACATAAAATCGACAGTTTAAAAACGTATTATTATAAACACTAAATCATTCATATTCCTTTAATAATGCAATATTTTGCCTGAAATTTTGTACATATTTAATTATAGTTATTTTAAAGGAATATATTTACAAAGCAGCATAGAAATGTTGTAAAATAAATTTAATTTATTCTAAGATTAACTTTATTTCAAGATTAAGATATCTAAAAATAGAATTTGAAAAATGTAAGACAATTATTTTGAACATGCCTTGAATCTTAGATGGTAGCATTGGGATGGATCAATACTGTTTCTGTTTCAGTGAATAATTTATTTTTTTTATAAAAATTAGATGCATTAGCACCTATAACAAAACTTGCTTTTTGCACTTTTATTAAAATAATATAAACTATTACATCACTGAAATCAATGTGGGAAGCAAGTTCATGCCTTCAAGGAAGGAGCAATTTAATCTGCTTTGGTTGCCAAAACTTCCTTTTTACTGCCCAGCATTCAGTCGGACCAAGTCGGACACTTATGGGGTTTATTCCCACTTCGTCCCTTGCGCTACCCTTTTTTAAAATAGTTGCATTTCATCCCTTATCCAATGTACCCCTGTTTCTCACCCTTTCCCCCAACTGAGAGGGGTGCAAATGACTCCCTTAGGGGATGAGCTCCGAGGAGAACAAATTAAAAATTTGCTTGTAAATATGTTGCTTGGCGTTATTTAAATATATTTAAATAATTTAGATAGAGTAAATCCTGTCTTGTCAGATATCCCTATGAAATGGATACTTATAATTGTTTTGGAGTACCATGAATATATATGTTTATGTAGTGGTTGTTGTGCAAACCCATAATTGACGAACAGAATCCAAAACTTTTTAACCTATCACTTTCTCTAGTATTGTAATGTACTCTCTAGTAGCAAAAGTATTATAACTTAATCAAACATTATAATTCCAATTTTTGACCGCTTTACAAGTTTGAATTTCAATATAACGTTTTTAGGGTCATATATTTGTATATAGTAAGTGTGTACAGTAGCATAGTGTGTACAGTAGGGGGGGGGGGGGTTAAGAGTCCTACCTCTTCTTGCTTGAAAAATTACATAAACGAAACTTAGTGTTTTCAACATCCCAAGATCCTGGCTATGTGTATGTGTGTCGAAGGAGTGTCGAAAGCCCAGACCACCCGACTCGTCCGTAGACTTAGAGCAGCTGTTTGGATGGCCGGAGGCTATGTGTATGTGTGTGTAAAAGCCTTACAAAAGGCCTTTACACACACATAGACATAGCCAGGACACCTTTACACACACATAGACATACGTAAAGGCCGTGTGTCAAAAATTCAGTTTCACTTTCACCCCACCCGACAGAGTCAATGCTTAAACCCGGCCCGAGCTCGAAGAACTTTACAGGTGTAGAACCCGAGCCCGGCCTAGCTATGTTCAAAGACCATTGAATCTCGGCCATTGTCCGGCCCGAAATAATTTATATTCAAATGTGCTAAACTTCTGAATTTGAAAGGTTTGAAAAACGCAGAATTTTTTTAAAAACACAACCCACCCGAATTTTATTGGGCTTCGTTGGGTTTTAGTGGGTATTTTCCAGAAACTCTTAAACTTTGATTTCCTCATATATGTTGTACCTAAATTGATCATTTACTAGTGAAAGCTGGGGAACATTTGTGGAAAATGTTGAGTGTAAATTTGTAAAAGTAATTAATAATGTAACTAGTTTTCAAAATTTTCTTCAAACTCAGACCAAGTTCGGGAACTGGAACTTGCGAGCCAAACCGGTAAAAATCTGAAATTTTAGCCCATGCGAGTAATTAAAAAAATATTACATCCGATTTTTTTAGCCATTTTTATACGAAATTCCATATTGAAACTTTTGAATTCAGAAAAGTAAAAAAATAAAGAATTTAGTAGTTATGAAATAATTAAATAATTTAGTAGCTATGAAAAAGAAAACATAATGATGAAATTTTAACATGAAAATGATGAGTTCATATTACTTGATAAAATAACTTAAAAAAATGACCGAAATATTGCTATCAAGATAATTTAGAAATTGCTTATAAATAATTAAACAATAAAACAGAAATTTAAATGAATAAAAAATCACCTGAAATTATCGCTTAAATTAAAGAAAAATTAGTAGCCTGCAGTCTTAATAATAATAAAAGCAAAATTTTATATCAAATGGTCATTCAACTTAGAAATACAAAAAAATGAAATGCCAATATCAAAAATATTTGAAACAAAGAAAATGACACGCAAAATCGGAAATAATTGGTGATTTCAGTAAAAAATAAAACTTGAAAAATTCTAGAATGATCAAGTAGGGAAGGGAATTTAAAATTGCTTCACAAGTATTTAAGTGCTTTAAGGTAAGTGATATTTTTAGGATGTCCTGAAAAAAAAAAACTGTATAAAACAAATTATAAATCAAGAAACTAGATTTCCTATTGAACATTTTGTCGCTTACTATTTACATTTATCTCTTATATTTACAAATATATTTCGAGTGAAAATAAGCAAAGTGAAGCAAATCATTGCTCGGACAAAGACTGTGATCTTTTCGAAAAAATATTTAAATATTGAAATCATTTTATATAATCATAATGTGCACTATATTTTCCTTTTCAACAAAATAAGTAAAAAAAAATTGTTTACATATTTAACTAATAGGTTTGGAGATATAAACGTCCAAAGGATTTATATTTATCGTACAGCTTCGATTAAGATATCTAGTATTTTAAAAATAAAAACTATAATACTGTTCTGGAGTAATATAATCTCATAAAATAAAGCTGCACAATTTAATGTCCAAAGAAAATAATGTTGAGCTTTTTTTATCACTTATCAATTATTAATGTTATGACAATTAGCTAATTCTTTAAAATAATATGTCACTCATGGCATTTTTGAAAGAACTCTGAACGTTTCTTTGAGACGGGGGCACATTTGTTTGTAATGAAAAAATGACCTAAATGTCAAAGATATTGTCGAATCGAAGGCAGATTGGGAAATTGCAAGTAAATTATTCTAAATGGAAATGAAAAATGTTTGTTCGGACAATTAGAAAAATATGTCAATGATTGTTAACCATCTTCGTGAGAAAATTTTTCAGGTTGTTCATTTTTCGAGATTTTCATTCTATGTTGTCTTCATTAGCAATATTAACAATTAAAAAAAAAATTATGGGACCTACCCATCAGTCATTTTAAATAGGGTGCAGTATACGCGACCTTCATTTTACTACACTAAATATTGAGTTTTGTATAGCGCGAATAGAGAACTTCCTTTTTGGAGCTTTAATTTAATTAAATTATTGTAATAGAATGTTTTGAATAACAATGTCATTTAGAATTCTATAGGAATGTGCACCTGATGGTAAATTTTAAGTTTCTTTATAATGTATTTTCAATACGAAAACGGGAATACTGCTAGTTATGTATAAAATAGATATAGACGAACACAGATCTTCTCAAAGGGAAATTATCTTTACTGTATATTTTTTTAACAAAGTAAAGTCATTCCAAATGGAACGGTCGCAAGGGGAACAAATCTCAATCCCTCCGGCGAGGAGGGCTGTGAAGAGAAGAAAGAGACTATTGGGGAACGCACACAGTTTCCCCCTCTACCAACAGGTGAGGACCTCAAGGTAATTAGGAGGGGTGCAGACAGGACGAAATGGGAATAACAAGAGACGCAGGATAAAATGGGAAGAGATGAAATGGGACATCACCGTCTATGGATACCCCGTCGCGTTAATTGGAGGAGGGAAGATAAGATCGCTCCTTCCCATCCTTATAATTTCACAAAAGAAATCTGTAGACAAGAATCGTTTTAGTAGTCAGCTGGATGTGATTGGTATGAGCTGTAAACTTGAATGAATGAAACTTACTGGCTAGTGCAGGGGTCGGCAACCTATTGAAACGGAAGAGCCAAAAGTTGCAATTTACAAAATTTCCCAGTTTTTAAAGAGTCACTAAAAATTTTCGTTTCAATATTATAGTATTTGCTTATATATATTAGATTTCTGATTTAAAATAAACGGCTTTAAATACGGAATAATATTTATTCATATAAAAACACAAATATAGATAGTTACATCAATGGGAGCATTGGCTTTGCATGCCTTTTGAAAGTTTGATTAAATCTGGCTTGTTGTTTTAAGTTTCAAGCACGACTCTAGATTTTTATTTGTTAGTTGACTTCTAACTTTACTTTTTATTATATTCATGCAAGAGAACGCTTGCTCGCACGAATATGTCGACCCGAAGATCGTCAGCACTCCATATGCCAACTTCTTCACCTCACTGTAGCATTCTGGACGACTATTCCATGCGCCGAATATGAGGGCCTCAACTCGCGGAATTTCTTTTAGAGCTGTCCACTTGTGCTGCGCGATGTGCATGCATTTCTGGACCTCCAACTCTTCCAACTTGCTCTTGAGTTCTGTGAACTTGCCACTCCACACGTCTTTGCTTTTCAAATCTAGCAAATGCATTTGGAGCGATCCAGCATCAATTCCAAATGGCTCGATGTTGATCTCATTTGTATTTGTGTTGAGAGGATTTACTATGAACGCGAGAGTACTTTTGTTTGTTTTGAATTGCTTGAATCTCTCAGCGAATTCATCCTTCATGTTTTTTCAAGCTATGCTGAAGTAATTCGTGTCAATAGTTGCATTGGTCTCATCGCGATATTGCTTTAGATTTTTAAAATGAAGTAATTTACCGCTCTCCATGTCTTCAACAAAAAGAAGTATTTTTTTTTAAACAAACTACTTCTTCAAGCAAGGCGTAGGCTGGGTTGCCCTTTCCTTGCAGTTTTAGATTTAGTTCATTTAGTTTCATTGTGGTATCTACCATGAAGTTGAATTTTTGCAGCCATTTGTCTTCTTCCAATTCGGGATGGTCAATGCTTTTTTCATTGACGAATGTTTTTATTTTACTCAAGCACAATGCAAAACGTTTCAATACGTTACCTCTGGAAAGCCATCGCACTTTATTGTGCAGAAATAGGTCAGAAAACTGGCTATCTATTTCTGCAAGGAAATCTTTAAACTGGCGATGGTAGAGTGCTTCTGCCAAGATGCTGTTAATAATCTTAATTACCAAGTTCATGACCGCAACTATTTCGGCCGGAAATGTTTGGGCACAAAGCGCTTCTTGATGAATTATGCAGTGAAACGTTAGAATTTCGTGGTTTACTTTTTTCTGAAGAATTGATGTTACCCCTCTATGTATTCCTGTCATACTTCTGGCTTCATCAGTTGCTATAGAAACGATTTTATTTATATCGATTCCATTGTCTTCCAGGCATTTTAGCACAACATTTGCTATATCTTCTCCACGAGTTTGCCCTGAGAGCGGTAGCAATCCTAGCAGTTCTTTTGGACCTTGGGATGACATATACCTGACGAAAAGGGTAACTTGTGCCTTGTCTTTTATGTCGCAAGACTCATCTATAGCAAGTGATAAGACAGAAGTCAGTTGAATGTCTTCCACTTGCATATGTGTTACATTTGAAGACATTTTAGCAGTTCTATCTTGTACTGTTTTAGCAGATAATGGCAAATCTTTGATTTTTTTCATGATTTCTGCTTTGTTTTTAAAATCACGAAACAGTTCTTCAGATGCACGTATAAAACAATCTTTGACATACTCACCATCTGTGAATAGTTTTCCTCTTTTTGCAATTTCTAATGATACTGCAAAGCTTGCTAGATTTACATTATTGGAAGATTGCGCCCAGTTACTTAGCATGGAACTTAACTGTTGTGTTTTTTTTGGAGCTCTTCAACAGCTTTTTTTCGTGCGTCACCGGTTGGATATTTACCAGCAAACTGGGTATGTTTTGTAGTGAAGTGTCCCTCCAAATTTGACTTCTTATTGTGTGGCAGTTTTTCGTGGCAAATGAGACAAGTCGGAAGGCCATCTGTGTTGCATATGAATGCAAACGACTCCGTCCAATCCTGATTGAATTCTCGATTTTCTTCTTCAGTTCTTCTCCTTTTTTTACCAGATGCCATGCTGGCGGCGGAGCTGAAAAAATGATTTTTTAAAATTTTACTTAGCTATCTAAAACGGCAAACAATTTATTTACCATTATTACTTCGTTTACACGATCCTCAGATATGTAATCCAATTCTGTTACTGATTTTATTATATTATACGCGTACATACCTTGAGAAGATAATTCGCTTCTAAATCGTATTCTTCTTGAAACAACAAGCGAATAGACACGAAAAAACCGCAAGTGATTAAATTAACACACATGCAACGTAACGTCGACCGCGCTATCCGAGGATGACTGACTGGCAACACGTCTAGAGCCTAGACGGTAGCTGTTTGGGTGAGACGGAAATGGAATGCAATTGACTGAAAGATAAACATGGTCACGGAGTCTCATCTCTAAGAACTAAACAATAGTTCAAATTTATCTCATTACGGTCATGTTAAGCGTAGCGATTTGTAATTAACGATTATGAAAATAGAAGCTATTGAGAAATTAAGTACTTAAAAATATATTTTCTTATTTTTTTAGGGTTTTGATAATAAATTATTAATTTTTTCGTATGGAACTGGAGAGCCGCAACTTTACATCAAAAGAGCCGCATGCGGCTCGCGAGTCGCAGGTTGTCGACCCCTGGGCTAGTGCTATAAACGTATCCATTTTAGCAGTGCAATTCTAGAAAATTGCTCCCTGCTTCCCTGTAGGGAGCGGTTTTTTTTTATTGCCTTGTCGACATCTCCTTTCTTAACAACAAATAATGACAGATTCTGCCATTAAACACAAACATATTATGAAGCTATCTCTATCCAGACGATTTGTATTGAACTAAGGAGATCTTCTTTCAGCTTGTTTTGACTATTTTGTGGAACAGACAATCTTCAAGTAATTTAGGAAAAAAATTATAAATTCATACACAGATGTTCTATAATAAATATTTTATCTTCATCAATGTTCACGGGCCCCTAAGAGTCGCCGGGCTCCAGTACCGTAGTCCCAACTGACCCCCCTTTGTGGGGGCCCTGCCCCAGAGGGTCACTCATTCATTTAAATTCAATGTTAACGATCGTATATCCTTTAAAAATTCGCTAAGTGTTATTCAAATCCTCTAAAATTCGTTACAGTTTAAAAAATATATCGATTTTAGGCCCTGAGACGTATGTACAACATTAAACACATGCCCCTTATTCGATAGTCATCCTCTAAGTATTGTTAAATTTTTGCTAAATTTCGCCCAAATATTATAATTTTAAATGATAAAAGAGTCTTAGAGCTTATGTAACATTAAAAGCATATCTCTAGTTCCCCAAACATTCGCTAAGAATCAAACAATTCACTAAAATAATGAAATTTTAGGGTCTTATATCCGTTGAAATATCGAAAAACGCATCCCTCCCCACTTCAGTATATATTAGCTAAGTATCAAGCAATTCACTAAAAATAATGAAATTCGGACAATTCGCTAAAATATTGAAATTTTAAGGTCTTCCACCCCTTATAAGTATCGTGCAATTTGATAAATTTTTCATTTAAATATAGAATCTGTTTTAAACAAAGACGTTGCAATTTCTCTGTCAACGTAAACTTCCGGTTATTATCTCATATAAAACATTTTTATTTTCAAAGAGAAGATTTACAAGGCCAAAGGGCACAAAAATATACACAGAGATACATTCCAGAAAAGGAAAACAAATTAATAAAACATTTAACAGATAGATAGCAAAAGTAAAAGACACAAGTTAACAATATCAAGACATTTAGACAAATTCAGAACACACACAGAAGTAAAACAGCAAATACATCACATGACAACGAAGAAACAGGAGTTTATCTTACTCTTTATTTCTCACAGCATCTGGGACAGACGAACGGTACTTCCAGGGTATCTGCCTTTTGCCAGAAATGTGCTCCACATAGATGTCACGACTAACCCTTACAGTATCACTTACGGACAATTTGCGTAAAAATTTCAAGTATTTATTGGAGCAAATTCTTCTAAGAATTTTATCGTTATCAGGGTCCCAGCTACCGAGAGAACCAACAATGATTGCCTCAACTCGAACATCTGTAAATCTTTTCTTGTAGAAGTTAATGAGTGGAGAATACTTTTGAACTTTCTCAGCAAGGGCGGTTCTGAAAGCCTTACCGCCATTTTGAAAAGGTCAAGTAATGTCTAGGACCAGGATAGATTCATTCTTCTGGAGCACAAGATTAGTGCGGAGAGCGGAACCAAGCATAACTCTCTGGTTAGAAGACAGAATGTTCCACTGGCCAGCCGCAGCTTTGGCGATACGCTCCACAATTTCATCGTGCCGGTTTTGATAAAGGGTCTTATAACGCATGCAATGATTTAATACATGACGGAGTGTTTCCTCCGGGTGGCGGTACCTTCGGCAGGACATGGGCAATGACCAGTCCCATCTTCGGTACTTGTTCAAAGGGACAAATCCGAGTCGGGTACGATGGACAAAGCGCCAGTCCGCAAAACGCGCCATCCCGGAAGAAGTGCGAGCTGGCGTTTGAGGTGGCGGAAACACAGGGAACTTTCCCCTGGGTCGGCAAAGAAAATAAATTCTGAGCTCTTTTCGCCCTGAAAATCTTTCTCAGCTTTTTGAAAACTTCACGTCGCTTGCGAATAACAACTTCCTCACAAATAAGGCAGACACGAAAACTCTCAGAAATAGTCCACATGACACCTAAACGTCGTGCAGCAGAAGGGGCATTCGTTCCCAATTGTATATTGGAGGCATCAGCTTCAGCAGCAGCTCTCACTTCAGGACGAGAAGGAGCAGGCAGTGGGTCACCAAAAACAAATGTTTTGGCGACATTTCTAAGACATTGATGCAAAGCAACACCACCAATTATTCGGTCCTGACAAAAAGAACACCAGAGGTTTGGGTCACTAATCCTAATCTGATGATACAGCATGATATGTCGAATTATAGAATATTTAGTCCTGTGCCATTTGTCAAAGGAGAAGTGTGATTTACAGTTGGGTTCAATATACTTCAAGGGTCTCGACAGAGGAAACAAAATATTGAAAGAATTCCTAAATCTAAACGTGCGAGGTGGGCACGAATCAAGTGCAGGAGTATCACGAAGAAGGGTAGGGTCACTCATTTGCTGAGTAACACGGGCACCTAATTGTACATTGGGGGCAATAACTGCAGTAGTTAGTCTCACCTCAGGATGACAAGGTACAGGCAGCAGACCGCCGATAAAAAAAGTCTTGGCAGCATCTCTAAGACATCGATGTACAGCAACACTACCACTTAGAAGTGTATGGGAAGTTTTTGGCAAAAAGAACACCAGTTTTTGGAATCGGTAACTTTCAAATGATGATAATCTCTAAGATGTCGAATCATGCTGTATTTATTCGTGCTCCATCTGTCAGAAGAGAACTGCTTTTTACAGTTGAGTTCAGTACACTTCAAGAGTCTCGGTAAAGGAAATAGAAAATATAAAACATTTCTAAATCTTAAAATGTGAGAGGGGCACGAATCAAGAAGGGACCGCATCATGAGAGAGTGTAGGGTGAATAGTCGGAGGGCTCCTAGCTCCCTTAAACCGACACCAATCTCTCAAACAGGTATGAAAGAGTATGGAGGTATCAACAATTTGCATACAGAAAAGACAATAATCAGTAAATGATCCAATGGTGATGTTATGAATGTCAGCAAGGTGTGACTTAACAAAGTATTTACACACAGAGAGACCAGAAGACGAGAAAGAAACACCACAGCCCTCCTCAGGACAGTTGAAAGTGTCAGGAAGGGGAAAGTGCATAAGAAGGCAAGAACCCTTTCGAATACATTTTGGTCTAACAGACTCATCAGGTAATTCATTCAAATGTCTGATCGGCTCCGCCATTGGAGAATCATTGATGGTTCCCAATTCAGAGTGGACAGGTATACAAACAGAGGATCTAACAGAAACATTAGTGGTTTTAGACTTATTTGAACTCGGGCAACTGGCACGAGAAAAGGGTCGGCTAGAAATAGCCGCAGAAGAAGCAAAGTTCTGTCGGCCACTCCTCTGGTTTATAGCGACGTCATTAGTCTGGAGGTGAGAATTCCCTAGATCAAGAGATCTACCATTGCAATTAGTATTACCCTTTTTGGCATTTCGTGGGCGAGCAGATTTTTTAATTTCAGAAGTCATAATCTTCTTGACAGTAGTTATAGTAACGGTACGACTCTCATTAATATTATCAGTTTCAAGTGAGAGGGTAGGTCTAACAAGTGGAGACCAAGGGGAGCTCAAGCATTCCAGGATATCGTCTTTTGAAGGATGTAAGGCCACCACATCATTTTCAATTATTGAGAATGGGTGTAAATTTGAACCCACAGGAGATTCCATTTAAGGCACATAATTACCTGGCTTGACACACAGACATTTGAGATTTGGTCTGAATTGTACAAAGCACAAGGACCCACATCAAATCCATGGAAATCAGTACGCGAAACATTAGAATTAAAACTAGTGAGGTTATGAGAGCTCAAAACAGCCCTAGAGTCCAGAGGGTGAGACAAAGAAGAACTATAAGGGTTATGCGTCCAACTACTCAGAGGTGGTGATTCATCTATGTAAAGAACATTATTTTTAGTCATGTCAATATAACATTCAGAGCTCTGACAGCTGAGAAGCGGGAAGATGTAATTAGACTGACCAGATTGTTCATGGTGGTTAAGTTTGTTAAAGTGTTCACAAACGCTGGCATCAGTGGACAGTTCACAAGAAGTATGTAAGACCGAGTTCGACTCCAGTTGAAGTCTATCAGAGCGCATATTAGCACAGTCAAGAGATGAACCGGAGCTGCCAGAAGAGCATAGGTCTTGGAACATCAGTAGATTGGCTTCAGGTAGGTCTCCAGTGTCAGGAATAAAAATCAAAGAGACAGGAGAACCAAGGTCAGTAAAGCATTGGGAAGACATATCACCAGTATTAGAGAGAGGTGACAAGCGATTTGAAAGATCAGCATGGACAGGAAAACAATCTAGAACAGTCTCAGGTTCCACAGGAATATCAGTCGAAGAGTCACAAGTCCTCAGTCGGAGGTCAACAGGATCCAGTTTCTCCGCACTGTCAGTAGACATGAGGACCAACCGGGGAAGGTCTAGACGAGGTAGCATTTTGGTGACTCCAGAGAAGGCGTCTGCAGGAAGGGAGTCAGAAGTACAATCAGGAGACTCAGGACAGTCAAGGGGAGTTTCATTTAGAACCATCGGAAAACCTCAGGAACCAATCGAGGAGGCTCGGAGTCATTCCGAAAAGGCACTCCATGGATACCCGAAGAATCATGCTGTTTCTCAGTGCCCGATGCATCATTACAAGGGTCACAAGAATCAGGTACAGTACCAGGCAGACCTGTTTGTAGAAGATCAGGGCAGAGTGGTGATAAGATTACCCTGGGTATCATAGAACCCTGGGTATCATCGCCTTTAAGATCTAAGCAAAGTCTGCCCATATCATACGGGTTAGCAGAAAAGTTCAAACAGGAAGAAAAGGGCAATTCAACTCGAGTAATAGGAGTTTGAGTTCTTTTCTGGGAAGGACATTCATAATTCGCACTTACAGCACTATTTGGGGAAACAGTAATAGAGGTTCCAGGAGTATCATGGCCACATGCATCAGTTCCGTCACGTGCAGCGAGAAAAGAGGCCATTTCATTTGCTTTTTGAGAGCAGACAAGTCGCGTACGTCGGCAGACTGGTGAGTCAGTAGCTACTTCCACAGGGTTGGTAGAAGATTTAGAGTTCACACAGCGATCGAAGGCACACGGACCATGCTCATCAGGCAGCTGGTTCCAGCAATCTCCTAGTAAAGGAGAACTACACATGACCACAGAAGCCCCTCGAGAGTAGAATAGAGCACGAGGTTCAGGTAGAGGTAAAAATTTCACTTTCGGAGTCACTTCTAAAGGATCAGATAGGTCAGAAGTCAATTGTTTCTCAATTACCACTAGTTCTTTAGAGTCATCCATTATAGAAGAAGAGTTCTATTTAAAATCACTAAAGTTATTAATTAACTCCACAGAGCAGCAGGACACCAAGGCAGGCCAAAGCCAGACAGTTCAGGTGGCAACGGAAATGGATTTAAAAAATTTATAAATTAGAACTTAAGTATATTTAGAAAAGGACCAATAAAAAAAATGCTGGAAAGGGCGAGTAGCAAAGTGGACTCTAGGGCAGAACCAGTTTTGAGACAATCCATGAGAATATATTTTAAAACACACATTATAGAGAAACAGTCCAAAGCACATATAAGGAATAAGTTATGAATTTGTCAGAGATTAATAAGAATGGTTAAACAAGGAAACTGACCAGTGGTCAACAAGTTTCAGGCAACGGGATATGACCAGTGGTCAAGAATGTCAAACAGCCTGAAACTGACCTGTGGTCAAGCGCTGTCGAAAAGATTGTCAAAGATGGTCAAATAAAACTGACCAGTGGTCAAACAAGGATACTACAAGGGAATTCACTTGTGGTCAAGAGGGTCAAATACAAGTCAATTAGAGAAGACTGACCAGTAGTCAACCAGAGCAACTGCCCAGTTGAAAAACGTAACAAAGTAGATTGAACTGACCATTGGTCAAACATGGTCAGAAGTTGGTGCTCACGTGATAAAAAGTGACCAGTGGTCAAAAATGGTCATCCAGTGGGCACAATCAAACATGATCATCGAAGGTGCAAGGTCAGCAGGTCACATATATTACACAAACTCAAGTAAACAGTAATACATATTAAACCATGCAGGTCAAGAAAAATAAATTCAAAACATACAAAATATGACGACATTGAAATACACTTATCCCCCGATTTACACGGCACTTGTTTTATACAATTTCGCTTTTACACGGTTTATAAATTAACAGATTTCAAAAAATTGATAAAAATGTATATTCCGTTCCATATACGCGTATACAAAGATTTGATGACATTTTTGAATTTTATTCCTTTGGTAACACTGATGAAAACAACAGGGGATTCCCTAGAACCACACCAATGATGTTAACAAATTTGTCGTATAATAATATTGCATACGAAAAGTGAACGTATTTCACGAGAGTTAATAAATTTTTAATTTTATGTAACATTTTTGATAAATTTAATTGAAAAACGTGCAATATCTCTAGAACGATTCATTCCAGCATTCTAAAGTTTGCATCATCCGTTTTTTATTGAAAATTTACATAAAAAATGACCATTTACGTAACGTCATTGAATGGTGTAATTTTTTGATGATTTTTTCATAATTTTATTCGAAAATTTGAGGATATTTCGTACATTTGATTGAGTTTAAAATCAATAGGGTTCAAGTATTCATTGAGTATAATAGTTGTACTAAATTTCATTCGAAACGTTCGATCCTTTTGTAAGATATTTCATCCACAGACTCACGAACGGAAGGACACACACACACACACACATCCCCTCAAAAACATTCGATTCAAATTCAGGGACGTTTTAATCGTGGTCTTCCATCAAATGCTCGGCCATATCAAAATATTTCCTTTTTATTATACTTTGTATATAGGGATAACAAAAAAAATCAATCATGCATAAAGCATTGATTATGAAACACTTTCAAACTTCAATGCAGTTTTATTTAAACATCTCTAAAATGCGATACATTTAGCGGTGATATTTTTAAAATTATCACAATACTACAATAATTAATTATATTTGAAAACTTCATAGAAAACAAATGAACTTTATTCAAATAACGTCATCGAAATATAAATCGCCTGGCTCTCTATATAAAATAAGTGAATATTTCATTCATAAACTTTTTTTTATTCCTTTCATTCAGCGGCGATATTTTTAAAATTATCACAATACTATAATAATTTATTTTAATTAAGAACTTAAAACCATGCAGGTAAAAGTACTTTCTAACTCCATGCTTAAAGCTTCATCGAAAAGGCAATATAGAATCGTCCGCTTCTCTATGTAAAATCTGTGAATGTTTCATTTATATCAGCTATATTGCAGATTACAGAGCTAAATAATTTTGCGTTAAAGAAATTCAGCAATTGTTATACAAGTCAGCTTACAGTTTAATGTGTTTACATTCTCCATACGTGAAAATTAGGCTTCGTTGTAGAAATGAGCAAAGTTTGATGATAAACTCCAAAATATTGTAATTGCGTTGGCGCTGTATATAGATGCACAGAAAAAAATAATAAATAAAGCGGTTTCAGGACGGATGCAACACTAAATATTAAATAAAAAGAACTTTAAAAATCACGATTTTGACACAAGATGGATGCCCTTCCCGGCTGTCCAAACAGTTACCCTACACCTTTCTCATAGGTCGGACGGTCTGGGTCTCAACAACAACAAGATGGATGCCATATTTTATTTTGAAGTGGGTCACGCGATCTCTTCATATAATATGGGTGTAATTATTATTTTAATTTTTATTTAAAAAACTACCTAACATATTTTGCAGAAACTTTTTTTATATATTTTATGGGATAATTTGAATACTTTCTAAAATTTCCGAAGCAATTTATGAATTTTACATTCGCTTAAAAAATGTTTGAAAAATTAAGACCCATAGGATTGAATGTATATCATTTTTACGGCAGTTATCATGCGAACAGACAGACAGACAGACAGAATGAACGGGTTCAGTCCAAAACTAATTGGGTGTTATTATCCATTTATATTCCCATAGGTCCCACAGACCGTCTAAACAACATACTAAAATTTCATTTTGATAAAGTAATTTTTACGGCAGTTATCGTGCGAACGGACAGACAGGCAGACAGAATGAACATTCATAAACACTTTTCAACTGTCTATTTGTCCGCCTGTCTGTCCGTTCGTAACTGCCGCAGAAATGACTTTATCAAATTGAAATTTTAGTAAGTTGTGTTGAGACTATCTGTGGAACATATGGGAATGCAAATGAATAATATCACTCAATTAGTTTTGGAGTGAACCTGGGTTGAAAAACTGAAATACATTGAAGCTTATGGAGCCTAATTTTGCAAACATTTTTTAATTTTTTCCCAAATTGCTTCGAAAATGTTAGGAAATATTCCAAGTATCCTATAAAATATATAAAAAAATTCAGCTGTTCGGTAGACTTTTAAATAAAAATTTAAATAATAATTGCACTCATATTATATGAAGAGATCACGTGACCCACTTCAAAATAAAATATGGCATCCATCTTGTGTCAGAATCGTGATTTTTAATGTTCTTTTTAATTTATATTTAGTGTTGCATCCGTCCTAAAACTGCTTTATTTTTTTTTCTTTTCTGTGCATCTATATACTGCACCAACCCAATTACAATATTTTTGAGTTTAAATGATCATCAAACTTTGAATATTTCTATAGCGAAGCCTAATTTTCACGTATGGAGAATGTAAACAAATCAAGCTGTAAGACCAGTTGTATAAGAATTGCTGAATTTCTTTAACGCAAAATTATTTAACTCTGGAGTCTGCAATATAGCTGATATGAATAAAACATTCATTGATTTTACATAGAGAAGCAGACGATTGTATTGTATTGCTTTTTCGATGAAGTTTTGAGCATTGAGTTAGAAAGTACTCCATGGGTTTTAGTCTTTAAGTAAAATAAATTATTGTAGCATTGTGATAACTTTAAAAGTATCGCCGCTGAATGAAAGGAATGGAAAGAGATTATGAATGAAATGTTCACTGCTTTTATAGAGAGCCAGGCGATTTATATTTCGATGACGTCATTTGAATAAAGTTCATTTGTTTTCGATGAAGTTTTCAAATATAATAAATTATTGTAGTATTGTGATAATTTTAAAAATATCTCCGCTGAATGTATCGCGTTTTAGAGATGGTTAAATAAAATTGCATTGCTGTTGGATAGTGTCGAAAGCCCAGACCATCCGACTCGTCCGTGGACTTAGAGTAGCTTTTTGGATGGCCGGACTGTTGGATAGTGTTTCATAATCAATGCTTTATGCATGATTGATCTTTCTTGTTTTTAAATATGTAGTATAAAAACATGGGCGGAGAAAATTTATAAAATTAAGAGGTTATTTTTTTTCTTTTTACTTTCCGTGCAATACATGGTAATGTATAGGGAAAGTATTGGAATCATGGCGAAAATCGCAATTCGACTTTTCGACGGATCTACACGTTTCGAGACCTCTCGAATGCGAAAAAACTATTTTTAGCGTGACGTCTGTGTGTGTGTCTGTGCAATGTATGTATCCACTCTAACTCAAAAACTTATGGACCGAATTTCATAAAATTTGGTAGGTCAGTCACTTGGGTATGACCCTGGTGATGATTAGTGTTTGGTACGATTCGCAAAAACAGAATCCGCCTTTTTTTGCGAAATGGCCCGTAAAAATTTCATGTATCCACTCTAGCTAAAATACTAATTGACCAAATTTCACAAAATTTGGTAGATAAGTTACTTGTACAATACTCAGGTGCTGATTAGATTTTGGTATTAATCAGAAAAGAACAGCCTGCCTTTTTTTACGCAATGGCCCGCAAAAATGTCATGTATCGTCTCTAGCTAGAATACTAATTGACTAAATTTCACAAAATTTGGTAGATAAGTTACTTGTGGGATACTCTGGTGCTGATTAGATTTTGGTATTATTTGGAAAAGAACAACCTGCCTTTTTTTACGAAATGGCCCTCAAAAATCGCCAAAATCTAAAAAAAAACTAAGTTTGTTCAAATATATCAATTAAATGCTTATTTTATACGTAATTTTTGATGAGGAAAAGAATAAGAACAACTCTATTACTCTACGACTAACCGTTCTCGAGATATTTAAGATTTTTCGCATTTAGTTATGCCACTTTTGGGGAAATGTGGAATTACCAAATATAAACAAAAATTGAATTAAAAATGCAAATGTAGTGTTATTTTGGGGTTCAATTAAACTCAATATAATGAATTATTAAAAAAATAAAGAACATATGAACTTGAGTCTTCAGAGAAAGTCATGTGCTGCCCACATCAGATTTTTTAATTTGCTAGAGCAAGATTTGTCATAAATTACGAATTGTAGTTCAAATTACGTAAAATCTGGATAAACGAGGTTCGAATTTTCAAATCTACTGCGTTATTGAAAATCCAAATGAAATGAGTGTGATTTATGAAATCAAGACGAGTTTCCCTTCTTCTGCCGGGGAATTCTTGGTCATCCAATCTTCTCCATTCTGCTATATTTTGTGTGTAGTGAAATCTTTAAGGAGGTAGCATTGCACCACTCATCGGAATGAAAGACATCGCCAGCTATTCTCTCTGCCTTGGACAATTCTTTTAGGCCTGATGACATAACGCGGGATCAGTAATGGAAAGTTTGAGAGTTCCCCCACTATCGAGGATCTGCGGCCCAAGATCCGCGATGGTGAGGGATAGGTTCGAACTCTGAACATTAAGTTTACTGATCCCGCACTATGCTATTAGGACTAAAAGAATTGTCCAAGGCAGAGGGAATAGCTGGCGATGACTTTCTTAGCGATGAGTGACGCACATCCTCTTAATACAAGTAAGAAATAGAGAAATCGAATTCTAACTTCAGGAATGATAAATAAAAAAATTCAAAATGATACATTCTGAATAAAGAAATATCAGAAAGCAATTATCTTATCTTCGGCTCATTTCGAGATATTCTTTTGAATTCATTTCAATTGTCCTCTCCTTAATCATATTTGTGTGATAAAAATCTACTGAAATGCTTAAAATAATTATCAGAATTGGCTCGTTGGCCAGGGAAAAAAACACCTCGTGAGATTTCAGATAAGATTACTTTGTATTCCCATTAGCCACCTAAAAATTACAAAACAATAGAGAATTTAGGGAAATATCCCAACCCTGTGAAACAAAATGCAATTCGTACACTGTGAAACAAAATGCAGGAAGAACGGTCTGAACCGTGATTTATCTTGATGGATCCCAGAGAGAGTCGAAGACAACGTGTTATTACCACATAGAGGGCGCTTCTCTTTTGTTTAACCTCCTTAACATCTTTCGATTCCTTTTACAAATAATCGCCAGATTAGGCACGTTCGTACCAGAACGTACAATTTCTCTTTAGAGAATCTTAATCTACGCATTTTTAAATCTAAAACATGCACAGGTTTAAAATGATTAGATTAGGTTTCTGCAAAATATATGATTTTCACATTTTGTTACGGTTGTTTTAGTTTTATTTTCCAATATAATATTTCCAAAAATGTATTATTTCAAATTTGTTTTAAATTATTTCTTTTTGGATCATATTCTACATCAAAAGTAATCACTTTCTTAACGAAATTGTTAACGAGATATAGTTATTAATTGTGTAAATCACTATAGTAAACATGTTAAACAGTTTCTATTTCAAAATCACGAAATTTCGTTTACAGATGGTTCTTTGTTTGTTCCCTTCTCAAATTCAATTGTGTAAATATTCTATTGTGTAACCTTGAAGCATAGATATATATTTTTCACTTAAAATAAATCAATACATAATAAATTTAACTCCTCTTCCCTTTTGACCTTGATTTTATAAGATAAATCATACATATAATTTATCGCTTTTTACAACATTTCTGCATATGACATATAGCATACATGACAAATCTGATTTGTATACATTAATAATGGGTTGTTTGATTATTATATTAGTAATATATTAGTATTATATTAGTAATGGGTCAGATGAATTTGATTAAAAAATAAAAAAAATTGTATAAAATGAAACTTCATCCAATAAACTTCGATTTTAATATTTTAAAAAATGCATACGGGGATGCAGTATTTTTATGGCACTTTTGAAAAAATAAATTATTATATTAATAATTCTTAATATATAATTTTATTGCATTTTTTAAAAAACGGAATTCATTTCTATTAATACATTTGTACAACAAATGTATCAGTAGAGTGCCTATAAGGTCATGAGGATAGAAGACTATTTTGTACATGAGTTCTTAAAAATGTAGTATTTTGTTGATTCGGTTCAAAATGTAAGGTTCCAATTTAAAGGGAAATTTATATTAATCGTCAAATGAAATAAAAAAATATCGAATTGCCATGAAAAGAGCATATTTCTATCAATGCTTCTACATTTTGCTTCTACATTTAGACTTCTGAGGTTCTTCAGAGTAAACATCTGAATTTAAAAATATTCAATAAATATTCAATAATATTTATGAATAGCATTTTATGATTGCCTACAGGATCATACTGTAAAATATGATTCTTCAAACTAGAAAAGAGAACTGATTTTACTTTCATTTGCTAAATGTTCTATGCATTGGCATATAATTGTGCATTTTCAATTTTTTTCACGTAAATCTAAATATTTTTCTGCTATTTTGTAGTGCTTTTCAATATTTCATAGCATATGAAATTTTTTTTAATATATTTTCCCGGATGTGATAACCCTTTTCCCTATATTTATTTTTATTAAATTCTAACTTCAAAAATTAAAGCAGAAACACAAATTGCACAGTTTAATGGCTTGGTTAATGCTACGAAAATCTTACATTTTGAATATTGTGGCTTTTAATCGTTGAATTTATAAGAAACAAACTCCTTCAGTTATCCTATTCATAATGTACCAAAAACATGAAATTTCATAACGGTACAATGTAAAACATTTGCAAGCATGCTACTAAAAGTTTCGGGAAAATCAGCTGTCCTTAACTTAATGGGGAGTAATTTTCTTGATAATATATATATATATATATATATATATATACAAAAATAGCGCTTCGGCAGACGCTGAATATTTTAGCTGAATATTTCAGCTGAGCTGTAATATTAGCTGAATATTAGCTCAGCTGAATATTTAGCTCAGCTGAAATATTAGCTGAATATTTCAGAAATGAAACTGGAAATTTCATGAACGCATGTAATTGTGGCTTTTCTGGTAGTTTGCCGAAATTATCAACAAAGTAACTGAAAAAAATAAGCAAAGGTTGCTGAATGTTTTACAGTGTACGTACATGCGTTCATAAGTTATCTTAAACTTCACAGACAAACACATATAAGCACACACATAGACAAACACACACATACATATACGCACCCACATACACAAGCAAACAACTAACGAAAAGTGTTTGAATTGTGTTCAGGAGGGATTAAAACATACTTTTCCTACCCCGTACTTCTATTTTTTTTTTGGATTAACACTAAATTAAACATATTAAAATAACTTTATATGAGCTATTGAATAATGACGTACTACAATGCTTTATGTTTGAACTATGAATTTAAACCAGAATTTTTGTCCATAGAAACGTCAAAATACGACAGCCGTAATGAGAACAGAAACGTATTGCATATCAATTTGTTTTAAAATAAAACTTACAGTATATTAAATGAATTTATTAATTTAGGATGCTTTTATTTATAAATTTTATATGCAATTTGTTGAATATCAGCTAGTTACATTTTTCCATACATACGTCAAAGTACACATGTACATTTATTGTACTATTTCACTAATATATTTATTTTATTGCCTAAAAGAATTCCCGGTTTCGCGACCGAGAAGCTTGTGTATTATATTACCACCTTGCCTCGAATGAAATGCGAGGCACATTTTTAATGGCACGTTTTATTGAGTTTTTAGCGACCGCAAAGGAAATTTGAGCCTATAAAATAAATAAAAACTAACTCGAGAATAACACAGACGTGCACCTATTAGGGTTCTGAAGAACCTGCATAACAAATTTCATGCCGTACAACGCTGAGATTTACCGCCACAAACAACACACACACACAGGCATATTCCTTTATTAAATAAGATTTAAGGGGAATTATTTCAGACGGTTCATGCTTTCTATAAGTACTAGCCGAATACCCGTTGAAAATCAACGGTCTTGCAATAAGCAATCCCTGAATAATGTAAATTTTTGAGTAATTTGCGTTTCACATTTATTCGGAAAATCGAATATTTTGGTGTGCAGAACCCCCTATCAAAGAAAATTTTGAAAAACTTAAATTGCGCACTTCTTCCTTTCGAACTATCTACCCGTACATCAAATTAAAGCCTCTATCTCATCAAGCATACCATTTTATTATTTCTCCTTTCGAACGTTTTTCTGTGAAGCACACCCATAAATGAACATTTTTAAAAACTCTGTTTGTCTTGGGTTTTTTATCAAATGATTGGCTCATATACCAAACATCAAGCCTCTATCACATAAAGGAAGCGTGCCTCATTTATTCGGAAAATCGAATATATTAGTGTTCGGCACCCCTTAAAGTAGCAAATATTGGAAATCTGAAATTTCACACTTTCTTCCTTTCAAACTATCTACCCGTATACCAAATTTGAAGTCGTTATCCTGTCGCAAAGTATGTTTTTTCTATCACTTCACCTTTCGAACGTTTTTCAGTGTAGCACCCCGTTAATGAACATTTTTGTCAAACCGTATTCATCTTTGGTTCTTTCATCAAATAGTTAGCCCATATACTAAATTTCAAGCCTCTATCACATTGCAAAGGAGGTGTTTTTCATTTGTTCGGCAAATCGAACATTTTAGTGAGCGGCACCCCCTACAATAGCAAATGTTGGAAAACTGAAATTGCACACTTTCTTCCTTTTCAACTTTTGACCCGTACACCAAATTTGAAGTCTGTATCTCATCGCGAAGTATGCTTTTCTAGCATTTCACCTTTCGAATGTTTTTGTGTGGAGTACCCACCCCCTTAAATATACATTTTTGAAAAACTCTATTCTTCTTGTGATTTCTATCAGATGATTCGCCCATATACCAAATATCAAGCCTCTATCACGTTTTAAATGGGGCGTTTTTCCTTTATTCCAAAAAAAGAACATTTTTGTGTGCGGCACCCCCTAAAGTAGAAAATATTAGTAAACTGAAATTGTACACTTTCTTCCTTCCAAACTATCTACTCTTACACCAAATTTGATATCTCTATCTCATCCCGAAGCATGGTTTTATATCAATTCACTTTTCGAATGTTTTTCTCTGGAGCACCCCCTTAAACGAACAATTTTGAAAAACTATATTCGTCTTGGGTGTTTTCGTCAAATGAATAGCCCATATACCAAATTTCAAGCCTCTATCAAATTTTAAAGGAGCCTTTTCTCATTTATTCGGTAAATCGAACATTTTGGTGTGCGGCACCCCCTTAAGTAGAAACTATTGGAAATCTGAAATTGCACACTTTCTTCCTTTCGAACGATTTACCCATACACCAAATTTGAAGTCTCTATCTTATCGCAAAGCATGCTTTCCTATCATTTCACTTTTCGAACGTTTTGGTGTATAGCACCCCCTCTAGAGAACGTTTTCGAAAAATTCGATTTTTCCAGTGGGTTTTATCGAACGACCGAGCCGTGTACCAAATTGCAAGTCTCTATCTATTCGGGAAGTGCCTAAAAAAGCGTGACAGACGGACACTTGGCAATTAGTATATATAGATATTAGGTATGTATGTAAAATACACGAAAAAGTACCAGAGGATATCGTCTTTTTATAAAAATGTTCACTACATTCGAAATTCCTTTATGTAAAAAGCTTATTATAAGGAAATCTCAACATGCAATTACTGTACACATACATGTAATATTTATAGACAAATAAATCCAAACGTAAGATAATTAAAATATACCTTCTTTTAAATGAAATGAAATGAAACTCTTGCTAAAATGCAGTAAAACATAGTTTAAGATCTTTGAACGAATATTTATTATAAATACATTGATGAAGAAAATTCCTCATTAATAAAACAAGAAAGATCAATCGTGCATAAAGCATTGATTATGAAACACTTTCCAACTTCAATGCAATTTTATTTAAACATCTCTAAAATGTGATACATTCCTCGGTAATATTTTTTAAATTATCACAATACTACATTAACTTATTGTATTTGAAAACTTAAAACTTCATCGAAAAAAATGAACTTCATTCAAATGACGGCATTGAAATACAAATTGCCTGGTTTAAACATCTCTAAAATGCGATACATTCCTCGGTAATATTTTAAAAATTATCACAGTACTACATTAATTTTTTATACTTGAAAACTTAAAACTTCATCGAAAAAAATGAACTTCATTCAAATGACGGCATTGAAATATAAATTGCCTGGTTTAAACATCTCTAAAATGCGATACATTCCTCGGTGATATTTTTAAAATTATCACAATACTACAATAATTTATTATATCTGAAAACCTCATCGAAAACAAATGAACTTTTTCAAATGACGTCATCGAAATAAAAATCGGCTGGATCTTTAAATAAAAGCAGCATTTCATTCATTAACATTTTTCCATTCATTTCATTCATCACAATACTATAATAATTAACTTTATTTAAAACTTAAAATCATGGAAGTACAAGTAATTTAACTCTATGCGCAAAACTTCATCAAAAACTCGTTTGCTTCTCTGTAAAATCAATGATTGTTTCATTCATATCAGCATATTGCAGACTCTATGGGCTAAATAATTTTACGTTAAAGAAATGCAGCAATTCTTATAAAACTCATTCTACATCTTTTGGTATTTACATCCTCCATAAGTGAAAAGTAGGCTTCGTTGTAGAAATAATCAAAGTTGGATGATCATTTAAACTCAACTATCATTTAAACTAATTGCGTTGTTTCAGGATGTAGATGTACAGAATTTAAGTAAAAATAATGCAGTTTTAGGACGGATACAACACTAAATATGAATTAAAAAGAACTTTATAAATCACGATTTTGACACAAGATGGATGCCGGGGCGCGGTAGCTCATTGGTTAGCGCGCTGGAGTTGCACTCGGTAGGCCCGGGTTCGATTCCAGCCACTGCCAAAACTGCCGCCGTGTTCACGCGGAGTACGATCAAGTTAAACATGTGGGTCCGTAAGTCCTTCCGAGAGGTTGGTGGTAGGGGAAGGAGGGTACGGTCCCTGTGGATGCCTCCCCCACTGGGTTCCGGTCCAAATTGGATGGCACTTCCCGGCCGTCCAAACAGTTACCTTACACCTTTCTGGTAGGTCGGACCTCGGTCTGGTGGGTCTCAACAACAACAACAAGATGGATGCCACATATTATTTTGAAGTGAGTTACGTGATCTCTTCATATAATGATCACGTGATCTCTTCATATAAAGGATGTAATTATTATTTTAATTTTTATTTAAAAACTACTGAATATATTTTGCTGAATTTTTTTTATATATTTTATGGGATAATTTGAATATTTCCTTAAACTTTCGAAGCAATTTGTGAATTTTGAATCCGCTTAAAAAATGATTGAAAAATTAGGTCTTATAAGGTTCAATATATTTCATTTTTTCAACCCGGGTTCAATCCAAAACTAATTGGGTGATATCATTCATTTATATTCCCATAGGTGCCACAGACCGTCTGAATAACATACTAAAATTTCATTTTGATAAAGTCATTTTTACGGCAGTTATCGTGCTAACGGACAGGCAGACAGACAGACAGAATGAACAAAGTCATAAACACTTTTCAACTATGTTGTAAAGTGTTAAAAAAGCTCATCAATACGTCTTAGAATTCTCTATCCCCCATACCGTTAGGGGAAATAGGAATAATTGGCAATATATACTTTTTTCTTTCAAGGACGCGCGTATTTTCGCAGTCTCCTAGATTGAATAGAAAACGAAAGGCAGAAAGAGTTCCTCCCGATCGTAAACTCAATGGATTCAAGGAAGTTCAAATTAATGTAGTGCCTAGGCAGCCGCAGGCGGCCTTTAAACTCCAATATAAGGGGCGGTTGGGAAACAGTGGATAAAAGATAATTTACAGAAGAGAAAATTTCAAAAAACGGGCGATGCTCTTCGATCCCGATTGCGATGAACTCCACCGCCACACGTCACGAGTATTGTAAGCAATCGTTAGCGTTGCTCAGTCTTCCTCTACCTCATAGCTTTTCGATGGTATTTGCAGTTCATCACTATGTCTTACAATTATTAGATCCCCCATACCGTTAGGGGAAGCTGAATAATTGACAATATATATTTTTTTCTTTCAAGGGCGCGCTAATTTTCGGTTAGGGAAAGCTGAAATAATTAACAATACATTTCTTTTCAAGGACGCGCTGATTTTCGCAGTATCCTAGATTAGATTACGAGCGGATAAATAGCACCGGACCCACTCCGATTCGACCAACAAGGAACCACAACTGACGATGATGCGATTGGCGTAGGGTACAAGTTGATTCTCATTAGTGGAGTTTTTATTTAGCATTCGCGGCAAATTTAAGTTTCGTGAATTTTTTCTTTTTGAGAAACATGAATACTGATCCAAAGCTTAACGATGGACCAAACACTTCACAAGCCAAAAACTCACAGAAAATGGAAAAGTTTTCTAAAATGTGCAATTGCAAAAAGATATTTTCCAGTAAATCTACCTTTTACAGACATAAAAAAAATGTTCACCAGTTGCTGAAAAAACAAATTATGTTTGTAAAGAAAAAAATTGTAATTTTACAGTACTGATGTCGGATGATTTTCGCAATCATTTGCATACTGTTCATGGCATGGAAGAAATAAAACATAATGATTTTCAAAATTATTGACGTATGTTCGCATTTTCATAACTTCTATTTCAATAAGTTTTATTTATTGGTGAATAAAATAAAATAGTTTCACATAAAAATACAAGGAGTGGATGAAATACATGAGATTTTAAAATGTTACCTATGTAAGATGAATACAAGATATAACATATTCTCATAGATTAGAAGATATACCCATGCATTTGTGGAAGATTTTCCGTACTACGTACTACAAGTTACAACAATTTTTGCCAAAATAAAACAATGACATAATAAATTGAAACTATCAATAAGCCCCCAAAATATCAATAATAATAATGACCGTAATTGATATAATCCAGTCAAAAATGCAATATCAATGAAATTTATTTCACGCGTATACATATCTTTATTATTTAAATCGGCAAAGATTTAATAAAACTCTTCTGCTGCATAAACACATTGGATTTAAATCCATTGCTAAGTGACATAACATAATTTTCTTCAAATAAATTGGTGGAAGGAATATAGTCTGCATAATCGCTATCTCTATGGAAGGTTTAATTGTTCGTTTTTAATTAATATCTTAATATTTAGACAACCCCTGGTCTTAGAAACTCGAAACATGTACTAAATTTTAAGTGGGGTTATTCCAATGTTACCCATAAAATTTCATTAAATTCGGTTCAGCCATTCTCCCGTGATAATGAGACAGACAGACAGATTTTCAATTTTCTTTATATAGATTATGCAATTGCTATGTCAAAAATGTAAAATAACATAAATATACACATAATTGTAAAGTCTTGTGTACATACAAATTTTAGTACATTCCTACATAAGCTGATAATGATATGTAAGAAAATAACAAAAATACAAAATTAAGTAAAATTTTTGAGTGGATAACAATTTCTTCCTAGCTATTGACATATTTACATTTATCAGCTGAAACATATCATTTATGAATGACTGATCCTGGATTAAAATTATCCAAATGTAGACTTTTAATAGATATAATGCAAGTTTACTCATTTTGCTTATTTTCAATCTATTTCTCTAAATCTATATAAATAAAATTGAAAATCTGTCTGTATGTGTGTCTCATCATCATGGGAGAACAACTGAACCGAATTTAAATGAAATTTTGTAGATAGCCTTGAAATATCTTGACTTAAAATTTAGTCCATGTTTTGAGTTTCTAAGACCAGGGGTTGCCCAGATATTAATTAAAAACGAACAATTAAACCTTTTATATAGCATTAAGCAGATGATATATTTCCGCTAATTTATTTGAAGAAAATTTTATCGTGTCGTTTAGCAACAAATTTAAATCCAATTTGTTTATACGGCAGCTGATTTTTATTAAATCCTTTCCGATTTAAATAATAAAGATATATATATAAAATAAATTTCACCGATATTGCATTTTTGACTGGATTATATCAATTATGGTCTTCAGGTTTAAACATTATTATTATTGATATTTTCAGTTTATGATGTCATTGTTTTATTTTTGCAAAAATTGTTGAAACTCATATATTGTACGTAGTACCGAGTAATCTTCTACAAATGCATGGGTATATCTTCTACTCAGTGGCTTATCCTGACTCTAAAAAGTGGGGGGGGGGAGCCCAACTGTTTAGCGTTTGCTTATGCCAGGGTTATTTTAAATGAAAAATAAGCATAACAATAAAAAGCCTTGAAAAGTAGGGGGGCCTGGGCCCCCTCAAGCATACGCTGCTGCTTCTACTCTATGAGAATATAAGCAGTACAAGTATATTAGCACATATTTTGGCATATATTGGAATCAATTACGACCTTTTAGGTTTTAAGATTACGGAATTATTGATATTTTCAATTTATTACGTCATCTGTTTTATTTTGGTAAAGATTTTAGAAACTCATAAGTTGTAGTATGGGTCCTATACAGTTTCAGCTCTTTTATTTTGCATATATTTATTCAACTTCATATATTTTGTAAATTTGTTTACAAACAAGACCAGGACATTTTATTCTTCAGATCTGCTTGTGAAGACAATTTTGTATAGCTAGAACAGATATTCTTAAACTTCTTTTTAGGAGCATTAAATTAAATATTTTAATAGAATATTTTGATTAACAATGTCATTTAGTATATTATAGGAATTTGCACATGATTGTGAATTTTAAGTTGAACTTGACAACTTGAATGTTGCAAAGAACAATGTTTCATTTTGACAATCTAAATAATGCACGACTAATAAAAGGAGATTGATTTTGTGAGTTGCATAATACAAACAAAGCAAATAATTTTTAAATTGTATCTATGTAGAACAATTTTTCAAATGGGGAAAATTGGTTAGGTGCCATTGACACATGGCTCTCAAAATGACTAAATTATATCTATATATCACATCTAGCCATCAATTATAGAGTTTAATATTCTATGCTATCCAATAATACGAAGGAGATTTAAATATATTTAAATCTCCTTGAATAATACCGAGATCGTAATTAAAACAAAATACTCCTTGCACAGGCGTAGTTCATTTTAAGCATCAACTATAACTTAGAATTTAATATTCTAAACTATCTAATAATACTAGTATACGATAGTAAATTTAACAGCTGAGTGATGATGAGTTTGTATTATAAACTACCATCTCCGTGCACAGGCGCAGTTCTCTGAAGCTACTGCTGGTCGTCGATATTGACGTCGGGTGACGTCACATCATGACGTCGGAGTGGGTCCGGTGCTATTTATCCGCTCGTCCTAGATTGAATAGAAAAGGAAAGGCAGAAAGAGTTTCTCCCTATCGTAAAATCATTCGGAGCCCAGACTCCGAGCTACGAGGTTGTGATTTTGTGAAGCTGCTGCCTTTTGATTGTGGTGACTTTCTTTGCTTAAGTTTGGGCGTGTTATATCTAGTTACGATAGAGCACGTCTGGCTAAGCAATTACAGCTTTGTTGTGTACGGATTTCTCGCCATTTTGGATTTGTGCTTTTTCAACTTTGGAGTGCCACGTGTGTCTTTCCCACGTGGTAGTGCTATTGCTTAGATCGTTTCTACGCTGACGACATGGATTTGGATGCATTCGACACGGAAGCTACTCGCGGACTTGCTGGTGAGCTAGACGAAGATGGACTGCGGCCTCTCAGGGATGCCATGATTGAATATTGTGATACTCTGCCCAAGGATGGTTTGATGGCCGCTTGGAAGGAAGAAGTCAAAAACGCCGTGAGCTTTTGTGCACTGGCAATCTACACTCTGACGCTACACATCAGGGAGCTACTGACGAATGGACTACTCGGACGGGACGAGGACCAAGTCTCCAGTATTCTGGGTTCGTTTCTTTCTGTAAATTATTTTTTGTTGGTCCAGAATTTGGATAGGTTCTATGCTAGTAATTTAAATGAGATTTATAACTGTGAAGGAAGTAATTCTAGTGATGCAATTAAATGTAAAATGATAGAACTAGGCTTAATTAAGGAAATTAAAGATGAAGATAAACTTAAAACTGTTGAAAATCCAAATAAAAAGAGGAAGATAGAGAGGAATAAATTGGATAGAATTAAACTTAAAATCTAATGACCAGGATAACATGGATTGTAGTGAAAAAATTGATAATGATGTAAATGATAATGTTAAAACTAAGAGTTATGCTGAAATTGTCGCGCAACCTGTAGTGTTCAAAAGTGCACCAAAACCAAAAACGGTTCAAAATAGTGTAGAGGTTGAGAAAAAAGATTCAAAAGCGGAATGTTTTTTCATCAAGTTTAATGACAATTACCAGGCTCTCCTTAAAAAATTAAATGAAATCTCAGGTAATAAAGTATCTGGCAAGCTCACAGGAGACATGCTAAAATTGATTCCAAATGACGCTGACGCCTATAGGGTTATACAACGCCATTTATCTAGTAAGAAAATCCCCTTCCACAGTTTAAACTTAAAGACGAAGGGCCCAAAAAGGTAGTTTTGAAGGGGCTACCAACAAACTATAACATTGAGGAAATAAAAATCACTCTAACATCCGAAGGATTAGATGTAGTCCGGGTTTCTCAACTGAGAAACACAAAAACGAGATTGCCCCTGCCGATCTTCTTAGTCAACATTAGGCCTACGGAAGACTGGCAGAGGGTATACAGACTGACAAGATTAGGATACTTGGCTGTGAAGGTAGAGGCCTTCAGAGCACGGGGCTTCAAAATCTGCTACCGGTGCCAGCAGTTCAATCATTCCTCTGAGAATTGCAGCATGCCACCAAAGTGCCTTACGTGTGCTGAAGAACACTTCACACGGGGCTGCCAAAGACCATGGACGGAGACGGCAACGTGTGCTAACTGCAATGGAGACCACTCGGCGAACTTCAGGCAATGTCCGAAGAACCCCTGGAACAGAGGAAAGGCACCGGTGTATGCCCCCCTCCCCCAAAAAATCAGATACCCCCTTGGAGGCAAAAGGCCCTCGGTCTAAACCCTCAGGCACCCCATCAGGGCTCCTCGCACTCTGTGCCACAGGTTAAAAGAACTCAAACTTCAGCACCTACCAGATCGGTGCAAGAACAGGCCCCTAAACCGTCGATCTCCAGAGAAATGACTGTGGAGGAAGTGAGAATAACTCGTGAAGACATAAAACAGAGGATAGCAATTGATAAAGCCACCAAAGAGGCAAGAGAAGCAAAACTAAGATTAGAAAAAAAGGTTCAGGAATGGCAGAAAACTAAACGCGCCCGAGAAGAAGAGCTCGCTCAAACACAGCAGTTAGACAATTCGGCTGAAAGAAACAAAAGACTACCGAGGTCCAAAAGGATACTCACAAAACAGATCAAACCACGGTTGAGGCTGAGGAAATTGTAGCTGAGACTGAGGAAATGGAAGCTGAGACTGGACCAACAGGTAAATTCAATGATGAAAAGATGGATGAAATCCTCAACCTCATCAGAGGATTTATCAGTATGTTCAACCTAGACGATATAAAACATCTGTTGATGCAGCTCGCTGAGTTAATTCAAAATAAGAGCGATCCAATGCAAATGGTCTTTGAGGCTTTTAAAATAATCGCGGAATTTAATAAAAACAGTGAGAAACAAACCCGCCATGAATAGGTCACAAAAAGAAAGTTTTAAAATAATATTTTGGAATGCGAACGGCATATCTCCAAGAATAAATGAACTTAGGAGCTACGTAAATGAAAATGATGTAGATGCCCTGCTAATCCAGGAAACTAAAGTTAGAGAAAACAGAAAACTAAATATAGCAAATTATAATAGCTATCATACCCTTAGCTCAAATATAACTGCTAGAAATCCCCATGGAGGAACAGCAATATATATTAAAAGTAATATTCCCCACGAGGAAATAAACAACATAAATCTTCAAGGTATAGAAAATACTAGTATAAAAATTAAAATAAATAATGTAAACCCATTTATCCTACCTTCAATATATGTCAAAAACATGAGTGGTATAAATGTAGCTGCGCAGCTGGAACTGCTTTTCTCGCGATATCCAAACACAATACTCGCGGGCGACTTCAATGCACACCACCGAGCGTGGGGCAGCAGGAGAGCCAACATACGCGGTACACAGATACATAGATTGCTGAACACAACAAACACTGACATCATTGCACCGTCGAGACCAACCTGCTTCTCAGGTGCCAATGGCTCATTCATAGACTTTGTCCTAACGAGAAACATAGAATACGCTCACACAATTGATACCCTGGATGAATTCGACTCGGATCATCTACCGGTATTGGTGACATTCGATTTGAACACTCCCCTTCCAGCCTCTCTGGGACAAGAGAGGGTGAACTGAAACGTATTCAAAAGAGCACTTTTCGAGCCGCACGTAGCAGTACCCAACATTATGAGCAAGGCGGACATTGACTCTGCCACGCACACACTCACAACAGAAATCAGGAGAGCTATTGCCTCTGCCACAACACATCGTGAGTCACCAAAATTGCCAACACTTTCCCACCATGTCAAACAGTTAGTTAAACAGAGAAATAGAATGCGTAAGACATGGCAGGCTAACAGAGACCCTACCCTTAAAAGGGAGCTTAATAGACTCACGTGTAAAGTCAGTGAAAAAATTGTCGCAGAAAAGCAGCAACAGTATAAAGAATTAATCGAATCCCTTAGCCAGGAAGACGTATCGCTGTGGCAATTCGCTTAAAGACTCAGAAAACCTCAAATTAAACTCCCGCCACTAATAGATGGCGCTGATATCGCGTACTCAGACGAAGAAAAGGCAGAGGCACTTGCTAGGCATTACGAAAAGCAATTTGAACCAAACCACGATCTAATGTGTCAAGACACCCTAAAAAGGGTTAGGCAAACTCTAAACAACTTCAGGAACTCCCCGGTCACGGCTGAGATTAACCCAGCCACCCCGCAAGAGATAGTAGAGATTATCAAAAACCGTAAAAGCCCAGGGCACGACAAAATCAGGAATATCGCGGTAAAAAACCTACCCTTAAATATAATATTTTACTTGACCATCTTAATAAATAAAATACTAGAACTAAATTATTTCCCCAAAGAATGGAAGGAAGCGATAATTATAGCGATCCATAAACCTGGTGACGATGCCTCAATTCCAGCCAACTACAGACCCATCAGTTTGTTACCGACACTTAGTAAAATTACTGAGAAAATAATTCTTAAGAGACTGAACACGCACCTTAGTGAGAATGACATTATCATTCCGGAGCAGTTTGGATTTCGGCCAAAACACTCCACCTCTCATCAATTGCTGAGAGTGGTAGAGTACATTTCTTCTGGTTTTAATAATAAGACACCCACAGATGCGATTTTTATTGACATTCAAAAAGCCTTTGATAAAGTGTGGCACTGTGGATTAGCTTACAAATTGATCACTCTAAAAGTCCCTAACGCACTTGTCAAACTTTTAATTTCATACTTAAATAACAGACACTTTCAAGTCAGAGTAAAAAATAACTTATCTACACCCAAGCGCATTAAAAGTAGTGTACCGCAAGGATCCATCCTGGGCCGGCACTCTTTAACATATATCTAAATGACATTCCCAGGACCCCAGACACGGAGCTGGCACTCTATGCAGACGACAGCGCGATACTTGCAAAACACCCTTACGTCTCAGTAATGCACAGTCAGCTACAACAACACTTAGACATACTCCAAACATGGCTGGAAAAATGGCGAATAAAATTAAACCCCAATAAATGTCTATGGATTTATTTCTCTAGAAAACGTAAACCTCCCCCTCCTCTGTACATAAACAACCATGCCCTAAAAGCGGAAAAATCTACTAAATACCTAGGTGTAATGATAGACTCCCACCTAACTTGGAAACTGCACGTAACGAACATAATCAAAAAAGCGTATATAACCATAGGAGCCTTATACCCAATGATAGGAAACGGAAATCTAAGTTATCAAAATAAACTCCTAATTTATAAATCGGTCATCCGCCCGGGAATGCTGTATGCAGCACCGGTATGGGGATATGCCTATAAAACTACCATAGACTTATTAGAGACAAGACGAAACAAAACCCTAAGGATTATAAGGAAAGCCCCTAGATACTTAAGAAACTCGGTAATTAGGAAAGACTTCAAAATAAAAACTGTTAGAGCCCAAATTAAAAAGCTAGCACTTAAATTCTACAAAAATCTGCCATCTGTCCCAAATGAACTATTATTTAATCTGCATGACTATGATCATCGCAAGGCTAAATCTCGTAAGAGACCCCGTTCGGTACTTAACTTTGATATTCGGTACTAGGAACGTCCCACCTTAATCAGTTGATATTAAATAAAACTCGCGATCTTTGCTTTTCTACAAAATGTCTTAAATCCTAAACTGCTAAAATGCTAGGTAACCCTCAGATCTGCATCAACCCCCCAAACTGCTTAAACTCTAAATGTGCAACAAACTACCACACTAGGAGCTAGGTCAAATAATAAAAGCATTAAATCAAAAACCTCGAACCTTCAACTATGGACCAATGAAATAATGTCACGGTATGAAGATAAGAACCACACCTAGAGATTGGAGATTAAAGGCGCTTCGCGCCTGGTGCTCTGTTCTGGACGAAACTCTATTCAACCTATCGTAAACTCCACCGCCACACGTCACGACTGTTGTAACCAATCGTTACCGTTGCCCAGTCTTCCTCTACCTCATAGTGTTTCGATGGTACTTACAGTTCATCAATATGTCTTACATTTATTAGATCCCCTATACCGTTAGGGGAAGCTGAAATAATTGACAATATATCATTTTTTCTTTCAAGGGCGCGCTTATTTTCGCAGTCTATTAGATTGAATGGGAAACGAAAGGCAGAAAGAGTTCCTCCCGAACGTAAACGCCACAGCCACACGTCACAAGTATTGTAGCGAATTGTTAACGTTTCTCAGTCTTCCTCTACCTCATAGATTCTCTATGGTATTTACAGCTCATAAATATGTCTTACAATTTTTTATCCCCCCATACCGTTGGGGGAAGCTAAAGTAATTAACAATACATTTTTTTTCAAGGACGCGCTTATTTTCGCTGTCTCCAAGATTGAATAGAAAACGAAAGGCAGAAAAAGTTCCTCACTATTATAAACTCCACCACCACACGTCACGAGTATTGTAACCAATCGTTAGCGTTGCTCAGTCTTCCTCTACCTCATAGCTTTTCGATGGAACTTGCAGTTCATCAATATGTCTAGTGCTATCAACTATACCGACTTCTTATTATCTCTCTTGGCCATGAGAAACACTCATGAAAAGGAATTACTACTTGCCGCCTTCGAGCGAGCACTTCCCCAGCTTCGTATGGCGACTACGCAAATTGATATGTTTTGACTTCTCTACCAGAGCTATGATGCTCTGGCTAGATAAGCCGCATCCCCCCCCCCTGACCATTCTTACCTGGCTTCGCCATGTTCTCTCTTTCGGCAACCCGTACCTTGCAGTCTCTCAAAGTCGGCTTTTGGAACGCCAATGGAGTGCGTTCCAGGCTTGACAAGATGCGTGATTATGTTGTGGATGAAAACTTCGATATTTTTATGGTGAATGAAACTCACCTGACCTCCCCATCCTCCCCAGCAATCTGTAATTATGCAGGCTACTTCTCGTACAGAACGAGAGCTGGGGCGGGTTACTGCACGTGGCGGTACTGCACTCTACGTTAAAAACAACATCCCTCATCATAGGTTAAGTGTCCCGGCCTTCACGAAGTTTGAGGCCACAGCTATCAAAGTCACTATTCCAAATTTGGTCCCGATTGCATTTGCTTCAGTGTATATCCCGCCTGCTAATAATACTAGATTACCTTCGTCTGAGCTTGAAGCACTATTAGGACTTAGCAGTAATATTATCATCGCTGGTGACCTAAATTCTCGCCACTGTTCCTGGGACATTGCTTCGAACAGTAAAGGCAATGAACTAAAACGATTGGCCCAGTGCGCCAACTTTAGGATCATAGCTCCACCCACCCCCACTCACTTCTTTACAGGAAGGACCCCAACCATAATTGATTTGTCTCTTTTCAGAAACATTCCTTTCCATTATACAATCAGCGTCGATGATAAACTGACATCTGATCACCTTCCTGTAATACTGACCTTTAATTTTAATAGTTTATCTTTGGACTACCCGGTGGAGCTATTTACAAATTGGGACGATTTTCGTCATATTTTAATAATTTTAGTACTGCCCCCCCCCCTCTCAAAATTACCGGCACGGACGACATTGATAAAAGCGTCCAAGATTTTAATCTCTTACTGCTAGAGGCGGTAGCTGCAGCCTCGAAACCAAATCACTCACGACCGAATTATCACACGCTCCCGAGTGATATCAAAGTCAAAATTAAGCAGCGTAATCGGTTACGGAGAGATTGGTAGCGCAGTAGGTATCCCCCATTTGGTGTGCAACTCCGTAAACTTCATAGCGAGGTCAAGTCTATGATTCGAACTCAACCCTGCAATTCTGGCGTACTCACCTTGAGGGACTCACACTCACGCATCACAGTCTCTGGCGAACAGCTAAAAACATGAGAACCACGAGAACAACAATTCCGCCCATTAATGGCCAACACTCTCTCTCCCAGACTGAGGAGGAAAAAGCTAATGCTATTGCAGACAGCTTGGAACTCTAATTTTCACCACACGAAGACCCTAACTTCAGCCATCTTTACACAGGCACTTTACACGATTTCCAACAGACTAATCAGAATGCACTTAACGTACAAGCACCAAACGACCTTGATCCCATACACCTGGCTGAAGTTCATCATATTATACACAGCTTCAAAGTGAAGAAATATCCCGGCTCTGATAAAATCAGCAACAGAATGCTGAAAAACCTTCCCCTTTCTTATGAGTGCTGGCTCACCGTGCTCTTAAATCATATGTTGGATTTTCGCTACTTTCCCCAGAGTTGGAAGACTGCTGACGTCATCCCTCTGATCAAAATTAACCAAAATCCTAATTTAGCAGAAAGCTACAGACCAATTAGTCTTCTATCAAGCCTTTCCAAAATTTTTGAGTTAGTGTTGCTTAGACGTTTGACTAGTTTCTGCAGTTCGAAAGATATTTTAATTCCTGAACAGCACAGCTTTCGATCTGATTTTTCCACGCATTCCCAACTCATGCGTGTAGTGGAAACTACTCACAAAAACTCTACCGACAAGCAGTTTACCAGCATAGTATTTTTCGACATAAGCAAGGCTTTTGATAAAACTTTTATTCCGGGTCTGCTAACCAAGCTAGTCCGACTTGGTATTTCGACACAACTTTTGGCTCTCATCCACGCGTATCTTGCTAAACGTTCTTTCCGCGTACGAGTTGAACAATCCTACTCTTCTCTTCGGCCAATCAGAGCCGGAGTGCCCCAGGGCGGAAATCTTAGTCCGCTCCTGTTCAACCTGTTCATTAATGAGATTCCTAGGATCCCTCAAGTACAGCTGGCCATCTTTGCAGATGACACAGCCCTGATCTCAAGAAGCTCTTCACCACACAATGCTATTAATACACTCCAAAGTTACATAAAGAATAGCCTTGAGCACTGGCTCGTGACCTGGAGAATCAAAATTAATCCGACCAAGAGTGCAGTCGTCATTTTTCGCCCGCACTACCAAGAACTTAGACATAACTGCTCCCTTAAAATCTTCAATGATCCGATCCCCTTTTTATCATCTGTCAAGTATCTAGGCGTCACTCTCGACGACAAAATGCTTTTCAGTGAGCATGTCAATAAGAAAGTTGAACCTGCCAATAAAACCTTCAGAGCCCTCCTCCCACTTCTTGGTAGAAAATCTCATCTGTCCCTCTACAATAAATTGATCATCTACAAACAAATCATAGCACCTGGCTTTTTGTATGCCTGTCCTGTCTGGGGGTCGGCTGCAAAAAGTCACATAGAGAAACTGCAAGTCTTTCAAAATAAAGTGTTACGCTGCATTGTAAATGCACCCTGGTTTGTACAGAACGAGGTGATACACCATGATCTTAAAGTCCCACACGCGGCTGGGCAGATTCGGAAAACTTCACTAAATTTTTTCAGGAAAAACACTAGCAAACCCTGCCTGAGAAACGTGGATAGTAGCTACGACACTTCCACACCTTCCTATCTTAGGAAAAGAAGGCCTAGACACCTTCTTTCCGGGCCTACGGCGCCCCCGTGGAAGCGCCCCAAATATTCTACGCCCCAGGCAGGTGTTTCCTAACCTAGCCAGCCGGGCGGCGACTGATGGCTATTTCACCTTGGAATTGCCCTGGCAATTCCGGGGTGAAATGGAGAAACCTGATTCGTCCTCTCCGGTGAGCTCTCAATCCATGAGAACAATAACTCTGCTTTGCTCGCGAAATTTTTTGCCAGCCCGGTCTTTTCTTCAGTAGTGAATCAGCACAAGCTGATCGTTTGTTGTAAATAAACAAATAACTGTGCTTAAATTGTAAATTTTGTAAAATTGTGTGCCTGAAAAGGGCTTCACTAAACTTAACTGTAAATCCAATAACTCTTTAACTTATTAAACTTTCATTGTAAACTTTTAATTATCTCTGACTGCATCTGCAATTTGTAAATCTTAAACTTGTAATTCTATCTTAACTTCTTAATCCTAGCCTTGTATTTTAATAACTTTAAATTCTTAAGTAATCTCAAATTTGTACTTCCAGTTGTATCTTAAAATCTGTATACTTTGGACTACTCTTTCACCAATACCTTGGTGATTTCCTATTGGCCCGCTCGTATCCCTGGCCCTGCCCTCCCCCTCTCTTGCAGCCACAGCTCCACACTCAACCATCAGCAGCCACTCCAAGACGAAGGCGGCACAACACCAGCCGCCTCTGACTCCTACACAGCAACCTCTCGAAGACGAATGCTATTCCATATTGCTTGTACTGAAAAAACCATCTACAGTGGACTTTCATACATTCGATGTGGCCGTGAGGGACCTTCGGTCCCAGGAAGGCCGTAAGCAAGTGTCTTGGCTTGGCTCAATATGCCTTACAATTATTAGATCCCCCTTACCGTTAGGGGAAGCTGAAATAATTGACAATATATAATTTTTTCTTTCAAGGGCGAGCTCATTTTCGCAGTGTATTAGATTGAATGGGAAACTAAAGGCAGAAAGAGTTCCTCCCGAACGTAAACGCCGCAGACACACGTCACAAGTATTGCAGCGAATTGTTAGCGTTGCTCAGTCTTCCTTTACCTCATAGCTTCTCTATGCTATTTACAGCTCATAAATGTATCTTACAATTTTTTATCCCCCCATACCGTTAGGGGAAGCTGAAATAATTAACAATATACTTTTTTTTTCAAGGACGCGCTTATTTTCGCAGTCTCCTAGATTGAATGGAAAACGAAAGTCAGAAAAAGTCCCTCCCGATCGTAAACGCCACCGCCACACGTCACTAGTATTCTAGCCAATCGTTAGAGTTGCTCAGTTTCCCTCTACCTCATAGCTTCTCGATGGTATTTACCGCTCATTAATATAACTTATAATTTTTCTATCCCCCACACAGTTAGGGGAAGCTGAATAAATTTTTAATACATTCCAATCTTCAGCCTCTCATAAATGTCCCAGTATTGATTACCATAAATATTTAGCAAGTGAATTTAAACAAGAAAGATCAATCATGCATAAAGCATTGATTATGAAACACTTTCCAACTGCAATGCAAGTTTTTAAACATCTCTATAACGCGATATATTCAACGGTGATATTTTTTAATAATCACAATATTACAATAATTTATTATATTTGAAAACTTCGTCGGAAACAAATGAACTTTATTCAAATGACGTCATCGAAATATAAATCGCCTGTCTCTCTATATAAAATGAGTGAATATTTCATACATAAAATTTTTTCCATTCCTTTCATTCAGCGGCGATATTTTTAAAATTATCACAATACTACAATAATTTATTTTACTTAAAATCTTAAAACTATGCACGTAAAAGTACTGTATAACTCCATACTTAAAACTTTATCGAAAAAGGCAATACTAAAATCGTTTGCTTCTCTATGTAAAATCAATGAATGTTTCATTCATATCAGCTATATTGCAGACTCCAGAGCTAAATAACTTTAAAGAAATTCAGCAATTCTTATATAACTCATCTTACAGCTTGATCTGTTTACATACTCCATACGTGAAAATTAGGTGTCGTTGTAGAAATAATCAAAGTTTGATGATCATTTAAACTAAAAAATATTGTAATTGCGTTGGCGCAATATAGATGCACAGACAAAAATAAAAAATTAAGCGGTTTTAGGACGGATGCAACACTAAATATAAATTAAAAAGAACTTTAAAAATCACGATTTTGGCACAAGATCGATGCCACATTTTATTCTGAAATGGGTCACGTGATCTCTTCATACAATATAGGTGCAATTATTATTTTAATTTTTATTTAAAAAACTACCTAACACATTTTGCTGAAATTTTTTTATATATTTTATGGGATAATTTAAATATTTCCTAAAATTTTCGAAGGAATTGGTGAATTTTAAATTCGTTTAAAAATTTTTTGAAAAATTGGGTCCCATAGGGTTCAATGGATTTCATTTCTTCAACCCGGGTTCAATCCAAAACTAATTGGGTGATATTATTCATTTACATTCCTATATGTCCCACAGACCGTCTCAAGAACATACTAACATTTCATTTTGTTAAAGTCATTTTTACGGCAGTTATCATGCGAATGGATAGACAGACAGAATGAACAAAGTCGTAAACACTTTTAGACTATGTTGTAAAGTGTTAAAAATGAAGTTTAAATAAAATATTTTAATAATTAAATGACAGTAAACAGATACACAATAACAATATGTTACTGAAAACTTGTAACTTACGTCACTATTTCAATTTTTATATGAAAACATTGTAAGGTTAAGGTTAAGTGGTCACATCAAATATACAAGAAAAGATAATCAACTCAGTGAGTAACTTTGCCATCTGGAGATTGATCATTTATGTACTGAGATGTTAGTTCTTAACAATTATGCCCAAACACTTAACCTTTCAGGTTAAATACAATGGATAACTGATGTCTGACTGATACCGAAATTTAATTCCTTTGGACTCAGCGATTTATAACAACAGTTTCAATTTATAGAAAATTGTGGCGAACAGGATGAATAATCAACTCAGTGAGTAACTTTGCCATCTGGAGATTGATCATTTATGTACTGAGATGTTAGTTCTTAACAATTATGCCCAAACACTTAACCTTTCAGGTTAAATACAATGGATAACTGATGTCTGACTGATACCGAAATTTAATTCCCTTGGACTCAACGATTTATAACAACAGTTTCAATTTATAGAAAATTGTGGCGAACAGGATGCTATCCGCTATAAACCTGAAGGGGGGAAAAGGAAGTCGCAAGGAGCCGAAGTTATATTTCGAAGTAGCTCAGTAGATTAGATCGTCTTTTGACCAGCCGGAAATCTTTGAGTTTTCCGCTGAGACATAAGCACTTTACAACATTTTAATCCAAATATAACAGTATCCAATTCAGTACCCAAAGATATAAACATCTGTCTGTGTTTGCTGTTAGAAATTTTCTCAAGTTTTGCACAAGAGCATTTTTCTTTGGAAGTTTAACGACATTTCCCTCTTGCTGATAGAACATTGGAGCAATCCTAAGTTTCAACTATTTCAAATAATTTTATACACTGTTTAAATTTTAATTGTGAAATGCAAATTACGGAAATTAGATAAAAATATAAAGATTCGAAAACAGGAGCTGATTAAAAAAATGGAATGGGATATCAAACAAAAGAACGCATAAAGACAAAAACTAAATTTTTCATTTATGAGTCGCATGAAATTTTCGCATTTTACTTTCCTTATCATAGATAGTAATGCAAAGGGGAAGTTCGTCATAAATCCGACTTTCGGATTTAGATGTATCTATACGTTTTCAGAGTCCATGAATACAAATCAACTATTTCTGTTCTACAAATCAAGTATTTCTGTGTGCCTGTCTATGGGCACGGTATCTTTCGAAGCAGCATTAAGTCCAAACGTAATGTGAATTCCCCCTTTAAACTTCTAGTGAAGAAATAAAGATAATAGAAAAAAACTTTCATAATTGAGATAGAGTTTACATGTAAGTGGTGCTTGAGGAGGTGCAGAAAAGAAGAAACTAGAATAAAACGATCTTGCAAAAAAGTAAACAAAATCACAGGTAGATAATGAGCGTCGCAGCTAAACCAGCTATTCGTAAATAGTTTCGTTTGTTTAGTAGTTTGCGTCAATGAAACCGGAACTATTAAAGCCGCTTTGAAATGTTTCAACGTTTTCGTCAATTCCGTATGTGCATTCGCTAGGGAGTTTCGGATTCAACAATTTCAAGTTTTCTTTAATATCTTTAATATTAATGCTTTCACTGATATCAGCAATGATGCCACATCATTACAACAACGCAGTGCTCTAATTGTTCAATGTAATAATCAAAAACATCAGCTTGGTCATCAAAAACGTGCAATTGTCGCATTAGGCCTAACTCACTCGTACTGAAAACTCAATTTGAAAGAAATAACAGTATGTTTTACCATATATCGCTTACACAAGAAATACTCTTACATGACAATTTTAAAACTATATTTTAGTTAAAATCTTTGAAAGAACATCACAGCTACAGAGCACATATGTGCTACCATGCCGTGCTAGTTTCCATAATGTTGTGAGCAATTGCCATTCGCGTAATTCTACAAAAAAGTCTCTGGTTATCATAAATTATTTTACAGCCGACGCAATGGTCGAGTGGTCAAGGCGAGCGTTTCCACAGCAATCGCTCGACCGCTGCGTTGTGGGTTCGAGTCCCACGTAAGGCATGGATGTTTGTGTTGTGGGCGTAGTGTGTTCCGCCCGCCTCTGGTGCGCCTGGGGCAACATCTTAGGACGGCTAAATGGTTCACGTTCTGGCCGCTGGCGAATGGCGAAAGTTAAGTGCCTGGCCATTTAAAATAAATAAATAAATAAATTATTTTACAGTTAAAGATATTACAAAATAATCCAGTAAATGTGAAAATTTAAGACTCAAACTAGTATTTCTCTCAGGCATACATCTCAGGCATGTTTTCGTGAGGGGGATCCCCCCCCCCCCCGGAAACATTTTAAGTTAACATAGTTTCTATTTATGTGACAGCATTTAGATATATTTAAGGGCAAATAGAAAACTTGCCCCCCCCCCTCCCCCCAAAGTTTCATCCGTCTCCACCGTCGGACAAAAAATCCTGAAAGAAACACCGACTCTAACCTCTTTAACTCTACACCCGTAAATGCTCTTTTTTAATTGAGGGATTCTTTCATTAAGTTTTAAAGATTTATTTTCCTTGAAAATGATATCGTAATTGTGCAATTATAAATAAAACTGTTATTCTTATTTAAAAATCAGGGTTATTAAAATACGTCTGATACCTAACTAAAATGGATATAACAAAGTAAGGGTCTGATAATGGAAATTAAATGATCTTCTATTCTATTTTATTTTTAAAAATATCATAAGTTAATATAAATATAGAAAATAATGTGTTGAACATATTTCATTTACGTTACTTAAAATGAATCTTTCTTTTTTCACAAAACTTAAATTTTTGAGTAAGTATTTTGGTGTTTACAATATTGCTGTCATTGAGTAGCATAAAATAATTCTTATATGACATTATAATAATTTCACCGCTATGATTTTAGACATCATAGGTATGGGCGCCCATAGGGGATAGCAAAGGGGCACTTGTCCCTCATGGGCATTCAAGGTCACAAAGGCAAGCATTAAGTTGGTTGACATTGTGCGTTTTATCCTTAAGTCCCCCCCCCATAAAAAGTTCTATGGGCGGTTCTTTTTTTTTTCAGATGTATACCTGTCAGAAATGAAAGTAATACAGAACCCCCCCCCCCCAATCCGGTTCTAAAATTCACCATGTGGTACTTATGAGTAGTATGCATGCGCATACATTTATGCTCGAAGTGCCAGACAGTCAAAGGTGTGAAATGTTTTTCCAGATATATAAATTTTTGAAGGACTATTTGTTTTGTAGTACATCGCCTCATCCGTAAAATATAAATCTGAAAATAAGTTCCATAAAGTAAAAGCTGCAACTGAACCGGAATTACAGTTTACGCAGATCTGACTGCACCTGCGACTGTCTCCATTACAAGATGTTTCGTTGGCAGATCTTTTGTCTACCTGTGTCGGTTAAGCAGTGACGCTTGGCGCTCGTTTAAAAGAAAATTCATGTAAGGAGAACCCTTTTCTCCTACATTAGAGTTATGAGCTATTGTCCCGAAACCGTTTATTGAGCGTCATAGAGTTAAAATATTATAGTGGGTTCAAGAAAATATTCGAATTGTTATGCTAATTGTCGTTTAAGACCGGGGTGAATGGCATAAGATAGTCCTGTGAATTTCTATTTGTTTTGCTTTTTAACGCTGTGGTTTAGCAAAAGATAATTATTTATTTCCTTCAAATTCGACACTCGCATTTTACGGATATTTCTTATTAAGTTCAGAAGAGAGACATAGAGTCGTAGCCCTTTCCTGAATTCAAATTAAAGTGGTGTATTCATTTCTCCTCTCACATGCATTTCGTCATTTCATGATATATATGCGAAAACTTATATAAACTTATAATTAACTTATATATAAACTTATATATAAACTTATATATAAACTTATATATAAAGTTAACTTATATATAAACTTATTAATTAAATGTATAACATTAAGTTCTCAATTGGGAAGAAAAAGTGATGAAATTTTATATTTCGATAAAAATGAATCCAACCATGGTTCAAATATGGCTAAGTTAACAAAGAAAGATACTTTGATGGAGGACTTTCTACATCTGAGATAACTTTCAGGACAAATTTAATTTATCCCTAGAAGCCAGTACAAAAATATAGGCACCAATCTTATGTCATCATATTGCATCTTGACAACGCGATTTCGTTAACCCTTTATTTCTGGATAACAAAGAGGAAAATAGTTACTAAAAACTGCATTGGATGCCAATTTCATAAACACTTTACAACAAAGTTGAAAAGTGTTTATGACTTTATGTCTGTGTGTTTATGTCTGTCTGTCTGTCCGTTCGCACGATAACTGCCGTAAAAACGACTTTATCAAAATGAAATTTTAGTATGTTGTTCAAACGATCTGTGGGACCTATGGCAATATAAATGAATAATATCACCCAATTAGTTTTGGAGTGAATGCGGGTTGAAAAAATGAAATACATTGAACCCTATGGTACCTAATTTTTCAAACATTTTTTAAGCGAATTTAAAATTCGCAAATTGCTTCGAAAGTTTTAGGAAATATTCAAATTATCCCATAAAAAATATGAAAAAATTTCAGCAAAATATATTCGGTAGTTTTTAAATAAAAATTTAAATAATAATTACACCTGTATCATATGAAGAGATCACGATTCCCCCCGCTGCCAAAACTGCCGCAGTGTTCACGTGGAGTGCGATCACGTTAAATATGTGGGTCTGTAAGTCCTTCCGAGAGGTTGGTAGTAGGGGAAAGGAGGATACGGCCCCTGTGGATGCCTCCCCCACAGGGTTCCGGTTTAAATTGGGTGGTACTTCCCGGCCGTCCAAACAGTTACCTTACACCTTTCTGGTAGGTCGGACGGTCTGGGTCTCAATAACAACAACAAATCAACTTCGGTTGCAAATATTTACTAAAACTTTTACCACTTCTTCAAATTTATTTCATATTATGTCGATTCACAGTTTCTATTTAAGCATTCAAGTAACTCTGTTACCTAACTAGAGTTGAACGATGGCGCTGTTCAGTAATACCGAACTCTGTGAGATGATTTTGATTTACGGCGAATGCAACCAATCTTCTTGAGAACAGATATCGTCGTTTCTGTAATTCCGGCATCTTTCTAGAGTTTTTATTCTGCAGCTGGTACGTCGATTGCAATCAGCAGGTTCGTTTCATCATCGATATGTCTCAGGAAGACAATGCGTACTAACGGAAAATGATGAAATAGATACTTTAGCCTATTTCTTATCCTATCCACATGCAAATGTCCTGGCTGTAAGTACTGAAAAACATCTTCCTCAGTCTAACCAAACCCGCCGTCTGCTGTACCGCAGGCTTTAACCGATTTGTCTACAGGGCTCTCATTCTGGTGAGAAAATATGTTAGAAACTTATTGAGCTATTACTGAAAACAGTAGATTTAAGTGATCCTAATGGATTTCAAAACTTGAACGGCATGCTTGTTTTTCCATAGATTTTGACAGGAAAATATCTAACAGGAATTAGTTTTGGATTGAACCCGGGTTGAAAAAATGAATTACATTGAACCCTGTGGGACCTAATTTTTCAAACATGTTTTAAGCGTATTTAAAATTCTCAAATTGCTTCGGAGATTTTAGGAAATATTCAAGTTATCCCATAAATTATATAAAAGAAATTTCAGCTAAATATGTTGCGCAGTTTTTTAAATAAAAATTAAAATAGTAATTGCACCCATATTATATGAAGAGATCACTTTACCCACTTCAAAATAAAATATGGCATCCAGCTTGTGTCAACATCGTGATTTTTAGATCTTTTTAATTTATATTTAGTGTTGCATCCGTCCTAAAACCGCTTCATGTTTTATTTTTTTCTGTGCATCTATATACTGCGCCAACGCAATTACAATATTTTTTTAGCTTAAGTGATCATCAAGCTTTGATTATTTCTACAACGAAGCCTACCTTTCACGTAAGGAGAATGTAAACATATCAAGCTGTAAGATGAATTGTATAAAAATTGCTGAATTTCTTTAAAGCAAACATTTTTAGCTTTGGAGTCTACAATAGCTGATATGAATAAAACATTCATTGATTTTACATAGAAAAGCTGACGATTCTATAGTATTACTTTTTCGATGAAGTTAGAAAGTACTTTTCCTTCCATGATTTTCAGTTTTTAAGTAAAATAAATTATTGTAGTAATGTGATAATTTTAAAAATATCGGCACTGAATGAAAGGAATGGAAAAAAGTTTATGAATGAAATATTCACTACTTTTGTATAGAGAGCCAGTCGATTTATATTTCAATGCCTTTATTTGAATAAAGTTCATTTGTTTTGATGAAGTTTTAAAATACATATAATAAATTATTGTAGTATTGTGATAATTTTAAAAATATCACCGCTGAATGTACCTCACTTTAGAGATGTTTAAATAAAATTGCATTTCAGTTGGAAAGTGTTTCATAATCAATGCTTTCTGCATGATTGATCTTTCTTGTTTATCTTAAAAAAGATGAGTGTTAACTCTTTAACCAATATTGTCTGCCTGTCTTTAATAGTTTGAAAAACAAACCATGGAAAATATTATTTTAAAGCCTTACTAAAAGATTTCTGTGCATCCATTCAATTTATGAATAGCCCCTGAATTCATGAATTTGGATGATTAAAACAGCATCGAAAAATCACGAGAAAGTGGCGTAAGTCAGGAAGTTTGCCAATTTATTTTCGTCCCAAATTAGAACTTTTAAGTTGCAAACTTTCCTTTAGTTTGACTAAATGAAGTTTTGAATTTCTTCTTTCGTAATTGACATTTTTCGATAGAGAGGCTGGCTGTATAAAAAAGTAACTTTAATTTTTTACAAAAATACGGTATAGCATTTAAATTACTATATCATAACTTCCTATCTTATTTAAAGCATTTTTGCAACTAGAACTATGGGAACCATATTGAACTAATTTGAACCAACGGTTCAAAAAATATTCTACTGTTCACTTTTGCGGGACAGCCTGTGTATAGTATAGTAAACAAAGTTTATTCACAGCTATATACGACATTTAATACAAATATTTTCCTTAGTGCTTTAGAGTGTATGTACGCTCTTAATCAGAAGCATATGGCGATTTACAGTATATATATATATATATATATATATATAATAGAAGTTTGAAAATCCAATGAACGAAAAGTAAGAAGATGTAACACGATAAACCTAACTTTTTTAAAAACACCCACAGAATAAAATATAATACAGCAAATCATCAATCAAATGGATAAAAAATACAAAACACAAGCTATCAAGTTACAGAAAATCAACCAAATTAAAAGGTATGGAAACAAAAAAAGAAAAACTTAAGCTAAATTCAACTATCTAACAGGCTTACATAACAAAAGTAAAAATCAACTAATCCTCAAGCAAATGGGAAAAAAATAAATAAAATAAATATCGAATCAACAAGTCAATGAAAAATATAAAGGTATGGAATCGAAATAAGTATAACAAACGAAATCAAGCACAAACGCCTTACACGTGGACGAGGCTCTAAGCCTAAATCATGAATTGTTAACCTCTACAAAAATCTAATCATGTCCAAGTTTTTTGTAGAAGCAAACACAAAAATGTATGTTTCTGAAGAAATAGATAGATTAAATCTATAAACTATTTCTACTTGGACGACATACATAAAGAAGGAATAAAAAAGAAAAAATGAATACCTGGAAAAAGCACAGCGTATGTACAATCGATTCAATACAGGGTACACTGATAGAAGAGACCAGTGTTGCCATTCGTAAAGAAAAAATAAAAAACCATTTACTGTTGCCATTCATAAGAATTGAAAAACTGTGAAGCGAAATGTTAAGAAAAAGTATTAATATACAAAAAGAGCTACTAAAAAGAGGGGCAAATAATAGTAATGCTGAAGTGGGAAGTGAATGTAAAAAAAAAAAAAAAAAATTGGAGATGTCTGGCTAATATAAGATACTATTAATAGAATTATATGATACTATGAAAAGAATTATAAAAATCCAGCTGTTTTAAATTTTTTAACAATACTATTTACTAAATAAGAGGGATATTTATATAAATTACTAGTAATTTTGAGATTATTGATATGCATAGCATGAAATTTTTTATCAGATAATCTATAAATTCTAAAAAGCTGATTGAGTATAATATTTCTAAACAATTGAATCGAGTTACAGGAATTAAAAGGTAAGATTTTATTAATATTAAAATTATAAAAGTCTTTTTTATCATATAAATTTGTAACAATTCTATTAGAAGGATCAATAAAAAGATTTAAATTCAAAAAATTAACATTTTTACTAATAGTAGCTTCATAAGGAATTAATTCCAAATTGTCTGGATAGTAATCTATATCTATGAGATAATTTTCTGTATGTACTAAGCAAATCAGATCATCAACATATCTGTAAAAAGTATAATCTATTGAAGTAAATGCCTTTTCATAATGATAAAGGTATAAATTAGCTAGCATACTGCTACTGCAGCCACCCTGTGGAACTCCTGAGACTTGTAAGTATAATTTATTTCCTTGAAAAATATAATTATTGAAAATAACAAAGTGAAGAAGTTTAGGAAAATTTATAAATTTAATTTGATTTGAAAGAGGTGTAATATAAGCATTATATAGAGCTAAAATAACATCATATAGATCAGATATCTTAATATTATTAAAAAGATCTTTAAAATCAAAAGTTTGAAATCCTATTATTTTTCTAAGAGATGTTAATTTATTCTTTAATTCTTTACTATTATTTAGAATATGGTAGTTATTGCTAGTCTGGCTTAAACTATTATTTATTAGATTTAAAGAATTTAGTAATAATTTACTCGCAGTAGTAGAGTAAGTATTATGGCCACTAGTAACTGTTCTAAATTTAATAGGATTTTTATGAAATTTTGGAATAAGCACTATATAAGGAAATTTAAGATATTTATATTTAATATTTAAATCACTATACATATTGATAATTTTCAATTTAATACTATTGATGGAATGTAAATCAGGTTTAAAAAGACTATTATTTTTTAAATAATCCAACAGAAATTGAATATAAAATTTTTTACAGATAATAGCATAATTATTAGAGGCTTTATCAACATAGGTGATAACAAAGGATCTTTGTAAATCATTAATGGAATGTTTAATATTATCAATATTATATAAAGATCTAGACAATTTAATACCTCTAATAGCATTTTTAATTGATTCTAATATAGTAAATTTCCACGTATTAAATGCCTCTAATGGCAGAGCGTATTTACAAGCTAATTTATATATATATTTATCAAGATCTAGATTAATTGATTTTAAAACTTTAAAAGAATTATTACAAGAAGGTATCCTAAATTTAGTGCCAAATGACATAATGGTTCTTAACACATTGTCACTAACAATGTCTAAATCTCCTGTAACTATATGCCCCAAGTCTGTATTTAGAAATTTAGCAAATTTATTTAATTTACAAATACATTCACTATCTACAATTGACTGAGAAGAATGATCAATAGAGAGCGATTGTGAAACTTCATTATAATTAAATATAGACCTACCAATAGGCTTGTTGTATTTGAATGTCTTTGAAACAAATAAATCACCAATAGGCAATAAATGTTTAAACTTGTTAAACAGATGTCCAAAATTTATAGAATTATATATAGGATGTTTGAAAGAGATAACACAATAAGAATTAGTAGTTGTATTATTATAATGAAATTGATTTATATATATATATATATATATATATATATATATATATATATGTATGTATACATATATGTATATATATATATATATATATATATATATATATATATATATATATATGTATATATATATATATATGTATAAATAAAAATTAAATGATTTTAATCGAAAATTTTTTGCATAAACTACTGTATGTACAAAAAAACCCATCTCTAGCATATCTGTTACAAATGAGTAACTATAAGCCAAGTCTAAGGATAAAGATAGAAGGTTACATATCACTACATTGGAAAGGGGGATGAGAAGAATATTAGGATTCAAAAATCACAATTAAAAGTATATAAAAGTAAATAAAAATAAAACTCTGCAAAAATGAGAATAGGCAATAATAATCAGCTCAAGACAAGAGATCAAGAATAGAGAACAATCAATCGAAACCACACAAAAAATGGCGGTCAGTTCGAAATTGCATTCTCATCAGGACAGCCATACAATTCGAATTAAAACCGATAGAATAGCCAGTTTCTGACAATGGCGATAGTATTTAACTATAGACACCATTGGAGCTGTCTACTGGCTAGTGGAATTAGAAAAATAAATCAATTGAATTATACAAAAGCTGAAAAACAATACCTCCACGAACTGTAATGTGAAATAATAGCAGCACGTGTAAGATAAACTAGTAACTGAGCAATATATATATATATGTATATATATTTATATATATATATATATATATATATATATGTATATATATATATATATATATATATATATATATATATATATATATATATATATATATATATATTTGAAATGTAATAATAAGAATTATGTAAAAATAAAAAAAAAATAAAAATACAATTCAAGTAATATTAACATCACCATAGAAGCAAATTCACGGCCATAATGCCGATAAGAGAAAAGAACAGAACCTTCCCAAATTAGATGATTAATCAGAATAAAATTCCTCTTCAGGTCTGAGTATTCAATTCTAATTAACCCAAACAAATGGCTGTTTCAGATTAAGCAATAGTACATTACTATAAATGCTTAAACTCAGACTACAGGCATCAAAAAATGAAAAAATGAAAAAAGGATACATTAAGAAAATTGTATTACCATGCGGCATGAATCATTCCTCTTCTACCACGTGTATACACGATCAACCTCAACAACTTAATCTAGAAGCACCGGAATGAACAAGTCGAAATTCTACCAGGGAGGCAGTACGAACATTCACGGAAATACTCCCAAACCCGTCCAGTGAGTCTAAGCTGAAGACTGGACAAGCAATTCAGAATACAACTTCCCAAACATGCAGAACTGAATATGAATATGAATCATAGATGAAAATTCCTACTAAACAAGAATTCATAGGAAAACTGGATAATCGAGAATGCCACTATACACCATTATAAGGGCGCACAAAACGTAGTTTCAATACTGACAAAAATTACATTTTTTTGCGAAAATAAAATTCAAAACATTAATGTTAATGCATCTTATTTTCCGATTTTTTGATTTTTCTAATGTTTTTGACTTAGTTTATTATTTTTCATTTTTATTTATTTATATAATTAATAAATAATTATATATAACATACAAACATATATATATATATATATATATATATATATATACATACATATACATATATACACATATATACACATATATACACACATACACACACATATACACATATATATATATATATATACATTTTTTTTTTTTTTTTTTTTTTTTTTTTTTTTTTTTTTTCCCCTCACTCTCTCTCTCTCCTGTATGTTAGTCACTATAATTGGGAATGTTTTCTAGGATGTTATCGAGTGAAATTTGATACACTGAGTTGATAATTTTAATAACAAAATTGGGGGGATATGCATTATTAGTCGCTGTACTTAATAATTCCATAAAGTGCGCTAATTTATAATATTCATCACAAATTTTATTGATTCTAAGAGCCTGGTTTATTATAATATTTCTAAATACAGATATATGCAGACAAGAATCAAAATGTTGAATTTTTGATGTATTAAATTTAAAATCCTGTCTTTTATCATACAAGTTTATAACCATATTACAATTTTGTAAATTTAAATTTAAATCCAAAAAGTTTGCAACATTTGTGTCATTATTACTTGCATTTAATTGTAAACTATTTGGATAAAAGTTTAATACTATAGGGATATTATTATTTGGGGATACACATAAAATGTCATCTATATATCTAAACATGTGCATATTATGCAAGCTTGGATTAATGTTTTTTCATAGAAGAATAAATACAGATTAGCTAACAATGATGAGGCACACACCCCTTGTGGGATACCAACCTGTTGTTTAAAAATAGTACCACCATGTTGAATATAATTCTCATAAAGAGTGAAGTTAAGTAATTTTTTAAAAAGAAAATTTGAATATTTTAGGTTGATATTATATTTTTCAAAAATTCCTAAAATAATTCTATACAGATCATCTATATTAATATTATTAAACAAATCTTTGAAATCAAAGGTATAAATACTACGAATATTAGTAAGAGTTTTCAATTTCTTAACTACTTCAAAACTGTTTTTTACAATATGACAATTATTTGAGATTTCATCTGACGAGGATACTTCATGTAATATCTTTACTAATAATTTTCCAGCATTAGTAATGTAAGAATTATGCCCACTGGTAATGGTTCGAAAAGCAACAGGGGATTTATGAAACTTGGGTACTAAAACAATATATGGAATGTTATTACAACTATTTTTTAGATGGATTTGCTTATATTTGGCTGATATTCTATTGTATAAGATTTTAAGGTTAGTTTTATGTAAATTATAGATATGATTATTAAGTAAGTGTGACTGAAGGGTATTTTTATAATAATATTTACATATAATTGAGTAGTTTCCACTTGCCTTATCGACATATGTAATGACAAAATCATTTTGTATTTCTTTAATATCATTTTTAATTGAATTAAGTTTATATGAATTATTAATTTTCTGATTATATATATAATGATTTAAGTATAGCTCTATTAAGACTCTCCAAGGTTTAAAGGCTTCTACAGGGATTTGATATTTATAACTGATTTTATAAATAAATTTATTTAAGTCAAGAAATAAACCTTTACATATTAATTTATGTTTAAATTTAGTAGGTATACGGTACTTAGTACCCAGTAACATCAGTGATCTTAGTGCATCATAATTAATAATATTTAGATTTCCCGTTATAACATGCCCATGGTGTTTATCTACGAAGTCTTTGTATTTTTCTAAATGACAGTGGCAATATGACTCTTTATCCAATTCATAGTTTTGATTAATATCTACTGATTTGGCAATTTGATTATAGTTGAAAATATAACGTCCTAGCGGTTTATCATATTTATATGCAATTTTAGGATTTACATGTTTGACTGGAAAGTAATTGGAAACCGATTTTAAAAAATTATTTATATTCAGATTATTTAATACAGAATTAGTAAAATTCAAGGTACAATATTCATTTATTTTAGTATTTTGTTTTGATTCGTCATTAAAGTTTAAGTCTGTGACATAAAAATAACTATTAAGATTTTTACTTCTGGTAATGAGCAAATCATAGAATAAATGTTTAAAATGAACGTTATCAAATGCAGTACTTAGAAAAAGATTATATACCATATTTAATTGCTGTTTTTTAATTGCGAAAATCCAGTTTTTACATTGTTTCCAATCAAAAGTAATTTTAAAATTTGCATGTTGCTGAAAGATGGCATTTTTTAGTTCAGATAATGATGGCAATTTTTTATTATATTTACTTGCTCTTTTAGTTCTTTTTGATTTACTTTTATGATTGTTGAAGGAATTATAAATATTATGGTCTTCATTAGGAGAATTAAAGGACTTTTTAACTATATTATGATGGTTAAATATTTGATTGAGTCCATATGGAAAGATGGTATTGTGTGCACAAATGAATTCATTTTCAAGAAACAATCTGTCATAGTAATTTTTTTTAATACACAGAATACTAATTTCAATGTTGTCGAACCCATGTTTAGAAAAATGTTCGTATTCAAATTTTGATTCATTAAAGGAAGTTGCATTATTTGAAAAATTTTTTATGTGATTCCTGTGTACGTTAATTCGGAGATGCAGAGGGTTGCTGGTTTGACCTATATATGACATATTACATTTTTTACATTCAAATTGGTAGATACAATTATATGTTTTACAGAAGACAAGATTATTGTTACAATTGATCTGATTACTATTAGCAAACGGACAAGTTTTACATCTATTAGAATTACAAGATTTAAATTTAAGTGTGTTATTTAGTGATGCATGGCTGTACGATTGAAAGTTATATGAAGTGAATAAAGAATACTGGCTGGATGTACCGAATGAAGATGGAATAGTCATAGAGGATAAAGGATATTGTTGGTAGCTGGATAACGATCTAGGAGAACCCCAACAAGTTCTCGAATACCGAGCTTGGATGTCAGAAAGCATCCAGTTGCCAGTCGCTAATTTTTTATAATAAGACATCATGTAATAGGGAATGATAGTAACCTTTATTTCCCCAAAATAAAGGCACTTGCATTAAAAAAAGAGACTCTTTAGCCAAGAATGCACCTTAATTCAATTACAAAGGTGGAGACACAATTACAACATAAGAAAGGTACCATTATTTTTCAAACTAATGGATCATCTAAAACACTTTGAAAATATATAAACTAATGTGTAGACACATTAAGACCCGGATTAAATAAATGCTTAGGAATAAGCAAAACATGGATAGATAGTGGAAAAATATACATATGCACATTGACTATTCCAGAATAAATTGATTCAAATTAACATCCATCAATACAACATGAAACACAATATTTTACTTCAGAACTAATATAATCTAAGAATAATACAACCATTGCTGTAAATACAGAATTCAAATTCTTCCAATAAATATGCATTTATTTAATGGTTCAACAATTCAGAGATTCAACGTATGAAAGGCTACGTACGATCACAAAAACAATAAGATATTCAATACATGAAAAACAAAGATCAATCACAAAAACAATGGCTAAGAATAGAATTATTACCTAGGAATTACAATTACCAGACATTTTAAAATGATAAGATAAGGGATAATGAGATAAAAATGAAGTTAAAATTTGACACCAATTCAGCGCAAATGCAGCTAACTTTAGTGTAATTCAGTTCTAACTAATTAAAAATGAATGTTACCACAGAAACTCGTAAACAACTAGACAGAAAATAAGAAACCAATATACAATACGCGCATAATGCAGCAGACAAGTATATGGATAAATATTTGAAATGTAATAATAAGAATTATGTAAAAATAAAAATAAAAATAAAAATACAATTCAAGTAATATTAACATCACCATAGAAGCAAATTCACGGCCATAATGCCGATAAGAGAAAAGAACAGAACCTTCCCAAATTCGATGATTAATCAGAATAAAATTCCTCTTCAGGTCTGATTATTCAATTCTAATTAACCCAAACAAATGCCTGTTTCAGATTAAGCAATAGTACATTACTATAAATGCTTAAACTCAGACTACAGGCATCAAAAAATGAAAAAAGGATACATTAAGAAAATTGTATTACCATGCGGCATGAATCATTCCTCTTCTACCACGTGTATACACGATCAACCTCAACAACTTAATCTAGAAGCACCGGAATGAACAAGTCGAAATTCTACCAGGGAGGCAGTACGAACGTTCACGGAAATACTCCCAAACCCGTCCAGTGAGTCTAAGCTGAAGACTGGACAAGCAATTCAGAATACAACTTCCCAAACATGCAGAACTGAATATGAATATGAATCATAGATGAAAATTCCTACTAAACAAGAATTCATAGGAAAACTGGATAATCGAGAATGCCACTATACACCATTATAAGGGCGCACAAAACGTAGTTTCAATACTGACAAAAATTACATTTTTTTGCGAAAATAAAATTCAAAACATTAATGTTAATGCATCTTATTTTCCGATTTTTTGATTTTTCTAATGTTTTTGACTTAGTTTATTATTTTTCATTTTTATTTATTTATATAATTAATAAATAATTATATATAACATACAAACATATATATATATATATATATATATATATATACATACATATACATATATACACATATATACACATATATACACACATACACACACATATACACATATATATATATATATATACATTTTTTTTTTTTTTTTTTTTTTCTCTCTCTCTCTCTCTCCTGTATGTTAGTCACTATAATTGGGAATGTTTTCTAGGATGTTATCGAGTGAAATTTGATACACTGAGTTGATAATTTTAATAACAAAATTGGGGGGATATGCATTATTAGTCGCTGTACTTAATAATTCCATAAAGTGCGCTAATTTATAATATTCATCACAAATTTTATTGATTCTAAGAGCCTGGTTTATTATAATATTTCTAAATACAGATATATGCAGACAAGAATCAAAATGTTGAATTTTTGATGTATTAAATTTAAAATCCTGTCTTTTATCATACAAGTTTATAACCATATTACAATTTTGTAAATTTAAATTTAAATCCAAAAAGTTTGCAACATTTGTGTCATTATTACTTGCATTTAATTGTAAACTATTTGGATAAAAGTTTAATACTATAGGGATATTATTATTTGGGGATACACATAAAATGTCATCTATATATCTAAACATGTGCATATTATGCAAGCTTGGATTAATGTTTTTTCATAGAAGAATAAATACAGATTAGCTAACAATGATGAGGCACACACCCCTTGTGGGATACCAACCTGTTGTTTAAAAATAGTACCACCATGTTGAATATAATTCTCATAAAGAGTGAAGTTAAGTAATTTTTTAAAAAGAAAATTTGAATATTTTAGGTTGATATTATATTTTTCAAAAATTCCTAAAATAATTCTATACAGATCATCTATATTAATATTATTAAACAAATCTTTGAAATCAAAGGTATAAATACTACGAATATTAGTAAGAGTTTTCAATTTCTTAACTACTTCAAAACTGTTTTTTACAATATGACAATTATTTGAGATTTCATCTGACGAGGATACTTCATGTAATATCTTTACTAATAATTTTCCAGCATTAGTAATGTAAGAATTATGCCCACTGGTAATGGTTCGAAAAGCAACAGGGGATTTATGAAACTTGGGTACTAAAACAATATATGGAATGTTATTACAACTATTTTTTAGATGGATTTGCTTATATTTGGCTGATATTCTATTGTATAAGATTTTAAGGTTAGTTTTATGTAAATTATAGATATGATTATTAAGTAAGTGTGACTGAAGGGTATTTTTATAATAATATTTACATATAATTGAGTAGTTTCCACTTGCCTTATCGACATATGTAATGACAAAATCATTTTGTATTTCTTTAATATCATTTTTAATTGAATTAAGTTTATATGAATTATTAATTTTCTGATTATATATATAATGATTTAAGTATAGCTCTATTAAGACTCTCCAAGGTTTAAAGGCTTCTACAGGGATTTGATATTTATAACTGATTTTATAAATAAATTTATTTAAGTCAAGAAATAAACCTTTACATATTAATTTATGTTTAAATTTAGTAGGTATACGGTACTTAGTACCCAGTAACATCAGTGATCTTAGTGCATCATAATTAATAATATTTAGATTTCCCGTTATAACATGCCCATGGTGTTTATCTACGAAGTCTTTGTATTTTTCTAAATGACAGTGGCAATATGACTCTTTATCCAATTCATAGTTTTGATTAATATCTACTGATTTGGCAATTTGATTATAGTTGAAAATATAACGTCCTAGCGGTTTATCATATTTATATGCAATTTTAGGATTTACATGTTTGACTGGAAAGTAATTGGAAACCGATTTTAAAAAATTATTTATATTCAGATTATTTAATACAGAATTAGTAAAATTCAAGGTACAATATTCATTTATTTTAGTATTTTGTTTTGATTCGTCATTAAAGTTTAAGTCTGTGACATAAAAATAACTATTAAGATTTTTACTTCTGGTAATGAGCAAATCATAGAATAAATGTTTAAAATGAACGTTATCAAATGCAGTACTTAGAAAAAGATTATATACCATATTTAATTGCTGTTTTTTAATTGCGAAAATCCAGTTTTTACATTGTTTCCAATCAAAAGTAATTTTAAAATTTGCATGTTGCTGAAAGATGGCATTTTTTAGTTCAGATAATGATGGCAATTTTTTATTATATTTACTTGCTCTTTTAGTTCTTTTTGATTTACTTTTATGATTGTTGAAGGAATTATAAATATTATGGTCTTCATTAGGAGAATTAAAGGACTTTTTAACTATATTATGATGGTTAAATATTTGATTGAGTCCATATGGAAAGATGGTATTGTGTGCACAAATGAATTCATTTTCAAGAAACAATCTGTCATAGTAATTTTTTTTAATACACAGAATACTAATTTCAATGTTGTCGAACCCATGTTTAGAAAAATGTTCGTATTCAAATTTTGATTCATTAAAGGAAGTTGCATTATTTGAAAAATTTTTTATGTGATTCCTGTGTACGTTAATTCGGAGATGCAGAGGGTTGCTGGTTTGACCTATATATGACATATTACATTTTTTACATTCAAATTGGTAGATACAATTATATGTTTTACAGAAGACAAGATTATTGTTACAATTGATCTGATTACTATTAGCAAACGGACAAGTTTTACATCTATTAGAATTACAAGATTTAAATTTAAGTGTGTTATTTAGTGATGCATGGCTGTACGATTGAAAGTTATATGAAGTGAATAAAGAATACTGGCTGGATGTACCGAATGAAGATGGAATAGTCATAGAGGATAAAGGATATTGTTGGTAGCTGGATAACGATCTAGGAGAACCCCAACAAGTTCTCGAATACCGAGCTTGGATGTCAGAAAGCATCCAGTTGCCAGTCGCTAATTTTTTATAATAAGACATCATGTAATAGGGAATGATAGTAACCTTTATTTCCCCAAAATAAAGGCACTTGCATTAAAAAAAGAGACTCTTTAGCCAAGAATGCACCTTAATTCAATTACAAAGGTGGAGACACAATTACAACATAAGAAAGGTACCATTATTTTTCAAACTAATGGATCATCTAAAACACTTTGAAAATATATAAACTAATGTGTAGACACATTAAGACCCGGATTAAATAAATGCTTAGGAATAAGCAAAACATGGATAGATAGTGGAAAAATATACATATGCACATTGACTATTCCAGAATAAATTGATTCAAATTAACATCCATCAATACAACATGAAACACAATATTTTACTTCAGAACTAATATAATCTAAGAATACAACCATTGCTGTAAATACAGAATTCAAATTCTTCCAATAAATATGCATTTATTTAATGGTTCAACAATTCAGAGATTCAACGTATGAAAGGCTACGTACGATCACAAAAACAATAAGATATTCAATACATGAAAAACAAAGATCAATCACAAAAACAATGGCTAAGAATAGAATTATTACCTAGGAATTACAATTACCAGACATTTTAAAATGATAAGATAAGGGATAATGAGATAAAAATGAAGTTAAAATTTGACACCAATTCAGCGCAAATGCAGCTAACTTTAGTGTAATTCAGTTCTAACTAATTAAAAATGAATGTTACCACAGAAACTCGTAAACAACTAGACAGAAAATAAGAAACCAATATACAATACGCGCATAATGCAGCAGACAAGTATATGGATAAATATTTGAAATGTAATAATAAGAATTATGTAAAAATAAAAATAAAAATAAAAATACAATTCAAGTAATATTAACATCACCATAGAAGCAAATTCACGGCCATAATGCCGATAAGAGAAAAGAACAGAACCTTCCCAAATTCGATGATTAATCAGAATAAAATTCCTCTTCAGGTCTGATTATTCAATTCTAATTAACCCAAACAAATGCCTGTTTCAGATTAAGCAATAGTACATTACTATAAATGCTTAAACTCAGACTACAGGCATCAAAAAATGAAAAAAGGATACATTAAGAAAATTGTATTACCATGCGGCATGAATCATTCCTCTTCTACCACGTGTATACACGATCAACCTCAACAACTTAATCTAGAAGCACCGGAATGAACAAGTCGAAATTCTACCAGGGAGGCAGTACGAACGTTCACGGAAATACTCCCAAACCCGTCCAGTGAGTCTAAGCTGAAGACTGGACAAGCAATTCAGAATACAACTTCCCAAACATGCAGAACTGAATATGAATATGAATCATAGATGAAAATTCCTACTAAACAAGAATTCATAGGAAAACTGGATAATCGAGAATGCCACTATACACCATTATAAGGGCGCACAAAACGTAGTTTCAATACTGACAAAAATTACATTTTTTTGCGAAAATAAAATTCAAAACATTAATGTTAATGCATCTTATTTTCCGATTTTTTGATTTTTCTAATGTTTTTGACTTAGTTTATTATTTTTCATTTTTATTTATTTATATAATTAATAAATAATTATATATAACATACAAACATATATATATATATATATATATATATATATACATACATATACATATATACACATATATACACATATATACACACATACACACACATATACACATATATATATATATATATACATTTTTTTTTTTTTTTTTTTTTTCTCTCTCTCTCTCTCTCCTGTATGTTAGTCACTATAATTGGGAATGTTTTCTAGGATGTTATCGAGTGAAATTTGATACACTGAGTTGATAATTTTAATAACAAAATTGGGGGGATATGCATTATTAGTCGCTGTACTTAATAATTCCATAAAGTGCGCTAATTTATAATATTCATCACAAATTTTATTGATTCTAAGAGCCTGGTTTATTATAATATTTCTAAATACAGATATATGCAGACAAGAATCAAAATGTTGAATTTTTGATGTATTAAATTTAAAATCCTGTCTTTTATCATACAAGTTTATAACCATATTACAATTTTGTAAATTTAAATTTAAATCCAAAAAGTTTGCAACATTTGTGTCATTATTACTTGCATTTAATTGTAAACTATTTGGATAAAAGTTTAATACTATAGGGATATTATTATTTGGGGATACACATAAAATGTCATCTATATATCTAAACATGTGCATATTATGCAAGCTTGGATTAATGTTTTTTTCATAGAAGAATAAATACAGATTAGCTAACAATGATGAGGCACACCCCCCTTGTGGGATACCAACCTGTTGTTTAAAAATAGTACCACCATGTTGAATATAATTCTCATAAAGAGTGAAGTTAAGTAATTTTTTAAAAAGAAAATTTGAATATTTTAGGTTGATATTATATTTTTCAAAAATTCCTAAAATAATTCTATACAGATCATCTATATTAATATTATTAAACAAATCTTTGAAATCAAAGGTATAAATACTACGAATATTAGTAAGAGTTTTCAATTTCTTAACTACTTCAAAACTGTTTTTTACAATATGACAATTATTTGAGATTTCATCTGACGAGGATACTTCATGTAATATCTTTACTAATAATTTTCCAGCATTAGTAATGTAAGAATTATGCCCACTGGTAATGGTTCGAAAAGCAACAGGGGATTTATGAAACTTGGGTACTAAAACAATATATGGAATGTTATTACAACTATTTTTTAGATGGATTTGCTTATATTTGGCTGATATTCTATTGTATAAGATTTTAAGGTTAGTTTTATGTAAATTATAGATATGATTATTAAGTAAGTGTGACTGAAGGGTATTTTTATAATAATATTTACATATAATTGAGTAGTTTCCACTTGCCTTATCGACATATGTAATGACAAAATCATTTTGTATTTCTTTAATATCATTTTTAATTGAATTAAGTTTATATGAATTATTAATTTTCTGATTATATATATAATGATTTAAGTATAGCTCTATTAAGACTCTCCAAGGTTTAAAGGCTTCTACAGGGATTTGATATTTATAACTGATTTTATAAATAAATTTATTTAAGTCAAGAAATAAACCTTTACATATTAATTTATGTGTAAATTTAGTAGGTATACGGTACTTAGTACCCAGTAACATCAGTGATCTTAGTGCATCATAATTAATAATATTTAGATTTCCCGTTATAACATGCCCATGGTGTTTATCTACGAAGTCTTTGTATTTTTCTAAATGACAGTGGCAATATGACTCTTTATCCAATTCATAGTTTTGATTAATATCTACTGATTTGGCAATTTGATTATAGTTGAAAATATAACGTCCTAGCGGTTTATCATATTTATATGCAATTTTAGGATTTACATGTTTGACTGGAAAGTAATTGGAAACCGATTTTAAAAAATTATTTATATTCAGATTATTTAATACAGAATTAGTAAAATTCAAGGTACAATATTCATTTATTTTAGTATTTTGTTTTGATTCGTCATTAAAGTTTAAGTCTGTGACATAAAAATAACTATTAAGATTTTTACTTCTGGTAATGAGCAAATCATAGAATAAATGTTTAAAATGAACGTTATCAAATGCAGTACTTAGAAAAAGATTATATACCATATTTAATTGCTGTTTTTTAATTGCGAAAATCCAGTTTTTACATTGTTTCCAATCAAAAGTAATTTTAAAATTTGCATGTTGCTGAAGGATGGCATTTTTTAGTTCAGATAATGATGGCAATTTTTTATTATATTTACTTGCTCTTTTAGTTCTTTTTGATTTACTTTTATGATTGTTGAAGGAATTATAAATATTATGGTCTTCATTAGGAGAATTAAAGGACTTTTTAACTATATTATGATGGTTAAATATTTGATTGAGTCCATATGGAAAGATGGTATTGTGTGCACAAATGAATTCATTTTCAAGAAACAATCTGTCATAGTAATTTTTTTTAATACACAGAATACTAATTTCAATGTTGTCGAACCCATGTTTAGAAAAATGTTCGTATTCAAATTTTGATTCATTAAAGGAAGTTGCATTATTTGAAAAAATTTTTATGTGATTCCTGTGTACGTTAATTCGGAGATGCAGAGGGTTGCTGGTTTGACCTATATATGACATATTACATTTTTTACATTCAAATTGGTAGATACAATTATATGTTTTACAGAAGACAAGATTATTGTTACAATTGATCTGATTACTATTAGCAAACGGACAAGTTTTACATCTATTAGAATTACAAGATTTAAATTTAAGTGTGTTATTTAGTGATGCATGGCTGTACGATTGAAAGTTATATGAAGTGAATAAAGAATACTGGCTGGATGTACCGAATGAAGATGGAATAGTCATAGAGGATAAAGGATATTGTTGGTAGCTGGATAACGATCTAGGAGAACCCCAACAAGTTCTCGAATACCGAGCTTGGATGTCAGAAAGCATCCAGTTGCCAGTCGCTAATTTTTTATAATAAGACATCATGTAATAGGGAATGATAGTAACCTTTATTTCCCCAAAATAAAGGCACTTGCATTAAAAAAAGAGACTCTTTAGCCAAATTGGACTTTCAAACTATTATATATACTATATATATACTATAAATCGCCATATGCTTCTGATTAAGTGCATACATACGCTCGAAAACACTATGGAAAATGTTTGTATTAAACGTCCTATATAGTTGTGAATAAACTTTATTTACTATATATATATATATATAAATATATAAAATTGTAAATCCAATGGTAGAGTGTAAGTAGTAACTCTATAATACACTATCTTAAAATTTGCCTACAAAATACAATGAAATAAAAGAAAATCAACCATATATATATATATATATATATGGTTGATTTTCTTTTATTTCATTGTATTTTGTAGGCAAATTTTAAGATAGTGTATTATAGAGTTACTACTTACACTCTACCATTGGATTTACAATTTTATATATTTATATATATATATATATAGTAAATAAAGTTTATTCACAACTATATAGGACGTTTAATACAAACATTTTCCATAGTGTTTTCGAGCGTATGTATGCACTTAATCAGAAGCATATGGCGATTTATAGTATATATATAGTATATATAATAGTTTGAAAGTCCAATGAAAGAAAAGAGAGAAGCTATAACTCGAAAAACCTAACTTTCTAACAAGCTTACAAAATAAAAGTGTAAATTTGCAAATCTACAACCAAATGGAAAAAAATATAAAAAACAAATATATATATAGTAAATAAAGTTCATTCACAGCTATATAGGACGTTTAATACAAACATTTTCCTCAGTGCTTTCGAGCGTATGTACGCTCTTAATCAGAAACATATGGCGATTTACAGTATATATATGTATATATAGTAAATAAAGTTTATTCACAGCTATATAGGACGTTTAATACAAGCATTTTCCTTATTGCTTTCGAGCGTATGTACTCTCTTAATCAGAAGCATATGGCGATTTACAGTATATATACATATATATAGTAAATAAAGTTTATTCACAGCTATATAGGACGTTTAATACAAACATATTCCTTGGTGCTTTCGAGCGTATGTACGCTCTTAATCGGAAGCATATGTATATATATATAAAGAAGAAAAGTATGTATGTATGTATGTATGATCCAACATCACAGGAGAACGGCTGAACCGAATTTGATAAAATTTAGTGGTTAGTCGTGAAATAGCCCCACTTAAAATTTAGTCTATGTTTCGAGTTTCTACGACCAGTGGTTCTCGACATACTAGTGAAAACCCACACTTTCGTTTGTCTCATCATCACGAGAGAACAGCTGAACCGAATTTAATGAAATTTCGTGGGTAGCTTTGAAATAGTTCCCCATAAATTTAGTCCAAGTTTCAAGTTTATTAGACCAGGGGGTTGTCGAGATATTGATGGAAAACGAAACTTTTTCCTAGGAGTTCTACTCTCTAACTCCATGATTTCCAACGGAAAAGGTTGGGAATCGTTGGTTTTAACGTGAAAGTCAATTAAATCTGAGTTTTGTGGGAGTTTATTGAGCATATTAGTCACTTTTGAAAATCACAGGTTTGAAATATGAACTTAAATGGAAACTCTATCATCATGGTTTATTTTTCACAGGCTTACTCAACAACGAAAAGTATTAAAAAATCAAAATGGTTATTTAATTATCGGCAATTTATGAGGAAGATTCTTTCTTATATCATCTATATATATAAAGAAAAGTATGTATGTATGTATGATCCAAAATCACGGGAGAACGGCTGTATCGAATTTGATGAAATTTGGTGGGTAGTCTCGAAATAGCTCCATTTAAAACCCAGTCTACGTTTTGAATTTCTACGACCAGTGGTTCTTAAGATATTAGTGAAAACAAAACTTTCGTTTGTCTCATCATCATGGGAGAACGGCTAAACCGAATTTAATGAAATATTGTGGGTAGCTTTAAAATAGCCACCCATAAATTTAGTTCAAGTTTCGAGTTTCTAAGACTAGAGGTTGTCGAGATATTAATGGAAAACGAAACATTCTCCTAGGAGTTTCTACTCTCTAACTACATGATTCCCAACGAAAAAGATTGGAAATAGTTGGTTTAAAACGTAAAAATCTATTAAATCTCTGAGTTTTGTAGGAGTTTATTGAACGTAACAGTCACTTTTGAAAATCGCAGGTTTGAAATATGAATTTAAATGGAAACTGTCACCATGGTTTATTTCTCACAGACTTACTCAACAACAAAAAGTATTAAGAAATCACAAGAAAGATCAATCATGCATAAAGCATTGATTATGAAACACTTTCCAATTTACATTTTATTTAAGCATCCCTAAAATGCGGTACATTCAGCGGTAATATATCATAATAGTGCAATAATTAATTATATTTGAAAATTTAAAACTTCATCGAAAAAAACGAACTTGATTCAAATGAGGACATCAAAATATAAATCGCTGGGCCTTTGTGTAAAAGCAGTAAATATTTCATTCATACATTTTTATTTCATTCATCACAGTACTACAATAATTTATTCTACTTAAAAACTTAAAACCATGGAGCCCAAAATAATTTAAGTCTATGCATAAAACTTCATCGAATAAGTCTGCCATTAAATCGGCTGCTTCTCTATGTAAAATCAATGAATGTTTCATTCATATCATCAATATTGCAGATTCCTGAGCAAAATAATTTTGCGTTAAAGAAATTCAGCAATTCTTATACAACTCATCTTATAGCCTAATCAGTTTACATTCTCCATAAGTAAAAATTAGGTTTCGTTGTAGAAATAATCAAAGTTTGATGATCAATTAAACTCAAATATATTGTAATTGTGTTGTTTCAGAATACAGATGCACAGAAATTAAGTAAAAATAAAGCGGTTTTAGGACGGATACGACACTAAATATAAATTAAAAATAATTTTAAAAATCACGATTTCGACACAAGATGGATGCGATATTTTATTTTGAAGTGGGTCACATGATCTCTTCATATAAAGGGTTTAATAATTATTTTAATTATTATTTAAAAACTACTGAATATATTTTACTGAACATTTTTTTATATATTTCATGGGATAATTTAAATATTTCCTATAACTTTCGGAGCAATTTGTGAATTTTAAATTCGCTTAAAAATGTTTGAAAAATTAGGTCTCATAGGGTTCAATGTATTTAATTTCTGCAACCCGGGTTCAATCCAAAACTAATGGGTGATATTATTCATCTGTATTCCCATAGGTCCCACAGACCGTCTGAACGACATACTAAAATTTCATTTCGATAAAGTCATTTTTACGGCAGTTATCGTGCTAAAGGACAGACAGACAAACAGAATGAACAAAGTCATAAATACTTTTCAACTATGTAGAAAAGTGTCAAAAATGGTTATTTAATTATCAGCATTTTATAAAGAAGATTTTTTCTCATGCAGCTATGACTTATATAATGGAATGATTTTTTTTTTTTTACATATTGCAATGATTTTTTTTTACGTAATGCAATGAATTTACATCTTTCACAGTGAAAAAACAATGTATAACGGCCCTATATGTTCCGGTGTAATTTTTATCACAGTTTTGCATGGAAAATCCCGAGCAACGGCGCGTAATTGCTGCTAGTAGTAAATAAAGTTTATTCACAGCTATATAGGATGTTTAATACAAACATTTTCCTTAGTGCTTTCGAGCGTATGTACGCTTTTAATCAGAAGCATATGGCATTTTACAGTATATATATATATATGTATATATATATGTATATATATATATATATATATATATATATATATATATTAAAATAACAAAAACTAAAGTGCAAGAGTGTGAATCAGTAACCACAGTATCAAACCGCGAGCAAAATAATGCATGTTGTGAAAAGCAAAAAGCAACGAGGAAGGGCCGAAAAAGTAGAGCACGGAGAGGCCAGGACAAGGAAAACATATTAAATAATAGTATATCTGCCAGAAACGTCTTCAGGGGCACATTCTAGACAGATATACTAAAATCCGTTGTTTCTATGATTGCATAAAAACACGTGGTTAAAATATTATGCAATCTGTGCCCAACAACGGAATAACAGAAAAAAAAAAAAAAAAAGGATAAAATTCAATAATAGAATATAAAATACCACATAAACATGAAATATAAAATACCACATAGACATGAACATGAAAAATATAGCGCACAAAAATACGAATTTGCAAAAAAGAGCAATTCACATGTCGAAAGGTCGTCACCGTGAAAAATCTTCAAATGAGCCCACCACATGCTACAATTTGAACGCTTACCTCGCTTACTACCACGTGGGAATAATCCAGACCAGAGGAAGTGGAAGTGGCAGTACATACTTTCGGAGAGATAAACCCAAGAGTTTAGAAACTGACCGAGATGTGACCACGATTATCGAAAACTTTGAAAGAATGGATAACACTGTTTTTTGGAGCCGTAGCCTGTTTTTTGTTTTATTAGCTTTTTAGATATCCGCCTTAACGGTTTTAAGAGTGTTTTAAACTTTTTTCTTTACCCGCCGAGGCGGTTTTTTTAAAAAAAATTTTGTTTTTAGTGTAATCGAAATTACTGTTTTTTAATATTTTTACATTTTTATTTTTGCCCGCCGGGGCGGTGTTTATTTTATGGTGTTTCCACGACTTTAGAATACTGTACTTATACTGCGATCTACAAATAAGGGGGGGAAATTGTACATAAAGCAAAGATTTTTGAGACGATTAATGTGCGTTAGTGTACACCTATTACTATCCAAGCGTTTAATGCGGAGCAAATAGCTAGTGATTAGATTTCTAAAAACTTGGTTGCTAAGGCAAGAAGAGAAATGTGGGAAGAATTTTACATTAAATTTAAATTGATGTCTCTTATCATAAATAGTAGTAGTGAAAGAGTTACAATGTATATCAATGGTGATGTCAAGATAATTTACAGATTTGGAAGGGTGGGATTCATTCGGTATTAATTCAAGATTGGATGGATATATATTAAGAGTGGGTAAAGAATCGTGTGCAGTATGAAAACAAAGAAAAACATCATCAATGTATCGAAAAATAGAAATGTTACGAGTGAACAGAGTGGATTTTCTTTCGTAGAAGTAAAGATAAATATTGGCGAGCATGGAGCTACTAGTGGATCCTTGCGGTACTCCAATCGTTTGGAGGTATACAGCATTGATATGTACAAGATAGTTGTGAAAAAGCACAAAATGCAATAAATTATTGAAGGTGGACGAGTCATATTTAGTAAGAGTATTTAATTTGAATTGATCGAAGAGTTGTTTAATGACAGAACATAAATCTTTGATGTCGATGTTATTAAAAAGATCTTTAAAATCTAATGTTTGGAATGAATCAATGGCAGAAAAGGATTTCAGTTTTTGAATAAGTTCATAGCTATTTCGGATAATGCAATGTGGCTCAAGGGAAATAGCATGAAAAAGAATATTTAAGACTTTGAGAAGTTTTTTATTAGCTTTTGATGCATATATATATATATATATATATATATATATATATATATATATATATATATATATAATAGTAGTTTGAAAATCCAATGAACGAAAAGTAAGAAGATGTAACACGATAAACCTAACTTTTTAAAACACCCACAGAATAAAATATAATACAGCAAATCATCAATCAAATGGATAAAAAATACAAAACACAAGCTATCAAGTTACAGAAAATCAACAAAATTCAAAAGTATGGAAACAAAAAAAGAAAAACTTAAACTAAATTCAACTATCTAACTGGCTTACAAAACAAAAGTAAAAATCAACTAATCCTCAAGCAAATGGAAAAAAATAAAAATCGAATCAACAAGTCAATGAAAAATATCATAATACAAAGGTATGGAATCGAAAAAAGTATAACAAACGAAATCAAGCACAAACGCTATACACGTGGACGAGGCTCTAAGCCTAAATCATGAATTGTTAACCTCTACAAAAATCTAATCATGTCCAAGTTTTTTGTAGAAGCAAACACAAAAATGTATGTTTCTGAAGAAATAGATAGATTATATCTATAAACTATTTCTACTTGGACGACATACATAAAGAAGGAATAAAAAAGAAGAAATGAAAAAGCACAGCGTATGTACAATCAAGTCAATACCGGGAACACTGATAGAAGAGACCAGTGTTGCCATTCGTAAGGAAAAAATAAAAAACCATTTACTGTTGCCATTCATAAGAATTGAAAAACTGTGAAGCGAAATGTTAAGAAAAAGTATTAATATACAAAAAGAGCTACTAAAAAGAGGGGCAAATAATAGTAATGCTGAAGTGGGAAGTGAATGTAAAAAAAAAAAAAAAAAATTGGAGATGTCTGGCTAATATAAGATACTATTAATAGAATTATATGATACTATGAAAAGAGTTATAAAAATCCAGCTATTTTAAATTTTTTAACAATACTATTTACTAAATAAGAGGGATATTTATATAAATTGCTAGTAATTTTCAGATTATTGATATGCATAGCATGAAATTTTTTATCAGATAATCTATTAATTCTAAAAAGCTGATTGAGTATAATATTTCTAAACAATTGTATCGAGTTACAGGAATTAAATGGTAAGATTTTATTAATATTAAAATTATAAAAGTCTTTTTTATCATATAAATTTGTAACAATTCTATTAGAAGGATCAATAAAAAGATTTAAATCCGAAAAATTAATATTTTTACTAATAGTAGCTTCATTAAGAATTAATTCCAAATTGTCAGGATAGTAATCTATATCTATGAGATAATTTTCTGTATGTACTAAGCAAATCAGATCATCAACATATCTGTAAAAAGTATAATCTATTGAAGTAAATGACTTTTCATAATGATAAAGGTATAAATTAGCTAGCATACTGCTACTGCAGCCACCCTGTGGAACTCCTGAGACTTGTAAGTATAATTTATTTCCTTGAAAAATATAATTATTGAAAATAACAAAGTGAAGAAGTTTAGGAAAATTTATAAATTTAATTTGATTTGAAAGATGTGTAATATAAGCATTATATAGAGCTAAAATTACATCATATAGATCAGATATCTTAATATTATTAAAAAGATCTTTAAAATCAAAAGTTTGAAATCCTATTATTTTTCTAAGAGATGTTAAATTATTCTTTAATTCTTTACTATTATTTAGAATATGGTAATTATTGCTAGTCTGGCTTAAACTATTATTTATTAGATTTAAAGAATTTAGTAATAATTTACTCGCAGTAGTAGAGTAAGTATTATGGCCACTAGTAACTGTTCTAAATTTAATAGGATTTTTATGAAATTTTGGAATAAGCACTATATAAGGAAATTTAGGATATTTATATTTAATATTTAAATCACTATACATATTGATAATTTTCAATTTAATACTATTGATGGAATGTAAATCAGGTTTAAAAAGACTATTATTTTTTAAATAATCTAACAGAAATTGAATTTAAAATTTTTTACAGATAATAGCATAATTATGAGAGGCTTTATCAACATAGGTGATAACAAAGGATCTTTGCAAATCATTAATGGAATGTTTAATATTATCGATATTATATAAAGATCTAGACAATTTAATATCTCTAATAGCATTTTTAATTGATTCTAATATAGTAAATTTCCACATATTAAATGCCTCTAATGGCAGAGCGTATTTACAAGCTAATTTATATATATATTTATCAAGATCTAGATTAATAGATTTTAAAACTTTAAAAGAATTATTACAAGAAGGTATCCTAAATTTAGTGCCAAATGACATAATGGTTCTTAACACATTGTCACTAACAATGTCTAAATCTCCTGTAACTATATGCCCCAAGTCTGGATTTAGAAATTCAGCAAATTTGTTTAATTTACAAATACATTCACTATCTACAATTGACTGAGAATAATGATCAATAGAGAGCGATTGTGAAACTTCATTATAATTAAATATAGACCTACCAATAGGCTTGTTGCATTTGAATGTCTTTGAAACACATAAATCTCCAATAGGCAATAAATGTTTAAACTTGTTAAACAGATATCCAAAATTTAGAGAATTATATATAGGATGTTTGAAAGAGATAACACAATAAGAATTAGTAGTTGTATTATTATAATGAAATTGATTTAGTTTTAAATTTAAAAACTGTGATCTTGTAATAAGCAAATCAAAGAAAATATGATTAAAATGTTCATTAGCAAGCTTTAATTTTAAAAAAATGGCATAAACCTTATTTAAATGTTTTTTCTTTACCGCAAAAACCCAGGATCTTATGAATTTCCATTGAAAAGTTCTATTAAATTGATATATAAGCTTCTCCATTTTGTACTTTTCAATAATTATATTTTTCAAGGTAATAAATTATACTTACAAGTCTCAGGGGTTCCACAAGGTGGCTGTAGTAGCAGTATGTTAGCTAATTTATACCTATATCATTATGAAAAATTCTTTACTTCAACAGATTATAAAATTTACAGATATGTAGATGATCTGATTTGTCTTGCATTTACTGATAACTATGGCATAGATATAGATTTCTATCCGGATAATTTGGAATTAATACCTAATGAAACTACTATTAGTAAAAATATTAATTATTTGGATTTAAATCTAATTATAGAACCTACTAATGGGATAGTTACTAATTTATATGATAAAAAAGATTTTTTTTAAATTTCATATTAATAATTATTACCATTTAATTCCTGCAACTCGATTCAATTATTTAGAAATATTATACTTAATCAACTTTTTAGAATTTATAGATTATCAAATAAAAATTTTTATGCTTTTCAGATTAATAACCTCAAAATTACTAGAAAATTTTGTGAATATCCAACATAGTTAGTCAATGGTATAGTTAATAAGTTTCGATTAGCCTAAAATTTTCATAATCTCTCCTTAGTATCTTATTTTAGCCATACTTCTACATTCTCTTGAATTTACATTATAATATATTTTCATCTTTTTATTTTGCAGCTTTAACTGTAGAATATCTCATTTTATTGCCTTTAAGCAGTACTGTTTTTATTACTCTCTTTAGCATCAGCATATCACTTCTTTTCGTTTCTGCGTATGTCAACATTGGTCTAGTCATATATTGCTCGTCATGGTTGTACTTTTGAGGTGTATTTTAAGGTATTTATATTTCCTTTATTTTTTTCCAATCTTTATGCTTGTCGTCCATATAACACAAGTTTATAGATAAAATCTATCTTGTGTTTCGGAAACAAGCATTTCTGTGTTCATTTCGAAGGGATATATGGACTTGAAAAAGAATTTTTTCGAAATGAACTATTTTTAAGCCTAGAGCTCTTCTAGCAGCTTTTTTGCTTGATTTTTTTGTTTTCCTATTTTCATTCCTCTCCTTTGAAATTTGTTGATTGTCTTTGTCTTTATGACCTGCATTACGTATAATAATTTCCTCTTTATGGTTGAATTTCTTTTATTTCATTGTATTTTGTAGGCAAATTTTAAGATAGTGTATTATGAGTTACTACTTACATTCTACCATTGGATTTACAATTTTATATTTATATATATATATATATATATATATATATATATATATATATATATATATATATATATATATATATATATATATATATATATATATATATATAGTAAATAAAGTTTATTCACAGCTATATAGGACGTTTAATACAAGCATTTTCCTTAGTGCTTTCGAACGTACGTACGCTCTTAATCATAAGCATATGGCGATTTACAGTAAAATGAAGATACATATAACACATACAGTCCAACTCATAATGTAAATTACCTAATATCAATTGCCATACGGCCAAAAGAAATTATAAAACCTGAAGAGCAAAACATTGTTACATAATGATAAGTATTACAATGGTGCGCAGCTAACTATCGAAATACATTTTAAGTGTTCAAGCACGTAGATATCGGTTTGACCTTCATGGAATCGAGGATAACGCGCCGAACAAAAATGAGTTTTTATACAGGATCAAAATTCCGATAAATAAAATCACGATAAATATAAATGAATAAGGATTCATAAAGAAAAATAATTTTAGGACTTTTAACTACGCATTAAAATGAATGTTTTATCAAATAACAAAAATAATTGCACATTCAGAACAGGTTTGGTAAAGCAGTAGATATTTTTTTAATTTTTAATATTTATGTCGTGTTCAGTGAAAAGAATACCTATAGCGTTTGGTAGCATTGTCTGGAGAGATAAGAAGGCCAACGTACACCTCAGCTGGACATACCAAATTAGGTTTAAATGTATCAGTCCTAATGCGATAGAATAAAGAAACAACAGCAGAATGAGTAGGTCTAAAATTAAATTCACTACAAAACTAAAAAAGGGGGTAGAAGATTTTAGGATTGAATCAGGATCGTAGCAAGAGACGAAATTCAAGAAGGGCAACCTTGAAGGAGGGGCTCACCAAAAACGCAGTTGATTATTAGCATTTATTAACCAAAATTGTTACTATTATATATTTCCATACATATAAATTATTAACAAATAATTGCATTTGTTGATTAGGAAAATCCCTATAGCTACTATACATCCATATTAATAGTATATAATAATTACAATTGATTTTAATATAAGCATTAACTAGTAGCAAAGCTATTAACTAATCAAAGAAAAATTCTTTAATGTTAATACAAGCTAACGCTTAATATTAACTCTTTACTACTTGTCAGTTAATTTTGACTATAATGTATAACAGTGAACCCCTTGGATACTTTTGAATACAAAAGTATCCAAATACTATTGTCTTAATTTTTAAAAATTTTAAATATTACTTAAATTAAATATGTAAATAAATTTATCATCTGCATAACCCCAAATTCAGCTAAATTAAAAAACTTGTAAAGCAAAGTAATTTATAAAAAGTCTCATAAAGAATATTTTTAAAATTTTGTTATTTTTTATATGTGTGTTGGATGAAATTTCATATCACTACTAAAAATTTAATATTTTTGCCAGTGTGTGTGTGTGGGGGGGGGGGTCTGAGCAAAAACCTCATGGGGGGGGGGGGCTCAGCGCCCTCTGGCCACTGCCTGGTTACGACCTTAGATTGAATGGAAGACTCGTTTTAAAAGTTGAGTGGTGAAAGGGATGAGAGTAGAGTTAGGAAAAAACATTTCGAACGAACATTAAAGATTTTTTTTTAGATAAAAGGATAGGTATATACGGCATCATATCCAAATTGAAAGATAAAACAAATTTCATCGTTTAAGAATTTAATACAAGAATAAGCATTAAAGAATCTATTAAAATACGTACTGAAAGAGGTCTTTTTTGAGGTAATGAAATAAAAAGAATGCAGATATTGGTAAAGGTCGGTTTTCGGAAAACCGTGGTTTGAAGACCATTAAAGAACACATCAAGAAAAGAGTGAAACTCTTCACGCTTGTGTTCATTAGTGAAATTAATAAAATAATACACATCCTTAACACCATCCAATAAAAAGTTAAGAATATCAAGGCTATGATTCTAAATTATAAATACGCCATCCACGTATCGGCACCATAAATAGGTTTGAATTGTATGGAAGGCAAAATATTATTTTCCAGTTCTTGTAATCTGGCTTCTTTTGCTTCGGCGAAAATGCTGGAGAACTGGCTGCCCACTGCAGCCCCATCAGTTTACAGAAAGATATCGTCGCAGAAACCAAAGTAATAAATCTCCGCAACTAATGTTTACTGAGGAAATGATCGTGTCAATCGATGTTTGGGAAACATTTTTACATTACAATTTTTACCAGTGATTTCAATGGCAGTCGATGTAGTCGTATTAAGGCAACAAAATTGGTTAGAAATTAGAATAATAAAGGGGAGAAATGGTGCATGAGATGATTAGTTTTATACAATTTAATCTGGATAAAAATTGGAGGAAGTTAGTATGAAATACCCTTCTTAATAACAATATGAAGCTCCAAAAGTTTTCGAAGTTTAACAAGGCGAGATACAATAGTAGTAATGGAAAAACTTTTAACAGATTTACATACTATATCTCAGAAACATTGCAGCATTAATCTTACATAATCATCAATATTTACAAGAACAAGTTGTTTAGCATTAGTAGCAAATATATTAACCAAATTAGAACATGAACTAAGATGAACTAAGAATCATACCAACTTCCTCCAGTTTTAAACTGCATAAAACTAAGCATCCCATGCGTTAGATTGTTTCCAAATGTAATCGTCCCACTTATTTTTTAGAAATGTTAAGCCTCCTCTTAAAACCTTTTACATTGATCCTATATTTTCAATTAATTCCTCCAAAGCTTTCATTTCTTGCCTTTACTATTCTAATTTTGACCCAATTTGTGTACGTTGCATAGTTTTGATGTCATTTCATTTTTCCCCAATGAAATCATTGGTAAAAAAAAATGCATTGTAAAAATGCTTCCCAAACACCTATTGACGCTATCATTTTCGCATTAAACATCGTTTCGGAGACTAATTGCTTTAATTAATCAGGTAATTTACTAATTACAGAGACTAATTAATTTCCGCGACGATACCTTTTGGCAGACTGATTGGGATCTCTATGGGCAACCCGCTCTCCAACATTTTTGCCGAAGCTGTTTTACAAAAAATGGAAAATAATTTTGCAAAGGTTTTTGATAGAGTTGACTTTGATCGGTTGATCTGTAAACTAATTAACATTGGCTTTATTCAGAAATTAATAATTTAATTATATACTTATTTAATTGGAAGGTTATTATTTGTAAACTATAAATATGCGTATTCAAAAGGATATCATAGTACTTCTGATGCGCCACAAGGATCTGTTTTAGGATTTTGCTTTTTTGTTTTATTTATAAATGATTTGATTCTTATTTACTTTTCGCTGATGATATTTAAACTTATAAATGTATCTCAACATATTATGATAGTGTTATCTTGCAATCTGAAAGTTTTACTTCCCTTATATATATATAGTATAATGTATAAGGAAAGTATTGTGACGGGGTCGAAAATACGAATTCCAGCTTTTGACGGGCGAGCACATTTCAAACATCCCTGAATACGAATCGAACGTCTTTGAGGTGTTGTCTCTCTCTATATCTATCTATCTATCTATCTGTCTGTGTGTGTCCAAGAGTCTGTGGAGACAATATCTCACAAGTTACAACCAATGGAGCGATTCGAATGAAAATCGATAAAATTCGACAAAAATTGCAATTAGTGAATACTTGAAGCCTATTGTTTTTAACCGGAAGTGAATGTTTGAAAGACACACACCCCTCCCCCCATATTTTCGAATGAAATTTTGAAAAAATCATCAAAAAATCAAAACCTAACGTTGAATAAAGTTACGTAAATAATTATTCCTTATGTAAATTTTCATTAAAAAACAATTGGCACAAACTTTAGAACGCTAGCTTGAACCGTTCTCAAGTTATTGCTCAATTTTAAAATAAATTTTATCAAAAAATTCCATAATAGTTAATAAAGTATTAACTATTAAAGTATTAACTATTAAATAATAGTTAATAAAGTATTAACTATTGTGAAAAATGTTCACTTTTCATATGTAATATTATGCGATAAATTTGTCGTGGATCTAGTTCGTTCCATTCAAGAGATAAGATACTTTGGGTAATAATTTTCTATCTTCACGACTAATAATTCACCAATAGTCATTTATTTACTCTAAGAATAAATAACCTATAACTTCATTCATACAGCTTGGCGAAATTTTGGCGACTGATTTGACGAAATATCGCTAAATTGATAAAAACGACCCTACTTCATACGTAACGAAACTGTGATCATTTGCATATCTCGCCTTGCTGTTTCCATTGCCTGATTTACATAAAGCCAGGGCTGTCCCGAAAGAGTACGCGCTGTATGCGCCGCGTACTCTCAATACATTTTGAAAAATACCGAGTACGCGCCGCGTACTCTCAAGGTCTCAAGAAAGTTTTCGTAATTGCTAGTTTTGGGGCAACACCGTGTAAGGTATCAATTCAATTCCCTCCCCCTTCTAACGAAGCTGTCTGCCCCAAATATTTATTTCTAGTAATATTTTATATTAGTTACTAGGTTACTACAGCTACAGCTACAGGTTATTAGCTAAAAAGTGAACGTGTAAAAGAATTGACAGAGAAGTAATTATAATTTTTTGACCACTCTTCTCTATGTTGTAAATGGTTTTTATTCTTAATGTTTCAATAAAAATGTAAACTGATGTTGCCATATGATGGAAATAACTTTTTCATAATATTAGTGGGTATTAAGGAAGGAATGAGAATTATGTATGTAGATAATATTAAAGTGAGTAAGTGAAAAGTTACAAGAGAACAAAGTAAGTGCAGGTAAAAAAATAGAAAAGCGTTCCAAGTTACAAAATCTATATTTGTTAATATATATATATATATATATATATATATATATATATATATATATATATATATATATATATATATTAAAATAATATATGTTAATATATATATATTAATATATATCCTGTTAAGCATTAAGCTATTAATATTGTGAAAAAGTGATTTATGGGCTTAAAAATGGCAATTACATGGCCTAAATGATTCAAACATTTTCAAAGGGGGCAGCGCCCCCTTTCACACCCGTCGACGCTCAAATCCGTACAAAAAGAAGGCGTGGACATAAAACGTTTGACGAGCTCTCTGTCAAGCAGTGTTTCTTTTAGGACTTTTTGGCCGGGGGGACGAATGAAATTTTAGTGGGCAAGTTTTCTATTTGCTCTATATAAATATATCTAAATGCTATGTCACATAAATAGAGACTAGGTTAACATAAAATGTCTCTGGAGGGGGGGGGGTGAATACTCGTCTCCGGGGGCTTCGTCCCCCCCGGAGGTATGTCTGAAAGAAACACTGTTGTCAAGCCAAAGTAGCCAATCAGAGAAGATTTTCGACACTTTCTCGCCGAAACCACAAGGTCAAAGTGAGATATTACCCCCGCATTTCTAGTATTGGGAAATATATAAAGACTCCATCTACTCTTTAGGATATCGCTAACCACTGGGTTGCCCCACCCCTGGAAATAGTTTCTAAATGCAATAGCGGTAATGTCGTTATCTTGCTGTGAGCTCGTCGTCTCCTGGCCAATCATCTCTGAATGATGTAAATCTGTCATTTGTCCTCAAGCACCGCCAATTTTCAATAATTCCAACATACGCCTTAATCATTAACAAATTGTAGGGACAAACATTCAAGCATGTCTAAATTTATCTCGATGAGCCTAATTTCTCCCACAGACAGCTTTTATCATGTATTATCAAGATATGCAATCAGGTTGAAAGTCAAGCGAAGATAACTGAATTACGAGGAAAAGTGTTAAACAGCAACAAATATTTTACGTAGAATGTTGTTTATTTTCGAGATTTTCTAAAAACAAATATATAGCATATAACTTTTTACTCTTATACGTGAATGAGTTTTTACTTATATTTCCTTACAGAATTCTTATATTACATTATTAATGAGACACACTCATCTATACCAGATGAGTTTTTGCTACGAATATCAGATTCTTTTTTACTTTCCCTGCAATATATGGTAATGTATAGGGAAAGTGTAGGAATCATGCGAAAATAGCAATTCATGTTTTCGACGGATCTACAAGTTTTGGGACCTCTAGAATACGAAAACTCTATTTTTAGTGCGACATCTGTGTGTGTGTGTATCTGTCTGTGTGTGTCTGTCTGCGTGCCTGTCTGTGCAATGAATGTATCCACTCTAACTCAGAAACTAATGGACCGAATTTCATAAAATTTGGTAGGTAAGTCACTTGTGTGTAACCCTGCTGCTGATTAGCTTTTGGTACGATTTGGGATGAAACAACCCGCCTTTTTTTAAGAAAAGACCCACAAAAATTGTCTGTATCCAATCTAGCTGAAAAACTAACGGATCAAATTTTTCAAAATTTGGTAGATAAGTCACTTGTGAGTTACCCTGATGCTTATTACATTTTGGTGCGATTCGGAAAAAAATAACCTGCCTTTCTTTACGAAATGGCCCACAAAAATCGTCAAAATCTAAGATGAAAGACTATGTGTTCTCAAATATAACAATTAAATGCTAGTTTTATACGAAATTTTTGATTATGAAATGAATAAAACCAACCCCATTACACTAGGACTAACCATTCTCGAAATATTTTAGTTTTTTCGCATTTTCGCTTCGTCACCTTTGAAAATAAGTCCACTTACCAAATGAAAATGAAAACTGAATTTAAGTGCCAATTCAATGTCATGGGTGTTATTTTGGGCAATTAAACTCAATTTAAAGAATTATTGAAGAAATAAAGAGAACGGGAATGCGAGTCTGCAGGGAAAGTTATGTGCTGCCCACATCAGATTTTTAATTTAATGATTATGAAAAGAACGACTGTGCATGGAAGTTGTTGATTTAAAAACCTTGATTCGATATATCAGCCAGTTGCACCGTACATCACACAGCTGGCTCTTTTTCTGGCGCAAAGCACGTGCGAAATGGCTAGCTGTTGAATAATTTTATAAACGGTCATAGACGTATGTGGGATTTTTTCCAGGAAGGGGGGGGGGGTGCTAAAATTAATTACATTCAAAATTTAGGGATTACAATCAACCTTGAAATATGTATTGTTGCAAAGTAAATTTGGATAGATGGTATGAGCATCACATTTTAAAAAATCGTGTATATAGCCCTTTTAAAAATTAGTATGCACTAATTTTTAAAAATTAGTTTGTACCACCTTAAAAAATATTCCCCATTTCATAACAAAATTCTAACCTTCCTGGAGACAGAGCAACTAAACTAATAAATCGGACATTCATATATATACCAAATGAAATAATCCCAAGTTTCCCATTTAGGTATAAGTTTAAATTGTTTTAATTAATTTACACGTGGAAGAAAACACACAGTTTTGGTTGAATGTTCTAATTCCAAAAAGAGTTTTTACTTACTTTTTTTCCCTCTCATATTGGCTTTTAATTAAATTAACAATTTTCCAGACGGGTGCCAAATTTAAAAAAGCAATTTTACTTATTTTTTTCTCTCTCATATTGGCTTTTAATTAAATTAACAATTTTCCAGAGGGGTGCTTTGCCCCCCCCCCCCCCCCCCTCGAAATACACCCATGCAAACGGTATATATATAGAGAGAAAATTCAGTTGTGGAGCGGAATCATTTCACTTTCCCTACCAGAAAGTATTGTATCCCGACTTTTCGATGAATCTGTACGTTTGGGGTCCTTTACAACATAAATAAACTAATTTTAAAGTCACATCCGAGTGTGTGTGTGTATGTCTCAGTGGCGTATCGCTCATTGAGGAGCCTCCCCTGTTTCTAATTTAATTTAAAGATACTTTTATTGATTATATATTTTAATATAACTTTGCGAATATATATGTCTTCTTTTAGAAAACTATTATACTTTACTTACTTAAAATGAGACGTTTCAAAGTACTTTTCCCATTAAAATGCATATCTAGAAGCTGAAATCTTCTTGCTTTTACGAATCATTGAAAGAAGCATGGTATTAGCCACGCACACCTGTTAAACATCGCCTTGGCTGATAAGCTAGAACTATAAGCTAGCTTACAGGAAGGCGTGGCCAATTCTTCCCCTATTTTCAACCCTTTATAAACAACGTAATGATAGACAATGATTGGATATGGGACATGACTTTTCTTGAATGAAAATTTCTTGGGCAAGGTGAATGGATACGCTATTTTGGGTCAAACATGGTTCTATTAATTAATCTTTATAAAAAAAAAAAGTCATATATAATACTAAAAAATATGAATCATTTTCCACGAATAACATGACATTCGCCTAAATTTAAACAATATCAAGATCAGAAAACACACTAATAATGACTAGCAGTAGTTTGTGAAGTAGACTTAGTCACAGCAACAATATGGCGAAGCATCCGTTTGCATATTTATGAGTTTTAGAAAGAATGAATCTGATTTCCCTTTAAAAATAACGTTACAGGAAAATCTCAATTAAACAAAAGCCATTGATAATTTCTTAGCGAATTTTGTTTAAGATATTTTTAAGTATTTATTTTTAAAGTATAGTATTTGAAAATAATTAATATACAAAATTGTTTAAGTACATTGTTGACTACAGTGTTCTCACCCATTTTCAGTGCACTCCTTTGAATTGCTTTATTTCGTTAGTTCTAGCTGTTTATATTTACAAAACTGATATATTTTTTCTATCAATTGCTAATAATATTCCAATATATTTCTACTTTATTCATAGGCGCCTGTAAAACTTTTTCTATTGGGGGGGGGGGGTACAAACTTAAGCCCATGATGTGCAACATCGACAGGCCTGATGCTTGCCTTTGTTATATTAATGTCCAAGGTGGAGTGTGACCCCCCTTTACATCCCCTATGGGGGACAATGACTTCCTATTTAATAACATTATTGCAAAAGTTCATCTAATTTAGAAATAAGAAAAGATTTCAAATGTTATATTTTGTATTCATCTTACATAGGTAACATTTTAAAGTCTCGTGCATTTCATCCACTCTTTGCATTTTTATTAACACTTTACAACAAAGTTGAAAAGTGTTTATGACTTTGTTCATTCTGTCTGTCTGTCCGTTAGCACGAAAACTGCCGTAAAAATGACTTAATCAAAATGAAATTTTAGTATGTTGTTCAGACGATCTGTAGGACCTATGGGAATATAAATGAATAATATCACCCTATTAGTTTTGGATTGAACCCGGGTTGAAAAAATTAAATACATTGAGCCCTATGGGACCTAATTTTTCAAACATTTTTTAAGCGGATTTAAAATTCACAAATTGCTTCGAAAATTTTAGGTAATAGTCAAATTGTTCCATAAAATATATAAAAAAAAATTCAGCGAAATATATTCAGTATTTTAAATAAAAATTAAAATAATAATTACACATCTTATATGAAAAGTCCTCTGGACGAGCCGGACGGCCTGGGGCTTTCACATCTTATATGAAACGATCACGTGACCATGATATGAAACGATCACATGATCCACTTCAAAATGATATATGTCATCCATCTTGTTTCAAAATCGTGATTTTTTAAAGTTCTTTTTAATTCATATTGAGCGTTGTATCCGTCCTAAAACTACTTTATATTTGCTTAAATTCTGTACATCTACATACTAAAACAATACAATGACAATATATTTGAGTTTAAATTCTCATTCGAATTTGATTATTTCTACAACTAAGCTTATTTTTCACCTATGTAAAATGTAAACAGCAAAATATGTAGAATGAGTTGTATTAGAATTACTGTATTTCTTTAACACAAAATAATTCAGTCCATGGAGTCTGCATGGCTGATATGAATGAAATATTAATTGATTTTATAAACAGAAGAACGATTTTTTTCGATGAAGTTTTAAGCATAAAGTTTATGAATTGTAGCTCCACGGTCTTAATTTTTAAAAAAATAAATTATTATAGTATTGTGATGAATGAAATGGAGAAAGTTATGAATGAAATCCTGCTTTTATAAAGAGATCCAGGCGTGTTATTTTTTCTATGACGTCATTTGAATTTATTTCAGTTGTTTTCGATGAAGTTTTCAAATAATAAATTATCGTAGTATTATGATAGTTTTAAAAATATTACCGTGGAATGTATTGCATTTTAGAGATATTTAAACCAGGCAATTTATATTTCAATGCCGTCATTTGAATGAAGTTCTTTTTTTTCAATGAAGGTTTAAGTTTTCAAATAAAATTAATCAATGTAGTATTGTGATAAGTTTTAAAATATTACCGAGGAATGTATTGCATTTTCGACTTTTTTAAATAAAGTTGCATTGAAGTTGGAAAGTGTTTCATAATCAATGCTTTAAGCATGATTGATCTTTCTTGTTTAAAATTATTTTATTTTATTCACTAATAAATAAAACTTCTTGAAATAAAACTTATGAAAATGCGAATTCCAATATAAATGTCACTTGTAATACCAAATTTTTTGCCAAATTTCCAGCCTCCCCAGTCAAAAATGTCACGCTACGCTACTGGTATGTCTATCTGTGCAATGTACGTAACCACGCTAACTTTAAAGCATGCGATGAAATTTCTTAAAATTAGGTACTTATGGATTTTCCTGGTGCTGATTGATTTTGGGCACAATTTATAAAAAATGGAACTTTTTTTTTTTACGAAATGGCCCGTAAATTCAACAAAATTTTAAATAAAAAAATTAAATATGCTAAATGTATTAATTAAATGCTTGTTTCATACAAAACCTTTTATGAGAAAACAAATAAAACTAATTCCGTAACCTTAGAATAACCGTTCTCAAGGTATTTCAGGTTTTTTTTTTAATATGTTTTAAAACACGCTTAATCGCCAATTGAAAGATAAAATGTTTTAAAACTGTAAATTAAATAATATTTTAATTAAGTATCGATTTTTGTGTTTGTTGGATCAAAATTATATATTATATTTTATTATATAGTATTACGGAATGTATGAGAAAAACTGAGTATGAGGTTATAGGGAAAGCAGTGTGATTTTTTCGATTGTATGAACCATTTCTGTTTTGATAATTGAAAACTATTTATCATTTTTCAAAATTCGCATCTTTCGAAACTTTTATTCTTCTTTGTTCTTTGATTCGATAGTTATTATTTCGTAAGTTTCAACTCTATCTAATCTATTGTAACAAAGGGAAAAATCTATGACTCAGGTGTTTTACATCCATTTGCGCATACATGTTATCAACTATAAATCCATGGCTTTAACCCAAACACATTCTAATTCTAATATTAAAATGATTTCAAATCCATTCTGTTGTATTTTTATAACAACCTGCATTTTAAAAATGTATATATAGTTTGTAATATCGAATGAATTATATTGTATTATTTCGAAGAGATAGATCACTTGGTCTCAAAAACAAAGGATCCTTCAAACAATGTTGTTGACTTTCTTCCTTCAAACAATGTAGTTGACTTTCTTCCTTCAAACAATGTAGTTGACTTTCTTCCTTCAAACAATGTAGTTAGGGTGGATTAATAAAATGAATGGTTTGTAAAATAAAAAGAAGCCAGCCAACTGTGAGGTTACTCCCTAGGTCTGGATGTCGAGAGGATTGCTGTATAAAGTTTTACAAATTATTTCATCTCAGCTATATAATTAACTAGCTGCTAAGCCCGTCAAGTTTTAACTGGCTTAACAGCGTATCTATACTATAGAGCATAAGCACGAGTGTATATAAACAACTTGCGTGGTAGAATGCGTAGAAACGTAAGGGCAAAAGGACATTATTTTTACATACCATGTAATGGTAAACGGACGATGATGTCCAATAAAAATTGAAACTAAACTCATTAAACATCGAAATTTATCTTTGTGATGAAAATAAGTTATTTAAAATACTTGAATAGCAACATATATTTAAAGATTTTCTTTGCTAAAGTGCACTTTAAGTGATTTGAAGTGAATGTACACTACTACTCATTTTTACTGTGGTCACTAACTAGCGTTGTAAAGTTGCATACATTGACTAGCAAATTCTGCAATGTATATTCGAGCGTGAAGGGAAAGATATGTAACGATTTTTCTTAATATAAACTCGTGTATATATTTTAATTAAAGTGAATATTTTATTTTCCGGTTAATTAAAAATATCCATCAAACATGATAGATTTAGTGAATTAGAGTAAAATTAGAGGTAGAACGATTGTAAGTTTCTAAAGTAACCGTTTTTAATACAGAAATAATGAAAATTTCCATACTGCTAAGCAAACGAGTATTTTGTTTTGGAAACGTCACGAAACGTGTGTGACGTCACGTACCCATGCTCTATTAAAAGTGTTAGCTATAAAATTCGTGTATTTTTCACAAATTTATAGATTCATACAAAATGAACAAACAATCCATCAGAATAAAATGGTTTACGACCAAACCCCATGTATTTGTATTCTATGACTAAAACCAAAGTTATGTTTTACAACGTGATTTAGCTCCAGCCCGCGCCGAACTGGGATTCACATTAATTGTATTATTTTTTTAATAGTTATAAAAATGAACAGCTTTAGGAGTCACATTTACATGTTTAAATACTCTAAAAATTTATTTTTATGATATATTTTTTATTTCAAGATAATTCACATAGTACTAACTTGAAAATGATAGTAACCTTTTTATGCTGTACAAAATATAAATCAAATTTGACCATGAATCTGATCTCAATTTAGCTTTACAAACCAGCAAAAAAGTATACAACTCAGTTGAGTGGCTTTCAAATTGTAATCGATCATGATAGAGACATATTTTAATTCTTGTTCTTCCGCAGATAGGTATAGGGAGTATTCATGTGATGTCACGAGCTAAGCACGTGGTTTACTGGCGGACATGTTTCTTTGCCAATAGCATAGGTTTATACAGTCGTGTAAGCGTGATAGACAAAATAATTAATAATTAAGGTTATGTGTGCAATTTTGGGGCACGGTAAACGGACAGGCCGAGATACTGGTATATCATTTTACCAACAATTGTGAGCTGAAAGGGTAGCAAAATTGAAGAAGTGGCCATAAAACGGTGTGAATGGTAGCGTCTTTATCAAAGGTGAGTAAAGCATTATATTAGCATTTTAAACTTATTTATCTTGTAACATAATCCTTTCCATTTTCACGTAAAAAGTAATACGGCAATAATATCGATGTATACTTTTAGCGAAGTGCTATTAGTACTTCACCAAATATATAAAATATAGCAGTTCTATATTTTCTAGAAATTATCTATTTTCCGAAAAGAAATATATGAATTCATTTTTTCTGTTACAATTAGCCATAATTTAATAGATATGTTTGAATTGATTTGTGTTCTTAAATTTTATACTGGTTTATACCATATGCTGTATTAATTGGTTAAATTCTCAGCACATACCATCAAAAATATTCCTTATATGATGCAATGAATTTACTCCTTTTACAGTAAAAAAATAATGTATAAGATCAAGTTACAAATCTTAGGAATTTATGTTTTCCTTTTGCTGGTCTCATAAACAAGAAGGCGAACTTACATTTTCTAGTTCTAAACTTGATCCAAATTTAGTGACTATAAATCTTGCTCTACTCAATACTCGCTCTAATGGTGTTAAAGTAGCAGTTAAACATAGAATTTGTTTTAGCAGCTGAGCAAAGTTGGGATGGGATACTGCGTGTTATGCAGAGAAAGGAAATTGATAAAGTCATCATCTGACTCAGCCTTTACATTTACCCAGCTTTATTAAGTTTAATGTGAAAGGAACATATGGATTTTCGGAACTTTGAGTAAAAGTATCACTGCACACAGAATCGAAATACAGCTCTTTATGCTTATTTTGATCATCATTTTGTATCTTCTTTTTAAGTTGAGTAGCATTTTTTGACGTCTTTTCCAAACTGTAGGATGTTTCCACACATGTCTTTCTCCGTTCTGTGGATATACAACAGTGAGACATAAATCGTGTGTTAAACATTTTAATCGAATTAAAATGATTAACCCATGATTAACTCGATTATTAAACCAAAATTTTAAATCGTGACTAAGACTTCATCGATTGATCGCTTCAATTAACCGATTAATCGAAACAGTCCTAATTCCAATAACTGTCCAGTCACTGTCATGTTCACATTTTAATACATTAAAATATTATTAATTTGATTAAATTTTATTCAAACTTTGTTTTAATTAAATTTTTCTCATGGCAGTTAAAAGATGATTTTTTTTTTTACCAAGGGGATAACAAGTGTTTTTCTATCGATAAACATACAATAATATAGTGTTGTAACGGATTTGGTCCTCCAGTTGAAATTAATTAGATTCTACTGTCTACGTTTGAATTTTGATAAGAATAAATGAAACGTGAAAGAAAGCAGTAGCTTAGTGGAAGTTACTGGATCATCCATTCTTAAAATAAATTAATGATGACCTGTTCCTGTTGATGACATACTACACGACATTAGCTTTGAATACAATTTATGAAATATCATAATAAAAAAATTTTTAATAAAATTTGAATTTGTAATTGCATAAATCTTATAAATTATTTGTACATCTTAGCAGCAAAAAAACATTATAAACAAATCAAACAAATGATCTCATGAATAAATTAGGAAAAAGGAGAGATGAAGAAAAGGCATTTCAATCTCTAAAAAGATATAATATAACAAGACAATTCAGAATTTTTTTTCAGGTTATTATCAGCAATTTATTTAATAGCTAATCTTTAAATATTAAATTAAAAATGCAAAAATATTTAAACCTATTGCGTTCTTGATTTCGCAGATAAAAACCTGGAATCCTATTTCGAAGCTGTTTGTGACTGTCCATTGTATCCGATTCAAATACTGCAGGGACATATAGATACAGAATAACGGAATACTAGCCAAATTACAAGAAAATTATACACCTTGACAAATTTAAAATTTGTTTTATTGTATCACTGGAACGAAATACACGGTGTTGACCAGTACGTAAATAATACATTTACAGATAACACTACTCGATTTTCTTTAAATCCTAAACCGACGCCAAATTACCACGTACGCTATTCGCAAAGCAAAAAGAAAATACACGGTCTCCGTAATGCAAAAAATAAATGAATGAAATATTAATAACCTTTAGGAGATAAATGTGGCATTAGATCGTTAGGGTAGCTGTTAAATTGTATGGGTAGCTGTTAGATCAAATCGATGACTGGAGGTTCTGTAACTGTTAAATCGTGAATATAGCTGCTAGGTCATATCGGTAGCTGGAGATTATCTGATTTTGGAATTTAAAAATTCTTTAAAAAATCTAATTAAAATTTTAGGAAAAGGCTTTCGACACACATTAGTTCAGGTATAGATGCGACTGTGTGAAAAAATTCAGTGCGGTAGATATCGTGCGGCATTGTGGACAAACAAACAGACAGATTCTTCTTTTCAATATTATAGATTCACTGGGGTGAAGACGATAGAAATGTAATGTTTAAAATGCCCCTGAGTTTGTGACAAGTGAATGAAAATATATAGAAAATGTTAGAAGATACAAAACCTAATCTAAATGAAGGATAAATACCTAGAATAGAAAAGGGCACAACAATTAGGAAGGAAAGGGGGGGGAGTAAAAATTAAAAATATTCTAATTTTGTGCAGATAAAGCGCATCACAAAACTAAGAGAGAGAGAGAAAAAAACATATTTGCAATCACTGGAGGATAAGGCGGTTTAATAATTTTGAAAAAATAATAATAAACTAAAACATCCGAAAGAATTTAGAGATACGTGGGCCCAACAGAAACACACCCAAATGCTTCCTAATTCATTACAAAAAGGGGGGGATTAGAAATTTAAAAATATGACTTTCGAGTGGGATCATAAAATGAGTGCGTATTAAAAATAAAACTTTTTCCATTCGTTGGAGAAGGAGGAATGTCAATGTTTCATTTTTTCTCGGTTTTGAAAAAAAAAATCTGATGTGGGCAACACATGACTTTCCTTATATAATGTAATGAATTTACTACTTTTACAGTAAAAAAATAGGTTTTTCTTATAGTAGATACTAATATTCTTTCCAAGATATTGAATTTTCGACAAATAGTCGTCATTTTCATTGATTTAGCGTCATTTTTATCTATTTGGCGAGATTTTCGTTTATTTGGCAACATTTCAAAAAGTCGCCAAGTTGGCGACATTCCGCCAAATTTGTCGCCAAAATTTCGCCAAGCGTTATGGACGAAGAAATAAGTTGTTCTTACAACAGAAAAATGACTATTGGCGTTCAAATACAAAAGTATTACTCAAAGCATCTTTTTTCATGAATGGAACGAGCTAGATCTACGAGAATGATGTCACCCAATTTATCGCATGGTATTACATATGAAAAGTGAACATGTTTCTCAATAGGAAATATTTTTTTTCATTTTATATGACTTTTTAATAATTTTTTTGAAAAATGTGCAATATCTCGAGAACGGTTCATGTTAGCGTTCTAAAATTTATGTCAATCGTTTTCTAATGAAAAATTACATAAGAAATGTCTATTTGCGTAACTTTACTAGTGGTTTTGATTTTTTGACGATTTTTTCAAAATTTTATTCGAAAATTTAGGGGAGTTCTGAACATTCGATTGCATTTAAAAACAATAGGTTTCCAGTGTTTACGGATTGTGATTTTTGTACCAAATTTGGTTCGAATCCGTTCATTCGTTCGTCAGTTATCGTCTCCACAGACTCACTGACACACACACACACACACATACTTTCACACACACACACACACACACATACTTTCACACACACACACACACACACACACACACACACACACACACACAGACATCACTTCAAAATGTTTGATTCGTGATCAGGGATGCTTGAAACGTGCTCTCCCGTCGAAAACTCGATTTCGAATTTTCGACCCCGTCACAATACTTTCCTTATACATTATGTATATAAGGAAAGTAAAAATGGACAAAAAGATACCAAAGATACCACATATCATACAATACAACTTTATATAAGAAGAATAATAACTTGGATGTTTAAAGTTGACTAGAACATGGGGATAGGGGTAATAAATTGTATGAGTAGAAATAAAAGAAATCACAATATCAATATATATATTACAAATTTTAAGAATGTTTACTTAACATTTTACCTAAAAGTGTGTTACATTATAATTATAACTAAAAATGTAATTATGCAAAAATAAAATAATATTTACAGATTATTGAATGTATATATAGATAGAAATTTGTATGCATGAGCAAAAGAATCTGTCAAACTCGCAGATTGAGTCTATAGAATAAATTTATTAATGTATAAAACAGCTCTAACAATTTAGAAACAACTGTTGCAATTTTATGCAAATATTCATAAAGGAATATTTTGCACCATTTTATTTTTCGTTTTGCAATGAAACTGAAAAAATTACAAAATTAAAACAATTTTACACCTTTGCTTAACTTTTTGCCTCAGAAATTCCTTATAGAACAAAACAGCCACGGGGCCTATAGATATTGATTTGGATAAAAAAAATATGAAAAAAATTATTCGTTTATCAGTATTATTCTGGGGCTAATGCCATAGACTAAATTCAGCATCAAATTCATTTTATCTGTTGAAACACATTAAAATCAACAAAAGACATAGTCAATTAAGAAATTTTCTAAAAAACTTTTAAATAATTGAAAAAAAAAAAGTTACCCGAATAATTAGAACTTAAAAGACAATCATGTTTGACGAAGATAAATTTGTGAATCTCGCACAGCAGCATAACACAACACTCTGAACACTAAGTAGTAGCTTTTTACTTCTAGTCACTGTGTTATCTACATGGCCTCCGGCTAGGAGCTTTCTTTAGCTTTCTTTTTCAAATATCATTACAGAAAATGATTTCAAATTATTTTTAAATAATATTTAAGTTTTTTTTTATCATAAAACATAAAAAATTATATCGATAGATAACATTTTGTTAACGAGATATAGGTAATAGTTGAACAAATCATAGTTCAGTTTTACAGTATTCATTGTTTATTCATATTTAGAGACGCCCCAACACCAAAAAATTTACAATGAAATTTTCGGTTCTAACACAATACTTCTAGGTACAGTCCAAACGCTAACGCAATAAAATCGTTAAAAGCAACATACAACACAAACGCTATTATTCTGTTATATGTTGCCTTTAATGAAGTTATTTTAGTTTTATAATACTTCTATTTTAAAAAAGTGTAAGACGGCATAGTATACCACTAATGCTGATCTATTCCATGTAATGAAAAATAGTACTGTACCTTTAACTATACAAAATTTAGGGGATTCTTTTCAGTTATTTTACATAATGTAACCGCGAGCCAATGGCCCTACCGTGCTGATAACACCGGTTCTCGTTAGATCACTGAAGTCAAGCAGCATCGGGCGCTGTTGGTACTTGGGTGGGTGACCACCTGGGAACACCGCGTGCTGTTGGCACATTTCGGGCGCGGTAGCCCGGTGGTTTGCACGCTGCCACAACTGCTGCCGTGTTCATGCGGAGTACGATCACGTTAAACATATGGGCCCGTAAGTTCTTCCGAGAGGTTGGTGGTAGGGGAAGGAGGGTACGGTCGCTGTGGATGCCTCCCCCCCCCAATGGGTTCCAGTCTAAATTGGGTGGCACTTCCCGGCCGTCCAAACAGTTACCTTACACCTTTCTGGTAGGTCGGACGGTCTGGGTCTCAACAACATAATGTAACCGCACATGAAATTTCATGACGATACAGACATACGCGCGTTGCTCGTAAGTTATCTTATCCACATTTCACATGCAAATACATATTCATATTACACATTAACAGAAACAAACACATATACGCACACACGTAGACAAACACATATACATATATGCATATACATACATATACGCACACACACAGGGAAACACATACATAAGACGGTCTGGGTCTCAACAACAACAACATATGAAATATCATGCCGATACGTACATGCGTTCATAAGTTATCTTACCCAAACCTCACATGCAAATACATATACAAATACGCACTCACAGAAACAAATACATATACATATACGCACACACACAAGAACACATACACACACACACACAAGAACACACACACACACAAGAACACATACACACACATACACAATAACACATACCTATAAGCACACACACACACAATAACACATACATATAAGCACACACACAGACAAGCACATATACATATACGAACACATACATATATGCACACAACACAAATATCTTGCGGAAAGTGTTTGAATTGTGTTAATGAGGTCTTACATACTTTTCCTACCACTTATTTTTCTTTCTGTTTTCGATTCAGAACAAATAAAAACATATTAAAATGATTTGATATGAGCGACGACAATGCGATATGCCTAAACAACGATTTGAAAACTGGAATTTTTGCCATAGAGACGACAAAATGCGAGGAAAGTCGTGAGAACAGCGACGTACTGTATACCAACTTATTTTATAATAAAATTTATACAATATGCCAAATGTAATGCATTCATTAACTTAGGATGCTTTTATTTATAAATTTAATATACAATTTGTTCGATATCAATCAGTTACATTTTCCAGTACATATGTCAAAGTGCACATGCATATTTATTGTAAGATTTTTTTTAATATATTGTATTGCCTAATTGAAGGTGTATTATTTCAGACGGTTAACTATTGTCTAATGCTCTTTGTAAGTATATCAGTGTTTATTACAAATGTGAAAAAGTACTTGAAGGTATTGTTTTTTTATAAAAATGTTTTCATTATATTCAAAATTCCGTTATACCAAAAGTTTGTTATAAGGAAATCTCAACATGCTATTATCGTTCACATACATGTAATATTTATAGACAAATAAATCAGAACGTAAGATAATTAAAATATATCTTCTTTATCTATAAAATGAAGTCAAAGGATATTTTTAATCCCGCGGGATAACCAAATTGAAAAAATATAATTTCTGATATTCCGGGATGTAAAAAATATCCTGGATTGCAATCTCAAAATTATATCTTAGGAAGTACATACTATTTCTTGCGCGCATCCAAAGCGCACGGGGGCGATCTCGCAGTTTCGTTTTTCCAAAACCGCCAAATATCGCCGAAATGTAATAAAACGCAGTTTAAGATGTTTTAATGAATATTTTTTTATAAATACATTGATGGAATAATTTCTTCACGAAGCTCAGCAATATCTCCTACATTTTTTTTTTTATCCTCTAAAGCTTAAGGGGAGCAGAAATAATTAAAAAAATATATTTTTTCTTTCAAGGACGCTTTGCCATTCACATTCTCCCATTGAACTACAGGGGAAACGGAACGCTCTGGGCGGAAAGAGTCCCTGAAGTCACATGACAACAGTTTCGGTCTTTCGTTAGGGTTGCCGAGGCTTTATTACTCCTCGAAGGTTTTTACCAGTATTTGGGAAAACAAAGTCACCCTCAGGGATTGCAGGCTGCACCCAGCTGCAAGTTGTATAAAATATAGTAATCTCCTAAGTGTTTAAGCCGAGCGTATGTACTTTCAAGCAGAACTAACTATACATTGCTTCAAAAAAGATATAATTATGGGAGAAAAACGATTTTATCCTTTTAATGTTTTAATACTATCTAAAAATGTACATTAATTAATTTATATTAAAGTGGCACAAAATTGTTCAAATTCAAAAGTTTTGAATTTGAACAATTCAAAATTCAAACGACCACAAAAGCCATTCTTACTACACCTAATTTCAGTTTCAAATGGCCGTCCGCAAACCGGGCCTGGTAGTGATTAGTTTTTATATTGCCTTGTTGACATAGCCTTTCTTAACGACAAGTAATGGGACAGATTCTGCCATTAAATACAATGACATTATGAAACTATCTCTACCCATACGACTTGTATTGAAATAAGGAAACCTTCTGTCAGTCTTTTTTGACTATTTCGGAAATGAGACAATCAAGTAATTTAGGAGAAAAAATTATACATTCATACACAGATGTTCTATAATAAATGTTTTATACTCAGCAATGTTCACGGGCCCCTAACAGCACCGTGGTCCCAAATGACCCGGAACCTCTATATTAAAACTAACGTTCAATTCTAATTCTGAAGGCAAAATTTTAATTGATAAAGTAGTAGATGATAATCATAACACCTTTGATGGTTCACTGTTCAGATATTGCAGATGTTTTTAGTTATATAAATGTAGCAGACAGTGATATAGCAGATGTTGAAAACACTTTATCGTTTATAACATATTTAGCTGGATATTGTGCACATTCATTTCTAAAAAAGTATAAATGTAGTACTTATAAAGATTTATTAGTTATTGAAAAATCATTAGAGATTCCATCTTATTTTAATTTAATTCATAGGTTTCAAAGAGGGGGGGGGGTCTCCTATTTCTAGTTGTAGTCTTTATTTATACAATTGTTCAAAAGCTTGTAGGTGCTAAATATGAAGCTGAGTTTCTTAAAGCTTCAGATCAAAGAACATGCGCTTCTCTTTTGTCATTAAATATTCTAATGAAACATGAATTCTTAATATCCCCTTGTGCAAGTGGGTATTTTTCCACAAAAATAACATCAAGCATTATTCGTTCAGCTGTCAATAGAATATTAAACAACTATTGCAAATCTAAAAATGATGCCAAAAATTTAATAAAGTATGCTGCTAAAAATTTAGTTCAAAGAAAATTAAATGTTTTTTCTTCTCAGTAAGATTTTGATTTTTTGAAAAAATAAAAACCAATGTGAATTGGAAGAGGGTTTACAATGAAATATTTTAAACATAAGGTTTTTACGGGGATTACAACTATGAAATTTTGTAATAAATTATTAAACTTCACATTTAAACTATTCACATGTACTTAAAATGTACACTTATGATTTCAATATGAGTTTTACTTTGTATAACATAAACAAGTATTTTCAGAATTCAGAAATAATTATATAAATCCAGAGTTTTTTGTGTAGACGAAGCCTTTTCGTGAAATTGCTATTTCCCATATATTTTTTAATTTTTCATCTTTAGGAAATCCAAAAATATGAACTTTATTTTCGGTATCATAATTTCTTTTACATTTAATGACACAGTACTTGAAAGGCATTCTAGAAAATAAATAAAACATTTACTATTAGATGTGACAATTGTATAAATATTCACGAAATCAACACATGCAATGCAATAGTTAGCTTAAAATCTAATTTAGGATTTATATTTTAAGTTCTATTTCCATACATTTAGCAATAACGTCACAAACAACGTGTATTTTTATCTCTCGGAAAGATTTGATCAGTTGCTAATACAATATTATACAACTATTGCACTTCTAAAAAGGATAAAAAAAAATTAACTTTGTGTGCCGCTAAAATTGTAGTTCAATGAGAATTAAATATTTTAAAACATTTAAGAATCAGTTCATTCTTATATAGATTGTAATTTTATTTCAAAGACTTGCTTTGCTCAGTGAAAACGTAAGATAACTAATTCATCCATTGTTGTTTTTGAACTCTTAAATATTACAAAATATACTGCGGCATTTTAGGACCTTTTCAAGAAATTTTTTATTGCTATTTGATTCCCTTTCTATATTTATAAAATATTTGCTCTGAAAAAGTAATCGAAAATGCTATCTATTTAGTTTATCTTACAAATCCTAGTAGTTATTTCTCAACCTTTGTATTTTTTCATCCGTTGTTTATATCTGTATAACTGATATGTTTCCTATATTTATTTGTTTTTTGTTTGTGAAATATATTCAAATTACTGTCTGTAAAAGGTTGGCTGTATTGTAAAGTTGTTTTATGCATTTAAAGTAAAAGTATAAGATTAAATCTTAATAAAATAATTTTCGGCACAAATATTCTCTATTTAACGTTTTGTTGTTCCATTTATTCATTGGTTGCAAAAGGTAAGTAAGTATTAGATTGCTTGTGTTATTGGTATTATTTACTGAACTTTTAATATTTATATAAGCATTTCATAACAAAATGATACAGTCAGTCTTAATAATATCATCATAAATACTGAAAGTTATAGTACAATTTTGTATAGAATATACTATTTCAGGGTAATTGAAAATTCTGAGACTAAGTATTTTGATTTTTACTTTTTTTATTATGTTCTTTTAAATGCTGCAAATATAGAATTGTAAGAAAATTAGCTTATGTCAAGCAAACAATAAAAATTATTTAAGGGTACAAAACATATTTGCTATGTTTTGTAACTGATTTATCAACACTTTTAAAATAAATGTTAATATATTAATGCTCCCACTTCAACAATCAGTATTGATAGGTACTACAAATCGCAGTGTATTTTATCACTATAATTCAAAATACTAGCTGAAATCATTTTAATAAAATTAAATATAGCACAATTGTTTTTACTTATGTAAATATTTTCTTTGCGATCATAAAGGTAAGTCATTAAGTTTAATTAATTAATTAATTAAAGTTGTTTCTTTATTTCCTAGTGTTCCTGTTAATAATGCTACTGATATTATAGCCAACTTCGAAGTCAAAATTATAAAATTCCCTGTATCGAAGCAATAATTTCTGCAATGAACATTATTGCAGAGACTAATTACTTTAGTTTCCGCGACAGTATTTACTTGCAAATTTCTGGTCCTCCTATGGGTAGCCCCTATGGGCATTTTTGCTGAAGCTGTTTTGCAGGAGCTCGAGAACGAGATTTTGCCTTTTTAAACGTTTAAACCAATTCTTTGGTGCCGCTATGTTGATGATGTTTTTATAACTTGGAATCATGATTTAAATGATCTCCTTAATCGTTTGGATAAAGTTAATGATTTTTACCCTTCTATCAATTTTACCGTTGAGCATGAGTCTAATTTTTCTTTGCCGTTTTTGGATGTTCTTGTTTCCCGTAACTCTCTTGGTTTTCAAACTTCTATTTTTTGTAAACCCACTTTTACTAACTCGTGTATATCTGATAATTCATCTCATCCTATAGCCTCTAAAGAAATTTCCTCTTAATATTGCCTTTACTGTTTGCTCTTCTATTTCGGTTTTAACTAATGAAATTAACTTTATCTCGGTCACGAAGCCGCTTATTCCTTTGAGTTTGTTTATAAAATTTTCGCTCATATTCGCCGTAAATTTATTCAACCTAATATTAAACTTGTTGATGTTGACCTTATGCCGTATAAATCTAGTCTTCCTTATCACCCGACCTTTTTCGTCCTCTCATTCAATTTTGTTATGAATTTAAGCTTAAATTTGTTAACACGAATATTACTACTTTATTCAATCGCATTCGTACGGATAAGTTTAGGGATAGAAACAACTTTAAAAGTCATGCTGGGGTGTAGGTTGTACCCCTTTTAAATCCTGATATATACACTCTATAACAAAAAAATCGACGCACCAAGAAGACGTTGTCCGATTGTGACAAAAATTGGTGGATGTGAAGAACATACATAGAAAAAGAAACGATTAAAATTTCAGAACAATTTAATGATTTAGAATTTGACCGTATACATTGGGAGGAAGTCAATAAGGCATTGGTCCACCTCTGGCCTGGATGCAAGATGTCACCCGGCGTGGCATAGACTGATAAAGTTCACGGATGGTGTCATGCGGAAGGTCTTGCCAAATTGTCTCCCACTGTAGGGCTAAATCGTCAACAGTCCGGGATAGTTGCAATTGCCTTCCCATAACGTCCCAAATGTGCTCTATGGGAGAGAGATCAGGAGACCTAGCTGGGGAAGAAAGTGTTGGGCAAGCTTGAAGACAATTCATAGCAACACGTGTCGTGTGCGGCCGGGCATTATCTTGTTGAAAAGTAAGTCAGGGGTGTCGTAAAAGGAACGGTAACACAACCGGTCGTAGAATGTTCCCTACGTACCGCTGTGTTGTCAGTGTGCTAGAAATTACTACCAAAGGGGTCCTGCTATCAAATGAGATGGCACCCCAGACCATACCCACCTGCTGATATACACCTGCTGAATGCGCAGTTCCGATGAAAGTCGAGTGTCGTACAGAACAGAGCACCAGGCGCGAAGCGCCTTTAATCTCCAATTTCAATATGTGGTTCTTATCGTCAAACTGTGACATTAATTCAGTGACCCTAATGGGAGGTTTGAGGTTTTTATTTACTACTTTTTTATTATTTGTCCTAGCTCCTATTGTGGCAGTTTGTTGCACATTTAGAGTTTAAGCAGTTTGGGGGGTTGATGCAGATCTGAGGGTTACCTAGCATTTTAACAGCTTAGAGTTTTGAACACTAGTCGCGAGTTTAATTTGATATCAGAAGTTTGAGGTGGGATCTTTTAATTCCGATTATCGATGTTTAGAACAGCGCGGGGTCTCTTACGAGATTTGGCCTTGCGATGATCATAGTCATGCAGATTGAATAACAGTTCATTTGGAACGGATGGCAAATTTTTGTAAAATTTAAGCGCTAGCTTTTTAATTTGGGCTCTAACAGTTTTTATTTTGAAGTCATTCCTAATTACCGAGTTCCTTAAATACCTGGGAGCTTTCCTGATAATCCGTAGGATTTTGTTTTGTTTTGTCTCTAGGAGGTCTATCGTAGTTTTACAGGCATATCCCCATACGGGTGCTGCATAGAGCATTCCCGGGCGGATGACCGATTTATAAATTAGCAGTTTGTTTTGATAACTGAGATTTCCGTTTCCTATCATTGGATATAAGGCTCCTGTAGTTATATACGCTTTTTTGATTAAGTTCGTTACGTGCTGTTTCCAGGTTAGGTGGGAATCTATCGTTACACCTAGGTATTTGGTAGATTTTTCCGCGCGTAAGGCATGATTGTTTATATACAGTGGCGGCGGCGGTTTGTTTTTCCTCGAGAAATAGATCCAATGACATTTGTTGGGGTTTAATTTTATTCGCCATTTTTCCAGCCATGTTTGGAGTATGTCTAAGTGTTGTTGTAGCTGTCTGTGCATTACTGAGACATATGGGTGTTTTGCAAGTATCGCACTGTCGTCTGCATAGAGTGCCAGTTCAGTGTTTGGAGTCCTGGGGATGTCGTTCAGGTATATGTTAAAGAGTGTCGGGCCCAGGATAGAACCTTGTGGTACACTACTTTTAATGAGCTTGGGTGTTGATAAGTTACCTCCTACTCTGAATTGAAAGTGTCTGTTATTTAAGTATGAGATTAAAAGTTTGACAAGAGCGTCAGGGACTTTTAAAGTGATCAATTTGTACGCTAATCCACAGTGCCACACTTTATCAAAGGCTTTTTGTATGTCCAGATAAATCGCAGCTGTGGGTGTCTTACTATTAAGTCCAGAAGATATGTACTCTACCACTCTCAGCAATTGATGAGTGGTGGAGTGCTTTGGCCGAAATCCAAACTGCTCCGGAATGAGGATGTCATTCTCACTAAGGTGCGTGTTCAGTCTCTTAAGAATTATTTTCTCAGTAATTTTACTAAGTGTCGGTAGCAAGCTAATTGGTCTATAGTTGGCTGGAATTGTGGCATCCTCACCTGGCTTGGGGATTGTTATGATTATCGCTTCCTTCCATTCTTTGGGAAAGTAGTTTAGTTTTAATATTTTATTTATTAAGATAGTCAAGTAACATATTACGTTTAGGGGTAGGTTTTTAAGCGCAATATTTCTGATTTTGTCGTGCCCTGGGCTTTTACGATTTTTGATAATTTCTACTATCTCCTGCGGGGTGGCTGGGTTAATCTCAGCCGTTACCGGGGAATTCCTGAAGTTATTTAAAGTTTGTCTAACCATTCTTAGGGTATCCTGACACATTAGATCGTGGTTTGGTTGGAATTGTTTTTCATAATGGCTTGCGAGCGCCTCTGCTTTTTCCTCGTCTGAGTACGCAATTTTAGCGCCATCCATTAGTGGCGGGAGCTTAATTTGAGGTTTCCTGAGTCTTTTTGCGAATTGCCAGAGAGATACATCTTCTGGGCTAAGGGATTCGATTAATTCTTTATACTGTTGCTGCTTTTCTGCGACAATTTTCCCCCTGACTTTGCACGTGAGTCTGTTAAGCTCCCTTTTAAGGGCGGGATCTCTGTTAGCCTGCCATGTCTTACGTATTCTATTCCTTTGCCTAACTAATTGTTTGACATGGTGGGAAAGTGTAGGTAATTTTGGAGACTCACGATGTGTTGTGGCAGAGGCAATTGCTCTCTTGATTTCTGTTGTGAGTGTGTGCGTGGCAGAGTCAATATCCGCCGTGCTCATTATGTTAGGTACTGCTAAGTGCGGCTCAAAGAGTGTTCTTATGAATACTTCCCAGTTTACCCTCTCTTGTCCCAAAGAGGTTGGAAGAGGTGTGTTCAGGTCGAATGTCACCAGTACCGGTAGATGATCCGAGTCGAATTCATCCAGGGTACTAATAGTGTGAGTGTTGTCTATGTTTCGCGTTAGGACAAAGTCTATGAATGTGCCGCTGGCGCCTGAGAAGCAGGTTGGAGTCGACGGTGCAATAATGTTAGTGTTTGTGGTGTTCAGTAGTCTATGTATCTGTGTACCGCGTGCATTGACTCTCCTACAGCCCCACGCTCGGTGATGTGCGTTGAAGTCGCCTGCAAGTATCGTGTTAGGATATCGCGAGAAAAGCAGTTCCAGCTGCGCAGCTACGTCTACTCTACTCATATTTTTGACATATGTTGAGGTTAGGATAAACGGGCTAGTATTATTAATTTTAATTTTTATACTAGTATTTTCTATACTTTGAAGATTTATGCTTTTAAGTTCCTCGTGGGGAATATTTCTTTTAATGTATATTGCTGTTCCTCCATGGGGCGTTCTAGCATTAGTATTTGAACTAAGATTATGATAACCAGAGTAGTTGGCTATGTTTAGTTTTTTACTTTCCCTAACTCTAGTTTCCTGAATTAGTAAGGCGTCTACGTCATTTTCATTTACATAGTTCCTAAGTTCATTTATTCTTGGAGATATGCCGTTCGCATTCCAAAATATTATTTTTATCCTTTTGGGACCTAGCCATGACGGGTTTGATTCTCACTGTTACTTTTAAAGTCCGCGATTATTTTAAGGGCCTCAAAGACCATTACCATTGGATCGCTCTTTTTTTGCACTAGTTCTGCGAACTGCATCAACAGATGTTTTATGTCGTCTAGATTAAACATGCTGATAAATCCTCTGATGAGGTTGAGGATATCCTCCATCTTTTCAGCATCAGATTTATCAGCCTGTTCAGTCTCGGCTTCCATTTCCTCAGCCTCAACCGCGGTTTGCACTTTTTTGTGAGTGTCCTTTTGGAACTCGATAGTTTTTTGTTTTTTCCACCCGTTTTATCTAACAGCTGGGTTTGCGCGAGCTCTTCTTCCTCCCTGACTCGTTTAGTTTCTTTCCATTCCTTAACTTTCGTATCCAGTCTATCCTTTGCCTGTCTGGCTTTTTCTGCCTCCGATCTCTTTTTAATTGCAGCTGTAGCTGCTCTAACTTCCTCCAGAGTCAATTCTCTGGAGGTCGAAGGTTTGGGGGCCTGCTCTTGCACCGATCTGGTAGGTGCTGTAGGTTGGTGCCTGTTTACCTGTGGCACTATGTGCGAGGAGCCCTGAAGGGGTGCCTGGGGGTTTGGTCCGAGGGCCTTTTGCCTCCAAGGGGGTATCTGATTTTTTGGGGGAGGGGGGCATACCCCGGTGCCTTTGCCTTGTTCCAGGGGTTCTTCGGGCATTGCCTGAAGTTCGCCGGGTGGTCTTCATTGCAGTTCGCACACGTCGCCTTCTCTGTCCTGGGTCTCTGGCAGTCTCGTGTGAAGTGTCCTTCACCACACTTCAGGCACTTTGGCGGCATACTGCAGTTTTCAGATGAGTGGTTGAATTGCTGGCACCGGTAGCAAATTTTAAAGCCCCTAGCTCTGAAGGCCTCTACCTTCACAGCCAAGTACCATAATCTTGTGAGTCTGTAGACCCTCTGCCAGTCATCGGTAGGCCTAAGGCTGACTTTAAAGATCGGCAGGGGTAATCTCGTTTTGGTGTTTCTCAGTTGAGAAACCCGGACTACATCTAATCCATTGGATGTTAGAGTCAATTTTATCTCCTCAATGTCATAGCTAGTTGGTAGCCCCTTCAAAACTACCTTTTTCGGCCTTTCAGTTTTGAGATTTAAACTATGGAAGGGGATTTTCTCGCTAGACAAATGGCGCTGAACAACCCTATAGGAGTCAGCGTCATTGGGTATCAGTTTGAGCATATCTCCTGTCAATTTTCCAGATACTTCATTTCCTGTAATTTCATTTAGCTTTTTTAGGAGAGCCTGGTAGTTGTCTCTAAACTTTATGAAGAAACACTCTGCTTTAGGTTCTTTTTTTTCCACATTCATAACATTATCTCTTCCACTATTTTCAACCGCTTTAGGTTTTGGAGCACTTTTAAATTGAACAGGTTGTGCAGCAATTTCAGCATAAGTCCTAGTTCTAACATTTTCATTTTCAGTTACAACACTATCACTAACCTTTTCATTTACAACACTATCACTAGATTTTAAGTTTCCATCCTGGTTTTTATTAGGCGTTCCCTTAGTGGGAGACTCCTCTATCCTAGGCCTTTTACATGGATTTAAAACCGTTTCAGTTTTGTCAGAAAGTTTAATTTCATTAATTAATCCTATTTCTAGCAGTTTAGCTTTAACTTCAACATTATTAACACGTACATTACTATCCTCAAGTGATTTAAAGATTACGTACATTTCACTATCCTTAAATTTAGTCATGTCACGGTAAGACAGAAAAGAATACACAAAATTGAACGAACCTATAATCCGGGAGACTTGGTCCTGTTCCTGTTCGATGAGTCCATTCTTGAGCATATCCCTGATATGCAGAGTCAGGGTGTTGTTGTTGAGACCCAGACCGTCCGACCTACCAGAAAGGTGTAAGGTAACTGTATGGACGGCCGGGAAGTGCCACCCAATTTAGACCGGAACCCAGTGGGGGAGGCATCCACAGGGACCGTACCCTCCTTCCCCTACCACCAACCTCTCGGAAGGACTTACGGACCCACATGTTTAACGTGATCGTACTCCGCATGAACACGGCGGCATTTGTGGTAGCGTGCAAATCTAGCGCGCAAACCACGGGGATACCGCACCCGAGATGGCCAACAGCACGCGGTGTTCCGAGGTGGTCACCCACCAAGTACTAACCGCGCCCGATGCTGCTTGACTTCGGTGATCTAACGAGAACCGGTGTTTTCAGCACGGTACGGCCGTTGGCCCAGCAGAGTCAGGGTGTAGATTACCAGTCCTAAGAAGTTGACAACTTGCATCACATCAATTGGCCACGTGAAACACGATCCATCCTGCGGCAGAGAGTCACTGTACAAGTTCATGGCATCCTTGAGAGGCCGAGCACAATCTCCATCAAGCTCACTAGCAGTAATCCTCGTAAGCTCCAGATGATCCTTGTCCAAATCCATATCTTCAGTTGAGAGCAATCCAAAAAAGTCACTACCACGTGTAAGGCACACGTGGTAAATCCAAAGTTGAGATAGCACGAAAAGCACAAAATGGCGGAAATCCGCACACAATAAAGTTGAAAATTACTTAGCCCGACGTGCTCTATCGTACTTGATATAACACGCCCAAGCGTAAGCAAGAAAGTCACCACAAGGCAAAAGCAGCAGCTTAGCAAAATCACAACCTCACACTTCGAAGTCTGAGCTCCGAATGCAGTTCCGATGCGCTGGAGTTACCACTTTTATTCATTGGACACCAAATTTTATTCATTTGCATGTTCGCTCAAAATGTCTTTGCATACGAAATTTCACTACAATCGGACAACTCATTCTTGGTGCGTCGATTTTTTTGTTATAGAGTATACAAGTTCTATATTGGTAGTACTAAACGGACTGTCGGTATCCGTTTAGCTGAACATGCTCGTGACGTCAAGAATGGTAAACGTTCTACGGCTCTTGCCCCAAATGATAACTTTCAATCATTTTTTTGAAAAAAAACTTTCCTTTTAATTCGTTGCAATAACCCTCGTAATATTCTTTCTGAGTCTCTGTTTATTTATATGTACCGTGATTCCATTTGTAATTTTGATCCTGTGCAGATTTTAAGTTACGCTTGGCGACTGGTTCTCGACTCCATGCGTGTCAAGTTATTCTTGAGTGACATTTCATTTTGATGTCAAATATGCTTTGCTGAATTTGGGGCATGTTTCATTTTCTTTTTCATATTTGTTTAATCTTAAAATTTCCTCTTTATAATACAATTTAATGTATTTTTGTAATCGTTTAATCTTAAATATCCTGTTTATAATACAATTTAATTATTCCATATTGATTTATTCCGTAATTGATAAAATTTTGTCTGCCGATTTGGTCTGCATATAAGCTTGTTTGCAAAGTAATTTTTATAAAGCCACTGATGAAGGGTATAGTGATGCCAGAAAGCGCTCTGGCCTTTTTTAATATTTATACGTCATAAAGGTCATAAAGGATGGTTTTTATTAAATGAAACTTTTAATCTACGATTTGTTGTCTTTGATTTAATGCATTAAGTTTTATATTACTTTATTAAAATTGTTTTCTGAATTTTTAGTCTTTGGCTAGAAGAAATTTTATATATGTAGGATTCAGATATTTATTGAAATAGCTGGGTATTCTATTTATTAACTGAAATCCCCTGTTTAAGCTATGTAATTGTGTTTAATGTTGTTTGTTTCAAGTAATATCTGTCAGCAGAAAGAGGAATATTCTGTGGGTTTTTTCTTCTTTTTAACCAATTTTCATATAATGCTTATTGTACTTACACTGCTCACAACTGAAATCGCAACACCATGAAGAAATTGATGTATCCTTATGAAATTTACAGAATATAATTATAACATGGAAATGTGCAAATGATCAAAAAATCATACCTGGGAAATGAAAGCATGGAACTTTATTGACACTAGATCAACATGGAATAAATAAACCCACCGCGAGCGGCTACGCAGGATTGAATACGACAAGACATCCTGTCAATGGAGTAATGGTGTGCTGAGGGGTGGCATTCCACACAGCATACAATTGGGCTTGTAACTGACATGGTTTGCTGGAATTGGGAGTTCTCTTAATCGGCGACCCATGATGTGTCCCAGATATGCTCAATTGGCGACAAATCCGGAGAATATGCTGGCCAAGGCAGGATATCAAAACCTTGTAGACTATTCATAGTTACCCGTGTAGTATGTGGACTGGCATTATCCTACTGAAAAAGCAGTCCAGGCCTGGTTAACATATATGGCTGTACCACAGGTCTCACAATGTCAGACACGTATCACTGTGCCGTGATACTGCCAGAAACGTGGACCAAAGGTGTTCGTCCACCAAATGTTATACCACCCCAAACCATGGTACCATTTAGGGGAGGCTGTGTGGCGACTGATAGAAAAAGATTCCTGGTGGCGTTATTGAAAGCGCTGCAGTATGCGAGTACGGTCATCTGGCATGCCAAAACAGAATCGTGATTCATTCGTGAACAGAATGTTTCGCCATTCTGTCGACCACCTGCGTCTCATTTGACACCACTGGAGGCGACGTAACCGGTGAAGACGTTGAAACTGTAGGTGTGGAAAAGGTCGTCTACCTCGGAGTCCTGCGTCATCCAAACGGTTTCGAATTGTTTGCGTCGAAGCCACGTTACCAGTAGTGTTGTTGTTGAGACCCAGACCGTCCGACCTACCAGAAAGGTGTAAGGTAACTGTATGGACGGCCGGGAAGTGCCACCCAATTTAGACCGGAACCCAGTGGGGGAGGCATCCACAGGGACCGTACCCTCCTTCCCCTACCACCAACCTCTCGGAAGGACTTACGGACCCACATGTTTAACGTGATCGTACTCCGCATGAACACGGCGGCATTTGTGGTAGCGTGCAAATCTAGCGCGCAAACCACGGGGATACCGCACCCGAGATGGCCAACAGCACGCAGTGTTCCGAGGTGGTCACCCACCAAGTACTAACCGCGCCCGATGCTGCTTGACTTCGGTGATCTAACGAGAACCGGTGTTTTCAGCACGGTACGGCCGTTGGCCCTGTTACCAGTAGTGTGGAATAAATGCCGTTATAGCACGGTTGCTGTCGTAAACGGCTTCCCCTCCGTGTAAAGATCGTATGCTTCTCAGAAGCATACGATCTTCACATGGTGTGGTACACCTGGAAACTCCACTACCTGGTCTTTGTGTCGTTTCGTTGTCTCTCACGAACCCAACACACACCGTTGAACTGTGTTCACATCACGACCCAATAGTTCAGCGATCCTTCGGAGGCTCAATCTACCCTCACGTAAAACAATAATTTGTTGCCGTTCCGTTGACGACAAATGAACGTATGCGGTACGTCGAAGTACTCTTGGCATACTGTGATGATTTTTACAACCTGAGACCAATGACACTACAATTTAGCTGTAATATGGCTCCTCCTTGACCTAACGCTTTTATACTGCTCGGCAAAGGTGTTACGTGACTATGCGTAACGAAACTGTGATCATTTGCATATCTCGCCTTGCTGTTTCCATTGCCTGATTTACATAAAGCTACACCTACAACTTTATGGTGTTGCGATTTCAGTTGTGAGCAGTGTATAAATAAGTATTAAATTGTTGTCTTTTGAAAATGAAGGCAAGTTTTACACAAGTTATTATTTAATTTAAAACTCTTGGCATATTATGAATAATATTTGAATGTATCAGAGAAAGTAACATCTGAGTGCAAATGAACGCATAAAAGCTAATATTAAACAGACAATTAAGATATGTTCGATGTAACATTTGTTTGAAATTAACTAGAAATGGTTACAAAAATGGTTGGGGTGATTAATTGTCTTTATTAATCTTAATGATCTTTTTTTATGGTGAAAAGAAACATTTAAATTAAGAAATTTGTAAAACATTTTAAATTCTTACTGTTAACATAAACATTTGACCAGTGTCGGCCATTGGGGGGGGGGGGCCGCGAGTACGCGCGACACCATTGAGTAAACACCCCAAATCATTTTTTTAGTTATACAGATTTATTACAATTTCTATTGAAAAAATCTGAATTTTTGGTTTAATTAAATCGAGAATTATTAAAAATAAGTTATGAAAATGCCACTAGATGGCAGCACTACACCTTTCTTCGGAGAAAGTCGACTCACGAAAGCTATATTGCATAGAATTTTCAATACATAGGGGAAAATACATGGATATTTTTAAAGCCGCGTCCCTACCATCGGCATCTCCTAAGTGAAAGAATGGTATAGGAGCAATATTAGAAATTTGGCGTGAAAAAAAACCAGACATTGCAGATTTACTAGTAGATTGTGTCGCGGGACTGAGCGCGCCCCAGCCAAAAAGAAACAGAAGAGTAGAAAAACATAAAGAGGGACTTCTCAAATTGGCTCAGTTTCGCTAATTTGGCTTCAATTTTCTACATTTAAGAATGTGTTTGTTCTCATTCTCGTCTTTGTTATAAATTTGGAAGTTTAAATAAACATTTGAACAAATGAGAGAATTAAGTGTACGTGTGTGGTGATGGGAAGGGGGGGGGGGGGGTTATGATATTTTAGGGGTTTCTGGCCATCGTGAATAAAGTGTCTTGTTTAGGACACTCAGTTTGAGGGATCGTTTGTCCCACCCAGCTGTCTTAATTATTGAAGTTGTTTCGCATTTCGCCATTTCTGATGTAGTTTGTCTGTTGTTCTGTTCTTCCGGAAGGGATATATTTCTATGCTCTGGTTGATCTGCTGGTGGCGAATTTCAATATGTTTGACTTCAAAATAATTCTTTAAACGTCACGAGTTTCCAATTTTTGGCACACTGTGACATATAGGCTATTTTTAGTGACACTTTCATAAATGTGTTGTTTCGGACATTTAGTTAGAGTTGACTTACCCAGCTGTCTTACTTTTTCAGCTATTTAACATTAAAAAATGCCTAAAAATTAAAGAAATTCTAAGTATTTGTTAAAAAACTTAAAAATTAAATTTTCAACATGATCCTTTTATCTGACGTCGTTTTTCTGGAAATTTTGGCCCGACCGCTGGCAACTATATTGGTAGTCCCTAAATTGGCTCTAGACTTATAATATTGGCCCTAGGCTTATATTTAAATTGAAGTAGCCCCCAAATTTCTTATCTCGCCTTCTAATTCAGCGAGTTTGATTCTAATCATGGGTATAATCTCTGCACCATCTGTACGTGTCTCCTGAATATATATTTTGTGCCAAGCCCCTGGACGTAACTTTTAGCTTAGCTCCCTCAATTTTACATCTCGTTTCCTAACTGAGAGATTTTGGTTCTGCTAGTGGCTATAGCCTCTGCACCATTTGTACATGTCACCTGGATATGCATCTTTGTGAGAAATCCCTGAGATTAACTTTTACTTCAGTTACTACCCCCCCCCCTCCAATTTCCCATCTCACCTCTTAATTGCGCGATTTTGATTTTACTGATGGCTATAGTCTCTGCACCATTAGCACGTCACCTGGATCTGCATCTTTATAGTGATAAATCTTTGAGTGTAACTTTCAGTTCAAATAGCACCCCCCCCCCCCAACACACACACTTATCCATCTCGACTCCTAATAAAGCGATTTTGATTCAGATGGTGGCTATAGTCTCTGACCCACATGTACATATTAACTTGATATACATATTTGATGGATATAATATACATACGTTTTTTGCGTCAACCCCTGGGCTTAACTTTTAGTTTAGCTAGTCCCCATCATTTTACATTTCAATTTCTAATTGAGCGATTTTGATTCTGCTGGTGACTATATAGTCTGAGCAACATTTGTACATTTCAATTGGATACACATATTTTTGTGTCAACCCCTGGGTATAACTTTTAGTTTAACTAGTCCCCAGAATTTTACATATCTGCTTCTAATTGAGCGATTTTGGTTCGGCTTATCGCTGTAGTGAGTTTTTCTACCATTTGTACATGTCACCTGGATATGCAACTTTAATATGGCAAATCTCCGAGCGTAACTCTTACTTTGGTTACCCCCCCCCCCCCCCCCAATTTTCTATCTCGCCTCCTAATCCATCGATTTTGATTTTACGGGTGGCTATAGTGTCTGAACCATCAGTACGTATCGCCAGAATATGCATATTTTTTAGTCAACTCCCTGGGCATAACTTTTAGTTTAACTAGCCCCTACAATTTTACTTAAATTAGGACTATGTAATGTTTTTCACTAGGAAAGATACGTTCCATGTGTCCAGGCTTTTTATGAACGAGCGAGCAGGTGGGAGGTACGTTATTTTACTTAATACATCCGTCGTTTATATTTTTAATACTCCCGTTGCTATGCCCAAAATACGTATATGTATATACATATGCTTTATATATACATATATATATAATAAATATATATATATAAATAATATATATATATATACTCGTATATAAATAATATATATATATATTACTAACATATATATAGGCATAAATACATAGATGAGCGCCCCCGTCTACATGTCGCCACTGCATTTGACAAGTTGATTTTTAAAATATCTTCTGTTATTTCTATATAACATTGAGTCACGTGACTTCAGACGAAAACCTGTCTATGATCAGTCACGTGAGCTATTGCTATATTTTAATTTTATCCGTTGCGTATTTTTATTTCTGTACTAAGCTTCTATATCACTTTTACATATTAATATTATCTTATATTAATATTATCATATTAATATTATCTAACTTATTGTTCATCGTCTACATGTTGTAATGAAGATAATAATGGGAATACAGTTAAGTTGTTTGTTATTGAAGTGAATACATTTGAAGTATTATGTATTCGTAATGTTCAATTGTTGATTTATTAATGATATAAACAAAGGCATCATAGAACACAGGGAAGTTGTCAGAGATAGGAATTATAAATTTTCATCTCTTGATAATGTCTTAGTAGGCAAATACGAGTATTTCATACATAAAGAAAGTGTGATGAAAATTTTGCTTACATATTAGCAGGGCTGTCCTGAAGAAAATTAGTGAGAGTATGCGGTGCTGTCTCATTTAAAGAGTATTGAAATTGCGGGGTTCCAAGGGGCGGGGCCTCCTAGACTAGATGCCTTCAACTTTCGGGATTGTGCTCTTCGCATTGCTTCAAATGGTGGGAGACTTGTCAATCATAGTTCTACGCAGGGGAAAGCACATTTTTGGCAACGCCTATTCCCCCCTCCTGTTACGTGTTACGAGAGCTGACAATCGAAATTATTTTTCGGTTCGAGAAGACAATCTTCTTAATAAAGAATATCAGTTTAACATTGCAAATGCATAAAACTGAAAATGTACTTGCTTCAATACATATTAGCAGGGCTGTCCTGAAGAAAATTAGTGAGAGTATGCGGTGCTGTCTCATTTATTGCGGGGTTCCAAGAGGCGGGGCCCCTGGTGGGTGGGTGAATAGGGTATGAAAATTTTTGAATCATTTAGGCCATATAATTGCCATTTTTAAGCCGATAAATTACTTTTTTCACAATATTAATGGCTTAATGCTTAACAGGACATATATTAATATATATATATAATATATATATTAATAGATTAACAGATATGGATCACTTTATAACTTGGAACGCTTTCTATTTTTTCCCCTTGCACTTACTTGTAACATTTCACTTGCTTTAATATTACCTACATACATAATTCTCATTTCTTCCTTAATACCCACTAATATTATGAAAAAGTTATTTCCATCATAAGGCAACATCCGTTTACACTTTTATTAAAACATTAAGAAAAAAAACATTTACAACATAGAGAAGAGTGGTCAAAATATTATAATTACTTCGCTGTCAATTCTTTTACACGATCACTTTTTAGCTAATAACCTGTAGCTGTAGTAACCTAGTAACTAATATAAAATATTACTAGAAATAAATATTTGGGGCAGGCAGCTTCGTTAGAAGGGGGAGGGGATTGAATTGATAACTTACACGGCTGAAAAAAGACTACAAACGGCTGAACTTTGTTGAAAGTTGCCCCAAAATCAGCAAATACAAAAACTTTCTTGAGACCTTGAGAGTACGCGGCACCGGTACGTACTTGGGTATTTTTCAAAATTTATTGAGAGTACGCGGCGCATACAGTGCGTACCCTTTCGGGACAGCCCTGCATGAATGAAGATAAAAATGGAATTACTGCATGTAGCTTGTTATTGAAGCAAGTACATTTTCAGTTTTATGCATTTGCAATGTTAAACTGATATTCTTTATTAAGAGGATTATCATCTCGAACCGAAAAATAATTTCGGTTGTCAGCGCTCGTAACAGGAGGGGGGAATAGGCGTTGCCAAAAATGTGCTTTCCCCTGCGTAGAACTATGATTGACAAGTCTCCCACCATTTGAAGCAATGCGAAGAGCACAATCCCGAAAGTTGAAGGCATCTAGTCTAGGAGAGCCAGCCACTTTAGGGAAAATATTTGAATGGTCAGTTGCATTGGAAAAAAAAATGAACCAGTTGCGGAAGTCAAAGCAGAATTTACTGTTGCTTATGCCAGATAAAGGTGTTTAGGTCAATATTTAATATTGAAAACTGTAATTAAATGTTTTTTTACACACTTTTATTTCACTTCGATTAGAGTATACAGGGTGTTTCAAAAAGATAACACGATCCAATACACCTTGAACAATGGGTCGCAGGTAGTGTTTCTTTCAGGCATTCCTCCGCCCCCCCCCCCCCCCCCCCCCCGAAGACATTTTATGAAATCTAGTTTGTTTTTATTTATGTTGCACAGCATTTAGATATATTTATATAGGACAAATAGAAAACTTGCACCCCTCTAAAATGTCATTCGTCCCCCCCCCCCTTCCCCGTCCAAAAAGGCCTGAAAGAAACACTGGTCGCAGGCCTGTAGCAAAGAATTTCTAACCGTAAAGAAGGGAAGCTTCCGTAGACCCAATGTTTATCGCGACTGCTAACAGTCTGTCATGCGGAAAAGCAACGTTACAGGACGAGAATCCGGGATGAAAGATTCTTTATTGTTTCTTCTCGGGTTTTTTTTTTTTTTATACTTTGATTTGATAATCGTATGATAAGTGATGCAATTTAAATCGAAAACATATTTTCATTTACATAAAGATTTTTTAAAGCAAAATAAAAAATTTTAATCCTTTTTTTGACTTCCAATTACATTCAAAATAAGAATTTAAATTTGCATGCTTTGTCCTTGTATAATTTTTTTTTTTCAATTTAAGATATTTTTTCGTTATCATTAAAAGATATTACGGTAAAATAAAATTATATTTTATTTCATATCTAATTATACTTAAAATAAGAATTTTATTTTGCATGCATGATCTTACAAAAAACTTTTACACTCAAATTCAAGTGCACTCTTATATGTAATATTAATAAAATAGAAATTATAAATGCACTTACCTTTGACATGATAAGATAAAACAAATAAGAGTAAGAAGTTCCGCAATTTTTTTCACACTAAATATTATTTTCGCTCTACAGATATATTTTATTCTCAGATTTTATTTCACAGACATATTTTATACTCTTCATAGAAGCGTTCTTTTTGTAAATTTTAATAATACAACTGCAATATATAAGTTGCAGATGAAATGTTTTTAAGAAGGAAACTCTTCTATATTTTACATATTTCTTTCAGATAAACTCTTTCAGCAAAAGTGTAACTTAAACTACAGAAATTAAGAAGAAAAAAAATCCTGTAATAATTGTAAAATCAATAACGGTTCCTACCAAGAAAAAAATGTCCTATAAAAATAAATTAAGAGAAAGAAAATAATGGAACATGAGTAAAGCTAAGCAAAATTTAATCAAACAATTTTTATTTACACATATTTATTATATAAACACATTTACATAAAAAGAAAATCACAGTATAAATAATCTAAAAGTATTTTATTTCTAATGTTATCTGCTTCAACACATCCAGCAAATCAGCCTGAACAGACCGAAAATTAAAAATAATTCTATCTCAAACAAGCTAATCAACTGGTTTATGTCAAGCTTTTCAATTGGCTTAAGATTAGTAAAATCAAAAGTTCTAAGTATACAAATGAGTAAATATAATCATGATAAAAATCCTAAACGACAAGATCATTTAATTCTAAAGGTGTTTATTGCGATTACGTATGCATACTAAATAAAACAATACATTAAATACTTTTAAGATCGAAATAATTCACGTACCTTTTGTGTTTGCAAAAAACTCAGCAAATCGGTCATTTTAAGACAATCGCAATCGGAAAATCAAATGTACACAGCCCAGAATTGTAATACACGATTAAATACATGTCAACCATGTAAATAAAGTGACAAAAATATTAAATTAACAACTTAAAATTGTAATAAAGTCGACCCACGTGGAATACACAACACACAAACACATTGACTTGCGCCAAGGTTACTACAGTGACCGCCGGTTATAAGATTCAGTGGTTATAAGAAACAGCCGTTTATAAGACCCAAAACGACAGAAACAAATACAAACTTCATTTTAACATTAAAATTGTGTCGCTTATAAGAAACACGATTCCGCTTATAAGAAACAGTTTTCTACAGAAAATTTGTTGATTTCCTTGCGACGCGGGTGTAAAAAAGAAAAAAATCCATTTGTTTAAGGTTAACTGAAGGACGAGTTGTTATCTCTTGTCTCTGGGCGTACGGGGAGGGGGTGGGAGTTTGCTATGTAACAAAGGATGACAGAGAATTTCTCCGTAGAAAGGCTTAGGGGGAACAACCCCAAACCAGTAAGAAACGAGTTTTAATCTTTTGGCAGTTAAGGAAACATACTGATAAGGAAAGGCATCTCTGCTTATGCACTCAAATAAGATTCGTACAGCTTTAGTTAGTCATTTTATGTTTTGCTAGTGGAAGCATGTCGCAAAAGAGAAAAACCCTTACTTTGCTTGAAAAGCAAAGTTTACTTAAAAAGTATGATTCTCTACCTCTGTGTAGTCAAAGAGAAGCTGCTTCTGCATTAGAAATTCCGCACTCAACATTATGTAAAATCCTGAAAGGCAGAAATGAAATTTTGACGCCAAATTGTAATCTTCAAAGAAAACGGAAACGAGAAGGAAAGGCAGCTGCTATAGAGGAAGCACTCTTACAATGGTTTTCTAACGCCAGATTAAAGAACGCTCCTATCAGTAGGGCAATTTTACTGAAAAAAGCAGAAAATTTTGCGGAAAAATTAGGAGAAAAAGAGTTCCGTGCGACTGATGGTTGGTTAAGCCGCTGGAAAGAACGAAATAACATTGTGTACAAAAAAAATTATGGAGAGAAGCAGGACGCGGACTCCGAGTCGGCATCTTCATGGATTACGCAAAGCTTACCACCTCTATTAGAAAAATACGCTCCTCATCAAATTTTTAACACTGACGAGACTGGGCTCTATTTTAGAGCGATGCCCGAGTATACAATGATGTTCAAAAATGATCTATCCTCCGTTGGAAAAAAACAAAAAGATCGAGTTACAGTTCTGTTAACAACAAATATGACGGGAACTGTAAAAAAGAGCCCTTTAGTTATTGGCAAAAGCAAACGTCCGCGCTGTTTAAGTGGAATAAAAAAATTGCCAGTGATCTACGAAAATTCAAAGAATGCCTGGATGACAAGTAGAATTTTTGAAGAATTTTTGTTAAAGTGGGACAGGGAACTGATGGGAAGAGAAAAAATTCTTTTAATCCTTGACAACTGTTCGGCTCATCCTGTAGTACAGCTGACAAACATTGAACTTTGTTTTTTGCCACCCAATACAACTTCCATCATACAGCCTCTTGACCAAGGAATTATTAAAGCATTTAAAACCCTGTATCGGTCAAATTTGCGACAGAAAATAGTAGATGCAATTGATGAAGAGAAAGGATCGGCTTGCGAAATAAGCAAGAAAATAACCTTGCTTGATGCTATCCATATGATCGCAGGCGCATGGAAAAATGTTTCTGACATATGCATTTTTAATTGCTTCCGTAAAGCAGGATTTTTGAAAAATAATGTTGACATACCAGCAGAAGATGTAGAAGAATTAGAAGCACATTTCGAAGAATGGATTCACATCGATGAAAATTTACAAACATCTGAAGAAAAAAGTGATGATGACATAGTGGCGGAAATTCAGAATGTTTGCAATGAAGAAGAAAATGAAGACGACGTTCCACAAGAAGAAAATTTTCCTACAGCCAAACAGTCGCGAGAAGCCCTAACTATAATTAGAAAAACTCTTGAACATAGAGGGGCATCAGAAAAAGTTTATGGACTATTTTATGATTTAGAAATGGATGTACGTAAACTAATCACAGACTCATTAGCACAAACAACACTGGATAAATTTTTTGCTGTTCCTCAGTAATAGATTACGGTATGTATGAAAATGTACTATGCTCTTATACATAAATGAACGACCTATGAGTTTTCCTTTTTATTCTTATTTAATTACATACTAGTATATGCATACATATAGATAATATTTTAAGTTGTAAGGCTTAATTCGTAAAATAAGAAATATTTTTGAATGCAAAACTCAATTTACAAATGTATTATGTATGTACTAATATTTTACTTATATACATTTATCTTTTAAATTCTGTAAAATTGTGTTCAATAGTTAGTATTTACAATGGAAGAACGATATTTAAAAATTTTCCGGATTTAAGAAACAACTGCTTATAAGAAACAAAACGAGCGAAACGAACGTGTTTCTTATAAGCGGCGGTCACTGTATATCTATAAGGTTGCGCCACTTCAGCTCTAGCCAATGAGAGCACGTAAAGACGCAACGTCACTTGGAGTTAAATGTCAGGAGCGGCCCGGTAGACTCCAATGTTAAAGGATGCTAACAAAGTTAATTTAATCCTTTTTTTTTAATTTAAAATATGAAATAAATACTCAAATAACATTAATTATACTTGAACACAACTTAAATATGCAGTACAGGTTTTTTTTGGAAGGGTACATATATAATAAAACTGTATTTCCCTTTCTGAAAAATACAAATCATCTGAAAGTTTCGTTTCGCTTTTTGAAACCAGTCAATGTTATTACAGGAGGCGATGTTATTTTTAATGAATTTTGTTTTAAATACACGAACGAATTTACAGAAATATGTTCGGAAAGTTTTCTAAACAAGCAATCATTCTAAAATGTTCATTATACACAAATAAACATCGCGTAATTTCTTTCTAAATGCATATAAATAAAGTTATTTTCGATTATGTTATCTCTAATAATTGAAAATCAAAACAATAATTAAAACGCTAAAACTAAGAGTTTCATGTCTTTTTAGGGGGGGGGGGGGAGGGATGTACTTATGCCTAACTAGTAAATGATTTAAGTGATGCTTCTATAATTTATATGAATTTTGTTCACAATTTGCATGCACATACATGCACACAACTTGCAATCTGATTTAAAACAGCGGTTCCCAACCTTTATCCCCTTGAAAACCCGTGCCTGTTTATTCTTTTGAATCGTACTCCCGCCCCCCCCCCCCCTTTTTTTGAATGTAATAAAATTTAATTAATAAAATGTAATGTAATAAAATTTAACTAATAAAATGTAATGTAATAAAATTTAATTAATATAAAATGTGCGAGATTAAATCCTGTTCGATTTTTCAAACATTGCAAGAACGTCATTAGAAAATATATAAAGATACAAATAACTTGCTGTAAAATGAAATGAATGAGTATACTGTACTTTCATCTTTTAAGATTTAAAAATCCTACATAATGGAACTTCATGAACTAAACTAATGTTTCAAGAAAGAAGTGCATTTTCCCAAATTAATATAAATGTTACAATGTTGACTACTTTAAAAGAAAATTTTTGATTAAAATTTGCATTATTCAACCTTAAAAAAAGGAATATAAATAAATTTTGAAAATATACATGTGCTTTTAGTCATTAATTTCTTAATAAAAAATATCTTCGGTTTAATAAACGAATTTAAATGAGTCCTATTCTTCAATACTGAAATTTTTGCATGTATCTGAGGTTGGGAAACACGACTCTAAAATATACATTATATTACGAAAAGAACACTTATTTATTCACATAAAAAAAGCTAGCATTGCCTGGAATTTAAGATGCAAATCTTTGATTAAAATTCTAGTTGAACTTGTAAGAAGTCTTCGAAACCGATAAACACTTTAAAAATACACTTGTTTCAAACAAAAAATAAAAAAACCCGCGCGCCATCTTGTGCCGCGCTCTGCAAGTAAACTCCAACTCCAACTGACGTCACAGATGTGTTCGTGGCAGAGGAGTGGCACCCCCCTGGACTTGCGCGAAGGAAATAACCCATTTTCTTCCCCTCCTTGACAAAGAATCAGGGTGAGAATCTCGGGTACCGAACTATTACACCCCTCAAAAGTACGGGACGCGGTAGCCCATTGGTTAGCGCGCTGGAGTTGCACTCGGTAGGCCCGGGTTCGATTCCAGCCACTGCCAAAACTGCCGCCGTGTTCACGCGGAGTACGATCACGTTAAACATGTGGGTCCGCAAGTCCTTCCGAGAGGTTGGTGGTAGGGGAAGGAGGGTACGGTCCCTGTGGATGCCTCCCCCACTGGGTTCCGGTCTAAATTGGGTGGCACTTCCCGGCCGTCCAAACTGTTACCTTACACCTTTCTGGTAGGTCGGACGGTCTGGGTAACAACAACAACCCCTCAAAAGTACAGGTTGGCGAGAAAGTTGATAGTCCCTACATCGATTGGGGCTGTGGCGCCAAACAGTTTTCCTGCAACCTGGTGTGTTTGTTTCAAGATGGCGTTTGTTTACATTGTCGCGCGTGCATATGATGGTACATTCAAATTTTAAGATAAGAATTTAAACATTTCAAATGATTGAAACCTGTTTGAAATGTAATTATTAATGTTAATCTGCACATTAAGTTACCTTTTAGCGCTAGATGAATTCTGATGCAGATATTGCTGTAATTATAAACGCATTATCTGTATGAGATATTTTTCTGGATTGGCATTCCCTACAAACTAGTCAACACTTCCTGTACCTGCATGTGTTTTAGTTTAAATTATTATAATTTAGTTTAAATTATTTTGAGCTAAATTCTCTATATTTCCTTTTTATACGAGTATGTATCATTTCATTAAATGATGCATGTACTTAATAATATTTCACATGATGTCATTATACTTCTGTCTATATCCACTATTATGAGATACATATTTTTAACAATTGTCATTAGGACAAATAAAACTGCAGAATCTTTCAAATCAAAATTAACAGGAATTAACTATCAAAATTAAAGGCTCAAAAAACTCTTTCAATTGATACCAAGTTTGATAATATGACCCCAAAGGGCTAACTTACCCCCCTCCCCCCCCAAGGGGGCTAATAACGCCACGGACACAGAAATTGTATTGCGACTATTATATACTATAATGATTGAAACTATTGAGTTTCGTGATCATTAAGCCACAGATTACCCTTTTTATGAATGTTTATGTCAAATATTGACCTGTGCTGCCTGTACTAAGAAAATAGAAAATTTTAAATGTTTTTTTTTATAATTTCTAGTTTTCGCTCGTATTTAATTTTTTTATCTAGTTCTACATTTTCCGTTATCAAAGCAGAATTTAAAATTTCGTGAAAATCTATTAATATATGCGACAGCTATCGTGCAGACAAGAAATCGACGACAGTCAGCCGGACATCACTCTAAAAATAGTGAAAACATGCTTAAGAGAAACAATATTTTCTTAATACTGCGATTATTCTTTATTTTATTACAGGTAACTATCAATGTTTTAAATTTTTAAGCATAGTTGCTATGGAAATATTAATAAAAATACACAAAAATTATCCTTCAATAAAAATAGCGTTTAACAAATTATTTAATTTGAAGAAAGTTATTGCCCGCTGCATAGCAATTAAAGCCTTTTCCCTTTTGTTATCAGCACCCATCAAATTGTGAACATTTACTTTCTCACACTATGTAATATAGTATAGAGAAAGCATTGTTTACTCAATTTTTGAATTTGATATTTTGATGCAAAATATATATTTTAGGATCTCCTGAACACGATTTGACTGTTTTTGGAGTGACGTCCGCCTGTCTGTGGTCGATTTTTTGTGTACACGATAGCTGCCACACATATCAATTGATTTTCACGAAATTTTAAATTCTGCTTTGATAACGGAAAATCTAGAACTAGATAAAAAAAATTAAATGCGAGCGAAAATTAGAAATTAAAAAAAAATATTCAAATTTTTTTATTTTCTTAACATGGAGGTCAATATTTGACATAAACATACATAAAAAGGGTTATCTGAGGCTTAATGATCACGAAACTTAATAGTTTCAATCATTGTAGCATATAATAGTCGCAATACAATTTCTGTGTCCGTGGCGTTATTAGCCCCCTTGGGGGGGGGGGGGGGTAAGTTAGCCCATTGGGGTCACATTATCCAACTTAGTATCAATTGCAAGAGTTTTTCAACCCTTTGATTTTGATAGTTAATTCCTGTTAATTTTGATTTAAAAGATTCTGCAGTTTTATTTGTCTTAATGACAATTGTTAAAAATATGTATCTCATAATAGTGGATATAGACAGAAGTATAATGACATCATGCGAAATATTATTAAGTACATGCATCATTCAACGAAATGATACATACTCGTATAAAAAGGAAATATAGAGAATTTAGCTCAAAATCATTTAAACTAAAAAGAAACATATGCAGGTACAAGAATTGCTGACTTAAATTTTTCTTAAAAATTTCTTATCTTAAAAGTTAAAAGTACCATCATATGCAAGCCCGACACCAAATGTAAACAAACGCCATCTTGAAACGAAGAAACCGGATGGCAGGAAACCTGTTTGGCGCTCAAAGCCGGTCGATGTAGCCATTATCTACTTTCTCGCCAAGTTGTACTTTTGAGGGGTGTAATAGATCGGTACCCGAGAATCTCTCCCATCACCCAAGATGCATTGCGCGAAATCAACCCAACGTCCATCGAGAAGGAATTTTACTCGAAGGGAATACCCCTGTACGGTTACTTCTCCTTTTAACATCTCGTCAACAGTAGCCAGATGGCGATAGTTAAGTGTTAAGCCAACCTTCCCCCGTTTTCCAACAGAAATGCTTCAAATAAGATCAGATTACGACTGTTTTGTTTGATCATGCGACGCAAAAGCACAAATTTTACCTTTTTATACTAGCCTGTCATGGACCAACAATACACGTTATAACTCGAAAACGTTAGAAGTTAAAAAGTTCGAATTTAGCATATCGTTGTCTTTTGCAATATATTTTTATTGGATTTATTGTTGTTAGGATTGAACCTAACCGGTTCAGCCCACCATAGAAACATACAAATTTTAGCGGAATAACTCGAGAACCAGAGCAGCTAAATAGTTCCAATTTGGCATTTTGTTGTATTTCATAATATATTTTAATTTTTTGGCTTTTAAACAGTACCGGTACAGCCCGCCATAAGGAGATACAACCTTTTCTTTTGTGAGTAACACGAGAACCGGGACAGTCAAAATACCCAAATTCGGCTCATCGTCGCCTTTCCTGCTGCATTTTTGTTTTTAAATATTGAACTATACTACAAAGTAGGAAAAAAAAACTAGTTTCAGAATTTACACCTTTTTGAAAGTACACAAAGAATATAAATAAATGTTCTCACGTTTTTATCTCGTACAATAAAAGTGGGTGCTTTGCAATTTTATAAAACTAATCTATCATTAACTTGGTATACTCCAAAATATTATCATTCAATGGATATAATAATTGAATAAATATATGGAATCACTGGTAGCATATCCGTTCTTCGTACAAAATATATAATATAAAAAAAACTTATTTCACAATCATGTGTAAATTCCTATAGTTTTCAAAATGGCAATGTTATTCAAAACATTCGATTAAAATAATTAAATCTCCTAAATGGAAGTATTAGAATCTATGTTCCCGTTGCACAAAGTTGTTTTCACAGACAGATCTGAAGAATAAAACATCCTGGTCCCGTTTGTAAACAAATTTACAAAAAAGATAAAATTTTATCAATGTATACCAAAAAGGAAAACTCGTATTAGAAAATAAGCCCATATTATTTACATTTTACTTCAACAATTAACTAAACACAATGTATGAGTTCTGGCTGAACACAATATACGAAAATACAATAGATTAGTGTCTTCCTTACCGCATCTGAGTTTGAAAAATGTTTTCCAAAATAAAACAGATGACGTAAGAAATTGAAAATATCAATCATTCCCGTAATCTTTAAATCCGAAGACCGTAATTGATATAACCCAATCAAAACTGCAATATCGTTCATTTATAAAATTTATTTTATGTCTTTGTTATTTACATCTGATAAAAATCCTCTGCCGTATAAACACATTTGGTTTAATTGCGTTGATTTTCTTCCAATAAATTTGCGGAGAATAAATATATCGTCCGCATAATGTTATCTATCTCTATGAAAGGTTCGTTTTTTCTGAATATATTGACATCCCCTGGTCCTAGAAATTCGAAACATGAATTACATTTCAGGTGGGGCTATTTTAAGGTTACCACAAAATTTCATGAAAATCTGTGTAGCTTCTTTGATGAGACAAACACTCACACACAGACAGATTTTCAATTTATATAGATTATCACTAATGTATGAAATCAATGATTACATAAATTGAGTTATGGTATTTTAGACTTAAAAGTATATCTATATTCAATTAAATATTTGTTTTATTTAATTTCTAGCTAACCACTTTTATTGCACGAGATAAAAATGTGAGAACAATTTTTTTGTTGCATTTGCATTTTTCAATAAAAGACTGCCTTCTGAAACTTTTTTTTTTGTTTACTTGTTTTTAATTTAACGTATCTTGGCTATTAAATGCATAGATGCTTGAATTCTAATAAACCGGGAAATCTGATATTCACATATATCAAAGATATCTTTGATATCCCCTGACTGCACCGTCACCTGGAGCCAGAAAATGTTCTATAAAGCCGTTATTTTATAAACCTCTGTATCTTAGTCAATTGGCATGAAGTTTATTGAAGATGAAGCTCGAACTAAATAAGATTTCAATAGCAGGTACATAATAACAAATCCCGACGCTATCAGGTGTTCGGGAAATTCATTTTTTTTTATAAATTTGATGCCAGTATATAGACTTTGATATATAGACTACGAAAGCATATAGACCACAGAAGTACAAAAAAATTGCAAATCGCTTTCTATCTGCCAGTGCAATTTTTGGCTAAAATTTGCTGAGGAGCTCAAACAAAAGCGAAACCGCTCTACCGATGCTTGTTGCTACATAGCAAAGTATAATTCTGAAGGTCACATTCCACATTATTATTCCACTCTTTTAAACGCTTTCTAACACGAGTTTTGTGGATATGAGTTACCTAAATGGATCGTTATAGAAATCCCTTCAAACACGTTTTATTTCTATATCAATCACATATTTTAGTATTGTTTTCAAGAGAATTTTCGATTTTGAGGCCAATATATGTTTTAGGACATCTTGAACACGTTTCGACGCTTTTTAGAGTAATGTCCTTCAATTTGTCATAGGGCTTGGAGCACCCAATTGCGCGGTCCGTTAGAGTTCTGCATCGAGCCCCAATCTAGCTCATTATCTGCAAAAAAATCTAATATGGGCAGCACATGACTTTCCTTATATAATGCAATGAATTTACTACTTCTACAGTAAAAACAAAATAGTTTATTTTTATAGTAGATACTTATATTTTTTCCAAGATATTGAATTATCGTCAATAAGTCGTCATTTTCATTGATTATTTTTATCCATTTGGCAAGATTTCCGTTAATTTGACAACGTTTAAAAAAATTGCCAAGTTAGCGACATTCCGCCAAAATCTCGCTAAGCGTTATGGACGGAGAAATAAGTTATTCTTATAGCAGATAAATGACTGTTGGCGTTCAAATGCAAAAGTATTACTCAGAGTAACTTTTCTCATAAATGGAACGAGTTAGATCCACGAGAATGATGTCACCAAATTCATCGCATATCACACATGAAAAGTGAACATGTTTCTCAATAGTTAATATTTTTTGCAATTTATGGGATTTTTTGATAAATTTATTTAAAAAATGTGCAATATCTCGAGAACGGTTCATGCTAGCGATCTAAAGTTTATGTCAATCGTTTTCTAAGGGAAAATTACATAAGAAATTAAACGAGACAGACTTTCCGTGAAAGATATTAGTTAAAGGAAATAGGAACCATGTTCTAGGACTGTGGTTTTAAAACTTTTTTGGTCGCGGAACACTTTCGAAATTCAATTTGATGGAAATTTGCGTAACTTTATTGTTTTCACGAGAATTTTCGATTTTTGATTTTTTCAAAATTTCAGTCGAAACTTTAGGGGGTTCTGAACATTCGATTGTGTTTAAAAACAATAGGCTTCCAGTATTCACGGATTCTAATTTTTGTAACGAATTTCATTCGAATCGCTCCATTTGTTCGTGAGATGTCGTCTCCACAGACTCACTGACACACACACACACATACACAGGCATCATCTCAAAAATGTTCGATTCCTGATCCGAGATGCTTGAAACGTGCTCTCCCGTCGAAAACTCGAATTCGAATTTTCGATCCCGTCACAATACTTTCCTTATACAGTATACTATGTATATAAGGAAAGTAAAAAAAAATCATAAAATTTGAATGTCTTATTAGGACCACAATGGACTTTCTATCATATTGGGGTTCTGCCATCAAATTGAATTTCAAAAGGGTTCCGCGACCCAAAAAGTTTTAAAAACACAGTCCTAGAACATGGTTCCTATTTCCTTTGACTAATATCTTTCACGGGAAGTCTGTCTAATATTTAGTATCCAGTAACATCTATGATTTTAATATTTATTTAACCGTTTTCAATTGTGTAAAACTTTTTACTATGAAAATAATGTACATTTATAAATGATTTAAAATCATTCTCACAAACCACTAGTTCAAACTTTATTACTAATTCTATTTAAAAAATCTGATGTGGGCAACACACATGACTTTCCTTATATAATGCAATGAATTTACTACTTTAACAGTAAAAACAATAGGTTATTCTTATAATAGATGTATTCTTTCCAAGATATTGAATTTTCGTCAATGAGTCGTCATTTTCATTGATTTAGCCCCCTTTTTATCCATTTGGCGAGTTTTTCGTTAATTTAGCAACATTTAAACAAGTCGCCAAGTTGGCGACATTCCACCAAATTCGTCGCCAAAATCTCACCAAGCGTTATGGATGGAGAAATAAGTTATTCTTACAGCAGATAAATGACTATTGGCGTTCAAATACAAAAGTATTACTCAAAGTATCTTTTCTCATGAATGGAACGAGCTAGATCCACGAGAATGATGTCACCAAATTTATCGCATAATATTACATATGAAAAGTTAACCTGTTTCTCAATAGGTAATACTTTTTTTTATTTTACATGATTTTTTGATAATTTTTTTGAAAAATGTGCAATATCTCGAGAACGGTTCATGCTAGCGATCTAAAGTTTATGTCAATCGTTTTCTAAGGGAAAATTACATAAGAAATTAAACGAGACAGACTTTCCGTGAAAGATATTAGTTAAAGGAAATAGGAACCATGTTCTAGGACTGTGGTTTTAAAACTTTTTTGGTCGCGGAACACTTTCGAAATTCAATTTGATGGAAATTTGCGTAACTTTATTGTTTTCACGAGAATTTTCGATTTTTGATTTTTTCAAAATTTCAGTCGAAACTTTAGGGGGTTCTGAACATTCGATTGTGTTTAAAAACAATAGGCTTCCAGTATTCACGGATTCTAATTTTTGTAACGAATTTCATTCGAATCGCTCCATTTGTTCGTGAGATGTCGTCTCCACAGACTCACTGACACACACACACACATACACAGGCATCATCTCAAAAATGTTCGATTCCTGATCCGAGATGCTTGAAACGTGCTCTTCCGTCGAAAACTCGAATTCGAATTTTCGATCCCGTCACAATACTTTCCTTATACAGTATACTATGTATATAAGGAAAGTAAAAAAAAAATCATAAAATTTGAATGTCTTATTAGGACCACAATGGACTTTCTATCATATTGGGGTTCTGCCATCAAATTGAATTTCAAAAGGGTTCCGCGACCCAAAAAGTTTTAAAAACACAGTCCTAGAACATGGTTCCTATTTCCTTTGACTAATATCTTTCACGGGAAGTCTGTCTAATATTTAGTATCCAGTAACATCTATGATTTTAATATTTATTTAACCGTTTTCAATTGTGTAAAACTTTTTACTATGAAAATAATGTACATTTATAAATGATTTAAAATCATTCTCACAAACCACTAGTTCAAACTTTATTACTAATTCTATTTAAAAAATCTGATGTGGGCAACACACATGACTTTCCTTATATAATGCAATGAATTTACTACTTTAACAGTAAAAACAATAGGTTATTCTTATAATAGATGTATTCTTTCCAAGATATTGAATTTTCGTCAATGAGTCGTCATTTTCATTGATTTAGCCCCCTTTTTATCCATTTGGCGAGTTTTTCGTTAATTTAGCAACATTTAAACAAGTCGCCAAGTTGGCGACATTTCACCAAATTCGTCGCCAAAATCTCACCAAGCGTTATGGATGGAGAAATAAGTTATTCTTACAGCAGATAAATGACTATTGGCGTTCAAATACAAAAGTATTACTCAAAGTATCTTTTCTCATGAATGGAACGAGCTAGATCCACGAGAATGATGTCACCAAATTTATCGCATAATATTACATATGAAAAGTTAACCTGTTTCTCAATAGGTAATACTTTTTTTTATTTTACATGATTTTTTGATAATTTTTTTGAAAAATGTGCAATATCTCGAGAACGGTTCATGCTAGCGTTCTAAAATTTGTGTCAATCGTTTTCTAATGAAAAATTACATTAGAAATGTCTATTTGAGTAACTTTATTAAAGGTTTTGATTTTTTCAAAATTTCGCTCGAAAATTTAGAGGGGTTCTGAACATTCGACTGCGTATAAAAACAATAGGCTCCCAGTACTCATGGATTGTGATTTTTGTACCAAATTTCGTTCGAATCGGTCCATTTATTCATCAGTTATCGTCTCTACAGGCTCACTGACACACACACAGACATTATCTCAAAAATGTTCGATTCGTGATCAGGGATGCTTGAAACGTGCTCTCCCGTCAAAAACTCGAATTCGAATTTTCGACCCCGTCACAAATACTTTCCTTGTACATTATTGTATATAAGGAAAGTAAAAAGGTTCTGCAATACAATATTTTAAGTCGTGATATTACCTAATATAGGTTATATGATTTTTGACTTTAGTCACTTTAAAACATCATTTTTAATCAATATAATCCCCAGATATCGGCCCAAATCATAGCAGCCCAGGGGGCATTTGTCTACTGTTCCGCCGACCCATTCCGCCCTTGATTGGCGACGCCAAAATACAAAACTATTACGCAAAGTATATTCTCTTGTGAATAGAATGAACTAGAATCAGAAGAACGATGTTAACAAATTTATCGCATAACATTACATATGAAAAGTTAATATATTTCACAATAATTAATACTTTTTATTATTTTATGTGATTTTTTTTTTTTTTTGATAAATTAAATTTAATGAAATACAATATCTCGAGAACATTTCATGCTAGCGCTCTAAAATTTGTGTCAGTTTTCCAATGAAAAATTACATAAGAAATAATTAGTTACGTAACATTATAATAGTTCAGATAGCGAAATTTTCTGAGAAACGATATAACATACTTTTGTTGAAAATACCATCTAAAGAAGGAATTTCGAGGCACCTTTGATTTCGTCATAAAGTGCTTTTACTGTATATGGATAAGCAACTGTTTACTACTCTAAAAGTCAAATGTATTCGAATTATCATTAGATATGTAGAAATTGATGTTTATAATTCAGACTGATTACAAGCATTTTCAATCGATGTTTTGGCAGGAGCAGAGTCTGCTGCTACTGCAGATATAAAACTGTTTTCACAATAGTTCGTTCCCCAAATATAAATTTATTGCGAACACATCGTTTTCTCAAGCTTTTGACAATTTATCGGTAGTATATAGTGTGCTAACTGCTAACATACATTCAGGTAATGCACATTTAGGAGACAATTTTACTTTCCCTACAATACATGCTATTGTATAGGGAAAGTATTGGAATCGTGTCAAAAATAGCAGTTTTCGATGGATCTACACGATTTGGATTTGGAACCTCTAAAAAACGAAAAAACTATTTTAACATGACGTCTCTGTGCAATGTATATATCCACTCTAACTCAAAACTAATTGACCTAATTTCTATAAAATTTGATAGGTCTTGATAGGTCACTTGTGGGTCACCCTAGTGCTGATTAGATTTAGGTGCAATTCGGAATAAAAGAACTATTATCAGGGGCGATTCTCGAGATATTGGGAACATTATATCCCTCAATATACATTAAATAAATAGAATGAAATTTAGTACGATAAATTACGTATGGAAGCCCCTAAAATTTTCATAATTTTTAATTGAAAAAGCATTATAAAAGATAATTATGCTTTAAAGTGCAATACCTAAATAGTTATTACGTAATTTATTATTTAAAAGCTAATGACATAATTTCTAAAACGATAACATGTACAGTTATCCAAGTCTTGCATCTAAAACAGTTATTTTTTATCAATTCCGGCATAATTATATTTTAAATATTTTTTATTTAAAAAATCTGATCCTTTTTAAAAGGTTCGATCTCTTTTAAAATCTTAAATAATAAATGATAGCTTAGACGATAAATGATAAGGATTCAGCATCAAATTCTAGAAGAGGTATAGGGTAATTAAATAAGGATTTTCACTTACGGTTTCTTCTCCGATTTCATTTCAAAAATTTTACTTGAAATATTAACTTCTCGGAATCTGTTATAGATATAGGTAGCTTAGATGATGACTGATATGGATTCAGAATCAAGTTCAGGAAAGGGTAGGGGTACTTTTTCCAGTCCCTTTTCCACTTCAGATTATAACATTCTTTGAAATATTTGTTTCTCAAAATTAGCCATCGATAGAGCTTAGATGATGACTGATAGGGATTCAGCATAAAATTCTGGCACGGGTTTGGGAATTCACGAAGGAAGGATTTTCATTTACCCTTTTAGATGTCATGTCCGTTTTTTTCGAACATTGGCAAGACTGTACGAAATATGTAAAAGATAATTAAATTAATAGTTCCATCAAAAATAAAGTATGCACATCACTTACCACCCTATAAAGACTTCTTGATTAATTTCTTGTTTTTTATAAATTTCTCCATTTTAAATTAGAAACATGAAATATTTTGAGAATCACGTTTTTAAATGAATACACATTTAAAATGTTACACATTAAATAGCTATATTCGTAACATTTCTATATACTTATGTTTTATAATGTTTTATTTTATTTTTGAAAAAAAAAAATTCAAAATTTGGAGGCTTTCTCTTAGCCCGTTCTCAGGAAAATAAATATGCCTATTGCATTCATTGATTGAAATAATCATAGAAAATTTCATTTGATTTTCATAACTTTCTTGAGAGTTATCATACCTACAGATATCATTGAAAAATGTTGATTCGTTTAAAGAATGCTCAAAATGTTCATTCAGATCCATCAAAATTTAAGAATCGTATTTTTGACTCATCATATTTTCCCTTTACATATATTATTCATTGTAGGGGAATTTAAAATGACCGACCATTCATTTCGGCAACATAGCCGGATTTTTCACTGTGAGAAATGCTTTCAAAATAAAAACTCGAAATCCAAGAAATTGTGACCACAATAACCTCTGCGGTCCGTCACCGTTGTAGGAGGAGGGATGACACAAACGAGTCCCAATTCAAGGCGGAGCTAAACTCCTGCCACAACCTGTTATCGATCTATCAATGTTAAACTTTGAGATGGCGCTATCATGCAGAGATTGGATATTTTTTATTTTGCCTCTATTCAATGCTTGACCAATAAAATTTGAGTTCAACATAGCTCACATTTTCTTTTTGCATAAAAAAGTAAAATCTTCAATCTTTCTACAGGGTTTTTGAAATTTTTTTTAACTTGATTCAAACGTTTTCTATCGTTGAGTAACAAAATCTATCTAATTTTCTAATTTTCTTTCTAAATCTAATTTTCTATCGTTGTTGGAAAAACAAATTCTTGCACTTATTTTTGCACTTCGCGTTAATTTTAAAAATACTTCTAATAAATTTAAAAATAATTTTAAAACAGTCCCAATTGCTTATAGTCCAATCCTTCGTTTTGCAAAAAATTCCAGGAAAAAATCTCAAAATCCAATGCTATATTTAGCTATTTTCATTCCCCCATTGATTAACATGAGATTCTCAGGTTAGCTTCAGGTGAGGAAGTTTCCTCTCAATGTTCCTTGTTAATTCCTTGTTATTTTCTTTTAAATATTGATTTCCAAGTAGGCAAATATAAATTTTAACATTTCAATAAAGTGTGATGTGTTGCAGTTCAGTATAATATTTGAAGTAAGTAAGGTAAGATTTTAACAAACAAAAAGCCACAAATAATACTTTGTTGGAGAAAACAAAACCCACATGTTCTTTTTACGTTCCAGTTTCCAGAATAAGATGCCCAAATTATATTAAACACTAGCAGTATACTCGTTTTTCGTACGGAATATAAATATTAAAACCTAAAATTCATAATCATGTGCAAATCCCTATAATATTGTAAATGACATAGTTATTCAAAGCATTCTATTAAATATTTAAATTAATGCTCTTAGAAAGAAATTTAAGAATCTCTGTTCTTGCTATACAAAATTATCTTCTCCAGTGAGATCTGAAGAATGATATATCGTGGTCCCACTTGTAAACAAATTTACAAAAACTATGGAATTAAATCAATATATACCAAAATAAAAGCGCTAAAATCATATGGGATGATAAAACCCTACTACCTATATTCTCATAGATTAGAAGATATACCCGTGTATTAGTAGAAGACTACCCGTACTACAATATATGAGTTTAAAAAATATTTGCCGCAATAAAACAGGTAATGTAATAAATTGAAAATATCAATAACTCCATAATCTTTAAACCCTAAGGCCGTAATTGATGCCAGTATATGTCAAAATGAAAGCGCTAAAAGTGTATGGGAAGATTACATTCTAGTACATAAGGAGATGTACCCGTACATTAGTAGAAGATTACCCGTACTACATAGTCGTTCTTCGTACGGAATATATAATATAAAGAAACATAAAATTCACAATCATGTGCAAATTCCTATAGTATTCTAAATGACATTATTATTCAAAACATTCTATTAAAATACTTAAATTAATGCTCTGAAAAAGAAGTTTAATAATCTGTTTTAGCTACGCAAAAAATATCTTTATAGGCAGATCTGAAGAATAAAAGTCTAGTCCCGTTTCTAAACAAATTTACAAAAAATATGAAATTGAATCAATATATGCCAAAATAAAAGTGCTAAAATTATATGGGAATATATCCCTACTACTTATATTCCGGAATATTAGAAGATATACCCGTGCAGTAGTAAAAAATTACCCGTACTACAATATATGAATATCACACATTCTTGGCAAAATAAAACAGATGACGCAATATAGTGAAAATATTAATTATCCCCGCAATCTTTAAATTTGAGGGCAGTAATTGATTGCAACATATGCCAAAATGAAAGCGCTAAAATTGTATAGGAAGGTATGGCCATAAAACTTATAATCTCGTAGATAAGAAGTACCTGTGTACTAATAAAAAAATTACTTGTACTACAATATGAGTTTCAACCGTTTTTGCCAAAATAAAACAGATGACGTAATAAATTGAAAAATATCAATAATTATCCCTAATATTTAAACCTTAATTGATATAATCCAGTCAAAAATGCAATTTCGTTAAAATTTATCACTTCTTTATTATTTAAATCGGAAAAGATGTAATAAAATTCGTTTGCCGCATAAACACATTGGATTTAAATCTGTTGCTAAGCGACATATTTTTTTCAAACATATTTACAGGAAACAATATCGTCAGCATAATGCTATGTCTATGGAAGATTTAACTGTGCGTATTTAATTAATATCTCGCCAACCCCAGGTCCTAGAAATTCGAAACATGGACTAAATTTTAAGTGGGATTATTTTAAGGCTACCCACAAAATTTCATGAAATTCGGTTCAGTCATTCTCCCATGATGATGAGACAAACATAGACAGATCTTCAATTTTATTTATATAAATAAATAGTTATTTAACATAAAAAGCTTCTAATATGAAATAACATAACTGAAAAATTATAAATGGTGCCTAAATAGTATTTACTTCACAGGCCTTTTGGTCTATATAATTCTTTAATTTCTTACCCTGCTTGCAAATGTCAAACAAATATAAAGGAATTATCTATATTTATTATCTACAAAAAAGCAAATTCCACACCTCTTCTTTGCATATTGTATAGCATCATTCTATACGACATGTTTTGCTGTTTGAAAATCAATATTAACCAAGATTTTGTTAATAAGTGTGCAAAGCAGTAAAGGATAAGAAAAATTAACATATTTTTTCATTTTCAATATCAATTCATACATGCAATATGAATTATGAAATGAATATTAAAAAAGAATGAATAGGAACATTGATATATTTTAACAAAAATAGTTTCAGAAGAACTTTTTATGTAACTGTAAAATTTCAGCTCTTTCTTCTCTGTATAGTTTCTTCGATCAAAGATAATACTTGAGAAAGTTACAGAATATGTTGAGCTAACGGCCCTACCGTGCTGAAAACACCGGTTCTCGTTAGATCACCGAAGTCAAGCAGCATCGGGCGCGGTTAGTACTTGGGTGGGTGACCACCTGGGAACACTGCGTGCTGTTGGCACATTTCGGACGCGGTAGCCCGGTGGTTTGCATGCTGGATTTGCACGCTGCCACAACTGCCGCCGTGTTCATGCAGAGTACGATTACGTTAAACATGTGGGTCCGTAAGTCCTTCCAAGAGGTTGGTGGTAGGGGAAGGAGGGTACGCTCCCTGTGGATGCCTCCCCCACTGGGTTCCGGTCTAAATTGGGTGGTACTTCCCGGCCGTCCAAACAGCTACCTTACACCTTTCTGGTAGGTCGGATGGTCTGGGTCTCAACATCAACCATCAACATCATTGATTATTATTAGGATGCATCTGTACTACACTTTTTATACAAATTTTCATAATAACTGGGTAAAAAGCAATGCCCGTTACATTACACAAAAGACATGTTTTCAAAATTTACTTTAAAATGTAATTACGTTAGTTTTTTTTTTTTTTTTTTTGCAACAAATGGATGCGCCTAAAATCACCATAATGATAAAAATTTAAATATTTAAATATAATGGAAAAAAATGCCAGGAGGGAAGAGCTGAAATTTTGCATAGTCAATACGAAATATATCAAGGTTGCTATTCATATTTTTTAAATATCAATTCATACTACATACAAAAAACTATCTGAAAAAAAAATTACATATGTTTTTAGAAGACACTTCCATTGCAGATAACAGCATTCATGGACCAGTTTTGTGCTTATTATGTGCTTGTCAGCATGAAATAGCCATTATCTGCAATGACAGCAAGAAACCTTGTTACATGCGGCAATTTTGTGAACCTCTATGGGAACTGTAAGAGTAAAAAGTTTTTTATCTTCAAAAGTATATGACTCATTCTCTCTTGCAAAAATTGTGAACAACCCCCATTTCTATGAGAGTAACTCATTCCTTCCTCCAGCACTTCCCTCTCAAGAAGGCCTCCTCTGAAATTGGATATTTTACACCCTCCTCCTCAGAAAATTTCCAACTGTGTTATCTCCTCCGAACATCTGAATCTGGTTTTCTATGGGTATGACTCTTCCTCTCTTCTGGGAGGACGGTGCAATAGACAGGCAAGAAGGGCATTGCACTATTGTACCACCTCAATCTGTCAATGAACTAATTTAATAGCTACTTAATCTAGGATGTGCAACATAAAAATAGGAAAAATGAGCACCTAATTCATTAAAAATTTCGCTTTTATTTTCAAGTCTTTGACTAGTATATAAACATAATATAATGCTTTAAACTGACATAAAAATTACTAGTATAAAATGATTTTGCTTATCTTCACAGTATCCCCATGTAATGTGTATCTGATTCTTCTGAAAAAAGGAAATATGAAAACATTTGAAAAATCATAGTGTTTAACAATGCATAATTGCATAATATAAAAATGTAAATACGAACATTCACAGATAAAATAGCTATAAAGCATCAATATCAAAATCAATGTTCTTATTTAGTATTATTTATTCTTTCAATAACACCATATACCCAATGAATAAATATCTATTGAAAATCAAGAGTTCAAGACTAAACCCCCAAAACTACATGTAAGTGAGAGTATACCTCCCCACACAGAACAGATATTTAGATTTTATCCATATTACAACCTAATCCAAAATCACGTCCATGCATATAAAAAGATACATCCGATATACTAGTGTTAGAAATTCAACAGCTAATGTCAATGAAACTTCATTCCAAATTCGAATTTCATGTGAAATATATTTCGCATATGCATTCATGAATGAAAATATTTCATATATAAGCTGTCAAATAAGATGCATGTCACATATGGAATTTTGCTGAAATTCCAACACTCAAATTTTGTAAATAATTTAGTTGCATAAATGCACTGGCATCATTCAAAATGGAGGCATATGGCATGCAGGTTATCAAATGTTATTACTTTAGAAATGAATACACATTACGTACTTATCTATTCTCAACATATTTGTGTTCGCTAGGTTAGTACACATATGTAATGTCCAATGTTGAATCAATAATTGCCATTTTTTTGAGAATTTAATATGACATAGGTGTATTTTTCATTCTATTTCAAGAGTGCCTTTTTATCAATCTGTACAATCACATTTTTGTTTATCCAAATCATTTATGGAGTAAGAAATAGAAGATAAACTGGAGTTTTTTAATATAGGTATTTTACATTACATGCAGATTGAAATGCGAAAATGTGCCTAACAAATGTCATTTTATAAGTATGCCAATGAAAAATATAACAGAAATATTTGGGTAAGTTGAATCTGTTTTATATTGTAATTGTTAAAATAAGCAAAATTCAGACTCACGCATTTTTCCTTAAATGATCGCATAACTTTGAAAAACTTGAAGTTCAGTTTATATTCAAAATGATACAATTATAATACAAGAGCAAAGCCATTACCAGGTAGGGGTCAGAGGGGACCTAGCCCCTCCCCCCTAGGAGGTATACTCAGACCCTCCCAGATAAAAATATTAAATTTTTAGTAGTGATATGAAATTTCAACTGAAATGTCATCCAAATTTTGCATAAAAAATTTCTTTTTGAGATACATTTTTAGAAATTACTTTGTTTTAAAGATTTTTTAATTTAGCTGAATTTGTGGTTATACTGATGATTAATTTATTTACGTGTTTAATTTAAAAATTACGACAATAGTATTTAGCATACTTTTGTATTATTGCGGGGTTTATTATTGCAGGATATATTTTTATATTATTGCACTGTTATACATTAAATTATAGAGTCAAAATCAACTGATAAGTAGTTAAGAATTAATATTAAGCATTAATTTGTATTAACTTTCAGAAATTTTTTTCGATTAACAGCCTTACTACTAGTTAACGCTTAATGTTAAAATTAATTGCAATTATTATATATTAATATTAATGTATAGTAGCTATATGATATTAATAATCAATTCTTAGCTTACAAATATAAATATGCAATTATTTGTTATTAATTTATATGGATTGAAATATATAATATTAACAATTATGGTTTATAAACGCTAATGATTAATTGTGTTTTTGGTAAGCTGGTGAGCCCTTCCTTCAAGACTGTTGAGATCCTTAGAATTTCACTCCAGCGCCTCTTCAATTTCATCTCTGGCTACGGCCCTGTATAAGAGTAGCCATTTCATCTGAACTTTTAAAATTGCACTAAAGGGAAATTTTATCACCGACACAGACAATCTCTTGTATGGTCACCTTGAAAATCCAAAACCCAATGCTGAAGATGGTAATGGCTAAAGCGACTGAAAATATATCATTTCAACCAATCGGGAAGATTTGATTGAGATGATGTATTTTCAGTCATTTGGAGTGATTTTGGGTGCAAATTCAAACCAAAATATATATTATCTGTGCCACTCGTTTCAGTTACATTCTTATATGAATCTCAAACATTTGTATTTATACTGTAAATACCAAAAAACAAAGTAATTTGGACTATCCAAAGTTTACATCTGTTTTATGTCCATATAAATTACATGTTTTGGATGATGAAAACTGGGCTGGTCTATTTTTCATCCATGATAGATGTAATCAGTGATGAAGCATGATAAAATATTTTTGAGAGACATAAAACAAGGGACAAAAATTATCAGAAAAAAAAAAGGATTTTAATTTGTTTTCTACTTTTTAGTACATTTTAAAATAAATGTTTTTGTGGATCTTTAAAACTTGTATTTTTTAGCATGAACTTCTCAAAAACATGAGCTTTCCCATGGTAGACTCTGGACTCTAGTCCAGTAAGGCTAAAAATCTAAAGAATTAAAATATACCTCGAAAGATAACAGATACCAAGCTTTTTAGCTGTCCCAGTTCTCAAGTTATTAACATTACCTTAAAGTCCAAAATCTAAAGAATTAAAATGTACCATGAAAGATAATGAGTGTGAAATTTGAACTTCCTAGTTACCCAGGTTCTTTAATTACTCCCCAAAAATATGTACATTCCTATTATAGGTTCAAAATGAGCTAGATTGGTAAGGTTTCTCTCAATATTAAAAGAAAACTAGGTGCAACCACCACAACTTCTGACCAAATCCTTTTAAAATAGAGAGACTTTCTTTCAGCACCAAACTTATGGCATCAAATGATTTGCAATTTCACATGATGTTTAAAATACATTGCCATTTGTTACATTCTATTTTGGTTACAACCAGATAAAAATTTTTATTTTTTATACAATTATTTATACTATTTTCGTATGAAAATTATATGTATCTTTTCATTGTATTAAGAATAAATGGCAAAATGTGTACAGTTCTGAAATTTTATACAATTATTTATACTATTTTTGTATGAAAATTATGTATCTTTTCATTGTACATATTAAGAATAAATGGCAAAACGTACAGTTTTGAAATTTAACATATAAACCCATAGATATGCAAGACCGGCAGCAGGGTGAAATAGTTTGCAAAGCAAGAACCACGGGTTGAAGTGTGTTAGTGAATACAGGTGTATTACATCTGCATAGCAAGCAGACAGAAAAAGTTGCTAGTGGTTAGTGAGCATCAGCAAGCAGGGACGAAGCCCCGAGCTCCAAGTGTTGGTGAGCATCAGCAAGCAGGGACGAAGCCCCGAGCTCCAAGTGTTGGTGAGCATCAGCAAACTAGGGGCATAGGGCCAAGCAGGATGAAAGAGTTTGGGATGCGAGTTCCAGAGGTCAGTGAGCATCGGCGAACAAGGGGCAAAGCCCCAATAAGAGTAATATGCCTGCTACACAGATGTAACAAAAGAGCTGATGAAGCAAGCTCTGGTAATTAATAAGCCACAGCAAACAGGGAGCTGAGACCCCAAGCTCTGGGAAGTGGGGAGCATCAGCGAGCAACAGTGATGGCTCATGACTTTAGGAATGGGTGAAGCAGATTCAATGGTGGGATTTCCCCTCCTCCTCGACAACAAACATCATCAGTGAGCAGGGGTGGAGCCCCATTGTAAAAAAATAAATGTACCATGAAATGCAACAATGTGCTTAATTTAAGTTTTCTAGCTGCTCTGATTCTTGAGTTATTCATAAAAAAGTGTACCTTACTATAGCAGGTCCAGAATGGGCTGTACTGGTAAGGTTCAATTACAAAAGAAAAATAAAATATACCATGAAAGGCAGCTTTATATACTAATTTGAGCTTTCTACTCTGGTTTTAGAGTTATTCCCCAAAAAGCATACCTTCATATGGCGATTCCGGAATGTGGACTGATAATGTTAAAAATCCAAAGAATTAAAATATACCATAAAAGACAACAATATGCTTAATATGAGCTTTCTAGCTGCTTCAATTCTCAAATTATTCCCCAAAATCTTGTATCATTCTATGGTGAGCCCAGGATGCAATGGACCAGTAAGTTTCAAAATCCAAACAATTAAATGTATAGATTGTCATTCATTCTGAAAAGTAACATGAATACTAAAGAAATAGCAGACTGTCTTTCTCGACATTGGGGGTGTCTTTGACAAAGTGCCCATTGACGGGAAAGGTGTCGATATGACCATTTATCACTGGATCTGCTATCTACTAGTTACATTTGTGCTTCTCTTTTTAGTAATAACATGATGGTTTATGTTATCACCAAGTCTGTCTTGGAGCAACTCTGGGAGACAATTTTAAATGAACCAATAGTTAAGAATGCAAATTTTAATAAAACTTTTTGCCTCATTTGTGATGCCTCGAATATAGTAATATCAGCAATTTCATTTCCAGATCATAATGGCAACATGCACCCTAAACAATTTTTTTCAAGAAAACATAAGGATTCAGAATCACACTACCCAAGCATAAAAAGGGAAATTTGGCGATTTACGAAGGGGGTCAATAATTTCCAAGACTACCTAATTGGTGCAGAATTAGAAATTAAGAGTGACACTAAAGCCCTATCATATCATTTAGTATTATAAAAGGCAAGTGGCATTTTGAAAGTAGATGGCTTCTATTTTTACAATCTTTTAAATTTAAAATCAACTTTATTGAAGGACAATCCAATCCCAGTGATTATATGAGTAGAGAAATTTTTCAAAATAAGAAAATTAAAGAACTTGTAAATAACATATTTGTAACAAAAACTAGATTGAGTGATGAAAATATTCTAAAAGAACAATTATCAGATACAAAATTAAGTAAAATTAGGAAACTTCTTGAGGATAATAGAAACAATTCTAAGGTTAAAAAATATAAAATTTATGTGTGTGTGTGTGTGAAAAGGATAATTTATTAAATTTTAAACTTAAACTCCAGAATAAAATCCAAATTTAGTTTGAGTAGTAATTCCTAAAAAGCTACAAAGAATTGCAATCCAGGCAGCTAATATAGCACACTTCGGTATTGGTAAGACTTATAATAAGTTGAAAAGATTAATACTTTTGGAATGGAATGTTTTCGGATGTAAAAATATTTTGCTTAAACTATGAGAAATGTCTAAAATTTAAAAACATGGGGCTTAAAGAACAAGAAATTTGATTATAACCCAAACAATTTAAAGTTGGAGAGACAGTGGTGATAGATATAATTGGTAAGCTGGCAAGATCCACAGGACAGCATAATTACATTGTAACAGTTATTGACCATGTAAGTAGATATTTGGAAGCAATTCCGGTTAGATCAATTTCAGCACAGAACATTGCAAATGCATTATTTGATTATTATAGCAGGTACAGCTTTTCAGAAAATTTGATGTCTGACAATGGCTCTCAATTTACCTCTAGTATTTTCACTGATTTCTTAAAAAAGCTAAACATTTCACATCATAAAAATAGTTTGTACTGACAGGCAGGAAATGGTTTGTTGGAAAAGGTGCATTCCATACTAAAATCTTCCTTAGTCTGTCTAGCTAATGAATCTTTTGATTGGGATAAGAAATTACTAATTTTTAAGAACGAATACAACAATTCAAAGCACGTTACTGGATTTACTCCAGCTCAAAGCTTTTTCAACAGAGAGTTTAAAACAATATTCGACTTGAATAAGGATGTAAAATATATGAGTTTGCCTTTTAAGCAGATGGTAGAGGAAGCAGAGAAAGCACACAGGAAAATTTTAAATCAGGTTTATAGAAACTAATCTGAATCAAACAAGGATAAAAAGAAATACTTTATAAACCTCCACGAAAACATATTTTCAAGATAGGAGATAAAGTCTATCTTAATTTTATATCTGCAGCTTCTTTAAAACTAAAATTCTCAGGTCCATATGCAATAAAAATGATTTTCACAAACAATTATGCATTAATTGAGAACCAGGAAGGTGATAAGAGCAAAAGTTCACTTCAATAAATTATTTATTGTACCAAAATTAAGATAACACTTGGAACAGGAAGGAATGGAATAAACTCGACTTGTAACTAGGCAGTTTTCTCCTCAGAACTGCAGTAATGAAGAGATAACAGGATGTTATTCACGTTGGCATAAGTAACTACCATTTAAAAATTTTATTTTAAATTACCAAAACACAATGTTAACAGAATCCAATTTTCCAATCTAACTACAAGTTCAATTAAGTGTATTTAAATTTAATTATGTGAGTCTTAGTAAAAATAATAATAATAATAATTTTACAGCAAAAAAAAATACTCAAAAAATAAAACTTTCATGCTTCTATTACTCTATTTGAAGGATTACTGATACTGATGATATGTTAGGGACTGCATGAACCGTGGTAGAGATGCTGTTTTTTTTAATGATCTTGTTGCATTAAAAATAAAAATTTTCTGATTGAACAAATTTGTCTAAGGGGGTCGTACAAAAATTAAAAAAGTGTAACTTTTTGAAAATTAATAGGACTATTTCATTAATGTAGTCTTATTTCCTACCCTACTTTCAACATTTTTTGCAATTTACATTGCTCACTTATCTCCAACACGTAAAGAATAAAGCGCATTTCAATCTTTTTGGGACATCCTGTATATACATACATTGAATCACCATTCTGGTAGTTACACCAAGGTAAAAGCTCAGCAAATTCATTATTAGACTTTCATTCATTGTGAAGTTCGTCTAAAATTTTTGTCTATATATTATATTCTTTTTTTATTTATATTTATTTTTTATATGTGAGTCTAAACTGCTCATTGAATCATCACATGGAACGAAGGTTCATTTTCGCTGAGATTATATTGGTCAGATATTTACAAATTCACTATAAACTTTTTAACTATACCATTTACTAAATATGCTGGATATTTATATAATTTGCTGGTAATTTTTAGATTATTTATATGCATAGCAGGAAATTTTTTATCTGATAATCTATAAATTCTAAAAAGTTGATTAAGTATAATATTTCTAAACAATTGAATAGAGTTACAGGAATTAAAAGGTAATATTTTATTAATGTTAAATTTAAAAGTCTTTTTTATCATATAAATTAGTAACTATTCCATTAGTAGGTTCAATAATTAAATTTAAATCCGAAAAATTAATATTATTACTAATAGCGGCTTCATTAGGAATTAATTCCAAATTATCCGGATAGAAATCTATATCTATGACATTTGATCCACATTTATCTGGCCTATATGGAATAAAGCTCTTGAAATGGTATCCAAGGACGGCATGTATAATACATGAAATGTAATATACATATATATATATATATATATATATATATATATATATATATATCATATAAAATATATGTATTATACATGCCAGTTTTATACATTTTTTAAAAATATGCATAATTAAGGTATATTAAATTAGACTCTTAGTAGTCTAATGAAATAAATAGGAGGCCAAGTGGAAGCACTTTTATTTGTTTTATATTTTATATACATTTAAATTTTACTTACTTTCATAGTACAATAGACAGTAGTGGAGTATTTAAAAACAAATACTAAGACAATTTCAGAGAACTGCATGGTGGTATCATTAATAAATAATTTGGAATCGTAAATGACTATGCTTAAAATTGTGAGAAGTAAGATAATACATTTATAACATATTTTTTACATTATAAATCAGCATGAAAGTATAGAATTTAAGTTGTTGAAGTATATACTGGAAGGATGTTTATAGTCAGAGGAAAGTACCAAAAGTAGCCACATTATTTCAGCAATAATGCAGTAACCTTGGTAGTGGTATTCTGGATTAAAAGAAATATTTTTCTACTATAAGTTGATAAGATAACTAAATCTAAAATGTACCCAAACCCTTGAATGATAATTTATGGATACACATGTAATATTTTTTAATAGCCTTGAATTAAAAAAAATCACCCGCAAAATTAAAACATCTAAATGTTGATGTAAAAATTTTCAGAATAGAGCTATATAGTATACAAACAAATGAATTTATATAAAACAGATTTTATTTACATCTGAAATAAAAGGTTTTTGCTTGAATAAGTCACTGATTTTGGTTTGTTTCAAAGTTTCTGTTTTAGAAATAGTTCCTAGAATTTATATTTTGCCATAACATCACTTCTTTCCACATTTAAGACAGAATCATAAAATACTTTCATCTGAATGTTAATGTAAACTATTTTTTATGGCACAAGAAAAAGACAAATATAACAAATAATTAAACACCTTATTTTACAAATTCTATATAAAATAATTTCTAACAATTACAGTTATAAGCATGTATTTTCAATTACAAAGAAACATAACTAAATTAAGAAAAACAGCAAGTAAACACCGAACACAGGAAAACAATAACAAACTATAATAGGAATCAAAATAAACACAAGCTATGACTCGGCCCAAAATGTAACAAAAATATAATTTACAGATTACAATATGCAACAGAAACAAAAAGAACATATGGCATTTTAGAGCTCAAAGCTAACTTTGTACTTACATTTTTCTTAAAGCAGATTTCTATTTCATATTTCAGCCACATGATTAATGTAAATAGATGCACAAATAAATGATATATGAAAATTAATGAAAGCTACATATGTATCAAACAAATATGTATACATAGAAGATGCATACAAAAGCAGTATGAAAACAAAATAATTTTCTTTATGCAGAGAAATATTTAGCATACAAAGTAACTTTAATGAATTCTTAAAAATAATTTAGAATGCTGCTACAAACCTGGAGGGCAAACAGTGATTAGGGGGTGGGTCATCAGGTGGTGGTTGAGGTAACTCATGTAGGGCAGTATGTCCCACCTTTTGTCTATGAAAGAATATAGGAAGCTGTTTCTCACCAAGCAATGGAACAGAAGGCATAGACGACACTCTCTGTAGGCTGAGTCCATTTTCAGTATCAATAACTGCGGGCTGATGGCATACGGAATGTACATTATCAGTTGAATTAACAAAATTGGTACTATTTTGATCAGGAAATTGTTTATTATGGCACGGTCGAGGTATGCGGGAAAAACTTGTTATGGAAGTAGGCCGTTGACGTCGTCTAACAAAGTTTAGCTTCAGTTCACTTTCGTCATTAACATATTTACAATTTGGGTTAGCCCGCCTTCGGCGAAGAACAAATAATTTGTTATCTTGATTTTGTGCACTATTAGCATTTGCAGATTCAGAAATTGGATTTTGTTCAGATGCATTATGAGCAACATTGCTTTCAGTGTTGTGGTTAACAGAAGACAAAAAATTTTCATTCATATAATTAGCATTGCTTTCATCAGATAAATGTAAACTGTTTGAGTTTTGCCAAATAATCAAGGATTTTGGACGTTTTCTTTCATTGGGAAAGAAAGATTTTTGATGAGATTTGTCATCTAGTGAAACTTGATGAGATAATGAGTTATTACTTTCATCAAAGTTCTTCGGACCTGAAAATCTAACAGGAATGCGTGATGGTTGATGGTCTTCTAGATTGGTTGATGAATTTCTTTTATCAGAAATACAAGCAGATTCCATAGTAGTAAGTGATTTTGTGTGAATAAATTGAGTAATTGGGCTTTGGCAATAGGATAGATCCAAATTCACTCCACTGTCATTAAATTTATTCACAAAAGATTTTAAATCCTTAGAACTATTAGATTTCCCCAATGATACACAATCTCCCTTGCATGATTTTTCATTCATGTCATGATAATCATTAATTTTTGAGCTGAAAGTAGCAAAAGAATTTGATGGATAATATTTAGTTGCTGTAGTATTTACAGAAACCGATTTGATTTTATTGACTAAGTCATTTTCATTTTTCAAGTTGGAAAACAGTGCAGAAGTACTTCCACATAATACATCTCTCTTCCCAATCATATTTGAAGTAGTAGATTCAGGAATAAAATATTCTTCATGGTCATTTGAATTTTGCATATTTCCATTATTTTTATAATTAATTTTATCAGAAGTTAACCGATTTGTATTTATATATTTATCACATGGTTTGGTATATATCATTTCTCTTTTTTGCCATTTATCATAAGGACCTGAAAGACTCCGCTGTAATCTATTTTGGTTTGAATTCTTCAATGAAATAGATTTATCTGAAGCATTTTTCTTCAAAATACCTTTCTGGGAACTGGATCTTTTTAGTTGATTAAGTTCAGTAAATTCGTTTGAAAGGTTCTTTTCCACAAGAGTACCATTAATTTCAGATAAAAGAATCTTCCCAGCTGATTCTGAAGATTTTCTATGAAACTTTGATTTATCTGATCTAACATGATATCCCATTTTGTCTCTTGTATCTGTGCCTGCAACAGAAAGATATGGCAATGATGTCCTCCTTTCATCAGTAGGAAGAACTATTTCTTGATTCAACTTTTGCTTTGCTGCAACATTGCGCATAACATCCACTTCATAAACATTTTCATCAAAAGAAGCCTGCTGTTTTAAAGGAGGTTTCAAATGCGATCGAATGTGGAGCGATATAGTAGGGCAACTCCAACAGCGGGGTAAGCCCTGAGGAGCTAGCTCGCAAATTGGAATGTCTCCTATGTGAAGAAGCCTTGGTTTTTTATCATCACATAAGATATTTCTGACAATCAAATTTGGTGGAGTTTTTGCTGGTTGAGAAATTGAACGCCTTACAGGACGTCTTCTCTTACCATTAATTTCTATTACTTTATTATAGGTGTCTTTAGGAATAGTTTTCCACATCACTTTAGACTGAAATATGACAAATCTGCTGTCATTGGTTTTAGAGTTACCATTTATTTTGTTAGTCTCCTTTTTTTGATAAATATCTGAAACAACTAAGTTACTGTTATTTTCAAATTCAAGATGTATTTCTTCACTGTCATCAAAAGAATACTGCCATTTAGACACTAAAGTTAGAGCTGGACCACCTCCTTTAGTAATCTGCTGAACTGCAGATACATTATCATCATCAGCTACAGCAAACTGTGTAGTAGTTATGTCTCTGTATCGTGATTTAGATCCAGAATTTAAACTGGATTTTTGATATTCCTTAAGTGTTGGGACTTTTAACTCAAAATTATCTATTTCAGGACTTTTTATATGAGTATTGTGCTCAATAGATATGGGTCTGTCTGAGCCATTAGTATCCTGTTTTGGAATTTTAGGCATCGCCTTAACCTTCTCATTTTGTAAATTGTAACCTTTAACAGTCTGCATTTGTTTATGATTTTTTTCAGTTTTCAGATTATTTATATTATTCTCAGCATCTTTTCTGTCTTGGACATCAGTTAGGTTTATTGGTATAAGTTTGTTTAAGCCTCTTAATTTATTTTCACAGCTCTTTCTATAAGCATCAAGGATCTACATAAAAAGTAAACATTTTAGAATATATAATAAAAATAGTTCAAGTCATGTTAATGTACAATGCAAACTTAAAAATAACCTTAAAATATGATAAAAACAAACATAAACTATATAGAAATCACAAGCTATGCAAATAAATCACATACAATAATTAGTTTAAAGCAATGGTATAGGAAAGGGGGCTCAAGTCCCCCATTGGATATCAAGGCACACTTTTCTCATTAATGCTGAATCACATGATCTCTTTTAAAGTCAAATTTTAAATCTTGTTCATTAAAAATACAAAGATGAATCTGAAAAATTGTTAAAACACCAACCCAAATCTCATTTTTTTCAACAAAGTTATGAAGGTGTGGAATTTCTACTACTACTGATATAGGAAGGGGGTTGAGAAGACAGGATAGACATGCTTGTATATAGTCAATGTTCAAAGTTTAAGAAGTATGTGTTATGGTCTGCTAGCATTAAACCCCCACACTAGTCAAAATTAAAGAGTCTGGGATTAATGACAGTGGATTTCATTTTATTGGTGTGAATCGAAGCAATCTCCTTGTTAATATCTACTCTTATTTTTACAAAATTTTTCATTCTGTATCTTTTTAATATTTCCATCGGAGGAGGCATAGTCAGTAAAATAAACAAAATAACTTTGAGTTGAGAAGGTTCAAATAATAGTGTAAAGTGGGAGAATCCATTATCAAAATCTTCTAAAGTGGGTCAAAGTTTAGCATGAGCAGGTCAAGAGGATCCATTGCAAAGTAATGACATACAATGTAAACATTGCATCAAAATTAAAACAAGAGTCACTAAAAGAGATAAAACCAACAATTTAATATAGGGTTCCCCAAATCCCCTGCCCCCTCTCACAGTCCCCTTTAGTCAGACCTGCCCCACCCCGCCCCTTTCTTACATAGGTTATATAAGTCAAATTGACTGCTGCCCATTGTTCTAGGTAGTTCAAAATATCAGCTGTTCTAGTGTTAAATCCAATAACATAAAAATTTTCACAATGATGACAATTTCTTATAAAAAAAAAAAATTCTTTTTACTTATCCCAGAAGGGTGAGGGGGCATCTACGATTGGTTACAGAACCCAATATCACACATTGTGGTAGTCTGACTTTATTTTAACACTACAACTCCATATCCACAGGTGCGATTCTAACCCACAACCCTGGTAGTCAAGAGAGCACAAGGAACACTTGCCTTAAACCTCTCAGCTACCAATGCTGCTTTATCGGAGCAAAGTTAGGAAATCTTAATGAAAAAAAAAAATCAAATGTAGTGTTTTAACAAAATGAAAAATAAACCCCTGAAATTATGTGCAAGCATCCAATTTTAATTTCATTGGAAGCTGAGACGGATCAAATGGGATCAAACCCAAGATTCTGGTGAGTAGAAGTGCTCAATCATTTTAAAAGGTGATTTTGAATATTTTAATTACTCTTTTGCATTCTCACCCTTAATTTGAATTTTCATAATATTAGATATTTTCATTGACCTGGAAGCTGAGATGCATTAAATGAGATTAAAACCAAGATTCAAGAGTGGAAGTGCTCGATAATGACTACTATATAGAGATTCCATGGCTGGATCAAGTGTATTATAAGGAAGAGAAAAACCACACAACTTAGCCCAATTCTGTTGAATTGCAATACTGAAAACTTTTATTTTTGTAAGAATTGTCCAAGCAAAAAATAGTGGTGCCATCTATATTTTTAATGACTTAACAGATTTTTCAGAAATACCTAACAACTTAACAGATTTTTTTAAAAATACTTAACTGACTTTTTTAAAAATTGCATCATTCAAGAAATTCACTACGCATTTAACCTGATCTTCTTCCTGAAGATCAGGTTAAATACGTAGTGAATGAAGATCAAGTTAAATGTGTAGTGAATTTCTTGAATGCTGCAATTAAACAAGGATTTCCAAGAAGTTTTTTAGGTGACATAATTACAAAGTTTTACAATATAACTGTAACTGAATGCTATGCAAAGTATCTGTCTTGAAAATGGAATACAGAGTATCGAAGATTAGTCATTCGAAGTGTATCAGGTATTAATGTGGGTTGGTATAATGAGAATTTTGGTGGAAATGACACTGGCTTTTAAGGTTAGGGTGGAATGGATATGTATGGATGTGTTATCATGTTGATTGAACAGGTAATGACTTTTGAAATGTATACAGAAATATCAGTTTTGGTATTTAAATTCTGTCTGTTTGTATAGTGACTTTTGAAAAGTATACAAAAATATCAATTTTGTGTTTGAATTCTGTTTGATTGTATTGTGATCATGTGTTTCTATCTTGTGTGCATTTTACTTGTGGTAGTTTTCAATTTGGAATTTCATCCTTCTCAAATTAGTACATACCAGCTACCGAGAGTGTTGCCATGGTACTAAGCATGCTTTAACCGGGGAGTGGGGGTCACAACCCCCAGGTCAATTTGTGGTACTAAATTTGTTCTCTCTTTTTTTACATATTTCATTTGGCTATTTATATAGTAAGTGAGGTGTAATGGCTGCATGGCATCTAGAGTATCGTTTATATTTGGTTTTTAATAAAATAGTTTTAGTTAGTTTCAACTTTTGTTATATATATATATATATATGGAAAAAAAGTATGTAAACTGTTTATTCTTTCAAAAGTAATCGCCATAACTGTTAAAGCATTTGTTCTACTGTGAGACAAGACGATCAATGCCTTTATGGAAGAATGTTTTTGGTTGCCTACGGAACCATGATTGTACCCAGGCATGCACCTCCTCGTCCGAGGCAAATCGACGGCCACGAATGTCTTTCTTCAGGAATTGCAGGTCCGAATGCCTTCCACTGTTGGCCATTTCTAATGGCAGCATCCACCGCAGCAATGACAGATGGGGGTAATGACAGGATGAGCCTGTCCTGGCCGACTGTTGTCTTTCAATGACACCCGACCGTCTCGATGTCGTTTAGTTCACTCAAACACACGCGCACGTGACATACTGTATCCGCTATACACAGCAGACATTCGGGTATGAATTTCACTTCCTGACACTCCTTCCGCAGTCAAAAAACGCTTTACAGCAAGCTGTGCCTCTTTCCCAGCCTCCATAGTGATGTCGGATGCACACACGACTCGCTGACCTCACTTCAAGCACGTCTAACAGACGAATGACACGGCTCTTAACATTTGCGCTGTTCCTTCCTGATACCCAATAGAGGGGCGCTTCTATACACAACCCTACCTGCGCTACCAACTTCCGCGCCAAGCCCCTTATATAGTCTGTGTCGTTTTCATTTGACTGCCCCTTATATATATATATATAGCATAGTAAACATATTAAAATAAAATTATTTCACAGTTATCCAATTTTTCTCCAGAAGTTGGCGCAATGCAGCACATTCTCCTAAAGTAACATACAAGATTCATATGAAAAAGAGGGGAAATGACCAAATGCAAGGCATAAAATGGTAGAGGGGGATGGTGACCCCTCTTTCCCGTTTAAAAGACTGCTTTTATGCCCGGGCAACACTCACGGTACCAATGCCATGCAGAAGCCATACTTCCGTAAATGTGTCAAATCAAAAACACTCGAAAAAGTGCAAAGAAAACAAATAGGAATCGACCAGGATCGCAGGGGAAAGAATGGTAATGCAGCAAATGCCCCTGTCGGTTAAGATGGAGTGCATCATATATAACAGAAGTCCACGCATGCGCTATTCGTTATTTTCAATTTCATCGTTCTATACCTCTGCCATATCCTTTAAGTAAGCATTTTCTCCCTTTTTTGTATTAAATAGGGAATTATAATAACATTTCAGGAAGCCAATTGGATAATTCCGTTTTATTGCCTCCTTCATAATATTCCTATTATGCATGATGCAATCAGACTTGAAAGTATTAATGCGTTGATTTCTTTTGAGGTGACCAATGACGACATTTCTGAAAATGTTTTTGGTCAAATTGGACCTCCAATCAATAATGCGGTTGATTTTTATATTGAAATTGTTTCTCTTGTCATATAAGACGGTATAAGTACCGTATCTACTGTCATGTTTTAGTGTGATATCTAGAAAATCAACACTATCTTCCTCCTTACTTATATTCTCAATCAATTCCAGTTCTTTTGGATAAAAAGTAAAATCAAATTGGGGTGTATTCTTATATTGCCCAATAAGGACATCGTCAACGAAACGAAAATATGGCATTTCATGTAATATATGAGTGCCATTTTCAAATTTACACAAGTATAGATCGGCGAGCAGGGATGAACATCCCCCTCCTATCGGAATACCCTTAACCTGTTTAAAATAGTTGGTGCCATCAAATAAGATGTTTTCAAACAACACAATGCGAATCAAGTCCTCGTATTTTCTGAATGTAATATGCTCTTTTAAGTCATATATTTCATGTAGTTCCTTCAAAATTTCATATAGATTTTTCAGATTGATGTTGTTGAATAAATCACGGAAATCGTAACTTTTGAAACGTATATCCCTGCTATAAAATGGAAGTCGGTTGATGACATCGTAACTATTATTTATCATTACTGTTCCTTGTTTTTGAGTATAATCATAACATTTTTAAGTATAGTTAAAAGTTTTTCATTTGCAATTGTTAAATAGGATCCACATCCCACTGTCACCGGCCGGAACTTGACTGGATTTTTATGAAGTTTTGGTATGAGTACCAAATATGGAAAGTTAACTACTTTAAGTTCGATACCAATGTATGTTCGATACCATTCTTTCCCCTGCGATCCTGGTCGATTCCTATTTGTTTTCTTTGCACTTTTTCGAGTGTTTTTGATTTGACACATTTACGGAAGTATGGCTTCTGCATGGCATTGGTACCGTGAGTGTTGCCCGGGCATAAAGCAGTCTTTTAAACGGGAAAGAGGGGTCGCCATCCCCCTCTACCATTTTATGCCTTGCATTTGGTCATTTCCCCTCTTTTTCATATGAATCTTGTATATATATATATATATATATATATATATATATGGTTGTCCTGTCTCCTGCTCTGACTCGCTGGATGGGTCTAGGAGTGCCGTTGTGAACATTCGTGCTGCCTCCTAGGTGGTATTTTGTCATGTTCGTTCTGGTGCTTCTAGAATTTATCTCCTTCTTTCTCTCTGCTGGGAACCCACTTGGGCCAGCTCACTCCTTTTCTGAAGACTTGAGGGAAGGGCGGGACTGCGGTTCCTTATTACTGAGCATTTATTTAATCCAGATTAAATGTGTCTACATATATTAGTTTTTATTATTTTCAAGTTGATTTAGATGATCCATTAGTTTGAAAAAATAATGGTATCTTTCATATGTTGTAATTGTGTTTCCACTTTTGTATTTGAATTAAGTTACACACTTAGCTAATGAGTCTCTTATTTTGAATGCAAGTTCCTTTATTTTGGGGAAATAAAGGTTACTATCTTACCCTATTATATGATGTCTAATTATCAATATTTAGCAACTGGCAACTGGATGTTCTCTGACATTCAAGCTCGGTATTCAAGAACTTGTTGGGGTTTTCCTAGATCGATATCCCGTTACCAACAATATCCATTTTCTTCAATGACTATTACATCTTCATTTAGTACATACAACCAGCATTCCTTGTTCTCTTCATATAACTATCAATCTTACAACCATGCATCACTAAATAACACGCTTAAATTTAAAACTTGTAATTCTAATAGATGTAAAACGTGTCCGCTTGCTAATTGTAACCAGATCAATTGTAGCAACAATCTTGCCTTCTGTAAAACATATAATTGCATCTACCAAATTGTATATAAAAGATGTAATATGTCATATATAGGCTAAATCAGCAATCCTCTGCACCTCAGAATTAACGTATACAGAAATCATATAAAAAAAAATTTCAAATAATGCAACTACCCTTAATGAATCAAAATTTGAGTACGAGCATTTTTCTATACATGGATTTGACAACATTGAAATTAGTATTCTATGTATTCAAAAATATTATTATGACAGATTGTTCCTTGAAAATGAATTCACATGTGCACACAAAACTATTTTTCCATATGGACTCAATCAATTCTTAATCATCATAACATTGTTAAAAAATCCTTTAATTATCCTAATCAAGACCATAATATTTTTTATTTCTTTAACATTTCTAAAAATAAATCAAAAAGAACTAAACCAGCAAGTACATATAATAAAAAACTGCCCTCATTATCTGATCTAAAAAATGCCATCCTACAGCAGCATGTAATTTCAAAATTACTTTTGATTGGAAACAATGTGAGAACTGGATTTTCGCAATTAAAAAATAGCAATTAAATATGGTTTATAACCTTTTTACAACTACTGCATTTGATAACATTCATTTTAAACATTTATTCTATGATTTGCTCATTACCAGAAGTAAAATTCTTAATGTTTATTTATATGTCACGGACTTAAATTTAAATGACAAATCAAAACAATATACTAAAATAAATGAATATTGCACTTGAATTTCACTAATTCTGTCTTAAATAATCTGAAGATAAATAATTTTTTAAAATCGGTTTCCAATTACTTTCCAGTCAAACATGTAAATCCTAAAATTGCACATAAATATGATAAACTTCTAGGACATTATATTTTCAATTATAATCAAATAGTCAAATCAATAGATATTAATCAAAATTATGAATTGGATAAAGAGTCATGCTGCCACTGTCATTTAGATAAATATAAAGACTATGTGGATAAACACCATGGGCATGTTATAATGGGAAATCTAAATATTATTAATTATGATGCACTGAGATCACTAATGTTACTAGGTACTAAATACCGTATACCTACTAAATTTAAACAAATTAATTTGTAAAGATTTAATTCTTGACTTAAATAAATTTATCTATAAAATCAGCTATAAATATCAAATCCATGTAGAAGCCTTCCAACCCTGGAGTGTCTTAATAGAGCAATACTTAAATCACTATATATATAATCAGAAAATTAATAAATCATATAAACTTAATTCAATTAAGAAGGATATTAAAGAAATTCAAAATGATTTTGTCATTACTTATGTCGATAAGGCTAGTAGTAACTACTCACTCTCATATGTAAATATTACTATATAAGTACCCTCCAGTCACTCTTGCTTAATAATCACATCTATAATTTACATAATACTAACTTTAACCCTTTCGCAACGGTTGATGCTCCCGCGTGCGTCGACTGCGAACTTGCATTCAAGTACGATGGTCATGCATCCGCATTAGGAAAAATTTACCCTAAAAGACGACGGCCACGTGAGCACATTTTCATATGGAACGTTTTTATTTGAATTTATTTGTCTACTAGATGGCATTAAATGTCCATGCGAACAACTCCAATGTATTTTGCAGCTACTTGACCTTGGTTAGGGGTGGATCCAATAAATTATTTCTCTATCTGGAGCAGTGAAACATGGTTTTGTAATATAAACAAACAGAGCACTTCTTGCAGCATCTACAGTTTTATAATTAATTTTCAGGTCTCGTTTTGATTTTAGCTTAATGATTTCTTTGGTGAACTATAGGAATGTAAGAGAGTATTTTTTTTAGTTTGGGTGTTAAAGGAATGTGCGGCAGTGAAATTATTAGGTTATTTTGGATCAGAGAATGGCTGGGCCAGGATGTTTTTTCTGTGGAAAAATATACTCGTATGATAAACGAACCGGGCAATAATGAAAGTGATGCAGATAGTAAAGATTCGTGGCACTGTGGTATTTCTGGAGATGAATATGAAAATGCAAATGATTCTTCATATTCTGAGCATACTATTATTACAATGCCGCCAGCTTCAGTAGCTGTTTCTGTGAATTATGTTTTTGGACAAGAGATTTGAAAGATTTTAATTTTTTTGAGTTTTTTAGCATACTTGGAATCAATCACAATATTATGCTGCTTAATTTAAATAAGAAAATTAATTTTTTTAGCATATTTTTTGATGGTGAATAGTAGAATTCATAGTAAAAGCAACTAACGAGTATTTTTGCATTGCGATTCGTATGAAAAATGTACATCAAACAGAAAATAAGTATTTCTATTATTCCTGAAAAAAGTAGATTTCTGTGTTGAAGAGGTGATTTTTAGTGAATTTATTTCGAGAGTTGGGCTTAGCGCAACAAATTAGCCGTCTTTTAGGAAAAGTTCAGAAGCGAAGAGCTCTGTCCTTCAGGCCACGGTAGTGTCGGAATGCAGCCGTCCCGAAAGGGTTAAAATCTTATCTAATAGAATTTCAGCCAAATATAAGCAAATCTATCTAAAAAATAGTTGTAAAAACATTCCACATCTTGTTTTAGTACCCAAGTGTCATAAGTCCCCTGCTGCTTTTCGAACTATTACTAGTGGGCATAATTCTTATAAATTATTATTAAAAATATTAAATGAAGTATCCTTGTCAGATGAGATCTCAAATAATTGTCATATTGTGAAAAACAGTTTTGAATTAGTTAAGGAATTAAAAACTCTTACTAATATTCATAGTATTTATACTTTTGATTTCAAAGATTTGCTTAATAATATTGATATAGATGATCTGTATAGAATTATTTTATGAATTTTTGAAAAATATAATATCAACCTAAAATATTCAAATTTTCTATTTAAAAATTACTAAATTTTACTCTCTATAAGAATTATATTCAACATGATGGTACTTTTTTTAAGCAACAGTTTGTTATATCACAAGGGGGGCGGGGTGCCTCATCAATGTTAGCTAACCTGTATTTATTCTTCTATGAAAAGAACATTAATCCAAGCTTGCATAATATGCACATGTTTAGATATTTAGATGACATATTATGTGTATCCCTTAATAATAACCCTATAGTATTTTTTTAACTTTTATCCTAATAATTTACAATTAAATGCAAGTAATAATGACTCTAATGTTGCAAACTTTTTAGATTTAAATTTAGGTTTACAAAATTGTAATATGGCTATAAACTTGTACAATAAAAGACAAGATTTTAATTTAATACATCAAAATTTTAATATTTCTACTCTTGTTTGCATATATCAGCTTTTAGGAATATTATAATAAACCAGGTTCTTAGAATCAATAAAATTTGTGATGAAAATTATAAATTAGCACATTTTATGGAATTATTGAGTACAGTGACTAATAATGCATATACTCCCAAATTCGTTATTAAAATTATCAACTCAGTGTATCAACTTCCACTTGAAAACATCCTAGACTACTTTCCCAATTATTGTGGCTAACAAAAAAAAAAAAATTATAATTATTTATTAATTATATAAATAAATAAAAATGAAAAATAATAAAATAAGCTAGAAAAAATTAGAAAACTAAAAAAATCGGAAAATAAGTTACATTAATATTAATATTTTGAATTTTATTTTCGCTTAAAAAATTGTAACTTTAGCCAGTTTAACTACGATTTGAGAGCTCTTATAATGGTGTATAGTGGCATTCTCGTTTATTCATTCTATGAATCCCTTATTTAGTAAGAATTTTCATCTTTGCTTCATGTTCATATTCTGTTATGCTTATAAAGGTGGTTGTCCTGTCTCCTGCTCTGACTCACTGGACGGGTCTGGGAGTGTCGCTGTGAACGTTCGTGCTGCCTCCTAAGTGGTATTTTGTCATGTTTGTTCTGGTGCTTCTAGAATTTTTTGTGCTGTTGAGGTTGATCATATGTATGCGGTGAAAGAAGAAGGGTTCCTACCACATGGTAATACAAATTTTCCTAATGTTTCTTATCTTCATTATTTCATCTTTTGGTGCCTATAGTCTGAGTTTGGACATTTATAGTAATATACTATTGTCAAATCTGAAACAGCCATTTGTTTGGGTTAATTAGAATTAAATACTCAGACCTGAAGTTGAATTTCATTCTTTTTAATCTTCGAATTTGGGCCGGTGCTGATCTTTTCTATTATTGGCATTATGACCATGGTTTTGCTTCTATGGTGATGTTAATATTTCACGATTACTTGAATTACTTATTTTTATTATTACTTCTTTCTAATATATATAAATAAATATATATATATACAGTAAAACCTCGAAAATCCGGACTCGTCTGGACTTTGCCAATTCCGGATTTTCGATTTTTCTGGATTATAGAGTTTGAATAAAATTCAAACCTAATGTTAACTAAATATACTATAAAGCACTATTTTTAGTAAAAATAATGATGAAAGTTAAGTTAATCAATTAAAATATATTATTTAATACAAAAAATAGGACAAACGAAATTTCAAAGAAAAAATATACACATTAATAATCTAGAATGCATGAACGAAACGAAATGATAAAATTACATTTCATCATTTCGTTTAAATATTTGAATTAACATTTGTTGTTTCATTAATTTTGGGTTATGGGAAAGCAGTTTTTTATCCTGTAGATGGACATTATTTCTGATCGGTTATTAAGATTCTTTGTTCAAGAGCTTTAATTGTATGATCGATTGTTTGCACGAAATTATCAATGGGTATTTTTTCTTCTCCACATTTATCGTCGCTACTTTGCTCTTTTTATTTAATATCATATCACGAATTTCACCAGCACTCAATTTATTTATGATTGGAGCATCATCATCACAGTGCAGAACTTCCATTATATCGGAGATTTAATGAAGAGCCAGAAGAATTTAATGTAGTGCCGAGAAAGCGAAGAAAGGAATTTGCTTGGTTCATAATCGTAAACGCAGCTGACGCCTTTGAAAGTTCAGTCTGTTAATGACCTTGTAGCTCGGTTATGTGTGATACAATATTATTTAGTTATTTATCTGCTATATATTTCCAAACAAAAGGCAAAATATACAATCAATTTCAAGCTGACAGGAGGTTTGACGAGAGTGAAAAACTTGTCAGATATTGAGAGGGGGACGGGGTGATTCTGGAGACAAAACAGAATACATTGAAGAATGGGATTCGTATCAAGAAGTGAACAAAATGAATTTTAGTGAGCGTTAATATGAATTCTTGGGATTTTTAGATCTAATTGAACAATCTGTGATAAAATGTTACGATAATGTTTTAAAGTGTTTAATATTAAAAATTACATTGTTTCAGAAAAATGTCTTTTTCGATAATGAGAAATGGAACTTTTGATAATAAAAAATCAGTATTTAAATAAAGGTGTATATTTTACGCGAAATAATTCATCGGGAATCGTGACTTGGGGTGGGGGTGGTTGGGTTAAAGCTAACAAAGTCATTCATGCTTCAACCATGAGCCCCTATCTATGGCCGTCCATATTTATATCCGGTCTAAAGTTTTCTCTCATTTCGGGGTTCACAAAGTCGATCGGAAATTTGGCATTTGTTTATAAAATATAATTCCATATAAATAATCTTACCCTATTAAATTAAATCCACGACTTTGTCAGTCCAATAGCAAAAAACAAAATACTTGAAAATTTGGAAAAAGTCCGGATTTTGGAGGTTGTCCTGTATATAGAGTTTCCCCCAGGTTCAAAAAAGGGCAGGGTCCTTTTACTAAGAAAAGGGCACTTCTTAAAAAATGGGGAACATTTCTTTTTATATGAATAATATTTATGCAACGAATATGAGTATTGCAAAAAATGTAAACACTTTAGACGCATATATCGCTGAATCTAATAGATAATATATTTTTCTTGTTTTGTCAGAAGTAGAGTCCAGATTGTGAATATATAAAATGTATCTGTCCGAACAAGGGTTTTTTTTTCATTCTGCTTACTTTCACTTGAAATATCTTCATAACCATAAAAAACAGATATAAATAGTAAAGGAATAACAATATGCATAAAAGGAAATTTAGTTGCTAAATCTATATTTATATTTAAAAAAAGCTCTTATACTACTATATACATATTCAAGTACATATTTATGTGCCACCAGGCAAGTTTATAGATTAACTTGAATGTAAAATCTTATCAGATAAGTTTAATTTATATACCGAAAAGCAAGTTAGTTGTTGTTGAAACCCAGACCGTCCGACCTACCAGAAAGGTGTAAGGTAACTGTTTGGACGGTCGGGAAGTGCCACCCAATTTAGAGAAAAGCAAGTTAGTGAAATAATTTTATATTTTAACCTGAAGTCTATGGTCAAAGTATCTAGATGAAATCTGGGTGAAAACTAAAGTACTAGTTAGCTATAAACAGTTAGCAAATAATTTGTAGCACTTTGAATGCTGTAAATAATATAAATATGAGTCTGAAAAAAAAATCGAATAGCTTTATTGAACTTTACTGAAGTTTTATTTTACAAAATGTTATTCACACAAAACCATTTTGGCTTCATCGGACTGGAGCCACTGCCACTATGTTAGGTAGTACTGATAAAAAGTTCCTTTTGTTGTGGACAAATTTATCATTTAATAAATGCTATTCATATATTAAATGTAATTGCAGTCTTGAGCAATTGGGTTTATTAACAATTACAATTATTGAATTTATATAAATTGAGTTTATTAAATTTAAAAATGAAAATATTACATTTTGATTTTTAATATTTTCTCATTTGTCAATGAGGTTTGATGATCTTAAGTGTCAAAATATATTTAAATGTTAAAAATGTGTTAATTGTTTGTTATATATATTGATTACAAAAAAAAAAAAAACTCTCGATTTAAACAACTAAATAAAACTTCAGAATGCTCACTAAAATCCCTGTATAAAATTTTGAACTATAAATTAGCAAAAGTCTAGCTACTAAGTTGATCATTATTCCATGGAGCGGAGTTATGAATAGTGCATGCAATGTATGTTTATGTGCCTGCACAGCGTCTGTATCTTTAGCCATGAGCAGGCGAGTCCGCAATCGACAACTACTGCATAAATTCCTAAAGCAGGCTTATCGTTATTAAATGGAGCTTTATTATTGCATAGGTCCGCAGAACAGGTTAAAGGCATGTTCACTAATATAAAGGGATTTATTTTATGTTTCAAATCTGCTATGCGGATTGTATACTCTCGTGTAACGAACTTATCTGTTAATCATAAGTTCGCATAGTGGGCGGGTTCATAACACAATGCCACATGATTTGCATGTGTATATTTTGTTATTGCATGCATTGTATGCGGATTGCATACACTCGCTAAAAAGAGGTGCGTAATTTAGTAAATCAGCTATGCGAAAAAAATATGACCACGTAGCATGCGAATCGTTATTGCATAGAACGGAGTTATCATTATATTGTATAGAATAAGCACTGCATCCATCTACATAGTGCAGGTACGTTGCCCACCTACTTGCTCTTCATATCAATTTTAGGAGCAGGGAAAACTCTCTTTTGGAGCACCATGAAGTGTTTTGAAGCAGGCACAAAACTCACTTTTGGAGCAGCAAGAAATGCTTTGGAGCAGGTATAAAAAAATTTTAAATGTAATTTTTCTAACTTGCAAAAGAGTAAAAACTTTTGAAGATTATAAAACCTCCAAATTAATATTTTTTAATAAATATTTTTTTAATAATATCTAAGTTTCTTTTCTAACTGTACATTTAAGATAAAATATAAGTTCAGAAGATGATTTTCCCAAGTTAAAAAAGTGAGTGCAAGTGTAATTTGCTATGATATTTAAGTATTTTCTGTTTCTAGAAATGTATAAAATATAATATATATTTAATAAATTTATAAACTATTTGAAACTTGTTTCAAATCATTGATACACACTTTTATACCTACTATCCTTAGAAGGGGTAAAAAAGAGGTTTTAATGAGATTTTTTAAGTTGGGAAAAGTTGAAAAAAGAGAGAAAATATTCTTCATAACTGTGATTATCAAAGCACAATTTACTTTTCTGTGCAAGAATAAATAAATGTGCAAGATATATTAATTTATTACTATTTTATTTATTGTTTATTCAATAAAAACATACTTTAATATAAGCATTAACATAATAAAACAAATTTACCACTTCAAAAACTGAAATTTTGTAAAATGAAGAAAAATAAATGCTTTAGATTTACAGCACAGCATGGGAATGTCTTGTTGCTAAAGAGTTAATTTTTATACTATTTGGTAAATTGCACAAAATATTTCTTAAAGCCCAAGAATAAAAACTGAATTGCGATACTGTAGTATTTATATAAAAATAATTAAAAAATTAATCTTTAAAATTAACCAAAATATGAAAATAAGCTAGTTTAGTCAAACTAATGTGCAATAATAAGGGGATGGACATGGATTGAAAAATATAATTGCGTACTCTAAGCAACATCAAAAATAAAGAGTGAATTGCGCAATCGTACTATTTATGCAAAAATAATTAAAATATTAACCTTTAGAATTCACCAAAATATGAAAATAAGTTAGTTTAGTCAAATTAATGTGCAATAATATGAGGATGGACATGGATGGAGAAAGATAATTGCATACTCTCGGCAACACTTGAGAATAAAACTGAATTGTGCAATCGTAACTTTCATATGAAAACAAATTAAAAAATTAACCTTTAGAATTAACGGAAATATGAAAATAAGTTAGTTTAATTAAGCTAATGTGAAATAATAAGAGGATGGACATGGATGGAAAAAGATAATTGTGTACTCTCGGCAACACCTGAGAGAATAAAAACTGAATTGTGCAATTGCAACTTTCATATGAAAAAAAATTAACCTTTAGAATAAACCAAAATATGAAAATAAGTTAGTTTAGGCAAGCTAATATGCAATAATAAGAGGATGGACATGTATGGAAAAAAATAATTGTGTAATCTCGGCAACACCCAAAAATAAAAACTCAATTGCACAATTCTACTATTTATATGAAAATAATATAAAAATTAACTTTTAGAATTAACCAAAATATGAAAATATGCTAATTCAGCCAAGCTAATGTGCACTAATAAGTGGTTGGACACGGATGGAAAAAGATAATTGAGTATTCTCAGCAACGCCCGGGAATTAAAACAGAAAAACGCAATCGAATAATTTAAGAAAAAAATAACTTGTTTAGTAAAATAATTGTTTATTTTAAATTGCACTATAAATATAAAATAGTTTTATAGCTCTGATATGGAATCATTAGAAAATGAAAGTGGATGCACACTGATACGGACGTTCAGCAATGCACTGGAAAATGAATTGAATGGTGCAAGTTTTTATCCGTGAATTCGTACATTTCACTGAAATAAACAAAAAAGTTGGCCCTAGAAAATATTCCTAAAGTACTGCGGTACATGAGGGAATTTTGGAAAATTCGCGAAGAATTTTTAATATTCACAGAATTTTTATTTTCTATAGAATTTTGAAATTGAAGAAGATCGGCACAAAATATAGAGAAAAAGTGAAAATTGGCACAATTTGTATAAGGGTACTGCATTTGGTGCAGTTAGGCGCAAGCACAGGTGCAACATCCCTGCATAGTGGTAGGGTCAGGACCACCCATACAAATTTCTGAGCCCTCTTCATATTTCATTTTCCTCTTTTGTGCATTTTTTCTGTCTTTTCTGTCGGAAAATTAACTAAAGGAAATTTATACTTTTTAAATTAGCAGAGTGTAGCAGAGTATGTCCAGTGGTGAAATGAAGATAAAGTCAAGTTTCAAAAACAAAAATCACGCTTTATTGAAAGACGTAGGTATTTTTACCGAAAGCACATCAAGGCACTTAAGGCAATTGCTGTATGAACAATACAGCTTGAACTTATATACATTTCTTGGAGTTTTAAGCACACATAGGAAGTCCACATTGGATTATTTTAATATATTATTTTAATTATTTTTAGAATTTTAATATATTCCTAGGCGACATTAATGCTAAACATGTGCATTGGGGCAGTTCAACCAACAACCAAAGAGGAGTTGAACTATTAAACCTGATGCATGATAATGCCCATTTTATTCTTAATGACTGCTCGGTAACTCATTCCTCTTATAGCTATAATACTGAAGAAGCACTCAATGTCTCATTTGTTAGCTCGGACATCCATCCTTTATGTGGTTGGAGTGTTCTCCCAAATATTGCCAGTGATCACCTGCCTATTCTTGTGGAAGTTAAGAGTAAACTTAAAACAGTACTTAATACGAAGAAGTACTGGAACTTTAAAAAGGCCAACTGGAAGAGATTTGGAGACATTATTGATAGAGACATTCTTTCAGCGCCTCTTTCTGAAGATCTTGATGCAACTTGGACTGTTTTTAGAGATATAATTTCTGGAGCAGCCGGTCTGGCTATCCCTAGAGGCAATTTTAAGCGTTTCACCCCTTTCTTTCTGCATAGATGCCCTTTGTTAAAACCTCTCTTGAAAAAAAGACAAAAGTTACTCATGGACCTAAGGGTCTCCAATGATGCTTCACTTAGATTGAAACAAAACAAAGCAAATGCAGAAATTAAGAAAGCGTTTATTTTACGTAAAAAAAAGAAATGGAATGCATTCTGCAAGAGAATTGATGCCCGGACTCCAGGTACTAGACTTTGGAGACTAACTAAATCTTTGAGCAAAGAGCAACCCCAACACGATGAATGTAATTCCATCCTTGACAAGAATGGTCAAAGATGATAAAGCTTCAGCAAACCTTTCGGGGTCCTATTATCAAAACATCAGCAACTTAAATTTCTCTGAGGATGATAAAAAGGTTGAAACACGAGCTAGAAGGATTATACATGGCTGCCGTAGCTCAACTCAGCGTGACCATATCTTTAATGCTGGCTTTACACTACAAGAGATGGAACTTGCTTTAGGTGCTCTAGATACTCATAAATCTCCTGGGACTGATAACATTCATGGTCACATGATTCAAAGACTTGGAGTTGGGGGAAAGATGAGATTGTTAGAGATATTTAATTTGTCCTGGAGGCTCGGTAGGCTTCCTCGCGACTGGAAAAGAGCCTTGATCATCCCTATTAGAAAACCAACCAAGAGAGCTAGCTCACCTGAGAGTTATGGACCCATCGCTCTTACTAACTTCACTTGTAAACTTATGAAAAAAATGATTTTGGAAAGACTGACCTACCACCATTATTCTAAAGATTTGCTCCCATCAGAACAATACGGTTTTAGAAGGGGACATTCCACTGTGGACCAGATTTTATTCTTTGGACAAAAGATACGGGATTCTCAGAATCTCAAACCTACTAACCACACTGCTGCTGTGTTTTTAGACCTGAGCAGGGCCTTCGATAGAGTTTGGAGAAACAAATTAATCGCCAAACTCTTTGACACATTTGGAGTTAACGACATGGCTCTCTCTTGGATCAGTGATTTCTTGAGATAGATCGATTAGAGTGAAGGTAAACAACTCCTTATCTAAAACTTTCAAACTCGGCCAGGGTCTGCCGCAGGGCTCTGTCTTGAGCCCTCTCCTTTTCTCGTACCTGGCCGGCATCGAAGAAGTTATTTCTAAGAGGAGCGAGGTCAGCATTTTTGCAGACGAAATTATCCTTTGGAACTCCAGTTCTAACATAGGCCATATCGAGTCTTTGATAAATCTTACCCTGACTGACGTGATGGAGTTTGCCAACTCTCACAAAATGCACTTTAACACCTCTAAGACAACTGTTAGCTTCTTCACCACCAACAGACTCTTGTACAACTATCAGCCTAACATCACTATGAATGGAGTCACTCTGCTCTGTGTAAAACACCCCAACTATCTGGGATATAGATTAGATCCTGAGATCTTGAGCAATAGTCATATAGAGCATTTAGTGGAAAAAAGCAGGAGGAGACTCAATATCCTGAAATATATCTCTGGTAGAGATTGGGGAGTAGATGTCAATACCTTGAGGACAACCTATAGATCCCTTATTAGACCTATATTGGAATACGGCTATCAAATTTACTTTTGTGCATCTTCCTCCTGTCTCTTAAAACTTGAAAGAATAAAATTGAGTGCTGCTCACATTATCACTGGTATGTGAAATAGTTGTCCTGCCGATCTAGTTCTTTACGAGAGTGATCTGCAGTCTTTTGAGTCTAAGAAGAAGTGCAGGGCTTGTCAAATATTTCAACAAACTTTACAGCTATGATGATCACAATTGAACATCATTATTTCTTAGAACTTGGTTAAGTAACCAAAGATTAAAGAGAAACAGCCCTTTCTCACAGTTGGATTTGATGGGCTTTTTAGATAGAAATGCTGAGGGTCACTCCTTGAGGCTAATTGTTAACCCGCTAGAGGGTCTACCTGGCGGTGCACTTTCAACATGAACTCATGTCCACCACAAGTAAATATTTTGACTTACCAGATTTTCTGCATCAGCTAGCCCTCGAGATCATAAATCAAATTCCCCATACTGCTATTCAGATTTATACGGATGGTAGCAAAGATGAATTTAATGCCTGTGACAGTGGGGTTTTTCTCAAAACCCTTACTTTCACAAATCATCTCAGGATTAGGAATCCAGATCCCTGGGCCTGATAACATTCATGGTCACATGATTCAAAGACTTGGAGTTGGGGGAAAGATGAGATTGTTAGAGATATTTAATTTGTCCCGGAGGCTAGGTAGGCTTCCTCGCGACTTGAAAAGAGCCTTGATCATCCCTATTAGAAAACTAACCAAGAGAGCTAGCTCACCTGAGAGTTATGGACCCATCGCTCTTACTAACTTCACTTGTAAACTTATGGAAAAAATGATTTTGGAAAGGCGGACGACATTGTCCTTTGGAACTCCAGTTCTAACATAGGCCATATCGAGTCTTTGATAAATCTTACCCTGACTGACGTGATGGAGTTTGCCAACTCTCACAAAATGCACTTTAACACCTCTAAGACAACTGTTAGCTTCTTCACCACCAACAGACTTGTACAACTATCAGCCCAACATCACTATGAATGGAGTCACTCTGCTCTGTGTAAAACACCCCAACTATCTGGGATATAGATTAGATCCTGAGATCTTGAGCAATAGTCATATAGAGCATTTAGTGGAAAAAAGCAGGAAGAGACTCAACATCCTGAAATATATCTCTGGTAGAGATTGGGGGGTAGATGCCAATACCCTGAGGACAACATATAGATCCCTTATTAGACCTATATTGGAATACGGCTATCAAATTTACATTTGTGCATCTTCCTCCTGTCTCTTGAAAGAATAAAATTGAGTGCTGCTCGCATTATCACTGGTATGTGAAATAGTTGTCCTGCCGATCTAGTTCTTTACGAGAGTGATCTGCAGTCTTTGAGTCTAAGAAGTGCAGGGCATGTCAAATATTTCAACAAACTTTACAGCTATGATGATCACAATTGAACATCATTATTTCTTAGAACTTGGTTAAGTAACCAAAGATTAAAGAGAAACAGCCCTTTCTCACAGTTGGATTTGCAGGGCTTTTTAGATAGAAATGTTGAGGGTCACTCCTTGAGGCCAATTGTTAACCCGCTAGAGGGTCTACCTGGGGTGCACTTTCAACATGAACTCATGTCCACCACAAGTAAATATTTTGACTTACCAGATTATCTGCGTCAGCTAGCCCTCGAGATCATAAATCAAATTCCCCATACTGCTATTCAGATTTATACGGATGGTAGCAAAGATGAATTTAATGCCTGTGGCAGTGGGGGTTTTCTCAAAACCCCTACTTTCACAAATCATCTCAGGATTAGGAATCCAGATTTCTGCTCAGTCTTTAGATCTGAGCTTATTGCCATCGAGGAGGGACTAAAATCTATTAAAACTGATACCTCTTATTGTGATATTTAGATCCTGACTGATAGCCGCAGTGCCATCCAACACCTGAGTAACTGGACAAATATTGGCGATAGAACTTCACTTTCAATACTAGGGACTCTCAAAGATCTTTCTCAACAGCATGAAGTTTAAATAAATAAAATTGGCATCAGGTCTGATTTCAACTAGCAGAAACAACAAGCACATAACTATAATAGAAGGTCTTTATTTCACTCCTTATAAGGTGTACAAAATTTAAAAAGGCCAAAGCGCTTTCGAGCACAAATACGCTCTTCATCAGTGGCTACATGGAAATAGGAATGATCGTTCATATATAGACCAGAAAAGATGACAAATTTGCATAAATACAATTATCAATAAACTTACGTTTATCTAAGGAGAATCCAAAAATACAAAACATTTTGCACAGATTCAAAAAAATCGAGCATAAATCACGAAAAGAACAGTAAAAATTTACAATTTTATTACAGAATTTTCAAATTCAAAAAATTTTAAAATATGGGGGCAGTCAGGCCCAATCCCCGAGAGGATGATGTCAAAGATAACTATGAAGAGACTTGAATTGCATGGAGTCAAGAATGAGACACCAAGCATAACTTGAAATCTGAATGGGGTCAAAATTACAAATCGACTCGCAGTAAATATAAATAAAGAGGGATTCAAAAAGAGAATATTACGAGGGTTATTACAACGCATAAGAAGGAAAGTTCTTTCAAAAATGGGCCGGAAATTTTCTTTAATAACAATATGAGCAAGAGCCGTAGAAAGTTTACCACCTTTGACATCCCTAGCATGTTCTGCCAAACGGATACCAATACAGTACAACCTCGAAAATCTGGACTCGTCCGGACTTTGCCGATTCCGGATTTTCGATTTTCCCGGATTACAGAATTTGAATGAAATTCAGATTTAATATTAACTAAATACACTATAAAGCACTATTTTTAGTAACATTAACGGCAAAAGTTAAGTTAATCAATTAAAACATATTATTTAATCTAAAAAATAGGGCAAAAGAAATTTCTAAGAAAAAATATACACATTAAAAATTTTGAATGTGTGAATGAAACGAAATGATAAAATTCCATTCTATCATTTCGTTTAAATATTTGAATTAACATTTGTTATTTCATTAATTTTGGTTTATGGGAAAGCAGTTTTCTTTATCCTGTAGATGGGCATCATTTCTACTCGGTTATAATGCTTCTTAGTTCAAGACCTTTAATAGCATGATCGATTGTTTGCATAAGATTAGCAATGGGTATTTCTTCTTCTCCACATTTATCGTCGCTACTTCGATCTTTTTTTATTTAATATCATATCGCGAATTTCACCGTCATTCAATTTATTTACGATTAGCGCATCATCATCACAGTGCAGAACTTTCGCTATATCGGCTTTGTCGAGATTTAATGAAGCGCAGGAAGATTTAATGAAGTGCCGAGGTTTAATAAAGATCGAGGATTAGCACTTTTGACGATATATTTAAAGGTGTAAATGTGTTTAAACCGTTTTCACTATTAACAAACGAAAAACAAAAAATAAAAACTTTAAAGTTTTATTTATTCTCTAGCATGTATATAATGTTATGTTTAAAAAGGCTGATGACTCTGAAAAAAGTAAAAACTTTATTAGTAATAGTCAAATATGTAAAAAATATCGCAGCAGATAAAATAAATCTCTTTTCCAAAAAAGAAAAATATCTCTCCTCTCAACGATTTTTCTAAATTACGATGAGTCATTACTAGGTTACAGCAGCACCCGGACGTGGTGGGGCAGGGAAAGCAAAGAAAGGAATTTGCTTAGTTCCTAATCGTAAACGCAGCCAACTGTCACCGGTGACGAGCCGATCCCTTTGAGAGGTTTGTGCCTTGGGTTTGTGTGTTAATGACCTTGTTGCTCGGTTCTGCGCGATACGATATTATTTAGTTATTCATTTGCTATTTATAGTATGCAAATATGGCTTTGTAAACAAAAAAGGCAAAATATACAGTCGATTTCAAGCTGACACGTTCGACGAGAACGAAAAAAATCGTCTCATATCGGGAGGGGGAGGAGATTCTGAAGACAAAACAGAATACATTGAAGACTGGAATTCGTACTACCAAGTGAACAAAATAAATTTCCGTGAGCGTTAATATGAATTCTCGGGGTTTTTAGATTTAATTGAACAATCTGTAATAAAATATTACGATAACGTCCTAAAGTGTTTAATATTAAAAATTACATTGTTTCAGAAAAATGTCTTTTTCAGTAATGAGAAAAGGAAATTTTGATAATAAAAATTCCGTACTTAAATAACGATGTATATTTTACGCGAAATAATTCATCGGGAGTTGTGACTTGAATAAGGGGGAGGAGAAATTAACGCTAACAAAGTAATTCACGTTCCAACCACGAGCCGATCTACGGCCGTCCATCTAAACTTTCGTTTCATTTCCGGGTTCAGAAAGTCGACCGGAAAATACGGTAAAATAAATAATCTTACGTATAAAATAAATAATCTTACCCTGTTGTTTTTTTAAATCTGCGACTTCGTCAGTCCGGGGGAGAAAAAAAAAACCCCAAAAATTTGGAAAACGTCCGGATTTTGGAGGTTTCCGAATTTTGGATGTCCGGATTTTCGTGGTTGTACTGTAGTACGTTTTGTACTGCCAATATAAAATTTAAAGTTACCATCAATGGACAACAGGGAAACTACATACACCCCAGCAAAGCTTTTAAAGTCATTCTTATCACCCAGCTTATCAGACCGAATCCGGTTAAATAAAGAAGAAACATTAGAGTGAGCAGGCCTGAAACCAAACTCAGAGCTGAACTGAATAAAGGGATGTTTAAAGTAAAAAGTAACTGTCAATCTCATGCTTGCGTGAATTTTGGCGTCAACTGCCTGCACCAAATCGTCAGAGATTACAGATGGCCGACCAGAGCGTGATTCGTCATGGAGGTTTTTCTGACCTTCCTTGAACAATCTCATCCATTTTCACCCTTTACTGTCACTCATTCAATTGTCATTGTAAACTTCACATATCTGATGATGAATATCTACAGACATAGGCACCGACTGCGGGGGTGCTCGGGTGCTCCAGCACACCCAAAATTTTATCATTAACCAATTTTGTTATGTGCAATAACAGATATTCTAGCTCGCTTTGGTCTGGATATAAAAAACTGCCGTGGCCAATGCTACGATGGAGCTGCTAATGTCAGCGGCCATCTTTCAGGATTGCAATCAAGGATTTTGTCGATTGAGCCAATGGCTATATATATTCGTTGTTCTGCAAATTACAAATAATTCGTGATTACTTAACTTTGATGCGCGAGTTAATATTGTTTATAAGAGGATCTCCAAAGAGATTAAAAATTTTCCAAACATTTTAATTGGGTTCAGACGATACAGTTTCCTTGCGACCATTCTGCCCAACTAGATGGTGTATGAGAGTTAGCTCCATTTCATCATTGGAAAAAAATTACGAAACGATCATTAAGTTCCTCGAAGGTATGTGCAAGGAAGTTAGTGAAGCAGGAGCAAAAGCTAATGGTTTTCTTAAAAAAAATCAAGAATTTGAATTTTCCTTTATGACAAAAATTGTTATTTTTGTCTTTTAAAGAGTGAAGGCATTAGATATTGCTCTCCAGAAAACATCCTTGAACTTTCAAGATGCAAATACAGGGGGTGTTCACACATTTTTGTAACGATTTTGAATAAAAAAATATATATGTGAACAAAGATAAGAATTTTATTTTCTAATGTGTTCAATCTGACAGCCCTTTTGTTGAACTATCATATTACATCTTTATTTCCAAGATAAAAGAGCTTTTTTTAAAATATCAAGGTTGATTTTGTTCCACTCCTCCACCACAATCTTCTAGAGTCCATCCAATGTTTTGGGATGCTGCTTATAAAGAGCTTGTTTTAAAAGTCCAAATGCATAGTAATCCATAGGAGACAAGTCGGGGGACATGGGTGGGATACATTTACATGAAATAGCCTCAATTCCGGCTTCATTTCTCATTTTTTCAAAAAATATAGCAGTAGGTTTAGAGGTATGGCTGGTAACCTTATCCTGATGGAACTTAACACAGTGAAGATTGTTTGGGTAAAGTGATGGAATGTCTTTTTTGAAACAGGTGTTAAAACACATTTCTGATACAGTACAACCTCGAAAATCCGGAGTCGTCCGGACTTTGCCGATTCCGGATTTTCGATTTTTCCGGATTATAGAATTTGAATAAAATTCAGATTTGATATTAACTAAATACACTATAAAGCACTATTTTTAGTAAAAATAATGGCAAAAGTTAAGTTAATCAATTAAAACATATTATTTAATCTAAAAAATAGGGCAAAAGAAATTTCTAAGAAAAAATATACACATTAATAATTTAGAATGTGTGAACGAAACGAAATGATAAAATTCCATTTTATCATTTCATTTAAATATCTGAATCAACATTTGTTATTTCATTAATTTTGGTTTATGGGAAAGCAGTTTTCTTTGACATTACTTCTGCTCGGTTATAATGCCTCTTTGTTAAAGACCTTTAATTGCATGATCAATTTTTTGCATAAGATTATCAATGGGTATTTTTTCTTCTCCACATTTATCGTCACTACTTTGATCTTTTTTTATTTAATATCATATCGTGAATTTCACCATCATTCAATTTATTTACGATTGGCGCATCATCATCAAAGTGCAAAACTTCCATTATATCGGCTTTGTCGAGATTTAATGAAGCTCTGGAAGATTTAATGCAGTGCCAAGATTTAATAAAGATCGAGGATTAGCACTCTTAACAATATATTTAAAGGTGTAAATGTGTTTAAACCGTTTTCGCTATTAACGAACGAAAAACAAAAAATAAGAACTTAAAAGTTTCATTTATTATCTAGCATCTATATAATGTTATGTTTAAAAAGACTGATGACTCTCTGAAAAAAGTAAAAACTTTATTAGTATTAGTCAAATATGTAAAAAATATCGCAGTAGATAAAATAAATATCTTTTCCAAAAAAGAAAAATATCTCTCCTCTCAATGATTTTTCTAAATTACGATGAGACATTACTAGGTTACAGTAGCACCCGGACGTGGTGGGACAGGGAAAGCGAAGAAAGGAATGTGCTTAGTTCCAAATCGTAAACGCAGCCGATTGTCACCGGTGGCAAGCCGAGTAGCCGACCCCCTTGAGAGGTCTGTGTGTTAATGACCTTGTTGCTCGGTTCTGTCCGATACGATATTATTTAGTTATTTATTTGCTATTTATAGTATGTAAATATGGCTTTCTAAACAAAAAAGGCAAAATATACAGTCGATTTCAAGCTGACACGTTCGACGAGAATGAAAAAATCGTCAGATATCGGGAGGGGGAGGAGATTCTGAAGACAAAACTGAATAAATACATTGACGAATGGAAATCGTACTACGAAGTGAACAAAATAAATTTCCGTGAGCGTTAATATGAATTCTCGGGATTTTTAGATTTAATTGAACATCTGTGATAAAATGTTACGATAACGTTTTAAAGTGTTTAATATTAAAAATTACATTGTTTCAGAAAAATGTCCTTTTCAATAATGAGAAAAGGAAATTTTGATAATAAACATTTCGTATTTAAATAACGATGTATATTTTACACGAAATAATTCATCAGGAGTTGTGACTTGAATAAGGGGGAGGAGGGATTAATGCTAACAACGCAATTCACGCCGCAACCACGAGCCTATCTATCTACGGCCATCCATCTAAACTTTCATTTCATTTCCGGGTTCAGAAAGTCGACCGGAAAATACGGTAAAATAAGTAATCTTATGCATAAAATAAATAATCTTACCCTGTTGTTTTTTACATCGGAGACTTCGTCAAAACGAAAATTTGGATTTGGAAAACGTCCGTATTTTGGAGGTTTCCGAATTTTGGATGTCTGGATTTTCGAGGTTGTACTGTAGTAATCAGAGTTAATTTTGACATTTTTTTCTACTTTCCTTATTTTAAGTTTTCTGTTATAAGAGAATCCAGCAGTAACCATAAAACCTTTAGCAAAACTTTCCTTGTTTTCTCTGAACCAACCTTTGCTGGGTATGCATTTTTTACCTTTTTTTCAGTCAAATGTAAACTTTGGTGTTTCTTTTCTTTTTTATTATGTTACTTAATTTAAGTGTTAAAATATTAAAACCATGATTTTCACATCTTTTTTTAATAATCGAATAAGAGTATTATAATTTAATAAGAGTATTTCTCTTTGGAAAGCACAAAAATATAGTCTTCGATCCATTGTTTATGTTCTAGCGATATTTTAAAGCAAAGAATAATTTTACTGATGCAGACGATAATTAAACCCTATTCCGACGTTGATGCCAGTCAGGTTTTTTTTATTATTTAAATTTAATTCACAGAGAAAGTCAAAATCGTTACAAAAATGTGTGAACACCCTCTTTAATTACATCAAAAGTGTAGTAGAGTCTATTCAGACTCAGAGAGAAGAAAATAATTTTGAGGATTTATGGGAAGAAGTAATAAAGAAAGGTGTAGAATTGGATTAGGTGTTGGAATTATACATGATCTTGTGCTTCCACGGATTAGAAAAATTGCAAGAAAATTTGACGAGGGAAGTGATCCTCATCAATTTCAGTCACCTAAAGAAAGGTATTGTCAAATTTACTTTCAATTAGTGGACAATGTCATAAGTTCTCTAAAAACAAGATTTAAGAAAAAGACGATGATCTTTTCATAATTGAAAACTTTGCCCTCAATAAAATAACAAGTGAAGAACAAATAGTATCTTTTTATGGTTCGGATTTTGATGGCAAAAGGTTGCCACTGCACCGGGACATGTTTTGGGACACAGTTAAGGTGAATTCTGCAGAAATTAACAGTATATCCAATATAGTTGAATTTTTTAATATAGAAAAGAAAACATTTCTCTTCACTCGCTCATACCAGAGTTCTGTAAATTAATAAACCGAATACTAACAATTTTGGTTACATCTTGTACAGCTGAAAGATCTTTTCTATTCTCCGACGACTCAAAACTTACTTGAGATCTACAATGAAGCAGCAGAGACTAAATAGCATGGCTATTTTGCATGTTCATAAGGAGATAGCTGCCAAATTGATTAAGGAGATAGCTGCCGAATTGAGCCGATTAAATACATTTTGTTTAAGTAATAACAGAAATTACTAGCAAATAAGAGTGCAAATACTTTTCTCATTTATGTTATTATGTTTTTTTAGGCCATTTGCCTCCCATCCTGGATTTCGGTCTGGAGATGCCCCCTGATGGGGATATAAGTTCTGCTTATGTTTCATCTCGATCAATTTCGAAAACTTTGTAGGACTTCATTAAATCCATGATAAGCTACCATTTTTTCGAATGATTAAAAAATTTAAAAACATTTTAAACTTTGAGCACCTCTAAAAATTTTAAAAGTTGGCGCCTGTGTCCGCAAATGCTATGTTTCTTGCTGTTAAGAATCAGATGACTGATCGTATTTCACAGTTGGAGGGGTGCTCGATTTTCTTAATCATTTTAACGAAGCATACGAAGCGAACAGACTGATGCCGTGAATGCAAATGGTATCGGATACTGCTCAAAGAATGTCAGTAGTCTGCACGAGCACTCATTCTCATGTGCATGTGGAATTTCAAATGGTATTCACAAAAGGACCTTACTTAAAAAATAACACTCGTATATATATATATATATATATATATATATATATATATATATATATATATATATATATAAATCTTATAATTCATCGAAATAAAATTTATAAAATCCTATGCACATTTATAACTTTTAATTAAAAATAATGATGTTTATTTTTTTAGAATTATTTAATCAATTATGCTTCTGTATGGGTATTTTCATCATTTTTTGAATAGCTATTCATACAACAGATATTTAGATATTTTTCTCTGTGAGTCCCTGGTTTTCCCCAATAGAGATAGTGTATCAACAAAATAAATAAATATACATATATACAGAGTATCCAGTGCTATCGGTGCCCAATGGCTATTTTCTCAACCATTAGTCACAGAGATATACTTTCAATTGCAAATATGTTTTAAATTTTAAAATCTATTATCTTAGAAACAGTTTAAATCAATAAATGCATTCTGAAAGACATACGAAATATAAATTTTTATATGGTCCCCCGGTCCTACCAATCACATTTAGGAAAATCATCCTCATACAATTTCATTCAAAATAAAAAAGAAATCATCCTTATAAGACCAAAATTGACAGATTTATAGCTACTTGAAGTTGGAGCACTGTTTGTGCTTAATATTTTACGGTCCCTTAAAGGTTGCCTGAGTAATGCTTCATAACTCAGTGAATTTTGATCGTAAAAGGATAATTTTTTTTTTATTTTGCATGAAATTGTATGAGGATGATTTTTCTAAATATAATTGGTTCGACTGGGGGACCGCATAAAAATGTATATTTCGTAATTCTTTCAGAAATGCATTTATTGATTTAAACTGTTTCTAAGGTAATAGATTGTAAAATTTAAAACATTTTTGCAATTGGAAGTATATCTTTGTGACTAACGGTCGAGGAAGAAATCACTGGGCACCGATAGCACTGGACGCCCTGTATATATATATATTTTTTTGGGGGGGGGGGGGGTGAAGGAAATAGATACACTTTTTTTGCAGTTCATTGTCAAATCAAGTGAACTTGAAAATAACAATATCATTTACAGGATCATCTGACATCACAAAAAAAGGCCCTACTTTAAGCTACAAAATAAGCCTTATTTCAGCACAATCGGTAGATTAGATTAGAATATATAGACATTTGAACAAGTCAATAATCATGAAAAATCAACAGATATTTCAAAACAAATTTTAAGAAAAATAAATACAGTCTTATACATAAATGGACAACAAAATAGCTGTGTTTTAAAAGAATCAAATGTCAGGTTAAAAATGCCACTTTTTGTTTTGATTTTATATGGAATCGGAATAACCCTAATGTTAAATTTGAAACCAAAACAGAAGTTTACTCTACTTTAAATAACTAAACAATTAGTCTGTAGAATATATTTAATTTAATAAGAAAAACTCCAATATGAATCTCATTTATAATCTTATTCATTAAGATTTTAAATTTCCTTAACAATTATCATATGTCATTAGAATGAATATGAAAGTAAAATGCCAAAATAAAAGGAATTAAGCATGGAGGTCATAAAATATATGCACTTCTTCTGAAGGACTAAGAAATGGTTCGTATTTTCACTATATACTAGGAAAGCCTTGTTAAAAAAGAAAAAAGAAAGGAAACACAACTAAGCTGAAAAGAAAATTAAATGAGATAGATAATTTAATTTAGGTAAAAAAATTAAGAGGGTTGAAATTATGCATAATACATAACACACACACATATTCCTAATTATAATAAAGGAAGGAATGAACAATATATACAGGGTGGCTTGAAAAGACTTTATAACTTTGAAAGCATATAGAAATTTATTCAGAATACTTACAGAATCGGCTTAGATGTTATTTGTAGTGATACACTAATTTTCATCCTCATTTGTTTCGGTTCGATGTGACTGCCATTGATGACATGGAAGACAATTTTTTCACTGTCTTTTGCCACTTCTGTAACTGTGGCAATGATTCAAGTTTTGAGTTCCAAGATTAAAACATATAAATTTCACTAAATTCAAAACAATGCTGCAGTTGTAGAAGTGACAATTTCTATGCTGCTTTGTGTTTGGAAAGAAATTCACATCAAATAGAATGTCTACTGTATTATGAATGGAAGTAACATCAAACCAAAAGGACTATTAGAAGTTAATCCTTTCGCGACGGCGGCATCCCGGAACTGCTGCGGCCCAAAGGACGGAGCGCTTTGCTTCCGAACTGGTCCCAAAGGACGGCACATTTTTTGCTCTAAGCCTAACTCTCGAAAAAAATTCACTAAAAATCACCTATTCAACACAGAAATCTACTTTTTTCAGGAATAAAAGAAATATTTATTTTCTATTTGATGTATATTTTTCATACAAATCTGAATACAAAATACTTGTTAGTTGCTCCCATTCTTTTATCCGAAATAAACGAATAATTTCACTGCCTCTAAAACCCAAACAAAAAAAATACTCTCTTATATTCCTATGATTCACCAACGAAATCATAAAGCTGAAATCAAAACAAGACCCGAAATTCAATTATAAAATTGTTGATGCTACAAGAAGTGCTCTATTTGTTTATATTACAAAACCATGTTTCACCACTCCAAATGGAGAAATAATTCATTGGATCCTCCTTATGCCAAGGTCAATTATCTGCAAAATACATTGAAGTTGTTTACACGGACATTTAACGCCATCTAGTAGACAAATTGAAACGTTCCATGTGAAAACACGCATACGTGCCACTCGCCGTTTAGGGTAAAGTTTTCTTCGTCACAAATGCGTGCCGTCCGTCATTGAATGCAAGTTTGCAGCCGACACGCGGGCGTGCCAACCATCGCGAAAGGGTTAAACTTGATTTGTTTTGTTACACACCTATATAAATTCTGTAAGTATTCTGAATAAATTTCTATGTACTTTCAAAGTCATAAAGTCTTTTGTAAATCCCTGTATATAAACATTTCACTTGAAAAAAAAATTAGCATTCAAATTTCTTCATAGATATAAAATAATCTTATTCATACCTTATCTTCAGCAGAAGGTAGTGACCTAAGAAGAAAAATATATATATATAATCACATGTTAATGACAAATTAAAACTGCATGTATAAAGGATGTCTCAAAAAGATTGAAATGTGCTTTAATTCTTTACCTGTTGGACATAAGTGGGCAATGTAAATTGCAAAAATGTTAAAAGTAAAGAAGGAAATAAGACTACATTAATGAAATAGTCCTCCCATTAATTTTCAAAAAGTTACACTTTTTTAATTTTTATACGACCCCCTTAGACGAATTTGGTCAATCAGAAAATTTTCATTTTTAATGCAACAAGATCATTAAAAAAAAAAACGCATATCTGTCTTTAAAACTGAGCAAGTTATATTTAATTGAAAATGGAACATTGTGAATGGGGATCATATATCAAATTAGAAATGTAAATTTGTGACATATCACAAAAAAGATAAAACTGGGTGATAATACATAGGAGACATTTTTGTGAATTCCGCATAGGCTCACGATGCAATCATGGATTCTTAAATACTTCTCACATTAAGACATGCCATTTTTTATTTGAAACAATTAAAATAAATAAGTAAACAAATGCAAGTATGTATTTGATTTTGAAATTTAACATAATTTTTCAAAACGAAGAATAGAACTCACAGATGATTTTTTCTTTCCTTTAACTCTAATTTAGCCATTTCAAATGTTTATAATAATTTTTAAAAAACTGAAGAATGAAATGTAGATGATTTATTTTTAAATTTACGTATTTATTCCCAGTATTATTTCTATTCAATACAACTAAACTTTTTTTTAATATTATACCAAAATAAAGAAGATTAGAAATCGTTCAGTGAATTGTCAGCATGTTTAGTTCTGAATTGACGAATTAAGAACACGTAACTGGTTGTGCATTATGGTATTTTTAACAAATAACAAGCTTTTTGAATTAACGATTGATGCTCTGTGAAATAAAAATATTGAAGAAACTACTCAGGATTTTGGATGGCGATATCCAAACTTGCCTGAAATTTCAAGTACATTTGTTTATCGGATGATGAGGAGATTAAGAACTACCAGTTCATTTTCATTTCATCTAAGACCTGGTCCTGGAAGAAATCATTTGTACATGGAGGACCAAGAAACTGACATCATCGCATATTTTTCTTTCAACCCATGGACAAGCATTCGAAAAGCAAGTGAAACTTTGGAGCTACCTAGGATGTCAATTGCTAGAACACTTGGAAAATACCATTCGCATCCATTTTGTAATCATGGACTTCAAGCACTTCATCCCTCCAATTTTGACCGGCATGTAGCATTCTGCAACTGATTGTTAATCGAACAAGACATCAATTTGAACTTTATTAAGAACATTCCATGGGTAGATAAATGTTTGTTTATTGGGATAATACGAAACCATTTTTTGTCTGTGAAATACATCACCAGAGAAAGTTTTCTGTGTCTGTATGGTGCGGAATTTGGAATGGAAAACTGATTGGTCCTGTGTTTTATGAAGGGACTCTTACAGCTGAAAAATACATGCAGCTTATTTTAAACAGCACTGTAATGGATTTTATGGAGACAACAACATTATCACTTCTAAAAAACATGTATTATCAAATCAACAAGATGGTGTACCTGCACACCACACTATAACTGTGACAAACTGGTTCAACAAAAACTTAAACAATGGATTGGTTTGAAAGGAGCCACAGAATGGCCCCCAGATCCCCTGATTTAACCCCTCTCGATTTTTACTTATTCGAACACTAGTTTATAATACTTGCACACTAACCAATTGACCTTAAACAAAAGATAATTGATGCTTGCAACAATATTAGTGTTGAAGAACTCCAAAATTTTACAGAAGCATTATTAGAAGAGCTCAGTTATGTATTGGAGTTGAAGGAAAACATTTTGAGAATGCTTTGTGAATTTCGTTTTGTGTGAATTGTATTTCTAGTACAGTACAATCTCGGTAATTCACATCCTGTTATTTTCGTAAATCCCACTTATTTGTAATAAACTCCAGATCTCTTGGAAAACTTACGGTAATTCATAAAATAACAATGCATTTCGGTCCCCTGTCTTATTCATAAGTATTTTCTCACTCAAGAGGAACAAAAACGTCTCATAAATCATAATATACCATGTCAACAATCCTGTTTATTCAAAATGAAACTTCCCCCTTCCCTATAGTGTGGCTCTGAAGGGAAAGCGCTTGACCTTTGGCTGTTCCATTCTTAAACAGGGAGAAAAAACTCCCCCGTCTGCTAATGTGGGGAGGGAAGAGGGTTGTTGACCATAGAATCACATAGTCGAAAGTCACGTGGTCTACACGCCGTACGAGTTATTCACATACTTTTATTTTTGGCTTCAGTTGCATTCAAGATGAGTTCAAAACGGTCGCATAAGTGTCTTTCTATTCTCGAAAGAAGAAGAAGAAGAAAAAAAAAAACGTTGTTGATGGGGAGAAAAAAAATCGACGAAGCTAAACAATTTCAAATTCCTCCGTCTGCACTGACATCGATTTTACGAAAAAAGGACTTCATCGCAGCAGCCCCTTCAAGCAGTAAGGTTAAACGACAAAAAACCGGTGAGTTTCCTGAACTTGAAAAATCTTTAGTGGTTTCACATGATTTCCATGATGCATTTCCAAATCGCATGGTTTCCACGATGCAGACAGTCAAATGTTCCAGTAGGAGGTGTAATAATAAGGGAAAAGGCTAAAGTCCATGCAGAGAAATTGTGTATAAAATATTTTAGAGCAAGTGATGGATGGTTTGACTGTTTTAAGAAAAGGCACAAGGTTACATTAAAAAAAATATGTGGAGAAAGTGCGAATGTAAATGATGATGTATGTATTGATTGGAAAGAAAAATTAAGTGAAATGATTAAAGACTATGAACCAAAGGACATTTATAACATCTATAAAAATTTTAAAAGCATGTACCATAAAGAAGTCGTTATGCAACTGTTAGATAGCATTTAGGATGGAAAGGAGAATAAAATCCCAATCTTTTTGACTATAAACATTGCTGACAAAGCATGAAAAAATGTCAGTCAATCTACCATTCAAAACTGTTTCTGTGCTTGTGGTTTTGTAAAATTGGATACGACATCTATTAATGAACTGGATTCATCAATTATCGGTGTAGACCTTGTAGACTGGAATCGTGTGCCTCAAAGTGAAGAAAATCACATCACATTTGAAGATTTCATTCACTTGAAGATGACGTGGCTGTTGCGGGAAATCTGATGGACGAGGATATTTTGGCCCCAACGGATAAAGATGGCGATTGTGACGAGGACTTCCCCACGATTTCTATAAAAGAGGTGAAAGGTTACATCAATCGCTTGTGGCATTTTCTGACCGAATCAGAAGTCAGCGACGATGTGTTTTCGGCTATTGTGACACTGGACAAAGCCATTGATCGAGTGCATGAACATTTCCTTCATCAGACAAAAATAACAGAATTTTTTTCAACTTGACATTTTTCTACATGCGTACTTTATTTGTTTATGTTCTTTTATTTCAAGCCTAAGTTGGGGGTTTTTAGGGTACAACCATCACTAATTAAAAATCTGTTCAAATTTCCTTTTTTATGTGTTAGATATGCTTATTTTCTTTTTTCCTCTTCTTGTAAATATTTAACTTTCATAATTATATTTTTGTCAAAAATTGTATTTTATCAATTTTTGTCGAAAATTGTATTTTATCAAGATAATTGCATAACATGAAAAGTTATAGATGTTTTAGCAACAAAGGCAATTAAAATTTTAGAATGCTAATTGTTTGTAGATAAAAACCTAAATTTTTTGGGAGTCACACCCAATATTTTAATTATGTATGGATTGTTTTGAAAAGTAGATGTCTGTCCTAGCTGCCTTCTTGGGAACATTTTTTTTTAAATGTAAATTAACATTCTTGTACATACTTATTAAACATACTCATTATGGTACATATTCATATTATCGTTGAAATTAGATATTTTAAAATGTGTGAATATGGTAGTTGAAACTAGATTTTCATTTATTATATGTGTGAATAAACAGGACGTTCATTACTATTATTAGTCATTATGCCTCTAGTGATGGTGATACAAAATGCTATCCTCAACTCTGTTTTATGTTCAAAATGGATTATAAACTATAAATATAATAGATTTTTGATAAAAAGATTATGGTTCCTCTGCTGCTTCCAAAATAACTATTTTACTACCACAATCAGTATTCATAATTATATACATATATTTCTTTTGTATATTGTATTTTATCAAAATAAATGCATAACATAAAAAGTAATAAAACGTTTTAGCAACAAAAGCAATTAAAACTTTAGAATACAGATTGTTTGTAAATAAAAACCTAATTTTTTTAGGAGCCATGCCTAATATTTTTATATCTATATGGATTTCTTTGAAAAGTAGATGTCTGTCCTTGTGGCCTTCTGAAGCATATTTTTACTATGTAAATTAATAGTCTTGTAATACTGATAAAATATACTCATTATAGTACACATTCATATGTATCATTCCCAAAAAAATTAGAATTAGTGTGTGTAAATATGAAGTTAATTACTATTATTATTCATTATGTCTCTAGTGATGGTGATACAAAATGCTATACTCAATTCTGTTTTATATTCAAAATAGATCACAAACTATATAATAGATTTGTGATAAAAATTGTGGTCCCACTGCTGCTTCCAAAATAAATATTTTACTATCACAATCAGTAACCAAAGATGTTTCTCATTTAAATATTTATTCTCCACACAACCAGATCCACTGATAGATCTTTCTGCCAGTACTTATTCTACTAGCTTTTTGTGAATAGCCTGATATGAGGATATACGTACAATCACATACAATGGGAGGATGTCCAGGTATGGAAATTTCATGCTTTCTGCCCTGGTGTGGGGGAAAGCAAAATCGCTGCTTTGATCTTGGACTCAAGAAATCTGTATTTTTTTTGTGTGTGATAAGGAGCCTTAAATATTAAGGTGATGGAAGCTGTGATCAATCTTATATGGTAGAGGTGTCATTAAATAATAGCTGCGGATGCACTTTTTACTTCCTGGTTGCAGGTTAAAGTAATGTATTCTGAAACTAATGCTTCAGGTAACATGGTTAATTAGTTAAAAATTAATTCACTTACAATACATTTTGACTATAGAAAATAGAAATCCTTTAAAAAACCAACTAAGTTTACTATTATTGAAATATTTTCAGCCTTTACTATGTCTGTCGATCATGTCTTTTTTTAATCCATTAGTGCCGAGTGTCCTATTATACTGGATGGGACGCTAGGCACTAATGGTTAAATTAGTTCTTTAAAAAATTTTCTCTCCATTTCATCTCTACTGTATACATGACTGAGAGTTAAATATGTGAATGACCTTCACATGTGAGCTATATTGTGCTAAAACAATTCAAACATCAAGCAAGGGAAAGTCATAATGTTTTGCTTTCACTTTGTAAATCAAAAATACAAACATATACATACGTATTAGCAGAAGACAGGGTAATAGTGTTTTGTCGATTTCCATTTTCAATTATCTCTCCATCTGCTCTTTCCCAGTCATATGGGTCAATATCCGTAATGGCTCTTCTACCCATGCATCGTTCAAATACAGCATTTAAAAGTATATAATTAGGCTCATCAAAGTATGTTAATTCAAGCAGATGGTCTAGGAATAGAGAAAAATCACTTGGAAACTGCTTTATAAGCAAGCGATGATCAAACTTTTCTTTCATTTCTTCAACCTATAATAGAAAAATATAAATACAATAAAATATGCTTTGGTTTTTTATATATATATATATATATATACATGTCCTAGATATACTTAAGGTAATTAAAAGTCAGTGTTAAAAGAATTAAGATAAGTGGTAAAAGCTTTGACTGGTCATTGCTAGATTGCACAACAGTATTTGTTTAACACAGCATAACAACCATTGATTGCTAGGTGAGTGAGGCATAGGATGAAAATCATGTATACAACCACAGCTTGCAAAGATCTAATATCCCTACCAAAAATAAGTGTGCATGTACAAAATAAATCAGGATGATTTCATTTAAAAGTAACAGGAATATGATCTTTCATTTTACTCGTATATGGGTATGAGTGCATTTGTACTTTGTAAATGAATCCTCTTCACTTTAACTGCAGGGCATAGAAAGTCAGTCTTACTATTGCTTGTGTGTTGAGGGTTTAACATTTTAGTCTGTCTACATGCTCCCTAAAAATGTCTTATGAACTATGATTTGATACAATATAATGTATTTGTCACATTATAAATATTTGAGGCCCTCATCAATCAGGTTCCACTTATCATAGTGACATAAAATTTGGTATATTGTTTCTTGTGGCACATTTTAATTTTTTTTATTTCAAACCTTATTGGTTCAGCCCATCTTGGACCTGCAATAGGAACATGTGTTTTGGGATTAACCCGAGAACTGGAACAGCTAGAAAAAATTAAATTTGATACATTGTTGCTTTTCATGGAATATTTTATCTTTGGATTTTGAACTTCACTGGTCTAGCCTATACAGGACCTGAAATAAGAAAGTACATGATTTTGGCTCAAGCTATTAGGAAGCTTAAATTTTGACTTATTGATGATTGATGCCTTCAGTAGTATATTTTCATTCCTTGGATTTTGAAACTTTCCAGACCAGCCCGTCCTGGGCCCACAATAGGAATGACACATTTTTGGGGAATAATTCAATAACTATAGCAGTTAGAAAGCTCAAATTTGGCATATCATTGCCTTTCATGGCATATTTTAATTCTTTGGATTTTAAACCTAATTGGTCCTGAGTCTGCAATAGGAAGATATACTTTTTTGGTAATAACTAAGGTGTGGATTTTGATGACCTAAAAATTCACTAAAAATGCCCTTAAAATAGTGAAAAAATACTTTTAAAAATGCCCTTAAAATTTCACATTATTATGAACTTAAAAAAAGGACGACATGAAAAATAAATTTAGTTAATTCATGATACAAATTTCGAAAGTTTTGAGTAAATACAAATAATCTAAATTGTTGTAATCAAAAATTTATATGTATAAATACCTGACTTAAAACTTTTTAACCTGAACTGCGACAATTTAATTTCCTATGATAACATCGGAATTACATTGAATTATTAGGTGTTTCCTAATGTTCTCAAATGTAAAAGATCTTCTATTGTCGGAATATAAGTTTTTATACCGTGAAAAGCTTCTTTCAACATCTACGGATGTGATAGGTGCGTATTTGAAAAAAAAAAAACAGATTCGCTTACGTCCAATTCTTCCTCGATATCAAAAGTTTCATCTTCACCAATTAGAATGAGCGAGATTTTCTTCAAAGTTTTGAAGCCCTGGTCTTTACCCAAGACATTGTTTAATTTGTCAATTATACAATGCCCAACCTTACCTTTAGCCTTCTGAATGACCTCACTAACGTTGTCAATGTATCCTGTCAAAATCCTGTCTTGAAAGGAGTTGATTTACGATCAGAGCCCCTTACGACGGGGAAGACTATCTTTATTGTAAAATACCTATTTGCACCACAAAACAGAAGGAAGTGTTGCGGCCCCGGGGGTTTGTTTGTAAAGATGCTAAGACTGGAATTAGCAAAAACACCCATTGCAACAGAAAGAATAGAGAACTAAAAATGAAAAAAAATCCCTAAATATAGGAAATCTTATAAAAATGCTAAATATTGCCTCAAAAATGCTCTGAAAATGCTCAAAAATGCCCATAAAAGGGAAAAATTCGAAAAAATGCAAAAAATGCAGATTTCATCAAAATCCGCGCCTTAGTAATAACTTAAGAACCAGATCAGTGATAAAACTCAAATTTTATTTATCATTGCCTTTTGTGGTACATTTTGAACTGCTTTGGATTTTACACCTAACTGCTCTAGTGGACCTGGGTTCACCATAGAAATGTACACATTTTTTTGGAAATAACTGGAGAACCGGGGCAACTAGAAAGCTCAAATTTGGTATATTATTACACAGTAATTACATTTTGTTGAGAAAGAATGTAGCCAAACAGTTAATTTACAGAAAACGTTATAATTTACAATACTAAATCACTCTACAGGTAAAGCATATTACAAGCATCAGCCCTCTGTTTACAATCTAGGCAAGCATGAATGCAATAATGATCAAGCTACTATGCATGTGTGGCATGAAGGACTTGCTTCTTGTGGTTCAATTGAAATTTTGTCTAAAATATTGAAATACTTAGTTTTAACCAATATAATTCCAACTATTTTGTGCTCTGGTGTAACTCTTCAGGTGAACAAAACCAAAACAAAAAGATGACAATGGCAATAATGCATATTGTTCAGTGAGATGACATCTCGATAGATATTGCTGAACATAAGTTTCCATTGCCAAGACATAGCTTCTTTTGTAATGGCAGTGATTTTAGGAATAGTGAAAAATATCTGTACAGTACGCGATGTGTTATCCGGCGTTCCAATATCCGGACTCTCCCAAAACCGGAATACGGCAAAATAATGCCAAATTCTGCGCCAACAAGCGATTATTGGCTAAATATTGCGCCAAATAGCGATTTTTTGTTTAAAATCCCGCCAAATGCTTTTTTGCTTTAATTAGCAATATCAATTAAAAAAAAATGCATTGAAACCTACTATTTTAGAGGATTTTGAAATAGGACGCGTAAATCGCGCACGAAGTTCAAAATTCCCGCGCAGAAAAAAATGCCGCGCGCACTCGCAGCCGTTGATTCTTCTTAAATTTCGAAAACGAACGCGAGGAAATCTCGTGATAGCGAATGAAAATATTCCGTGGATCATGTTTTTTCCGAGAAGATCCACAATTCCTCTTTTCCGGAAAACATCCGAAGTAGAACCGTTTTTCCCGAAAATTTCCTAGCGGCTGCATCCGGACGTCACCCCCGATAGTAGCTCTCGAAGGTGACGATCCGGCACGGGCTAAGGCTCCTCTATATACTATCTAAGGCTCCTCTATGTAGTAGAGGAGCTCTAGCCGGGGCCGGCGGGATTAGTTCTGTTTCTTATCTGATAAGAAGAAATCCCGCCGGCCCCGCTCTAGCACGGGCGATACCGTCACATTGACGGCGAGACGCGTCATTCCATTCTTCACTAGTTTCGGATAAGTCTCCGACTTGTCCGTAACTAACTCCTGTATAGTATAATACAGGAGTTAGTTACGGACAAGTCGCGGCAAAGTGCATTTTTAATGGCGTTTCATTTTTTTCTCGGTCTATAGGGCAGAGCACACTAGGCACAAAGGTTTCGATTTATCCGAATGCGTTCACTTTGCTCCGGGACTTTGATTTTCGGTAAAAGCATTCCAACTTTTTCATTAGAAATATCCCGATATCGCTAAAGAAATCCTACGCTCTTCAAACGCGATGTGCCGCGCAGAATTCACACTATTTTGCACAATTTAATAAACATTTATTGCAAAAGATGAAAAAAGAGAGAGTCATCAGCGCATTTACGAGATGATAGAAAGTGCGTTAAGTAAGGAATTTCCGAAATTAATGAGAGTTAACTTTTGCCGAAATGCAGAGAAAAGTATAGCAGCTATAAAATGTCATTCAGGGCTTTCGGATTGATCTCTTTAAATACTTAACCTAAGCAATAAACTTGCCATTTTCTCGGGAAAATCTATTTTTTTTTCATCTCCGTGTAAATATACACATCTTCAATATTTTAAAAAACGTTGATGGAATTCCAAGATCAAAATCATTTTCAATTAAATCCTATTATTTGGCTGAAAATGGCTATTTTGGACAGAAAATTGACTCTAGCAAAAAGTTCCATTGCAGTATATTCATGGGTTTACGTGTTTCTTTTATTAATTAGTAATTAGTATAGAAGACAGTTTAGCAATATCGCGAATTAAACATGATCGCCGGTATATTTCGTTTTATTTTTAAATATTTTCCATTTTTTCAATCTGCTTCCATCCACTAATATTTTTATATTTTTTGTACTTTTTATGCTGGGATATTATCTTTTAAACATATTATTGGTGAAAATGAGATATATGTTTAGGATAACGAAATTAAAATTTTTTTATTTATGCATGCATTTAGAATTATAAGGCTTATTAGAAACATTTGAAGACATACATTAGAATTTGATATATTTGCACCCATAGTTGAATAATCTCATTTCAATTAAAAATGAACATCCTTCTCATCTTAATTTTATTAAAAGTACTTTAAAATATTTTGAAACATATGAACAAAAGTGCTTCTGCCAAAATATTAGATAAATACCCAGGTAGCACAAATACGTAATTCTTACGTATCAAGCAATACGTAATCTTTACGTGTCAGGCCATACGTAATTATTACGCAAAAATGGTACGTTAGAATACGGTATACCAACCGTTATAAAAAAGGTTATTATTACGTATCCTTATACATTATTATTACGTATCCTTATACGTTAATATTACGTATATTCACATACGTTATTATTACGTATATGCACATACGTGTTTATTACGTATCCATATACGTTATTATTACGTATATCCACATACGTTATTATTACGTATACCCACATACATTATTATTACGTATCTACATACGTGTATATTACGTATCCACATACGTTATTATTATGTATATCCACATGTGTTATTATTACGTATCCAGATACATGTTAATTACGTATCACATACGTGTATATTACGTATATCCACATACGTTATTATTACGTATCCAGATACATGTTTATTACATATCATATACGTGTATATTACGTATATTCACATACGTGTTTCTTACGTATATCCACATACATGTTTATAACGTGTTCCCATATGTATTTATGCATTCCCATACGCATTTATAATGTATTCCCATACATATTTATATTGTGTTTCTACATGTATTTATTACATGTTTATATTGTGTTTCTACACGTATTTATTACGTGTTTATATTGTGTTTCTACACGTATTTATTACGTAGTTGCTCCTAGTCCTTTGGACGAGTCGGACGGTCTGGGTCTTCAACGTATTTATTACGTGTTTATATACATATTTATCACACATTGGACAACTCTACAGAATAGTGCATGTTGCAGACATGATATTTACAAAGTTTTATGCATCTTTGTAAAACAAACATATTGAGTCAGGTGAATATATTTTTATAATAGATGTCAAATTTTCAGATTGTGTTGATTTCAATAATGTACTTGAATTTATAAATTTGAAATCAACACAATCTGAAACAGTATCTTTAAAATTTAAAATACATTCATCTAAATCATATTTTTACAAAGATACGATATATCAAATGTGTCATATATGCAAAATTCACAATACTATAGAATCACTCTGTTCATATGTAATAAAATTTTTATTTTAATTTATATTATATATTGTTAATACAATAATTTTAATGCAAAAATGTTTTTTTCCTTTATTTTCAGTTTATATTTAAATATATTTTTAATTCTAATTATTTCTAAATATTGCAAAAATTATAATCTACTACATTATGAAATATAATTTTAAATCTAAAAGATAAGCTATTTTAAATTGAAAATAACTTAAAAATACAGAATAAAATTTTGGGATATATTAAAACACATAATACTTAAAACATTTTTGCAATTTTTAAAGAGTTAATTTTTTAAAAGTAAACTTCAATACTAAAAATATATAAAAAAAACAATATTAATAATATTGTAATTAAGTTTATAGGCTATTTTAAATTACAATTATAGGCTATTTTAAATTTTAATTTAGCATGCTAAAACTACACATCTCTGATCAATGGTGGTATCATGCAACTGTGATGATTTTTAAGAGTGAAAACAGTGAGTAAGGGCACAGAGCCCAAGTAGAACATGTTTCTAGATACACAGAACACAAACTGTTTCACAATTATTTCTAAAAATTGCAAAAATTATAATCTACTACATTATGAAATATAATATTGTGTTTAATGTTTTTAAAAAAATTCCCAGAATTGTGTTTTTATTTCTTGTACGTATCATGTTTATTTTCTTTTAAGTATAAGGCTTTTTTAACTTCTTCCAGGTATTTTTTTTTATTTTCTTAAAAGTATCAAATTATTTTAATTTAGTATTGTGTTTTTTAACATTTCACCCCAGTATCAACTTTTTTTTAAAATTTGTCCTAAGTAGCATATTATTTTAAAATTTCTTCCTAGTATATATATATTTTTAATTCTTCCAAATCATGTATTTAAAAAAATTATACCGAAATATCGTTTTTTAAATGCTTATAAATGAGACTTACTATTTAACCTAGAGAGCTTAAATTAGTGTTATTTTCTTTTGCTTTTAATGAGTCTTAATTTGATATATAACATGACTATGCTATTTCAAATTTGAATTTTTTGAAAAGCTTCAAAAAATTTTTTTTTAAATCTCAAAAACACCACTTTTAATTTTTTTGGAAAAAAAATATATGCTTTATGGACTACTTGTATGCCAAGTTTCATAATGGGAAGCCAATGGGTTCCTATGAAAATTATTTTTTTTTGTATTAAACTATAAGTGAAATTAGCTAAATTACAAAAAATTTAATTTCCATAGGAACCCCTTAACGACCGACTATGAAATTTGGCACACAAATAGTCCCTTAATGTCTTTAATAAAAGTAAATAACTGAAAATCTAAAAGCCCCCAAAATCTGAAATTTTACAGTTTTTGTAAACTTTACTGGTACTATCACTGTACCAAAAATGATCGATTTCTGAGGTATCAAGGTTCAAACCATTAATTGATTTGACACGGAATAACATATACTTAGTACATAACTCATTAACCAGTTGTTTCAAACATTCAGCCCACATATGTTCTTTTCAATTTTAACAATTTGCTACACACTTAATATTTCACATATGTCACTCAAAATTTAATTTTGTATTTACAATCAGTTACAAAACGTTACTTTTCAAGAACTTTTAAAATAAGTACTTCTCCAAACAAGTGAAGACAATTTCATCTCTTCCTTGCTCAAGAGTACAAACTCTCCCAGTTGCAGTATCAGGCTCTACTTTTTGCGAAATGGTCTCACCTAGCACATTCAAATATTCAATACGTCACTTGGTTGAGGATAAAAGAAAGAAGGAGAAGGTCCTTTAGGATGTAGGAAGCTAACTATATAGTCGCTCGTCTTTTCAAGAATACATGCAAGCTACCAAGATCCTTTATAGAGTATAATGACAAATCCAGATTCAATTTTTGCTTAATTAGTTGGTGTAATATAGTCTAATGCTGTCACACGTTCAGTAAATTGGTGTTCACTACAGTAATTATGCTTAACATGAAGTATATTTTCAGAAATTGGGTAGAAAGAATGAAGTTTTTGAGTACCCATGATTGCCTTAAAGTCATTCAACTGTGGCGACAGTATTTCTTTAACTTCTTCATACTCATCAACTGTGCTGTACTCAAAAACTTCATTCTTTTTACCCAATTTCTGAAAATTGGCTTCTTGTTAAGCATTATTACTGTAGTGAACACCGGTTTACTGAACGTGTGACAGCATTCGACTATATTACACAAACTAATTTAGTAAAAATTGAATCTGGATTTGGCACTATATAGTCTATAAAGGATCTTTGTGGCTTGCATGTATTCTTGAGAAGAATAATGTTACGAGCGACTATAAAGTAAGCTTCCTACATCCTAAGGGACCTTTTCTTACTTTCATCCTCAACCGAGTGACGTATTGAATGTGCCAGGTGAGACCATTTTGCAAAAAGTAGAGCCTGTTACTGCAACTGGGAGAGTTTGTACTCTTGAGCAAGGAAGAAATGAAATTATCTTCACTCAGTTTGGAGAAGAACTTATTTTAAAAGTTCTTGAACGTTTTGTAATTATAATTGTAAATATAAAATTAAATTGAGTGGCATGTGAAATATCAGGGTGGCCACTCTTCAGACACATTGAAATTCCCTGACTTTTCCAGGTGAATTGAAAAGAAATTCCAGACCAGTAATTTTAACATAAAATGCGTGCACATCCCTATTTAGTTACAAATTTGATTAAAGAATCTTAACAATTACTCCACTATTAAAAAAAAAGTTATATTAAATCAGGAGAAAAAAATACACATTTTTTGTTTTTACAAATAAATTTTGACATTTTTAATAATAAATACATGTAAATGCAACAAAATTGAACTACTGAATATTTAAAAGATTTTAATGTTTCTTTTCCCTGAAGAAATAAAAAGAAATAGTCTAAACTGATGTCCTTAAATATGGGCATTGCAAATTGTTCACAATGACAGACATTAAAGATATGCAAAAACTACACTGTAACAAGCTACAGCCATTGAATAATTAATGTCAATTCAGCAATGTCAAAAGAATGTCATTAAAATAGAAAAAATATTGTAAAATGTATATAATATTCTTGGCAACAGTTGTCCAAAATGGAGCACAAACTCTGCATTTTTGTTTTTATACGGAATCAAATGGACACATGGCAGCCTTTATTTAGAAGTTACGAGTACAGCATAATACTTGGTGAAATTTTTCGAAAATGGCATACAAACTGGGCAGTCCTGTTTTTATAAGGACAACTAGTATTAAAAAAAAAAAAAAAAAAAAAAAAAAAAAACAGAATTTTCACAAAATTCCCTGACTTTTCCCGGTTGAGTGGCCATCCTGAATATTAAGTGTGTAGCAAATTGTAAAAATTGAGAACATATGTGGGCTGAATGTATGAAAAAACTCGCTAATGAGTTATGTACTAAATGTATGTCATTTTGTGTCAAATCACTTAATGGTTTGAACCTTGATATCTAAAAAATTGATCATTTTTGGTACAGTGATAGTACCAGTAAAGTTTAAAAACACCGTAAAATTTCATATTTTTTGCGCTTTTAGATTTTCAGTTATTCACTTTTTTAAAAAAGCCAAATCTGGTAAAGTTTTGAAATCTTTAAACAGTGGTAGATCAAAAACTATTTGACCAAGAGAGTTCAAATTAGTGCAGTCTTTTGTTTTCGATGGACCTTAATTTGATATACAACATGATTATGGTATTTAACTCTTTTTTAAAATTGGAGTTTCTAAAATAATTACAAACTAAAAGAGAAATTGTTTTTAGAGAATAGCATAGTCATATCAAATTAAGACCCATTAAAAGAAAAAAAAAATGACACCAATTTGAGATCTCTAGGTCAAATACTTTTTTTTTTTGCCAAATTTCGCTTTTAAGAAAGTCAATAACTGAAAACTAAGAGCCCAAAAAATCTAATATTTACAGTTTTTGTCAGCTTCACTGGTACTACTATTGTACCAAAAATTATCATTTTCCATGATGTCAAGGTTCAGATCATTGGTTGATTTGACACGGAATGACCCTTGGATGAATATTCAATTTGGCAGTATTTTAATTTCTTAAGTTTTACACCATATGAAATATTGTTTAAAAACAAACTAATTATTCTTTGTAATCAAAGTTAGAGGTAAGTTACAGTACAGGAAAATTAAGCGTTCTGCATTTTCAGGTTGCAGCCTATTACCATCTTTAAGTTTAAAATCTAAGTTAAGTTTAAAATTTAAGTTATACCATCTTTAAGTTTAAAATACATAAAAACATGTAAAAGAATAATTTCTGATTTTACAATATTTGAAATAAACATGCATGCATGACAACAAATGCAATCTCGGACCACGTTTTCATTTAATCTCCGCTTAGATAGTATTAAATGCGAGCATGGATGCACATACCACGATGCTGAAAACATGCACTTTTCCCGTTTGCTTTTAAAGCAATATGTGCATACATACAACAAAGCTAGGAAGATATATAAAATAAAATAAAAGTTAAAGCTAAATATAATTAAATAAGTTATATAAATTAAGCAACATGTTAACCTAACACGAGAAAATCAAGTTCAAGATACAAACCTACAAACCATGGCGGGAAACGTAAAGAATGATTACTGCACTCAGTGTTGCCAGATGCACAAAGCTTATGGCTTCGTCCCCTGAGGTAGAAATGAGTCCGTTCTGGAAGCTTCCAGAACTGCGTGACGTCACGGCGGGGTTAGAACTTGGGAGGGTGAAGATAAACAAGAAGGGATACATGAAAATGCCTTGGGGAAAAGGGTTCGAGAACAAAGCTGAAAGAGGATTTGAGCAAGGGGGAGCGTTAATGGTTATTTTTACGTATGAAAAATGGTAATTTTAATGTAATATAAACGGTATTTATAATGTATGATAAACGGTATTTATAATGTATTTTAAACGGTAATACATAAAAATGCCTTTGGGAAAAGGGTTCGAGAACAAAGCTGAAAGAGGATTTGAGCGAGAGGGGAGCGTTAATGGTTATTTTTACGTATGATAAATTGGTATTTTTAACGTAATAAAAACGGTTATTTTAATGTAAAATAAACAGTAATACATACGTATTTAAAACGGTATTTCTACATATGGTATGTTCATACACGGTAATTCATACGTATGATATACGGTATTTTTATATACCGTTTACTCATAACGGTATTATAACCGATGTATTACCGTTTATCGTATAACACATACGAAAATATAACGTATAAACGGTTTATCAACGGTTATAATACCGTATGTGTGTTACCTGGGTATGGTGAGGGCCCACTTTAGTTGAAATGTTAAAAAAAAAAAAAAGACTTCTAATAACTACCCTGAATAATCAACTTTTCTCAGACATTTTTTTCTTTCAAAATTTTTCTTAATCATTAAATTTGATACTATAATTACATGTAATTTGCATTTTAGTTAACCCATATAGATTGTAAAAAAGCTTTTTTTAATACATTTATGTTTTTAAAACGAATTATAATTTTCTATAACGACATTTGAGACCATTCCAGTAAGTTTTAGAAAAAGTGTTCCGAATTACGGAAAAACCCCTTATCCAGAATGCCTGAAGTCCCAAGCATTCCGGATAATAGATCCTGTACTGTATAACAAAAATTTTTATATAATAGAAGTTTGATATAGCGCAGTCCGATATACCATGAATTCAGGTATAATGTGGTGTGAAGAGTATGTCTTCCAGGGAAAATAAATCATTATAGTGCAATCACCGGCTTTTACTGTCTCATAGAAAAGTACTGTGGTGTTAGTAGTGGCCACTAAGACACCTTTCTTAGACAATTAATGTCTACAAAGGGCTGTAGCTCCAATGATTTCATTTGTGTTAAAAAAAAATTATATTTCATTGTACCTACTATATATGTTAATTTTACTACAAATGGCATGTTTTGCATTAGTTTCTATTCTCTCAAGCTAACAGTTATACCAATTGCTTAAACACATGATTTTCTATTTTTCCCAACAGTGTTATTCCAATTTCCTAACATGCATTTAATTTGTGTTTATTAGCAGAAATGCCAAAAACAAAGTTCGTCAGAAAGTGTAATTACACATATGGTATGCACCAAAATATATATTTATGCCTCGAAATTTGTCACCTTTTTCTATGAATTTTATTTTATAATTTAAAGTAATATTTTGGGTTTCAGCAGAAAGGTGCATTTTTATTTATGTTGCAACTCAAACTTGCATCTCATTAAGTTCAGTCAATGAGAATCTACTGAATAGTAAAATTTCTGTTTTAATATGCTTTAATTTTAGCATCTTAAAACAGAAATACTAAATACTTCTAATGAATATTTTAAATCAAAAGTTTAAATTTACTGTAAACCTATTTCTAATATTTATTTATGCAGAAAAAGAATCTTAAGTGTTTGAAGATAGGCATGCACATGAAACTGCAAGGAAAATTTCTAAATTATGGCATTCTTTGAAAATAGATTGAAAAATGAAGACTATTGCTATATAGAGAGAGTCTTTACAATCTAATGGACCATAATGTTCTTTAAGATAAAGTTTGCTCTGCTCATCTTAAAATAGTTTTGTTCACATCCATTTGATTTGTAAATTATTTTATTTTATACCTGATAGATTTTTGTGAGACATTTCAGGGTGCAGGATACAGAGTAAATCATGAAAAAAAAAATGTGATGTGGTGTAATGAATGATAAAAAAACTTCTTTATCTAAGCTTTAATCAACAAAAACTGTATTACAAGCATTTCAAATTAGATTAGAAATTTCAAAGGAGAAACCATAGAAACAGTTAGGGTTGTCAATTTAAAGCTTGCACAGTATTAGTTGCATAATTATCATGTTCACCCCCCCTGCTTCTATTGTTTCATCAGTTAGTTATATAATCTGATAAATAGGCTGGAGGCACCCTATGGTGAGAAGGATGGACTGAGGCATTATTTCAAGATTCATCTCTATTTTCTCTAGAGTTCATCCGTGGAGTATCTTGTTTTTCTGGACTGTTGGACAACTCAATGTTTTGCTGTAGAATTTGAGGTATAAAATGATTTTCCTCACAATTGTTAATTTTTTCATTAGGAGGGGTCAGAGAGGATTCTCCCTTCAGTGCTAGATATTGAGTTAAAACAGTAGTTTCTCTTCCATCCACAAGCCTAACATAAGCATAGTTAGGGTTTGCTTCAATGAGTTAGTTCACTTCATGCACGTGAGGATCATACTACTACGTACATGGTTTCTTATAAGTACAGGACCTGGTTGTGTTAGCCAGATAGGCATACTACAAACGTATGATCCTATAGGGTGCGAAAACATTCATTCATAAGCTATAGTGTTAGTTGCTGTGCACAAGAGGGAGAGTATGAAATGTAAAACAGGTTGTATCACTTCTTCCCACTATTTAGTTTTATTTCCATTAGATTTTAATGCCAGTTGAATGATTTTCCATATACAGTACGTCCCAGTGTATTAAGATTCACTGGACATATTTTGTGTATGAGATAGTCATTTTATGCTATGTATCAAATTTTGTAAGAATGTAAATTTTGTAAGAAGTATGAACTATATACTAACCCTGTAATCATGGATCCGGTGGATATAGCACCGAAGCAGTATACAAAAACACGATCTAAAAATGCTATCCAGACATTTCTAATCAAGAGCAGCCACTCCAGTGCTTTTTCATGGAGGCCTGAGGCACTTGATTCCCTTTTTCAAGTCTGTGGAGAATGATATCAATAGGTGAACTGATTGAAATGCAGAAAAATGGAATCTGACTCAAGCAAAGGGAACTATGATGAGGGAGATATCTTCGCCTTACTAAACTGTTGAACTCTACTTAAAGAATGGAATCCAGACAGCCACAATTTTCATAAACTGAGTGATGCTTGAACGAATTCAGTGAACGTGATTAAAACGATAATGAACACAGTGCCACACTGATGTCGACAGTTACATAAGATATTATCCTTTACAATTTACATGATTTTTGAGAAATTAATAAGTGAGATTGATAATTGAATATTTTATTCCTTGTCCACAAAGTATATGGGGAAAACCCACTAAAATAAAATGTTAATTTGATAAATATCTTTTAAGAAATTCTAAAAGGGACACTGAATAAGTTAATTAAAGAAAATGAGTTAAATATGTAAAAGAAATATATCAGTTTTTCTATGAATTGTATATAATTAAAAGAATTTGACAAATACTGCATATATTGAAAATAATTAATGTTAAAAATTGATATGAATGCATATGATAGGCAAATTTAGGCCTGAGATTGAATTTTCTATTGAAGAATTAAATACTGATTGTTCAAAACTAAAACTTGTGGATTCTTCAAAACTAAAATTTGTTAATTCTTCAAAAATAAAACTTTCTAATTCTTCAAAATAAAACTTGCTAATTCTTCAAATCTTGCTATTGATTTAAAACTTGCTAATTATTCAAAACTTGATAACTCTATTGAATTTGCTAACATAACTATTAAAATGCTGAATATAATTGAATGTTAAACAATAGGTTTTGAACACATAATTGAATTGTAAAGAATGAAATTTGATTATAATTGATTGGAAAATAATGAATTATGAACATACAATTAATGGAAAATAAGTGTTAACATATGAACGATTTGTATTACAATGGTAAATAGGTTTGTAATGACAAAACTTAAACATGTGAATTTATGGAAAATGATTAAAATAGCACATAAAAAGTTAGTTGATGACAATTTTGTATAAGAATGATGGATAAGAATATGATGATAAAGGAATTTATAATAATTTAAGAAATAAATGAATATGTGAAATTTTGTATAAAAATGTGTTAATGTTGTACATGAATAATTCATGGTAATAGTGTAAATAAATATGTGATCATAATATGGTATAAAATGAATTGGTAAGATTATCGTAAAGAAGGAATTGATAATATGGTGAATAAGGATTTGTCACAAAATTTTCTGCTGAAAGTAAAATTGTGAAGAAGATATCGCTTAACAATGAAAAATAATTAAGGGTTACAATTTTATTGATATTAATAATTATGAATTTTATAAGAATGTTTATTTAAAACTAATTATTGAAAAATATTGATTATTTATTGAACACAAAATGTTTTATTTACATTGCAATAAGCAATCTTGAGTTAACTCAAAGAGTAAAGCCATGGTAAAGAAAGATATGACGATGATCAATAAATGATAAATGAAGAAAGTGAATCGAAGTAATGTGTAAAAAAAAAAAATTTTTTTGAGGTGAAGTGATATTTGATATTTGAGAATTTGAAAGTAAATAAGAAATATAATTGACGAATTAGTCAAACAGTGTTAAGTGAATTATGTTGATGTGTATAAAGTACTATAAATAAGTATAAAATGTTTGTGAAAGTAAATTGTAGAAAAAAATTGTAAAATTGAAATTGATCGAAATTAACCATATGTATATTGAATTGATATGTATAATAATGATGTATAACGATTGTTTAATAATGGAGAACAGATAATGAATGATACAATTGTACAAATACCTGTAAGTAATGACATATGCTGATTCAGTAATGGAATTCAATGAATACTTTAACTAGTGTAAAATTTTTTGAGTTTATTTCAAGATAGATATGTCATTCGGACTCAGAGAGAGGAGATTGGATGAGCAAAGTGTTTGTACTATAATGATGCGTAGGTGATAGAAATTGAAAGGTGAGTTTTTCCTAATTCTTTGTGGACTAGGAGGATTATGTCGCAGTGTATTAAGATTCACTGGTCATATTTTGTGTATGAGATAGTCATTTTATGCTACGTATCAAATTTTGTAAGAAATGGATGAAAATGGAAGACTTTATTTTTTATGGCACTTGCTACAAGATTTTACTTGTGACCTTTGAGAAACAAACTTTCCCATGAACCAAGAAAGATAATTGCACCTGGACAATCTTTAGATCACTGGCATGAATTCCAGATGTTACTGTAATGGCAAAAAGGGACCAATGTAACAGTAATACAAAAGAGGAGAATTTTGACTGTCACGAGCACAATACAGAATAGATGCTCAAAAGTCAAGTGTGACATTTACAGCCATTTCAAGTGACATCTTACAGAATTTAATGTCACTGTATACGCCTACTTATTGATACCAAGACACTGGATCAGCAAAATACAAAAGGCGCAAGAATCATTTTGAACAATTTTATGGCAAGCGAGTAGAATTTACTGCTAGAAATGACACCCACATATGAAAAGAAACAGTGAAGACCCAACGGGCACTAGCCTTCTGTTTCTTTTTTAATTGTCCGGGGAACCTCACATAACGCCATGGGGAAAGAAGTTACATGAACACGTGATGGTGCAAATGCAGCTGGTCGTGGAGTGATACTGTAGGATCATATGGACCTAGTCATTCCTGTATCCATGGGCAAAAGAACATGAGATAGTACAGGACTTTTTTCTTTCAAAAGACTTGGAACGAAGATCTCAATAGACTCGGGGCTTCAGCTCCGGGCTCCTGAGAAATTTAGGAGCTTTTCATCGACACTTTTCCGGGCAGCAGGCACACTGAGCAGACGTGGAAAATTGAGCTCAGCACTGATGTATCCGTAACTCAGGACATTTTTCATGCGTAATGGAGCAGCAGACTATGAGTGAGTTCTACTGAGACCAACTGTATGAACCATATACTAATCCTGTAATCATGGATCCAGAGGATATAGCACTGAAGCAGTATACGAAAACAAGATCTAAAAATGCTATACAGACATTTCTAATCAAGGGCAGCCACTCCAGTGCTTTTTCATGGAGGCTTGAGGCACTTGATTCCCTTTTTCAAGTCTGTGGAGAATGACATCAATAGGTGAACTGATTGAAATGCAGAAAAATGGAATTTGACTCAAGCAAAGGGAACTATGATGTGGCAGATATCTTCACCTTACTAAACTGTTGAACTCTACTTAAAGAATGGAATCCAGACAGCCACAATTTTCATAAACTGAGTGACGTTTGAATGAATTCAGTGAACGTGATTAAAACAACATAGTGCCACACTGATGCCGACAGTTACATAAGTGAATTATCCTTTACAATTTACATGATTTTTGAGAAATTAATAAGTGAGATTGATAATTGAATATTTTAGTCCTTGTCCACAAAGTTTATGGGAAAATCCACTAAAATAAAATGTTAATTTGATAAATATCTTTTAAGAAATTCTAAAAGGGACACTGAATAAGTTAATTAAAGAAAATGAGTTAAATATGTAAAAGAAATATATCAGTTTTTCTATTAATTGTATATAATTTAAAGAATTTGACAAATACTGCATATATTGAAAATAATTAATGTTAAAAATTGATATGAATGCATATGATAGGCAAATTTAGGCCTGAGATTGAATTTTCCATTGAAGAATTAAATACTGATTGAGTTGCAACAAATGATTATAAATATTAACCAAGACATGACCTTATTATAATAAAATCTTTTTTTAGAAATTGTGATTTATAAGTGCGATTTACGGCATGCCCTTTTATAAGTATTGATTTTCTTCCACACGAGAAGCCAGCATCACTGACTTATATACCATTAAGGTGATTTATAAATATATGGTGAGGTAATTGGGTTTAGCTTTAATTTTAATTATTCAATATTGCAGACTAATAAACTGATTAGTCACCCTTCCAATGTGGAATTCCTTTCTTTTGATAATTGATTTTAGCATACAAGCCCAATTGCCTTACTAAGATGGGGGGGGGGGATTCATTAAGAATCCCCTTCCCATACAGTACAACCTCGAAAATCTGGACATTTTCCAAATTTTCAAGGTTTCTTTTCTTTTTTTACACTATTGGACTGACGAAGTTGCGGATTTAAAACAACAGGGTAAGATAATTTATATGGAATTATATTTTATAAACAAATACCATATTTTCCAGTTGACTTTCTGAACCCCGAAATGAGATGAAAGCTTAGGGTTGATATATACACTGGATATAAATATGGATGGCCATAGATCGGCTCATGGTTGGAGCATGAATTATGTTGTTAGCATTAACCCCCCTTCCCCTTATGCAAGTCATGATTATTTTGCATCAAATATACATCGTTATTTAAATACTGATATTTCATTATCAAAATTTCCTTTTCTTATTATTTAAAAAGACATTTTTCTGAAACAATGTAAATTTTAATATTAATCAATTTAAAACATTTTCGTATTTTGATTAAATCTAAAAATCCCGAGAATTTGTATTAACGCTCACGGAAACTTATTTTGTTTACTTCGTAGTATGAATCCCATTCTTAAGTGTATTCTATTTTGTCTCCAGAATCCCCTCCCCCTCCAATATCTAAGGAATTTTTTATTCTTGTCAAACCTCCTGTCAGCTTGAAATCCACTGTATATTTTGCCCTTATTGTTCAGAAAGTTATATTTACACATTACAAATATCAGATAAATAACTAAATAATGTTGTATCGTACAGAACCAAGTAACAAGGTCATTAACACACTAACCTCTCAAAGGAGTCAGCTGCATTTATGATTACGAACTAAGCAAATTCCTTTCTTCGCCTTCCCTGCCCTACCACATCTTGGTGGAGCTGCAGCTTCGTAATGACTCATCATATTTTAGAAAAATCATTGAGAGGAGAGATACTTTTCTTTTTTAGAAAATATATTTATTTTATCTACTGCGATATTTTTACATATCTAACTATTACTAATAAAGTTTTTCCTTTTTTCAGAGTCATAAGCCAGATGCTAGAAAATACATAAAACTTTTGAGTTCTTACTTTTTGTTTTTCATTCCGTTAAAAGCGAAATGAAGTTAACGGAATGAAAAACAAAATGAAACGATGATTCAAATATATAGCAATGGTTCAAATATATTGGTAAAATAGCTAATCCTCGCACTTCATTAAATCTCGACAAAGCCGATATAACGAAAGTTCTGCAATGTGATGAGGATGCACCAATTGTAAATAAATTGATTTATGGTGAAATTCGCAATATGCTATTAAATAAAAAAGAGCGAAGTAGTGATGATAAGTGTGGAGAAGGAAAAATACCCATTGATAATCTTGCATTGAAATAAAACAATCAATCATACAATTAAAAGGTCTTAAACAAAGAAGCTTTATAACCGAGCAGAAATAATGTCAATCTACGGGATAAAAAAATTGCTTTCCTATAAACCAAAATTAATGAAACAACAAACATTAATTCAAATATTTAAGCAAAATTATAAAATGTAATTTTATCATTTTGTTTCGTTCACACATTAATACGTATATTTTCTTTTAGAAATTTCTTTTGCCCCATTTTTTGTATTAACTCCCCCATTTTACTAGAATGACGGATATTTTGAACTACCCATTGCCCCATTTTACTAGAATGACGGATATTTTGAACTACCTAGAATGATGGGCAGCGGTTAATTTGACCAATATAGAGAAATCGTTGATTGCCATAGAAAAATAGATCGTTGCTTTGTTCTCTTATTATAAAACCTAGAATAATTTTCTTCTGTGTTTTCAATAACTTTAAGAAAATAAGAAAAGTCATAAAATTTCAATGGGCTGCGGATTAGCCGTTTTGGAGGAATCGTTTCTCAAAGTAGTTATGTGGTCAAAATGACCACTTCCATCGTTCTAGTGTTATATAATATGTTTTAATTGATTAACTTAATTTTTATCATTTTTAAACTAAAAATAGTGCTTTAAAGTGTATTTAGTTAATATTAAGTTTGAATTTTATTCAAACTCTTTAATCTGGAAAAATTGAAAATCCAGAATTGACAAAATCCCAATGAGTCCAGATTTTCAAGGTTGTACTGTAATACCATTTTACCTTTCATTCAGGTCTCTTGACATAAAAGATGATCCTCTATCCGGGTGTACATATGCTGACATTCCAATAATTGAGAAAAAGTTTCTTAAACGGGTTATTACAGTAGCTGCTGACAGATCAGAGTACGGAATGGAAAAAGGAAATCTTGAAAATTCATCAGCTATAGTAAAAAGGTAGCATTCCTTTCACTATCCAGGTTCCTGGATATCATTGGCAGAAGACCTTTAAAATCCACATTTAATCTTTTGAACAGAGAGATTGCTCTTTGATGAATTCTCCTTCACTTTTTACAAATCTTGGCTTTAACTCACTGCAAACTGAGAATGAATTTGTGACTCACTTTTGCATCATCAAGAAAAGGGTTTTATAACCTTTTCAAAGTCATGGAGCACGCTTGATTATGAGAAAAAATAGTGGAACACCAAAATCATTAAAGTCATAAGACTAACAATAGAAATATATATGAATATACTCTTTATTAAACATTATAGAATACAGAGAACATAATAGTAAAAATTAAAGCATTAAAATATTATATTTGTAAAAACTGTAACTAAAATAACTCAAATGGAATTTCTCTAAATCAATTATTAATGTGATACTTAATTTTGAGCATTGTGCAGATTTCAGGAATATTAGGTTTAATATGTGATATAGCTATCCTCATTTCTTCATTTATATTAGTAAGTCTTACATGCGTTTTTAACACTTTACAACATAGTTGAAAAATGTCTATGACTTTGTTCATTCTGTATGTCTGTCTGTCGGTTCGCATGATACCTGCCGTAAAAATGACTTTATCAAAATGAAATTTTAGTATGTTGTTCAGACGATCTGTGGGACCTATGGCAATATAAATGAATAGTATCACCCAATTAGTTTTGGAGTGAATCCGGGTTGAAAAAATGAAATACATTGAACCCTATGGTACCTAATTTTTCAAACATTTTTTAAGCGAATTTAAAATTCACAAATTGCTTCGAAAATTTTAGGTAATATTCAACTTGTTCCATAAAATATATAAAAAAAAATTCAGCGAAATATATTCAGTAGCTTTTTAAATAAAAATTAAAATAATAATAGCACCTCTTATATGAATTATTCTATCTGTCTGTCTGTCTGTCTGTCCGTTAGCACGATAACTGCAGTAAAAATGACTTAATCAAAATAAAATTTTAGTATGTTGTTCAGACGGTCTGTGGGACATATGGGAATGTAAATGAATAATATCCCTCAATTAGTTTTGGATTGAATCTGGGTTGAAAAAATGAAATACATTGAAACCTATGGGACCTAATTTTTCAAATATTTTTTAAGCAAATTTAAAATTCACAAATTGCTTCGAAAGTTTTAGGAAATATTCAAATAATCCCATAAAATATATAAAAATTTTTTAAGCAAAATATGTTTTGTAGTTTTTTAAATAAAAATTAAAATAATAATTACACCATATAATATGAAGCGATCACATGACTCACTTCAAAATAAAATATGGCATCCATCTTTTTTCTTAGAGTATAAATTGTGAGTTTTAAAGTTCTTTTAAAATTTCTATTTTGTGTTGCATCTGTCCTAAAACTGCTTTATTTTTGCATAATTTTTGTGCATCTATAGTCTGCGCCAACACAATTACAATATTTTTTAGTTTAAATGATCATCAAACTTTGATTATTTCTACAACAAAGCCTAATTTTAATGGATGCAGAATGTAAACAAGTGATTGTAAACATGAGTTGTATAAAAATTGCTGAATTTTTTCAAGCAAAATTATTTAACTCTGGAGTCTGGAATAAAAGTGTATGAATGAAATATTCACTGCTTTTACACAGAGAACCAAATGATTTACATTTTGATGACATCATTTGAAAAGTTCATTTTTCCGATGAAGTTTTCAAGTAAAATAAATTATCATAGCTCTGTGATAATTAAAAAAACATCACCGCTGAATGTATCGCATTTTGCATTTCAGTTGGAAAGTGTTTCATAATCAATGTTTTATGCATGATTGATCTTTCTTGTTTAGTTTTTATATTGGTTGTCACTGGTTTTTATATTGGAGCTCATACAAATATGATGTTGAAAGCAGTAACAAAATTTTCAGTGCCCACGTGGAGAGAGCTGGATATTTGATTTGAACAAAATTCCAAAATTCCTCAAGAGTTATTTCAGAATTTCATTTAATGTTTTCTCGATGTACAGACAACTTGATGTATTAACTATGTCAAATGGATTTCATATCCAGTTATTATTTTCCATGTTTAAAGAAAAATCTTTACTTCCAATAGTGTTAAATGTTCTTTTATAATGGAAATAATTCTCTTTAAATTTTTATTATGAAGCAAAACAAACATATCTACTGTATTTTTTCCCTGATATGGAAATTTTCCAAATAAATCCTTTTTCTGAAATTATGCTAATTTGTCAGTGAATGTCCAAATATTTTCATTTTTTCTTTGGATACTTGTATTAACGCTATTCAGGTAATTAAGAATATCAGTTAAATATGCCATTTTAGTACACCAAATATCATTTTAAAAACAATTTACAAAAGCATATAGATCTTTATTTTGAAAAAAGGCTGACAATTCTTTCAAACAAAAATTCCTGAGATTCCATATATATGCAAAGTTTAAAAAAAAAACATGTTTTTACAGGTCTTGAGTTGGTGTAATTTACTATATTTACAACTTGATTTAGTACAGGCTTTAATGTTGCTGGTAATGGTTTTTAAACTAGGGTTTCTCTGTGCAAAAAACAGTGGTAGGTAGATATAATATTTGAGTTTTTTTGTCTTTGAAAGGGGATCAAAGGGGAAAACAAATCCTTTAATAGAGCCTACTATTGATGGAGCACTGTCCGTATAAATTCTTAAAAAATTATGAGAATCACAATTGACCATATATTCAACACCGCTCATGAAACCGCAGCCTCTTACACCACCCCAAAATATCTACTCCCTTAGGACAAAATGAGTGGTTCCTTATCCATTACATTTCAACCGCAAAATAGAGTCCAAGAGCTTGCTACAGCCTGCAAGATTTGTTCTAAAAAGCAAAGACATGCTTCATATAAAACATTTACAATTAATGATCAGATAGGTTAATTGTTTTTTGTTTTTTTGGTGGGTGGGGGGGTGGGGGTGGGGTGATCTGTAATATTTTATGCAGGTGCTGAAAAAAATGAACGATGGATGACAAGTCACTTTCTGTATATCATAATATAAAAATCGGAAAGGACGCACAAAAGATATACAGGGTGTCCAGTGCTATCGGTGCTCAATGGCTATTTCCTCAACCGTTAGTCACAGAGATATACTTCTAATTGCAAAAATGTTTTAAATTTTAAAATTTATTATCTTAGGAACAGTTTAAATCAATAAATGCATTTCTGAAAGAAATACGAAATATAAATTTTTATACAGTCCCCTGGTCCTACCAATTATATACCAAAAAATCTTCCTTTTACGACCAAAATTCACCGGGTTATGAAGCATTAGACTTAAGTCACTTTTCCATACATAAAAATGTCCCATTTCAGGCAACCAATCAATCAGGGACCGTATTGACCATTTCTCAGCACAAAAAGTACTCCAACTTTAAACAGCTATAAGTCAGTCAATTTTGGTCATAAAAGGATGATTTTTTTAAATTTTGCATAAAATTGTATGAGCATGATTTTCCTAAATATAATTGGTAGGACCAGGGACTGTATAAAAATTTATATTTTGTATTTCTTTCAGAAATGCATTTATTGATTTAAACTGTTTCTAAGATAATAGGTTATAAAATTTAAAACATTTTTGCAATTGGAAGCATATCTCTGTGACAAACGGTTGAGGAAATAGCCATTGGGCACCGACAGCACTGGACACCATGTATATTTTAAAATTCATTAAAATGTTTCTACTCACTGTATGGGCTCTGTTCAAAATTTGTTTAATAAAGAATTTTTTGATCTTTCCAATGGTGTCAAGATGAAAATTCTGTAATAATATGTTAGGTCTCTAAGGAAACAACCTGTGTGAATGGACTAAAACATAAAATAACTAAGAAACTAATTCAAAAATTAAAAAAATAACACTAAAGTGCATATATTCAGGTCCTCAAGTACTGTGTACTAAATTTCATGACCGTATGATACTTATATTTATCACCCCCCCCCCCCACACACACACACACACACACTTACAAGCACACATGTCTTCCTTTATTATGTAAGATTAACTTTGCACCCCACAATGTCAGAGATCATAGAAGAATTAGCCATTGATATTGTCTCAAAATATGGCTTTACATATATCAGGGTTCATGTCCATTTTTTAAAATGAAATTTCCTGAGTTCTCCATGTTATCTTCATCAAAATTCCAGGTACTGCGTACTACTATTTTAACACCAATTTCAAAACAAAATTTTAAATTTAACTGATATTTACCGTGAATACGTGACAATGAGAAAAAGAAATATCAAAATAACTCAAAATTTCCTATATTTGTATACAATTTTATCTGCATATGCTGTATAGCCACGAAAATCTGGACTTTGCCAATTTCAGATTTTAGAATTTTCCGGATTATAGAGTTTGGATAAAATTCAAACTTAATATCAACTACATACACTATAAAATATTATTTTTAGTAAAAACAATGACAAAAAGTCAAGATAACCCATTAAAAATATTATTTAATACAAAAAAAATGGAACAAAAGAAATTTTAAGAAAAAATATACATATACAAGAAATAAAAAGGTAAAGAAAAATAAAGTTTACATTTTCCCATTTTGTTTAAACATTTGAACTAATATTTGTTGTTTCATTAATTTTGGTTTGTGGGAAAGCAGTTTTTCTTCAATCCAATAGGTAGATGGGTATTATTTCCTATTTGGTTACGAAGTTTCTTTGTTCAAGAACTTAAATTGCATGATGGACTGCATATTTGTACATGATTATCAACAGGTATTTTTTTTAGCATAAGTCGACCCCTCCCCCTACACACACACACACACACACCTTAATTCGTGGGCGAAATGTCTCCATATTTTTACTTTCTCATACTATAGAATAGAGAAAGTATTGTTTTCACGAATATTTTCTATTTCAAGATTTTGATGCCAATACATGTTTTAGAATTTGCTGAACAGATTTTGACTAGTTTAGAGTAATATCCATTTGCAGTCGATTGCTAGAGTATACAATAGCTGCCATAAATATCGATAAATTTTCACGAAACTTTATATCTGGCTTTGTTATTAAAAAATCTAGAACTAGATAAAATTTTTGAAATTCGAGTGAAATTCCATATTTTCTATGGCAGCATAAGAAGTTTACATAATCATGCATCAAAGGGATTATTTATGACTCAATGATCACAAAACTTCAATCATTATAGTGATGCTACTCTGCTGATGAAGAGTTCAGGTTTTAAAACTTTTTAAATAGTCAGGTTAAGAAATGGAATATATATGCCCTTTAATACAAGAATGCATATACATAAAATTATTTAATATGCATTAATATACAAACAGAGTTGGACAAAATACATTGAAAATGTATTTTCGATACAAAATACATAGATCATAAAATAGAAAATACAAAATACTTTTTAAATTTAAAATTCAAAATACAAAATATGTGTATTTTCAAAATACATTCAAAATACAAAATACATTTAAAAAATTAAATGTATTGGGCTGGAATGAATTTTGTATTATGGACTGGAATGAATTTATTATGGGTTGGAATGTATTGGGCTGTGTATTGGGCTGGAATGAATTTTCAATACAATATTTGTTTATACATTTTATTGGAAACATACCTTATATTTGTTAAATATTTACATTGGAATTTTAAAAGGATTAGAATGTATTGAACAAGTATGACTTAAAAGCTATGATTCTAAAACTCTTTGAAATTTTATATCTCCATTGTAATAAAGTGAAAATAAATGAATCAATGGAAAAACATATTTTATATAACTGACAGATATAATAAACAAGAAAGATCAATCATGCATAAAGCATTGATAACAAAACACTTTCCAACTGCAATGCAATTTTATTTAAACATCTCTAAAATGCAATACATTCAGTAGTAATATTTTTAAAATTATCACAGAACTACAATAATTTATTATATTTGAAAACTTCAAACTTCATCAGAAAAAACAAGAAAGATCAATCATGCATAAAGCATTGATTATGAAACACTTTCCAACTTCAATGCAATTTCATTTAAACATCTCTAAAATGCGATACATTTCTCGGTAATATTTCAAAAATTATCGCAATACTACATTAATTTATTATATTTGAAAAGTTAAAACTTCATCGAAAAAAATGAACTTCATTCAAATGACGGCATTGAAATGTTAATTGTTTGGTTTAAACATCTCTAAAATGTGATACATTCCTCAGTAATGTTCTTAAAATTATCATAATACTACAATAATTTATTATATTTGAAAACTTCATCGAAAACAAATACATTTTATTCAAATGACGCCATAAATATAACACGCCTGGCTCTCTCTATAAAAGCAGATTTTCATTCATAAACATTTTTCCATTCATTTCATTCATCACAATACTTTAATAATTTATTTTATTTAAAAACTTAAGACCATGGAGCTACAAGTAATTAAACTCTATGCTTAAAACTTCATCGAAAAAATTGCCCTTCTCTCTCTAAAATCAATGAATATTTCATTCATATCAGGTATGCAGACTCCATGAGCTAAATAATTTTGCATTAAAGAAATGCAGCAATTCTTATGCAACTCATTCTACATCTTTTGGTGTTTACATTCTCCCTAAGTGAAAATTAGGCTTCGTTTTAGAAATAATCAAATTTGGAAAATCATTTAAACTCAAATATATTGTAATTGCATTGTTTTGGTATCTAGATGCACAGAATTTAAGCAAAAATAAAGCAGTTTTAGGACGGATACAACACTCAATATGATTTAAAAAGAACTTAAAATCACGATTTTGAGACAAGATGGATGCCATATATCCTTTTGAAGTGGGCCATGTGATCTCTTCATATAAGAGGTGTAATTACTTTTAATTTTTATTTAAAAAACTGCTGAATATATTTTGTCGAAATTTTTTTTATATATTTTTATGGGATAATTTAAATATTTCTTAAAATTTTCGAAGCAATTTGTGAATTTTAAATCCGCTTAAAAAATGCCTGAAAAATTAGGTCCTACGGGGTTCAATGTATTTCATTTTTTCAACCCGGGTTCAATCCAAAACTAATTGGGTGATATCATGCATTTATATTCCCATAGGTCCCATAGACCCTCTGCACAACATACTAAAATTTCATTTTGATAAATTCATTTTTACGGCAGTTATCGTGTTAACGGACAGATAGACAGAATGAACAAAGTCATAAACACTTTTCAACTTTGTAAAATGTTAAACAAGAAAGATCAATCATGCTTAAAGCATTGATTATGAAACACTTTCCAACTTCAATGCAATTTTATTTAAACATGTCTAAAATGCAATACATTCCTCGGTAATATTTTAAAACTTATCACAATACTACATTAATTTATTATATTTGAAAACTTAAACCTTCATCGAAAAAAATGAACTTCATTCAAATGACGGCATTAAAATACAAATTGCCTGGTTTAAATATCTCTAAAATGCAATACATTCCCCGGTAATATTTTTAAAACTATCATAATACTACAATAATTTATTATATTTGAAAACTTCATCGAAAACAAATACATTTTATTCAAATGACGCCATAAATATAACACGCCTAGCTCTCTCTATAAAAGCAGATTTTCATTCATAACATTTTTCCATTCATTTCATTCATCACAATACTATAATAATTTATTTTATTTAAAAATTAAGATTATGGAGCTACAAGTAATTAAACTCTATGCGTAAAACTTCTTCGAAAAATATCGTCCTTCTCTTTGTAAAATCAATGACTATTTCATTCATATCAGCTATGCAGACTCCATGAACTAAATGATTTTGTGTTAAAGAAATATAGCAATTCTAATACAACTCATTCTACATATTTTGCTGTTTACATTTTACATAGGTGAAACATAGGCTTCGTTGTAGAAATAATCAAATTTGGATGAACATTTAAACTCAAATATATTGTAATTGCATTGTTTCAGTATAGATGCACAGAATTTAAGCAAAAATAAAGTGGCTTTAGGATGGATACAACACTCAATATGAATTATAAAGAACTTTAAAAATCACGATTTTGAGACAAGATGGATGCCATATATCATTTTGAAGTGGGTCATGTAATCTTTTCATATCATGGTCACGTGATCGCTTCATATAAGAGGTGCTATTATTATTTTAATTTTTATTTAAAAAGCTACTGAATATATTTCGCTGAATTTTTTTTTATATATTTTATGGAACAAGTTGAATATTACCTAAAATTTTCGAAGCAATTTGTGAATTTTAAATCCGCTTAAAAAATGTTTGAAAAATTAGGTCCCATAGGGCTCAATGTACTTCATTTTTTCAACCCGGGTTCAATCCAAAACTAATTGGGTGATATTATTCATTTATATTCCCATAGATCCAACAGACTGTCTGAACAACATACTAAAATTTCATTTTGATTAAGTTATTTTTACGGCAGTTATCGTGCTAACGGACAGACAGACAGACAGACAGATAGAATAAACAAAGTCATAAACACTTTTCAACTTTGCTGTAAAGTGTTAAAAATGAATTTTATTCAAATGATGTCATCGAAATATAAATCGTCTGGTAAAAGCAGTGAATATTTCATTCATACATATTTATTCCATTCCTTTCATTCAGCGATGATATTTTAAAAAATATCACAATACTATAATAATTTATTTTACTTAAAAACTTAAAACCATAGAGAGAGAGGTAAAAGTACTTTCTAACTCCATGCTTAAAACTTCATCAAAAAAGGCAATGCTACATCATCTGCTTCTCTATGTAAAATCAAAAAACTTTTCATATCACTTATATTCCAAACTCTAGAGCTAAATAATTTTGCTTTAAAAAAAATTCAGCAATTCTTATACAACTCATCTTAAAGTTTGATGTGTTTACATTTTGCATATGTTAAAATTAGGCTTCGTTGTAGAAATAATCAAAGTTTGACTATCATTTAAACTCAAAAACATTGTAATTACGTTGGCGCAGAATTTAGATACACATAAATTATGGAAAAATAAAGCGGTTTTAGGACAGAGGCAACACAAAATATAAATTAAAAGAACTTTAAATATCACGATTTTTACTCTGGGAAAAAAGATCGATGCCCAATTTTATTTTGAAGTGGGTCATGTAATCTCTTCATATAATATGGGTGTAATTATTTTAATTTTTATTTAAAACACTGCCGAACATATTTTGCTGAAATTTTTTTTATATATTTTATGGGATAATTTGAATATTTCCTAAAACTTTCAAAACAATTTGTGAATTTTAAATTTGTTTAAAAAATGTTTGAAATAGGGTTCAATGTATTTCATTTTTTCAACCTGGGTTCAATCCAAAACCAATTGGTTGATATTAGTCATTTACATTCCCATATGCCCCACTGACTGTCCTAACAACATACTAAAATTTCATTTTGATAAAGTCATTTTTGGGTCAGTTATCGTACGAACGAACAGACAGACAGACAGAATGTACAAAGTCATAAATATCTTTCAAATATGGTGTAAAGTGTTAAAAATAAGAAATGTATGAATAAACCTTCATATGGTGACAAATGGTTTATATACTTCATTTTGAACAGAACCATTAAGCATTTTAATTCTCTTTTGCATACATATTTTAGAAATCGAAACCCACAGTGAGGAATATAAGGAATATAATACCATCCAAATCCTAACTCCTCTAGATTTCATTTCTGAATCCATATCAATCACCATCTAAGCTGTATGTATAGCTAATCCTTAGAAATAAATGTTTTAAGGAAATTTTATCAACCGTTAGTGAAAATACAAAATCATAAACAGTAGTGAACCTCCAATCTCCTCCTGAATTTAATGTTGAATTCATCTCAGGCATCATCACAGCTCTATCTATCTTGAGAAATAATAAAGTTCCAAGATAATTTCTTGAAGCGGAAGTGGAGATCCTTAGTGAACCTCCCACCCACTCCTGAATTGGATGCTGAATTCATATCAGTCATCATCTAAGCTATGTTTTATTGCAGATTTCAAGAATTAGATATTTCAATAAAATATAAATTTTTGAATCCGAAGTGACATCAGCAGAACCAGAAGTGGAAATCTCCTGTGAGTCTCTTAACCCCCTAATTTAATACCGAATCCATACGAATCTCTACCAATGGGAAATTCTGAAAAATATATCTTTTAAATCAAATTTTGGAACCAGACGGAAAAATAAAACAGAAATGAAAATTCTTAGTGAACCACCCTTCCTCCTCCAGAATTTGATGCGCAGAATCCATGTCAATTATCATCTAAGCTCTACCTACAGTCAATTTTGAAATATATGTGTTTCAAGTAAAAGTAAAATTTAGAACCGGAAGTGGAAATCCTTAGTGATCCCGTACCCCCTTCGGAATATAATGCTAACTCCAAATTAGTCATATGAGCTCTATCCATAGCAGATCTAAAAGGTTTCAAGGAAACATTTTCCTAAAAAGCAATAATGTGACATTTTCTTTTTGGCCTCCAATAAAACGTATTGCATAATACAGCACAACCTCGATTAAACTAATGCCAAGAGACTAACAAAAATGCTTGTTAAATCAAAGTACTACTGCAGAAAACTAAAATCTTAACTTTAGAAACAGTTTAAAATGTATTGTATCTTCAAAAGTCCCCTTAAAACTGCACATTTTGGTTTGCATATAATTAGCATTTCGACTTAACTTTTCCATTATCCTCAATAGGTATCACTTTAAAACATTTTTCGATCAAATACTACACACCGTGCACATCCCGGACGGTCTGGGTTTCAACAACAACAACACCATGCACATCCCAACCACTCAAACAGCTGCTCATACCTCAGGATGATTCGAGTGGTCTGGGTTTTCGACGCCGTGCACATCATAATCCATTAATTCCCTTCATACATTTTCATCACTAATAGTATCTTCCATCATTTCTCATGTGTTTGCAATAACTAACTGCACTGCATCTCTTTAATTCACTTAAAATAAAAAAGAAAGAAATCCAATGCATAGCAAAGCTCAGATTGCCTATGTTTCTCTTTTCAAAGAATGTTACTTCAAGCTCTCTTCTTGACCCTTTTCTTTATATACAGACAGAAAGCAGCCATGTACCAAACAAAGGCATTACATAAATGAACATATTCTATAAAGTACACATTTACAATAACAAATTATATTTTTCAGAGGCCACCACAAATGCTAAACATCCCATTAATTAGTCTTGATCAAAAGTATTAGACACCCTACGGAAATCCATTTATTTTAAACTACTAATGTGTTGGAAAAAAATAAAAATGCAGATATTCAAAATAATCATTTTTTTATTGAAATTTATCAATATTTCGTTGGACCTCCTTTCGCCTTTATGGCGGCATTAATTCTTTTAGGCATACAGAATCTGCTGCATTCCTCTCTAGGTATCTTCTTTCTTTCCTCTTGCAATATGAATTTTATGGTTGTTTTTGAAGTAATGGAATGCTTCCTGATCTTGCGTTTGAGAAAAGCCCACAGCTGTTCAATGGGGTTGAAGTCTGGAGACTGTGGAGAAGAATGCAAAAGATGTACACCATTTTCACTGAACCACTTCATTAGTCACAGAAGATGTGTGACATGTTGCATTATCTTGTTGGAGTCTAACCCCATCCATGTTTGTATCCCTGAAAATTCATGAAAAAGATGCTTACAGTGTTGTTTCTAGTATATTTATGTACGTCAAAGAGTTCATTCGTCTCTCACAGATGTACATTCCGCCATTCGTCGGATGTACATTCCGACCATCGGCTGCCATGCATCTCCAAATCATTATGGTGCCACCACCATGTTTCACAGTGGGCACTATGCACTCTTTCTTATATTCCTCACTCACACGTCTCATCACATAAGACACACCAGGTGTTCCAAATACCTATAGTATTGAAATTATTTTATTAACATCCTAAAGAGCTTTACAAAAAAAAGTTGTTACATATTAACAATTTCACACTCGTTTTAAATAAAAGCAAGTGAAATGAAACATACCTGAACGTTTGATTCATCAGAACACAGAACTTTTGCCCAATCTTCTTCAGTAAAGTGACAATGTTTAAGAGAGCCCATTCCAACCTTTTCTTTTTGTTTATTTCAGAAATATATGGCTTCTTCCTGGTCTTGCAGCCTATAAATCCAGCTTCTACAAGCCATATTCTAGTGGTTGAAGCAGAGATTTTTTTTCCTGTTGCCTCTGACAAATCAGCAGCTAATTGAAATGAAGATTTTCTACAATGTTTTAATGCAAATCATTTCAAAAGTCGGTCATCCCTAGGTGTAGTGATCCTTTTTCTCCCACTTCTTCGATGATTTAAATGACTACCAGTATTCTTAAGACGTTTAATAGTGTATTGCACCGCGCATCTCAAACATTTTGTTGGCTATTATAAATTTGTGATTGAAGAAAAACGATAGAAGATGATATGCTCATGCATATAACCTGTCAGGATGCACAGGCGTTAAAGATTTAATGGTTCTCAGTTAAGGAGACCATGTTGTTCCGTGTTGTGGACTTTATGCAGTGTTAATCCGTGAAGTTTAAAGCTTTTGCCATAGCGTGTGACCAGCTATAGGTGGCATCGGGAAATGCACGTTATTACGTAAGTTTGAAAAGTTTTATTCTACTTACTCGTGTAAAGATTGCTTAAACCAAGAATGTGTCTAAGTGTGGAACTTTTTCTGAAACCTTACGAATGAGCTTGAGAGCTCATGTTTTTGTATATAGTATGCTTTGATTTGTTTTACATTGCCATAAATATATTGTAAGCAAATGCAATGGATTCGCTTCTTAAATAAAAGTGATTTGAACCAAATTGGAACTGTTATTTTCAACACCTCTACAGTTAGTTGTAACTTCCATTTTGACATTGTTATCACTGCTACCTCTGCTTAAATTCCAGCGAAGATTTTCAATTTCGTACCTCATCAATTTTTATAACCAGAAGGTTTATGACCTTGACGTCTTTTCATCCACCGGTAACGCTGTTCGGTCTACAAATCCGAAACAGCCCTCTCCTTTCAGAGCGAATGAAATTTCATTTCTCCATGTGACGTAATTGTCTCTTGTCAATGCACTAATTTTATTTGCCTCCATGGCAAGGTGGTCTTTTGGAACTGAACTGAACAGTTTTTGTTTATGCTTTCATCGACATGCAAATGGCGCTGTCCACGGCCCCCGTTGACAGGATTCTCTGCTTCTTTATGGAACACTAACACTTCTAAATTATATTTTTAACGTTGTTATGGGGGAGCTATGGCCCATAACCTGTTGGCTATTATAAATTTGTGATTGAAGAAAAATGATAGAAGACGATATGCTCATGCATATAACCTGTCAGGATGCACAGGATAAACCTTCTGGTTATAAAAATTGATGAGGCACAAAATTGAAAATCTTCGCTGGAATTTAAGCAGAGGTAGCAGTGATAACAACGCCAAAATGGAAGTTGTAAAAAAATACAACTAACTGTAGAGGTGTTGAAAATAATAGTTCCAATTTGGTTCAAATCACTTTTATTTAAGAAGCGAATCCATTGCATTTGCTTACAATATATTTATGGCAATGTAAAACAAATCAAAGCATACTATATACAAAAACATGAGCTCTCAAGCTCATTCGTAAGGTTTCAGAAAAAGTTCCACACTTAGACACATTCTTGGTTTAAGCAATCTTTACACGAGTAAGTAGAATAAAACTTTTCAAACTTACGTAACAACGTGCATTTCCCGATGCCACCTATAGCTGGTCACACGCTATGGCAAAAACTTTAAACTTCACGGATTAACACTGCATAAAGTCCACAACACGGAACAACATGGTCTCCTTAACTGAGAACCATTAAATCTTTAAGATTCACTAAAACATCCGCGTCAACCGATAAACATTATCATAACATTCGACTACATCGAATAAGACTCTATGTAGATCCGTCTGAGATCAGCGATCTCGATCCAATCCAAGATATGTCCGCTGCATCGATCCCTGAACCAATCGGTCTGCTTAAACCAAAGAAATGTGTCCAGCTTTTATATCCGACGATGGGTGCGTTCCGGAACACAACCGTTGCCGGCAACGCCCTCTGGATATGCAAAACAGGATGTGTGAGCGGCGAGAAGGTGATTTGCATGATAAGCCCAGTTTTGTCCACATCGCGATTCGTTCACGAGAACGGAAAAATCATTTAGAATAATGACTTCACGCTCCCGCGAAACGAGAATCGCGATGTAAACAAAACAAAGTTTCCAACACATTTCACCTTTCAGGCAATTTCACATTGGCTATTGCCTTGCTCATATAAAAATGGAATTTTCAACTGTTGTTCATTGCTAAGTTCCTTAGTTTTTGGCATTTTATACAGACAAGACCTCAAATTTAGATGAAATAAGCAACAATCGCATGCACGTGTATAAACCTGAACTGCGAATGCAATCGACTGCTTCTACAAAAACCTGGAATTTCCAGTTATCGTCCTGACAATGTTTTACTTGTTGTCAATTGAAATGACGTTTGCATTTTCATTTCAACTTCCTACTACATATGCAGTCATAAACAAATGAGGTGATTTCAAGTAACACACCCACGGTTAAAGTAGAAAAATTAGGATGCCCAATACTTTTGATCAAGGCTGTAATATCTTTAATCGGCACCAGGTTGCCAAAGGCTGTTTAGATTGACTCGTAGACGAATTCAATGACTGATAAAATACTGAATAGCTGTTTCCTCTTTTGCGAATCATTCATTTGAGGTTTACACATGATGATAACTTGAAATCTGAAGAAATGTATTTTCAGTATTTTGAAAATACAAAATACTCTGAAAATGTATTTTCGATACATTACCAAAATACTTTAGTTGTTTCAGTTTAAAATACAAAATACAAATGTATTTTGAAAATGTAATTCAAATACATGTATTTTCGATACTGCCCAACTTTGTATACAAGTATATACAGTACGCGATCTCTTATCCAGCGTTCCAATATCCGGACTCTCCCAAAACCGGAATACGGCAAAATAATGCCAAATTCTGCGCCAACAAGCGATTATTTGCTAAATATTGTGCCAAATAGCGATTTTTTGTTTAAAATCTCGCCAAATGCTTTTTTGCTTTAATTAGCAATATCAATAAAAAAAAATGCATTGAAACCTACTATTTTAGAGGGTTTGAGATAGGACGCGCAAACCGCGCATGAAGTTCAAAACTCCCGTGCAGAAAAAAATGCTGCGCGCACTCGCCACCGCTGATTCTTCTTAAATTTCGAAAACGAACACGAGGAAGTGTCGCGATAGCGAATGAAAATATTCCGTGGATCATGTTTTTTCCGAGAAGTTCCACAATTCCTCTTTTCCGGAAAACATCCAAAGTAGCACCGTTTTTCCCAAAAATTTTCTAAGCGGCTGCATCCGGCCGTCACCCCCGATAGTAGCTCTCGGAGGTGATGATCCGGCACGGGCAAGACCGTCACATTGACGGCGAGACGCGTCATTCCATTTTTCACTAGTTTCGGATAAGTCTCCGACTTGTCTGTAACTAACTCCTATATAGTATAATACAGGAGTTAGTTATGGATAAGTCGCGGCAAGGTGCATTTTTAATTGCGTTTCATTTTTTTCTGGGTGTATAGGGCAGAGCACACTAAGCACAAAGGTTTTGATTTTTCCGAATGCGTTACATTTTCTTTTCTGCGCTTGTTCCGGGACTTTGATTTTCGGTAAAAGTATTTCAACTTTTTCGCTAGAAATATCCCGATATCGCTAAAGAAATCCTACGCTCTTCAAACGTGATGTGCCGCGCAGAATTCACACTATTTTGCACAATTTAATAAACATTTAATGGAAAAGATAGAAAAAAAAGAGAGTCATCAGCGCATTTACGAGATGATAGAAAGTACGTTAAGTAAGGAATTCCCGAAATTAATGAGAGTTAACTTTTGCCGAAATGCAGAGAAAAATATAGCAGCTATAAAATGTCATTCAGGACCTTCTGATTGATCTCTTTAAATACTTAACCTAAGCAATAAACTTGTCATTTTCTCGGGAAGATCCATTTTTTTTTTCATCTCCGTAGAAATATACACATCTTCAATATTTTAAAAAACGTTGATGGAATTCCAAGATCAAAATCATTTTCAATTAAATCCTATTATTTGGATGAAAATGGCTATTTTGGACCGAAAATTGACTCTAGCAAAAAGTTCCATTGCAGTATATTTATGGGGTTTTAACGTGTTACATTTATTAATTAGTAATTTATAGAAGACAGTTTAGCAATATTGCGAAATTTTTTTATTTAAACACGATTGCTCGAACGATTGTATATTTCGTTTTATTTTTAAATATTTTCCATTTTTTCAATCTGCTTCCATCCACTAATATTTTTATATTTTTTGTGCTTTTTATGCTGGGATATTATCTTTTAAACATATTGTTGGTGAAAATGAGATATATGTTTAGGATAACGAAATTAAATTTTTTTTATTTATGCAGGCATTTAGAATTATAAGGCTTATTAGAAACATTTGAAGATATACATTACATTTGAAGAGCATAAATTAGAATATTTGCACCCATAGTTGAATAATCTCATTTCAATTGAAAATGAACATCCTTCTCACATCTTAATTTTATTAAAAGTACTTTAAAATATTTTGGAACATATGAGCAAAAGTGCTTCTGCCAAAATATTAGATGAATATGGTGAGGGCCCACTTTAGTTGAAATGTTAAAAAAAAAAGACTTCTAATAACTACCCAGAATAATCAACTTTTTTCAGATATTTTTTTCTTTCAAAATTTTTCTTAATCACTAAATTTGATACTATAATTACATGTAATTTGCGTTTTAGTTAACCCATATAGATTGTAAAAAAGCTTTTTTTTAATACATTTATGTTTTTAAAATGAATTATAATTTTCTATAACGACATTTGAGACCGTTCCAGTAAGTTTTAGAAAAAGTGTTCCGAATTACGGAAAACCCCCTTATCCAGAATGCCTGTCCCAAGAATTCCAGATAATAGATCCTGTACTGTATTTATATTATAAGTTTTTATCCCATTAAAAATACTTTATATTGAAAACAAATATTTTTGTTTGGTAAAGCACAAGTTTTCACTAATGATAATAACAAATATTAATCATTAATAAAAAATAAAATATAGCAATGTATTTATAGCAACAAGACTACTAAGTAATCACTGGATAGAAGCAGTAATGGCTATTATTTATTTACAGAATAAAACCCTGCATTCCTCGATAAGCGCAATTCCATTCACAAGATGGTATGGAAGAAAACCAAATGCCAAATATTTTAGCTTAAGATGCATTGCTTTTGTTCAACAGCTCACAGAGAAAAGATATAAATTTGAGGTATGAGCTAAGAAGGGTGTCTTAGTTGGATATGCTTTGGAAAAAAGAGGGTATAGAGTCTGGTATCCAGATTAAAACATTATATTGTAGAATCCAGGCATCACATTTGACAAAAGTAAATTGAGAAACGATAGCATACGTGAGGAGAATCCATATGTTGTGGAGATAGAAACTATGCTGTTGTTGAAACCCAGACCGTCCGACCTACCAGAAAGGTGTAAGGTAACTGTTTGGACGGTCGGGGATAGAAACTATGCGGATAACAATTGACATTTAGATAGAAACTATGCGGATAACAATTGACATTTAGATTGGAATGAGGACAGTGCTCCAGTATATTGAAGAGAAAAATCTGAGATGTTGGAAGAGAGACCAGAACAGGCATCAGTTGGGAGAGGTCAAGGATCAAAAGTTGACAATCTAACTATCTAATTTGAGAGACAAAAGTATCGTTTCCCAGAGAACTTGGAAAGTGTGTTAGAAGGTAAGCTCAGTGGGTAGATGTGATATCTATTATAAAACTTCTGATGGTATAATATTAAGAAGTAAGAGTGATACAATGAAATATTGTCAAGATAATAAGATAAACTGTGACATCAGTAAATTTAATTTTTCAACAATAAGAGTAATAATAGCATTACAATGAAACCTATATATGGTAATATTTTACAGGAAGAGGCAGAAGATATGTATTCCAATGAAGCAAAATATACATGCAGTGAATTACTTGGATGAGCTTATTGCACAGATATTACAATACCTTAAACAGTCCCACAAGCACTTACCCTTTCTGAAGCAGAAAAGTTAACGAAGAGATTGCAATCATGGAGAAATGTGAAGTCTGGGAACTTGACTCAAACCCAAAAGCAATTGGATCTAAGAGGGTTTATTCATTGAAAAATTATGAAGAAGGTCCTATTGCTAGATTCAAAGCCAGATTAGTTGAATTAGGAAATAGTCAAAGGGAAGGAAGAGATTATGATGAAATTTACAGTCCTGTTGTGAACTTCACATTAATCCATTTGTTTATCATACTGTTTACAGTCATCTTAGATTGGTGTCACTGTGTAATAGATGTTAAATCTGCACACTTGTATGGAAATGCTGGCAAGATGCAGTATATGAAACAAAGTGTGGGTTATGAATAAGAAAAGGAAGATAATGCATTAAGGATAGATTAGGCACTATATGGATTGCAACAGAGTGAACGACGCTGATACAATGATCAGAGAAGTCAATCTTGAATGAGCCTTTTCAGGAATCATCATGGTAAATTTCAAGAGTTTTAGAAGGCATTTCAGGAGTCAACACGGGAAATTTCAGGAGGGTTTTCAGAAGTATAAATTTTTGTTTTCAAGCAATAAAATTTTGTAAGTTATAAATTAATTACATTTACACCAAGTAATGATTTGAAACTAGCACTTTTTAGTTTAATAAATCCATTGAAAATGTTAATTGTAGTACTTCCTTTGTTTTGTTAAGTGTCTCATTTTTTTTATAAGAGACTTCATAATGCTTTATTTGAAATATTAGGATGGAAATCAGTCTGATTTTTTATGGCAATAATAAATTTGGGCCCGTCTTTAGAAGAGAAAAATAAAGAAACCAAAATGTATTGTATTTTTCATGGTTAAACCTGCTTTATTTTCTTACACTTTTTATTATTCTCAGAACTTATTTAAAATAAAGGATGAAATAAATGGGGTTTTTTAATTAAAATTACAAAGATGTAAATTTAGTTGCAAATGCATCAAATGCTTCTGAAATGATTATATTTATAAGTACCTAAATCATTATTTTAAATAGTTATTCAGTAAATAGTCCTTCACTTCATTAATAATGTTTGAAAAAACAGTTTATCTGTATAAAAGTAAAAATAATTACAAACATTTTAGTCGACACAAACAGATTGCGAAAGTGGAAAATATTTTCGCAATTAAAGGAAATATACCAATGATTGTTGTTGTTGAAACCCAGACCGTGTAAAAATGTAGTTTTTCACAATACTGATGCAAAATAACCCTTCATTTCATTTATAATATGTTTGAAAAACAGCTTTTTTATACACAACATGTAATAATTATGAAAACTATAATCAATGCAAACAGATTACAAAAGTGAAAAACATTTTCATAATTCAATGAAATATACTGATGATTGCATAAAAATGCCTTTTTCATGATACTGCTTCACACTAACACTTCATTTCATTAATATGTTTGAAAAGTAACATTTTTAAATATAGCATGTAATAATTATGAAAATTTTACTCGATGTAAACAGATTACAAAAGTGGAAAATATTTTCACAATTGAAGGAAATATATAGTGGATCGAGTACAAATGCAGTTTTTCATGACACTACTGCAAAAAAGACCATTATTTCATTAATCATACATTTGAAAAGTAGTTTATTTCTATATAACACAAAATAATAATAAACATTTCATCCAATGCAAATAGATTGCAAAAGTAGTAGAAAGATAATCACTGGTTATATCTATTTCTTAACACCATAGGAATCACAGGTAAACAAATTTCCTGATGTAAGAATGGGAAAACTCTGATCTGAACGCTTGGTCCTATGAAGTGCAGGGAGAGAGAATCAAAATTTTGTTATTTCTAATTTTATTGCTTTCTATACTGATCACATAAATTCCGAATACACTCCACAATATCTGGAAAAGTTGGCATCTTTGAATGATCTACATGAAAAATTATTTAAAATAGGATTCAAACTTATTCCTGGTATGGTATGTGTTTATCCATATAAAAGTAAAGTCATAATACAAGTGTATATAGATGACATTCCAGTATATGGCAAGCAATTGGAAGTAGCAGCAAATTTGATAAACAATGTGTATGACGTGAAAAACTTAAGTCGAATCAACCAATGTTAGGTGTACAATTCAATGCTTCAAATAGATATCCCTCCATAAATCAAACTGATTACATATCAAAGTGTGGAAAAAAAATTTGACTGTGACTCATTTGCCAAAACATATGCTCCTATGACATCAAAAGTAATGCCAAGTAGTTTAGAATGTCTGAAGACAGTAGAGGAAATCCAATAAATGAGAAAAATGTGCTACTGAAACCTTTTAGGATGCTTAATGTTTATTGCATCAAGATCAAAGTTAGATATTCCATATAGTGTAGCATCATTACCACGATTTTGTGAAAATCCAAGTAAGTCGCATTGGAAAGGACAAGAATATCCTCTATTACTCAGCTTCTACTTAAGAACTCTGACTGGAGTTTATAAATAAAGACTTACTGTTGCAACTAGTTGTCTATATGGATGCAAACTAAGAGGAGATCCATCCTACCGTCATTATTTGTCAAGTTACTGTATTTATCTAAAAGGGTTACCAGTAGCATGGAGAGTTTCAGAACAAACCTGCGTTGCACAAACTCTCATAGAAGCTGATATGCACTAGGGGTAAAGCTGCAATAACATAAGTGCATGTTAACTGTAACTGAAAAGGAGTCTGAATTGAAACTGAATGTAAACATCATACACTTTCGAATACTGGTAATAAATATATGTTTGTGTTTAATGGAATTATTTCTACACTAGGAACACTATAGTTGGCGACGAGGATAAAAGAAATGTAAAAGGTAAATACATTACATGCCAGAACTGTTTTGTTTTTATGAATCATAAGCTTTCATTGACGCATTACGCATTACGGTATAAAATACCAGAACCAAAAATGACCACATTTGGTCATATAGATCATTATGTTATGGGAACATCATGGAAATTGTATACTCAGACGATAGATTTTTATTTTAAAGCTAATTCCATAGTTGAAGATGACCAGAAACGAAACATTTTCCTAACAGTGTGCAGCAATCCTGTAATTAAAATTGCAGATTTTCGTCTGAAGCTGAATTCTTTGGATTCTCTTACTTTTATGGCGATAAAGCTAAAGTTCAATAATCATTTTAGCCCTACTCTGAATCCAATTGTGAAAAAATTCCATTTTAACAAATGCGACCAGCATCCATTCTAATGTATCAATGGCGGATTATATCAGTGAATTATGATGTCTAAGTGATACTTGTGCATTTACCAATCTTGATGATTGACTTAGAGATCATATTGTATGTGGAGTTCGGGATGAATCTCTAAAACATCGACTATTTGATGAACTAGATTTAACATTTACAAAAGCTTACAACATGGCTATAGCCAGTGAAGTTGCACAAAAAAGCATTTTGGATATACGAGCATTAAATCTAAGTAATAATACAGTGTTATACAATGATGCACATAGAAACAAAACTATGCATTTTAAATAGTAGGACTCAATGAAATCAAAGTCAAAGCCATGTTTCAGATGTGGAGAAGGACATTCACCAGATTCATGTTGGTTTAAGAACTCTAAAGCAATTTCTGGTCAAAAATGAGATATTTGAAAAAGTGTGTATTACAAAAAAGTATTGGACATCAGTAGTGTAGCGTGATATTCTTGATTGGGGAGGCAAAGCGATTGTCATTTTAACTTGTGCATTTACCGATCTTGATGATTGACTTAGAGATCGTATTGTATCTGGAAAAGGTTTTTGTATAAGTGAATTTATATTGGAATTCACACTTTCAATAAGTTTTATTTCCTTGGTGAGTAAAATAAAATAATTTAACTTAAAAATGTTAAGAGTGAATGAAATGCATAATATTTTAAAATATATTATCTATGTTAGATACATACATACAAAGTATAACATTTTAAATGTTTGCTTATTTCTAAATTAGTTGAACTTTTACAACCATTTTATTAAATATGAAGTCGTGGTACCTCATAGAGGAGGACACTCTCCCCCTTAGATATTCAAGATAACAAAGGCGAGCATCAATCTGCATGATGTTATACATTTTATTCTTGAGTTTACACCCCTTTTCCCCAGCTGTCTAAATAGCTGCTCTAACCCTCAGGTGAGTCGGATGGTCTGGGTCTTCAATCCCCCCCTTTCGGCAAAACGTTCTACATGCACCCATGTATGAAAAAGTGCACTGAAAATTTGTGAGAAATCTGGAAAATAAGTTTTGAAAATCACTGTAGTCAACAATATCCCTAAACAATATTGCTTATTATATTGCTTATTTGCAAATACTGTACTATAAAAACTTAAAAATATCTTATAATTACAATTTGCTAAGAATATGCTAAAAAATTATCAACCACTTTTATTTAACTGAGATTCTCGTCTAACAGGGGATTTTAAAGGGAAATGAAACTTATTCTTTCTAAAACTCCCAAATATGTAAATGATATGCTTCGCCATATTGATGCATATATAAAGAGCTAAGTCTACTTTGCAAACTACTTAAATTTAATGATAGTCATTATTATTGTATTTCTTAAGAGTCTTGAGATTGTTTAAAGTTAGGTAAATTCTAGGTTATTCGTGAAAAATGATTCAAATTCTTTAGTATTACAAATAATGATTATTTTCTACAAATAGTAATCAATAGAATCATGTTTGACCCAAAAGGGAGGACCCATTAGGCTTGTACTACCCACCCTCATCTATTCATCATTGATAAATTGTCACGCCCCACATCCAATCATTGATTGTTTATAAAAAGTTGAAAATGAGGAAGCAACAACTACACCTTTCTATAAGCTAGCTTCCCATGTTAGTTAATCAGCTAGGAAGGAGTTTAACAAATGAGTGGTCTTAATGCAGAGCTCACAACAAATTTTTATTATGTTCCTGGGAAAAAAAGGGGTCCATTTTCTACAAAAAAAAAAACAAAGGACTATTTTCAATTTATAAAAGGACTAAAACGTGACAATTTTCAATTAAAAAAAGGACAAAAATGAGACCATCCAAGGAAAAGAAATATAATTAATGATATCTAATATGGATGATTGCATCCTAAAAGTTTCCAAGAATTAAAAAAGGGTAGGATACTGCTACCCAAGAAAGAGTACTTAAGTTGTCATATATTAATTATAAAGATCGGATTAATTATAAAGATAGGAAACAATCGCCAAGATTCTAAAACCACACTTGGTCACCGCCTACACCGATGGCTCTTCGAACTCTGACTGCGATAGAGGAGGATCCGGAGTCTTTATAACTTACCCTGATGGTTCAATTTCAAAACACAAATTCCCAGCAGGAAAAATCGCTTCCAACTTCACAAGTGAACTCGTCGCAATCAGGGAGGCTCTGAGCATTTACCTCACTTGGACAACACTCAACCCCTCCGACGGCATAGTAATCTTCACTGATTGCAAATCTGCTCTCCAGGCCCTTCAAAAAGGAAAAACAAACCTCGCCCAAAAGATCAATACCCTCCTGTCCTTAATAGAGGCAAAGAAGAAGCTATGAACCCTTCAATGGATCCTGGCACACGTCGACATCAAGGGGAACGAAGAGGCCGACTCTCTGGCCAAGGAGGCGAGGACCATCGAACCAGCCCCCCTGATTGCAACATCTTCCGACACCAATGCCGTTGCAAAACAAAAGCTCTGCGCTAACACCTGACGAAAATCATCCCTTCCCGAGCTTAACTACGACAGAGAAGTAACAACAACAATTGCCAGACTGAGGACGATGCACCTCAGAGGCATGAAGATTTTGCCAGATGGGTCAAGATCATACCCTGAATGCAGGCACTGTCCGGGTATGCAGCTTGATCCCGAGCACCTCTTTAACTGCCCTTCCATCATTGCAGCTCTCTTCAAGATCGACTTGAACTGTTCCAGGGAGACCCTTTATACGGACAAAGCTATAGATGTGGCCTGCGCAGTGCTCCACGCTTTTGGACCCATTTAGCTTTACTCTCCCCACCTCCCTCCCAACACTTTCCAGTTATTGCACTGGTCACACGACAACAACAACAATTATAAAGATATTTTTCTGAAAACACACACACACACACATATATATATATATATATATATATAAATAAGTTGTTTAAATATTATAGTTTCAAATATCAAGACTGGAGGTTATAAATTATTCCCTTTGTAAAAAAAACAATTCACAAGCAATTTTCTTTGGTATTTCTCTGGTATATATTACAAGTAATCATAAAAATCTTCAATTATATATATATATATATATATATATATATATATATATATTCAAAACGAAAACTCAAATCATGTATACAAAATTACGTATACAAAAATATACCAGGATACCACTCAGGATAAGGCGCATTGCAGCTCTATAATCCGAAGCAGGAAATAACTAAGAAAAAGTAAAAATATGTAAAGATATGTAAAGGGGGATGCCAGATAAATTGCATATAAATGGCTGAGAGGGATAGCGACCTCTCATTCCCGTTTAAAGTACTTTTATGTCTAGACAACGCCCACGTAAACCAATGCAATATAATGACAGGTCCCCGATATGTGCAAATCGAAGGCACTAGAACGGAGACAGAAATGGAATAACGAGAGGTAGAACATATAATGTCTATCTGACAACCTTACAATTCGGAATGCACAAAACACATCCTTAAGTAAACATTCTAATGCATGCGTACATCGTTATACACTGTTATGATGTCATATTACCTATGTCTTGTCTAAAAGAGTATTCTTCTTTAAAGAAGGAATTATAATGATGTTTAAGAAAATTAATCGGATAATATTTTTTATATGCTTCTTGCATGATTCTTCTGATACTTATGATACAATCATCTTTGAAAGTATTATTGTGGAGATTTCTTCTGAGGTGTCCTGTAATGATATTACGGAAAATATTCCTAGTCAAATTTGAATTCCATTCTATGATTTGGTTGATCTTCATATCAAAATTTTCTCGTTTATTGTATAACACCGTATGAATTCCTTTTATATTGTTGTATCTTATGGTGATGTCGAGAAAATTAACTTCGTCTTTTTTAGTATTAAGGTTCTTGATCAGTTCCAGTTCCTGGGGGTAAAAGCTAAAATCAAATTCAGGAGTATACAAGTATCGTCCTAATAGCACATCGTCTACGAATCTATAATATGGTATTTCATATAATATATGATTACCTCTTTCAAAATAAGATAAATATATGTCTGCTAAGATTGAAGAGCAACCCCCGCCCATAGGGATGCCTTTAATTTGTTGATAAAATTCTTTTCCATTATACAGCACGTTTTCGTATAAAACCAATTTGATAAGATCCAAATACCTACGATACGTGATCACATTTTTGAGATTGTATTCCTCGTGCACCAAAAGTAGTATGGCATGTAGTTTTGAAAGGTCGATGTTGTTAAAAAGTTGTTATATAATATATATATATATATATATATATATATATATATATATATATATATATATATATATATATGTATATATATATATACATATATATATATATATATATATATAAAATAAATGTTAGCTTCAATTTCAAAGTGCTGTTTACTTGCCAATAAATAGAAGAGAAAAATAAAAACTTGATTTAAACAAACAAATAAAATTCTGAAAAGCTCTATAACATCACAATATAATATTTAAAAAAAACTGCTGCACACACAGTGTCCATATTGTTACACGTAAGCCTGTGGTTGAGCGGATCCCATGCTCCTGCAGTCCCATGCAACGGATTTATGTTAGTCATGAACCAGCACAACGGATAAATCAAGAAATGTTCAATATAAATTACCATTATAACTAAACAAACATAATATGAATACATATTCTTCATTATTGGACAAAAAAGAAATTTTGAAATCCTTAAGAAAACAGAAATGAATACATATTCTTAGCTTAAGTTAAATTTAGTTGCTTAGTGTTTTTTTAGCTTGTTCTAGCTCACTTTGTTAATTTCTTCCCAAAATATGAAAAATACAGAACATTGAACATGTTTTTTATTTTTTGAAATAATAAAAAAAAATATAAGTCTGTACTCAAATTTAACTTCAATTCAGTCCCATATTTTCTAATAACAATACAGAATATACATTCTGTCACAGCATTATTATGAGGAATAAGTAATATTGTTTTCATAACCAGATTATATTAAATTCTTTTAGATAAACTTTTAAATTCCTCTGGGCAAATTGAATTGTGGGATTGCACTATTTATGCAAAAATGTAAGATGAGAAATAATAGGTGTTTTCCGTAATATAACAGATATGTTCCGTAGTCAGTAATTTTGTTCAGAAATTCGTAATTATGGAAAATCCGTAATGGTTATCATCTCTGTATTACCATAACATCCCATCAATCCGCCCCCCTCAAATGCATCTCGGAAAATGCAGGGGAATGCAATTATTAGGAAATTTTTTGCTAAAAGAAGCATGTAGAATGATGTCGATCCATCCCTTCAAATGTGATAAAAAAAAAATGAAGAGTAGGGGCTTACTCGGAATTTTCAGTTAAAAGAAGCAATTTGTATTTTCATCAAATTCGATGATGAATTCTTTTAATTTTTTCTGATGCTTGGGGTTTTATTTTTCAGAATTTCAAATTGAAACGAAAAAGGGAAGAAGGTCACTTTCACGGGGAGGGTGGATGGATGGAATTCTATGATAATTTTGTAAAATATTGCTAAAAATATATGCAATATGAGTAGGGATATTTTGGTATTAAATAGCAATATTAGAAAAAAAAATTAGTAATATTTTCGGAAAAATGATTAAGACAACTATAAAAATATATACAGAAACATTACATTTAAAACATCCATGAGTAGTACTGGTAGAATATGAAAATTCAGGACATAAATTTTACAAAATTTCAGGACAAAAAATTATAAAACAAAAAATTTATAAAGTTTTTATCCAGTGAATATTACTTTATAATGAAAACAAACATTTATGTTTGGTAAAACACAAGTTTTCACACAAAGAGAATAAAAAATACTGATCTCAATTTAACAAAATTATAGCAATGAATTATATCCCTGCCAAAATGGTTGCCTTTTTGCCTAAAACATTGCTTTACCACTTTTTGGAAAATATACCGTCACATGGTTCATACCCATTATTCAATATAGAGAAATTTGTATTTTGCAAATATAATTAAAAAAATTAACCTTAAAATTTGACCAGAATATGAAAATAAGCTAGTTTAGTCAATCTAATATGCAACATTTAAAATATGAAAATGAATGGAAAAAGATACTAATGTACTATCAGCAATTCATGAGAACAAACTGAATTGCGCAATCACACTGTTTATGCAAAAATAATTAAGAAATTAACCATAATAATTAACCAGAATATGAAAATATGCTAGTTCAGTTAATCTAATATACAATATTAAGAAGATGAAGATGGATGGAAAAATATACTAATGTATTGTCGGCAATTCCCGAGAAAAACTAAATTGAGGAATCGTACTGTTTATACGAAAATAATTAAAAAATTGACTAGAATACGGAGAAACGCCAGTTTAGTCAATCTAATATGCAATATTTAGAAAATAGAGATGGATCGAAAAAGATACAAAGTACTTTCACCAATTCACGAGAACAAACTGAAACAATCGCACTGTTCATGCGAAATTAATGAAAAACATAACATTTTAATGATTTATGCTGAATTTAAAGAAGCATATTTATTACTTTCATAAAACACACGAGCGTGATCTTAATTTACATTATATGTGTCCATAAATCCCTGTTAATTACCGTGCAAGAGACTGTAAATTTATATTGGCCTAGACAGAAGGCAATTTTCAATAGAAAATTATGCGAATTCCGTAACCTGTAGTATGAGATGAGGATGTTTTCTGTAGAAACTATGGAGAATCCATAGTAATCGGCATCTTTACTTTTGATAAGTAAAATTTCAGGAATTTCGAGAAGGTACATAAAAAATAAGAATATTTTAGGACACAAATATTTTAATGAAAAACATAACATTTTAGCGATTTATGTTGAATTTGAAGAAGCATATTCATTACTTTCATGAAACACGTGATCATGATCTTAATTTACATTAAATGCAGTGATAAATCCCTATTAATTACTGTGCATGTGGCTGTAAATTTACATTACCCTAGCCAGAAGGCAATTTTCCATAGAAAACTATGCAAATTCCGTAACCCATAGTATGAGAAACAGATGTTTCCCATAGAAACTACGGAGAATCCGTAGTAATCGGCATCTCTACTTTTGAGTTCAAAATTTCAGGAATTTCGGTATGGTATGTAAAAAATAGAGATATTTCAGGACACAATTATTTTTTTCGGGAATTTTAGGACAATTACAACCCCTGAACATCGAAACGTGCATACAAGTCAATTGTAAACATAAACAACATACTTCATTCATGTATCTAGAATGTATTAGGACTAGTGTTTGATAAACAAAATCCACTGTTGTCTTTAGTCCATTTTTTGGACGCTGCGTGCTGGGAGTAAAAGAATGAATAAAGTTTGTGACACGAGAACGCGAACATTTTTGTGTAACAAGATCTATTTATTCTATTACTCCCAGCGTTCAAAGATGGACTGGAGACAACGCTCGTCTGCAATTCTAGAAGTTGGGAAAACATCTGCATTACAGAAAATTTCTAGGCAAAAAAGGGGAAAAAGGAACCTGATAATGAAAAAAGGGACTTTAAGGAACTAATTACGGAAAAAGGGACCTCGAGGGGAAAAAAGGGAGCATTTGCAAGGTCTATTAATGCCATGTTTCTTCTTATAGAAGACAAAGGCTGGATGATTTTAGCTTCTAAAACATTAAAATATGCGTTTTATTGGGAAAAATACTTTGAATCGTGTCACTTTAAGCAAGTAAAATGTAACAATTTTCTAAATAATATATATATCTTCGCAAAATTATTTAAAAAATTATAATAAATAAAAGTATGTTTAAATAATTCATTAAATTAGATTTTAAGCTGGGGAGGCTCAGCTTTTTAGCCTCAATGGCTGGATGATTTTAGCTTCTAAAACATTAAAATATGCATTTTAATGGGAAAAATACTTTGAATCGTGCCACTTTAAACAAGTAAAATGTAACAATTTTCTAAATAATACATATATCTTTGCAAAATTATTTTAAAAATTATAATAAATAAAAGTATGTTTAAATAATTCATTAAATTAGATTTTAAGCTGGGGAGGCTCAGCTTTTTAGCCTCAATGGACGATACACCACTGCCGGGCATTGAACCAGAGATCAAAGACAACCAGTAAAAATACATTCAGCAAAACACCAAAGAACGAAAATTTTGTCGAACAAGAACTGACAGCCAGTTAGTTCACAAACAATTTATACTGCACATCTGTACTTTACATTTCCAATGGATAAAAAATCTGTAGGCAATTATCATACAACTGTGTTAGTTGATAACCATGAGGTAAAAATGGACATTGATACAGGAGCAGCCTATTCCATAATAAGCGAAGAAACTTATTGAGAAATATAGCCAGATAACTCACCTTTGATGTGTGTAAATATTGCTTTACATACTTGGACTAAAAAAAATCTCTATCTTGGGACCTATTAAAGCCCAGATAAAACATGCATCATTTTCTGTTAAAATTATTTGTTTTAGTAATAAAAGGTACTGGACTAAGTCTTATAGGCCGAAATTGTTTTAAAGCTTTAGGAATTGAACTTCAACTAAATAACAATCTATCAGAGGATGTGTTTACTTATTACTCGAAATGTTTTTGATGTCTAACTTGGCATTTTTAAAAGTCCTTCAGTCAGTCAATATCCTTGTTGAATCAAATGCAATAATAATATTTCTAAAATCCTGACAAGTGCCTTTTCCTTTGAAAGAAAAAAATTAAAAAGGAGTTAGATAGACAGGAAAGTGGTGGAATAACTGAAAGTAAAATTTTTAAAATGGGCAACTCCCTTGGTTCCAGTTTTAAAGAAGAATGGTAAAATTAGACTCTGTGGGGATTATGCAGCAACAATAAACAAAGTTATACAAAAGGTTTCTTATCCTCTACCTACTGCCAGTAAAATATTTTCAAAGTCATGAAATTGCAAAAAATTATTGAAATTGGATTTAGAATAAGCTTACTTACAACTCCATATTGATCCTAAATACCTCTAAAGGACTTTATCGAGTAAAGGGCTTGCCGTTTGGAATTCCTTCAGCTCCCTCCACATTTCAACAGTTTATGGACATGCTGCTTATGGGCATTGACGGAGTAGTTGCACTTTTAAATAATGTTGTAATCAGAGGAAGAACAAAAGAAGAACATAACCAACGACTTGATGAGGTGATAAAAAGATTAGAAAATGCAGGTCTAAAGCTGAAAAAGGACAAATACGTAGTGGGAACATATTCTATTTCATTCCTGGGCAACATGATAGATGCAGTAGGGATACATCCAACCAGTGACAAAGTAGAAGTCATACATAATGCTCTAGAACTAAAAAATAAGCAAGAATTACAAGCTTTTTGGGTCTCTATAACTTTTACAAACGATTTTTGCCTAAAAAATCAACTATATTAGAACCATTGCATAGATTACTGGAAACACATACCCAGTGGAAATGCACCGATAAACATCAGAAAACTTTCATTGAAGCTAAAAACCTACTTCACTTACATGCAGTTTTAACACATTATGATGTGCAGAAATCACTCATTTTAGCTTGTGATGCTTCATCTTATGAAGTTTTGGAGCAGTATTATCCTACAAGTTTGAAAATGGAGGAAAAAAAACTAGTTCAAAAACTTTACAAACAGTAGAGAGGAACTATGTCCAGATAGACCGGGAAAGTGTAGCTATAATTTTTGGAGTGAAGAAGTTTCACCAGTATCTAGCAGATCGAAAATTTACGATTTTAACAGACCACAAACCTCTGATACGTCTATTACAAGCCAATGCAAAAATGCCTGACATAGTATATCCCAGAAGGTTACGTTGGAAATTAATGCTTTAAGCATATGATTACGAATTACTTTCCATCCAGGTAAACAAATGGGAAAAGCAGATGCTCTAAGCAGATTACCTTTGAAAGGCATGAATATTACTATTCCTGACCCAGAAGAAGTGTTCATGCTAGAAGAAACATCGGAGTCTCCAATAACTGGTATTCAAATAGTGCAGGAAATTCGTGTAGATCTAGTACAGGGATCATAGCAGATTTTCTAAAAATTTTAGGTAGGAATTTAAGGTATTTTTTTCAAAATTTTAGGAAAATTTTAGGAGCTAATTTTTATTATTTCTATTATTAGTACTGTTTAATTTCCGATCTTTTCATTAATTAAAAAAGAATTGATACAAAAAACAAACATCATTGAAAGAAAAAGGTAATCTTTTGAATATTTTTCCTATTTCATTTTTCATTTTAATGCTCTGTAGACTTAAAAATTCAAATTATCACTTAGTATCCAGTGGCCACTTTATCACAGGTATTTTTTGTGTAAATATATAGATACATACACACTATATATATGTATGTTAGAAAAATGTTAGTTTAGTTTTCAAACAACTTTATATAAACAGAAAAAGAAAATCTTAATATAATTAACAAAAAAAAAAAATCCAAAAAGCTCAAAATCATATTTAAAATTTTTGAAGAATTGTAAAATAAAATACGGCCATAAGAGCAAAAATCTAGCTGGTAAGTTAATAGTTATTGCATGTAATGTACAAGGATTGCATGCACCCGCGTAGCGGCCGGACTTAAAGCAAATAATGCTAATAAAAGCCAATTTATTTTGGGAAAAGTGTTTAACTGTTAGCCTTGAACCCTCGTAGTGGACTGGAACGCGATTGACAGCTATTTCAAATCTATGCAGATTGCATGTGCCCGCGCAGCGTGTATATCGTTATTACATGCAGTAGAATTGTCGTTATTGCATATTTCGTACGTGGATTGTATGTACCCGCTAATAAAAGACGATTCATTTTATACGCAGCAGCTGTATCATTACCCGTGTGCCCGCATTGCGGTCGGAAACGCGATTGACAGCTACTTAATGAGTTAGCCGTAACTTTCGTGCGTAACTGAGGTGTGTGATCGACAGTAACTTCATAAACTGCATCATTAGCCGTGAATTGCGCATATTGCTACATCGTTAGCCATAACCTGCGCGCGTAGCTGAGGTGTGCGATTGACAGCTACTTCATGAACTGCACCGTTAGTCATAACTTGCCAGTGAGGAAACGGACTCTCCTGCTGACTCCAGTATGACTCCTTGCTCAGATATTGCTTGGCAGCGAAAGACGGTTCCAAGACCCGATGGGAGTAGAACCGATGTGTATTATTACGCTCAAGGAGATAATAAAAGGCTGAGGTCACACAATGATGTTAAGAAATATTGTGATAAAAGGAATATACAATTTGATCAGCAACTGTTTAATTTTCGGGAAAATAAAGGTCTTAAAAGGGTCAGAGGCAGACCAGAAGCAAGCAATATTGAAATAAATATACCAAAAGGGTACAACGCTGCTATTAAATCTTCCCAGTCCGAAAAATGGTGTAATGCTATGGATGAAGAAATGGCCGTAATGCAAGAGAGGGGTGTCTGGGAACTAGTTCCTGCATCCACCTCACAAAAGCATATAGGCAATAGATGGGTCTACACTATTAAGAAAGACGAGAAAGGGAAAATCAAGAGGTTTAAAGCTCGTTTGGTAGCCCAGGGGTATGGTCAGAAAAAGGGAGAATAATACGATGAAGTTTTTAGCCCTGTTGTTAACTTCAACTTAATTAGAGCATTCTTCTCAATTTTCGTATGCATGCTTGGCTGGATGCATTTCCAATTAGATATCAAATCTGCCTATCTCTATGCTAAATTGAGTCAAAAGGTATATATGAAACAGCCTCAAGGTTATGTCAATCAGGAACAGCCTGATTATGTTTGTTTGTTGAAGAAAGCCATTTACGGTCTTCATCAAAGTGGAAGAGAATGGTTTAATGAACTTGACACCAAATTAAAAGAATTAAATTTTTTAAAACTTCAATGGTGTAATTGTGCATATATTTACAATAGCAAAGTTCTTATGCTATTCTATGTGGATGACATAATTCTCTTCTCAAAGTATCAAAGGGACATAGACCACATTGTTTCATTACTTAGCATAGAATTTGATATCAAGGTATTAGGAAAAATTAGAAAACTTTTAGGCGTGGAATTTAAAGAGTGTGACAATAAATTTTTTATACATCAAAGTCAGTATATAGATAAAGTATGTCAAATGTTTCAACAGTATAAATATCCAGTTACTTCACTTCCCATTTCTAAAGGGAATATTCTAAGTAAAATAGATTGTCCAAAGACAAGTGAAGAAATAAAGCAAATGCAAAGTTTTCCTTACAGGAGCTTAATTGGGTGTTTGGCTTTTATATCTAGTAGGACTAGACCTGATATTTGTTACGCCATCAATATATTATCTCAATTTCAAGAAAACCCTGGAATTAAGCATTGGGATGCATTGTTAAGACTTTTAGGATATGTTGAAAAGACTAAAAACTATATGTTGAATTTATCTAACATTCAGGAGTTAAAATTGAATTGTTATTCAGATTCTGACTTTGCTGCAAACCGAGATGACCGTGTTTCACTTGGATTTTTGTGATATTGAATCTTTTTCACTTTACACCTTTGTATATACATCCATTTTCCATGACCCGCATGATGCTAAATAATAGCTTGTGTATAAAATTTTGTATTTTTCAACTTGGTAAAAAGTATGTGTTGAAAGTTTTGATAAAGGAATTTTATTATCTAATTACTTGCATCATGTATTTTTAAATATTTGGTATATCAATGCAGTCTAATAGTATTAATTATGTATACTTATATTGTGTTAATAGACTAAATTTTTTAAGCTTTTTGAATTATAGTGTTTATACTCAAATTTAAAGTAAACTTAAATTCTATGCTTATACAAAATCTTAATCTTTTAAAGTTGACTTGTTTAATATGATAATGTGCTTATACTTAAATTTTGAATACTTATAATTAAATTTAAACTAAAATTTCAATTTTTGAATGCTGATACTTAAGCATTGAAGTTGTGTTGTATATAAATTTCTACTTGATGTGAAATGTTGTTGTTACAATATTGTCGACAATACTTAACTATTTTTCAGATGCTATAAGTACTTATGCATTTTATTTTAAATTTAATAATGATATAATACTTTAAATTTTTTCCTTCATTATATGTTTGATAGGATACTGGGGGCCTTGGTGTTTATTGATATACCTTGGTTTCTCAGAGTAAGTTTTCTTTTGCATATGCATTGAGACTTAAGGATTTGCATGAGGGGGCCGATTGTTGGAAATAATCAATACATCGCGATTCACGTTCCCGTGAACGGGCGTTTATGCAAATTTAATATGAACGACTCTTCCCGTTCACCGGCGTGAACCGTGACGTTTTTCAACATGAGGTTTCATGCAAATCAGTTCTCAATGCGTACGCATCTGATTTGCATATCCGGGGGCGTTTCCGGAACTGTCCATTCTCGGATATATAGGGCAGAGGTTTCTTGAAGCAAATGAGAAGGTCGAAAGAGGTCGATCGAGATCAGACGTCTGAAGAAGTCAGACGAGATAGACACTGATGGTCTGATGCAGGCAGACAGAAATGTTTTTTGACAGAAGCACTGCGGAATATCGTTTGACGACGGTGAATAGTCGAAACGGATGCAGATGTGGTCAGTTTTGACCAGCATGTATTGAACGTTAAATTTACTTACAAACGTTCGGAAGCCGCTTTAAATATTTTCCTGATGTTCTATCCTTTGGTTTCCCTTTGCCAAGTGATGGTGGCTGAAATACACGCAAGTGATAGAGGTAGTATAGTAACTTACTACCAAATGCTTCAAGGAATCTCTGTCTAGTCATTTACAACTAAAAATCTTTTGTACATAGTATATTTTTGATGTTTTACGGCATGGAAAATTACCAGGTACGTGTAATATGCCGAGTTGTGTTTTTCACCAAATAAAGTGAACGAAGTTTTTCTTTAAAACTGGACTTGTGTACTTTCATGACCCAGCCAACACTTATTGACTCTGACAGTGCGTGCTTTGCTATCTTCAAATTTTAAATTTTCCAACAGAAACGGTTACGGGGCCAGTTCAACGCCCAATAGAGTCATAAGTGCAAGTATCTTTAAAGAAATCGTTCCAGTGTTCAGATGGGGGCCGCACATGGCACCATTTTGAAGTTCGTGTGAACAACGAAACGCAACAGTGTAAACGTAAACAGTGTACATGAACTTTTGCTTCTGCTTCTTCAAAACTACGAGTGGCCATGGAGGCAAGTAGAACGGAGTTGCTGACGCGGGACAACTACGTCACCTGGCGTACCGACATCTCATTCGTCCTCAAGGGAGAAGGATGTTTCGGACACGTAGATGGAAGTGCTAAGCCTATCGAAGAAGACGCAACCGCGAGTCGTCGCGCCTACGATGATTTTTATCGCCGGAAAGACCGAGCATTAGCCATCATTTATCAAAGTTTATCCTCGGAATACAAGGAGTTGATAAACGTCACCGACGAACCTAGTCAAGTATGGAATACCTTGAAAAAACATTTTCAAGCGCCTTCCAGAGCCAACCTGGTTAGATTACTAGATGAGTTCTTCGACGTTCGGCCGGAGCCAGACGAGCCTGTTGACATTTTTTGCTCAAGACTGCGGAAGGCCGTGACGAGGCTTAAAGACGCGAAACACCCCATTGAAGACCTGTATGTAGCATTCCAGTCGATTCGGTACCTTCCGGAAGAATTCCGAGGTATCGTTCAAATTATATATCGATGGAATGACTCGGACTTCAAGCTCAGCAAAATACAAGCAGAGCTAGCAGCGGAGGAGAGCCGGCTGAGGCAGCAAGCAAGTGACTTTTCCAAAACTGTGAGTTCAAATTCTGCATATTTTACTTCTAAGAAATTTGTAAATAGAGTAAAAGTGTCTAAACTTAAATTTCCAAATGTATCTCATAATGTGTCTAATGTAAATACTTCTAGTCATAATGTAAATATTTCTAAAAGTAAAATTAAGTGTTTTAAGTGTAACAAACTAGGTCATACTAAATCTAATTGCAGTAGAAATAATGGATCTAGTATTGTGGAATTTCTTGGGTCTCCACAGATTGAGGCTAATACTGTAATCGATCCTAGCGATAGACTCAGCTGGGTAGTAGACACTGCTGCTACGCGACATTTCTGTAATAACATTAAGTTATTTTCAAAATTTAATGAGTGCAAAGGCACTTCAATGTCGCTAGCAGTAGGGGATGTCGAAAGTCCAGTTGAGGCTATCGGGACGGTGGAAATGTATGTCCAATTTAAGGATAAGCAAAGTATTATCAAATTGGAAAATGTTATGTATTCTCCTAAACTTAGGAGAAATTTATTAGCTGCATCTGTTCTTGAGGAACAAAATTTTAGTTTTAATGGAGCTAATGGGGTTCTATGGTTTTTTACACCTAAAGGGGAGAAATTCTTTTATGCAAAAAGAAAGGATGGGTTATATTTTTTAAAACCTAAGTATAGTACCCAGGAACAACATAACGTAGAAAACCGTCAATCTAAAGATAGGGATCGAGATGGAGACAAGAAACACAAAAAGGATAAGAAATCCAAGGATAGGGATCCTAGTGCTTCCAGAAAAATAGACAAAGTAAAAATAGCACCTAATCTTAAAGAAACTAAATTTAAATCTGACAAAACAAAAACTAAGCAGAATAAAAATGTGAATAGTTCAATATCTAAGCCTAGCAGTTCAGTAACTGAACTTAATAGTACAAACTGTCTTTGGCATAAACGATATTGCCACATAAACGCTGAATATCTCCTCCAAACCAGCAAAGTTTCTGCCGTAAACGGACTTCCTAGGCTTAAATACAAAAAGTTAAATTGTAAATCGTGTAAATTGGCTAAGTCTAGGAGAGTATCATATAAACCCACCGGTAGGATAAGGTCCACTAAACCATTGCAATTGTTACACATGGATGTGTGTGGTCCCTTACCCACAGCCTCATATGGTGGGAGCAAGTATGTCTTAACTATAACAGATGATTATAGTAGAAAAGTTTTTGTTTACCTCATGAAACAGAAGTCAGAAGTATTTTCACATTTTAAAGAGTTTCAGGCCAGAGAAGAAAGGCAGTTAGGTACTAAAATTCTATGTATCCAGACGGATAATGGGATGGAATTCTGCCATGATAAGTTCAAAAATTACCTGAGGGATATCGGTATTAAGGCTGAGAGGACTAACACATATACCCCACAGCAAAATGGAGTATCAGAGTGATTCAACTTAACCGCATTTGACTGTGTTAGAGCCATGTTGAACGACAGCAAATTACATGACAGATTCTGGGCGGAAGCAATATTGTGTTTTGCATACACTAAAAATCGAATATGTCACAAATTTAAGACAAAAACTCCACATGAGCTCTACAGTGGTAGAAAACCTTCAGTCAAACATCTTAGAACCTTTGGTTGTAGAGCATATGTAGGCAAACCCAGTCAGCTCAGAAAGAAGTTAGACATGAAAGCTACAGAAGGGGTGATGGTAGGCTATGCTACTAAAACTAAGGGCTATAGGATATTTTTGTCAGGGGAGAAACGAACAATTGAGACCTGCAATGTGAGGTTTGATGAGGGTGATGTAGTGGAAGGCATCCTGGACCCAATTTGTCCCAGAAATATCTCCTCAGGGATATCAAGAGATAACCTTTCAGAATACTCCGACGGGGAATATCCGAGAAGGCAGTCTGATGGGGGGGCAGGAGAGAGTGAAGACACTGGTGACGATCCGTCTGAATCCAGTGAGGAAACGGACTCTCCTGCTGACTCCAGTATGACTCCTTGCTCAGATATTGCTTGGCAGCGAAAGACGGTTCCAAGACCCGATGGGAGTAGAACCGATGTGTATTATTACGCTCAAGGAGATAATAAAAGGCTGAGGTCACACAATGATGTTAAGAAATATTGTGATAAAAGGAATATACAATTTGATCAGCAACTGTTTAATTTTCGGGAAAATAAAGGTCTTAAAAGGGTCAGAGGCAGACCAGAAGCAAGCAATATTGAAATAAATATACCAAAAGGGTACAACGCTGCTATTAAATCTTCCCAGTCCGAAAAATGGTGTAATGCTATGGATGAAGAAATGGCCGTAATGCAAGAGAGGGGTGTCTGGGAACTAGTTCCTGCATCCACCTCACAAAAGCATATAGGCAATAGATGGGTCTACACTATTAAGAAAGACGAGAAAGGGAAAATCAAGAGGTTTAAAGCTCGTTTGGTAGCCCAGGGGTATGGTCAGAAAAAGGGAGAATCATACGATGAAGTTTTTAGCCCTGTTGTTAACTTCAACTTAATTAGAGCATTCTTCTCAATTTTCGTATGCATGCTTGGCTGGATGCATTTCCAATTAGATATCAAATCTGCCTATCTCTATGCTAAATTGAGTCAAAAGGTATATATGAAACAGCCTCAAGGTTATGTCAATCAGGAACAGCCTGATTATGTTTGTTTGTTGAAGAAAGCCATTTACGGTCTTCATCAAAGTGGAAGAGAATGGTTTAATGAACTTGACACCAAATTAAAAGAATTAAATTTTTTAAAACTTCAATGGTGTAATTGTGCATATATTTACAATAGCAAAGTTCTTATGCTATTCTATGTGGATGACATAATTCTCTTCTCAAAGTATCAAAGGGACATAGACCACATTGTTTCATTACTTAGCATAGAATTTGATATCAAGGTATTAGGAAAAATTAGAAAACTTTTAGGCGTGGAATTTAAAGAGTGTGACAATAAATTTTTTATACATCAAAGTCAGTATATAGATAAAGTATGTCAAATGTTTCAACAGTATAAATATCCAGTTACTTCACTTCCCATTTCTAAAGGGAATATTCTAAGTAAAATAGATTGTCCAAAGACAAGTGAAGAAATAAAGCAAATGCAAAGTTTTCCTTACAGGAGCTTAATTGGGTGTTTGGCTTTTATATCTAGTAGGACTAGACCTGATATTTGTTACGCCATCAATATATTATCTCAATTTCAAGAAAACCCTGGAATTAAGCATTGGGATGCATTGTTAAGACTTTTAGGATATGTTGAAAAGACTAAAAACTATATGTTGAATTTATCTAACATTCAGGAGTTAAAATTGAATTGTTATTCAGATTCTGACTTTGCTGCAAACCGAGATGACCGTGTTTCACTTGGATTTTTGTGATATTGAATCTTTTTCACTTTACACCTTTGTATATACATCCATTTTCCATGACCCGCATGATGCTAAATAATAGCTTGTGTATAAAATTTTGTATTTTTCAACTTGGTAAAAAGTATGTGTTGAAAGTTTTGATAAAGGAATTTTATTATCTAATTACTTGCATCATGTATTTTTAAATATTTGGTATATCAATGCAGTCTAATAGTATTAATTATGTATACTTATATTGTGTTAATAGACTAAATTTTTTAAGCTTTTTGAATTATAGTGTTTATACTCAAATTTAAAGTAAACTTAAATTCTATGCTTATACAAAATCTTAATCTTTTAAAGTTGACTTGTTTAATATGATAATGTGCTTATACTTAAATTTTGAATACTTATAATTAAATTTAAACTAAAATTTCAATTTTTGAATGCTGATACTTAAGCATTGAAGTTGTGTTGTATATAAATTTCTACTTGATGTGAAATGTTGTTGTTACAATATTGTCGACAATACTTAACTATTTTTCAGATGCTATAAGTACTTATGCATTTTATTTTAAATTTAATAATGATATAATACTTTAAATTTTTTCCTTCATTATATGTTTGATAGGATACTGGGGGCCTTGGTGTTTATTGATATACCTTGGTTTCTCAGAGTAAGTTTTCTTTTGCATATGCATTGAGACTTAAGGATTTGCATGAGGGGGCCGATTGTTGGAAATAATCAATACATCGCGATTCACGTTCCCGTGAACGGGCGTTTATGCAAATTTAATATGAACGACTCTTCCCGTTCACCGGCGTGAACCGTGACGTTTTTCAACATGAGGTTTCATGCAAATCAGTTCTCAATGCGTACGCATCTGATTTGCATATTCGGGGGCGTTTCCGGAACTGTCCATTCTCGGATATATAGGGCAGAGGTTTCTTGAAGCAAATGAGAAGGTCGAAAGAGGTCGATCGAGATCAGACGTCTGAAGAAGTCAGACGAGATAGACACTGATGGTCTGATGCAGGCAGACAGAAATGTTTTTTGACAGAAGCACTGCGGAATATCGTTTGACGACGGTGAATAGTCGAAACGGATGCAGATGTGGTCAGTTTTGACCAGCATGTATTGAACGTTAAATTTACTTACAAACGTTCGGAAGCCGCTTTAAATATTTTCCTGATGTTCTATCCTTTGGTTTCCCTTTGCCAAGTGATGGTGGCTGAAATACACGCAAGTGATAGAGGTAGTATAGTAACTTACTACCAAATGCTTCAAGGAATCTCTGTCTAGTCATTTACAACTAAAAATCTTTTGTACATAGTATATTTTTGATGTTTTACGGCATGGAAAATTACCAGGTACGTGTAATATGCCGAGTTGTGTTTTTCACCAAATAAAGTGAACGAAGTTTTTCTTTAAAACTGGACTTGTGTACTTTCATGACCCAGCCAACACTTATTGACTCTGACAGTGCGTGCTTTGCTATCTTCAAATTTTAAATTTTCCAACAGAAACGGTTACGGGGCCAGTTCAACGCCCAATAGAGTCATAAGTGCAAGTATCTTTAAAGAAATCGTTCCAGTGTTCAGATGGGGGCCGCACATGGCACCATTTTGAAGTTCGTGTGAACAACGAAACGCAACAGTGTAAACGTAAACAGTGTACATGAACTTTTGCTTCTGCTTCTTCAAAACTACGAGTGGCCATGGAGGCAAGTAGAACGGAGTTGCTGACGCGGGACAACTACGTCACCTGGCGTACCGACATCTCATTCGTCCTCAAGGGAGAAGGATGTTTCGGACACGTAGATGGAAGTGCTAAGCCTATCGAAGAAGACGCAACCGCGAGTCGTCGCGCCTACGATGATTTTTATCGCCGGAAAGACCGAGCATTAGCCATCATTTATCAAAGTTTATCCTCGGAATACAAGGAGTTGATAAACGTCACCGACGAACCTAGTCAAGTATGGAATACCTTGAAAGAACATTTTCAAGCGCCTTCCAGAGCCAACCTGGTTAGATTACTAGATGAGTTCTTCGACGTTCGGCCGGAGCCAGACGAGCCTGTTGACATTTTTTGCTCAAGACTGCGGAAGGCCGTGACGAGGCTTAAAGACGCGAAACACCCCATTGAAGACCTGTATGTAGCATTCCAGTCGATTCGGTACCTTCCGGAAGAATTCCGAGGTATCGTTCAAATTATATATCGATGGAATGACTCGGACTTCAAGCTCAGCAAAATACAAGCAGAGCTAGCAGCGGAGGAGAGCCGGCTGAGGCAGCAAGCAAGTGACTTTTCCAAAACTGTGAGTTCAAATTCTGCATATTTTACTTCTAAGAAATTTGTAAATAGAGTAAAAGTGTCTAAACTTAAATTTCCAAATGTATCTCATAATGTGTCTAATGTAAATACTTCTAGTCATAATGTAAATATTTCTAAAAGTAAAATTAAGTGTTTTAAGTGTAACAAACTAGGTCATACTAAATCTAATTGCAGTAGAAATAATGGATCTAGTATTGTGGAATTTCTTGGGTCTCCACAGATTGAGGCTAATACTGTAATCGATCCTAGCGATAGACTCAGCTGGGTAGTAGACACTGCTGCTACGCGACATTTCTGTAATAACATTAAGTTATTTTCAAAATTTAATGAGTGCAAAGGCACTTCAATGTCGCTAGCAGTAGGGGATGTCGAAAGTCCAGTTGAGGCTATCGGGACGGTGGAAATGTATGTCCAATTTAAGGATAAGCAAAGTATTATCAAATTGGAAAATGTTATGTATTCTCCTAAACTTAGGAGAAATTTATTAGCTGCATCTGTTCTTGAGGAACAAAATTTTAGTTTTAATGGAGCTAATGGGGTTCTATGGTTTTTTACACCTAAAGGGGAGAAATTCTTTTATGCAAAAAGAAAGGATGGGTTATATTTTTTAAAACCTAAGTATAGTACCCAGGAACAACATAACGTAGAAAACCGTCAATCTAAAGATAGGGATCGAGATGGAGACAAGAAACACAAAAAGGATAAGAAATCCAAGGATAGGGATCCTAGTGCTTCCAGAAAAATAGACAAAGTAAAAATAGCACCTAATCTTAAAGAAACTAAATTTAAATCTGACAAAACAAAAACTAAGCAGAATAAAAATGTGAATAGTTCAATATCTAAGCCTAGCAGTTCAGTAACTGAACTTAATAGTACAAACTGTCTTTGGCATAAACGATATTGCCACATAAACGCTGAATATCTCCTCCAAACCAGCAAAGTTTCTGCCGTAAACGGACTTCCTAGGCTTAAATACAAAAAGTTAAATTGTAAATCGTGTAAATTGGCTAAGTCTAGGAGAGTATCATATAAACCCACCGGTAGGATAAGGTCCACTAAACCATTGCAATTGTTACACATGGATGTGTGTGGTCCCTTACCCACAGCCTCATATGGTGGGAGCAAGTATGTCTTAACTATAACAGATGATTATAGTAGAAAAGTTTTTGTTTACCTCATGAAACAGAAGTCAGAAGTATTTTCACATTTTAAAGAGTTTCAGGCCAGAGAAGAAAGGCAGTTAGGTACTAAAATTCTATGTATCCAGACGGATAATGGGATGGAATTCTGCCATGATAAGTTCAAAAATTACCTGAGGGATATCGGTATTAAGGCTGAGAGGACTAACACATATACCCCACAGCAAAATGGAGTATCAGAGTGATTCAACTTAACCGCATTTGACTGTGTTAGAGCCATGTTGAACGACAGCAAATTACATGACAGATTCTGGGCGGAAGCAATATTGTGTTTTGCATACACTAAAAATCGAATATGTCACAAATTTAAGACAAAAACTCCACATGAGCTCTACAGTGGTAGAAAACCTTCAGTCAAACATCTTAGAACCTTTGGTTGTAGAGCATATGTAGGCAAACCCAGTCAGCTCAGAAAGAAGTTAGACATGAAAGCTACAGAAGGGGTGATGGTAGGCTATGCTACTAAAACTAAGGGCTATAGGATATTTTTGTCAGGGGAGAAACGAACAATTGAGACCTGCAATGTGAGGTTTGATGAGGGTGATGTAGTGGAAGGCATCCTGGACCCAATTTGTCCCAGAAATATCTCCTCAGGGATATCAAGAGATAACCTTTCAGAATACTCCGACGGGGAATATCCGAGAAGGCAGTCTGATGGGGGGGCAGGAGAGAGTGAAGACACTGGTGACGATCCGTCTGAATCCAGTGAGGAAACGGACTCTCCTGCTGACTCCAGTATGACTCCTTGCTCAGATATTGCTTGGCAGCGAAAGACGGTTCCAAGACCCGATGGGAGTAGAACCGATGTGTATTATTACGCTCAAGGAGATAATAAAAGGCTGAGGTCACACAATGATGTTAAGAAATATTGTGATAAAAGGAATATACAATTTGATCAGCAACTGTTTAATTTTCGGGAAAATAAAGGTCTTAAAAGGGTCAGAGGCAGACCAGAAGCAAGCAATATTGAAATAAATATACCAAAAGGGTACAACGCTGCTATTAAATCTTCCCAGTCCGAAAAATGGTGTAATGCTATGGATGAAGAAATGGCCGTAATGCAAGAGAGGGGTGTCTGGGAACTAGTTCCTGCATCCACCTCACAAAAGCATATAGGCAATAGATGGGTCTACACTATTAAGAAAGACGAGAAAGGGAAAATCAAGAGGTTTAAAGCTCGTTTGGTAGCCCAGGGGTATGGTCAGAAAAAGGGAGAATCATACGATGAAGTTTTTAGCCCTGTTGTTAACTTCAACTTAATTAGAGCATTCTTCTCAATTTTCGTATGCATGCTTGGCTGGATGCATTTCCAATTAGATATCAAATCTGCCTATCTCTATGCTAAATTGAGTCAAAAGGTATATATGAAACAGCCTCAAGGTTATGTCAATCAGGAACAGCCTGATTATGTTTGTTTGTTGAAGAAAGCCATTTACGGTCTTCATCAAAGTGGAAGAGAATGGTTTAATGAACTTGACACCAAATTAAAAGAATTAAATTTTTTAAAACTTCAATGGTGTAATTGTGCATATATTTACAATAGCAAAGTTCTTATGCTATTCTATGTGGATGACATAATTCTCTTCTCAAAGTATCAAAGGGACATAGACCACATTGTTTCATTACTTAGCATAGAATTTGATATCAAGGTATTAGGAAAAATTAGAAAACTTTTAGGCGTGGAATTTAAAGAGTGTGACAATAAATTTTTTATACATCAAAGTCAGTATATAGATAAAGTATGTCAAATGTTTCAACAGTATAAATATCCAGTTACTTCACTTCCCATTTCTAAAGGGAATATTCTAAGTAAAATAGATTGTCCAAAGATAAGTGAAGAAATAAAGCAAATGCAAAGTTTTCCTTACAGGAGCTTAATTGGGTGTTTGGCTTTTATATCTAGTAGGACTAGACCTGATATTTGTTATGCCATCAATATATTATCTCAATTTCAAGAAAACCCTGGAATTAAGCATTGGGATGCATTGTTAAGACTTTTAGGATATGTTGAAAAGACTAAAAACTATATGTTGAATTTATCTAACATTCAGGAGTTAAAATTGAATTGTTATTCAGATTCTGACTTTGCTGCAAACCGAGATGACCGTGTTTCACTTGGATTTTTGTGATATTGAATCTTTTTCACTTTACACCTTTGTATATACATCCATTTTCCATGACCCGCATGATGCTAAATAATAGCTTGTGTATAAAATTTTGTATTTTTCAACTTGGTAAAAAGTATGTGTTGAAAGTTTTGATAAAGGAATTTTATTATCTAATTACTTGCATCATGTATTTTTAAATATTTGGTATATCAATGCAGTCTAATAGTATTAATTATGTATACTTATATTGTGTTAATAGACTAAATTTTTTAAGCTTTTTGAATTATAGTGTTTATACTCAAATTTAAAGTAAACTTAAATTCTATGCTTATACAAAATCTTAATCTTTTAAAGTTGACTTGTTTAATATGATAATGTGCTTATACTTAAATTTTGAATACTTATAATTAAATTTAAACTAAAATTTCAATTTTTGAATGCTGATACTTAAGCATTGAAGTTGTGTTGTATATAAATTTCTACTTGATGTGAAATGTTGTTGTTACAATATTGTCGACAATACTTAACTATTTTTCAGATGCTATAAGTACTTATGCATTTTATTTTAAATTTAATAATGATATAATACTTTAAATTTTTTCCTTCATTATATGTTTGATAGGATACTGGGGGCCTTGGTGTTTATTGATATACCTTGGTTTCTCAGAGTAAGTTTTCTTTTGCATATGCATTGAGACTTAAGGATTTGCATGAGGGGGCCGATTGTTGGAAATAATCAATACATCGCGATTCACGTTCCCGTGAACGGGCGTTTATGCAAATTTAATATGAACGACTCTTCCCGTTCACCGGCGTGAACCGTGACGTTTTTCAACATGAGGTTTCATGCAAATCAGTTCTCAATGCGTACGCATCTGATTTGCATATCCGGGGGCGTTTCCGGAACTGTCCATTCTCGGATATATAGGGCAGAGGTTTCTTGAAGCAAATGAGAAGGTCGAAAGAGGTCGATCGAGATCAGACGTCTGAAGAAGTCAGACGAGATAGACACTGATGGTCTGATGCAGGCAGACAGAAATGTTTTTTGACAGAAGCACTGCGGAATATCGTTTGACGACGGTGAATAGTCGAAACGGATGCAGATGTGGTCAGTTTTGACCAGCATGTATTGAACGTTAAATTTACTTACAAACGTTCGGAAGCCGCTTTAAATATTTTCCTGATGTTCTATCCTTTGGTTTCCCTTTGCCAAGTGATGGTGGCTGAAATACACGCAAGTGATAGAGGTAGTATAGTAACTTACTACCAAATGCTTCAAGGAATCTCTGTCTAGTCATTTACAACTAAAAATCTTTTGTACATAGTATATTTTTGATGTTTTACGGCATGGAAAATTACCAGGTACGTGTAATATGCCGAGTTGTGTTTTTCACCAAATAAAGTGAACGAAGTTTTTCTTTAAAACTGGACTTGTGTACTTTCATGACCCAGCCAACACTTATTGACTCTGACAGTGCGTGCTTTGCTATCTTCAAATTTTAAATTTTCCAACAGAAACGGTTACGGGGCCAGTTCAACGCCCAATAGAGTCATAAGTGCAAGTATCTTTAAAGAAATCGTTCCAGTGTTCAGATGGGGGCCGCACATGGCACCATTTTGAAGTTCGTGTGAACAACGAAACGCAACAGTGTAAACGTAAACAGTGTACATGAACTTTTGCTTCTGCTTCTTCAAAACTACGAGTGGCCATGGAGGCAAGTAGAACGGAGTTGCTGACGCGGGACAACTACGTCACCTGGCGTACCGACATCTCATTCGTCCTCAAGGGAGAAGGATGTTTCGGACACGTAGATGGAAGTGCTAAGCCTATCGAAGAAGACGCAACCGCGAGTCGTCGCGCCTACGATGATTTTTATCGCCGGAAAGACCGAGCATTAGCCATCATTTATCAAAGTTTATCCTCGGAATACAAGGAGTTGATAAACGTCACCGACGAACCTAGTCAAGTATGGAATACCTTGAAAGAACATTTTCAAGCGCCTTCCAGAGCCAACCTGGTTAGATTACTAGATGAGTTCTTCGACGTTCGGCCGGAGCCAGACGAGCCTGTTGACATTTTTTGCTCAAGACTGCGGAAGGCCGTGACGAGGCTTAAAGACGCGAAACACCCCATTGAAGACCTGTATGTAGCATTCCAGTCGATTCGGTACCTTCCGGAAGAATTCCGAGGTATCGTTCAAATTATATATCGATGGAATGACTCGGACTTCAAGCTCAGCAAAATACAAGCAGAGCTAGCAGCGGAGGAGAGCCGGCTGAGGCAGCAAGCAAGTGACTTTTCCAAAACTGTGAGTTCAAATTCTGCATATTTTACTTCTAAGAAATTTGTAAATAGAGTAAAAGTGTCTAAACTTAAATTTCCAAATGTATCTCATAATGTGTCTAATGTAAATACTTCTAGTCATAATGTAAATATTTCTAAAAGTAAAATTAAGTGTTTTAAGTGTAACAAACTAGGTCATACTAAATCTAATTGCAGTAGAAATAATGGATCTAGTATTGTGGAATTTCTTGGGTCTCCACAGATTGAGGCTAATACTGTAATCGATCCTAGCGATAGACTCAGCTGGGTAGTAGACACTGCTGCTACGCGACATTTCTGTAATAACATTAAGTTATTTTCAAAATTTAATGAGTGCAAAGGCACTTCAATGTCGCTAGCAGTAGGGGATGTCGAAAGTCCAGTTGAGGCTATCGGGACGGTGGAAATGTATGTCCAATTTAAGGATAAGCAAAGTATTATCAAATTGGAAAATGTTATGTATTCTCCTAAACTTAGGAGAAATTTATTAGCTGCATCTGTTCTTGAGGAACAAAATTTTAGTTTTAATGGAGCTAATGGGGTTCTATGGTTTTTTACACCTAAAGGGGAGAAATTCTTTTATGCAAAAAGAAAGGATGGGTTATATTTTTTAAAACCTAAGTATAGTACCCAGGAACAACATAACGTAGAAAACCGTCAATCTAAAGATAGGGATCGAGATGGAGACAAGAAACACAAAAAGGATAAGAAATCCAAGGATAGGGATCCTAGTGCTTCCAGAAAAATAGACAAAGTAAAAATAGCACCTAATCTTAAAGAAACTAAATTTAAATCTGACAAAACAAAAACTAAGCAGAATAAAAATGTGAATAGTTCAATATCTAAGCCTAGCAGTTCAGTAACTGAACTTAATAGTACAAACTGTCTTTGGCATAAACGATATTGCCACATAAACGCTGAATATCTCCTCCAAACCAGCAAAGTTTCTGCCGTAAACGGACTTCCTAGGCTTAAATACAAAAAGTTAAATTGTAAATCGTGTAAATTGGCTAAGTCTAGGAGAGTATCATATAAACCCACCGGTAGGATAAGGTCCACTAAACCATTGCAATTGTTACACATGGATGTGTGTGGTCCCTTACCCACAGCCTCATATGGTGGGAGCAAGTATGTCTTAACTATAACAGATGATTATAGTAGAAAAGTTTTTGTTTACCTCATGAAACAGAAGTCAGAAGTATTTTCACATTTTAAAGAGTTTCAGGCCAGAGAAGAAAGGCAGTTAGGTACTAAAATTCTATGTATCCAGACGGATAATGGGATGGAATTCTGCCATGATAAGTTCAAAAATTACCTGAGGGATATCGGTATTAAGGCTGAGAGGACTAACACATATACCCCACAGCAAAATGGAGTATCAGAGTGATTCAACTTAACCGCATTTGACTGTGTTAGAGCCATGTTGAACGACAGCAAATTACATGACAGATTCTGGGCGGAAGCAATATTGTGTTTTGCATACACTAAAAATCGAATATGTCACAAATTTAAGACAAAAACTCCACATGAGCTCTACAGTGGTAGAAAACCTTCAGTCAAACATCTTAGAACCTTTGGTTGTAGAGCATATGTAGGCAAACCCAGTCAGCTCAGAAAGAAGTTAGACATGAAAGCTACAGAAGGGGTGATGGTAGGCTATGCTACTAAAACTAAGGGCTATAGGATATTTTTGTCAGGGGAGAAACGAACAATTGAGACCTGCAATGTGAGGTTTGATGAGGGTGATGTAGTGGAAGGCATCCTGGACCCAATTTGTCCCAGAAATATCTCCTCAGGGATATCAAGAGATAACCTTTCAGAATACTCCGACGGGGAATATCCGAGAAGGCAGTCTGATGGGGGGGCAGGAGAGAGTGAAGACACTGGTGACGATCCGTCTGAATCCAGTGAGGAAACGGACTCTCCTGCTGACTCCAGTATGACTCCTTGCTCAGATATTGCTTGGCAGCGAAAGACGGTTCCAAGACCCGATGGGAGTAGAACCGATGTGTATTATTACGCTCAAGGAGATAATAAAAGGCTGAGGTCACACAATGATGTTAAGAAATATTGTGATAAAAGGAATATACAATTTGATCAGCAACTGTTTAATTTTCGGGAAAATAAAGGTCTTAAAAGGGTCAGAGGCAGACCAGAAGCAAGCAATATTGAAATAAATATACCAAAAGGGTACAACGCTGCTATTAAATCTTCCCAGTCCGAAAAATGGTGTAATGCTATGGATGAAGAAATGGCCGTAATGCAAGAGAGGGGTGTCTGGGAACTAGTTCCTGCATCCACCTCACAAAAGCATATAGGCAATAGATGGGTCTACACTATTAAGAAAGACGAGAAAGGGAAAATCAAGAGGTTTAAAGCTCGTTTGGTAGCCCAGGGGTATGGTCAGAAAAAGGGAGAATCATACGATGAAGTTTTTAGCCCTGTTGTTAACTTCAACTTAATTAGAGCATTCTTCTCAATTTTCGTATGCATGCTTGGCTGGATGCATTTCCAATTAGATATCAAATCTGCCTATCTCTATGCTAAATTGAGTCAAAAGGTATATATGAAACAGCCTCAAGGTTATGTCAATCAGGAACAGCCTGATTATGTTTGTTTGTTGAAGAAAGCCATTTACGGTCTTCATCAAAGTGGAAGAGAATGGTTTAATGAACTTGACACCAAATTAAAAGAATTAAATTTTTTAAAACTTCAATGGTGTAATTGTGCATATATTTACAATAGCAAAGTTCTTATGCTATTCTATGTGGATGACATAATTCTCTTCTCAAAGTATCAAAGGGACATAGACCACATTGTTTCATTACTTAGCATAGAATTTGATATCAAGGTATTAGGAAAAATTAGAAAACTTTTAGGCGTGGAATTTAAAGAGTGTGACAATAAATTTTTTATACATCAAAGTCAGTATATAGATAAAGTATGTCAAATGTTTCAACAGTATAAATATCCAGTTACTTCACTTCCCATTTCTAAAGGGAATATTCTAAGTAAAATAGATTGTCCAAAGACAAGTGAAGAAATAAAGCAAATGCAAAGTTTTCCTTACAGGAGCTTAATTGGGTGTTTGGCTTTTATATCTAGTAGGACTAGACCTGATATTTGTTACGCCATCAATATATTATCTCAATTTCAAGAAAACCCTGGAATTAAGCATTGGGATGCATTGTTAAGACTTTTAGGATATGTTGAAAAGACTAAAAACTATATGTTGAATTTATCTAACATTCAGGAGTTAAAATTGAATTGTTATTCAGATTCTGACTTTGCTGCAAACCGAGATGACCGTGTTTCACTTGGATTTTTGTGATATTGAATCTTTTTCACTTTACACCTTTGTATATACATCCATTTTCCATGACCCGCATGATGCTAAATAATAGCTTGTGTATAAAATTTTGTATTTTTCAACTTGGTAAAAAGTATGTGTTGAAAGTTTTGATAAAGGAATTTTATTATCTAATTACTTGCATCATGTATTTTTAAATATTTGGTATATCAATGCAGTCTAATAGTATTAATTATGTATACTTATATTGTGTTAATAGACTAAATTTTTTAAGCTTTTTGAATTATAGTGTTTATACTCAAATTTAAAGTAAACTTAAATTCTATGCTTATACAAAATCTTAATCTTTTAAAGTTGACTTGTTTAATATGATAATGTGCTTATACTTAAATTTTGAATACTTATAATTAAATTTAAACTAAAATTTCAATTTTTGAATGCTGATACTTAAGCATTGAAGTTGTGTTGTATATAAATTTCTACTTGATGTGAAATGTTGTTGTTACAATATTGTCGACAATACTTAACTATTTTTCAGATGCTATAAGTACTTATGCATTTTATTTTAAATTTAATAATGATATAATACTTTAAATTTTTTCCTTCATTATATGTTTGATAGGATACTGGGGGCCTTGGTGTTTATTGATATACCTTGGTTTCTCAGAGTAAGTTTTCTTTTGCATATGCATTGAGACTTAAGGATTTGCATGAGGGGGCCGATTGTTGGAAATAATCAATACATCGCGATTCACGTTCCCGTGAACGGGCATTTATGCAAATTTAATATGAACGACTCTTCCCGTTCACCGGCGTGAACCGTGACGTTTTTCAACATGAGGTTTCATGCAAATCAGTTCTCAATGCGTACGCATCTGATTTGCATATTCGGGGGCGTTTCCGGAACTGTCCATTCTCGGATATATAGGGCAGAGGTTTCTTGAAGCAAATGAGAAGGTCGAAAGAGGTCGATCGAGATCAGACGTCTGAAGAAGTCAGACGAGATAGACACTGATGGTCTGATGCAGGCAGACAGAAATGTTTTTTGACAGAAGCACTGCGGAATATCGTTTGACGACGGTGAATAGTCGAAATGGATGCAGATGTGGTCAGTTTTGACCAGCATGTATTGAACGTTAAATTTACTTACAAACGTTCGGAAGCCGCTTTAAATATTTTCCTGATGTTCTATCCTTTGGTTTCCCTTTGCCAAGTGATGGTGGCTGAAATACACGCAAGTGATAGAGGTAGTATAGTAACTTACTACCAAATGCTTCAAGGAATCTCTGTCTAGTCATTTACAACTAAAAATCTTTTGTACATAGTATATTTTTGATGTTTTACGGCATGGAAAATTACCAGGTACGTGTAATATGCCGAGTTGTGTTTTTCACCAAATAAAGTGAACGAAGTTTTTCTTTAAAACTGGACTTGTGTACTTTCATGACCCAGCCAACACTTATTGACTCTGACAGTGCGTGCTTTGCTATCTTCAAATTTTAAATTTTCCAACAGAAACGGTTACGGGGCCAGTTCAACGCCCAATAGAGTCATAAGTGCAAGTATCTTTAAAGAAATCGTTCCAGTGTTCAGATGGGGGCCGCACATGGCACCATTTTGAAGTTCGTGTGAACAACGAAACGCAACAGTGTAAACGTAAACAGTGTACAAGAACTTTTGCTTCTGCTTCTTCAAAACTACAAGTGGCCATGGAGGCATCGACATGTGCGATCGACAAACATCGACTACATCGTTAGCCGTAATTTGCGCGCGTAGCTGAGGTGTGCGAATGACAGCTACTTCATCAACTGCACCGTTAGCCATGACTTGTGCGAGTAATGAAGGCGTGCGATCGACATCTATTCCATGAAATGCACCGCTAGCCACGATTTATGCGTGTAGCTGAGGTGTGCGATAGACAGCTACTTCATGAACTGAACCATTAGTCATGACTTGAGCGCGTAACGGAGACGTGCGATCGACAGCTACTCCATGAACTACATCGTTAGCCGTAACTTGCGCGCGTAGCTGAGGTACAAGATCAACACTTCATAAACTGCACACTTAGCCGTGACTTGCGTACGTAACGTAGGTGTGCGATCGACAGTTACTTTATGAACTGCCCCGTTATTTATGGCTTGCGTCGCAGAGGTGCACGATCGACAACTACTGCAAGAAAGGTATTGCAAGTTTAAAAACTTTATTAAAAACAATAGGGCTGGTCGCCGAAGGCAGTAATTAAATAATATGAGGGAAATAAGTTGTCCTATATTTCATCAAAGCTACTGCAACGCGTTAATCTAGACACAGCTATTTCCCTTCAATCATCCTCTGTTTTGATAGAATAAACAAAAACACATGCACAAGTTCCTGCGGCTCAAAAGAACTCTAGTCCAGAAAACTATATTTTTAAATATTGGTTTTTGAGCAAAAATTCTTACAGAGTTCAAATCTTTGGTACTTTTCATCCCAGATGCATACTAAACATGGAATAATTTGACAAAATTTTAAGTTTAAAAAGAAATGAAAACTCTTTAAAAGTTTTATCTCTTGGAAGCGGGAATGTGTTTATTTAACATTCATCACATTTCTGCTCTTTCATTGTTTATAATTTATTTTTTATGGGGAGCGCGATCCAATTGCGGGACCTCCCTACTATGCCGTATTTTATTTTATCCATTGCTTTTCTTCATAAACTGCTATGTGGTCCAGGCCCCTACGCAATGCATCCTTTTGAAGAGATATCCTTTAATATCATCAATGCCTAGAGAGGTTGCTAATAGCAGACAAAAATTCCTTCTCTACTCTCCTGTTTTGACATGACGTTGATCAAATATTACGTAATGAGGGGAGTAAGAGAATCATAATCCGACTAACTATATTTGTATTATTGGATTTAGACCTAAAATTCTTCAAAATTTTTGCCCACAATTGATTCCCAACAAAGAATAGTTGAGCAAAATTTTAACTTTGCACAGAGAAACTTCGTGATTTATCTAGTAAATATGAGGAAGCACACTATTCAACAATCGAACCCGTCTTTTTCTATTTTACTCTTTTGAGAGGTTAAAGGCTTCTAGGTTTGTTAGCTTGCACTGGAGATTCCAAAGATATCCTGTGGAGATTCCCACTCCCACAAACAAAAGAATCTTCCCCATCTCCGGTCGTAAATGATCAGGTGGGTCGCCATTCGTCTTGTGATCGTATTTCACTAAAACCGCCCGCGGACGGAGAGGATTTAACCACATTGAGAATCGGCGATTTTGTCGTGATTCACACTTTTGTCGTCTTTGACTTTGTAAAAAATGAGTGCTATTTTGAACAACGTTTTAATTTCTGAAGTCTTTTTTAACATCGATTGCCGTATGAATGGAATGTATTCGGGCGATAGTAGAGTAAATTTAACGCCGCAGCAAAACATTACAAAATTTTAGGATGATTTAAAAATTTTAGGTTAATTTTAGGAATTCAAGGTAAGCTTCAAACTTTTAGGAATTTTAGGACGAATGCGATCCCTGCTAGTATTATCAAAAGTTGTATCATGGACTAACAAGGATGGCCTACTCAATTCTCAAATGAATTCTTGTCATAACACAGATGTAAATTAGAGCTTTTCATCAATCGAAACTGTCTTTTGTGAGGAAATAGAGTGGTGATACCAACTAAACTATGACTTGAGGTAGGCTTCGGGAAATCGGTAAAATCTAGCCCATCCTTGAGGACGGCTATTAAACTTTTTTACCCATCCTCGAAAATTTTTACCCTTCCTCCTAAGAATTTTTTTTTTCACATTATATTCATTAACATATGTGCTTAAATACATCGTACAGCAATAATAAATTAGATCCAACTGTTTCATTATGAAGTGCGATAACTGCATATTCATACACCACTACCACAGTGCTTAACCGCCGAAATCAAACTCATCACTGCAGAGTTTCTGATAAAGGATCGAACCCGGTGGAATTCGGATCTATGGGTAGGGGCAGAGGGGTATGAGATGTAAGGAATCTCTACTTCTTCCAATGTTTGGTAACTTTAAGGAGTGGTAAATAAATAATCATATCAATCCTCCTTTTGCTAAGTAGTTTAAACCTCACTGGCGCTCTTAATTTCTAGGGAATGTGACTGAATCAAGATTAAAATCTTCTAGGACTGAATAGATGTTTCATAACTTAACTTCAGTTGTCAGACAACTGGAACAAATGCCATGAAGGAATTGTAAACGTATTAGTTTTAAAGATAAAACTAAAGTGGGGAAGAAAAGAATATACTTCTGGCTGAAACTAGAAGAATCCATTCCCAAAATTCAAATTTGTTACGTACTCCTGTCCATTACAGCAAATGGAAATTTTATAGCTTGGGTTTTAAAGAGTTAAAAGGGGATAGCTCTTTGCACAGGTTTGGGCTTAGACTGGGCTGGGCTTGAGTTTTCTACTGTTTCATGCCAGGTTGAGTCTTTATTTTAAAAAAGTCCGAAACAACTGGGCCGAACATATTTATTTTGAAATCTTTTTCAATGGATTTAAATAGAATACATGAATTTATTCTGTTTATTTCAGCTATGTAAAGATAAATGTTTAAAACAAACTCAATTCTCCGTACAAAATTTTCACAAATTTGTTTTTAACATATTTGAATACAAATCATTTCAGACCTGTCGAAACACAGCTATCTTCAGGCCGATTTCATTCTATTACAAATTTCTTCAGGCTTAGCCCAGGGTTTAAGCATTGGTATTGGCGGTCGGGTGAAAATTTGAAATTTCGGCACATGTAGACCTCGAAAAGGAGAACAGAACATGTCACTTTGATCATGATGCGCTATCGCATTTTCGTTCAGTCATGGGATTCACTGGGTGGAGGATGAGGGGAGAGAAAATAACTAGTGCCTGTGGTTACAATGCAGACCTAACAACTTTCCTAGAAAGAAGGTGTTGATAATGTACACTAGCTAAGTTTATGAGGGAGGGGGAGACTTACAGGTGACGACATTTCAATTTTCATTCATGGCACGTGAAAGGGTGGCTTTCGTCATAATTTTACGATAATTTTTTTTTCTCTATGGAATCTCTAATGGGGTTTGGGCTTAGGCCTGGGCTGGGCTTGAGTTTTCTACTGATTCGGGCCAAATTGAGTCTTTTTTTTTAAAAACGTCTAAAACGACCGGGCCGAACATATTTATTTTGAAATTCTTTTCAATGGATTTAAAAATTAAATACATAAACTTATTCTATTTATTTCAGCTATGTAAAGATAAATGTTTAAGAAACCAAACTCAATTCTCCGTACAAAATTTTCACAAATTTGTTTTCAACATATTTGAATACAAATCATTTCGGGTCTGTCGAGATGCAGCATCTTTAGGCCGATTTCATTCCACATTTATAAATTTCTTCGGGCTTAGCCCGGGTTTAAGCATTAGTATTGTCGATTGGGTGAAAATCTGGAATTTCGGCACATATAGACCTCGAAAAGGAGAACAGAACATGTCGCTTTGATCGTGATGAACTATCGCATTTTCATTTGGTCATCGGATTTACTGGGTGGAGGATGAGGGGAGAGAAAATAACTAGCGCCTGTGGTTACAATGCAGACCTGATGGCTCTCCTAGAAAGAAGGTGTTGATAATGCACACTAGCTAAGTTTATAGGGGGGGGGGGGGTGACTTGCAAGTGACGGCATTTCAATTTTGATTCATGGCACGGGAAAGGGTGGCGTTCGCTATAATTTTATGATGATAATTTTTTTTTATGGGATCTCTAATCTCAAGGCCGTCCAAGAGAATGGCAACTTCCAAAAATTGGCTGTCCTCATTGAATTTTAACCCAGCAAGGATGGGAGGACGGGCGATTTCCGGAAGCCTGATTTGAGATAATGTCACTGCTACATGCGACTCATCAAGGTATGGTTCGGACAAAAGCAACAGCTCAAAGTTATTTATGGTGGCCTTAGCTCGATGAAAACATTGAAAATGTGAGCCGATAATGTACAGTATGACAGTCAACACATTACAAAAGTTGCACCACAATGATGTGGTTGATACCCACCAGCCCATGGTCAAGCGTTCACATAGATTTCAATGGACCATATAAAGAAAATATATTTTTTAACTTAGTGGAAACTTATTGTAAATGGCCCGATGAGAAGATAATGCTCTTCATGTCTTCAGAGGCTGTTATTACAGCCTTGCAAGACATCTCAACACATGAATTACTGGATACCCCCATATCCGACAATAGAACTGCATTTACTTGCACGGAATTTCAAGATTTCACGGTAAAAAAATGGAATACACCTGACACCAACTTATCATCTGTCATCTAACGGACAGGCAGAAGAAAGGTACAAACCATTAAGGATAATATACCTCAATTTGGACATAACAAGAATACACTATTATATTGTATGTTACTTGCTCTTCACATTATGCCATCAACTACAACTGGATTTTCTCCAGCACAACTACTTAACATAGATCGAAGACTCTTTTCGACAGGTTACACTCTGATAGCATAGGTTTGGAGAAAGAGAAAGATAAACTGTTTCAACCTTGAAGGAAACTAAAGGAGAATGATGCTGTCCTTTCAAGAACTCATCCACCCCAGAAGGATAAGTTGACACCAGGAACAGTAACATCGGTCAACAGTCCAGTTACCTATGAAATCATGCTACCAGACAGTTGCAAACAGCATTGACATATTGATTAATTGATACCACGTTCTTCAGCTCAGGCCAGTCCATGTTCTGACAGCAATACAGGTATTTCTGGTGTCCCCGATGAAAATGTTGATGGTGATACACTCAACAAACCTATTACCAGCCAGTTTTCAAGTGATGTTCGTGAGGAAAAATAGAAGAATCAACTTCCTACCCTTTCACCTGACAACGGGAACATCATCTACCATTCCAGGTGAGAAAGAAGACCTCTGGGGTATCTTAAAGACTATGTTTGAACTTTGAGGAGATGAATGATATATATATGCACTAGGGGTAAATCCGCAATAATGTAAGTGCACGTTAACTGTAACTGAAAAGGAGTCTGAATTGAAACTGAATATAAGCATCACGTACTTTCTAATACCAGTAATAAATGTAGGTTTCTGTTTAATGGAATTATTTCTACACTCGGTACACTACAGAAGCAGAATATATTGTTATGCTGGAAATAACTAAGGAGATAAAATATGCAGAGACTGTACTTTCCCAATAAGAGACACATTGTAAGTTAGAAAAACCAGTAATATATTGTGATAACTCTTCTGCCATAGTTTTTACTAAGAACAGAGAAGAAAACATTAAAACCAGATACATATATGCACATTATATGTTTGTAAGAGACTTGTATGAAAAAGGCCTGTTTAGATATTCAACATATTCTTCGTACTAAAGACAATATTTCTCATATTTTTATGAAACATTTAAACAGAAGTAGATTTGAGTATTTGAGAGACTTTTGATTTGAGTATGTGTATTGAATGTAACATAACCAGTTTGGAAAATGGGGGTGCATTATGGTATATGTTGAAATGTGTGTGTTTTCCAAACTGTATTTGATTCCCAATTGGAGTTTAAAGGCAGTGATCTGTAAGATTTAAGTATTTATAGTTTCAGGAAATGGGGTTATTATGCAGAGGAGTTGGAAAAAGAAGAAGACACTTGTATAAATAGAAGACAGCTGTGTAGATAGAAGAAGTCAGTGTTGATTGATGATGTGGCTGTATGCTGAAGTCTTGTTTTATGTTTTTGTTTTATTATGTGGTATCATTCTTTTATTTGTAATGCCAAATAAAGATATAATTTATGTTAAAGTATTTATTCCATTACAGAGTTTCTATAGAGATTCATGAAAATATTTTTAAGATATGACAAGGTTCATATAGCAATTTTTTTTGTTGGAGAATTAATATTTAATTAAGCTTAACTCAAAAGTCAACCGTTATGTTTCAAGAAAAACACTAGTGATGGCACAGGAAATAAATTCTACTAGAATTAAAAATGTGAAAGAACAACTTATGGTATTTGCAAAAGTGTGCTCACATGTTTAAAGGTGTTAAAGTGACTTATAAATTTAATAAGCACACTTGGATGACGAGAGAACTAACAGAGTGGTTCGAAAACCATTTCCTGCCCAGAGCTCAGGCACATTATCCGACTATCTGATGATTTTATTCATTTTTGAATAATTGCTCTATTCATCCAGCAGCTGAATTTTTAAAGTAGACTAAAAGTTCAAATTTAATTTCTCTCAAATTGAACATCACTAATACAACCCATGGGTATGGGAGTATTGAGGGCACTGAAATGTGGTTACAAGAGCAATTTTTTAAGATACTTCATTTCATCAATAGTGATAGAAGTACTTAATGTCCATTTACAGAATAAAAGAAAAACTGCTTTCCCATAAACCAAAATTAATGAACAACAATTGTTACTTTAAATGTTTAGACAAAATAATAAAATATAATATTTTTTTACGTATATATTTTTCATTACATTTTTTGTTTCATTAGGTTTTATTAAATAATATTCTTGAATTGGTTAACTTGACTTTTTGTCATTATTTTTTATTAAATAATATTCTTGAATTGGTTAATTTGACTCTTTGTCATTATTTTTACCAAAAATAGTATCTTATATTGTATTTAGTTAATATAGCCAAGTCTTGCTATCTCGCCTCTCGGATAAGTCAACACTTCTTCAGATTTTGTTTAGTTTAATGTATTGTGCTATGGGGAAAACATTGCTAACTCGACATCACAAAACGGACATCCACTTAAGTCAACATTCATTTTCTTTTCTACAAAAATGAACCAAACATTTTCAAGACCGCAAAAACAGAAAAAATAAGGTTTTGCACAATATGTATATGGGCGCGGTAGCCCATTGGTTAGTGCGCTGGAGTTGCACTCGGTAGGCCCGGGTTCGATTCCAGCCACTGCCAAAGTGTTCATGCGGAGTACGATCACGTTAAACATGTGGGTCCGAAAGTCCTTCCGAGAGGTTGGTGGTAGGGGAAGGAGGGTACGGTCCCTGTGGATGCCTCCCCCACTGGGTTCCGGTCTAAATTGGGTGGCACTTCCCGACCATCCAAACTGTTACCTTACACCTTTCTGGTAGGTCGGACGGTCTGGGTTTCAACAACAACAATAACAATCAGTATGTATGTCATGGATATCATTACATTCCACGAGAGTTGGCGGTTTGTTTTTCTGAGTTTTTTAGCAAGTGGTTTGCAGTCTACTGTTGAAAGGTGTAGCCCTGAGTGAATAAGTTTTCTATGTTATAGAGAAGGTAGCCAAACCAAATGACTTTATATGTTTTTGATGCGACTTTTGTGTGAAAGTGGCACATCATAAACTTTAGTCTTAAAAGTTTAAGTTAAGCTAAAATTAAATTTGAAATTTTAAGAAAACTTCAAAATGTGCAGTGTTATAAAGAAATATGGCATTCCTCACTCGACTGTCACTACATTTGTGCAAAATAAAGAATAAATTTTAAAGTCCTTTGAAACATCAGATCCATCTGAAAAATAATATTGAAAATCTGATTATAGTACAGTAGAAGAAGCATCTTTGTTTTGGTTTAAATATGTACCTGAACGTGTGATTCCTTTGCCAGGTATAATTATTCAAGAGAAAGCTAATAAATGTACTCAAAAACTTGGAGTAAATGAGTTTACAGCAAGCAATGGTTGGTTAGATCATTTCAAACACTGTCATAATATTGATTTGACTCGATATGTGGTGAAAAGTTATCTGTTTGTCAGGAAAACATGTCCGATTGGAAAAAAATTGTTAGAAGATTTTTAAATTTTTCTTTACCACGATACCCACATACTCTACATACATATCTTGTCCCATGACGTATCGACTTATCGAAGTTTCACTCTACTAAGTTTGAATTTTATCCAAACTCTCTAAAATCCAGAAAATTCTAAAATCTGGTATCGGATGGATGATTCCAGATTTTTGAGATTGTACTGTATACGTTTTGAAGAATGTAGCATTAATACTACCATACCAATCTTGATACTTTTCATACCACAAATAGATTATAAGCAAAGAGTAGAAATTGATAAGTTTTGATAAACAAGAACTTGAATTGCCAAGTTTTAATAAACAAACCTAACAAGGTTGTATAATATTCATTACATCAATTACTCAAACTACATAAAAAGTATTAATATAAAAGAAATCAAAATCATAAAATGCTATTCTAACATATAAAATATTGAATATCATAAATTTCAACAGATGAAACTAACTTGTTTGCGATCCTTCAACTTCTTCCATGGTAATTGGCAACTTACGAATTCGGCTAACATGTAAAACAAAGACCAAAGATCATCATGACGTCCAAGTTCCTATAATAAAATTTATCAGGGTTTAATAAAGAAAATATAAATTATGGAAATAACTTAACCTAAGTGCTTATAATTAATTGTTACAATGGTAGAACACATGCAGGTTAACATTACCACATAAAAAATAATAAATTTAAAAAATAAAATATAAATAAAAGCAATACATTTAGAGCAACATATTACAGTCCCCAAATTTTTGATTCGTATGCGAGTATATATGGTACTTATAAATGCATTGCTAATTTTGAAAGGGGCATAAGTAATAAGTTTTATGATTTTAACCTGATAATGCAGTTTTATTGTATAAAAAAAGGTCTATCTAATGGTGATAGGAAGAAAGTAAGTCAAGGATTCCATACTCCCTCACAAGTCTTCCAACTTACTGAATATCAGGTATCTATCTATCAAAGAGAAAAAAGTTACAGACATTTGTAGGGTCTTGCAACACTTTCCAAATGAACACCGACCATTTTACAAAAAAATCCTAGCAGGGAAAACTAGAACTGCCAATTATGACACAGACGTCAGCAATGATCAATGATCTAAAACATCAGATTAACAAGTCAAAAGCATATAGTATTTTGATGTATAATGTAAACGTTATTCATTATAATTACATTCTTATTTATTTCAAACCTACAGGAGTCTTATTTTTCTTATTACTGTTTTTCATAATGATATTAACATATAATAAACAATATTAGCAAGTATGATTTTGTAAAGGGCGCAAGTTATGAATATTTCACAAGGCTTAACTCCCCAATATTGAAAACTAAATTCAAAATTTATGAGCACAATTGACCAATGTGATAAAGATTAGCACTTTATACATATCGCATTTTTAATAATTTATCAAACATTCGATTCAAATTGTTTTTGTTATTTACTCAAAATGTTTATTTTTCGACTTACACCATTTTCAAAATCAGAAATTCAAATCTGTTTATATAGAATAACTTCTAATAATTAAGAAGAGAAAACAATGCTGTGAAACAGCCAATATATTTAATAGCTTAATAAAGAAGATGATCAGCTCAGATATTTTTCATTTTGAAAATAAAAATAACACATAGAAAAATATTCAGTGATGTTATTATAAAGAAATTTAAAAATCTGATACAAATTTCTTGAGTATTTCTTTTTATTTGCCTTTCAAATTCCACTTTGATCAATTAAAATGTATATAGATATTCAAAATGAAGTAAAAGTTAGGCCTAAACAGTTTTTAACAACTTTAAGTTAAGCTAATATATTTTCAGAACATCATTTTAACAAAAAGTAATAGAAGTTTTCTCTATTTATCTGCCCATTAGACCTCACAGTGTAATAATTTAGAATTTCAAAACAGAAAACACATTTTTTAAACCATACTATTTCACTCATACTACAATCTTATTCTATGATATGTCTACTACTTTAAGTTATATTTGGGTCATTCCGTGTGAAATCAACAAAAAAAAAAGAATATTTGGTTGCATGACCATTTTTAAAAATTTTTATATTTTGCACATATGTTCCTATATATTCCAGTAGATAAAAAACAATTTTTTAATTTTTTTTTATTGTTTGTTTTTCAGGGTTCGGCCATTTTTCCAACATGGCCGACTAAAAATTTGGCCAATTTTGGTGCTCATGTAAACTTAAATATCTTGGGACTCAAAAAAGATAGAGACTTGGGATAAAAACTATTTTTCTGGTCTTAAAGTGGGCTATATTTCATGTCATTGTAATGTTTGGCTAACTGCAACTTGAGGGGCTGAAATTCAGATTTGAAATTCAGCATCAATTTTGCTACAAATGCAGTTTTTAGGCCTCATAAAATAAATGAAAGAAATTAATCTGAATTTTCAAATTTGCACCATATCTTACCCTACTCCCATAGTCTTAGCTTGGAAAAAATGTAGTTTCCATTCCACTTTTTACTTGGATTTTAGGGTTGCCAAACTTCTGAAATTTCAAAACTGATCACTTTTAACACCCTCAAAACCCCCTGTGGGGCATAATTTAAAAATTTAAAAACTAGTTTAATAAAACAACTAATCCATACAGATAATCAGGTGATAGTTCTTGTTTTGTATATTTTGCCTTTTCTATTTTTAAAATTGAAAAGAAAAGTGACATTTTTAGCATATGAAAAAATTTCAAACAGGAAGTTTGTTATTAATATTTGAATGTCTATTCAAAAATATGGTGTTTTACTTGTGTATTTGTTTCTTTATTATCATGAACATTAATTTAAATACAATTTCATCTATTTTTTGCTTTGGGTGTGTGCGTGGGGGGGGGGGGGGAAGAGAGATTGTCTTAAAAAAAAAACATATCAAAATCTCATTTGTACCATGTTGCCTGAAACAAAATTTTTTTCAATGTTATAACTTTGCACTATCTTCAACCAAAATGAAAATGACCAACCCCCCCCCCCCCTCCCGAAAAAAAAAAACCCATATAGTTCAGAAGTTTAAAATGTAAAAACTGGTTCAGAGAAGCCACAAATACATATAAATGATCATATGAAATCACAATTTTTGCATATTTCATCTTTTTAATCCTATAAAATTAAAAAGAAAAGTGGCATTTTCTATATTAAAACTTTGAATGATAAGAAATTAGTTATTCATATTTAAATGTTTGTACAAAATATGTCATTTTGCTTGTAATTTAGAGTATATGTTTTATAATTTAAATTAATTTCTATTAAATTATATCATGTTTTTATATTTGGAAAAAAATCTAAGAAAATAAAAGAGTAAATAAATTAATTTTGTATTTCCAATCTAATTATATATTAAGAAAATAATTTTAAAACATTATGTTGAAAAAATGTGAAATGTAATAAAATAATTATTTTTTCTCCTAATTGTTTTGGAAAAAACTTTGCTAATTTGTCTTGCCACTTTCAAGACTTATGTATTGAAGCAGGGTGGCATTTTTTGCTACAAGTCATGATAAAAGCCCATGCGATGGTGTCGGTGGAACTGTTAAAAGAATGGCAAAGCTACTTTACAGCGTCCAATACATAATCAGATTTTGACTCCTGAACAATTATATAAATTTGCAACTGAAGAATTTAAAGGAATTTCTTTTTTGTTCCTTCAGAAGATGCTATTTCTACTGAAAACCAACTGAAAGTCAGGTTTCAAAATGCCATTGCTGTAAAACAAACCCGAAAATATCACAAGTTTATTCCAATAGCAGTAGGAAAATTAAAAATTGCTCAGGTTTCTTCATCCTCAAAAACTTTGAAGCATGTGTTTTAAAGAACTATACAGAAAATGCAACGTTTATGCTAGATGATATTAAGCAGTCTTCATATCTTATATGTTCTTATGATTATAAGTGGTACTTGACATATGTTATAGGCATTTCTCATGAAAATAAGGATGTGCAAGTTATGTTCTTAAAGCCACATGGCCCAGCTTCCATGTTTTACTGGACAACTGAAAACAGTTGGGTTGAACTCGATAAAATAATTAATGATAAATGTTATGCCAAGCACAATAACTGGCAGACAGTATACACTGCCAATAGCACTTCAAGATGATATTAATTTCCTTTTTGATAAATCTAAAGCTTTAAGTTCCAGTAAATTAAATCCTTAAGATTAAACAACTGGAAAAAAATTGCAAATATGTACTATATCTATCTACCAGCTACGAAGTAATATTTAAAAATTATGATACTATATGCTGGTGATTTACTTTGGCTACATTTTAATAAAATTCTGTGTAAATTATTTTTCCTTTTGCCAGACACTGTAAAATTTAATGCATTTGATGAGAATGATATTTTATATATCCATAAATTTGACATTATTGTATATAATATTGAACACCTAATTGAACATGTTTATTAGGAACTGTGAGTGTTAAAGATGTTTGGCTATGTTTATTTTTATTTACTAACTGTTACAGCTGCTGACAAATTATTTTCATATCATCAGTTGAAACTAATGCAATGAACATTAAATAAATCATCATTTCAAGCAACATGGTACAAATAATATTTTGATAATTTTTTTACAATAGACAATAACTGTTTTTCCTCAATCCATGCCCAATTATAAGAATAAAAATTGATGAAATCATATTTAAATTAATGTTAATAATAAGAAAGAAACAAATGCACAAGTAAAACAACATATTTTTGTGCAGACATTTAAATACGAAACAATAACTTCCTGTTTCAAAAAAATTTCATATGTTGAAAATGTCACTTTTTCTTTCCATTTTAAAAATAGAAAGGATAAAATATACAAAAAAGTACTTATCACTTGATTATCTACATAGATTTGTTGTTTTATTTGGCCAGTTTTTAAATTTTTAAATTAAGCCCCACATGGAGTTTTGAGGGTGTTAAAAGTGATCATTTTTGAAATTTCAGAAGTTTGGCAACTCTAAAATCCAAATAAAAAGTGGATTAGAAACTTCAAATTTTTTATGCTTATAAAACACTCTCAACTCTTTAAATTGGCTATATTTTATCCCTGTTTTAATTTCACCAGATAAATTGAAAAAATCTTAAACATAAGAAAAAAAATTCAAAATTTTCAAATTTAAGCGCTTAAAAAGGGTTTCATTTTTAAAAAAAAATTTACAATTAGTTTATATCATACGAAAGCTTGGAATCTTAGCTTTAAAATGACACCTGAAATTTTAGTTTGTGACAAATACAAGTGGTTTTACTTTGGAAAGAATGAACATCACTATTAGAAATACGACCTTGAACAATGTTTCAAGGGACAAAATCTCCCTTTCTACATTTTAAAAAAAATTTAAATTCTGGCTTTCACCTTCTTCCCAGGTATATAAGCTAATTTTAATTTTTGATCAAAATCCATTACTATGATGCAACCCCCATTTGTTGATTTCACACGGAATGACCCATTTACATTAATAAAAAGTATTTTATAATTTCAACAAAATGCATATTTACTTCAGACTTCCAGAAACAAAAATGATGTTAATAACCTTAGCACACAACTGCAATGGCTGATCTGTTCTAGTTCCATTATGCAGAATTATTGTGTAGTATTACATTGTGTGGTATAGATATTTTTCATAAAAATACCTTATTTCACAAAGTCCTGTGTCTTATTAGCCTCACACTTCCTTATGTGACCACAAGGACAAAATGTTTGGATCACTCTTGTATGCTACTTTTATGATATAAATATTACACATGTATTTGCAATAAAGTAATTTCTTCAACAAAATAATCTAAATAAATCAGACATGTACTTACTTTGTTCTTGTGGGCATTTAGGGAAGCATATCTAACAGTACCACGAAATCCTGCAGCACTGCGAGGTGATCGTACATCTCCAGATGGTGTAACATACTGTCTAGCAAGACCAAAATCAAGCATATACACTTTTCTTTTATTCTCTGGAAGGCACCCCATGGCAAAGTTAGACTATGAAAAGAAAAATTGAATCGGACTTATAACAAAGTATACAGCTTATTAATAGATAACAAATACAGTACAACCTCGAAAATCCGGACTCGTCCGGACTTTGCCGATTCCGGATTATCGATTTTTCCAGATTATAGAGTTCAAATAAAATTCAAACCTAATGTTAACTAAATATACTATAAAGCACTATTTTTAGTAAAAATAATGACAAAAGTTAAGTTAATCAATTAAAACATATTATTCAATTCAAAAAATGGGGCAAAAGAAATTTCAAAGAAAAAATATACACATTAATATCTAGAATGTATGAACGAAATGAGAAAATTACATTATCATCCTGTTTAAATATTTGAATTAAATTTTGTTGTTTCATTAATTTTGGGTTATGGGAAAGCAGTTTTTTTTATCCTGTAGATAAGCATTATTTTTGCTCGGTTATAAAGCTTCTTTGTCCAAGAACTTTAATTGCATGATTGATTGTTTGCACAAGATTATCAATGGGTATTTTTTCTTCTCCACATTTATCGTCACTACTTTGCTCTTTTTTCATTTAATATCATATAGCAAATTTTGTCATCACTCAATTTATTTATGATTGGCGCATCATCATCACAGTGCAGAACTTCCATTATATCGGCTTTGTCAAGATTTAATGAAGAGCCGGAAGAATTCAATGTAGTGCCGAGATGTAACAAAGTGCAAGGATTAGCACGTTTGCCGATATATTTAAAGGTGCAACTGTGTTTAAACCATCTTCGCTAAACGAAATGAAAAACAAAAAATAAGAACTCAAAAATTGTATTTATTTTCTAGCATCTATATAATGTTATATTTAAAACGGCTGATAACTCTGAAAAATGAAAAACTTTATTAGTAATAGTCAAATATGTAAAAAATATTGCAGTAGATAAAATAAATATTATTTCTAAAAAAGAAAAATATCTCTCCTCAATGATTTTTCTAAAATACGATGAGTGATTACTAAGCTGCCATAGCACCAGGATGGGGTGGGGGAGGGAAAGCGAAGAAAGGAATTTGCTTGGTTCGTAATCGTAAACGCAGTTGACCCCTTTGAAAAGTCAGTGTGTTGATGACCTTGTTGCTTGGTTCTGTGCGATATGATATTATTTAGTTATTTATTTGCTATTTCTAGTATGTAAATATGACTTTCTATTTCAATAATAAGAAAAGGAACTTCTGATAATAAAAAATCAGTATTTAAATAAAGGTGAATATTTTACGCGAAATAATTCATCGGGAATCGTGACTTGGGGAGTGTGGGGTTAAAGGTAACAACATAATTCACGCTCCAACCATGAACCCCTATCTATGGTCGTCCATATTTATATCCAGTCTAAAGTTTCGTCTCATTTCTGGGTTCAGAAAGTTGACCGGAAAATATGGTATTTGTTTATAAAATATACTGTACTAATAAAACAGAACTTATGAGCATTTAAAACAAACTCATCATTTGCAGAGATACCAACCCCTGCATGGTCTAGTCAGTAATTTAACATCATATTTTCACTAACGTTTCAGTAACAACTCTTAAATTTTGTAATAACAATGTACATTTCTTAATTTATAAATAAAATATTATATAACAGTAGCTGACACTTCAATGTTTTTAATAGTACCAGACAGAAAAACATTAATAAGTTGCACCATATTGATTGAGTTCAAAGCTGTAAAAAATAATATAAAATATTTTTAACAAGAAAGATCAATCATGCATAAAGCATTGATTATGAAACACTTTCCAACTGAAATATAATTTCATTTAAACAACTCAAAATTGCGATACCATGGAGGTAAAAGTTAGGAGACAAAACTTCAAATTAAGACAACGCCAATATCGTTTGAGACAATAATTCAGGTGGTGCTGAGATAAAATAAGTAGCCCTGCATTGTATGCATTTCTATGACAAAAGGCCTAAAATATTTTTTTAAACTGTCAATTTTGTAACAATAAATTATTAGCATAACGCAAAGTAGAATTAAAACAATAAACGATATTCCTACGTATTCAAAATTATTTTACCTTTCAATTTATTTTTACCTCTATATATTCTGTACTCTATCGTACAATTATGAATAAATACTGGTGAATTGTATTCATAATTAGGGAACCTTTCATTTAAAATTAATCAAAAATACATATAATAAATACTATGTCTTTCTTCTGTGTCAATAATAGAGCATGGGCATGAGCGTAAATAAACAGCCTGCATAGTAGAATGTTGTTGTTGTTGAGACTGTGCCGAATTAAATTAATTCAGCAAATGAAGCTGTAATTAAATCTCCCCCCCCCCCCCCCCCCCCGAATTGGAATTGGGGCTTAGAATTCCAGACCGGGCACACCTGTGACCCTTTGAATGTTAAAGACACCAGAGGTCACCAGAACAATGGACGTCGCGAATCCCGCGCCACCATGTCTGGAAAATTGACAGTTAAAAAGAAAGGCTAAGCTGGCATGAACCGCCTTGAGTGATCGCGTGGACGTTAGCTCCAGACGTGAGGGGAGTGTCCCCTAGACTTACTGGCACGAGTCTCCAGACAAATGAGACTCAAGAAAAATGACATCACGGATATTAAGATCCAATAAAAAAAATAGAGAGTAAATTGTCCCCTGGTGGCTCTTTTTCTGAGGGCGACCGGAGCAGTTTTTGGAGAGACCAGTTAAGATCTGATCTTCGACAAGAGAGCTCGTCTTTTTGGAAAGAGAGTGCTTCTCGGGCATAGGCCCTGTATTATTGGCTTTTGAGCAGAAACCTTCTGCGATAGTTCCTGACCTAAGGACGGAACGGAAGAGAGATCGAGGGCCCAGTAGGACTCGATCCAGATAGACTACCGCTAGTCTAAAATTCAGACCACCCGGGTCTAGCATCGTCGTGACAGGACGTCACCGCATCGTGGACTTACGTCAGTTTCATCTTGAAGCCTAGTTAGAGAATCACCTCTCATAGACTTTCCACGGGAAATTAATGTGAACATTTTCTTGAACACATCAGAGTGACCTCAGCGGACTATTCGCCTCACTTCAGATTTGGATACCTCTATAACCTAATTTGTATATTACCTAATTGCTGTACATAAATAAAGAATTGAAGTCACTCGAGAGTTATTTGGCTGTGACTATAAAACCACGCTACCACTACGCCACAGCCATTTTGGTGGCAGCTGAGTTGGATAAATCGATCGTCAAATTAAAGACGACAGGCCCACACTTCATCAAGAAGTTGAAGCAAGTAAACAGACCGGACCACTGCGGACTGGAGCTAGAGGACATCCCGTCCAAGAGTTTAAGAGGACATCCCGTCCAAGAGTTAAGAGGACATCCCGTCCAAGAGTTTAAGAGGACATCCCGTCCAAGACTTTAAGAGGACATCCCGTCCAGGAGCGAGTGCCAGATCCCTTCGGGAACCGTTGCGAGTCATCCTGTGGTGAAAGGTTACGTCAGAGGAGACGGCATCGTCATCGAGCTGAGTGACATCGACGCAGAGCGAGGGTCTTCAGACAAGGTAAGCCTGACTCATTTTTTGGAGGCAAACAAAATTTTGGTAGAATTAGATTAATTTGTAATTTGTGAAAAATAACTAAATTAATTAAGAACCAGATTAAATTGTTGTATGTACGTAACTATCAAACAGTATGCAAGTCTGTGTTCTAGGAAATTTTTAAAATATTCCAGTTTAGTAAACTATTTTTTTTGGCAAAATGTTATTATATATGTCTTACATTAAGTAATTTAATGCCATACAATCATATTGTATAGTGTTGGAAGTTGCATTTAAACTTAACTAAATTGTGGCATAAGTATCCGAATAATTATAATTGAATGACCAAGATAAAATCTTGTAAAGTGTTATTGCAACTAATAGTTTTATTTAATGTAAATTGTATAACCATTGCTAGTCAGGAGATAGATGTGTTATTGTGTGTTATAATCCTTAGAGGCTTAGAGCTGTGGGGATAGTTAAGCCGTGCTAGACACACCCCAGGCAGTTTCAATTGAAAGGAATTCTCCCCTTCTTCAGCTGAGAGTCTTATTGTTAAGCTGGGAAGTAAGGAAGAGGGATTAGTGTATTGTGGGATAAATTATAGGTACTGTGTGTATTGACCTTTGGAAAGGGACGTTTTAAAAATTGGATTATTGTTATAATTAAAGCATTGTGTTAGTGATTCCCCGTGAATTCACGAATTAGGTGAAATGGCGTTTTTAAAAAGGCATAAAAAAACTGACCTTCAAAGCCTCGTTGTAGAATTAGGTCTAGAGTTAGGAGATGACGAAAAAATAATTGACCTTGTAAAGAAAATTCAAGATAGTCCAGATTTTGACGAATCAGGTGTTAAGGCTATGTTAGAAACGATTATAGAGGAACGACAGTTAAATGAAGCCAGTAGGGAATCGGAATCGGTATCAGAAAAATTAAGAGAGGAACGGGCATACGAACTTGAAAAGTTGCGTTTGGCTCAAAGTGGGGAAACAATTAGCTTGACCTCGTCGAGTCATGAGAGCGCGAGACCCCCTAGAAATCTAATATCTGTAATGCAGAAATATGAACCCGAAAAATCGGATATGGCTCTATTTCTGACGTTATTTGAGCGTCAAGCTCGTAAGAATGGGATCGATAAGGAGGAATGGGTAACTCAATTACTTAGTTTGATTCCGATTGAGATCGCCAAAATTATAATTAGGGAGCCCGAAGATAAAGTCGATGACTATGAACATATTAAGTCGGTACTGATGGAAAGATTTAAACTTAACTCAGAGACCCTTAGGACCAAATTCCAAACACATAAAAAACGAGAAGGAGAGCTCTGGAAAGACCTCGTTTTTGAGTTACGGGCATATCTCGAAGGATGGCTAAGAGAAATAGAGGTTCAGGATTTTGAATCTTTAAAAGAATTGATGGTGGCGGACCAAATAAAAAGACGCGTGTCGGCCGAAGTGAAAGAACACTTCATCGATAATTGGGGAAAGGTTAACAGACCAAACGAACTAGCAAAGAAATTAGATGATTACGAAGCAGCTAGACGTTTTCTAAAGAAACCCCAAATTTTTAAACCTCCCGAAAGGAAATTTGTAGACCGCCCAAAAACAACCGAACAAGCTGGGAAAAGGGTGGAAGTAAATAGGAACGTGCCTAAAAATGGGTCGAGTGTTAACCAAACAAATAACGATTGGAGAACGAGGGAATTCGAGCGGAAGAAAAGTGTAACGTGCTATCTCTGCCGGAAAATCGGACACATCAGTACGAACTGTACCGAATCAAAAAGGGGCGCGGAGATTGTAAATAATCTAGAGACGACCGACCATTTTAATGCTTCATTTAAACCCTATTTAAGCCGGGCGAAAGTGAATTCCATAGATACGCTTATACTTCGTGACAGCGGGAGTAGCATAGATCTTGCGTCCATCAAATTAGTAAAACCCGAAGATTTTACAGGGGAGACCGTGTGGGTAAAGCAACCCTTAGGAAATGATTTTATGTGTTTACCGCTAGCCCGTGTAATTTTGGAAAGCACTGAATTCGGAACAATTCGAACCAAGGCAGCCATCGTAGGCAAATCAGTGGAAATGAATCACTATCTATTGGGGAACTCAAGTCAGGAATTAATCGACTCAAATAAGGATAACCCCCAAAGAATTAATGCTATGATTACGAGGAGTCAAAGCAAATCTAAAAAAGCGACCGAAGAACCAAAAGGGAGCGCGGAAACGGGAAATAAAGGAAATTTCGATGAAAAATTAAAATTGATTGAGTCAGAACCCGCAAATGTAGCGGAAAGTGAAAAATTAATAGAGGGGCTAGAAGAACTGATTGATTTACCTCCGGTTGAACCATACCCTACGCAAGAATTGATAAACGTAGACGCTACTGAATTCTTAGAGGAACAGAAAAAATGCCCAAATTTAAAGTCTCTCTGGGAAAAGGTAGAGCAAAATAAAACGTCGGAATTTGTAATTGAACGCGAATTACTGTTCAGAAAATCAACAGATCACCGAGGGTTAGTTAGGAAACAGCTGTTGATTCCCACTAAGTATAGATCAAAAATATTAAGTCTTTGTCATGAAGGTTTTGGTTCGCACATGGGAACTACTAAGACCAAGGATAAGCTTTTGAGACACTATTTTTGGCCTCAATGCTTTAAAAACGTTGAAGAAATGGTAAAAACTTGCGATGCATGTCAGCGGGTGGGGAAATCATTAGAAAAGAAAAAAGCCCCACTTAAACTTGTGCCTGTGATTTCAGAAATATTTTCAAAAATAAACATAGATACCGTAGGGCCGCAGCCTGTATCTTCGAAAAATAATAGGTACTTCCTAACTTGTATTGACATAGCCTCTAAATATCCTGAAGCTATACCTTTATCTACGGTAAGCTCGCAGAACGTGACGGATGCTTTGTTGTTGTTATTTAGCCGCATTGGGTACCCAAGGGAAGTCCAATTGGACAATGGAAGCTATTTCACTAGCAACTTGACAACGACGTTCTTCGAAAAGTTTGGAGTGAAAACCACCCATAGTTCTATTTATCACCCCCAGTCAAATCCAGTCGAGAGATTTCACCGAACAATTAAAAGACTTTTGCGTGCAATGTGTGCCGAAACCGGTACTGAATGGGAGCGACATTTGCCCTCAGTCTTGCTGGCATTACGCAATGTCACCCACGAATCTACTGGATTTAGTCCCTCCGAGTTAGTTCACGGCAGGAACCTTCAGACACCGGAGACTCTATTGTTCGAGCAATGGGCGCGTGAGCCGATAACAGATGATGTGGTCACGGATTATGTATTTGACCTTTTACACCGATTAAGGCATTGTCAACAGCTGGCTTCGGAAACGGAGACAGATAACAAAATAAAACGAAAGGAGTATTATGATAAGGGGTCCGTTAAAAGAGAATTTAAGGCAGGTAATCAGGTTTTGGTTTTGGCGACGCACCGGCCGAATAAATTAGCCGTTAAGTGGATAGGTCCCGGGACTATTGAGAGACAATTATCCGAGAAAAATTACACTGTAAGGATGCCAGGGAAATCTGAAAAGGTACAAGTGTACCACGTAAATTTATTAAAACCATATCACCAGCGCGTGGAGTGCGTGAATGTTTTAATAAGCGAAAATGTTGCAGAGGAAACGAAGGATTCGGAGTTGGATATTTCATATCCCGTAGCTAATCCCAACATTTTTGATTTCGAGGAAATCGTCACAGACAGTGTGTTACGAGAAAAGTGCACTTCAGAACAGATTGAAGAGTTGAAGAAGTTACTGAAATCGCATGAAAATCTATTTTCAAATGATCCAGGCAGAACGCATTTAATAGAGCACGATATCGAACTTATAAGTAATAAACCCGTGCGCTCTAAACCGTATAGGACGTCCCCGAGACAGAACGATATTGTGAAACGGGAGATTAAGAGAATGCTGGAATTAAAAATCATTGAGATTGGGGAGTCGGATTATACTTCACCCATAATCCTAGTGGAAAGTCCAGGGAAGGATCCGAGATTATGTGTCGATTACAGGCGGTTAAATTCAATTATTCGCACAGAATATTATCCGCTACCTAACATGGATGATAGGATAGAGAAGGTGTCGTCAGCAAAGTTCATTACGGTAATTGATCTGACCAAGGGGTACTGGCAGATCCCCTTAAGCCCTAAAGCTCAAAGGTTAGCCGCGTTCGTCACGACCTTCGGAACGTACCGACCGTTAGTGCTTCCGTTCGGGTTAGTCAACGCCCCCTATTGTTTCTCCAAGTTCATGGCACAATTGTTACAGGGTTGTGAGGAGTTTTGTGTTCCATACCTGGACGACGTTGCCATTTTCTCAGAGACCTGGGGTGAACATTTAAAACACCTGGATGTTTTGAGGAAAATCGCTTCTGCCAAGCTAACGATAAAACCTGCCAAATGCAAATTTGGACAGAGTTGTGTTAAATACTTAGGACACATGGTAGGGAACGGTCAAAGGATGCCGACCGAGGCGAAAATTAAAGCGGTGTTAGATTTTCGGATGCCCCGAAATAAAACCCAAATCAGGCAGTTTTTAGGCCTTAGTGGTTATTACGCACGCTATATACGTAATTACGCAATTATTGCCGAACCTCTGACTCGGGCACTGAAAGGAAAGAACAGGAAAGAGGAGGTAGTATGGACGGAAGAGTGCGAGCGCGCTTTTAACGAGCTTAAATCAAAACTGACAGAAAAACCTGTGTTATACGCACCCGATTTCACTAAGGAGTTTATCCTTCAAACTGACGCGTCCTTAAAAGGGCTGGGCGTAATAATGGCTCAGAAGGGGGCGGATAATACTGACCACCCAATATTATATTTGAGTAGGAAATTTACAACAACGGAACAAAGGTTTGGAACCACGGAGAAGGAATGCGCAGGCATAATTTTTGCAATAAAAAAGCTGCGACATTACCTTGATGGTCAAAAGTTCACAATCGAAACCGAGCATAACCCATTAGTGTTCCTTAAGACAAATTCTGGTCAGAACCCTAGATTGATGAGATGGGCCCTAGCTCTACAGCCTTTTAACTATCAGATAATTCACCGGGCTGGAAAGGATATCGGACATGCAGACTGTCTGAGCAGAATGCTGCCAGATTAGAAAAAACTGTATTACATTGTGCTGTATATATTTTTATAATTTTTGTAGGAATTGTGCTGTATATATTTTTATAATTTTTGTAGGAATTGTGTTATGTATATATTAATTTTTTTTGTTTTATTTTAATCCTTGTTGCCTCCAATGATGTTGTCAGGTGAACCATGTCTAACCCTTTGCCTTACAGATTTTGCCTGCTAGACAAAATCTCCCTAAGGGGGGAGGGATTGTGCCGAATTAAATTAATTCAGCAAATGAAGCTGTAATTAAATCTCCCCCCCCCCCCCCCCCGAATTGGAATTGGGGCTTAGAATTCCAGACCGGGCACACCTGTGACCCTTTGAATGTTAAAGACACCAGAGGTCACCAGAACAATGGACGTCGCGAATCCCGCGCCACCATGTCTGGAAAATTGACAGTTAAAAAGAAAGGCTAAGCTGGCATGAACCGCCTTGAGTGATCGCGTGGACGTTAGCTCCAGACGTGAGGGGAGTGTCCCCTAGACTTACTGGCACGAGTCTCCGGACAAATGAGACTCAAGAAAAATGACATCACGGATATTAAGATCCAATAAAAAAAATAGAGAGTAAATTGTCCCCTGGTGGCTCTTTTTCTGAGGGCGACCGGAGCAGTTTTTGGAGAGACCAGTTAAGATCTGATCTTCGACAAGAGAGCTCGTCTTTTTGGAAAGAGAGTGCTTCTCGGGCATAGGCCCTGTATTATTGGCTTTTGAGCAGAAACCTTCTGCGATAGTTCCTGACCTAAGGACGGAACGGAAGAGAGATCGAGGGCCCAGTAGGACTCGATCCAGATAGACTACCGCTAGTCTAAAATTCAGACCACCCGGGTCTAGCATCGTCGTGACAGGACGTCACCGCATCGTGGACTTACGTCAGTTTCATCTTGAAGCCTAGTTAGAGAATCACCTCTCATAGACTTTCCACGGGAAATTAATGTGGACATTTTCTTGAACACGTCAGAGTGACCTCAGCGGACTATTCGCCTCACTTCAGATTTGGATACCTTTATAACCTAATTTGTATATTACCTAATTGCTGTACATAAATAAAGAATTGAAGTCACTCGAGAGTTATTTGGCTGTGACTATAAAACCACGCTACCACTACGCCACAAGACCCAGACCGTCCGACCTATGAGAAAGGTGTAAGGTAACAGTTTGGACAGTCGGGAAGTGCCACCCAATTTAGATCGGAACCCAGTGGGGGAGGCATCCACAGGGACCGTACCCTCCTTCCCCTACCACCAACCTCTCGGAAGGACTTACGGACCCACATGTTTAACGTGATCGTACTCCGCGTGAACACGGTGGCAGTTATGGCAGTGGCTGGAATCGAACCCGGGCCGTATAGTAGAATGTGCAATAACATAAGGTAAAGGTCATTATTAAAGGTCATTATAAAAGGTCGGGCCATATAGTAGAATGTGCAATAACATAAGGGAAAAGGTCATTATTTTTGAAATAGTGAGTAATGATGATGATGGAAAAAAAATTTGAAACCCATTAAACATCGAAATTTACCTTTGTGCTGAAAGTAAATCATTTAGAATACTTCAGTAACAGTATATGTTTAAAGATTTTATTTGCTAAAGTGCACTTTAAGTGATTTTAAGTGAATGTACACTACTATTCATTTTTACCGTAATCACTAGCTAGCATTCTGAAGATGTATAATTTACTAGAAAATTCTGAGGTGTATATGTGAGTGAAAAGGGAAAGATACATAAAAAAATGTTCTTAAAAAAAATCTAGTGCATATATTTTATTAAAAGTGAATATTTTATTTTCCAGTAAATTAAAAATATCCATTAAAGAAAAATTTAGATATATCCTACTAAAATTAGAGGTTAAACGATTGAAAATTTCTAAAGTAGCTGTTTCTAATGCAGAAATAATGAAAATTTCTATACTATTAAGCAGACGAGTATTTTGTTTTGGAAATGTAAGGACAAAATTCTCCATCTAATGTCACGTACCCATGCTCTATTTTCAAAGCATTTTCAAGTGTTTCATCCATAGGAATTTAGTCATCTTCTTTCTAACTCCATGTGTGATACATTCAGCGGTGATATTTTAATAAATTATCTGGCTCTGTATGTAAAAGCAGTGAATATTTCATTCATACACATTTATTTCAGACTCCAGAGCTAAATAATTATGCATGAAAAATTTCAGCAATTCTTATACAACTCATCTTACAATCACTTGATCTGTTTACATTCTGCTTACGGTAAAATTAGACTTCGCTAGAAATAATCAAAGTTTGATGATCATTTAAACTAAAAAATATTATAATTGCATTGGCGCAGAATATAGATGCACAGAAAAAATGCAAAAATAAAGTGGTTTTAGGATGGAGGCAACATTAAATATAAATTTAAAAGAACTTTAAAAATCACAATTTTGACACTGTGAAAAAAGATGGATGCCATATTTTATTTTGAAGCGGGTCACGTAATTTCTTCATATTATATAGGTGTAATTAATATTTTAATTTTTATTTAAAACACTACCGAACATATTTTGCTAAATTTTTTTTTATATATTTTACAATAATTTGATTACCTAAAATTTTCGAAGCAATTTGTGAATTTTAACTGTGCTTAAATGTTTGAAAAATTAGGTCCCATAGAGTTCAATGTATTTCATTTTTTCAACATGGGTTCAATCCAAAACTAATTGGGTGACATTATTCATTTACATTCCCATATGTCCCACAGATCGTCTCAACAACATAATAAAATTTCATTTTGATAAAGTCATTTTTATGGCAATTATCGTGCAAACAGACAGACAGAAAGAACAAAGTCATAAACATTTTTTAACTATGTTGTAAAGTGTTACAAAGTGCAATTACTGAATGTATTTTAAGATGCTGATTTATACTCTCTATAAAACTAATTATCCTAAAAATAAGCAGAATAATAAAATGAATTATCCTGTTAAGATGCAATGAGGCAAAATACTTTTGGAATAGGAAGAAAAGAAGAGGATAAAAACTGAAAGTGCAATAAATATCTCATTTTTTTTTCAAGAAAATAATCATTCATATTTATACACATTGTAAAAATATAAAAGCTCTGTTTATGTAAATTGGGATTCTATGAAAAGCAAGATGTATGGAATTAGACATTTCAATTATACTTGAGAAATCACATAAAAATAATTAATTTATGAAAATAGAAATTAATAATGAAACAATGTGAAAAAATGAATGCTGTGCCTCTTTTAATTAAAACAATTACAAACTAAACATGGATGGAAATAGATGCGCTTGGGTGTTTCAATATTACATATAAGAGTAATCTATACTCACGAAATGAAATAAAAAATAATCAATATTTTATGAAAATATGAATTAAAAATGAAACAATATGTATGAATGAATGTTATGCATTGAGTAATTAAAATAATTTGAAACTAAACATGGATGGAAATAGATGCTTTTGGATGTTTCAACAATACATATCAGAATGTAGTTTATAACCAAGATATCTCAAATAAAAAGTGTCAATATTTTATGAAAATAAGAATTAATAGTGAAACATAATACAAAGAAATTAATATTGTGAATTTTTCAAATGAAAACTAAACATGGATAGAAATAGATGCTTTTGGATGCTTCAGTATTATACGGGAAAATAATCTATATGTGAGATATCACACATAAAAAAAATCAATATTTTATGAAAATGAGAATCAATAATGAAATATAATACAAAGAAATTAATATTGTGAATTTATTGAATGACATAATTTGAAACTAAACATGGATGAAAATAGATGTTTTAGGATGTTTCAGTATCATACGAGAAAGTAATCTATATGCACAATATTAAAAATAAAAAATACTTAATATTTTATGAAAATATGAATTAATAATGAAACATAATGAAGAAATTATTGTTGTGAATTTTTTAAATGAAATAATTTGAAACTAAACATGAATGGAAATGGATATTCTTGGATAACAGTACAACAAATAGAAATATTAAAAATTATCAATAAGTAAACTCTTTGCAGACGGTTGATGCGCCTGCACGCCGACTGCGAACTTGCATTCAAGGACGGTCATCAAGCATTCGCATAGGAGAAAACTTTACCCTAAAGGATGGCCATCACAAATGTAAGTTTACAAATGGAACGTTTATACTTTAATTTATTCGTCTACTAGATGGTGTTAAATGTCCATGCGAACAACTCCAATATATTTTGCAGATACTTGACCTTGGCATAAGGGGAATCCAATGAATTATTTCTCCATCTGGAGCGGTGAAACATGGTTTTGTAATATAAACAAACAGAGCACTTCTCATATCCTGTGGTATTTTATAATTGTGTTTCAGTTCTCATTTTGTTTTTCGCTTTACAATTTCGTTGGTGAATCATAGGAATATAAGAGAGTATTTTTTTAGTTTGGGTTTTAGAGGAGTGTGCGGCAGTGAAATTATTAGGTTATTTTGGATAAAAGAATGGCTGGGCCAGAACGCTTTCTCTCTGTGGGAGAATATACTCATATGATAAAGGAACAGGGCAATAATGAAACAAATGCAGATAGTAAAGCTTCGTAGAACTGTGGTATTTCTGAAGATGAATATAAAAATGCAAGTGATTCTTCAGATTCTGAGCGTGTTATTATTACAACAGTGCCAGCTTCAGTACCTGTTTCTGCGAATGATGTTTGGACAGGAGATTTGAAAGATCTGAATTCTTTATAGTTTTTGAGCATACTTGGAATCAATCCCAATATTATGCCGCCTAATTTAGATAAGGAAATTAATTTTTTTAGCATATTTTTTAATGATGAATTGTAGAATTCATAGTACAAGCAACTAACGAGTATTTTGTATTGAGATTCGTATGAAACATATACATCAAATAGAAAATAAGTATTTCTTTTATTCCTAAAAATGTAGATTGCTGTGTTGAACAGGTGATTTTTAGTGAATATTTTTCAAGGATTAGGCTTAGCGCAAAAAATTAGCCGTTCTTTGAGAACAGTTCAGAAACGACATGCTTTGGGCCATGGTAATTCCGGAATGCTGCCATTCACAAAAAGGGTTAAAAATTGCAATGCATAAAAAATTACTGATCATTTCTACCATAATTGATGCAAATTTTGAAAAATAATATTGAAAGTTTTAATTTCGGCGACTTTGAATTGCGATAAATATTTTTCAGTATAATTTTGACATTTTTCTGTGAACATAATCACAAGTGAAAATAACACAAGTTTATGCCGATGCAAGACATAGCTGCCAACCTTGGAAAATGAAAATTAGGGAGATTTTCAAATATTTGCAATTCGCGACAAAAATCGAAAAATCGCACAGCGCGATAGCAATTTCTTTTTTTACAGAAAGCATAAAAGGGAATTTTCAAGACAGAATAGGGATTTTTTCCCTCTACTACAAAACTGCACCATAAAAAATAGACAAATATGATAAAAAATCTGTATTGTATCTATAAACACAATTTAATTTCAACGAATACAAAAGAATTAAATCATCTTTTAAAAAATAAGCACATTCGTTAGAGTTATTCTCATCAGAGTCTATAACAATGTTCATTACACTGAATATGATGCATAAAGAAAAATGTCATTGGTTACTGTTTAATAATCATTCACATGTCTTTGACACAGAAACACTTCTCTGGAGATAAAATATTGAATGAAAGAAATCTTTTGGTAAGTAAAAATACAGCATGTAAAAGTTCTATATAATTAAAAAATGTCAAATTCAATCCTTCTTACCACTTCAAAATAAAGTAGTAGCTGTTTTTGCTTTTTTAAGAACTCCTTACTAAATTCTTCTTCAAAACACTTGGTTTTTCTGGTGCATTTAGTAAAATCCTTTGGTAAGTAAAAATACAGCACGTAAAAGTTCTATATAATTAAAAAATGTCAAATTCAATCCCTCTTACTACTTAAAAATAAAGTAGTAGCTCTTTTTGCTTTTTTTAAGAACTCCTTACTAAATTCTTCACTATCCCTTCACAGAGTTCATACCGATTTTTCAAAATAGAAAAATGTGTATTATGCAAAAATAATCAAAAAATTAACCTTAATAATTAGCCATAATATGAAAATAAGCTAGTTTAGTCAATCTAATATGCAACATTTAAATGATGGAGATGGATGGAAAAAGATACTAACGTACTCTCGGCAATTCACGCGAAGTAACTGAATTGCGCAATTGCATTATTTATGCGAAAATAATTAAGAAATTAACCACAATAATTAATCAGAATATGAAAATAAGTTAGTTTAGCTGATCTAATATGCAACATTTAAATGATGGAGATGGATGGAAAAAGATACTAACTTACTCTCGGCAATTCACGCGAAGCAACTGAATTGCGCAATCGCATTATTTATGCGAAAATAATTAAGAAATTAACCATAATAATTAATCAGAATATGAAAATAAGCTAGTTTAGTCAATCAAAAATGCAATATTTAGAAGATTGAGATGGATGGAAAAAGATACTATTGTACTCTCGGCGATTCATGAGAACAAACTAAATTGCGCAATCGCAGTGTTTATGCGAAATTAATGAACAAAATAACATTTTAGCGATTTATGCTCAATAACCTTTGAAAAAGTATGTTTATTACTTTCATAAAATAAGCGATCGAGATCTTAATTTACAATACACGCGGCCGTAAATCTCCGTTAATTTGATTGGCATTACCCTGCATTGTATTATGGATTTGCTACGATCCCGGGAATGATAAAAATCAGTGCTAAAAATGCGGAAAATTGGTGTTTTCGAGGAATTATACCATGTCTGGTTAATTGATAAATTTCCAACAAAAAACGCCGGAGAATTTCGTTAGTAATCCGGAGGCCGGAGAAGTAATGAAAAATCCGGAGTCTCCGACCAAAATCCGGAGAGTTGGCACGCCTGCATAGGGATTTTTTAGGAAAATCCCTTTTGTAGGGATTTTTTTTAGGAAAATCCCTTTTGTAGGGATTTTTTCTAATTATTGTAAAAATTCGGGAGATTTAGGAATTTTTCGGGAGTTCGGGAGATTGCCTCAAAATTCGGGAGACTCCCGGAAAAATCGGGAGATTTGGCAGGTATGACATAATGTGAAATATTTTCACATTGCTGATGAGAAAAATCACTTCAGTTGATTTTTAATAAATATTTTAGGTTCATTAGAATTTAACGAAGCAAAATTTATTGCCAAACTTACTTTAAAATACAATCGCAGATGTAATGGGCAATTTTACAACAGATTATAGTATAAATCAGGGTACTGCAATTTAGTGTCTTTTACATTTAACCAATTATTTCTGATAGATTTTAATAAATGAACAGGATCATACATCAAATACAGAGGTATATCAGGATTACTTGGATTATATACAGCATCATTAAATTTATCATGTTTCTTAAAAAAAAAGCAAACATGCTTCTATTAATATTGTTGTTATCAGTAATAACAGACAATACATTAAGGTCAAGCTCTTTTAACTTGCAAATTAACATAGATGACAAATTATAGAGCTTTTGTCCCGTAAATGTTGAAACTGGGGCAATTGCTATTGTGTGTTTATAATTCAAAAACATAGATGTAATCAAAAACACTTGGGCAGTTTTTGCTTTTTCATTACTATCAAAATAATCACCGGTAACTTTACCACATTTAAACGTATACCTAGGATCAACATAAATCTCATCAATTAAGAGAGAGACAAATTTTTGGTCTTCGTTTAAACATTGTACCCTACATTTTAAATAACTATTACACGGATTAAAAAAATCTGAATCCACATTTAACTTTTTGAAATTCTACTTAATGTTCTCACATGAGGCAATGTCAACACCTTTGAATTTCTAAATGCCTTATAGCACGAAGAACTAGATAAGTATATTTTAAAGCATAGAATAAACAGTTCTTGTGAAAATCGAAGCAATTTCTAAACATACCTGCTTCTGTTTCTCCAACAACATCGCTGCGGCTTCGATATAATTAAGTTGTGATGGAGTGTAATGCACAGTTTCACATGCACTTATTAATAAATCCAGATCACGTTTATTTGTAATTAGGCTAAATTGTATTCCACATTTTTGTAGCTGCTTCTCACTGCACTGGAGATTTTCAAAAAACACATTGAACGTTTTTTTTCTTGGCATATATGCTGATACTCGCAATAACACATGGCACAGATGATGCATTAATGCAAACTTGAGATATAAACTATTTAAAAAATGGCTCTAAAGCACTCATGAGCGTTAGTTAAATGATAATAAAACATAAGAACAACTTATTATGCACAAACCATGATGCTATAAAACTAATAGAACATTCCGAAAAGCTCAAAAACGTTTTGCAATCATCAATCACTCCACGAGGGATGCTAACCGCGCTTGGATTTTTGTTCTTTTCTTTCCGAATGCTCCCCTCTTACCGTGACGCCACGACAATTTCTCCTCAGCGGCGCCACGGCCTGTGTGTAGACAGGCTGTGGTATAACCCCCATTTCTCAGCACAAAAAGTGCTCTTAACTTTAAGCAGCTATAAATAAGTCGGTCAATTTTGGTCGTAAAAGGATGATTTTTTTTTTACTTTATATGAAATTGTATGAGGATGATTTTCCTAAATATAACTGGTAGGACCGGGAGACTGTATAAAAATTTATATTCCGTATTTCGTTCAAAAATGCCTTTATTGATTTAAACTTTCTAAAATAATAGATTTTAAAATTTCAAACATTTTTGCAATTGGAAGTATATCTCTGTGACTAACGGTTGAGGAAATAGCAATTGGGCACCGACAGCACTGGACACTCTGTATATAACCCTTAAAACTTAGTACTATTTTATCTAATTTCCTGTTGCCATAAATCCTTTTATTAATTTATTAAGTGCTCAATTTACAATTACTAAATTACTAGCATATTTAGGTGCCAAGAAAAAAAACTGACCCGAAACAAGCCTAAACTGCTCTGTGATGGTAAAATATCGAAGCAAACCAATTCCATACCAATGCATGCAGGCATCATATCGCATAAATTAACTTATAAGCAAGTATGTGAATGGTCAAGCAAGACAGTGTCAGTTCACAATTTAAAAAATTGTATGCATATATATATAAAATTATCAGATGAAATATATAATAAAAAAGGAAATAGAAAATAAAAGTGATTTCAAAAATAAAAGGACAAGCTTTGAGTAAAAAAAACTATTTTATTTTTGTGAATCAACTGATTAGTCAAGTCCCCCACCAAAATTAGTCACCGACCCCCCCTCCCTCTAAAAAACCCCCAAAGTTTTGTGCAGTTGCAATAGAAACATTTTTTATGATTGGCAACAAAAAAGTTTGGATTTTTCAAATATATATCTAACTAAAATATTTACTTAAATCATTTTTGCTTTAAAATGTGTTGTTTGGAGACTTAAAAGAAATATCGTAATAGAATATTTTTAAATAAATCTATTTAAATTACAAAATAAATATATAAAAAAATTGAAAAATGGAGCTGGGAAAAAAAACGAATTAATTGAGCAACATGCAATTTTCATTTTATCTTAATCTACAAATTTTTTAACCAATAAATATAAAATTATTTTTCATTCGATCCAAGTTTTTGAAATTTTTTTTTTAAATTTCAAGTTTCAATTATCCAAAATATCCTCCAATATCATTATTCGATCAACTTTTATTCTTATTGTAACTCTTTTAATAAAAGCAAGATAAGATATTCTAATGTTGTGTATCAATCGATTTTTTGTATCAAAATCTCATCCAAAGTTTCTGGTCTTTGGGATAAACGATTTTTACTTTCCTTATATACATAGTATAATGTATAAGAAAAGTATTGTGACAGGGTCGAAAATTCGAATTCGAGTTTTCGACGGGAGAGCACATTTTAAGCATACCTGATCACGATAATCGAACATTTTTGAGGTGATGTCTGTGTGTGTGTGTCAGTGAATCTGTGGAGACGATATCTCACGAACGAATGGAGCAATTCAAATGGAATTTGGTACAAAAATTGCAATCCGTGAATACTGGAAGCCTATTGTTTTTAAACACAATCGAATGTTCAGAACCCCCCTAAATTCTCGAGTGAAATTTCGAAAATTCATTAAAAAATCAAAACCTTTAATAAAAGTTATGCAAATAGACATTTCTTATGTAATTTTTCCTTAGAAAACGATTGACATAAACTTTAGAATGCTAGCATGAACCGTTTTCAAGATATTGCAGATTTTTCAAATACATTTATCAAAAAATCCCATAAATAAAAAAAAATATTAACTGTTGAGAAATATGTTCACTTTTCATATGTAATATCATGCGATAAATTTGGTGACATCATTCTCGTGGATCCAGCTTGTTCCATTCCTGAGAAACAATACTTTGAGTAATGTATTTTAGTTATTTTATATCAAATTGGTTCTTTAGTGATCTAAAATTTTGTCACAGAGTTTCTATTTTGACACCAACGGAAAGATCGAATAACGTTCTTTCCAATGACATTTAAACTGAACTGAACCAGTAGGACAATTCCTTATGCTTATTTATTTATTTTAAATACAGCGAAATGTGTATATTTTAGATTATTTGATACTTAATTAAGTGTGTATATCTTCGTATTGTAACGAAACATGTTTTTAATTAATACATTATTTTAATTTTTGTGAATCTTCAAAAGGACAAAAATTTAAACTGTAGGTATCGTTAATGAAGTGCATATCTATTTTTCTCCCCGGTGGACGTTTGAGGGCATGACCGTCAATCCCTTGAAACTCACGGTGTGATTTAAGCCATGTCTTCTCTCCTAGAGAAAGGATTCCATTTTGTAAATTTTATTTATTTATTCTATTTTCCTGCTTTCCACAGTTACAAAATGAGAGGAGGAAATGAGTTGGAAATTGAAGCGGTTTGAAAGCTATATGGAAATTGAGCGGATTTATCTATAAATGTATTATATAAATATCGGAAGCTTATTTAGGACTCGGGCAACGGCGGGTGATTTATTCTAGTAGTATATAAAAATATTCAACTGGAGAAGAAAAATGTCCTATTTAAATTCTACGATCTTCTGATATGATTAATTTTATAATATGACAGGTATCTGAGACATATCTCCCTTAACTATTTTTAATTGTATGTTCAAAAACACATGTGTTGTAAAAATTTCTTCAACTATTATGAGTTATTTGATAATTTGAAAGAATCTACAACTTTTCTGTAAATTTTAATTGTTTTATTTACTTCTCAGAGAATGATAAAATTATCCATAGATCCAATAACTAAACCATCTGATGTATCTAACATAAAACTTTACCAGCAAATGAATATATTTGGATATCCATAAACAATAAAAAATTAAAACTTCCTTATGACGTGAATTCGCTGAAAATAAATGGTCACCGATTAAAATAAGTATACCTAACACTGATTAAAATGTGCATACTATGACACCGATTAAAATAAGTGTACCTAATCACGTGGAAATCGTTTAACTCTCTTGAGAGATATTATGCTCTTTGTGAGGAAAGTAAAATTTCTAATATCTCAAAAGTGGTTTGTGATAAATCCTAAATACATTTTTAATTTATTTCCAGTTAAAAGTACTTAAAAGTATCCCTCCAATTAATAATAAATATCATATTTAACTTTTTATAATTTTTTAACACAGATAAAAAAATATTCAATATCTGGACGACGGTACATCCTGTAAATGATGTCATTTGCTTTTTAAATTAAAAAAATTCAATGTTAAATAGCTATTTCTGTACATATATTGGCAACATTATTATTTCGGGTATTTTCAGTTTTAGGAATAAATATTTGAAAAAGCCATCTCTTGGTCTGAGCTCACTGAAAATCAATAGTAGTATAATCGTACGACATTTTGTTTGATAATTTTAATTTGTTTGTGAGATATTATACTCCCAGATATTGATGAATTACTTAGGGATGTTTTCAATGATTAAATTCATCCAAAAGTTTTATACAAATTTCAAATACACAAATATTTTACAAGAATAATTTTACAAAACTATATAAAATTCTGATAAAATAAATAACGTTCATTCTAAGATCAAGATTTTAAAGCAATTACAAATAATGTTGAAAAAATATAAGAATTACTTTAAACATACTTTAATATCAACCCCCTATGCTAAACACTTTTTAATTACAAATAATTAATTAAAGCATTTATATGAGTGATAAAATATAACTGACAAATAAATCTTCACCTCCTTCTGATCAACACAAACGGAGATCTCATCAACACAAATGGAGCAACTTTGTTTCCATAGAACCTACACATATGAGCCTTGGTTAGGAACTGTTTAAAGTACCTTGGGTTAGGAACATTCTGCTAGATAAAAGGTCTTTCAAGGATGATCCCTTAGCTTTCAAGATGATATACAATACTCTGCCTCCAGACATCTACTCAAAATGTCCTCCAGAACAAACAGCAAAAGAGAGTCCGTAGACTGGATACCCTGATGTGTTAAGTGCTTTGGGACAAGATCTTATCTGTATGGGAGTGGAAAAGTCCCCTCTAGACAAAGAGATGACAATGGCACACTGCTGACTCTGTGGATAAATCTTTTTTCTTGTCGTATATCAGGCATTTATTTTATCAGTTTAGTACTTGTAAATTTCAGAAGCTAAATAACAAACAATTATTTTTATTGCCTTGGGAACCAAAGAGGGCTCTTTATTGGGAACTGGTGTCTTATAAAGGATCATCCCCTCCCTTCAAAGTCAGGCAATTTATGGGAAGTATTTATTGATTTTTCACCCAGTTTTCGGATCCCTTGTTGATAAGCTTACAAGACATCTTCTTTGTACACTAAGGGCCCCTGTCTTTTTTTTTCTTTTCACTCTTTTGCAACAAATGTGGAATAAAAGAAAATGGAACATGTTCCTTAACGTATCACATGTTTCATTTCTACAATTCCTTGTTTGTTTTTCTAAATTGTTTTAAAAAACTTGCGTTTGCTTCTATCTATTCTATACTTGCAATTTTATAATTGCACAAAATATGCGATATTGTATCATAAAAGAATTTTTATTATAAATTCATATGCACAAACATTAGAAAATTTTTTCTCCCGGCACCTTCACGGGCCCCTATTGTTCACCGGGCTCCAGTACCATAGTCCCAACTGACCCCCACCCCCCTTGTGGGGGCCCTGGTAGGTCGAACAGGTAGTGGGAAGGGAGGTTTCAGCTGTCACGTGTCAAACAGGTGGGGGTATTCCAGCGATGATTTCTAACGATGAAAGGCTGAAAAATTGTTATGGTTCGAAAGTTTTTATAAAAAACTTTGAATTAAGGAAGTTGAACTTCGAATTTTCCACGATTTTTTAACATTGATTAAATATAAAGTTCAAGGGACCAAGAGAAATCTTTGAATTAACGATGATTTCGAATTAGAGACGTTCGTTTTATCCGAGTTGCACTGTATATCATGTCAACAAGCAAAATCATTTAATGATAGCTGATAGCTATTCTAGGTAATTTTAGTTCAGTGTTCTTGGAAACTTGTCATCATGTTCTGTAATGCAAGTCCTTAAGCTATGGTTTTTGGCACATGATGTTCCTGAAGTTGGTGACAGTCAGTATCTAAGGGATTACAAAAGGGGAGGGAATAGTCTAGTCCACATCATACGTGTTAAAATTGTCTAACCAAATGTTATGTTCAAGAAGCTATAAAGTTAATATCCAAAAGGCAAAGCTGATGGTTCTGGCATTCAGTTGGCTCTATAGCAGAAACACACCTAGAAATATTTGGCTCACCTGTATCACGCATAATAGAAAGAAGAGCAAAAGCATATTGCCAGCTAGTGATAAACACTGAAATCAAAGTTGATAAGAAATATCAGTTCAAATTTCAAAGCAAGAAGATTAACTGATAAGATGTATGGAGCCTGTGGTACAAAACCCCTTCTGATATTTTCTATTGGAGAAATCATCTTGCACAGAAAAAATTATAGAAACTGAAGCTTTGCAAAAGTAGTTGCAACAGCACCAGAGCCAAAATCATTCTTCATAAAGAAGAAACTCTTGGTTTACGTGTCCAAACCGAATTGAAGAGAAAGAAAAGACAGAATCGAAGAAAGAGTCGAAGAAATAGAAAACAATGATTTGTCAGGTGACTGCAGAATCCATTACAAGTCCAGTTCGAGAATCCCATCAACCAATATGTTTACTCCTGTGACCAAGAAAGACTAAACGTATAATTTTAAATTAAAAAAAAGGGGTGCAATGTATATTGACTTAACTGTAACTACTCTTAGTTCAGATTCTATTATAATAAAGTGCTACTAGTTTTTATGTGTCTATTTCTTACTGTCTGGTTTATTTAAGACAACATGTTATACTGTTGTGACAATGATTTAAAGAGAAAATATTGTAATAACATTGAGAATTTTAAAGTCAATGAAAGTAAAACCAAAAATTAAAAATATAGAACCAAAAGTAAAATATTTTAAAATATAGAATCTAACTAGATAAATGTAGTTTTTAAAAGTAACATTGAAAACCATATAAATAATTTTAAAAATTATAATATCTGTAAAAATTTTAAAACTAAAAATGTAAGTTGTAGTGTTAAACTAACAAGTATGATGTTTTAAAAGTAAAACGCCTGCTAAATCCTATATCACTCTTGGGGGAAATACTAGACTTAGCACAAAAGGTTTTGTCACAAACTTTCGAGTAATTGTTTTACATTTGTAAGCTATCTGGCTGCTACTGGTCTGTCAGACATACACAAAGGAAAAACTGATTGTAAAAGTTGTCAATTAGCAAAATCTAAAAAAGTATCATTTAAGTCAATTGATAGGATAAGGTCTAAGAGACCATTAAATAGACATATTTGCCACACATGGACATATTTGGTCTTATGCTTAAGCCATCATGAGGTGGAGCTAAGTATGTCCTAAGCATAACTGATGATTTCTCTAGAAAAGTGAAATTTTTTCCAATGAAACAAAAATCAGAAGATTTCATCAAATTTAAACAATTCCAAAACAGATCAGAAAGATTTTGGAACCATAAAATTTTAAGTGTCAGAACATTCAATGGGCTGTAAATCTACCAAAGTTAATTCAATAAATTTTTAGAAAAATAACAACAGGGAACTAAGGCAAAAAGTACAAATACTTATACCAAGAACAAAATGGCATATCAGAATACTTTAACTTGATAGCTTTGGATTGAATTACAGCAATACTAAATAAAAGTAGATTAGTAGATAATTTTGAGGTGAAAGTTCTTCTCTGCTTTGCCTATTACAAAAAAATCAGATTTGCCACAAATTCAAAAATAAAACACCACTAGATTTGTATAATGGCAAGAAACCTTCTGCAGCTCACCTGAATTTTTTTTTTGAAGCCAAGCTTTTGTATAGCAGTGAGAAGCTATGAAAGCACAGAAGAGAAAAAAGGTTAGTTGTGTTTTTAAAATTAGAGGATACAAAATTTGGTTATTAGAAGGGAAAGTAATTAAAACCAATAATGTTAGGTTTAACGAGAGTAGCATTGCAGAGAGAGGAAGGCAGTCTGGAACCCAAAGAAGTTGAAAAACAACATAAAATTCAAAATTAAAGTATAACATTTAAACCTCAAAAGTTGGAAATCCTCGACTCTTCTGGTGAGAACATGGATAGGGAGGCAGGAGAGGCAACAGAAGAAGATGAAGACACAGGCGAAAGTGGTGAGGAAATGGAATGTTCTGTTGTCCCTAGCCTGGTTCCCTGTTCTCCTTGGGTCAGAAAGGTTATTCCTAGAAAGACCGGGTCAAGAATAGATGTTTACTATTACTATCAGGGGAAGGCTCCTAGACTTATGTTCTTAAAAGATGTCAAAAAGTTTTGTGAGGAAAATAACTTAAAATTTGAGGAAAAACTATTACATTTTAAAGGCAGGGCTTCGTAAGTCAGAGTGACATACATATATAGGTTTTCAGCTTTTAATAGTTTAAAAAAATATTATCTATTTATTAAATTTTTAGAACTTTTTAGTTTCCTACATGCTCCAAGATCATAAGTTATGTTTAAAAGAAAAAAAAGTTCAAGGCCAAGTAGGGGCTTCATAAATCAGTCACATACATATACAGAAGCTTTTAATGATACAGATTAATAAATTGTTAATTACTCACGAAACAAACTACTGAAAATTTGGTCTAAAAATGTCCTGAAAATATCTTGTAATAACAATGAATAAGTTTAATTAGTGTAAATTTATTGCTGTAAAATATTGAATTGAATTAGCCTTTTATATAATTAACTTGTCAGCAATCAATCTGAATGACAAGCTTAATTAACATTTTTCCTTATCTGTTTAGCAGGTGTCACAAGGTAGATAGTTCGAGTAATATATTTCTCTATTTTTATTTATATAGTTCTAATTTAAGTGTCTATCATTAGCCATGGCCTGTTTGCATAGTGAATGGGCACTTATGCACACATGTAGTAAGCAAATCAATACTGTACTAATAACCTTTCTTCAAAAAGAATATTCTTAATCACATTGTGGAGCTTCTTCAAAAAGTAACTAGGCTGATATCTGAATGCAGCTAATATATTATTATATACTCAAATGCAAATATATACAGTCAATTATATATATCATTATATTCATTCACTGGGAAACAGAATAAAACAAATAAAGATAAACTTATACCGGCTTAACATCTCTGTGTAAATATCCAGAAGAATGAATAAATTGAATAGCATGAAGTATTTGTCTGCCTAGACGCAATGTTGTGCTAAGACTAAATGAAGAATTTCGTTGGCTTCTTTTAAGTTCAGCTAAATTACTGCCTTGGAGTTGCATGACTAGATAGTTGAAACGCAGATTTCTGCCACATCCTATAAACTTGCAAACATGGTCTTTGCCTGTATAATAAAATGAATAATTATCATTAGATAAATTTACAGAAACAGAAAAATGTGTGTTTTTAATACAAATAAAACATTTGACCAATTTTTATTTGCAAGTCAGGGGTTTATATATATATATATATGTGTGTGTGTGTATTAATAAGGAACAATGAAAACAAGAATTAATAAGAAGCTGTGACAATAGTGAAGGTGATAAAAAAAGTGGAACTAAAAAATTGGCAAACTTGAGTGAAAATCCAACATGTTTTTAAAATACAAACAAAATGCTTAATGCTGCAAATGCACGTTTTCAAAGTATTATAAATAAGTTACCGTAAATGGAAAGAGAATGTGATATTAAAAATTATACACTCTTTGCAGATTTATGATTCATAAAATTCATATTTCCTTCATATCATCGTGTTCATAAGCTGACAATTCATTGTGAAATTCCTATCCACTTTTTAACAGCTTAAAACAGTTTGCAAATCTTTCAAATCATTAAAGTTCACTTTTCGGAACACATACAGAAAAAGATTAACCCTTTCGGGACGGCAGCATTCCGAAACTACCGTGGCCCAAAGGACGAAGCGCTTCGTTTACGAAATGTGCCCAAAAGACGGCTTTTTTTTTGCGCTAAGCCTAACTCTCGAAAAAAATTCACTAAAAATCCCCCGTTCAAGACAGCATTCTACTTTTTTCAGGAAGAAAGGAAATACTTATTTTCTATTTGATGCATATTTTTTATACAAATTTTCTGTTATCAAAATATTAAAAATTTTAGTGTATATATGTTTTAGGTACAGATGGATAATTCTTTGGCATGTCCTTCCGATTTTTTAAAACTGTACCACATACATGTGTATTCTTAGACAACAAATACTTTGCAAGTACAGGAGAGGTAAAAAATTTATCCAAATACAAAGTATATCCTTTTCCTAAAAGTTCACTTAGAAATGTTTTCACAACGCGTTCTCCATACCCACCATCAGAGCTTGATAATCCCGTGTCCTTTCCAGTATACACAAGGAAATTCCATTTATAGCCTCATTCCGATTCTGACGATTTATATATTTTTATTCCATATCTGGACCTTTTCGATGGGATATATTAACGAAATCCCAGCCTTCCTTTCCATGAGAACATAAATAACCTAATCATTTCATTGCCGCACATTCCTTTACCCCACCCCCTCCCCCACCAACTAAAAAAAAAAAAATACTCTCTTATATTCCTCTAATTCAACAACGAAATCAATAAAAGACAAAATCAGAACGAGACTCGGAACTCAATTATAAAATTGTTTATGCTGCGAGAAGTGAGCTGTCTGCTTACGCTACAGAACCATGTTTCATCCCTCCAAATGGAGAAATAATTCATTGGATTCTCCTTGTGCCAAGGTCAAACATCTACAAAATACATTTAAGTTGCTTCCACGGGCATTTAACGCCATCTAGTATACAAATACATTCAAATTAAAACGTTCCATGTAGAAACACCAATACGTGCCAGTCGTCCTTTAGGGTAAAATTTCCTCCGGCCCGGCGGTGTGCCGTTCGTCCTTGAATGCATGTTCGCAGCTGGCACGTGGGCGTGCCGTTCGTCGCGAAAGGGTTAAATAATGGAATACGTTAGATAAGAGTTGTTCAGATTTTAGAAGTCATTGAGCTGTATTTTTCTGTTTATGTACCAACATCAGCGACACGAATGCTTCATTTGAAACTTTTCAGGCACAGTAATTTCTGCTGTAATATTTTGCTTAACATAAAATAACTTTAATGAAGCTTCATCAGAAAGAAAATAAAATATTTCCTTATTTCAGTAAGCTTAATGCCAATTTTATCATTGCTTGTTGATAGGTTTTCAGTGCAACTTTCACAATGCATTATATAAAATAAATGTAACATTCATTTTATACCCATTTCCTACTTGAATCAGATAGGATGTCCATCAACTCTGAAGAAAATTTGTACATAAAATGGATATATTAAAGAATAAAAAATTTCATTTATTTTTATTTATGTAAAATGCATGAATTTATTATTATTGATTCAATTGCAAGGTAAAATGAAGGAAGTAAGAAATGTACTAAATCAGTTTTTCAAATACAAAACTTATTTTTAGAAATATGAAAACTAATATTTTGTGTTATAAGTGGTTAAAACAATATCACTTGAAAATGTTGGTTCATCAGTTTATTATATATATATATATATTTACAGAAGCATGGCTTTTGCAATCGCATGCCTGTTGACAGGCTTATTTTCTGGTTCTCAGTAGTACTTGTTATTATCTCTAATACTATGTGTAATAATGTTTAAAATATAGTTTACCAAATGCCTGGTCAGTCAGATACCAGTCATTTGAATATGGAAACAAAGATCTCTCCACCCCACCCAACATACAGAAAATAAACATACAGCTATCTAAATATCCAGTTGCATAGAAACCAGGTCTGATCACTACGAAACTGTTAACGAGTTATAATCTTTCAACAAATCGTTCACCAAATGCCAGTCAACTCGGTCTAAACACTATTCAATAAAATCATATTTCAAAATATATTTCACTGAATACTCAATTACCAGATCAAATTGAATTATCAATCATGCAAATCTGATCACTATACAGAAATCAAAGTGTTAATTGTTATAAAAAATTATTGGCAAAGCTCCAGAATTTGAATTATTAAGAGTTTCAAAAAATTGGAAAAACAGTTAAAAGTATTTGTTAAATGCATTGAAAAATAACATGTTCATTTTGTATAAAAATATTATAAATATAATTAAAGATGTATCACGTCTACTGCAATATTTATGTATAAAATTAAAGACACAAATCATAGATAAAAAGGTCATTTAATTAAATAAAAACCATCCTATAAGACGTACAAATATTAAAAAGCCAGAGCACTTTCAGGCATCACCATACCCTTTATCATTAGCTATATGAAAAATTACAATGGAAACAAGCTTATATATAGATCAAATCAGCAGACAAAATTTGCATAAATCAGCTACAGAATAATGATAATTAAATGGTACTATAAACAAGCTATTAAAGATTAAACAATTACAAAATTACAATAAAAAGTGTTATAAATGCGAAATTTAAAATTTAAACAAGTATTAAACACAAACATACAAGAAAAGACAATGAAACATGCTCAAATTTCAGCCAAGCATGAATTACATTAAAATGAAACATCACTGTAGAGATTTGACACGCATAGAGTCGAGAACGAGTCACCAAGCATAACTAAAAATTTGCACAGGATCAGAATTACAAATGGAATCAGGGTACATATAAATAAACAGAGACTCATAAAGAAGACTATTACGAGTGTTATTGCAAAGAATTAAAAGGAAAGTTTTTCAAAAAAGGGTTGAAAGTTATCATTAACAACACATTGGGCAAGAGCCGTGAAGTTTACCATTCTTGACGTCACGAGCATGTTCAGCTAAACGGATACCAACAGTACGTTTAGTACTACCAATATAAAACTTATAGTCATTATCAGGAGTTAAAAGGGGTACAGCATACACGTTGTACCCTTTTAGTACTAAACATATTGTTGGTATCCGTTTAGCTGAACAAGCTCATTCAGTTAAAGACAGAGTTGACATACTGAGCGGCATTCTGCTAATCGAACTACTTTTGAACACTTATAGTGACTTTTGGAACATAAAATGGCTAAAATACTAAAAATAAAATAAAATAAAATAATGATGAAGTGCATCTTCCTGGGTCATGTAGAATCTGTGTACCAAATTTCATGGCAGTATAACACTTAGATGTCCAGCTATTTTTCAAGTATGCCTGGAAATGTTTACAAACTTGTAAAAGGGGCAATTTGATACATGGATGATTCAAGTGTACTGGCTAGAAAATTCCAGAACTCCGAAATGAATCTATAGGAGGGTTGGGGGGGGATTTTATTCTCCATATTGGGTTCGTATTTGATTAAATCTTGCTATTGCAATGGATGTGATTAATCATTGTTATACGAAAGTTAAAATAGAAATTCAGTATTCAGCCTGGTTATCCTACTATTTTCTTTGCTTATTTTAGTTACATCTTTTCCCGCAAAATTCCCTTTTCATTAGCAGAATCAAATGTAGAAAAGAAAAAAAAGCAAATATCTCCTATAACCTATCCTGAAAACATAAATAAATAATGTAGAAAAAAATGAAAAGATCATGATCAGTTCCCCCCATCTGCCCGATAAATTGCAAGTTCATTTTTCATTACAAAAATGTTGTTCTGAAAATGTGAACTCTTTAGAAATTTTTGCTCTAAAATTAATATTTCCAAATATAATTATTCGGACTGAGATTCCCTGATGTCCCATTTGCGAATACACTATTTTCACTAAGTGTTGACGTTGAGTCATAGTCAAAATAAAACAGAGTGGGATCGAGTTGGTGATTATGATGTCTATGGTGTCGAATTTCATTTTGTGTTTGTGGTAATGTTAGGAGGTTAAGTGTGGGGTCAATATATTTTTTATCTCAATTTAAAACTTATTTTCTAGTTCTTATTTTTACTTTCTCATACAAAATAATATAGTATAGAATTGTACGAAACTTTTAGATTTCGAGATTTTGATGCCAATGTAGGTTTTAGGGCCCTACTAACATGTTTTGAATATTTTTAGCTTGATGTTCATCTGTCTGTCTGTGGTTCATTTCTTGTGTATGTAGCTGCCATAAATATTAATGCATTCTCACGAAAGTTTATATTCAGCTCTATTGACGAAAAGTCTAGAACTCGATACAATTTTTTTAAATTCAAACGAAAACTTCAAAATGTATTCGAAATTTTATATTTTCTTAACATGGCAGCATAGGACAAAATTTCACCTAATCATGCATAAAGAAGTTATCATTACTATAAAATTTTTAAATCATTAATGTATTTTAATCTAAACACGCAAATTCCAAATCCCTTTTTCTATAAAGGTAACAAATAGATTAATGTTTTTAAAATCTTAAATCATCAACAACTTTTGATTACATGCAAATTTCAAAAATTTATGTTTTTGCATACAAAATTAACTTCTTTCAGTAACTAACGCTAGTCACTTTTTTAAAAAAGCTCTGAGCTTGCAATAGATAGATCTGAGATGTCTTCAATAGCATTCTTTATAGAGGGAAGTTATTGGAACTGTATATTGCTGATTCACTTAAGTACATAGGCTGCTGTATCATAGTATAGTCTGGTGCCTACTTACTACACTGGCAGTCACAGCTAACGATAGACACCACAATTGCTAAGGTTGAACTGATAACACAGAAATTAGATAAATATAGATGATGTCCCAGTACATGGCTGGTGTCACCTGCTATGCAGGTGAAAAATGATAACCGTTTCCATCTGGCAAAGAGAAAAAACTGATCTAATATTCCCTTATAACTAACTGCTAACAAATTTTAAATAAAAAGGGTCATTTCTAACTCAAATTTTATTTTGGTATTTTGAAACAATCAATTTAGAAAAATGAAACCTATTAATTACTATAAATTGTTTGGCAAGACATTTTTTGGCCTAATTTTCAAATAATTAAAAATCTATTATATATATTATTATATATACATATATATATATATATATATATATATATATATATATATATATATATATATATATATATATATAATAATAGTAGTTTGAAAATCCAATGAACGAAAAGTAAGAAGATGTAACACGATAAACCTAACTTTTTAAAACACCCACAGAATAAAATATAATACAGCAAATCATCAATCAAATGGATAAAAAATACAAAACACAAGCTATCAAGTTACAGAAAATCAACAAAATTAAAAGGTATGGAAACAGAAAAAGAAAAACTTAAACTAAATTCAACTATCTAACTGGCTTACAAAACAAAAGAAAAAATCAACTAATCCTCAAGCAAATGGAAAAAAATAAATAAATAAAATAAATATCGAATCAACTAGTCAATGAAAAATATCATAATACAAAGGTATGGAATCGAAAAAAGTATAATAAACGAAATCAAGCACAAACGCTATACACGTGGACGAGGCTCTAAGCCTAAATCATGAATTGTTAACCTCTACAAAAATCTAATCATGTCCAAGTTTTTTGTAGAGGCAAACACAAAAATGTATGTTTCTGAAGAAATAGATAGATTATATCTATAAACTATTTCTACTTGGACGACATACATAAAGAAGGAATAAAAAAAAAAAATGAATACCTGGAAAAAGCATAGCATATGTACAATCGAGTCGATACCGGGAACACTGATAGAAGAGACCAGTGTTGCCATTCGTAAAGAAAAAATAAAAAACCATTTACTGCTGCCATTCATAAGAATTGAAAAACAGTTAAGCGAAATGTTAAGAAAAAGTATTAATATACAAAAAAAAGAGCTACTAAAAGGAGGGGCAAATAATAGTAATGCTGAAGTGGAAGAGAATGTAAAAAAAAAAAAATTACAAGAGAATGGAGATGTCTGGCTAATATAAGATACTATGAATAGAATTATATCATACTATGAAAAGAATTATAAAAATCCAGCTATTTTAAATTTTTTAACAATACTATTTACTAAATAAGAGGGATATTTATATAAATTGCTAGTAATTTTGAGATTATTGATATGCATAGCGTGAAATTTTTTATCAGATAATCTATAAATTCTAAAAAGCTGATTGAGTATAATATTTCTAAACAATTGAATCGAGTTACAGGAATTAAATGGTAAGATTTTATTAATATTAAAATTATAAAAGTCTTTTTTATCATATAAGTTTGTAACAATTCTATTAGAAGGATCAATAAAAAGATTTAAATCCAAAAAATTAACATTTTTACTAATAGTAGCTTCATTAGGAATTAATTCCAAATTGTCTGGATAGTAATCTATATCTATGAGATAATTTTCTGTATGTACTAAGCAAATCAGATCATCAACATATCTGTAAAAAGTATAATCTATTGAAGTAAATGACTTTTCATAATGATAAAGGTATAAATTAGCTAGCATACTGCTACTGCAGCCACCCTGTGGCACTCCTGAGACTTGTAAGTATAATTTATTTCCTTGAAAAATATAATTATTGAAAACAACAAAGTGAAGAAGTTTAGGAAAATTTATAAATTTAATTTGATTTGAAAGATGTGTAATATAAGCATTATATAGAGCTAAAATTACATCATATAGATCAGATATCTTAATATTACTAAAAAGATCTTTAAAATCAAAAGTTTGAAATCCTATTATTTTTCTAAGAGATGTTAATTTATTCTTTAATTCTTTACTATTATTTAGAATATGGTAATTATTGCTAGTCTGGCTTAAACTATTATTTATTAGATTTAAAGAATTTAGTAATAATTTACTCACAATAGTAGAGTAAGTATTATGTCCACTAGTAACTGTTCTAAATTTAATAGGATTTTTATGAAATTTTGGAATAAGCACTATATAAGGAAATTTAAGATATTTATATTTAATATTTAAATCACTATACATATTGATAATTTTCAATTTAATACTATTGATGCAATGTAAATCAGGTTTAAAAAGACTATTATTTTTTAAATAATCTAACAGAAATTGAATATAAAATTTTTTACAGATAATAGCATAATTATTAGAGGCTTTATTAACATAGGTGATAACAAATGATCTTTGTAAATCATTAATGGAATGTTTAATATTATCAATATTATATAAAGATCTAGACAATTTAATATCTCTAATAGCATTTTTAATTGATTCTAATACAGTAAATTTCCACATATTAAATGCCTCTAATGGCAGAGCATATTTACAAGCTAATTTATATATATATTTATCAAGATCTAGATTAATTGATTTTAAAACTTTAAAAGAATTATTACAAGAAGGTATCCTAAATTTAGTGCCAAATGACATAATGGTTCTTAACACATTGTCACTAACAATGTCTAAATCTCCTGTAACTAATATATGCCCCAAGTCTGGATTTAGAAATTTAGCAAATTTGTTTAATTTACAAATACATTCACTATCTACAATTGACTGAGAATAATGATCAATAGAGAGCGATTGTGAAACTTCATTATAATTAAATATGGACCTACCAATAGGCTTGTTGTATTTGAATGTCTTTGAAACACATAAATCTCCAATAGGCAATAAATGTTTAAACTTGTTAAACAGATGTCCAAAATTTAGAGAATTATATATAGGATGTTTGAAAGAGATAACACAATAAGAATTAGTAGTTGTATTATTATAATGAAATTGATTTAGTTTTAAATTTAAAAACTGTGATCTTGTAATAAGCAAATCAAAGAAAATATGATTAAAATGTTCATTAGCAAGATTTAATTTTTAAAAAATGGCATAAACCTTATTTAAATGTTTTTTCTTTACCGCAAAAACCCAGGATCTTATGAATTTCTATTGAAAAGTTCTATTAAATTGATTATGTAGAGTTATAATCTCAGATTTATGATCATTAAGTAAGGAATGTCCCTTTCCTCGTTTAAATCTTTTGAGTTTGATTGATTCACTATCATTTAAATGGGGTTTCAAAAAAAGGTGATTAAAAATAGAATATTTATTATCTACAAAATTATTTTTTACAACATTACCATTTAGATACATTTGATTTAATCCATATGGAAAAAGAGTACACTGTGATTTAATATAGTAGTTTTCAAAATAAATCCTATCTACTGATTTTGTTTTTATACCTAAAATACGTATAGTAATATTTTCAAAACCATGTTTGGCAAAGTGTTTATATTCAATTTTATTGGAAGTAGGAAGAAAATTATTATTTAGAATATATTTTTTGACATGATCTCTGTGTACATTCATATGTAGATGAATGGGATTACTAGTTTGTCCTATATATGATAGATTGCATATGTTACAAGATAAACGGTAGATGCAATTGAAAATTTTGCAGAAAGGCAGAAGACTTTCATGGTTTGTAATTTGAGTATTAGAAGCAAATGGGCAGGTTTTGCAATTTTTATTCTTACATTTATTGAAATTATAATTTTTAGTAGGGTAATCACTATATTCAAAATTATCCATGGCACAAAGTTGGTATATATATATATATATATATATATATATATATTATTTTTAAATAGCTAATGATCTATATAGGAAAACATTTTTATATTAGACAACAACCAAGATTTTGGAAAGCACAAATTAATTGTGAAAATCACTGGATATAGATACTTATATAGTCACATAAGTATATAATGTAGATTTAAATATTAAACTTATGGCCATAAATATATTAGTTTTTAATAGTATTTTTTCTGAAGACTTCAAAACATTTGACATGACTTTTCACATGACTTCAAAATTGTCTTTCAAAAATACTTTTAGACACAAAAAATGAAAGTCAAATAAAGACTTTTTGATGGTGAAGAAAGAACATATTAAAGGTATTTTCATTTGTTTAGTTTTTAATGCATGTAAACATAATAATACTTAGAATACATTTTTTACCTTGAAGTGCTTTTAATACTGTAACTTCCATTTTTAAAACTTGTTTTGGTGACTGAGTTGATTCTAGCTTTAAGGCTACTAGGTCACCACTGAACAAATCTTTGCTTTCAAATATTTCACCAAAACCTCCATGACCAATTTTCTTAATCTAAGGGTGAAAGTATAAATATTGTTTATTATAAAATAGATATGATTTTCAATACAAAAAGGATAAAAATTTATAATTTATTGCGAGAAGATATTTTGAACTGCATACATGAGGCTCATCAAGGCATTATCAAATGCCATGCAAGAGCTAAAGAAGCAATTTAATGGCCTGGTCTATCAACAGAGATTGAGAAGTTAATCTCATTGTTAAAAATGAATACAGCAGCAGAAGTTTTGTAAGGAACCACTTAGAAAAACCGAATCAAGAAACAAAAGTACTACTTTGATTGTGTCAGTGTCAGAAAACTATCTGACTTATAAGACAAATAGGACAATTGGTGTGGGTTTCTGATATGAACCCCCCCCCCCCCCCATGGGAAGAAACAAAATACCCATCAAAGTCCAAGATCATACTTAGTAGAAATTCCTTGAGGCCTTCTGAGATGAAATAGAATGTTCCTGCATTCTTCGCTGCATGTTAAAATATCTAGAGGAAAAGACAAGCATTCCTAGACTAGATATGCCAGGTCGGAAAGATGTTGAAAGTGGTAACACAGAAGATCAGAAGTCTCCTGATGATTAGGGATGATCGAAAAAACTTTTTCCAAATTTTGACTATGGGTAGTACAGAAAAATTGCCTTTATTGACACAACGAACATATTTCAAATTTTGGGAAAATCGGTTAATATTTTCCAGTTCCAGAACGTGCCTAAAGTTGCCAAAATAATCATAAAAACAAGTAATTTCATCAACACTGCCATGAATTTTTTTTACGAACTTTGATTACACGTAGCGTGGAGATCGTTCTTTCTTAATCATATTAAGAGTATCTTTCTAATTTTTGGCGATCTGATTATGTTTTCTAGTTCCAGAACACATTTAAAAATTAATAAAATATCTTGTTTGTGAAATAAAACTGAATGGGTGGAAAATGCATTTGCAAATGCTAAATTTATTTGTTTTTTTATTATGCCTTCCTAACCAAATTCGTCTCCTTACCCTCCAGAAATATCAAATACGGCTTATAGGAAATAATTGAATCTGACCTTGAAAATTGAAGAATCTGACCTTGAGTCCACAGAGAGTACTGCACAAGGTCTACTCGAGTTCAGAATAGTAACTGGAAGCAAGTTCCATCAACATCTGCATCTGTAGACACAGTGACACAAATGAGAGTCCAATTTCCAGCTATGTCCATAGTAGCTGATCGATTTGGTGTTCCCCGGATGGAGTTACCACAGCATTGGTGACTCCCACCTTGGAAGATTTGGGCATAATTGTGCAAAGTAATACCTCGAAAGTAATTGAGCACAATGAAGTTCGTTGAGAGAAAAAAAGACGGAAAATTCTACAAGCTATTTCCTTCACAAACTGTTATCTTCATGGGCTTTACTTCAATGGACACAAGGGCCAAACTAAGACTTTATTCAAACTGTCTAATAAATACCGCCTTGTCAAAATTAACAAGGAGCACATTTCGTTGATGCAACAGCCTGAGAACAAATACCTAGGACACGTCACTCCGGAATCTAGATCATCAATGAACATTTCTTCCAGCATCACAGGTTTTTTGGAAGAAATCTCAATTGACATGAAATAGCTGGTTACCATTGGTTGTGATGGCACTGTCATTAACACAGGATGGAAAGGCGGTGCTATAAGAATGTTGGAAGAGACTGTTGGCAAGGCATTGGAGTGGTTTGTGTGCATGTTGCACACGAATGAACTTCCTCTGCGGTATTTGCTGCAGTATATTGAAGGACAAACAAAGAGGCTGTATAAATATTCTGGTCCAATTGATAAAAAGCTGGAAGACTCCAACAAACTTTCAGTGGTTCCTTTCAAGTTCATTCCAACTGAACTCTTCGATCTCGACGAACTGGATGCAAGTGATATGAGCACTGACTAAAAGTACCTGCTTGAAATATATCAAGCAATACAGTCTGGCCACTGCTCTGAAGATTTGGCTGCAAGAGACCCCCAAAAACTGTGCCCTTCAAGATAGTTAACTGCTTCTAACAGAGTCCTTCGGGTGTACGTTGGAACAGAATATCCTACGGCCGAACTTGGGCTATTGGTTGGGTATATAATGAAGGTCTACATATCTGTATGATTCTCCATAAAGGCCAAGTCTTCATGCAAAGATGGAGCTGGACATGTCAGAAGATGGAGCAACTGTCCAGATATTTGCCAACCCAGTACAGGAAAGTCATTGATCCGGTCATTGCCCGAAATGCATATTTCGCACATCACAAGAACATCCTACTCCCTATAGTCACTGACAAACGAAGTCATATCCAAAAACTCTGTATTTTATGAATTCTTAAGTCATACCAAGTTAAGAATGAAGCTATACGGCACTTTGAAATTCCAAAATTGAACATGGAAGCAATGGATTAGATTGACATTATCATGTGGCAGAATGCCATTGTCACAGAGCCTCCAATCCTCTCCCACATCAGCGACCAGCAATTCCAACAACTCCTACAGGGCAACAGTGATGACACCCCCGAAGCTCTGGATGTTCCAAATTATCCTTACCATACCTAGAGTGTTGAGCGATGTGTTAAGATAGCTACCAAAGCTTCCCAATTAGTCTGTGGGTATGCAAGAAGAGATGGTGTCATTCGATCGAAAATACAGTCACAAAAACTTATGGCCACTTTCAAATCAAAGGCATATTACAACCCAGCTACATAGATTTTGTATGGGTCTTTTCAGAACTTTAAACTCGTTCTGGAACCTAAAAACGTAATCAAATCGCACAAAATTAGAAAGGTACAATTAATATGATTAAAAAAGCAGTATTTTCATGCAGCCTGTAACCAAAGTTGGTATTAAAAGTTTTATGGCAATGTTGATGAAATTACTTGTTTTTACGATTATTTTGGCAACTGTAGGTGCATTCTGGAACCTGAAAATATTATCCAATTTTCCCAAAATTTTAAACATGTTCGTTGTGTCAATATAGGCAACTTTTCCGCACTACCCATTGTCAAAATTCGAAAAAAAGTTTTTTTTATCACCCCTACTGATGATGCAACTGACCTAGAGAAAAAGGAAGAGGGAAAGTCAACACCTTCGTATAAAACTTGAAGTGGGAGATCTGTTCAAGTGTCCCTTAACCCTTTTGGGATGATTGGCACGCCCGCGTGTCGGCTGCGAACTTGCATTCAAGAACGGACGGCACGCACTCGTGACAGAGGAAACTTTACTGTAAACGGCGAGTGGCACGCATGCATGCTTTCACGTGGAACGTTTTAAATTGTCTACTAGATGGCATTAAATGTCCGTGGAACTAACTTCAATGTATTTTGCAGATACATGACCTTGGCATAAGGAGGATCCAATGAATTATTTCTCCATTTGGAGCGGTGAAACATGATTTTGCAATATAAACAGACAGAGCAATTCTCGCAGCATCAACAATTTTATAATTGAGTTTCGGGTTTTGTTTTTATTTCAGCGTTATGATTTCGTTGGTGAATCATAGGAATATAAGAGAGTATTTTTTTTTTGGGGGGGGGGGTTTTAGAGGCAGTGAAATTATTCGCTTATTTCGGATAAAAGAATGGGAGCAAATAACGAGTATTTTGTATTCAGATTTGTATGAAAAATATACATCAAATAGAAAATAAATATTTCTTTTATTCCTGAAAAAAGTGGATTTCTGTGTTGAATAGGTGATTTTTAGTGAATTTTTTTCGAAAGTTAGGCTTAGCTCAAAAAATTTGCCGTCCTTTGGGAACAGTTCGAAAGAGAAACGCTACGTCTTTTGGGCCGCGGCAGTTCCGGAATGCTGCCGTCTGGAAAGGGTGAAACTAAATCTGTAAGACCAAACATTAGAACTTTAAAGCAGGAGATGTGATGTCATATATAGCCAAACGTGACTCTAAGATTCATCAAACACAGAATATAAATGCAAGTGACAGTGTTGACATGGATGTTACGCATGTATGCTGCGAGTGTTTGGCATGTCATAATAAAATTATCTAGAAAGCATGGTTCAGTAATTAATACGCATTAAGTAATACCACAACCTGTGTAACAAATTTTGTTGCTGTACGAAGCTTAGATTTCCCACTTCAGACAACACACACACAAACACATGTATAAACGTCATACCTGCCAACATTAGAGAATAAAATTACAGTAGATAGCATGGTGTACATTTTTTACAGTACTCTGAAAATCAGCGTATAATCTGTTCAATATCATTTAGAGTTTAGGGAAAAATAGGGATTTTTTACATCACACAAAAAATGATAACTCATTATAACATTGAAAATGCCTACTACATAAGAAAAATGTTTTTACATAGTCCGTATATAAAAAAAAAACAGTGGCATAAACAGAGAAATTTTAGAGGGGAGATGACTGAAACAAATGATGTTCAGTTGTAATTTAGTTAATTAGATGAATATGGGTAGGAAAATTTTTTAGGGACTTTATTGTCTAGAAAATAAGGGGAAAAGAGCATATTTTAAAGAAAATAATCCATAATTTTTATGTAAACTGCAAAAATGTGAAAGTACTGTTTAATTAGAGATTTTATCAAAAATAAGATGGATGAAAAAGGATGTTTAAACAATACATGAAATTTAATCTATACACATGAAATCGCCTTTAAAAAATAATAGATATTTTACAAAAATATTAATTAATAATAAAACATACTGCAAAGAAATGAATGTTGTACATTTTTTTTGTTCACATAATTTGAAAATCAACAAGGATGTTTTCCCATCCTTGTTGATTTTCAAATTATGGGTGTTTCAAAATTGCACAGGAATGTAATCTATATACGTGAAATTGCACGTATTTGAAGATCAATAAAGTGAAAATGATGCAACTTAGTACTGGTACTAGGTTCATAAATATATAGCAAAATTCCCTTTAATAGAGAATTGTTATTGAAAAATCCCTAACTTTAGGGAATTCTAAAAAAATTGACAAAAACCAGGAGATTTTCGTATAAAATAGAGAAACCGGAAGAAATCACCAAAATCCAGGAGTGTCCCAGAAAAACCAGTAAAGTTGGCTGCTATGAAACATCTATTATTATGCAGATTATTTTTAAGAATATTTTTTCTTCATACATTGCAGATTTCTAAGATATAAATTAAACAAATAAAAAGAATTGTTAAATAAATTATACATACAACTTTCCATCTCTCTTTCACAACATGGCCTGGCTGCAGTAAATCTTCAGTGCTCATTGTGACTGATTGAGAAGGGTTTGATATAGATGAAGATTGAACTTCAAGACTATAATATATATAAAATTAGACATTAGAAAATATACATGCATGGATATTTAAATGTACATATATGACATTGATGTGCACAAGTAGTAAAATAGACATGGGGAGAAAAACAAAATGAATTGGGGAAAACAAAATTTAGAAACTTGTATGCTACAAAGAATGTTTTTGGAACATTAACCAACAATCATTTTGTGGCGAGATTAACTTTGCACCTTCCAACATTGATCGACCATGCTAAGCATTACTATCCAAATTATAAGTTCAGACCTGAAGCTGACTCTTAACTTAACCCTATAGCATCAGGCTGCGATACTCATGGTCACGGATTCAAACCTGAATGGGGCCAAAAGTCAGTCACCACAATGGTGACCTAGATAAAACACAACATGCAACTAACACTAGATGATAGCACCACAAAGAGGTGCATGCATGCCTTTCTCCTGGTGGCCAACATTATCATGCCACCTGGCAATAATCCTCTTCTGGCAATGAATCTACGAAAAGCCAATAGGAATGTTTCAGTCGAAAGATTATTCACAAGTTCCAAATGGACAGCTCTGGTGACTGCACACGTGAATAAAAGAATATAATGTTTCATGTCACTGTTCTTTATGAAGACAGGTCCTGCAAAATCTAAACCGGTGATGGTGAAAAGGGGTGATATTTCAATTCTATCCGCAGGTAAAGGAGCTATAATTTGAGTTCCTGAATGAACGTTGTATCTTTTACAAATGGCACATTTCCGAATAAATGACTTTATAATCTGTCTTCCTCTAATAATCCAGTAATTATCTCTGACCTGCACAAGAGTGTCTGTCACTCCGGAATGAAGAACCTTCTCATGCGCTTGTTTCACTATGAGTTCAGAGAATCGGTGCTTGGTAGGTAGTAAAATTGGATGTGTGTGTGTGTGTGTGTTTCTCATGATACTTAAATTCGATCTTTGAAATCGTCCTCCTACAGGAATTAATCCTTCTTCATTCATAAATGGATCTAGATCACGTATGCGTGAATCCTTCAGTAAATTTTTGTTTTCTCGAAAACATTTGGCCTCTATTGGAAAAATTTCATCTTGAGTTTGCGTATCCAAAATTGTTCGGCAGTTAAAATTTCTTCTGCGGTTAATTCAGATGTCAGTTTTTTCTCCATGTGTTTTATCCTTAAATTTAGCATAAATCTCCTTATCCAAGCTGTTATCCTATAAATTCGCATGATTGAATTGAATTGAATTTGTTTAAATCAAGAAGTTGATCTTCAGCCTTACAATTTTCATTAGCACAATTAATCGCTATTTCAAATTTCGATCGTAACTCTTCTTTGATTGCTTCTTTGTTCCTTTCATTCTTAGGCCACTCATCTTGAGGTTTGACCAACCAATCAGGTCCTTTCCACCACTTTCTAGAGTTTAATAACTCATCTGCTGAGCACCCTCTTGAAAGTATGTCAGCAGGATTTTCACTTGAACGACAGTATCCCCAATTCTGTGGGTCTGAATTGTTTGAATTTCAGTTACTCTATTGCATACAAATGGTTTCCACTTCTTTGCATTCCCACGAATCCATCTAATAGCTACTGTTGAGTCTGACCACATAAAGTAATTGTCATCTATATTAAATAAATCTCTCAAGGACTTTAATAATCTTGATCCTATTAAGGCAGCCATTAACTCCAACCTTGGCAATGTCAGTTTCTTACTGGAGCAACTCATGTTTTTGAAGCAACAAAACTGACACCGAATAATTTCTTCTGTGTTCTGTAACGTACATATGCTACATCTCCATAGGCGGCTTCGCCTGAATCACAGAAAATGTGCAACTGTAACTGATGTGAATCGGGAGTGATTTCACTCGAAAAGGAACATCTTCCAATGGATAAATCTTGCAATTTTGCAAGTTCCATGCACCAATTATTCCATTTGCATTTCAAATCATCTGTCAGTTCTTGATCCCATTCTAAACCTTTCTCCGACAACTCTTGAAACAAAATTTTAATCCTTATCACAAAAGGTGATACCATTCCTATGGGGTCGAAAAGTTTACTTGATAACTTCAAAATACTTCTTTTAGTATTACTGCAATCTTCCAGTGCTTTTAGAAGCGATGATAAATCAAATTTAAATTCATCTGTTGAAGTGTTCCATATAATTCCTAAAACCTTGATAATCACTGTCTCATCTTCCACTGCTTGATATTCAAAATCTGTATTATGCCAAATATGTGCAAGCTCTACTGAATTTGTTCTCCATTTACGAAGATTCATATTTGCTTTTTTCAAAATAAATTTGGCATCCCTTGATAAACCTTCAGTCTTGATAATATCATCTGCACCAGAAATAAGATCATCCACGTACAAATTTTCATTTAAGATTTTAGAAGCTTCTGGATGGGATATTTCAAATTTCTTGATATGATGCTTTATCATTGCCGCTAAAAAAGAGAGAGCGAGAGAGAGAGAGAGAGACAGAGAAAGGGGCTTGAACTAACCCCGAAAGTTACTCTGGTCATTCTATATGTTTCCCATTCTTCCGCGAGAGAAATTTCCAAAAATGCTCGTTCAATGTCCGCAATAACACCAATCTTGTTCATTACAAATTTCAAAAGAAGTGTCAAAAGATTTGAATTCAAATTGGGTCCAGCAATCAAAGTGTCATTCAAAGACGAGCAGTTCTTATCTCACGACGAAGCATAAAAAATTATCCTTAACTTCGTAGTTTCCTTTTCAAGTTTTAAAATCAGGTTATGAGGTAAATAATATCCGCGCTTTGCTGATGTGTTTGTGTGTGAATCAACCCTTTCTATAATCCCGTCTTCTAATTGTCCCTTAAATACATTTTTATATTCTTCATATAGTGAAGGGTCTAACTTGAACCTCTTTATTAGACTAAAAAGTCTTCTTTCAGCAACAACATAATTATTTTCAATTTTTACTTCATCCCTAAATGGCAATCGAACCTCATATCTGCCATCCTTGTAAAAACAAACATTTTTTATGGCTATAGAATCTAACTTTTGTCCTCTATTTTTACCATGAATCGTACAGCCAAATATAGCGTATAAATGTTTATTTAATTTTTCAATGAATCCTGTATTGACATTCCAAAAGAGATAGCGCCATTTAATATCTGTATCTGTTCATCTGAATACTTGCAATCATCTGCTAACTGTAAATTTTTTCTTTTAATTAGGTGTTCAATTCTCTGTGCAGGTGCCAAGATCACCACTACCATTATTTCTTGTGTAATCAAAACTTCTAAATAGATTTTCTGATTTCTATACTTTCTATTTCTCAATTGAATTTCTGCAACATCAAATGTTTTTTCTAACGGATCCGATTGACCAAATGTAAATACAATTAAACTTTCCGTTCTGATGATCTTCAATTGCAGTTCATCTGCTAGCGATTGCGTAATGAAAGAACGCATCGAAGCATTATCCATGAGAATCCTTACTTGCTTTGATCTCGATTGAGTGCATATTTCAGCAGCATAAGTTTGTAATAAAACATTATCTGGATTTTTAGAATATGAATTTAAATGTGACACAGAAGAAACTAGCATTTGATTTTCTGAGTTTACCGTATTTATCCTTGTATCATTTATCGGTTCTGCTTTAGGATTTCGATTCTGTGTACAAATAATTTCATGGTGGTTTCTACCGTTACATATTTTGCAGGGTGACATTTGCCTTCTACATTTTACACTGATATGAAAATGACCAAAACATCTAAAACAATGACCATCCCTTTTCAATTTAAATTTCTTATCCTCTGTAGAAATGGTTTTATAATTGAAAGCATTATGATTATTGTCATTACAGAATATGCAGGATTTTACTGTAGCAGAAAATGCAGCTGTCGGAATAGAATTTCGATTTGAATTTCTTTTAAACATTTCGTTTTTAGTTTCTATGGGTGAAACTAAATATCTGGTTTTCTTGGAATTATTCAATACAATCGAAGCTTCTCGGCATTCTACTTCTATGCGAATAAATTCTATGAGTTCCTTAATTTCGAATTCTGATTTTCCGCTTGAATTCCAAACTTATGTCTTCCGGTATCAGTTTCATCAAATTTGGACATAGAATTGGCCCAAACGAATCAGATGTGACCCCTATTGTTTCCAAATTTCTAATTTGTATTTCACATTCATCATTTTTAACAGGTTCTAGATTCAATAAGTTGGTTATATGTGAGTTTATTACAATATCCTTTCTTCCAAAACGATTCTTTAATAGTTCCATGTGTGCATGAGCAGTAGTTTTCGCTAGTAAGTTTAAATACTTTAACTGCATTCGCGGTAATACGGCCCAAAAGTGTCTTTAGATAATTAAATTTTTCAATTTTCATTAAACCTTCATTTTCATGTATGGCATTTTCAAATTGCGACCAAAATTCAAGCCATAGAGAAGATTCTCCATAAAATTTGTTAATTACGAGTTTAGGCAACTTTTCTAGTCTATGTTCATTCACATGCGAACTTTCGTTATCCAAGGAAATTGATCTTTCATTATTTTGCGTAACCACATTAGAAGTTGAACTTTTTACGCTCTCCTTTAAATATCTAGAAATTTTACCCTTCCATTTTGTTATTTTTTCCTTATATTCTTCGCTAACATTTATTTCAGTTTCAAATTCATCAGGATCAATAACCAATTCAATTTTTTTGTCGAAATCCTTAGCCTTCTCAATTAACTGATCCAAGAGTTCGTTAAATTCGTCAATGGTTTGTGGTCCGTCAATTATTACCTTTTGAAAAGGTTCTCAATTTTATTCATTAATTTAGCCCTAATAATGGCGCGTTTGTGCTTCAATTGTTTTGGTTCCATAATAAAATTTTGAAAATGTCTTAATTAAAATCTTCAAACTAATTTTCATTCACTTACCCCAAACAGCTGATCGACGTCTATGCCCCACGTTGGGCACCAACTTGTAAATTACTTTCCTTAGAACTCGCATGGTTCTTCACTTGTTCTCGGGGGTAGAGAAACAATCCCCGATTGTGGTAAGTCCGGCATTAAGACACATGCACCATCGTTGAAAACACAACTCTTTATTCATACGTACATGGCTTACAATTTATCTCTTCCACACTCCCTTCCACAACATCTTACATTTATATAACTGGGAGCACATTCCGGCTTAACCGTTCTATCCAATCAATCACAAACAAAATTAGCATAAACGGAAAGCGTCGTAGCGCCATCTATAACAATGAGGAGAGAGAATTAAATTCTCAACACGCCATTCAACATTGATTGACCATGCTAGGTGTTAATTAAAAGTTTGAATCTGAAGCTAGCTTTTGGTTTAACCTTATGGCATGGAGCTAAGATATTAGTGGTCCTGGGTTCAAATCTGAATGGGACCAAAACAGTTGGTTTTCACAATTTAATAACTGCAAGTTAACACAGGTACTAAGAATATTTCTAAATTCTGATTATGAGATATACAAGGATTTTTGGTTAAATAAGGTAACAAAGCCTGCATTATGCTTAAAACTCATTATTAATTGGGTAAGTTTCGAAAGTATGTCTACTCAAGTCTCTGATTTCCCTGTTACTAGAAGGCAGCACATATCAAGCACATTGTTTAACAAACTCTTAAAAATGATGGCACTTGTAGAAACATGGTTAAATATTGAGATAGTGTAATAAGAGTTTTGCAAGTTCAGGACATAATGTCAGCTGAAATTCATCCCCTGCATGTTCAGGTGTATAGACATGTTAATGTCATATAACATTAGCATGTTTGGATTTGGGGTAAAGAGTTTAATAACACATATCCATTAGGAGGTGCTTGAACACCTACTTTACCCGACACTTATCAATTTTGGTTTCTTCAGAAGCTTGTAGAAACACCTGGCTGGAAAATGATATACAACTGACAACCAAGTTCAAATTATAATGTATACATACAGCTCAAACTGCCGCAAAAGCTATAAAGCTAAAATAACTTCATTAAAAGCAGTCTACAACACAAAATTAATAGTATCGACTGATTTTGAAAGCATGAAACAGCCTTCTTTATTAGGGCACACAAGGAGCATAATTTTAATTCATGAAAGCTAAATCGACAGCATAGCCAAGATCTAGTTCTCTCTCGGGGGAAGGTTGCTCTTCTTATGTGTCCTGATGAAGGAGGTTATTGCTTGTTTTGAAAACTGGTTAAACATCATTTTGCGTTATATACTGCTTTTAACAAGTTACTGTAATGTCTTGGCTGCAGGACCTTGACACTGATTTCATCAAGTCTGAGAGATATACTTTGAATACTGATGGAACAAATGTCTGAACAAGTATGGTGATTATGTGGAAAAGTAATGTTTGTCCATGCAAGTTGCATCTCACATTGATTTGAGAATAAAAGTTGTATCTTACAATGATTTAAGAATAAATTTATTCATACTGCAAGCCTTGTTACTATACTTAATAAAACACTTGTAATTAAAAAAAATTATACATCAGTTTTCTAAATCTGTGAACATTAGTCGGGTATGTGGAGTTAGAAATGATAACTATGATTAACACTGAATGAAATGCAAAGCTAAAATTTTATTGTAATTAAGTTTATGAAGTAAATGAATGAAACAAACATCTCAGAAACAAAATTAAAGGAGTAGAAGGTCAAAATTTAAAAAAATGATGAGTTAGATCAGAATTTGATTATAAGAAGGGTAGTGGAAGATTGGTTCACATATTTTCAAATATATATTACATTAAAAACTGAACAAAATGGTATAGATTAAATGTGAAAGTCCAACACATAATACACAACAATGAATGATTGAAACAATAAATATTGAAAATTCAGAATATTGAGATAAACTGACCTATAACAAACATGTATACACAGTGGACTGCTGTTATAAAGAACACCTCAGTACCGCTAACATATTTCGTAAAGAGATTTTTGCTATAATGGATTTATTATTAACTAGCAATATACCCAGTCTTTGTATGGAATATACAATATAAAGAAACAAAATTCACAATCATGTACAAATTTATACAGTATTCTAAATGGCAAAACATTCAAACATTCATTAAAATCAAAACAATTCTATTGAAATATTTAAATTATTAAACATAAAATAATTTAAATATTTAAACATTTTATTAAAATATTTAAATTAATGCTCCCAAAAAGAAGTTTAAGAATCCATGTTCTTGCTATACAGAATTATCTTCACAGGCAGATCTGCAGAATAAAGTCCAAATCTGCATCCTAGTCCCATTTGTACGCAAATTAACAAAAAAATTTAAATTGAATCAATATATACCAAAACAAAAGCGCTGAAATTGTATTGGAAGATACACCCATATTACTTATATTCTCATAGATTAAAAGATATACACACACTACAATATACGAGTTTGAAAAATCTTTGCCAAAATAAAACAGATGATGTAAGAAATTAAAAATATCAATAATCACTATAATCTTTAAAACCGAAAGCTGTAATTGATCTAATCCAGTTAAAAATAAAATTTTGATAAAATGTATTTTATGTACATTTCTCCATTATTTAAGTTTCAAAAGATTTAATAAAAATTGTCTGCAGTATAAACACATTGGATTTAATTTCGTTGCTAAGTGACATATAATTTTCTTCAAATAAATTGGTACAAAATGTATCGTCTGCATAATGCTATCTCTATGGAAGGTTTAATTGTGGGGTTTTTATTAATATCTCGACAACCTCTGGTCCTAGAAACTCAAACATGAACCAAATTTAAATATGGGGATATTCCTACACTACCTACAAAATTTCATGAAATTCAGTGAGGCCATTTTCCTGTCATGATGAGATAAACACAGAAACACACAAATAAATAAACAGACAAATTTTCAATTATATTTATATAGATTTATCACTGCATAACATATTCATGCAAATACAACATGTAAAGCATTTCTAACCACCATTATATATGGTTTTGATGAAAGAAAAGTTAAATTAAAATAGAAAAATTTAGCAAAATAAAATTCAAAAATTTAAAATACACTACAAAATTAAAGATTAACCTTTATTTTATTACTGCAGAAAAGCCATGATTTTTGTTTGTACTAGGAAATGAAATCATAGCTAAAGGTATCAGAAAGGTTTGTAATGAATGCATATGAGAAAATACTCTGTCCGAAACATTCTTTTGAATTGAAAAGAGATAAAATTACAAATTTTCTTAAAGCATATATAGCTTCTGAAGCAATAACCTTTGTTTGTTGCAGACCTGTGGCCAGAATTTTCTTTCGGACGATGGTGCTCATTCCTCGAATTTTCTGTGGCAGCAGCCATTTCAAGGCTAAAAAGCAGGGGGAGGGCCTGAGTATATTACAACTTATTATAACACAATGTTTAATATGGCCACAGCAGTGAAATTAATTGCAACTGCATGATTTTAATTAAAAATTTATTGCTACAGAGACATGTTATTTCTACTAAAATTCCAAGCTCCAACAGAAGGTAATTACTTTTTGAAGTGCCACTGCACATAGACTTTTTAATTAGTTACAGAAGCAATCTCCTTAATTATTGTCCCAGCTATAATTTTGATTAACTTATCTGGTTCCACAGTAATGTTCCAATGAATTAAAATCATGGCTAATGCATGGAGTCTGCCATCATTCATCAAGTAGTAAACTTTTAATTCTTTTCATTGTAGAAAAGGTTCTCTCTATATTAGTAGTTGTTACTGGTAATGTTGTCATAACAGTTAGGAGGTACTCGATTGTATGTATAAGGGGCAGTCAAATGAAAACGAGACAGATGGAAAAAAAGTACGTAAACTGTTTATTCATTCAAAAGTAATCGCCATAACTGTTAAAGCATTTGTCCTACTGTGAGACAAGATGGTCAATGTCTTCATGGAAGAATGTTTTTGGTTGCCTACGGAACCATGATTGTACCCAGGCATGCACATCTTCGTCTGAGGCAAATCGATGGTCACGAATGTCTTTCTTCAGGAATTGCAGGTCCAAATGTCTTCCACTGTCCGCCGTCGGTCATTTCTAACGGCAGCATCCACCGCAGCAATGACAGAAGGGGTAATGACAGGATGAACCTGTCCTGGCCAACAGTTGTCTTTCAATGACACCCGACCGTCTCGATATCGTTTAATCCACTCAAACACACTCGCACGTGACATACTGTATTTGCTATACATAGCAGACATTCGGGCATGAATTTCACTTCCTGACACTCCTTCAGCAGGCAAAAAATGCTCTACAGCACGCTGTTCCTCTTTCCCAGTCACCATAGTGATGTCGGATGCACACACGACTCGCTGACCTCACTTCGAGCACATCTAACAGACGAATGACACGGCTCTTAACGTTCGCGCTGTTCCTTCCTGATACCCAATAGAGGGGCGCTTCTATACACAACCCTACCAGCGTTACCAACTTCCGCACCAGGCCCCTTATATAGTCTGTCTCGTTTTTATTTGACTGCCCCTTATACAATACGTAATAAGACCTATTGCAATACTCCAACACTTTAAGGAGACCTCAATGTTAATGTTAATAGTAGAGAAGTTCACACCACATTTCATACTCAGCTTTTACCACAGAGAGGGACATTTTGCAATCAAAGTATGGGGACAGACAGGGGCAGATTAGCACTATCAGTACATTGATATATGATGATGCTATCATCTAGTAGCACAGATACAAACTTTTGTTGTATCTTAAGAAGTTCTCTTCAAATATGAGAAATAAGAACTCTTAATTTCCACGAAAATGTCATTAATGTGTTTGTAAAAAAAGTAGAAAATTGGAATTTATGTACAAATAGATTCAACAGTAGTATTTAATGTTTTATAATAATACATTTTCCCTATTATTTTTATATACCAGAATTAAATGTTGTACTTGCCTAAAGTAAAATATCACTGCACACCACTAATTTTATAATTTCATTTAAAAATCAAATCAATAACCTTGTATGTTTACATATGTAACATGTTAGCATTTTATTGTAAGTTTTTATAAAGTGTTTATTTTGTAGAATTTTTTTTATTTATTTTGGTTTTAGAGCTGACAAGGGAGACAGCACCTATCCAGATAATTTAAGATCAAGTAACTTTTATTTTAATTACTAAGGGACTCTGCCTCCTGCTGGCTCCGCTCACGCAATCCCCTTCGGGAGGCTTCGTCTTTGACTCACTGCATATCCATCTTTCCTAGAAATTCTACTTTCAAAAATCTCTTTCTACCTCTGCCTATTTTCCACAGGAGGGAAAAGCAGAGATTTTTCTTAGCCCAAAGGATCCCAAAACTGAATTCCTTGATCATGAGCTCACTTCTCGAGCTATTTCATGCCAAACTAAAGTTTAAATCGATAAACGGATTATTTCATTGTGTTACCCTATTATTTCTCTATAAATGCACCAAATTTTATATTTTTGTACGCTATAGTTTTTACAATACGAGACAGAAAAATCGCTAGACGTGCCAATACGAAAAAAAAGTTCACTTCAGAAGCGCATAAAAAGTAAAATATCTCAACTACATCGAAATTAAAAAAAAGGGCTCCGTCCTGCAAAAATTCACCCATGTAGGTACCTGCCTGCAAAAATTCGTGGTGTTGCTATTGCTAGTCTATCCAGGACGCGAACTTGCAGCTCAAATATATTTTCTTTGACTTTGACATTAAATATTTCTTAAACTACAATATATATCAAAAACCGGTTTATTTCAGAGTATTCCCCAAAGCTTTTTCTACAAGTGTACCAAATTTCATATTTCTATATGCAATAGTTTTTGTGGTACGAAGCAAAGAATCTCAAGAAACGAGAAATTTGTCAAACTATGGCGGCGTGAGCTACTTTTTTTTAATATAGAGATACATTATCCAAAATAAATGGATAAAACAATCTCTGTGTAAATAAACAAAGTATTTTTACTCTGTTTGGCAAAGAGGTACCATTCTTGTTTCTTCTAAGCAAGTGTCAAGCGGGATTTTCAGGAGAGACGAATCTCTCTCTGTCTACCCACGTCAGAAGATATTCCATTGAAAATGGAACTGACAATGTATACTTGTGCTATTGCAGGTCTTTGATAGACATGTCTAAGCTATAAGGACGCGACTGTTTTTCTGTTAATAGTCAATAGGAAATTTGACATGGAAAATTGCTAAATTATAGAGGTTTTGATATTATACAGCTCTTTCAATATTTTACAGAGTTAAAAATTAGATATATGAAATTGATATTTTAAAAAAATATAAGACATTCATCTCAAATATCCTGTTTTAATTTAGCCAATTTCACCTTAATTCTTTAATTTTCATTTCTTATTTGCTTCAATTTTTTTTATATAAATTAGAAATGGCATAGTTGTCTATAAGATAGAAATTTACAAGTCTGTGTATTAAGGGCAAGGAAAAAAATTCTTATGGAAACAAAATCAATCGTAAAATGTAATATACGAATATACATTTTTAACACATTTGGAATTTTTTTTATTTAAATTTTTAGCAAGTTAAAAAGTAAAGCTTGGTAAGTGGTCTATTTATTTTCTTATATATTTTCCTTGATTTTTTTATTCTAATTAAAATGGAGTTTTAATGCATATGATGTTTTTTACTTGGTCCCACATATGTTTTTAAACACCAAACTAGGATTTCACTGTAATAAATTTTGTAAATGTCATTGATTTATTTTAATTGTAAATTGGTTATTACAAAAAAATTACCTAAAATACTCCTGCATGTCTTTCCCACCAAAGTCAAGTACAGAGACGCAGATAGGCAAGGCAAAAAAATACTTTGTATTGGAACCTGGGAGGCTTCTTCTTGGACAAAGACTATCCGACCAGCCCGAACGTGTAAGGTATCTGTTTAAATGGCTGGTAAGTGCTACCTAATTTAGACTGGAACCCAGTGGGGGTGGCATCCACAGGAACTATATCTTTCTTTCCCTGCCACCAACCTCTCGGAAGGACTTACGGACTCACATATTTAACATGTCCGTACTCTGCATGAACACATAGACAGTTTGGGTAGAGCTGGTAATCAAACTCAGGTCATCCGAGTGCAATTCTTGTGTGCTAACAACTGGACTGTTCCACTATCCTGGAGGCTTAGATCCCCGTGTCGCCTAAACAGTTTATGAAAAAAGGTCAATAATTTGTAAAATAGGGAAGGGTGCACATTTGTTGCATAAGGGGTCCAAAATTTCTGTCGGCTGGTATGGTCAAGTCCATACAGCTGTTACTTATTGTTCAATATTTTGTTTTAAATTAATTTTTTTTCATTTAAAAAGTTATAAGAATTTTAGTTCAACATCTGATAATTCAGCACCACTTAAGTCCTAAATGTAACCTAGCTAAAATACATATAATGAAACTTAATATTTGAAAATTTTGGAGCCCGGTTTTCCATCTCCCCAAATTATTTTATTGTGCTTTTCCTGTACGTTTCATGATCCCGTCCTCCTCAAAATTAAAAACTAAATAATCAAAGACTTGTAAAGTTACTTGCTTTTCAAAAAGCAGTGTGAAAAGTGTTAATTTGCAAATCTATTAAAATGAAAAATTTACCAACACATCTCTATGTTTGAAAAGATTTGATATGAAATTGATATGATTTTTTTAAATAGCAATCTCCAAATGCATATAATTTTTTTTAAATCATCATGTATGTAAATGTTTAGTGTAGTTTTGAAAAAACATTTGACTTTCTTACTTTTGTGGAAGCCCACATATTAGTTATCCCTGTACACGAATCACAATTTTAAAATAATTTCTGAACAAATATTTATGTACAATATCTTTAATATTCTAGATACTCATTCATATAACATAATAGGAAGTGAGGGATATTTTTATTTTATTTAAAAAAGCATGTTATCAACATGGAATAGTTAATACCTGCAATAGCAAGAAAACTTGCTGTATGCCACAATACTGTGAACTTCTATGGGGACTACTATGCAGTCGTCTTCTAATATATTAAAAATTAAACTCTTGAGAGAACCTTGTCTATAGCGGATGTTCCCAAAGTTTGAACCAGGCTCTCATTGCAGATAAGATAACTGCATCCATGAACATATAAAGCAGAGTTAAAAGTTTAAATCAAAGTTCAGATTCGCATGAAGCTATGAAGTAATTTAGATTATCAATGCTTTAAATAGTATATTCATCAATACTTTAATGGCATATAATATTAAATATTTTGGAGTGTACTACAAGCAACATATTAAAGGGTCATAGTGGGATCCATTGTTTATAAAATACAGTGAGTGATATGTTAGCTAAAGTTGTAACACAATGCAACTACACTGGCCGCAAAAAGAGCTGCTCGAGTTCTTGCCGATGAGTCAGACGGTCTGGGTCTTCAACATTGTAACTACATACATGAATCATGCAATACTATTTACTAATTGTCATTTATAATTGTAGCAAGAAAACATCAAAAATAGAATCAAAATAGCTGAAATTCATGTTTGGATGCTTTAAATATGTTGTAGAAAACTTGAAAATAAGAGAAACTCTAATTCAACACAAAAAAATCTGATGTGGGCAGCACATGACTTTCCTTATATATTATTTCCTTACTACTTTTGCAATAAAAAAAACAATAAGATCCATTGTACTGTGTTTTTATTGTTGAATTGTACATTTGGCAATTTCCCAGATGACAGCATGTAAAACTATTTCAAAGTACCAAAAACTTATATTTTGTGCAACTCTAAATAAACTATTATCCATATTGATAGCATCCTCAATAAGCGATATAGTCCACATATTAAAATATTTTAATAATTAATTCATCAATTAGGCATCATTTTCATTAATTTAGCATCATTTTTGCAATTTTGATGATATTTTTTGTCAAACAGGAGTGAAACATCAAGTTGGTCATACTTTGCAAATGGAGAGAAAATCATTTCTTATATACTAGAAGGTATGCCAGTCATATGACAGAAATCAGAAGTTGCAAAACAATACTTCCCATATGGTGTCATTTTTATCAATTTGGTGACATTTTTGTCACTTTGGCAACATTTAAAATAGTTGTCAAGTTGGTGATATCCCGCTAAATTTCTTGCCAAGCGTTACAGACGGAGGGAAAAATAGGTTATATTTATATTCTCTTATGTTCTGTCCAAGATATCGAACTTTCATCAATTAGTTATCATTTTCATTGATTTAGCATCATTTTTATCAATTTGGCAATAAATTCTTTAATTTGGGAACATTTAAAAAAATCACCAAGTTGGCAACATTCCACCACATTCGTCACCAAAATATCACCAAATGTTATGGACAGAAAAATAAGTTATTCTTATAACAAATTAATGACTATTGGCATCCAAATACAAAAGTATTACCCAAAGTAACTTTTCTTATGAATGGAACGAGCTAAATCCATGAGAATGATGCCACCAAATTCACTGCATGATATTACATATGAAAAGTGAACATATTTCACAATAGTCAATATTTTTTTATTATATATGATTTTTTGATACATTTATTTGAAAAATGGACAATATCTCGAGAACGGTTCATGCTAGCTAGCAAGTTTGTGTCTCATTTTCTAATGAAACATTACATAAGAAATGACCATTTACATAACTTTGTTAAAGGTTTTGATATTTTGATGATTTTTTCAAAATTTCACATGAACATATGATTGAGTTTAAAAATAATAGTCTTCCAGTACATAAATTGTAACTTTTGAACCAAATTTCATTCGAATTGCTCCATTCGTTCATGAAATATCGTCTCCACAGACTCACTGACACACAGAGAGAACGGTTCATGCTAGCTAGCAAGTTTGTGTCTCATTTTCTAATGAAACATTACATAAGAAATGACCATTTACATAACTTTGTTAAAGGTTTTGATATTTTGATGATTTTTTCAAAATTTCACATGAACATATGATTGCGTTTAAAAATAATAGTCTTCCAGTACATAAATTGTAACTTTTGAACCAAATTTCATTCGAATTGCTCCATTCGTTCATGAAATATCGTCTCCACAGACTCACTGACACACAGAGAGACATACACACACACACACACACAGAGACATCTCCTCAAAAACATTTGATTCATGTTCAGTGATCCTTGAAATGTGCTCTCCCATTGAAAACACAAATTCGAATTTTTGACCCTATCACAATACTTTCCTCATATATTATACTATGTTATGTAAAGGAAAGTAATAATAGTGATGAATAAAATGATTTTAAAAATGCGAGCAACATAAATTTACAATGAATCAGATGCTTTAAAATCCCCTAATCCAAAGAAAACTATCTAGCTTGCTGAAATATTTGAAAGATTACATTATGTGCTCAAATATGAATAATAGTTTGAATGAGTTTCGATAATTATAAAACTGTAAATAGAAAAAGATGCTTCACTTACACAGACATGTTTCCATCTGAAATACGATGAAGTAAAAAAAAAATTGAATCTCCACATTTTTTAGAACACATAAATAACAAACTAATGAAGATCCCCTTTCTTAAATACATCATCAAATAACTTATCGCATTGTATTTCAAATTGAAAACAGTAGCGCAACAACATGGATGCAGTGTTAAAGCATTGGCTGCTGCGAGGGGAAAGTATAACATTCTTGATTGACATGTGATGTCTTGATTGACATGTGATGTGTTATGCTGGCCGTGCTCATACTGGCTGCTAGAACCCATTTTAATATATGAAGTACGGAGCTTATAACCCTCCATTGTCTGAACAATTATTTTAGTTCTCCATAGTGTCCATATTGAAAACAAAATCCAATACTATGAACACCCCATTCAATCCTTGACATCCTCTTCCCAAGATACTACACATTTGATTTTAGCTGCATATTTTCCCAATATTTTAGTGCACTTAATTTAAGCTCTAACCATATTCGATCCTTATCTAATACTCTCCTTTTTAATTATTTATTACTTTCCTTATATGCATAGTATAATGTATAAGGAAAGTGTTGTAACAGGGTCGAAAATTCAAATTCGGGTTTTTGACGGAACAGCAGATTTCAAGCATCCCTGAACACAAATCAAACATTTTTGAAGTGATGTCTGTGGAGATGATATCTCACAAATGAATAGACTGATTAGAACGAAATTCGATACAACAATTACAATCAATGAATACTGGAAGCCTATTCTTACTTTCCTTATATACATAGTATAATGTTTAAGGAAGGGGACGGGGTCGAAAATTCGAATTCAAGTTTTCGATGAGAGAGCAATTTGGAGCATCCCTGATTAAGGATTCATATTTGAGGTGATGTCTGTGTGTGTGTGTGTGTGTATGTATGTCATTGAGTCTGTGGAGACGATATCTCACTAACGAATGAAGCAATTTGAACTAAATCTAGTACAAAAATTACAATCCATGAAATCTGGAAGCCTATTGTTTTGATATGCAATTGAATGTTCAGAACCCCACCCCACCCCCTTAATTTTTGAGTGAAAGTTTGAAAAAATTATCAAAAATCAAAAACCTTAATAAGTTATGTAAATAATCATTTCTTAAGCAATTTTTCATTAGAAAATGATTGACATAAATTTTTGAATGCTAAGATGAACTGTTCTAGAGATATTGCACAATTAAAAAAAAATATATCAAAAAATCATATAAAATAATAAAAAAAATACTAACTATTATGATATATGTTCACTTTCCAGAATTAATATCATGCACTAAATTTGGTGACATCATTCTCATGGATCTAGCTCATTCCATTCATGAGAAAAGATACTTTGGGTAATACTTTTTTATTTTGATCCCAATAGTCATTTATCTGCTATAAGAATAACTTATTTCTCCATCCATAACACTTTGCAAGATTTTGGCGGAATGTTGTCAAATTAATGAAAATGTCACCAAATTGATAAAAATGATGCAAAATCAATGAAAATGATGACTAATTAATAAAAGTTCAATATCTTGGAAAGATATTAAGAGCACACTATTAGAATTACCCATTCCTTTATTCGTCCGTCTGTAACACGTAACGAGAAATTTTTCAGGACGTCACCAAATTGGCGACTATTTTAAACGTTACCAAAGTGACAAAAATTTCACCAAATTGATAAAAATGACATCAAATGGGAAGTTATGTTTCACAAATTCTGATTTCCATCATGTGACGGGCATACCTTCTAATATATAAGAAATACTTATCTCTCCGTTTGTCTGTAATACTTGGTGTTTCATTTGGTGAACTTGGTGAATAATTTAGGAAAGTATGTATGATCAACTTGCTGATATTTCGCCCCAGATTAACAAAAATATCGTCAAAATTACAAAAATGATGCTAAATTAATGAAAATGATGCTTAATTGATAAATTATTAAAATATTTCAATATATGGACTATTTCGTTTATTGAGGATGCTATCAATATTGATAATTGTTTATTTAGAGTTGAGCAAAATGAAGTTAATTAGGTATTTCGAAATAGTTTTACATGTTGTCATACAAAAAATCGCCAAATGTACAATTCAACGATAAAAACACAGTACAGTATATCTTATACATTATTTTTTTTTACTGTAAAAGTAATAAATTCATTGCATTATATATAATAAGTCATGTACTGCCCACATCAGATTTTTTTTTAAATGCAATCGAATGTTCAGAACACAACGAAATTTTGATATGAAATTTTGAAAAAATCATCAAAAAATCAAAACCATCACTAAAGTTACATAAATAGTCATTTCTTATATAATTTTTGATTAGAAAACAATTGACACAAATTTTAGTATGCTAGTATGAACCATTCTCAAGATATTACATATTTTTCAAACAGATTTATCAAAACATCCCAAAATTAAAAAGTATCAACTATTGTCAATACATTCACTTTTCATATGTTGTTGTTGAGACCCAGACCGTCCGACCTACTAGAAAGGTGCACTTTTCATATGTAAAATTATGCGATAAATTTATTAGCATTCACGTGGATCTAGCTCCTTCAATTTATGAAAGAAGATACTTTGGGTAATAGTTTTGCATTTGGACGCTATTAGTCATTTATCTACTATAAGAGTAACCTATTTCTTCATCCATAATGCTTGGTGAAATTCTGGCAACGAATTTGGCAGAATGTCACCAACTTGACAACTTTTTTAATTGTTGCCAAGTTAATGAAAATGATGCTAAATCAAAGAAGATAACGACTGATGAAAAATCAATATCTTGAAAGAATATAAAGAATCTACTATAAGAATAACCTATTTCTCCATCAGTAACGGATAGCAAAATTATGGCAACGAATTTTGGCAAAACATCACCAACTTGGCGACTGTTTTCAATGTTGCTGAATTGATGGAAATGTCGCCAAATTAATAAAAATGACACTATTTCAAAGAAAATGATGACCAATTAATGAAAATTTAATATCATGGAAAGAATATAAGAATTTACTATAAGAATGCCCCATTTTTCTATCCATAACTTTTGACGTAATTCTGGCAGAATATCACTGACATGGTGACTTTTTTAAATGTGGCCAATTGACAAAAATGTTACAAAATTGATAAAAATTATATTAAATTAAAGAAAATGAAGACTAATTGATGAAAATTCAATATCTTGGAAAGAACATAAGAATCGACTACAAGATTAATTTATTTCTCCATCCATAATGCTTGGTGAAAAATTTAGATGGATGTCACCAACTTGGTGACTTTATAAATCCTGCCAAATTTATAAATGCCAAAATGTCACCAAATGGGGGGGGGGGGGGGGGGGGGGGCAATGTTTTGCAAATTTTTAATTCTATATGATGGGCATACTTACTAGTATATAAGAAATGCTCTCCATTCCCTTTGTTTGTAACATTTGACAAACTTGGTAAATAATGTAGCGAAATGTCGTCAACTTGGCGATATTTAGCCCCAGATTGACGAAAATATCGTCAACATTTCAAAAATGACACCAGTTAATGAAAATAACACCCATTGATAAATTTATGATTAAAATATTTTAATATATGGAGTATACTGCTTATTAAAGATTTTATCAATATTGATAATTGTTAATTTAGAGTTACGTGATATATAAGTTAATTGGGCACGAAGTAGTGTTACGTACTGTCATCCGGAAAAGGGCGAAATGTACGATTCAACATTCCAAACACTGTATCATGGATCGTTCATCATTTTTTCATTGTGAAAGAAGCATTGCATTTTATAAGGATCATGGCTGTCCACATCAGATTTTCTTACTATGATTTGTTAAACAATTCAATAAGTTGGGAGAGTAAATTCTAGAAAGTTTATCAGTGATTATTACTGTTTTACGAATATGATTCCAAGTATATAATATAAATTTATACCAGACTAAGAAATTAAACAAGGTTCTCTATTTTGAATCATACACACCCATTTTGGTGGGCTGGTTTCGCTCCTTTTAAAGCCCTACCAATCGTCAGTACCTAAAAATAGACATCAGCAGCAAGAAAATTTGCAATAAACCAAAACTTTTCAAACCTCTGTATATCAGTCAGTAGACATTCACTTTATCAAACAAAATAACAAGTTGAAACTGGATAAAATATTAACACCAGGTTAATAATCACAAAACTTGCAGCCTAAAGGCATTTTAGGAAATTCATCATTCTTTCATAAATTGAATGCAAGTATATATTTATTGTTTTTCACCTGAACACTCAAAAAATTGCAGTACACAGGGTGTCCAGTGCTATCGGTGCCCAAGGTCTATTTCCTCAACCGTTAGTCACAGAGATATACTTCCAATTGCAAAAATGTTTTAAATTTTAAAATCTATTATCTTAGAAACAGATTAAATCAATAAATGTATTTCTAAAGGAAATACGAAATATAAATTTTTATAAGGAACCCCCCCCCCCCCTCCCCTGGTCCTACCAGTTATATTTAGAAAAATCATCCTCATACAATTTCATGCAAATTTAAAAAAAAAATCATCCTTTTACGACCAAAATTCGAGTTATGAAGCATTAAACTTTATGACTTAAGTCGCTTTTCCGAACACAAAAATGTCCCGTTACAGGCAACCTTTAAGGGACCGTATAAATATCGAAATTCCGTATTCAAAGTATTATGTTTCGATTGCATTTGCTGACATAATGTTGAGAATGAAGCAAAGCTTTTTAACGAATAGTATTTTGTTTAGAAGGGTATTGTAGTCAGGGCTCAACTCAAGATCTTCTGGGGTCTTTTTAAGATCTTTATTGTAAATGAGGTAACACATTATCGTAAGAGTCGTTTAAGTCAATAAAAGTATTTCTGTAAAAATTACGAAATTTAAATTTTTATATGGTAATAGACCAGTAATGAGACCAGTTGCAGAGTACCTGCAAATGAAAATAAAAAATTATGCACATTAAATCTAAAATAATAAAGGCATATAACACCTAAAAAATAACAGATTTGTAGAGAGTATCTGAATAAGCTGAAATGAAGTATCATGTCTGTGATAAAATGCTCAGCAGAGAATAAATATTTAACATTTAATTTTCCTTCTAATACCGCAACAGACAATAAACATTAAATTTTATACTTTGCCAGAGTTGAAAAACTGTTGTTTTGTTTATTTTGTTCCTGTTGTTCTAAAGTTTCTAATGCTGTGTTTGCTAGTAGCAAATGTGATAAACGAAAAATATTCAATAACAGGCAGTACACTGAAATGGTATTACTTTATGGGGAATTTCATCGGAATAAGTGAGAGGCTGCAAGACAGTATGCTATGAAATTCCCATCTGCTAGAACTATTTTAAAAGTTGTAAAGCGCTTAAGAGAAACGGGTAGCATAATAATGAAATAAAAACAAAATAACAAAAAAAGTAATAACAAAAAATTATTTTGTGTATAACCCTCATTTCTCAGCACAAAAAGTGCTCCAACTTTAAGCAGCTCTAAGTCGGTGAATTTTGGTTGTAAAAGGATGATTTTTTTTTTATTTTGCATGAAATTGCATGAGGATGATTTTCCTAAATATAACTGGTAGGACCAGGGGACCATATAAAAATTTATATTTTGTATTTCTTTTAGAAATACATTTATTGATTTAAACTGTTTCTGAGATAATAGATTTTAAAATTTAAGACATTTTTGCAATTGGAAGTATATTCAGGAAGTATATCTCTGTGACTAACGGTTGAGGAAATAGCCATTGGACACCGATAGCACTGGACACCCTGTAGTAAGTTTTTTAACTGACAGTACAGTTTCTGATGAGCTCCAAGTATTGGTTTCACTAATGCTTGTTGCTGCAATGGACAAATCATAATTTCAGAGGCTATGCATATTATTTCAAATCATTATGCCACTCTGAAACGTCTCCTATTGGCGAGTTTTGTGGCTATGAATTATCTAACTGGTTCATTGTAAAAGCTCCTTCAAACACAGTTTTATTCTTCAATGATATTTAAAATATACAAGACAAATTCATCTTTATTTTATTATAAATTGAATTTTATTTAAAAGGCAGCTTTGCTTAAGAGCAGTGTGAGTGATCCATATGGGTCATTCTATGTGAAAACACCCATTTTAAGAAAAGCTAGTTACACTATAGTCATGGATTTTTTTAAATTTTTATCATGACTACACATGGTAATAAAACTCCCAAATCTGAACTTGCAATATATATATCCTAATAATGACCAAAATACAGGCATTTGAAATATGGTCATTTTTACCAAATGGTGGCCATCTTGGATTTTGCACCAATGTTTATAAATATAATAACTAATGGATCAAATTAAATAATTCTGGTATCAATTTAAAGCTATTTATATCATGAATATAAGTGCCATACCAAAATAATAAAAAATATTTAATATTGTTATTACATGAAAATTACAAAAATGTCCTTCAGATTGATAGTCAAATTTAATGGGCTATAAAAAAATATCTCATTTTTTTCTGAAATTCCGTACAAACGCTAAGTAATATGTGTGCTTTAAGTACAAAAAAATTAAAGTAATATCTTTTATTACAGAGAAAATTAGCTTTAAAACAGATATACATTTATTGAATACTTGACATGCAATAAATACTTTAATCATTTAAAAAAAAATATTTTTTTAAACAAATAATGAGCAAAAACAAAACATAGGAATTTTTTACACACTAACTGGTATGTGTTTTTAAGTACAAAAAAGAATTAGGATAGTAATATTTAATTTAATAACTAAAAACAATTCTGTTATATGTATATAAAATCAGTGCAAAAATTTCTAGGGTGCATTCTAATAAAAATCTTCCTGAAAAACATGCAGTAATCACTCTTATATTTTATTTTCTTAGTTCAAATTATAAAAAGAGTATTTTATATATTCAGTAGAGCTGAAGATAACCAAATTTTCCCTTTCACTGGCTCCTAAACAAATTTCATCTAATAGCCAGTAAGTACTGTAATATTTGGCACACATCTAGAGGTTTTGGTCATATATATGATGCAGTTAGGCCATGAGAATGCATTAACATAACATATGCAGACAAAACACATACTAATTTCTAATTTATTGGAATGCATTAATTCTCTAAAAATTTCTAGAGATGGATAGTTATCACACCTGTGCACCAAACTTTTCTGATTGAGTGCAATAAACTTATTTGTTTTTTTAACAATGATGTATAGTCACTGATATGGATGGCATGAAGCATGAGTTTAGCACTAGAAAAGCGGAAGTGGTCATTTTGACCGCATAACTACTTCGAGAAAAGATTCCTCCAAAACGGCTAATCCTAGCCCATTGAAATTTTATGACTTTCATTTTCTTAAAGTTATCGAAAACACAGAAGAAAATTATTCTAGGTTTTATAATAAGAGAACAAATCAACGATTTTCCAAGAATGACAGCAGCGGTCAAAATGGCCACTAGAGATTTCACATGATGATGCAATCTGACTGTGGCATTGCGCTACTGTAAGCCATAAGAATGAATGCATCAGCTTTTTAGCATTATTTGGCATGTTTCAAGAGCGAATAACAACTGTGCCCGTGCTGTGGATGTAAATTATTCCATAAAATTTTTGTGCAATGTCTCGTGGGAAGCGACCGACTACTGATGAGTGTCTAGCACTTTTACAGCAACTTAGCGAGAATTCCAGTGATAACAGTGGTGATAGAGATGCAGATTTTGTAGTTTCTGATAAAAATGAAATTGCAGAGCACAGCATCAGCTCCTCAGAGGAGAAAACAGACTCTGACAGTAATGATACGTCCAATTCAACTCGCCTTCAATGCAATACCTCTACTTCAGCAAATTTTCGTGCCAAAGATAGCACTGAGTGGAAAATATTGGATCAACGCACTGCTATTTCCGGGTGATTGTTTGCAGAATCCATGGAGGTTAAATTGAACGCTGCCCATTGTTCTAGGTAGTTCAAAATATCCGTTGTTCTGGTGTTAATATTCTGATGGTATATGCAAACACATTCAAAATGAATAACTTTGTTACCAACAGTTGCATAATTTGTTGAACAGTGTGAAAATTTTTATAGTCTTTTTACTTCATTATGATTTTCTTTAAATGCAGCACATAACTCCTTTAGAATTGTGCAATTCCATGAATCTCTTTTGTTTTAATATGTTCCCATTTTCAATTAGAACATATACACAATATTTTTTCCTGAGCACATATGACTGTTATCGTCATAATAAAAACTAGTAACTTTTTCTATAGTATCAGAACTTAATTTAACAGTTTTCTCTCACTAGGCATTAATAACATACCTTCTGTTTCTTTTAATTTTCTTACTTTTTTAGTAAATACTCTGTAGTATTAAGTCTTTCTTGATTGGACTGTCCATGAATCTGGGACTAATGTTAAAATTTGTACTTTTTCTTTACATGATGCATCTAAAGAAAATTTATTCAATAATTTTTCCAAATTGAGTGTTGTGGCTTATTAATACTTTCAATACCTAATATGGAAGCTGTTTTAGTAGCAATATGGCTACTTAATATCTTAACTTTAGAGTACATATAACTAAGATTCCTCTTAGAACTAAATCTATTGGCCTTTATTGGTGTATTCAATTGTTCTATTACTATTGTGGCTTCACTATAATCTGCATCATTAGTCATTTCCATGTCAGCACTAGGAACCTTTGACTCACTAATTGATGAATGCAAAGAATACCACAAAGTGCAGAGTTTTCTCTGGAATGAGTAATTCTTGATTTATCATAGACAATCTGAAAGAAATTAGTTTTATAGACTTAGCTCTGATTTTGTGAAGTGTATATTAAATAGATCATAAGTTTTCTGTCTTAAACTGTACCATTTCAGATATTCATCATTGTGAACCTTGCAGATACTACTACTCAGATAAACTGTTTCATCTGTAATTACACTATGTAACCTCCTTTTTAATAGTTCTAAATCATTTGAAGTACAGGAACAAACTCAGTACTTAATGACATTGATTTTCTTGCATACAAAACATTCCATTTTTATTGCATAAGACAAGAACCCAATCACCGAACATAAATAAAAGAAATAATCATAGAAGCACAATTCACTGATTTATTGGTTGAACATACTCAACTCTAAGCACATGAGCAAAAATGAGTTCTGAAAGGCATAAGTCACCCAGAAATGTAATATTGCATATTTTGAATTTAACCTAAAAGAAAACAGATGATACAGTACAAGTAATCATTTCAGGAACTCTGACAACTGGTATATGTTAATTGCTATTACTTATATAACAGAACTATGTGAGTATTAGAGTTGAAAATTCTGAAGCTATAAGGCAGTCGATGTACACAAAGACCAGAAGCAGGTGCTTTTAAATGTTCCAGGAACAATATTGGTGCTGTAGGATCATTTCCTTGTCCCATAGCTTGTTTGTTTATGTTTAGGCCTCTTAGATGAAATTGGTATAGGAGCCAGTGGCCACTAAGGAAATACTGGTATCTTCAGCTCAACTGAATATAGTAAATACACTTTCTATAATTTGAGCAAAGAAAATAAAATATTAGAGTGATAACTATATGATTTTTAGAAAAAAATTTATTAGAATATTTCAGTACCCTAGAAATTTTTACACCGATTTCATATACATATAACAACATTTTCTTTAGTTATTAAATTAAATATTACTATACTAATTTTGTTTAGTACTTAAAGCACACATAACAGTTAGTGTGCAAAAAATTCCTATGTTCTGTTTTTGCTTATTATTTGTTTTAAAAAATATATTTTTTAAATGATTAAAGTATTACATGTCAAATATTCAATAAATGTATATCTGCTTTAAAGCTAATTCTCTCTAATAAGAAATATTACCTTCCTAATTTTTTTGTATTTAAAGCACACATATTAGTTAGTGTTTGTACCAAATTTCAGAAAAAATATTATGGGTCATTTTTTTTTTATAGCCCATTAAAGTTTACTATCAATCTGGAGGCGATTTTGGCCATTTTCATGTAATAACTATATTAAAATATATTGTTTTTATTGTTTTGATATGGCACTTATACTCTTGATATATATAGCTTTAAATTGGTACCAGAATTATTTATTTTGGGTCATTAGTTCTCAAGCTATTACATTTTTAAACATTACTGCAAAATCCAAGATGGCCACTATTTGGTAAAAATGACCATTTTTTAAATGCTTGTATCTGGGCCATTATTGGAATATATACATTACAAATTCAGATTTGGGGGTCTTATTACCATGTGTATCCATGGTAAAAATTTAAATAAATCTGTAACTATGGTGCAACACTCATTGGGTGTCCCCATATGGAATGACCCATAATCCAGCTGACTATGGAACTACAATCACTAGTCTAGGCTGAGTGTGAAGGCCAAATTTTTATATTTTGGCCTTACTGGTAAGTTCATATTTACGCTACAACTCTAAATTCACTTTGGCCCACACAAATGAATTTGACTTTCTAAATGTTAAAAAACATTTTGCAATCTAGTACTTTTTACTTTTGTTTTAACGTAAAACTTCAATATGCATGCAAAAGTTCAATTCTGTGATAAGAAAAATATATTAAGAAAATGAAGCTGGTAATTGAGAATAAATCTCAAGATATCCCCCTAATGGGAAGGTCCAATCTAGCTGAAATTTTATATTTTTACCTCACTTGCCCCAACAATAACAGAATGCAAAAATATATTGCAATCTAAAACTTGAGTTCGACCCAGCCTGAACATCTCTGAAGTTAGGCATGGGTCAGCCAAAAATGTTCTTTTTCAGATATATCTAAGATTATAAATCAAAGCTTTCTACACATAGAGAATTATAAAAATTAGGATTGGTTTTCTATTGCAATTGACAGCATCCATTGACATAGACGACTCTGTAAGTACAAATGAAATACAGTATATAGTCGTGTATAAGTCGAGAAATTTGTGACCAAAAAAAAGAAAGTTTCAAAGTGAGGGGGTCGACTTATACGCGGAGTCTAAAAAAAAATTCTGAAGTTTAAAAGTTATTTTTTCCTACGACACAATCCATTCTAAAACAATGTGGTAGTAATTATGCAATTGCGCACTCCGAATTTCTCAGCACTTCAAAACTCTACTGACTCATTGGTCCCCGATGCTCCCGACTATCAGCGTATCGCATCATTAAAAAATATACATACAACTCACTCATTTTCGTTCTTTGTTTATCTCTCGCTTCTCCGATTACGGCCGATCGTCTTCGACAAAAAAAGGCAATTTTGACAAAAAAATGGCTCTTTTCAGAGCTACACACTCAGTAGCATGGATTGTTTAAAACTATAATGCAGGATAAATAAATTGGCATCACATCTGATTTCAATTAGCAGAAACAACAAGCACACAACTATAATAGGTCTTTATTTCACTTCCTATAAGACGTACAAAATTTAAAAAAGGCCAGAGCGCTTTCGAGCGTGAATACGCTCTTCATCAGTGGATACATGGAAATAGAAATGATCGTTCATATATAGACCAGAAAAGGTGACAAATTTGCATAAATACAATTATCAATAAACTTACGTTTATCTAAGGAGAATCCAAAAATACAAAACATTTTGAACAGATTCAAAATCGAGCATAAATCACGAAAAGTGCAGTAAAAATTTTACAATTTTATTACAGAAATTTCAAATTTAAAACTTTTTTTAAAAAATAGGGGGGCAGTCAGGCCCAATCCCCGAGAGGATGATGTCAAAGATAACTATGAAGAGACTTGAATTGCATGGAGTCGAGAATGAGTCGCCAAGCATAACTTAAAATCTGAACGGGTCAAAATTACAAATTGACTCACGGTAAATATAAATAAAGAGGGACATTCACTTCACTGCTTCAATTTCTAAATTCAAAAACATCACATTTTCTACCCTCCTCCAAATTCATCTGCTTCTTCCAAAAGCTGGTGGCAAAACATTGCCCACCTCCCCTCCACTACAGAAACACCATGAGTCTGCGACTGCATGTAGGTGAAAAATCGATCTCTTCTCTGGCAGTTTGGCCAAGAAATTGAAAATCATTACTTCCTTAAAATCCGGATCACACAGCTACTTTTTCTTATTTCTCGACCAGATTGGGCTTGTAAGAAAGCTTGATCTTTGAGCTTTCAAAAATGTAAATTATTAGTCGAAATTGTCGGTACTTTTCTCGACGAGAGAATTAAAAAACGAAAATTTGTTTTTTTTGAGACGAAAGTGACTTTTGTCTTAAAATCTTTAAAAAATATTAGAATTTGCCCCGAGATTTGAAATTGATATATTTTTACTCGCAATTATCTGCTATTTCCGGTCGTGTAATTTGTTTTTTTTACGATGTCTAGATGGTGAAGAAAAATGAAGAAAAAGTGGGAAAAAAAGGTCAAAATTGCATAAAACATTAAATAACAAAAATAATAATTCAAATTTTAAAAATCGGTTTTCACGTGTCAAACTTTCCAAGGCAAGGCAAGCAAGTGAGGTGATGATTAATTTGACAAATAGTTGAAAAAATGGCAACTGCTTGCACCTGTATGCCAACAGAAGTTTACTTAGATCATCGAACTAGCAAGGTGATGAATCACGAAGATCTGAACGAGATCTGTGCTGCCAGCTTTGCAATCGTATTTCTCACTAGTATTGCCAACTGAACTCATAAGATAAGGGATGAGATAAGGAAACTGCTAGTGTTGGCAACACTGTTTCCCACTTCCGAGAAAGGGAATTCCCCTTGTCAAATTAACATTCCGACGATTAATGGCGCCATCTGTTAGATTGATTTCCTAGTAATGTTAAAAAATTCAAATAAATGCGGGAATGCGTAAAATATAGCAATATATGCATAAAAGCTTAAAGAGCAGTTAAAATGCGTAAAAGTTGGCAGGTATAATACAATCTTAGACTACACCAGAAAAATGTGGCCCATGCTTGTCTGAGGGTATTTCATTACCCCTGTACTGATCACTAGAAAAAACTATAATGTTAATTCCATTAAATTATTTCTGCAAAACCTCATTTTAATTCCAGATAACAGTCAGACAGATTTTTGTACATGACAGTTTATTCCATTTAATTTTGTGCAATTAATAAAAAGTCATTTTTAATCAATATTATCTCCAAATATTGACACATACCACAGTGGCCCACTGGGTATTTACCCGACATATCACTGGCCCAATCCACCCGAGATAGACTTTCCAACTTGCTTATTTCATCAATAGACACAAAGCCAGGAAAAAGCACCTGGAAACTTCATACAGCTGACTGTAGGGTTGCCAATACTTTGTCACTTATTTTGTTTAACACATTTAGCATCAGGCCATATAAATACTGGAAACTCATCAATTCCCCTCCACGAAGCATTTCTAAGTGTTTTTATATTATAATAACAATAATTTATGTGCTGTATATTAACGTAATTAGATAAATGCTCGTGAAATTATCATTCCATATCCACTCTAGAGCTGCATTCATAGCCACTGAATTTTGTTGTCCTCTCATTAGATTGTACTCAAATTGATCAATGTTTCTTACTCTGTATGAAAAAATTCTGGTACTTCAGGAGCAAGTTTTTTTCAGATTGAAATGTATGGTGTTGCTGAAAGATAGCTGGAAGGAATGTGTAATAGAAACTTAATACAACTTACATTATTTATCTTATTAACAATTTCTTCTGTAACTATAACCAAGCATGTTAGTATAATTTCAGTCTGATTATAAGGGCTCGTGTACATGGAATTTCTACGACTACTTAAAGCGTCTTTTTAAGTCTTCATCACCAGTTTGCCCTAAATGGTAAAAGAGCTTGAAATTTTCTATATTTTTCATCCAGTTTCTCTAAAGAGAGGAAGGAGTAAACTGTTATGATAACCTCTAAGAGGTAATTCATGCTCTGCACAAAATAGAATAAACTTTATTCATTTGAATGCTGCTCTATTTTCTTCTTTGCCTCTAGCGCATTGAGAATCCAACTGAGACATGATGTTTTTGTATTTTCCTGATAAAACTTCAAAAAATTTGTCTGCTAACATAACACAGTTTTGTGACACTGTTTATTTGTATGCTTTAGGAAAGTTTCCCAAGTCTTTTTCTAATCTTTAAAGCAGCCAGAAACTAGTCTCCCTGGTTATTCATTACTTCCTGTTTTTACTCCCGTCATGAAAAAACAAACTGCAAGGTTTAAAAACAGTCTTTTTTGAAGTAGGAAAGAAAAGGAATTTGGTTCCTGGATCTTTTATCCACTTCTCTTGAAAACTGTATTTTTGTTTCTTTCCTTTAGTCATTGAGAAAATATAAGGCTGTTTAAGTAGCAAAACTGAACTAAGAATGTTCTTCGTGATACCATCTAAAAGATTTTTCTTTACATCACCAATGTCAAAATGATTTTTTTGTTATGCTTTCGTCTTAGAATAGCAAATTGAAGAATTTTCATCAGAGTTCATTTTAATTTGAACTTCCACCTGGAACCTTGCATAGTTGAAGTGGCAACACTGGACTTTTGTCCAGAAGGAGTTGATAACTGGTTCTCTTTCTGAAAAATGGAAGATTCAGACTGAAGAAGAAATGCAGGTGGGAAAATATTCTAAAAATAAATATAACAATAAATATAATGAAACATCTAAAAAAACAAGCGAAAGTGAAATATATAGTTTTTAAAGTACCATTTTTATTATTTGTATGTCACTTAAATGTATGAAAGGCAATGACATACTAAATTTTTACCTTCCTTCTAGCTGCTCCAGTTTTCGAGTTATTTCCCCAAAACGAATACATCCCTATGGTGGACCCAGGATGAGTAAAATCCAAGAAATTAAAATATATCTCCTTTCATTTTTAACACTTTCCAACATAGTTGAAAAGTGTTTATCACTTTGGTCATTCTGTCTGTATGTCTGTTTGCACAATAACTTTGTAAAAAACACTTTATTGAAAGGGCATCTTAGTATGTTGTTGAGATTGTCTGTGGGATGTTAAGGGAATGAAAATAAATATTATCACCCAGTTTCAGATTTAACCCAGGTTGAAAAAAAAATACATTAAATTCTATGGGGTTTAATTTTTTAAACATTTTTTAAGCAGAGTTAAAATTCACAAATTGCTTCGAAAATTTTAGGAAATATTCAAATTATTACAAAAAATCTGTAAAAAAATTTCAGCAAAATATATTGGGTAGTTTTTAAGTAAAAATTGAAATAATAATTTTATCCATATTATATGAACCGATATAAGAAGAGATCACATGACTGCAAAATAAAACATGGCTTCCATCTTTTTCCACTTGCTGTATATGCCTTAGATGTTTAAAGATCAGTTAAATTTATAAGTAGTGTTGCATTCATCATAAAACCGCTTTATTTTTGCATTGTATCTAAATTCTGTGCCCACGCAATTACAATATTTTTTATTTTAAATGATTATTAAACTTTTTATTATTCCTGCAACAAAGCATAATTTTAACTCTAAACTACAAGATACACAATGTAAACAAATCAAGCGACTGTAAGGTGAGTTGTATAAGAATTGCTAAATTTTTTCATGCAAAATTATGTAGTTCTGGAGTCTGGAATTATTATTACGAATTATATTAATTGATTTTGCATAGAGAGCCAGGTGATTTATAAAATGAAATGGTTTGTCATAGTTACAACAATTTTGAAGAACTAATTTAAAATGAAATAAACAAACGATGTAGTTTCTATAATGATAAAATGTTATAATTAAGACGTAATATTAACTGCAAAAGCATTGCAAACACTTTTCAAATTATACTTTCAATGACATGGTTTGAATAAAGTTCATTTTATGTAACTAGCATGGGTTTTATCGATGAAATTTTAAGTTTTCAAGTATAATAAATTACTGTGATAATTTGTTAAATGTCAGCGCTAAATGCATCACATTTTTGAGATGTTTTAATAAGTTTTTAGTGATATAAAAGAATTCGTTTAGTGCCATTACTCTCTTCGTTATAAATAAGCACTGAGAAGTTCAAGTTGAGTGACTTTTAATAAAACGCAAATAAAATTGCATTTCAGTTAGAAAGTGTTTCATAATCAATGATTTATGCATTGTAGATCTTTCTTGTTTTTTTTTTTTATGGAGGGAGGGAAGAAGTATAGCGGATGTTTCTTTCCTATTCTTTAGTTAATGGTAAATTCTCCACTTACACTTATTATTTTTTAATTGTTTTAGAAGCGATAATATGCTGTGGTAGAAAGAAAACTTGCGGTAATTAAGACAGACATTTTTTCTCTCCATATTAAAATAAATGTAGTTGATGCCACCGCAGTTTGAAAAATTTCATGTTTCTTGATTTTCTCTGTTTTGTTCCACAAAAACTATAGTATACAAAAATATAAATTTGGTACAGACGTAGAGATACGTTAGAGGAACATGCTGAAATAAACCATTTTTCGATTTCAACTTTAGTTTAAGAAATATTTAATGTTAAAGACAGAAAATTTGAGATGAAAGTTCACATCCTGTACAGACCGGCCACACAGAAAGCTACCATTAGCCTATGGGTTGGTCGTGCGGTCTGGGTTTTCTACATCCTGTACAGACTAACAATAGCAGAGCTGCCAACTTTCCAAACAGAAAAAGCAAGACTATTTTATCACAAATATATTGTTTACTCATGACGCTTAATATTTGTTTAAAATTATACTATATACTTCTTATAAGTAAAACATTAAAATACTGTACCATTTAAGTGCATTATGCTTTTAATTTATATGAAAAAAATTTCATGAACTATCATTTGAATTCAAAGTTATCTGTTTAAAACAGTAGTAGTAACAAAACATAAAAAAGTAACTTGATAATATTAATTCTTGATTAATTAATTAAATCTTAATGAAAAAAAATACTGCATTAAATACCAATATAAAAAATTCTTGAATAATATATTAAATATCACAGTACAAAATTCTTGAATAACATATTAAATCTCAAAGTAAATTCTAAACTTTTTCAATCACATCTACATTTCTATGCAGTCACCAACCAACACATCAGTTAGTTTATCTACAAGTTTCCATTTTACAGATTCTGTTAACTGCTACATTAATTTTTTTCTAGATACGCAATTTTAAAGTGTGTTTCATGGAACCCCCAGGATTCCGCGATGTGACAGTTTTCTTTTAATACATATAGTTTGGACCACAATGGACATTTTCTCATTTTGGAGTTCTGCTAACAAAGTGAATTTCATTACGGTTCTGAGACCAAAAAAGTTTGAAAAACACTATTCTAGATAATCGATTTCACACAATTTCAGACTATCAGAAATAATATTCGTCATTCTAATTGTCACAAGAACGACTTCAATAAAAATCTGAAAACTGAACTAATCTATTTCAATAAACAAAAGTCTATGGTTAAAATAAATTGTTGAAACAAAACAAACTTGCTTGTCACATTTGAAGAAATTAAAACAAAATAGGAACATCAGAGAACGAAAAACAGGCATGAAAGCAAAACAGATGTCAAAGACGCCGGGCCAGATTGGGAGAACAGAAATTAACAACCCTGACTCATAACGAAACACATAAAGATCTATAATTGCTCCTAGAAGTACCTCACCTCATCTTGCACATTAAATTTCCACTACCTATCTCTCCCCTATCAGTGTCCGAAGTTTATATATCTCTCATTAGCGTGTTACTATCAAGGAGCAAACTGATCCATTTATCTCTGAAATTCTCCTGAGGTGCAATGGTCTCCCACACTTCTGGCTATCAAAGATAGCCGTCAATAGTGATTAAACGCATTATTTCCTTGGTAAAGGTTTGGCTTCGGAACAAAAAAAATAACCCTCACACTCCAACAAAATTTTATTATGGATTTGCTACGATCCCGGGAATGGTAGAAAACAGAGCCAAAAATGTGGAAATCAGTGTTTCCGAAGAACTATATCATGTCTGGGTATTTGATAAATTTCAAACAAAAAAGCCGGAGAGTATCATTAACAATCCGAAGGGTGGTGAATTAATGAAAAATCTAGAGTTGGCACATCTGCAATAGCAAGACTGCGGATTTTTGCAGGCATGCATCTACATAGTTGAATTTTTGCAAGGAGGAACCTTTTTTAAAATTTTGATATAGTTTATGAGTTATTTTACCTCTTATGCACTTTCTGAAGTGAAAAATCTTGGCTGTATGGACAAGCCCCTCATGTTTCCTTGTCTCGTACTTCAAAAATTAAAGCATACAATAATATGAAATTTGGTACTTTGTAGAGAATGGTTGAGAAACACACTGGAAATAAACTGTTTTTCAATTTAAACTTTAGTTTGGCTGGAAACAGCTCATGAAGCAAGTTACGTAGGCTGGCAAGTATAGCAAGCAGGAGGAAGAGTCATTAGTTTTTTAAATAAATGTATTCCAGGGCTATTATCGCAGGTTTTTCTAAAACTGTCTGGTGGAACTCTGACTAATTAAACATTTTAATCCACCATTCTGGTGTTTCATTTTTTTTTTTGGAACCAAATAAAATAATATTCGCCATGCACATCTATCTTTGTCTTTTAGGTTAGTGAAGTATTTCTGTACTTTATCGTCTTTCTGCACATTGTTCATTTCAGGACGAAAGGCAGTTAAAGAAAACCTATTTCCTCAATGCTGAAGTATAAATAAAAAAATCTGATGTGGGCAGCACATGACTTTCCTTATATAATACAATGGATTTACTAGTTTTACAATAAAAAAATAATGTATAAGATCCACGGCGCTGTGTTTTTATGGTTGAATTTTACATTGGGCGATTTTCAGGATGTCAACATGTAAAACTATTTCAAAATACTCAATTAACTTATACTTGGCACAACTAAACAATTATCAATATTGATAGCATCCTCAATAAGCGATATAGTCAATATATTAAAATACTTTAACAATTACTTCATTATCTAGTCGTTATTTTCATTGATTTAGCGTCATTTTTATGAATTTGTCGATATTTTTGTTAATTTGGCAACATTTAAATAAGTTGCCAAGTTGGTGCTATTCCACCAAAATCTCGACAACTGTTATGGACGGAGAAATAAGTTATACTTGTAGCAAATAAATGAAAATTGGTGCCCAAATACAAAAGTATTACCTAAAGTATCTTTTCTCATGAATGGAACTAGCTAGATCCACGAGAATGATGTCACTAATTTTATCGCATATTAGTTATGAAAAGTGAATATATTTCACAATAGGTAATATATTTTTTTAATTTTATATGATTTTTTGATAATTTTTTTTAAAAATGTGCAATATCTCGAGAACGGTTCATGCTAGCATTCTAAAATTTATGCCAATCGTTTTCTAATGACAAATTATATAAGAAATGACTATTTATGTAATTTTACTATTTATGTAGCTTTATTATTAACTTAACTATATTATACTTATTATATAACTTGACTATTTATGTAATTTCACTCGAAAATTTAGGGGGATTCTGAACATCCGATTGCATATAAAACAATAGGCTTCCAGTATTCATGAATTGTAATTTTTGTACCAAATTTTATTCGAATCGCTCCATTCGTTCATCAGTTATCGTCTCCAAAGACTCACTGACACACACACACCATCTCAAAAGCGTCTGATTCGTGTTCAGGGATGCTTGAAACGTGCTCTCCCGTTGAAAACTCATTCAAATTTTCGACCCTGTCACAATACTTTCCTTATACATTATATGTATATAAGAAAAGTAATAAAAATAATAATAATCGGATGGTTCTCAAATATAAGTTTATTAGTGGTATCAAGAAAAAAAAAAAAAAAAAAATATATATATATATATATATATATATATATATATACATATATACATATATACATATATATATATATATATATATATTGGTGAAACCGATCAGTATCAGATATAGGATCACCCCTAATTTGATTTAGAATTGTAAACATTTTATGCTATGCTTTCATCTACTATTTATTTTCTTGACTCCTTCCTCCCTGTCACTGAACTTCTTAAAATTTTTACTTTTGGCTAAAATCTTTTTGGTCCCTTATCTGGTCATTCTGGTACACTACTACACGTACTGAATATTACAGATTCCGTCCTTGCACCTTTGGCAATCATATCTACTGACGTTAAGTATCCATTTTTGATTTACATTATATATTCAGTATTTTTCATTCTGCCTGTTGACAGTGCATATGGAGTTTATAGAAACTTACTATCGCTATAATCAGAAACAGGCAATAATTTAGGGTTAATTTAACATGAATGCCTGTTCTGACAGAGTTCATTTCTAAATTAACCTTCAATTTCTGAAATGTGTTTTTCATATATTTTAGCAAAAATGCTATGCACTTTCATATGCTTTTATTCATTTTTATTTCAGAGTTTTAATGAATATTATTCAATACTTAACGTTATTTCTTTTTACATTTTCATAGCTATGTGTTTTACTTATCCAAGTTTTGCCTTTTCATTTCTAAGCCTCACTCGTATATTGTTTCCTTAGAAAAATACATCTCGATTTTCAATTTCTAGTCAACCCCTTTTTACCATTCTCCTCAATCATTTTTTTTTCTCTGCATTTTATACTATGTTGTATTTTTAAAATATTTCTTTTTGAATAATTTTTTTAAATTCTTTAATTTTGATATACACTGACTTCCAAAAGTTAAGCACGCAATGCAAATTTTCATTTTTCAAAAACGTACTTGAATTTGAGTGGCTGAAAATCACTGCGGATGTAGATGGCAATATGCATATATCGTATGTTACAGACAATCCCGATTGACTGTCCGGATATATGCTAATTAGGCAGTTGTTGAAGACGCCAGCATTTTAAAGGGTTTAAGGAGGTGCATTTAAATGCTGATACGAAGTGTTTATAACTTTTATAGGATTATATTTTATGATATTCGTGTTTCTATGGCTGAAAGAAGATGAATGACAGATAGTAAGTGCTGGTATGCTGTCAGACGCATTGAAGCAGGACAGTCAATCAAAGATGAAGCTATTTTCTTTGGCATTGATCATTCGATAATTTCTCGATTATGGAAACAATTCCAAACCAGTCAAACAGTTGTCTGGAGATCTGTGCCCAGTCGTCCAAGGGTTACTACCCCTTTTGATGATCAGTATATAGCTATAGTAGCCAAGCGGAATCGACGAGCGACCTCCACAACTGTTACATCCATGGTTGCAGTGGCACTTGGTAAAACAATATCTGCCAGTATTGTGCGCTGGAGGCTCTAAGTGATGGGACTGTATACCCGAGTACCACGTTTTTGTGTTCCACTAACTGTCCAAGCCAGAGGGGCAAGATTAAAGTGGTGTCATCAACATGTCAATTGGATTGTTTCAGATTGATGTAACATCCTGTTCACAGACAACTCCAGATTTGCCCTGGAATCAGATGATAAGCATGTAAGGGTCTGGAGAGAACGAGGCACACGCAATCAGGCCAAGAACATCATCGAACATAAAGCATTCAGAGGTGGCAGCATCATGGTGTGGGCTGGAACACGGTAATGGGATGAAGTCCTAGACCCCATTGCAAGACTCTATGCTGCAGCAGTTGGTCCTGATTTCCTCCTTATGAACGATAATGCCCGTCCCCTTCGAGCTAACACCGTTGACAAATACCTGGAAAGTGAGGGCATTTCTAGTATGGAGTGGCCGGCGTATTCCCCCGACCGTAATCCCATTGAAAACCTTTGGGATGCCCTCGGGAATGCTGTTTCTGCACGTTTACCTCCTTCAGCCAGCCTTAGAGAGTTGGAAACTGCCCCATTGGAGAAATGGTCATTGCTCACATCTGCGATGGTTGATCACCTCATTAAAAGAATGGAAAATCGTTGTAAAGTTTGTGTGAAGGTCCGGGGTGGTCACATACCATATTAATGTAAGTTTTGTTTGGTTTATTTGCCTTTAAACATCATTTTGTTAATGACGCATAAACACATAATGCATAAACACATTTGCTACCTTCATGTGCAATTTTGAGTTAATCAAAGTTTTACTTTTCCATTTTTGTTGAATTTACCGTCCGTGCTTAACTTTTAGAAGCTAGTGTATGTTGATGATAAGAGATATTTTTATGGTGTTTTTCATATGCTTTTTTAATTGTCATTTAAGCTAATGCATCCATATTCTTTAGATATAAATAATCAGCTTTACACTTTATCCCTTTATATAGATAAGTCAATTAAAATTATTCACCGTTTTAACATTATAAACATCTATATATTGTGGAGTATACTTAAGTATCTTTTCATGTTAACATGTGGTAAGGTTTTTTTGTCATCACAATTCTCTCAAGGTGGAGAAATTAGGTACTAATCTCACTAACCACAAGACCAAGGGAGATTAATCCAACTGACCTCTGGAGTTCTTTGTTAATGTTACTCAAAATTGTATTATTTGATGTGACCATTTTTTCTGTACTTAAAAGTGGGACAGGTACCAGTTGAGTTTGTGGTTGAGATGTCAAGCTCAAATGACATATCCTGTAATCAATAACTCTTGGAATAAAATATATAATAATTCCCCAAATTGAATGTTAAATAGTTTTGATTAGACAAGTTTTAATTATAAATTTCTAATATGTTAAATTGGCAAAAGATTAACTTGTGGCACCTGAAACGAGCAACGTACCTCAACTACAATTACTCACAAGCATGTCCGCATTGGACTAGGATTATTAAAATAAATTCAATTAAATCTTTCAAGTAGAGATGTGGGTCAAAAATTTTTCCAAGAATAAAAAAAAAATCATTTTTATCCCCCCTTTTACATTTTAATTAATTTGGAAATAGAATGTAATACTATTTCCAAACTGTTTTTCTGAAAAACAAGTAGGTTTACAAGAAGTTTTTGATTATTCAGTTTTCTAATTTTGAGAAGAAAAGAAGAGGGGGGAACAAATGTATGTGTGTGTGTGTGCTTTATTTTGAAGAAAAAGAATGGAGGAGAACCAGAAGGATATTAATCACATTTTACTGATTCTCAGAATAAAGCAGGTAAAGTTTTAAGAATCCTATTCCTTCAGTGTTAAGTTCTCTAAAACTTAAAATATTAAAAATATGGAATGTTTTCCAAGTTCTTCTACTAAAGGAAAATGCTTTAATAGCACTAAATATATGCTTAACTCATCTTGCAAATTGTCTTTTCTCTCTCATGATACTCACCTATTCAATTACAGCCAGGTATTTTTAAACAATGTTTAATATTACATAAAATAAATTATTTTTAAAAAGTGTTACATTATAAGCATTTTTTAAAATTTACTTTTATATATGTAAGAATTTATTTTGTGTAATACAATGAGTATTTTATTTTTCCTTTAAGAAAGTAGGAGAAAAGTTTCCCTTTAAATTATCAGTTTAAAAAAAATTAATAATATATATTTCAATTATGATCAGTTCTTATTATTTTATCTTTTTTTAATAATACTATATTTAATAATTTACTTTTTATACCTAAAACAAACAGTAAATGACTTATGATTCTGATTAAGTTTAAATTTTTTAAATTATTTTTCATGCTATTTCTTTAGTGCAATGTTTTAAATTTGTAATTTTGAAAAAAAAAAAAAATCTTATTATAGATAAAATAGAATTTTTTTATAACTTTTCAAAAGCACATCTATTTAAGGAAAATATTAAATTGTAGTTGCTAACTGTAGTATACAGATTTGAGAAATTTTCATGCATAGAATTTTTTATATATTTCTAAATTTTAGCCTTTTTTAGCCTTGTTAAGTAATATATGTTTGACTGTAGTTGTAATAAAAAAAAAAATACTTTTAAAAGTCACGGAACATATTATTTCTTCCAGTTAGAATGCAATATCATAATTCCAAATTTTTTGATGTGAAGAATTTTCTGTTTCAAAATTTTTCTGAAAATCTACATTTCCACTTACAAGTTTTAATTATCACAGTACTAGAAAATGTACCCGGTGTTACCCAGGAGTTAAAGCAGAGATAAACTGAATGGCACACTGGGCATGATTCAACCCCATCCCCACATTATCCCTTTCTCCCTACCTTGAAAATGCCTCCTATTCTGTGTAACAAGAGATTCAAAAGGAAAACTTTTCTTTATGCACATGCACAACTGCTGAAACAAATGGTGAAAATTCGCCTGGTAGAAAACATGGGATATCGAAAATATTTTACTCATTTAAAAAATCATCATCATTATCATTAATGGCTCGACAGCCCACTGTGGAGCTTGGCCTTAACCAGAAGATTCTTCTGAGCTGTCCCCCATAGAGCAATACTTCGCCAATTTCTAATCTTTAACACTTTAACATTCTTGTCCACACAATCGATCCATCTCAACTTCAGTCATCCTCTAGGTCTTTTCTTAATCGGTATGGATGTAATTTTTTTTTTAATTCTTTTATTATCAATTTTTAGAAAATGCTCTGCCATTACATTCTGTTAATTTTAAAGTATTTAATAATGTCAGAATCTTTGTATAGTTCAAAATTGTATTTTCTTCTCTAAATATTATTTACCCGAATTCCACCAAAACTACTGCACAAAATTTTTTGCTCAAAGATGCTTTTTTTTTGTCTTGTCCCGTAAAAGTCCAAGTTCGCTTAAAAATTCACCATAATTAAAATTATGGATAAAATAAAGAAAAAAATTTGTTAGCATCCGAAGATATACACAAAACTTTATGCCAAACTATAGAATTGTGCTAATCTTAGCTTTTGGACACAACGAAAGAAGTATCACCTAACCTAAAAATGCAAGATTTAATAAACAAATTATGAAGGATATGTGATGATATAGGGGAAGGATATATATTATGAAGGATATGTGATGATATAGGGGAAGGATATATATTATGAAGGATATGTGATGATATAGGGGAAGGATATATATTATGAAGGATATAGGGGAGGCCACTCTCCCCCCTTGGATATTCAAGATAACAAATGTGAGCATCAATCTAGAAGATGTTATACATTTTATTCTTGAGTTTACACTCCCCTCCCCCCCCCCCCCACATCCTTTCAGCAAAATGTTCTACATGCACCCATGTATGGAAAAGTGCACTGAAAATTTGTGAGAAATCTGGAACATAAGCTTAGTTGAAAATCACTGTAATCAACAATGTCCCTAAACAATATTGCTTATTAACCTTTTTGCGATGGTTGGCACGCCCGCGTGTCAGCTGCGAACTTGCATTCAATGACGGACGGCACGCATTCGTGACGGAGAAAACTTTACCCTAAACGGCAAGTGGCACGTATGCGTGTTTTCACATGGAATGTTTTAATTTGTTTACTAGATGGCGTTAAATGTCTGTGGAAACAATTTCAATGTATTTTGCAGATAATTGACCTTGGCATAAGGAGGATCCAATGAATTATTTCTCTATTTGGAGCGGTGAAACATGATTTTGTAATATAAACAAATAGAGCACTTCTCACAGCATCAACAATTTTATAATTGAGTTTCGGGTCTTGTTTTGATTTTAGCTTTATAATTTCGTTGGTGAATCATAGGAATATAAGAGAGTATTTTTTTTTATTTGGGTTTTAGAGGCAGTGAAATTATTCGCTTATTTCAGATAAAAGAATGGGAGCAACAAACGAGTATTTTGTATTCAGATTTGTATGAAAAACATACATCAAACAGAAAATAAATATTTCTTTTATTCCTGAAAAAAGTAGATTTCTGTGCTGATTAGGTGATTTTCAGTAAATTTTTTTCGAGAGTTAGGCTTAGCGCAAAAAAATTGCAGTCCGCTGGGAACAGTTCGGAAGCGAAGCGCTCCGTCCTTTGGGCCGCGGCAGTTCCGGAATGCCGCCGTCGCGAAAGGGTTAATTACTTACAAATACTGTACTATAAAAACTTCAAAATATCTTATAATTACAACATGCTAAGAATCCATTAAAAAATTATCAACCACTTTTATATAACCGAGTTTCTCATCTAACAGGGGATTTTAACGGGGAATGAAACTTATTCTTTCCAAAACTCCCAAATACGTAAAAGGATGCTTCACCATACTGAAGCCTATATAAAGAGCTAAGTCTACCTTGTAAACTACTTAAGTTTAATGGTAATCATTATTAGTATATTTCTTTGTCTTGATATTGTTTAAAGTTAGATAAATCATAGGTTATTTGTGAAAACTGACTCATTCTTTAGCATTACAAATAATGATTATTTTCTACAAATAGTAATTAATAGAATCATGTTTGACACAAAATGGAGGACTCATTAGGTTTGCACAACTCACCTTCACCTACCCATCATTGACAAAACGTCAGGTCCCACATCCAATCATTGATTGTTTATAAAAGGTTGAAAATGGGGAAGCAATCGCCACACACTTCTATAAGCTAGCTTCCCATATTAGTTAATCAGCTAGGGAGGAGTTTAACAAATGGGTGGTCTTAATGCCATGTTTCTCCTTATAGACTTATAGAACACAAAAGCTGGATGATTTTAGCTAATTTAAAATATGCGTTTTAATGGGAAAAATACTTTGAATCGTGTCAATTTAAGGAAGAAAAATGTAACAATTTTCTAAATAATACATATATCTTCGCAAAATTATTTAAAAAATTAAAATAAATAAAAGTATGTTTAAATAATTCTTTAAATTAGATTTTTGGCTGGAAAGGATCAGCTTTTTAGCCTCAATGGATGCTACGCCACTGCTATGTATACAAAGAAGTACCTTTACACCAAATTTCATGGCTGTGTGACACTCAGATTTCCTGCTGCAGACCAAACACTTACACACAAACTTCTTTTATTATGTACAATATAAATATTGTGCATTTTTTTTTCTTTTTCAGAAATGTAAAAAATTTATTATAGAGACTTTTTTTTATTTACCTTCATAATCAATGAAGCTTTTAGTATTGTTTAAAACTTTGCTATGCTTTAACCCTTTCGCGACGAACGGCACGCCCACGTGCCAGCTGCGAACATGCATTCAAAGACGAACGGCACGCCGCTGGGCCGGAGGAAATTTTACCCTAAAGGACGACTGGCACGTATTGGTGTTTCTACATGGAACGTTTTAATTTGAATGTATTTGTATACTAGATGGCGTTAAATACCCGTGGAAGCAACTTAAATGTATTTTGTAGATGTTTGACCTCGGCACAAGGAGAATCCAATAAATTATTTCTCCATTTGGAGGGATGAAACATGGTTCTGTAGCGTAAGCAAACACTTCTCGCAGCAAAAACAATTTTATAATTGAGTTCCGGGTCTCATTCTGATTTTGTCTTTTATTGATTTTGTTGTTGAATTAGAGGAATATAAGAGAGTATTTTTTTTTTGAGTGGGTGGGGGAGGGGGGGGGGGGGGTAAAGGAATGTGCGGCAATGAAATGATTAGGTTATTTATGTTCTCATGGAAAGGAAGGCTGGGATTTCGTTAATATATCCCATCGAAAAGGTCCAGATATGGAATAAAAATATATAAATTGTCAGAATCGGAATCAGGCTATATATGGAATTTCCTTGTGAATACTGGAAAGGTCACGGATTTATCAAGCTCTGATGGTGGGTATGGAGAACGCGTTGTGAAAATACTTCTAAGTGAACTTTTAGGAAAAGGATATACTTTGTATTTGGATAAATTTTAACTCTCCTGTACTTGCAAAGTATTTGTTGTCTAAGAATATGCATATATGTGGTACAGTTTTAAAAAATCGGAAGGATATGCCAAAGAATTATCCATCTGTACCTAAAACATATATACATTAAAATTTTTAATATTTTGATAAAAGAAAATTTATATGAAAAATATACATCAAATAGAAAATAAGTATTTCCTGTCTTCCTGAAAAAAGTAGAATGCAGTGTTGAACGGGTGATTTTTAGTGAATTTTTTTCGAGAGTTAGGCTTAGCGCAAAAAAATAGCCGTCTTTTGGGCACATTTCGGAAACGAAGCGCTTCGTCCTTTGGGCCACGGTAGTTTCGGAATGCCGCCGTCCCGAAAGGGTTAAGAGTTGTATTTTTTATAATGTCCAGAGTATTCATTTGTATAAAAATGCATTTCACAGAATTATTTGTTCCTGGCAAACAAAGCACAACTGGTTTATTTTTAACAACTATTTCTGTTAAATGTTCTTGGTTTTAAAATAAGTAAATATCTCAATTCACTATCAAAGACCCTTCTTTAGTACTAAGATGGCATGAACTGAATACATTGGAGCTTCATCAACATAATATTTGACTTGAATTGAAATTCATGAACATAATATTGAATTGAAAAATGCATGCACATGATTTTTAGAGATAAAGAGCTTTCTATGTCCAGAATTTTATTTTAATAATGATGTATATATTTTAAATTTCAGTTCTGAAACTAATCACTTTATTTTTTTTTAATATATGAAAAACAGAAAACTCTTTGGCTAAATTAAACATTTATAATTCAAGCAAGTGATCATTTGTTACATCTCTTATTAATTTTTAAACTTTTATTTCAATTGCATCACTATACTTTGGTAAAATAGATAAATTATTTGTATATATCATTATATGTGTGCGCCACATTATGCAATATATTCTTTAGCTAAAATTTATAATAGTGATAATATGTGCCCATTTCATATGCAATGTACCCTTTATTTAAAGTTAGCACTCTACCCTTTTGAAATCCTAGAACAAACCCTGTTTTTCCACTTGTTTTAAACTATTAAACTAGTAGTTAACTTTCTTGGTATGTTACTTTATCTTTAATATTGTTTGACTTCCTTTACAGAAATAAAATTTCATAAAAAACATTTATCTTTAAAAATTAAAATTGTTTACTTTTTAAGAATGCAATTTACAAAGGGGTGGTTTAGGAAAAGCCAACGAAATATACATAAAATAAAAATGTGTTACCATATATACTTGCGTATAAGGAAAAATTTATAACAAAATAAAAAGCTTCAAAGTGTGGGGAGGAGGAGGGTCGAGATTTATATGTGGAGTCTAAAAAAAAAAATCATAAGTCTAAAAGTTTTTTCCCCGCGAGGCAATCCACTTTTCAATGATGCTGTAGTAATTAAGCAATCGTACAGTCCGAATTTCTTTGCACTTCAAAACTCTCCTGTGAGTCACTGCCCTCCCGATGCTCCAGACTACTAGTGTATTGCGTCATCTGAAAATATACATACAACTCACTCATTTTCGTTCGATGTTTAACTCTGGCTTTTCCAATTACGCCTAATCGTCGTCGACAAAAAAAATGGCTCTTTCCAGGGTTACACACTCCGTAACACCCGGCCAATCAAATAGCGGCTGTAAACCCTAGGGTCAGTCGAGTGGTCTGGGTTTTCAACACTCCGTAACACAGACTGTTTAAAACTATAATACAGGATTTTAAGTTGAAAGTGTGGTTTTGTTTTGTGAAAAGAATATCTAATAACAACTGTGCTGCTTCAAGTCGATTTAAGGTTAACGAAAAAGTCGGCTTAAATAACAGGTGAAAGCCAGATATTGTTTTGATTACACAGTATGTCAAGGTCACTTGGGACAGGGATGCGATACCTGGGGGAAATGGTCGCGAAATCGTTCAAGAAATGTTGCTAGTAACAAATTTTGCTTTAATAATTGATGTCATAGATGATTATGAGTTTTTTATAAATGAGGTTGACAGTGAACTTTATAACATGGGCATAGATAGGATAGCTGATATTTACATGATGCACCACTGGTTTTTTAAACTATTTGATGAGTTTGACTCTGACTATATGTATTAGGCCAATGACACACGAGCGTTGTCTTCCACCGTTTTGAGGATGCTGAGTGCTGGGGGTAAAAGAATGCCTGGAGCTTGTCACACGAAAATAAGCGTCCCCAAATTGGACAGGAGACAATGCTCGTATGTCATAGGCCTACTTGCTTGGAATCAGACGTTATTTCCGATTTTTTTCTCAGAAAGTAGGACGGTAAACTTATACATGAGTATATATGGTATATTTTTTAAGTGTAAATAACAAAGTTACAAAAATTAATTTGCCAGTAATTTTAGAATTTATATAAAAAAGAATAAATAATTTATTCCTAGCAACAAAATAATCTTGTAAAAAATAACCTCTACTTACTATTAGAATCAAATTCTTCTTTCAGCTTCTTAATAAATGATGCGATGCTCAATTGACACTTTAATTGTTTCATTTGCTACATCGGTCTTGGTAACGATGAGGACCCAACAGTTCAAATAAAATTATTAAGAATCTAATAAAAATAAATTGGAGGTTCTATTTACATAAAAGAAAACACAGCTTTCAACAGAATCGCATAAATCAATAAGTTTATTGTTAAACAATCGTATGCTCGCACTATGGGAGAACATCAAAACAGAAGAAATGACACAGTGGAAGAATTCTATTTATAACTTACGCAGAACAGTCATGAAAAATCTTGCAATTAAATGTCAGGATAATCCCCCTTTTAACCCTTTAGGGGATGATTCTGAAACATATACATTTTCCATACTCTTCTACTGGCTGTCACAAATTGGTTTAAAGCTTAACTACAAGTGTTTGCCTGCCCTCTAGAGGCATGAAATGAATTCCGCCTCTTTTTACATACCTGTTTGATAGGGTTCTTTAACCTGATATATATATATATATATATATATATATATATACAGGGTGGCCATAAAATAATGTGAGGTGTTTAGAGGCCTCTAGCGAGTAATGTATTGAATGAAACATAACAAAATTCGGTGGGCGTACACAGTGGAACATGCGGTTTCGATTTCTAAAAAAAATTAGTTCCAAAAGTCGCTTCCAGGGGGAAATTTTGGCTCTGTTTACCGAGTAAAATGCACTAATTTGCATAATCGCATTCCGTGTAGCGATCATGTGGATAAAAGGAAAGGCTAGGAGAATTCTCATCATTCGGAGGTGATCTACCTAGTACCTTTCAATGGCTCTTGCCTAACATCACTGTGCTTTGTTAGTCATGTTGTATTATCAGTGGAACGAAAATGCCAATGCTGCTCTTCATCAATTTCGGCGGATGAAGAAGTTACGACGAGGACTGATGAGCTTAACAAACATGATTCAACGATTTCAAACTACCGGTGGCAAATGTCGTGCAACACATGCAGTTAGTTCTTGGAACATCAGAATAGTGGTCATGTTGAACCTCACTTGTAATTAACAGTAAAAGTTGCCATGCACTATTAACAAAATTGATGTGTACAGTCTCATTTGGCATTTACTCATTCATTATTCACACTACTACACTTTTGTAGCGCAAAAATTTTCCCTGGAGGTGACTTTTGGAACTATTTTTTTTTTTTTTTTTTAGAAATTGAAACTGCATGTTTCACTTTGTGCACCCACACCGAATTTTGTTAAGTTTTGTCCAATACATTACTTGCTAGAGGGCTCTGAACACCTCACCAGGGCCGATCCTAGCAGGTGTGCAGCGCGTGCACCGCACGCAGGCGGCCAAAACAAGGGGCGGCTGCAGGCCGCATATAATTCTATCAATCAAGCAAAATTTTTTAAAACTTATAATAAGTCGAATAAATATGCTGAATTTTAAATAGTTATTGAGAAATCAAAATAAGTCCCATAGTTTAAGAAAAATAGAATGTTAGTGCACAGTGTGTTGGTCCATTGTTGGTCCATTGTTGATCCTTCATTTGATAGCAAAATTCGTGGCAGAGCCGGCAATACGGCATAGAAAAAGATACCAAATTTTAAATTTCTATCTAAACAAATAACCAAGGGGCATATTTTTGAGACGCCTAAGGATGTTTCGTTCCACTGTGCGGCAGCTTATTTATGTATACCACGGTCGGCACGGGGCTCGCAGATCAATGGTCAAAAGAAACTTTATTTTAACGGGCTCCTTTGTAGATTAGAACTGAATTATTTCGGCAAAGTTAACCCTTTCGCGGCGGCCCAAAGGACGGAGCGCTTCTTTTTCGAACTGTTCCCAGGAGACGGCAATTTTATTGCGCTAAGCCTAACTCTCGAAAAAAATGCACTAAAAATCACCCGTTTAACACATCATTCTACTATTTTCAGGAATAAAGAAAATTCTTATTTTCTATTTAATGTATTTTTCTTTCAAATTTTCTTTTATCAAAATATTAAAAATTTTAGCGTATTAAAAATGATAACTTACCTTGAATAAAATAGTTATCAGTTAATCAGGGTGTATGTAGATTTAAATCAGTTATCAGTAGTGTATACAGATTTAAATTTTGAAACTAATGCATCTAAAACGGGTTTCAATTTATCTAGTTTTTGGGCATAACTATCAAGAGTAAAATGAAGGTAACGTAATATTCTTGGCCTAACATTTTAACGAAAAAAATATTGATTTATTGGTAGAACATGGTCCCAAACAAGTAGCAAATTTTAAATTTCCGGTCGATGAGAGTGGCAGAAAATTTAGCTGTTCATATTATAACAAAACTTTAGTGAACGGGGAGAAAATAAATCGCGCGTGGCTCTGATATTACATAAAACTAAATCGTCTTTTTTGGTTTGCATGTAAATTGTTTGGTAAAGATAGTTCAACACAACTTGTAAGTACTGACTTTTCTGATTGTCGTCATTGTTTGGATTACCTTAATAAGCATGAAAATACTCTAAAACAAACTCTATAAGATCGTGGTGCGAAATAAAGACGAGGCTTGAAAAAATTGTACTATTGACGCGGAACAACAAAATGTTTACAATCGAGAGAAAAAGCGATGATCCGCCATCATTGAAAGAATGATTGCTGTCGTACAATTTTTAGCCAGTTAAAATTTGGCATTCAGAGGAACTAGTACGAAGTTGTATCATAGAGATAATGGTAATTTTTTAAAGGCAGTGGAGATGTCGACCAAATTTGATCCAGTTATTTCAGAACACCTTAATAATGTCAGTAAATACAAAGATAAGAAAACACGTATTCCACATTACGTACGGCAGTATTTTCAAAATGAAATAATTAATATTTTAGCCGAATCTATTCGTAATGAGATAACACGCATTGTCAAAAAAGCCAAATATTACACTATAATTCTCGACTCTACACCAGATATTAGCCACACAGAACAAATAATGTTTGTAATTAGATGTGTGAACACTACTGATGGTAAGATAGATATTTTAGAATTTTTTCTAGGATTTTTTCCAGTAACTAATACCACTGCAGAAGGTCTGTGCAATTTTCCATTAGAGAAGCTATTACCTAGTCTGCAGCTCGAAGTTAAAGATATACGGGGTCAGGGCTACGACAATGGATCGAACATGAAGGGGAAAAATATAGGGCTTCAGAAACGGATTCTCGATATCAATCCTGGAGCATTATACGTGCCGTGTGCGGCTCATACATTAAATCTCGTCGTTAATGACGCTGCCAGCTCCAGTGGTGAAATTTCTGGTTTCTTTGATATGGTACAAGAGGTATATAATTACTTTTATGCGTCCCCATATCTATCATATCGTTGGGATTTACTAAAAAAACACGTGAAAAATCTAACTTTAAAACCATTAAGTGAAACAAGGTGTGAAAGTCGTATCAATGCTATTAGACCTCTAAAACAAGACCTAAAAAACATTATTACCGCATTAAATGCCTTAATTGAAGATACCACCAGAGACACGAAAACAAAAATGGGTGCTGAATTAATAATTAAAAGTCTTGAAACATTTAAATTTTTGTGTTCAATTTTAATTTGGCATGATTTATTATCAAGAATTGATGTATTGAGTAAAATGCTTCAAAATCTTAAATTAAACATCGCGGAATACATTGAAGGATTAGATAATCTTAAAAAAGTATTTAGTTTCCCAAAGACCTGACGATAATTTAAAAATATTTGTCGATTCAGCAACAACACTTGCTAGAGATTTAGGTATTGATCCCGAATTTCCCATGTCGAAGCTCAGGAAAAAGGTCAGTTTTTTTTATTATGAGGGCAGTGATGAACCAGTTTCAAATCCCTTCCAGCAATTCAAGACTGCTTTCTATTTTGCAATTCTTGATCACGCGATCTCTTCGGTAAATGAAAGAATTACCTTATTATCTGAGTGCCATTCAATATTCTGCTTTCTGTATGAGTTTCACAACATTTCTAATGATGATCTCATGAAAGCCTGCATGGACTTAGATATTAAGTTACAGGTACAGGAGGAAGGAAGTATTGTGAAAGATATAGACGGTATACAACTCTTTAATGAAATAACTTCATTTAAAGATATTTTTCCAGGTAAAAAACAGCCAATTGAGATATTACAAATTATAGTCAAAAATGATCTCATTCCCTGTTTTCCAAATTTTGCTCTAGCAATAAGAATTTTTTTAACCTTACTTGTTTCTGTGGCTTCAGGTGAAAGAAGTTTCAGTAAATTAAAAATTATTAAAAATTACTTGAGAAATAATGTGACACAAGAAGGGCTTTCAGATTTGGGCGTTATCTCTATTGAATCCGAAATCTCTGAAAAAATTGATTTCACCGCAATTATTGACAAATTTGCTTCTCAGAAAGCCAGAAAATTTATTTTATGGTTAATTATTAGGTAGTCTTTGTATAAGGACTGATTTATATACTTTTCGTTTCATGAGATTTATGCTTTAGTACTTTTTTTTATTAGATTATATTTTCTGAGTAAATACTGTTGTTTTGCATTTCTAATTATAAAATGTCTATTTTTATTTCAAAGGTAATATTTTTGTTTGTTTATTATTTTGTTAAAGTATTTTGTCGCTATTATAACCTATTAGCTGGCCAAAAGATAAAGTTTTGCACTTCAAATTTTATTTGCATTTTTATTAATGTTTTACTTTTTACTCTTATACAGGTAGGTGAATTTATAACGTCGACGTTAAGTATTAGTCAAAATATGAAAAATTCTCTAGAGGGGCGGCACATTAGGTCTTTGCACGCGGGCGGCCGACACCCTGGGATCGGCCCTGCACCTCACGTTATTTTATGGCCACCCTGTATATTAGAAAATTACAATAATAATAACCAATTTCAAGTAATCATGAAATATTAAAATCACAAAGGCAGTCAAACCAAGTCCACCATGCAGATAAAAGAAATGAACATCACCGACCCCAAATCAGAGATTAACCAGAATTAAATTTATCTTCAAGTCTGAGCATCTAATTCTAATTAACCCAAACAAATGCCTGTTTCAGATTTGGCATTAGTAAGTTACTATTGCCAAATCTGAAACAGGCATTGGGTTTGACTGCCTTGGTGATTTTAATATTTTGTGATTACTTGGAATTGGTTATTACGCGTATTATTGTATTTTTCTAATATTTATCCATGTACTTGTCTGCTGTACAATGTGCTTATTGTATATTGATCATTTTGTTTTCTGTTCAGTTGTTTACGAATTTCTGCATTAACACCCTATTTTAATTTATATATATATATATATATATATATATATATATATATATATACAGGGTGTCCCAAAAACATTGACCTCGGCTTTTATTCCTTAAATATTGATCTTAGACATATATAATAAATTACAAAGTTGCGTAAACAAAGGTACAGAATTTTATGAAATCGATAAAAATTTTCAGGGGATTACATTTGAAGAAATACAAAATTTAAATTTTTATACGGCCCCCATACAACAACATTTCCAATTAGTAAAATGTGCCCCATACACTAATAAGGTGATGTACAAAATTTCAGCATTTTATCAAAGTCTCAGAGATATGTTTAAACAAAGCTGGTGAGGGATTAATCACAAATTAAAATGTAAATGTTTACAGCAAGAGTGCAAATGACGCAATGCAGAAATGCATCATAGGCAAATAATATTTGCCTCTTATCTTTAATGGATCTTTGGTATGGATGGAAAGCATTTTGAACAAACTTTGTAATCTTTGTGTAAAGTTATTATTTCTACACAGTGTAGATACTTTTGTACCAATAAACAGCAAAATTATTATTTATTTATGTAGTCATTGTATTCTTTCGTAATTTGTGTATGACACCTGAAATGTGATCTGCAGACATGATTTTTCCCCTCTGAGAACCCATATCGATGCATCGAAATGTGGTTTAGCATTAATGGTCAGCATTTTTGTCTTTTCATATCTCTGGGACTTATGATAAAATACTGAAATTTTGTACATCCCTTTATTAGTGTATGGGGCACATTTTATACTTATTGGAAATGTTTTTGTACGGGGGCTGTATAAAAATTTAAATTTTGTATTTTTAAAAATTTAATTCCCTTGAAAATATTAATCAATTTTATAAAATTCTGTACCTTTTTTTACGCAACTTTGTAATTTATTATATATGTCAACGATCAATATTTAAGGAATAAAAGCCGAGGTCAATGCTTTTGGGACACCCTGTATGTATGTATGTATGTATGTATGTATGTATATATATATATATATATATATATATTATAATGGTGTATAGTGGCATTCTCGATTATCCAGTTTTCCTATGAATTACTTGTTTAGTAGGAATTTTCATCTTTGATTCATATTCATATTCAGTTCTGCATGTTTGGGAAGTTGTATTCTGAATTGCTTGTCCAGTCTCCAGCTTAGACTCACTGGACGGGTTTGGGAGTATTTCCGTGAACGTTCGTACTGCCTCCCTGGTAGAATTTCGACTTGTTCATTCCGGTGCTTCTAGATTAAGCTGTTGAGGTTGATCGTGCATACACGTGGTAGAAGAAGAAGGGTTCATGCCGCATGGTAATACAATTTTCTTAATGTATCCTTTTTTCATTTTTTGATGCCTGTAGTCTGAGTTTAAGCATTTATAGTAATGTACTATTGCTTAATCTGAAACAGGCATTTGTTTGGGTTAATTAGAATTAAATACTCAGACCTGAAGATGAATTTAATTCTGATTAATCATCGAATTTGGGAAGGTTCTGTTCTTTTCTCTTATCGGCATTATGGCCGTGAATTTGCTTCTATGGTGATGTTAATATTACTTGAATTGTATTTTCATTTATTTTTTTTATTTTTACATAATTCTTATTATTACATTTCAAATATATATATATATATATATATATATATATATATATACATATATATATATAATATATATATATATATTACAATATATATATATATTATAAAGAAGTTTAAAATCACGTACAAATTCCTATAGTATTCTAAATGACACAACATTCAAAACATTTTACTACAATATTTAAATTTTGCTTCTAAAAAGAAATTTAAGAATCTCTTTTCTAATTTTCTTAGAAACAGGATATGAAAAATAAAACATCTTGATCCTGTTTCTAAACAAATTTACAGAAAATATGAAGGTACAGGATTCGATATAAAGAATTTGGTTTTGGGTGCTTTTTTTCTGGAGCACCAAATGTGATACGAAAATAAATTGCATTGCACTTGGCGCGAAATGTCCCAAGACTTGTTTTTCTGGCAACCCCTTTTAGCTTTCTGTTATCTTCGGCTTCGGCGATTTTATTTTTGTTGTGATGTTGCTTTGTGTGTAAAAATGCATTAAAAATGTGAATATCATACAAAACTTAAAGATAGCACATGTTAATAGATAAAATAATGTAGAAGCAGAAAATTTACATAGAAATGATCATTCTTTGATGACCGCAATGTGGAAACAGCCATTTGTGCAATTTGGATATTTACATGTGTTTTTCTTTGAAAAGTTTTGATTTCATTAAACCAAGTACTGTGTTTTGATTTTGATTTAAGCATGGCTTTTGCTTTGTTTTAGAGAGTAATTTAAAGTTTAATTTTTAGACTGTATTAAATTTTATGATTTTCATGTTATGTCCGCGTAGTTGTTACACAAACAGCCATTGCTACGAGAGATGTATAGTATTTTTAAAATTTCCTTAAAGTACAATATTTTTTCTAAGTATCATTTCTTTAAAATACAATATATTTTCTAAGAATCATTTATTTTTCTAAATTTCTTGAAAGCACAAAATTTTTTCTAAGTATCGTTATTTCTTAAATTTCACTAAAGTACAATATTTTTTCTGAGTATAGATATTTTGAAAGTTCGTTAATGTACAATATTTTTTCTAAAAATAGTTTGGTTGAACCGGAAAATAGGCCCCCACTCATTTTTCAAAGTACGATCCCGCGCCAAGTTGGCCCGATTCATCGGGTTGCAATTTCATTTCGTATACTTCGCCAATGTGGTAGCCCACGACTTCTGTTATCCAATCAGCGTGCGACTACTTGGGAATCTGCATTTTAATAGGCAGGTAGTATTTCATATAGTCTTCTATGTATTTCATCAGAATTATTTCGAACGATTTGAGCGATCCAATCGAGCGAATCATTTCTGGAACTTCCGTGTATCTTTCTCGATCGCTTTTACTTAAGATTATTTTTGGAACTGCTTTGAAGGAAATCTTCAATCATTTTACATACATTTTGGCTGTGCAAAAATTTTTTTAAGATTTTAAATAGTTTTTGGATTGCAGATTGAGTTACGAAATGGCATGCGGTAAGTGGCAAATGGATTCGAGCGACTGTTCAAGAAGAAAACGTGTGGATGTTGGTGAAAATGAGGTTAGTTTTTTATTTGTTAATCCCGTGCTTTGAAATTGTCTTTTGTATTTTCCCGTGTTTTTGAAATGGGTTTCTTAATTTTAAAGTATCGTTTTCTTTTGAATTTAGTTAAAGTACAAACTTTTTTCTAAGTATTGTTTTTCTTAAATTTAGTTAAAGTACAAACTTTTTCTAAGTATCGTTTTTCTTAAATTTAGTTAAAGTACAAACTTTTTTCTAAGTATTGTTTTTCTTAAATTTAGTTAAAGTACAAACTTTTTTCTAAGTAATGTTTTTCTTAAATTTAGTTAAAGTACAAACTCACAATCGTATTTTGTAAGCTTTTTATGAGTATTATTCAGTTTTATTTATATTCAAATGCAATAGCATTTAACAAAATTCCAGTTCATAAAATTGTAGAATTAGATGTCACTTTGGTAGGAGGAGCCTATTTTAAAACACGGGAAAATACGTCACTTCAGTTGGGAGGAGTCAATTTCAAAACACGGAGAAACGTGCCAACTTGGCGCAATTTTGTACTTTGAAAAATGAGTGGGGGTCTATTTTCTGGTTTTACCAAATAGTTTTTTAAAATTTTGTTAAAGTGTAATCTTTTTGCTAAGTATCGTTCTTTTGAAATTTCGTTAAGTACAATTTTTTTTTATACTTATGCATTATTTTATACTTATTTATGTATTACGTTTTTATGCCTTTTTAATTTTTAATTTTATATTTTTATATTTGTTACACAGAAATCCTAACATGGCATTTGTTAGAACTTTTCAAAACACTGTCTTCCTTGGCGCAAGAAAAAAATGGCGGATTTCGCCAAATTCTTTATGCCGAATCTGTTCCAATATGAAAATGAATCAAATATACGTCAAAACAATAGTGCTAAAATTGTATTAGAAGATATACCCATATTACTTATATTCTCGTGAATTAGAAGATATACCCGTACTATTTATATTTTCACAGACTAGAAGATTATACCCGCATATTAGAAGACCCGCACTACAATATATGGATTTGAAAAATCTTTCACCGAAATAAAAACAAATGAGTTAAGAATTTAAAAATATCAGTAATCCCCATAATCTTTAAATCCAAGCCATAATAGATATAATTCAGTAAAAAATGCAATTCCAATAAAATTTATTTATTTATATACATTTCTTTGTTATAGAAATCAAAAAAGGATTTACTGCTGTATTAACTAATTTGGTTCAATTCTGTTGCTTAGCAACATTTTTTTTTCTTTTTCCAAATATAAACTCATTGGGTTTAATTCTGTTGCTTACCAACACATTTTTTTTTTTAAATAACTTTGAAGAAGAAATATCATTTGCATAATGTTATCTGAATGGAGGATTTAATAGTGTGTTTTTTATTAATATCTTGCCAGCCCCTAGTTTTAAAAACTCAAAACACGGATTAAATTTTTAGTGGACCTATTCCAAGTTCACCCTGAAAATTTCATCAAATTCGGTACAGCCATTCTCCTGTGATCAGGCAACCTCCTCTCTCAGGTGAGTATCACTAATGTTGATACAGTGACCGCAGCTTATAAGAAACACGTTCGTTTCGCTCGTTTTATTTCTTATAAGCAGTTGTTTCTTAAATCCGGAAATTTTTTAAATATCGTTCTTCCATTGTAAATACTAACTATTGAACACAATTTTACAGAATTTAAAAGATAAATGTATATAAGTAAAATATTAATACATACATAATACATTTGTAAATTGAGTTTTGCATTCAAAAATATTTCTTATTTTACGAATTAAGCCTTACAACTTAAAATATTATCTATATGTATGCATATACTAGTATGTAATTAAATAAGAATAAAAAGTAAAACTCATAGGTCTTTCATTTATGTATAAGAGCATAGTACATTTTCATACATACCGTAATCTATTACTGAGGAACAGCAAAAAATTTATCCAGTGTTGTTTGTGCTAATGAGTCTGTGATTAGTTTACGTACATCCATTTCTAAATCATAAAATAGTCCATAAACTTTTTCTGATGCCCCTCTATGTTCAAGAGTTTTTCTAATTATAGTTAGGGCTTCTCGCGACTGTTTGGCTGTAGGAAAATTTTCTTCTTGTGGAACGTCGTCTTCATTTTCTTCTTCATTGCAAACATTCTAAATTTCCGCCACTATGTCATCATCACTTTTTTCTTCAGATGTTTGTAAATTTTCATCGATGTGAATCCATTCTTCGAAATGTGCTTCTAATTCTTCTACATCTTCTGCTGGTATATCAACATTATTTTTCAAAAATCCTGCTTTACGGAAGCAATTAAAAATGCATATGTCAGAAACATTTTTCCATGCGCCTGCGATCATATGGATAGCATCAAGCAAGGTTATTTTCTTGCTTATTTCGCAAGCCGATCCTTTCTCTTCATCAATTGCATCTACTATTTTCTGTCGCAAATTTGACCGATACAGGGTTTTAAATGCTTTAATAATTCCTTGGTCAAGAGGCTGTATGATGGAAGTTGTATTGGGTGGCAAAAAACAAAGTTCAATGTTTGTCAGCTGTACTACAGGATGAGCCAAACAGTTGTCAAGGATTAAAAGAATTTTTTCTCTTCCCATCAGTTCCCTGTCCCACTTTAACAAAAAGTCTTCAAAAATTCTACTTGTCATCCAGGCATTCTTTGAATTTTCGTAGATCACTGGCAATTTTTTTATTCCACTTAAACAGCGCGGACGTTTGCTTTTGCCAATAACTAAAGGGCTCTTTTTTACAGTTCCCGTCATATTTGTTGTTAACAGAACTGTAACTCGATCTTTTTGTTTTTTTCCAACGGAGGATAGATCATTTTTGAACATCATTGTATACTCGGGCATCGCTCTAAAATAGAGCCCAGTCTCGTCAGTGTTAAAAATTTGATGAGGAGCGTATTTTTCTAATAGAGGTGGTAAGCTTTGCGTAATCTATGAAGATGCCGACTCGGAGTCCGCGTCCTGCTTCTCTCCATAATTTTTTTTGTACACAATGTTATTTCGTTCTTTCCAGCGGCTTAACCAACCATCAGTCGCACGGAACTCTTTTTCTCCTAATTTTTCCGCAAAATTTTCTGCTTTTTTCAGTAAAATTGCCCTACTGATAGGAGCGTTCTTTAATCTGGCATTAGAAAACCATTGTAAGAGTGCTTCCTCTATAGCAGCTGCCTTTCCTTCTCGTTTCCGTTTTCTTTGAAGATTACAATTTGGCGTCAAAATTTCATTTCTGCCTTTCAGGATTTTACATAATGTTGAGTGCGGAATTTCTAATGCAGAAGCAGCTTCTCTTTGACTACACAGAGGTAGAGAATCATACTTTTTAAGTAAACTTTGCTTTTCAAGCAAAGTAAGGGTTTTTCTCTTTTGCGACATGCTTCCACTAGCAAAACATAAAATGACTAACTAAAGCTGTACGAATCTTATTTGAGTGCATAAGCAGAGATGCCTTTCCTTATCAGTATGTTTCCTTAACTGCCAAAAGATTAAAACTCGTTTCTTACTGGTTTGGGGTTGTTCCCCCTAAGCCTTTCTACGGAGAAATTCTCTGTCATCCTTTGTTACATAGCAAACTCCCACCCCCTCCCCGTACGCCCAGAGACAAGAGATAACAACTCGTCCTTCAGTTAACCTTAAACAAATGGATTTTTTTCTTTTTTACACCCGCGTCGCAAGGAAATCAACAAATTTTCTGTAGAAAACTGTTTCTTATAAGCGGAATCGTGTTTCTTATAAGCGACACAATTTTAATGTTAAAATGAAGTTTGTATTTGTTTCTGTCGTTTTGGGTCTTATAAACGGCTGTTTCTTATAACCACTGAATCTTATAACCGGCGGTCACTGTACTATGATACCTAAGCTTGTTGAACTGGAAATTGCTTCCAGCTCTGATAACATGCTGTATGCTAATCCACTGCTTTCTGATGACCAGCTGGAAAGACGCATGCAGGATTTTGAGAATGACGTGCCTGACACTGATCATTCTCATGATACTAGGAAGGCCACTCCCTCCTAGTTTTTTGCTGCCCTTGTTTCTTTCCTTTTTATGGGCTGTCTTAATGTTGTGCAAATCAACCTGCACCATAGTCGTTCTGCCTCTGCTATTCTTGGCCAGAGGTTGATGGATGGTAGGGCTGACATTGCTCTAATTCAGGAACCCTGGACCTGCAATAATAAAATTTTGGGTCTTGGGATCAAGGGCTACAATGTCTTTTATGATACATCTTGTATCAGACCTAGAGCTTGTATTGTTGTTAGTAACAAACTCAATGCTCTTCACCTTGAGGAATTCCTTGATGGTGATAATGTTGCCATCAGAGTGAACTTCAAAACTAATGAGCATTTAGATGAATTCATCTTTGCTTCTGCTATCTTCCTTATGAAGAAAGAGAAACTTTTACCAATGTCACTACTAGTCTCATTGAGTACTGTAGCAAGGGTAAAAGACTGATCATTGGCTGTGATGCTAATGCCCACCATATTGTGTGGGGCAGTAGTAACTGTAATAGTCGTGGCGATGATCTCTTGGAGCACATTGTCCGCTCCAACCTTTTTATTCTCAATAAGGGCAACTCGCCCACTTTTGTTACAATAAATCGACGTGAAGTCATCGACTTGAGTATATGTAACAATATTACATATGACTCTGTTTTAAACTGGACTGTTTCAGATGATATATCTTTGTCTGATCATCGTTTAATCACCTTTTCTGTTAAAGGTCTTACAAAATTGACCATGGCAGCAGGTAGGAACCCCAAATGTACCAACTGGGTTTCTTACAGAGAAGATCTTCTTTCAAAGCTTGCAGATCATTCTGGTAAGTACTCTTCTACAGCTGAAATAGATTTGGCCTTTGACCACGTGCAACGATCCATTATCTTTTCATATTACCAGAATTGTAAGGCTACTAAAGCTGTCTCCCCAAGGTTAGTTCCTTGGTGGTCAAAAGAGCTCAGCTGCTTACGTAGCAAATGCAGAAAGCTCTTTAATAGAGCCAAAAAGAGTAGTGAATGGCAGGTCTACAAATCTGCTCTAACTACCTACAATAAGGCAATCAGAGACTCCAAGAGGAACTCCTGGAGAAACTACTGCGACGGCATCAAAGACGTTTCTGCTACTGCAAAAATGGTCAAGCTCATGTCAAAAGACAGAAATTGCAACCTAAATACTGTTCTTGGAGTGGTCTCAACAGTAATGTTATAAATTATCCTTATTTCCATATGCCATCTGATGGTATACAGGTCCGATATACATTTGACAAGCCCTATGTAATTCAGGTCCCTTCACGGGATGACTGGAAGAAGACTCCCACCTACAATAAACAAAACTGTATTGTATGGTACACAGATGACTCGAAGATTGGCACCAGTACTAGTGCTGGTGTTTGCTGTCTGGATGATAGCACTAACATGTCTTACCCTCTAGGCAGTCATGCTACTGTCTTTCAGGCTGAGGTCTATGCTATTCTAATGTGTTGTAGAATTTGCTATGACAGAAATTATAGGAGCAACCAGATTCTTATCTGTTCTGATAGTCAAGCTGCTCTTATGGCCTTAGGAAAGTCTACTATAATGTCTTCCCTTGTCTGGGAGTGCTATAATGCACTGTGTAATATTGCTAGCAATAATAAAGTCATACTCTACTGGGTGCCTGGACATTCGGGCATTCCAGGAAATGAGCTGGCTGATGAATTGGCTAGGAAGGGCTCAAGTATTCCTTTTGTTGGTCCTGAGCCGGCTTTGGGTGTTCCCAATGAACTAACTAGAAGAACTGTCTATGACATCTTCAGAAAGCTTCAGTGCAAAAACTGGCGTAATACTAAGGGCCAAAGGCAGGCGAAAATTTTCAACTGCAATTGCCCTAGCATACATCAGAAGGAATTATTCAGGCTCAGTAGAACTGGCATCAGAAGGGCTGTCGGGCTCCTTACTGGACACTGCACCCTTAAAAGACACCTTAATATTATGGGTGTCACGAAAGATTCGCTTTGCAGAGGCTGAAAATACAGTGAAGAAACTGCCGTACACATTCTCTGTGAATGTGAGGTGTTCTCTGCCCATAGGTTCGAACACTTGGGTTGACATGTGATCGAGCCCTGGGAGTTGTATGACATTCCTGTCAAGTGCCTGCTGATTTTTGCTTCGGCTACTGGTCTCTTTTCTTAAGGACCTTCACTTGTTGGGGTAGTACAATAGACCTCTGGTCAATGTGCTGGGCTCTTCCGGAGCCACCCACCTTCATACCATTCATTCATTCATTCTCCTGTGATGATGAGACAAACACACACACAAGGCCACCAATAGAGGAGGGCAAGAGGGAGGTTCAAGGTTACAAAGGTGGGCATAAATAGCCGATGCTGTACATCTTATTCTTAAGTTTCTCCCTCCTGAGAAAATCTCTATGGGCACACATGCACACACAAATAAACAGACAGATTCTCAATTTTATTTAGATTTTTAAATAGCCAGGGACTTGATGAACTAACAATTTGTCCATACATCAGCTAGATCATGAACTATTTTACTATCACATGGCATTACCCCAGTGTACCATGGAGATTGAACACATTTCACTCTTTAAGGTCACTACAACATCCATGCCCGTAGGTGGGATTATATACAAGACTCCGACAGTCAAGAGAGCATAAGTAAATACTTTAGATCTGTCGGCTACCAGGCCGCTTTAGATCTGTCGGCTACCAGGGCTGTCCACTAATTATAAATAAACTGCGTCCTTTTTTAATTAGTAGTGGTACTTTTGATTTAATTTGGTAGACAATATTAATTTTTCTATACCTCTATATAGTATACATTCTCTCTATCTAGTATAGTCTCTCTACATCTCCTCTATATAGTATACATTCACAATTACTACTGTGACAACCGTCGTCCCAGTAGTTGAGAGAATTGATGAGAGTTCACAACTGAGCACATGCTCAGTTCTTACGGCAAATGGATCATCATATGAAATTAACAATTTGATCCAGTCACTTACACACAGAAATGACAGTACAGTTCTATCATACATGTACTGTACTTGCATAGGCGGAATTTACATTATTGACGGTTTTGGTATCTTTATTCGGGCATATGTTGACAATACTTTATACTTTTGTAAACAAATTTAAAACGGGTTCAAAATGTTTTCTCAAAACATTTGTTTGTTAAAATATTTTTTATATACAGAACAGATTCTTATATTTTATATTTATACTCGTAAATAAAATATTTTTAACGGAATTTTTTGAAGAACATTTTGGTTTCAAGTGCAAAAAGAATTTGCACATATATTTAATCTCAAGTAACGTCTGGTATATTTGTCTGTTAAGGAAAACAAATTTCTGAACAAAATACGAATCGTTTCTTTGATAAGATACACGCAAGCAAAACAGAAAGCAACATGTTAAAAACTAAAAGCAAGACAAATATTATATATGATAAAATTGAAATAAACCTTTAAAATCTAGACAGCTGTAAGAATACTTCAGACTGAATAAAGAGTTAAAGACTAAAATTGCATGGACCCAGACTATAGATTAGAAAAACAAACCGAATGATCGGCTAACGCGGTTTTCTTCTTCTTCTTCCTTCACACACACACCGTGCCGTGAAGGTGGTTTTACGACTAGCGTCTCCATGCAGCTTTTGCTGGCTATGAGAAGACGCTTTGAAATTGTTCACGAAAGAATTGATTGCTAGATTTGGCTAAAACTTTATTTCTATGAGAATAATCACCTACTGGCGGATAGAGGCATTTTTCAATTTTTCTATAAAAAGCAGCTATTCAAATCTATATATATTTTTTTAATTTAAAAATTTCCAGTAACTAAATTATTCTTTGGAATTTTAAATTTCAATTATCTTAATTTATTTATTTCTTAATTACTTTTATTTTGATTCGATGGGCTCGATTGACTAAATTCGTGATGATCAGTATTGTCTTTAGAAACTATTATGCAGCGAATATGGAATAACACCAGTAAATATTTGGCCCTCAAGTTTTGATGAAACTATCCGTTTTGATCACCCCTAATTACTAATCAATGATGCTTCAATTTGTATGTATACAGAATATTTTACGAACAAATTGAGTGATTCCAATGAAAGTTGGTAGAATTATTTCAACCCATAGGTTGGGTACTGATTATCGAGGAATACCCAAAATCTAAAAAACCCAAAATTTTACGTGTTTACAAGTAGTCCGGTACCTCTCGAAATAATTTCCCGATTTTCATTAAATTTGGTATGCTTCAGTAACTAAAGCTTATAAATTTTCAGCAATATTTAGTAAATGTAAGCTATAATTTACGATATTTTCGTCCATAATATCGAATTTTGTTAATTTGTTAGACCCATAAAATTAATTTTATTATTGCATGAGGATAACGAATTTCAAACGCTCGTTGCAGTTTAAAATATTACGTTAAGACTATTCTATGACGGGGTGTATAAAGTTATATAAAATATTTTCTTCCAACCTCTCGTAGCATTTGTGCTCATAAAATTCCCAAACGCACGTGAACCACACACCTCTTTCGATCAGTATCATTAATTATCTTATGACGTCCGAACAAAATATAATACTATACGATCCTCGAATAAAATCTAATTACTATACGATACCCCTCAGTGAACTGTAATTTCTATACAACCATTGGACAAAGCGTAATTACTGTACGATCCCCCCTTAACAAAACATAATTATTTTGAATTATGAATGTAGTTGTGTAAGTGGATTTGTGTGTTTTAATAGTGAATGTAGTGTATTTTGAAGTAGTTGATGAAGTTATAGCTTTAAAAATCGATTGCTTCCTTCAGTTTTTGTTATCTTTTTCATAATTTTGTAGTCTTTTGTTCACTAATATGCATAAATTGAAAGTAATTTGATCGAATGCTATTTGAATTTAGTTGAAGAATTTAGCTCATCTGGTTACCAAAATTGATTGTTTACCGTCAATATTTATTATATTTCTCTCTGTGCAGCCTTTTGGTAGTTTTAAAATATTATGATCGAATTTCATTTAAATTTAATTGGTGAATGCAACTCATACAGCTTCCAAAACCGGTTACTTCGGTTTTAACACTTTACAAGAAAGTTGAAAAGTGTTTATGACTTTGTTCATTCCATCTGTCTGTCTGTCCGTTAGCACGATAACTGCCGTAAAAATGACTTAATCAAAATGAAATTTTAGTATGTTGTTCAGGCGGTCTGTGGGACCTATGGAAATATAAATGAATAATATCACCCAATTAGTTTTGGATTGAACCAGGGTTGAAAAAATTAAATACATTGAACCCTATAGGACCTAATTTTTCAAACATTTTTTAAGCGGATTTAAAATTCACAAATTGCTTCGAAAATTTTAGGTAATATTCAAATTGTTCCATAAAATATGTAAAAAAAAAATTCAGCGAAATATATTCAGTAATTTTTTAAATAAAAATTAAAATAATAATAATAATACCTCTTATATGAAGCGATCATGTGACCATGATATGAAAAGATCATGTGACCCACTTCAAAATAAAATATGGCTTCCATCTTGTGTCAAAATCGTGATTTTTAAAGTTCTTTTTAATTCATATTTAGTGTTGTATCCGTCCTAAAACCGCTTTATTTTCGCTCAAATTCGTACATCTACATACTGAAACAACGCAATTACAATATATTTGCGTTTAAATGATCATCCAGATTTGATTACTTCTAGAAGGAAGCCTATTTTCACTTATGTAAAATGTAAACAGCAAAATATGTAGAATGAGTTGTATAAGAATTTCTGCATTTCTCCCTATACCATCAACGCAATTTTATAAAAATGAGCAGTAATAAAAAAATACTGAATATGAAAGTCTGAAATTTACTTTGCTTGTAAAATACGTTTTTCTGAATCTTCTAATACAATTAGAACACTCTTTAGAGTTAGTAAATATATTAAATTAATTTTCAAAAAAGGCATCTTTCCTAATTTTGGCTTATTGTGTGGTGGTGCCATCTAGAAATAAAATCAGTAACTATGTTTTAGAGCTCGTGGAAAGCGATTGATGTCGCCTTGGGGCTAGGGCCTCTCCATAAATTCTGGCTTCTATCTTTTCTCGACCGCCCTGTTTGTATGTTTGACCCCATATGTACCGTTCGTATAATTATCATTGTTTTCCATAGAAAATAACGCTTTAATCGAATTCTTTAAAATTTGTATTATTTATTTGCAAATTATATTAAATTAATATTTTTAATTATTTATGGAAGGAATATTAAAATGTATAGAATTGCATATTTCACGTTTTTATTATTTTAATATACACGCATTACTATATTCTTTAATAAGCAACATCGTTCGAAATAACGAGTTCGTTCCATAAGCATCTGAACTGAATCCCAAAGCCTTCACCACTCATGATCCCAAGTAATTTATTCACAAAGAGATGTTCCCTGACCCCCCAGGCACCAAAGAATTTCTAACCGTGCCAGGCACAGAGGTGGGGTTGGTAAACTTGTTTATGAGAATTCCCAGAAAATACCTCACTTCCTCAATAGAGGAAATGGAACTAATCTTTTGGCACGCTTTGAATGTCACCAAGAGCCAGAGGTAGATAGAATTGACGAATTATCGCTCTCCTGTAATTTTGAACGGATTAATCTCCAAATACGTTGCGCCATCTAGTGATAGCGAATCAAAGATTGAAACACTGGGGATTCCTCTTAACGAAGTGCTAATCAACCGTTAAACCTCTGCTATATTTTAACGGATGTTGGTGGGATCGGCCCATAATGTGTTAGCTTACAAGAGTAAGATATTTTAATCATATTGTGATTCAAGTTCTTTTTATAAATTGTATACGTACATTTTAAACTAAAGAAAATCAATGGGTTGTTGATTTTTGTTACAAATTGTTCATCTGCAAAAAAATATATAGATGGCTCTATTCCATAACATATAGAAAGGAAAGTATTGTGTAATCGAATCTTTGGTAACTATATGCTTCAAGAAAAATTATGTTACATTTTATATTTCTAATTACAATATTTTATTGAAATTCAAGGTGATTCTGCTATAACATTGACATCATAAACGCAATAACGAAGATTAATGATTGGTTATTTTAGAGTCTTCATAAAAATAAAAATAAAACATTTATTTTATATCATACTTTACGACTAAGAACATTTTGGTTCTATAAACAATGAACATTATAAAATTTTTCTTTTTAGGTTTCACGAATATTTTTTAGTGACAAGAATAAACTGTTGCAGCATAATTAAAGTTATAATTATTTCTTTTTTTATTTGAATTGAATTTTAGGTCCAGATTCCAGGTAAGGAATTTAGAACAATGTAATTTTAACGTGTATTAAAAGAAATAAGATTAAGCACAGAACTTTGATAGAAGGTCTTTTATTACACTTTTTATAAGACGTACAAAATAGTAACCAACTTATTTAGATTTTACTTAAATCAGACGTGATGCCAACTTATTTGTGTATTAAAAGCTTCTTGTGTATTTGGTAAATTTAAGGCGCCCATGTGCAAAAGTGGTTTTATATATTTATTTTTAATTCACAAATGCATTGTACTTATATTCGAAATTTTTATTCCCTACTATACGGTCCCAATTCATTAAGTAATTAACTTTCTTAATTTTATTAATTTCCTTATAATTTGCATATGGGTGCCGACCCAATCAAGTGTTGTGATATGACTGTTTAATTAAACACATATCAATTAATTAAGTCTCCTTAAGCAGTTGTATCACAACATATTAGAAGCTTTGATGGGAAGAAACCAATTTACACGTTTCTTATATGTTCGGACTAATCCGGTACATTACGAGTTTAAACTTTAATGGTGAATCGCCATTTAGATAAATTTACTAAATCATTGTATCAGTTTAAAGGTGAAATCTATTGAAATAACATTTTTGAAAATTTAAAATTACAAAAATTTCATTGAAAATGTGCAAAGTTACAAAATTGTAATATGTTATTGGGACTAAATAAATTTTTGATTATCCTTCACTATTAAATGAATTAATCACTTTGTAATAAGTATTTTATTGTTCGGAGTATTTTACATTTAAAATATTTACAAATTAAATTACAATTTATTTGTGGAAATAATATTCATTTTTATTTATATATAATAAGAAAGTCACATAATTTAAATATTTTTCTTGGATCTAACAAATATCTCTCAATTTTTCATACTTGAGCTATTTACAGTTCTAAATGCAGAAAATAAATATAAGTTTTGAGTCATAGACATTTCTTTTGCTACATTTTGGAAACTTTCAAAATTTCCAGTTTTTTAAAAATTCCCTTCCCAAAAAACCCGGTTTATTCCAGGGAATAAATCAGGTTTTTCTCGCCTTTGCAACTTTACCCCGAACCCGCCAGAAGGGCATTCCGGGGCACCCCTGACCTTAAATCTCTAAAAGTGTCGAGAAAAGGACCATGCCTTGAGACAAAAAGAAACAAGGCCCGATCAAAAACCTCAAACAGGAGATCAGGCACCCGACGAAACAATCGAGCATACGAGCCCGAGGCCAGGGATACATCATAGCACTGCCATTCCTCAACCACAGCTGTCCGAACAAAGTGAGACAGCAGGGAATAGGGGACAGGGGCCGCTAATCGATCCCCGGTCAGAACGACAACAGAACAGTAGCATAACCCTCTGCTACCTTATTTCCAGGGATCCCCACATGAGCTTGGACTTACTGGATTCGATCATTGCCAGTCCCTGGGCAGGATAAATTGACTTCTTAATTTAAGAAATAAAGGTTGATTTATTACTAACTGACAAGCCAATGAAGAGAGGCTGTCCATAAAAATCATAGCCTTCCTATTCTACTGCAGGACCCTGTCGCAAGCAAACTTGATCGCAAGGATCTTTGCCTGGAATACTGAATTAAAAGGTTCCTTATAATCGTAAAACCCTGCCCCACCTCAAAATTGCAAACAGCAAAGCCCCACGGGCATAGAATCCAGGGGGACACGTCCCCCCAACTTTTAAGGTTTGAGGGACGGTTCCCCCCCATGTTTTCGGAGTTTACAATATATCATTTTGCTTACAAAACTATAAACAAATGCTAAATTTTTTTATGTCAAGTAAAAAGCTTGCTAAATGACATTGAGTATGCGGCGACTCAGATCATGAAAAGTTGGGGATCTTGAAAGCGTGGGAAGAAAGAAAACTCATTCGGACCGATTCCTGCCTAGTAGCCTTAAGAAATTAATAAATTGGCTCTTGTCTACAACCCTACCCCAAAGCCGTCTTTATGGATGTCTCAAAAGATAAGGGTTATCTTTACCATCGCTGTCCCAAAAGACATTAGTTATTTTTACCATTTCCTTTAGCATATTGCTTGTTTCTGGTGCCCCTCATCGATGTGTACTTATAACCATCTATGTATAGTAAAAGGTATGTCTCTCAAGGCTCAGTCGACAACTGAACAAAACAGCATGACAAGCACATCAAGGAGAGACTAAATAATCTCTTGTGGATGGCGAACAGCCTAGGGAGACATTTACTCTAGTGAAAATATTTCCCAGCCAGCGACCCCATAGACTTGTAACCCCATTGACCTTATATACTTGCAAGATCTATGAGCGACCCCGAAGGGACTATCTTCTTGGAATCTCGTTAAGAAATCAGTGAAGTTGACACTGTTGACAAACTAATCTGGGTAACATATAATGGGAATTCAAAGGGATGGTATCGGCGCTTTTTGCTTGGCGAATACAGCTTTTCAATATCTGATCACTTGTGAATTAATGATCTTGTTCGAAGTTCTGTTTTAAATTTGCACCCACCTTTATTATCTAACGCGGTTAAGAATTGAGACTGACGGTTCAGCGACTTCCAATTGAAATGTATGAAGTTATCGTCGTTAATAAGAGAAATAATCTATATTTGACTATATCCCCTATCCGCGCTTTGTTAACTTTCGCGGCACACATATTTCGCCGAAATTCTGCTCAAACAGTTGCGAAATATTTTCTGAAAGATAAAATGCAATGCTTAGATTATATTAAAACTAAATTTAATGCCCCCCAAAACATAGAATATATTTTTATTTTAATCCAAAATATTTTTGGTGCTGCCATCTGTTGTCGTAATTTAATTCATACCGATTATTTTTATTTTTTAATGAACATTTTTAAATATCTATTCCGTCTAATACAGTGTTAAATACAACAACAGATCATATATAATAATGCCACAATCACGAAAAGGTAATTTATCATTCTATAAATTTGATAAGGGATCTGAATGTACATCACTGAGGACTGCAGTTTTGTCTTCAAGTTCCTTTGTCTTCAAGTCCAAGTTCAATTACGTTTCCGTGATTATGGCATTATATATGATCTGTTGTTGTATTTAATAGCGTATTAGAAGGAATAGACATTTGAAAATGTTCATTATAAAATAAAAATAGTCGGTATGAATTAAATTACGACAACAGATGGCAGCACCGAAAATATTTTAAATTAAAAAAACATATATTCAATATTTTATTGGGTATTAAATTTAGTTTTAATATAATCTAAGCATAGCATTTTATCTATAAGAAAAATTTTCGCAACTGTTTTAGCAGAATTTCGGCGAAGTATGAGTGCCGCGAAATTTAACAAAGCGCCGATCGGGCAGAAAATTTACTGACGCTCACCCTTAAGGATAAAATATTCGTCTATGTACGGCTATATGGCATCGACAACCGAACAATGCATACATTTTTGATAAAAACTAAAAGAAAAAGAGTAGTTACTGATGCTGATGAAAACGAAGAAACAAAATATCCCTCGATAGAAAAAGCAAATGCAAAGGTAAGTTTTCTGTCCTTGCATCTTTAGACTTCATTCATTCAGGAAAAAAAGTTTAGCCTGAGCAGGTCGAGTGAATCCATTGTAGAGTAGGAAATACAACGTGAAAATTGCATTAAAACTGGAGCAAAGTACGTTAAGATAGATAAAACGAATATTTTAAAAAGCCCTCGCTCACCGTCCTCTTTCTTGCACGGACATGAAAGTCTCAATGCAACAAAAATGTGTCGTAACCATGTCAAGTGAGTCCATTGAATACAAATTAAATCGCAATTACAACAATCAGCACAATTAGACCAATTGCACTATCTTCCGTAAACATAATAGTTTTTATATTTTCAATACTTTTCTGAACTGATATAATAACTGATCTAAATAACTGATAGCCGAATATAATACGTGAAATTTTTACTAAAGTTTCAATCCTCAATCCAGAACTGCTCAAGACCTCATTGATCAACTAAAGCTCATATAATAGAGACTTAGTCAAAGATAACAAAAGTCTTAAACATAGCTTACATACGTTTCTGAGTAATAAAATTATTTTTAATTGCTTAAATGATATAAATATTAGTTTTTTAAAAATAACAACAGTGTTTGTAGCAAAGAAATGTTAGATTTTCAAAAAAAAAATGGTGAAAAAGGATAAATTTTAACTTTAAGATTAACTTTGAAAATTGGCATAAAATTTTCAAAATTTTTGCAAGTGGGGCCCTTCGAAATATATATAGTTGTAGATTAACAAAGAATGGAGATCCTATCACAAAATTATATTAGATGGGTATCTGTTATCTTATCTATTAGAGTATCAATTAGATGGGTATCTATTTAGCTCCTTTTTTCATTGGCGTTTTTTCTAGACGTTATTTCATCGTTCCGGAAATGAAAAATTTGTAACAAAAAACAAATCAAACAAACAAAAATTTATGGTTTTTTTTATATTTTCAACATTTGAACAACAAAACTGAAACTTTTAGCTTCAGTTTAAAAAAATGAAGCTAATATTAAGGTGTGGAGTTAGCTTTTAAAATGAGTCTTATTGTCGGCGCTTTCTGGAGATTTTTAATATTGGTCTGCGTTTTAAAAATATGTGGGGAAAAAACAATCGACTTCTTGGAAATTCTGACTCCTCAGCTATCTTTGAAATACCCTTTCTTCTGTTTTTTTTTTAAATCGAGTACAATTTTAGTACGGGTACAATTTTAGTGTTTTCATTTAGTATATACAAATGGGATCAGAATGATTTATTCTTCAGATCTGCAAATTCAGTAATCAGTTGAATATATTCGTTGACTTTTCTTCTTGTCGCCACATCATTTTGCCTGAGGTCCAGATACACCCTCCGAGCTCTCAATGGATGCTTCTCAGTGCGATATTGCATCTTTGTATCATTGGCTCCTTCAGTTTCCAATGAAGCTTCGTTTAAGTCTTGGCCCTAGGAGATTTTTGCCCCAACCACACCTGCAATTTGTATGACGTAAATTTATTGGAGTCATGACCTTCCTGGCTAAGACTGTCATAAAACGGTGGCTAAAAGTCTGCGCTTTGTGTTGTCGTAAACATCAAAGTTGCCTCCTGGTTTTCCAGTCTCAACAATAGATCGTAAGTGCATGATGCATGTATTAAATTGAATGATCTCTTCTTGTTGTTGTTGAGACCCAGACCAGTCCGAGCTACCAGAAAGGTGTAAGGTAACTGTTGAATGATCTGTTGTGAAATATTAAAAAAAAAAATCTGCGATTTTTGATAGTAATACTGATAAACAAATATATTCTACACTTCAAGAATTTTTCAACTTTCGATTTCAAAATGGTTCCAATATTTCCACACATATTAGTCATATTGAAAACTTAGTTTTTAGACTAAATGCTCTAAAAAAATTGACAACAAGATGATAATTTCAAAAATACTATTTTTATTGCCTGAAAACTTTAATTATTTCTTGAGTGCTTGGGAATCGTCAGGTAAATCAGAAAAAACAATTGAAAATCTTAGAGAGAGGCTGTGAAATAAAGAAAATCGTCTGGCAGGGAGTATTGATAACCAGATTGTAAATCTTGTTTCTTTCAAAACTAAAGAAAAGACTTGCTTTTCATGTGGAAATAATAAACATTCGTCCTGGAAGAGCAACAAATCTAATGAGAACATTAAAAACTTTAGCTCCAAAACTAAAAATTTAAATTTTGATAAAAATCAACAAAGATGTGGTATTTATAAGAAAAATAATTATATTGAAGAAAAATATTTTTCTTTTTTTCGTTCTTTTTGTAATATCTATAAGAAACGAAATCATACGGAATGAAATTGTTTTCTTCGCAACAAAACGGAAAAACAAATTACCTTTCTTTCTGAGCTAAATAAAACAGTGATCAAAATTTTATTGTTGTTTCAGGTGCGTCGTGTCATATGATGAACACGGACAATCTTAGATATAATTGAAGTATTTACTGATACATCTATTACTAAGAAGAGTCAAGAAATGAAAGCTGCAAAAACTGCAACTTATGAAAGTGATGCATGTGATCTTAAAAATGTACTATATGTTCTAGATTTTATCAAAAACTTGTTATCGGTTAATGCAATTGCAGAAAATGACAGAGTTGTAAATTCTCTAAAAATAAGGTGGAAGTATTCAAAAATGAAGCCATAATAATTTAAGGCGATAAAAGTTAGACTGGTTTATATACAGTGAATTACATAAGAAGCATCACTAACCGAACACAACAATGCTGTGTTGTTGCCCAATAAAATGATATATTTAAGTGGAGAATACTTAAAAACTTTAAAAACTCTTGCAAATAGTATAATGCTGCTTGATAAAAATCTCAAGAACTTTAACAAAAATTGTGATGTTTGTTACAAATGAAAAAAAAACCTCGGAAAAATATTGAATTTGGCTGGACCACTTTACCTGATTCATTCTGACGTTGTTGGTCCTATTGGGGTATCAACTTGGGATAATTGTAAATATTTTATAACATTTTTAGAGAACTATACCCATTTTGCTTCAGTTTATCTACTGCAGTTTGAAAGTGATGTTTCGAATGTTCTGAAGCAGTATGCCCTTGAAGCTGAGAACAAATGGAACTTAAAAGCAGCCAAAATTCACTGTGATAATGGTGGGCAATATATTTAAAAAAATCTTGTAAATTGGTGTTAATCTAGAGCCGTGGTTCTCAACCGGTGGGTCGCGACCCCCAGGGGGTCGCGAATGGATCCTAGGGGGGTCGCAAGAAGTTTAAAAAAATACCAAAATTTTTTTATAAATTATGTATTATACAATAATTTTACAACTAGAATTGAAAAAAAAATCAGTATATGTTATTTTACTTAATAACTTGTTTAATATACGTTCCAACGTTTTTAATGTTAATACGTAATTTCAATATTAGCACGTTTTCGTTGCAACAAGCTAATGAGAAACTTGTGCCTGTTTTGATTTAACATTTTTTTTAATGTCTGGTTCTATTCCTGTCACACACATAATCAAGTCATTTTCCAGGTCTAAACGATTTCTTGGTTTAGTTTTTAAGTTTAACATGGTCGATTAGCCAAGTTCGCAAAGATAGGACGTGGCAAAGGGTATGATACTCCTTAAAACTTCAAATACCAAACCAGGGTATTCACGCCTTTTCGTTAACCAAAATTTATCAATTTCTTCACTTGCAAACTCCAGTTTTAAAATGCTATCTGATGACAGTTCCATCAACTTATCATGAAGTTGCGATGGAATTTCTGCTTTTTCATTAAAAGGGTTAAGTATCCACTGACAACCTACATTTTCTTCAAGTGGAATGTAGCTTATGATTTGGTTTCTAAGTTCAGTTATATGCGTTGATATCAAATCAGACAAGGAATCGTAGTCAATGTCCTCTTCTGTATCTATTACGGAACATTTAAATTCATAACATAAAGGGAAGTTTTCAAAATCAGAATTCTTGACTCTAGCAGCATAAACATTCAGTTTCTTTAAAAATCCATTGATTTCGTCTTGTGCTTTGAGTATAGTTATATTTCGATCATGTAGCTCTGCATTTAGCTCATTTAGGTGCATAAATATGTCTGCTAAGTATGCGAGTTGAAATAACCAAGTTGGGGAGCTAAAATATTCGGCTAGTTGTGGGTTAGCATCTTGTAAAAATAGCAGCAGTTCAGATCGCAGCTCAAATAACCTGTTCAAAACCTTCCCACGGGACAGCCATCGCACCTCCGTATGTAACAGCAGCGCTTTGTGTATTGTACCCATTTCATTACAAAGTTTTTCAAACAGTCGGCACTGTAAAGGTCTGCTTTTAATAAAATTCACTATTTTTACAGCTTCCGTTAGGACTTGTTGAAGTTCAGCAGGCATTTTCTTGGTGGCAAGGGCTTGTCGATGCAAAAAACAGTGCACCCACTTGGCATAATAGCTCTTAACCTTTGGACTAAGCCACTTTCAACACCTTTTAATGATTTAGCACCATCACTGCATATTGCTATGCACTTTCCCCAATCTATTTTAAATCTTTTCGTAGCTTCCATAAATGACTCAAATAAACATTCCCCCGTTGTGTGGTCAGGCACAGATTTACAAAACAAAATTTCTTCTTCTATATATCCATCTGCCTCAAACCGTATAAAACACAAAAATTGTGCACAATTTGACACGTCTGTAGACTCATCGATTTGAATGGAAAAACATTCGCTTCGTTTTATTTTTTCAGTAAGTTGTTCACGTACAATTCAGTAATTTCAGAAATACGTCTTGCCACAGTATCATTCGATAATGGTCATGGGTTTCGTCCAGAAAAAAGCACCAGGCGCGAAGCGCCTTTAATCTCCAATCTCCAGGTGTGGTTCTTATCTTCATACTGTGACATTATTTCATTTGCCCATAGTTGGAGGTTCGAGGTTTTTGATTTACTGTTTTTATTATTTGACTTAGCTCCTAGTGTGGCAGTTTGTTGCACATTTAGAGTTTGAGTAATTTTGGGGAGTTGATGCAGTTCTAAGGATTTCCTATCAATTTGGTAGTTTAAGGTTTAAGAACATTTTTTAGAAAACATTGATCGAGTTTTAATTTAATATCAACTATTTAAGTTGGGACTTACCTAATTCCGATTTTCAATATTAAGTACCGCGCGGGGTCTCTTACGTGATTTGGCTTTGCGATGATCATAGTCATGCAGATTGAATAGTAGTTCATTTGGAACAGATGGCAGATTTTTATAGAATTTAAGCGCTAGCTTTTTAATTTGGGCTCTAACAGTTTTTATTTTGAAGTCTTTCCTAATTACCGAGTTTCTTAAGTATCTAGGAGCTTTCCTTATAATCCTTAGGGTTTTGTTTTGTTTTGTCTCTAGTAAGTCTATAGTAGTTTTACAGGCATATCCCCAAACGGGTGCTGCATACAGCATTCCCGGGCGGATGACCGATTTATAAATTAGGAGTTTATTTTGATAACTTAGATTCCCGTTTCCTATCATTGGGTATAAGGCTCCTGTGGCCATATATGCTTTTTTGATTAAGTTCGTTACGTGTTGTTTCCAGGTTAGGTGGGAATCTATCGTTACACCTAGGTATTTAGTAGATTTTTCCGCTTTTAGGGCATGGTTGTTTATGTACAGAGGCGGCGGAGGTTTACGTTTTCTAGAGAAATAAATCCAATGACATTTATTGGGGTTTAATTTTATTCGCCATTTTTCCAGCCATGTTTGGAGTATGTCTAAGTGTTGTTGTAGCTGTCTGTGCATTACTGAGACGTAAGGATGTTTTGCAAGTATCGCACTGTCGTCTGCATAGAGTGCCAGCTCCGTGTCTAGGGTCCTGGGGATGTCATTTAGATATATGTTAAAGAGTGTCGGGCCCAGGATGGATCCTTGCGGTACACTACTTTTAATGAGCTTGGGTGTAGACAAGTTATCTTTTACTCTAACTTGGAAGTGTCTGTTATTTAGGTATGAGATTAAAAGTTTGACAAGTGCGTCAGGGACTTTTAGAGTGATCAATTTGTATGCTAATCCACAGTGCCACACTTTATCAAATGCTTTTTGTATGTCAAGAAAAATCGCAGCTGTGGGTGTCTTACTATTAAGTCCAGAAGATATGTACTCTACCACTCTCAGCAATTGATGAGTGGTGGAGTGTTTTGGCCGAAATCCAAACTGCTCCGGAATGATAATATCATTCTCACTAAGGTGCGTGTTCAGTCTATTAAGAATTATTTTCTCAGTAATTTTACTAAGTGTCGGTAGTAAGCTGATTGGTCTGTAGTTGGCTGGAATTGTGGCATCCTCACCAGGCTTATGGATCGCTATAATTATCGCTTCCTTCCATTCTTTGGGGAAATAATTTAGTTTTAGTATTTTGTTTATTAGGATGGTCAAGTAAAATATTATATTTAAGGGTAGGTTTTTGACCGCAATATTCCTGATTTTGTCGTGCCCTGGGCTTTTACGGTTTTTAAGGTTTTTGATGATATCAATTATCTCTTGCGGGGTGGCTGGGTTAATCTCAGCCGTGACCGGGGAGTTCCTGAAGTTGTTTAGAGTTTGTCTAACCATTTTTAGGGTGTCCTGACACATTAGATCGTGGTTTGGTTCAAATTGCTTTTCGTAATGCCTAGCAAGCGCCTCTGCTTTTTCTTCGTCTGAGTACGCGATTTTAACGCCATCTATTAGTGGCGGGAGTTTAATTTGAGGTTTTCTGAGTCTTTTAGCGAATTGCCAGAGCGATACGTCTTCTGGGCTAAGGGATTCAATTAACTCTTTATACTGTTGCTGCTTTTCTGCCACAATTTTATCCCTGACTTTCCACATGAGTCTGTTAAGCTCCCTTTTGAGGGTTGGGTCTCTATTAGCCTGCCATGTCTTACGCATTCTGTTCCTTTGCCTAACTAATTGTTTGACATGGTGGGAAAGTGTTGTTGTTGTTGAAACCCAGACCGTCCGACCTACCAGAAAGGTGTAAGGTAACTGTTTGGACGGTCGGGAAGTGCCACCCAATTTAGACCGGAACCCAATGGGGGAAGCATCCACAGGGACCGTACCCTCCTTCCCCTACCACCAACCTCTCGGAAGGACTTTCGGACCCACATGTTTAACGTGATCGTACTCCGCATGAACACGGCGGCAGTTTTGGCAGTGGCTGGAATCGAACCCGGGCCTACCGAGTGCAACTCCAGCGCGCTAACCAATGGGCTACCGCGCCCTGGTGGGAAAGTGTGGGCATTTTTGGTGACTCACGATGTGTTGTGGCAGAGGCAATAGCTCTCTTGATTTCTGTTGTGAGTGTGTGTGTGGTAGAGTCAATATCCGCCGTGCTCATAATGTTGGGTACTGCCAAGTGCGGCTCAAAAAGTGCTCTTTTGAAAACGTTCCAGTTCACCCTCTCTTGTCCCAGAGAGGCTGGTAGGGGAGTGTTCAGATCGAATGTCACCAATACCGGTAAATGATCCGAGTCGAATTCATCTAGGGTATCGATAGTGTGAGCGTATTCTATGTTTCTCGTTAGGACAAAGTCTATGAATGAGCCGTTGGCACCTGAGAAGCAGGTTGGTCTCGACGGTGCAATGATGTTGGTGTTTGTTGTGTTCAGTAATCTGTGTATCTGTGTACCGCGTATGTTGGCTCTCCTGCTGCCCCACGCTCGGTGGTGTGCATTGAAGTCGCCCGCGAGTATTGTGTTTGGATATCGCGAGAAAAGCAGTTCCAGCTGCGCAGCTACATTTATACCACTCATGTTTTTGACATATATTGAAGTTAGGATAAATGGGTTTACATTATTTATTTTAATTTTTATGCTAGTATTTTCTACTCCTTGAAGATTTATGTTGTTTATTTCCTCGTGGGGAATATTTCTTTTGATATATATTGCTGTTCCTCCATGGGGGTTTCTAGCAGTTGTATTTGAGCTTAGATTGTGATAGCCAATATAGTTTGCTATATTTAGTTTTTTATTTTCTCTAACTTTAGTTTCCTGAATTAGCAGGGCATCTACCTCATTTTCATTTACGTAGCTCCTAAGTTCATTTATTCTTGGAGATATGCCGTTCGCATTCCAAAATATTATTTTAAAGCTTCTTTTTGGGACCTAGCCATGGCGGGTTTGATTCTCACTGTTATTTTTAAAATCCGCGATTAATTTAAAAGCCTCAAAGACCATTTGCATGGGATCACTCTTTTTTTGTATTAGCTCTGCGAACTGCATCAACAGGTGTTTTATTGCATCTAGGTCGAACATGGTGATAAACCCTCTGATGAGGTTGAGGATTTCATCCATCTTTTCATCATTGGTTTTACCAGCAGGTTCAGTCTCAGCTTCCATATCCTCAGCCTCAACCGCGGTTTGGTCATTTTTGTGAGTATCCTTTTGGACCTCAGTAGTTTTTTGCCTTTTTTCAACCGTTTTTTCTAACAGCTGGGTTTGCGCGAGCTCTTCCTCTCTGACTCGTTTAGTTTTGGCTTCACGTGTTTTGATTTCTTCTTTTGATTTAGCATATTGATTTACAATTTTAGCTTCTAGTTCCGCCTGTCTGGCTTTTTCGGCTTCCTTTCTCTTTATAATGGCTGTAGTAGCCAGTTTTACTTCTTCCGGAGTCAATTCTCTGGAAGACGAAGGTTTGGGGGCCTGCTCTTGCACCGATCTGGTGGGTGCTGAAGATTGGTATCTATTTTGCTGAGGCACAGTGTGCGAGGAGCCCTGAGGGGGTGCCTGGGAGTTTAATCCGAGGGCCTTTTGCCTCCAAGGGGGTATCTGATTTTGGGGAGGGGGGGGGCATACCCCGGTGCCTTTCCTCTGTTCCAGGGGTTCTTCGGGCATTGCCTGAAGTTCGCTGGGTGGTCTCCATTGCAATTTGCACACGTAGCCTTCTCAGACCTAGGTCTCTGGCAGTCCCGTGTGAAGTGTTCTTCAGCACACTTAAGGCACTTAGGTGGCATACTGCAGTTCTCCGAGGAGTGATTGAACTGTTGGCACCGGTAGCAGATTTTGAAGCGATAATGGTATTGCAGTCAATTTCTCAGCTTCCTCCGAACTGATCATACACGACACCATATCTGTTGCACATGGAAGAATAAGATCTTCAGCAATGGTATGAGGCTTCCTTTTTTTCGCAATTTTTAAGGCCACTAGATAAGATGCATGAAGTGCCATTTCACTTACATTACCTATTTTTGTAATGCTCATCTGTTGATTTTGTAAAACAGAAAGTTTCCGGCGAAAAAATTCAATCGGCTTACCTTTCACTGATGAATGTTTTGTTTCAAGATGGAGTATCAATTTTGAAGGCTTCATGCTTTCTGCAGACAAAACATCTGAGCATAATATACACTGCGGGCCATTTCCGAGCACTGTAAATCCAAAATTTAAGTACGAATCATCGTACTTTCTAACTTTTTCAGTTTTCTCACTGGCTTCGAGTGAACATGAGGGTTGATTTCTTTTTAAATACCTATCCATAACTGTTGCAATTTACTAAGAACGACGCCAACTAAGGTAGTAATAAACCTCGTGCCGACAGCGTGGTCTTCAGCACTCAGAAACTGAGTGATGTAATGGCCTTTATACCAGTGAGGTGGGCGTCCCGCGGTTTATATGGACTTCAGATACAATTTAGTGGTGCCATCTATCGTGAAACACTCACATGAATTGATAATGTTATTGCAAATTATATTAATGTTAATTTATTGGGGTTGGGAAGTAATGCCTTCAAATATTGAAACCAAATATAGATAATAAAGAGTAAAGAGAGTGTGTGTGTGTGGGTGGGGGGGGGGGGGGCGAAGTTATTTTACGGCGATAGGGGATCGTCACCTACAAAAGGTTGAGAACCACTGATATAGAGGCACTGTTTTAGATTATACTATCCCTCATACACCACAATTTAATGGCAAAGCACAACGACTAAATCGAACATTGACGGATAAAATTCGAGCTCTTCTATTTGATTTAAATGCAGAAAAAGAAATGTGGGACGAAGCACTATATGTGGCTGTTTATCTACACAATATAAATCCTACCGTTGCTAATGACACTTTGCCTGCTGAGAAATTGTTTGGAGAAAAGCAAAATTTATTAAATCATCAAATATTTGGATCAACTGCATATGTAAAAATCAAAGGTCTTCTAAAAAAACTTGAAAGTCGATATGAAAAATACATATTTGTTAGCTATGCACCTAATGGTTTTAGGATTTGGGATCCAGAAAAATGAAAAATAAAAATTTCAAGATATGTGTATTTCATAGACCCAAAAGAAAATCAATGTAAACACAGTTTTTCAGACTCCAAATTTTTGGATTTAATTGATAATGAAATAGATGTTGGTGAAGATGAAAAGTATGAAGATGCGGCTGAAATTAATGAAATCTCTGAAGATAAAGAAATGAAAAATTTAGATGTGGAAAAGGAGCAAGTTATAGAAAAAATATTAAAAGATAAATATACAGAAGAAGTGTTAAAAGAAAATACCGAAAAAGATTTGGGAAAAGGTAAAAGGAAGAAAAAGCTCCCAGAAAAATTAAATGAACATATTTTGCTAACTTTTGAAGAAGCAATGAATAGTCCTGAAAAGTTAAAATGGCAACAAGCTGTAAAAGAAGAAAAAATTTCATTGGAGGAAAACAAAACCTGGACTTTAGATGAAAAAGAATTAAAAGGGAAAAAAAGACTAACCAGCAATTGGACATTTAAAATCAAAGACGATGGGAAAATATAAGGCTATACTCGCAGTCAGAGGATTTGAACAAACACAAGGAATAGATTTTGAACAGACATATAGCCCAGTTGTAGGTAGTGATTCTTTAAGAGCTATTTTTGCTACATCCACTAAAAAGAATTATTACATGAAGAAATTTGATGTTAAAACTGCCTTTCTCTACGGAATACTTCAAAAAGAAATATATATGTACTTACCTGAAGGTTATGAAAGAGAAAATAAAATATGCAAATTGGAAAAGGCCCTATATGGTCTTAAACAGTCACCAAATACATGGAATGGGACCTTAACTGATTTTTTAAGACAAGAAGGATAAGAACCGTGAATTTTTGTTAACAAGGATAATACATTAATGCCGGCAATTTATGCCGATGATGGAATCATAACAGGAGACACAATATATGATTTACTTGCGAAATTTAAGAAATGATTTGAAATGACATCATTAGATGAACCATCTTCATTTTTAGGAAATTATTTAAAAAAGGACTCAGATTCTTTAAAGCTTTCTTAAACTGGACATGCAAATCAGGTACTGGTAAATTTCAAATGTCTGAAGCAAAACCATCACATACTCCTATTCTTTCAAATAAGAAAGGAAATAGTACAAAGAAAATTACTTATCCTCATTGTGAAGTGATTGGAAGTCTACTTTATTTATCAACAAAAACCAGGCGAAATCAAAGTGACTCTGTGGGTTTCTGTAGTATGCAGAAATCCATCTGAAGAAGATTTGGAAAATTTAAAAATAATTCTGAGGAACCACTGCCTGTAGTAGACATGCAAAAATTCATCTGAAGAAGATTTGGAAAATTTAAAAAGAATTAAAAGAAACCGCTGAGTTAGGAATATACTACAACCAAAACAGTGATGCAAATTTGGAATGTGATGGCGATTATGAGGAATATTTGGAAACACTAAAAAGTACTACAGGACATGTTATTTATTATTGTGGAGGACCTATCTCTTGAGCATTAAGAAAACAACCTGTAGTTGCCACTTCAAGCACCTAAGCAGAATATTTATCTGCAGCTGCATGTTGTAAAGAGTTGGTATATCTGAAGGCACTGATAGAAGAATAGACTGGGGAGAAAATAACAGCAACAATGAATATCAACAATCAAAGTCCAATATAATTAATTAGAAATCCACATGCAACATTTCCACATGCGCATCAGAGACGATTCTCCGTCAATGTGTGGGCAGAAATCATCAGCGACCGCCTAATAGGGCCGTATCTTATGCCGGAACGACTTAATGGGAGAATGTACCGTATTTTCCTACTGGATGTCTCGCCGGAATTTCTGGAGGATGTTCCAACAGGCATCCGGCGACGTATATGATTCCAACACGATGAATCACCAGCTCATTTTGGGCGAGAGGTAAGGAACAATTTTTTGACGTCACTTTCCTGACCGCTGGATTGGACGAGGTGGTCCCATAGCTTGGCTTTTATGTCCGCCCGATTTGTCGTGTCTTGACTTCATTTTGTAGGAATATCTCAAAAGTCTCGTCTATGATACTCCCCTTGAATCTGAAGAGGAACTCGTCGCCAGAATTTCGGCTGCTGCTGTCGAAGTGCGCAACATGCCTGGTCTGTTTGAGGAAGTTCGCCAATCCCTCCATCGCCAACCCCTCCCATTCGCCAAACCCTTCATTGTCGAGTAATAATTATCATTCCTGGGCTATTCGTGCCAGAGCAGTCTTGGTTCAGAAGGGATGTTGGGAAGTCATTGATCCTGGTTTTGGATCTGTAATGACGACTGACGAAAAGAAAATTAATAATCGAGTATTAACTTTCCTGTTTCTTGTTGTTGATATTACGTGTTTAGATGATATTGAGATGTGCACTTCTGCGAGAGAAGCATGGAATGCACTAGAAAAAATTCATTCCAAATGCGGTTTGTTGTATATTCTACAATTAATTCGGGATTTCTTCAACATAAAAAAGAAAGAAATGAAGAGATGAAAAATTATCTTGGACGTTTAAAAGATATTCATCGAAAATTAGCCAGCAGTGGTTACGCTTTTAATGATAAAGAAGTTGCATTGGTGATGTTATTGGGTATTCCAGAGATGTATGAAACCTTATATCTCAATCTTGAACAAGATGAAGAAAGTCTAAAGGCTGAAATGGTGAAGGCCAGACTTTTGATAGAAGAGAAAATAATAAATCACAGAGATGAAGAAAAAGAAACTGCTGAAGAAACAGATAGCAAGGCTATGTTTATACAAAAAAGGAGTGGAGCTAAACATAAGTATTCAAGTTAAAAATGAAGAACTACTCAGGGACATAATGTTTTATCCCAAAGAGACTCTAACAGAGAAGGAAGATGTGCAAAATGTTTCTGCTGCAATAAATTTGGACACATTGATGCAAGAAAATGCCCCGAAGGCTACAACTTCACAGTAAACAGCCATGACGTAAATGAACAAAATGGAAAATATAAAGTAAAGAAAGTCGTATATACAGCATTATCTGCAAGGAATGAAGCAGTAAATATTCTATTAGTTTGGTATCTGGATAGTGGTGCCACAGACCACATGACGTCATACCGAAAAATTTTTCAAGTTTCAGAAAAATGGATTCGAGCGTTAAAGTTGCCAACAAAGATGAAATTTCGAGTTGAAGGTGTGGGGCATGTTGTTGACATTGAGTTGTGTGAAGCGAATGGTAGATTAAACATGCGAATGGTAGATAAAGCATTATCCATGCGCACATGGATAATGTTTTATATGTACCTGGATTAGACGGAAACCTTTTATCAGTTGGTAGAACTGAAGAGCTTGGACTTAAATACAATTTGTAAATAATGAAGCCAGAGTTATCAAGAAAAATGGACAGATTTTGCTGACGGCAAAACTCAGTGGCAGACTTTATGCAGTTGACGAACACCGTAAAGTCGCAAATTTTGTAAAACTCATAAATCCTTGTTGCACTGCCGACTTGGACACCTCCATTATAATACCATAAAACAATTAAGGGGACTACTTTGTACACCGACTGAAGCTACATTGTACATCGACTGAAGTTCCCCAAGAAACGTGTTCTATCTGTATGATGGAAAAAATGAAGAAACGAAGTTTTACAGAAAGTAATGCTACCAGAGCAAAAGAAGTATTGGAATTAATCCACTCTGACGTAGTTGGAAAAATAGAACCAACATCAGTGGGTGGATCAAAGTACTTCGTTATTTTTATTGATGACTACTCTCAATATACAGTTGAGTATCCAATGACGGCAAAAAGCGATGTCCTTAGTAAATTTGATGAATATAGACGGATGACTGAAAATCTCCATAAGTGAAAGATAGGAACGCTGAGAAGCGACAACGGCTGTGAGTATGATAGCAAAGAATTTAATGACTATCTACTTAAGCATAGAATACGAAGACAACTAACAGTTCCCAATACCCCACAGCCAAACGGCGTCGCCGAAAGGATGAATCAAACATTGTTAGATATGACTAGGTGTCCGCTAATCAAATCAGGACTTAAATGGGTTGACTATGGGTTGATGCAGTATGTACAGCAAGCTACATTAGGAACAAGTGCCCCTCCAAATCTATTGACAGAAATTCGCCTGAAACTCTATGGTTTGGAAAAGAAGCTTCATTTGATCATGTAAGAGTGTACGGTTGCAGGGCATGGAGTGTGGTGAATCACAGATACAGACACAGTAAATTGGACCCCAAATCTATAGAGTGTATATCTGTGGGATATCCAGATGAAATTAAAGGTTATGAGTTGTGGGACAGGAAGCGTATCACTTTCTTTGTCAGTCGGAAAGTAATTTTGAAGCAAATGTATTTCCTTGCAAGAAAGAACCGATATCTATTCAAGACGTAGAAAGCCACAATATCGAAGATACAGCTATAATCCACATTGAGAACGAAGAAAGTAATGATGCATAGAGTTGGAGTCATGAAGCTGATGGTGAGGGGGAGATTGATATAACTACACTGACGAGCATAATAACGAAGGAAAATGAAATGTTTAATGTAAACTTGGAGCCAATAAGTATGCAAGATGTAACATCAACTCTTGCAAACACCCCTATTATGTTTTCCATCCTCTAACAATACAATGACATTAGGTGGTCCATTAACATCAAGACGTTCAGAACGGTTGACGACAAAGAAACCAAAACAAGTGACATGCCACATATGCAATTCTCTCAAACGGTAAGATTCTATAAAAGACCCACTAACGATAGAAAAAGCTCTATCGTTCCCAGAAGCAAATGAATGGGAAATGGCCATTCAAGAAAAGTTAAAAACTTAAGACTAAATGATGCATGGGAAATAGTACCATGACCTGAAGGAAGAAGAATAGTGTAAAGCAAATGAGTATTCAAAAGAAGTTTGGCAAAAATGGCAAATTAGAAAGGTACAAAGCCAGGTTTGTTGCCCTTGGTTTCACACAAGTAGAAGGAATTGATTTCAATGCGATCTTTACACCAGTTGTGAAGATAAAATATGTTAGGACTTTGCTTGCACTCGCAGTGGAGCGTGGCTGGAGAGTTCATCAGCTGGACATCACAGCAGCTTACCTAAATGGAGTATTAAAAGAGACCATATACATGGAACTACCTACAATGTGCACAGATGCGGGTGATAAAGGATATGTCTGCATGTTAAAGAATAATATGTATTTTCTACATCAATCAGGAAGAGAGTGGAATGTTCGCTTGGACGAATTCTTGAAATCAATCGGACTAATAAGATCAAAAGCAGATTCATGTGTTTATTTCACCAAACAACATGACTTAATTATTGGAGTTTACATTAACGATCTTATCATTCTTTCAAATGATGATGTAACCACCCAATCATTCAAATCTAACATAAAAGTAAAAGACTTAGGAAAAGCTAACCACATATTATCTATGAAAGCTGAATATCATGACGATGGGATGCTAACCCTAGATCAATCAGCATACGCAACTGAACTGTTGACGACTTTCGCTATAACTGATTGTAAGGGAGCATTTACACCTTTGGACCCTGGAAAGAAATTCAGCAGATCATCAGATGACGAAGTAATGAACCCTAAAGACGCACACAGATATCGTCAAGCTATTGGAGAACTTTTGTATTTAGATGGTGGCACGAGGCCAGACTTAAGCTTTGTTACGACGTACATGAGCCAGTTCAACAATAGGCCAAGTAAAGAACATTGGGCCGATGTCAAGCATATATTACGATATGTGAAGCAGACAAAAGACTAGTCTTATATTCAGAAAAACAGGAGGAAATGTGACCGTGTTTTGTGATGCTGACTGGACCATAGACAGAAGTGATAGACGATCCTTTAGTGGTTATGCGGTTCAGTCAGCGGGTACAACAATTTCCTGAAATAACAAGAAGCAACGGTCAACTGCACTCTCAACAGTGGAAGCAGAATACTGCGAAGGAAGTTCTTTGGTTGCGAAATTCCCTATATCAAATTAGAGCTGGTGAGTTCATGTCATTGCCATAAACTATATATGTGGACAATCAAGGTGCTATCTCCTTAGCGAAAAAGCAGGTGACATCAGAGAGAAACAAGCACATAGATCTTCGACATTTTTTTCTTCGAGAGAAAGTTGAAGAAAATGAGCTGATTTTTGAATAAACGCCTAAAAAAAAACAATTTCGCAGATATGTTGACGAAGACACAAGGAAGTAAAAAGATGAACACTCACCTAAATAAAATGGGACCTTTCAGAATAAACGGAACTGTATAAAATGGGCTTATTCAAGGGGGAGTGTAAGAAACATGCTATTAGTTGTGCCTAAGTCCATATTGTAACATTAGTTATGATTGTAATGGCAACACCCTTTCTTGTGTTGTCAGAATGGTAAAGGTCCGATGTTGTTTATGTTCGATGTTATGTAGCCGCGCGTTTGTTTTGTATGTTTATGTGCGATGTTATGTGATGTATTGTATTTTCGTTTTAATAGAAAGTTCTGTCTGATATAGTCGTATTGTTTATTATTTACCATAAAACCACTAGCTTTGCTGAAACCGAACCGACTGTCAGTTAATCAGATAATTGTATAAGAACTAATCCATATGCAGAAATGTCTGTCTTTCAAGGGAATTCATAATCGTCGTTACTGCAAGCGATTTAAAATTTCGAACATTATCATCCAAATATCTTAGCGAGTTTTAAGTTAGAAAGGTGAAGTTTATTTTATTGTACTAATGAGTTTAAGTTGCGACTTTTGTTAATTGAACCTTTTTTAATAGGGGGAAGGGAGTATAATAATTTAAATCTGTCTATTTTCTGCTATACGATCCCCTTGCAGTAAAATGCCATAGCATAAAGCTACTGTCTTTCTAATTGAAATTGATTTTCTTTGATTTTTAAATTAGAAGTATGAGTCTGCAAGCAACCACCGATGACACAAATTCCTGCATGTAATTTATGAAACACCCAGTAGAGCTTAGTAGGGAGATTTAGTTTTCCATTCCTTTTCATGGACCCCCTACATTGCAGTTCTGGATATTACACCATTGTTAAGTTGTTTCTACTATCTAGGAATACTTGAAACCACTTATGAAATATTGGTTAATACTAAATATAGGCTAGGTCCTATTAGTGTCTCTATGTGTATTTCATTACATATTTGTCTTGTTTTTCATACAAAGTGGTTAACAGGAAATTTTAATTATTGGAAAAAATTTCATTTATCTGAATGTTAAATTCTTTATGTAACATACAATGCCAGCAATGTATGCTAGCCTTGAGAACCTGCTTTTTTGTCCATGACATATTTTGCTTTAATTCATGTTTCAACTGTAAGTCATCGATGCAGATAGGATAAAAATCTGATGTGGACAGTGTTGCAGTAAATTACCATTTTTTGACATATTTAGGCCATTTTATTCAAAATTATACTTAAATTAATAACCCGTACTTTTTTATTTTGCTTTTTCACTTTTCGACACACAATGCAGCGAACGCTCAATTTCTATTCATTCAATGCAAATACTTTTCAAACGACTTGAGAAGAGCCAACGGTCACTCACAGCTGTGTTTTTCCAGAAACATTCCAGCAATTATACCAGATGGTTTCCCATCGCGTCACTTAAAACTCGCCTATTCCACAGGGAAAAGATATAGAGTTTCTCGAAAGTAAAAGAGAGGAGCATACTTTCCCTTACAATCCACGGCACCTGCAATGGCAAATAAAGCCCATTCAAATGTGAAGTAACAGAAGTTATTGCAAAACAACCTGCCCACTCCCTGACACTCAATGCGATGATCATCGTGGCAAAGAATGGTTACCCGCATTAACCACCTAAAGAACATTTTAGTGCACTGAATTTTTTTCTTTTACTCACATTGCCTCCAGCGAATATCTACCCCCCAGAGAAAGTGTCCTTGATCATAAGGTCATATGACTTGCAGCTGTTTGCTGGCGGATGTTTATAAGGGTCAAATGACCAAATTACTCAAAAAAGAAGGGGAAAGTATGTAAAAGGCGAGGCGATTTTTTTGGCAGAAGCAAGAATGTTCTGGTGTGCCACAAACCTAGGATTGCGGCCACACATATTTTTTGTCGAGGATTTTGAACTCAGTAGTTGATCAGGAGTCGGCGAGAGCAGTAGCCACCTTTTTGTTTCTGCTCCATCACTAGATATTTCCCGGCGAGGCAGCCTATTCCGAGGTGTTTTTCTATTGCAGCCTGAGATGCTGATAGTAGGTGATAAGAAAACTAACTCCAACTATTAAAAGTGACCGGGCCGCCACTGCATACCTTCGAATGCATGGATCAATGCGTACTGACGTACATCTGGATGGACCTGTACCACTGCGACGATTCACATGCCCTTCTTTAATCCATCTTCTCCAAATCCTTTGCACAATGGACGCATCTACGCGTGTTTTAGCGGATCAGCATGTTCAGGTACGACCACCCAACCATACGTAAGCCTAAAATGGATCCCCTCGCACGATCGTCAAATGCTGACTGAAGAGATGCCTGGACTACGGCCAGACATCTCTTCAACAACATGTGCCTTCTGAAACGAAAAGCAGCTCGGAAAACGGGTTTCCGTAGACGACAGACAGTAACAACTGTTGGCTCACCTGCCGTTTCCACCTCTTTTATCCCACGCTCTAATCACGTGAACTACTTGTATTTCAGATCATTTGCATACATCGGCTAGCAGCGTTTGTCTCGCAATTCGCATAATTATATGGCTAAACCTTCATGCTGTTGCATTTCTATGTCAGGTAGAATATATGGATTTTTGCAACGTGCATGATGGTCAAAATGATTTATGCAAAGAAGTATAATTCGGCGTATAACACTTAACTCAAATTTGAGTAATGGGACAATCCATTTACGCCAACTTCATTTTCTTTGTTTTGAAAATTTGTCAACTAGGAAACCATATGAAAATTTTTATTATGAATTCGACGTATATCTGCTTAATGAATTTGAAGAACTGTGCAATGAGAATTGAGCCTGTTTTACCAATGAATGACTCACCTACAGAAGAGATAAGACCCAAGATCCAGTTGGAGAGCCTGTCCACTGCAAATGAATAACCATCGAGGTATACTTACATACATTGTGACTATTGAATCTTGACGTGGAATAACGAGCGTCGAATAAAGATAATTACTGATAAGGGTTGTGGCAGTTAACTCTCGCCATTTATGCCACCTGCACCAAAACGAACTAGAAGCGGCGTTTCTCTGTCTCGTATCGGCGTATCTGATAACTGAGTAAACTGCATACCGTTTCCTATTTTGGACGCCTGGCTTCCGAAAACTCCCGATGGGGATTTGATTTACACATATCTTTAACGCCGGTGACAGCATGTTAGCATTTGAAAGCCATAATTTTCGTCACCGGTATGTGTGGAAAACAATACGATGGTGCACATCGAAAACACGTGCCGTACATGGGGGACACCCCCATAAATGAGCCCCAGACCGACGACGACCAATAAGTTGGTCGGTCACTCCTTCTAGGGCGTATACAAAATTCACTTGAGTGAAAAACTTTCATCATTTCGAACAAGATTCGCTCCTGAAATCTCGACTTGAACGGTCGAACCTCCGTTCGACTGTCTCCAACTTAACGTTCCCAAAATCAGGACTTATCCGCCTGCCGTAGAATCTCTCTACAAAATATTATGATGATGTATATAGAGCTGTAAAATTTACTGTAAATAAATGTTATTTTATGCAACGTCAAAGTTTTGCCTACAGAACAACAACAACAAATGTTGGGGGATTGTACCGGGCATTAATACCTCATGTCAGGTTTAGCACACACAATCAAGAAGAGTGCAAAACCCCCTGCAGGGTCAACAGAACATTCACAATGAAGCCAGGTGCTATAAAAACCGACAGATATTCCAGGCCTAAATGTGAATACCTTTTTTTTTACATTATTATGAATTCCCTTACATAATATATATATATATATATATATATATATATATATATATATATATATATATATATATATAATATTAAAACACCGTGAAATACTACATTACAAAATCATCTGAAATCACACTTAAAAGGCGCAAAGCTGCACTAAAAAGAGGATTAAAATATTGTCAAAAAGAAAAGAGGTATGGATGGAAACAATATACCAAAAGATGGCCGGGGGGAGTTGTGACCCCCTCACCCCGGTTAAGCATGCTTTACGTCGCGACAACACTCCCGGAGAGCCGGTACATTGCAAAAAGGAATACGAATGTATCAAATTGTAAGATGTAAATATACATCATACAGAAACAAATATAAGATATAATTGTCGAGATCCAGCCCTATCGAAATTCATCTACAGTAAATGTTTGAAATATGTTAAAAAGTGTGTGAATAATGTTTGAAACATGTTCACAAGTATAAATTAACAAAATTACAAAGCTTCCACTTAAAGAAGAATTTAAATATTGACACATAATAGAACAATAATAACAAAGTCTATTTCTAAAACCATATACCTGAATGACAAACAATAGCATATTACATGCAGATGTACATCCCATATTGTGTCATACAAGACCATGCAAATTTGCTATAACGTATTATACATTATACCCTATTCAAGAGGTCCCATATCAGTTATCACACGCTTTACCTGTGACAATCCAGTATGTATATTGCCAACAGTTTTATTTAAATATAAACGGTAACTTTCGGTTACAGTTATTTTATAAAATTTGTAGATAAAATAAATTTAAAACATTAAAAAACACAAATATAAATTTAAAACATTGGTGGAAATGGTTTTGTTCGAAACTGTACTGTTTGATGGTACATCTTATTTTAAACAATTACATGGAATACCCATGGGGGGTGGTTGTTCATCAATACTTGCTGATATATATCTGAATAAATATGAAGATGGAACACATATATTAAACGAAATTCTGTTCATTCGCTACGTTGATGACATTTTGGTAGCATATCCATGTGAAGAATATCAGATGGATTTTACTTTCTATCCACAACATTTAAAACTAACTGAAACTCCATATAATGTCAACAAAAGTCTTAATTTTCTGGATATAACGATATATAAGCAACCAGGAGGTTCTACTGGTTTCTGTTTGTACGATAAACGCAACGACTTCCACTTCAAAATCAATTATATCATAAACTGGAACTCGTGTATGCACAAAAATGTTTTTAGAAATATTATACTGGGACAATTAATACGTAGTCAAAGAATAAACAGTAAAATGGAAGATCGATATTTATGCGATTATCGTTTCCTACAAAACACCATCTCACAGGGTTTTCCCAAGAATTTTTTAAGTGACATTATCTACAAATTTTATAAAATAACTGTAACCGAAAGTTACCGTTTATATTTAAATAAAACTGTTGGCAATATACATACTGGATTGTCACAGGTAAAGCGTGTGATAACTGATATGGGACCTCTTCAATAGGGTATAATGTATAATACGTTATAGCAAATTTGCATGGTCTTGTATGACACAATATGGGATGTACATCTGCATGTAATATGCTATTGTTTGTCATTCAGGTATATGGTTTTAGAAATACACTTTGTTATTATTGTTCTATTATGTGTCAATATTTAAATTCTTCTTTAAGTGGAAGCTTTGTAATTTTGTTAATTTATACTTGTGAACATGTTTCAAACATTATTCACACACTTTTTAACATATTTCAAACATTTACTGTAGATGAATTTCGATAGGGCTGGATCTCGACAATTATATCTTATATTTGTTTCTGTATGATGTATATTTACATCTTACAATTTGATACATTCGTATTCCTTTTTGCAATGTACCGGCTCTCCGGGAGTGTTGTCGCGACGTAAAGCATGCTTAACCGGGGTGAGGGGGTCACAACTCCCCCCGGCCATCTTTTGGTATATTGTTTCCATCCATACCTCTTTTCTTTTTGACAATATATATATATATATATATATATATATATATATGATTAAACAAAAAAGATCAATCATGCTTAAAGCATTGATTATGAAACACTTTCCAACTTCAATACAATTTTACTTAAACATGTCTAAAATACAATGCATTCCTCGGTAATATTTTAAAACTTATCACAATACTACATTAATTTATTATATTTGAAAACTTAAACCTTCATTGAAAAAAATGAACTTCATTCAAATGACTGCATTGAAATATAAATTGCCTGGTTTAAACATCTCTAAAATGTGATACATTCCTAGGTAATAATTTTAGAATTATCACAATACTACGATAATTTATTATATTTGAAAACTTCATCGAAAACAACTGAAATTCATTCAAATGACGTCATAGAAAAAATAACACGCCTGGCTCTCTCTATAAAAGCAGTATTTCATTCATAAATAATTTCCCATTCATGTCATTCATCACAATACTATAATAATTATTTTATTTAAAAATTAAGACCATGGAGCTACAAGTAATTAAACTCTATGCTTAAAACTTCATCGAAAAAAATCATTTGCTCTTTGTAAAATCAATGAATATTTCATTCATATCAGCTATGCAGACAACATGAACTAAATGGTTTTGTGTTAAAGAAATACAGCAATTCTAATACAACTCATTCTACATATTTTGCTGTTTACATTTTACATAGGTGAAAAATAGGCTTCGTTGTAGAAATAATCAAATTTGGATGAGCATTTAAACTCAAATATATTGTCATTGCGTTGTTTCAGTATGTAGATGCACAGAATTTAGCCAAAAATAAAGTGGTTTTAAGACGGATACAACACTCAATATGAATTAAAATCAACTTTAAAAATCACGATTTTGAGACAAGATGAATGCCATATATCATTTTGAAGTGGGCCATGTGATCTTTTCATATCTTGGTCACGTGATCGCTTCATATAAGAGGTGTTATTATTATTTTAATTCTTATTTAAAAAACTACTGAATATATTTCGCTGAATTTTTTTTTATATATTTTATGGAACAATTTGAATATTACCTAAAATTTTCGAAGCAATTTGTGGATTTTAAATCCGCTTAAAAAATGTTTGAAAAATCGGTCCCATAGGGCTCAATGTATATCATTTTTTCAACCCGGGTTCAATCCGAAACTAATTGGGTGATATTATTCATTTATATTCCCATAGGTCCTACAGACCGTCTGAACAACATACTAAAATTTCATTTTGATTAAGTCATTTTTACGGCAGTTATCGTACTGACGGACAGACAGACAGACAGACAGAATGAACAAAGTCATAAACACTTTTCAACTTTGTTGTAAAGTGTTAACAAAGTCATAAACACTTTTCAACTTTGTTGTAAAGTGTTAACAAAGTCATAAACACTTTTCAACTTTGTTGTAAAGTGTTAAAAAAAGTAGCTGCCGCTGTTTGACAAATTCTTCGTTTTTCTCGATTCTTTGCCTCGTACCGCAAAAACTATTGCATATAAGAATATGAAATTTGGTACACTTATAGAAAAAGCTTTGGGGAATACGTCGAAATAAACCGTTTTTTATATATATATTGTAGTTTAAGAAATATTTAATGTCAAAATCAAAAACAAAATATTTGAGTTGCGAGTTCGCGTCCTGGATAGACTAACAATAGCAAGACCACGAATTTTTGCAGGCAGGTACCTACATGGGTGAATTTTTGCAGGACTGAGCCCCTCTTTCTAATTTCGATGTAGTTTTTGAGATATTTTACATTTTGTGCACTTCTGAAGTGAACATTTTTCTTCGTATCGGCACGTCTAGCGATTTCTCTGTCTCGTGCGGTAAAAACTATAGGTTACAAAATTATGAAATTCGGTACATTTATAGAGAAATAATAGGGTAACATGATGAAATAAACCGTTTATCGATTTAAACTTTAGTTTGACAGGAGATAGCTCGCGAAGCGAGCTCAGGATCAAGGAATTCAGTTTTTGGATTCCCAGGGCTAAGAAAAATCTCTGCTTTTCCCTAATGCGAAAAATAGGCAGGGATAGGAAAGATATTTTTGAAAGTAGAATTTTTGGGAAAGATAGATATGAATAGAACTCTGCGAGCGCAGCGAGTAGGAGGGAAAGCCTCCCGAAGTGGATTGCGTGAGCGGAGTGAACAGGGGGCAGAGCCCCCTAGTATATAATATATATATATATATATGTGTGTGTGTGTATATATATATATATATATATAATATATATATATATATATATATATATATATATATATATATATTAAAATAAAAAAAAATATATTTTTTCCATTAAGAACCCACGTTTATAAAGCACTTAAAATTTTAATTAATCAATAGAAAAATTTACAAAACTTAATAGGCTATATGTTTGGTTGCTTATGCAAAATTTATAGAGTACTATTTCAGATTGTGTATATATAAATTTCATACGAACATACCCAAGCGACCGAACATAGCGGTTTACGCAAGACAGATATGACGCCAAGACTCACAATCTCTATTTCAGCAAAGACGCAGCCGCAGTCGCAAAGCCCGACTGGATATCACCGGGTAGGGCCCGGAGAACACCTGCCAAGTCCGACTCCAGTCGCCGTTTAGATCTAGGCTCAGGGCATGAATAGCCACAGTCCGTGAGATCCAACTACCTGGAAGAGTCCGGGGGTCCACCTCGTCAGTTCCGCAATTGCCTCCCTGAGTCATCGGCAGCTGAGGTGCCCGGATTAATTTTCCCCCAGCAGACGGAGGACCAGAGGTACAAACCTAAGATCCGTACACCACCAGCATGAATTGGACAAAGGAGCATACGACGCCCCCCGACAACTCCGACCAGGACATGCCTGAATGGCACGCTAAATTGCAGAGCTAGAGTGCGAGCACCCCCCGACATCGCCCTCGAAAACATGCCATACGAGGGGATTACCCCCCGCTTGCGGGGGGGGGGCGCACTTGCAAGGGGGACTACACCTTACCGCCGGCTATCCCCAACATGCCCTATTCAACAAAGGGTCAGCCATACGAGGGGATTACCATCCCGACAGCCCCAGCCAGGCCGCACGAAGAACGCGCTCAGCCCCCCGCCGCAATCCACAAGGCGGCGCCGCCCCCGGAGGGGATGTGCATATATAAAATGATAATATAGTACAGCATTAAGGCAAATATATAATATACAGCTTTGGTGCAATTAGTCTTGCATGAAACAGTATTATATAACGGCCATTCCTACTATCAACAAATTTACGGTATATCTATGGGCGATAGTTGCTCCTCTATTTTGGCTGATATTTATCTAAACAAATATGAAACTGGTGCACACATACTTAGCGAATTAATATATTTCCGTTACGTTGATGATATTATTAATGTTTTAACAGCCTAGATTTCCTACCAGATTTTAGTTTTTATCCAGACAATTTACAATTAATAGAAACTGCACACGATTATGATAATAGTATAAACTTTCAGGATTTATGTATTGATACAAATAATAACAATACCAACTTTAAATTATACGATAAAAGAAAAGATTTCAATTTCGAGATTAATTACATAGCTTCATGGAGATCAAGCCTACACAAAATGTGTTCAGAAACATCATCTTAAATTACTTAATAAGAAGTCAAAAATTAAATTCAAATTCAATAGATAGGGATAATAATATCAGGATTTATTTTAAGAAGCAATAAAACAAGGATATCCTCTAAGATTTTTATGCAAAGTAGCGAGTAGCTTTTTTAACATAACTGTAACTGAAAGCAATTACATATATTTCAAAAATCAGTAATATAAATAAACTGTGTGAAAACACCTCGTTCAGTGTAATTAGTTCCCGAAAGGTACGTGTTTATTAATAGTATTTAGACATTTATGTATTGTCTAACTGTAGTATATATTTCTTATAGTGAGTGATATAGTCGTGCGATATAGTGAGTAGTATACATTTCTTATAGTGTCTGAGTCTTTTTTCGTTTATTGTGAGGTCTTGTGTTTTTGATGTTGGTTATATGATTTTATATCAATAATGGGTAATGTATCGCTCCCGGGAGTGTTGCCGCGGCGTAAAGCATTGCTTAACCGGGGAGTGGGGGGTCACAACTACACACAGCCAATTTGTGGTACTTTACTCTTAGTAATGTATTCCATTTTTCCATTTGGATAGCTATATATATATATATATATATATATATATATATATATATATATATATATATATATATATATATATATATATATATATATATATATATATATATATATATATATATATATATATATATATAAATATATATATATATATTTAATGTATATATGTATATATAAATTTTTTTTTTTCATAGATACTGTAGCTTACTAAAATATGAAGGATACTATGCAAATATGATTAAATAAAGAATTTAAAGATTTATGATGATTATTTGTAAGAAATATGATCATTTAAAGAATTATGATGATTTGCTGTTTTATATTTTATTTTGTGGGTGTTTTAGAAAGTTAGGTTTATCGTGTTGCAGCTTCTTACTTTTCGTTCATTGGATTTTCAAACTACTATTATATATATATATATATATTCGTTCTTGCCGGGATAAACGTTGTATGACCTTTCCGTCAGCTTTACCCTCTCAGATTAATAGTAATAACCCTAAATATTTAACTTTTTGTAAAGTGTATAACTGCATTTACAAATTAACATGCATCTCTTTCAATATCTCATATATTGGACAAACAAGCACCCCTCTTCACCTTCGTTTTAATGGTCATCGAAACCATATTAAGAAATTTAGATCTCGAGCATCACTCAATTCACAACTTCCTCCTCCTGCATATCATCACACTCGTAATAATTTTGAATATGCCCACTTTGACCATCATGGTATTGATAATATTTCAATTTCGATTCTGGATTTTGTAAAGAATCCGGCTGATAGATTATATTTTGAAAATTCACTAATCAAACAACATGAAACTGTTTTTCCATATGGATTAAATCAAATGTATAATAACAAAAATGTAGTAAAAACTACCTATAAAAATCCAAATTATGATCTCTCTATCTTTAACATCCTAAATTATAACTCGTTTAGTGCCTCATCAAAAAGATCCAAGCGAGGAAATTACAACAATAAAAAGTGTCAAAATCTGAACATAAAAGCTAAAATTACTGAGCTAGGAAAAAACTTTAAATCTTCATGTAACATAAATACTATAAAAACCTAGGTATTCAATATCAAAAACAAATATTAAATCAAGTATATAATATTTTTTTAAAGTTATTTAATCATGATGAGCATTTTTCACACCTTTTATATGATCTTATTATAACAAGAGATTATTTTATAAACCTCTATCTGTCCATTCAACCCTTTTCTACCTCTAATTATGATCAAAATAAAAAGTATAATACTTACTGTGTAATTAAATACAAAAATTCACTTTGCAATAATATAAGTTTTAATTGTTTATTTAAGCAGTATAAACACTGTTTTCCTATTCCTAATACTCAAATTTTCGAAACATTTAAATATAATACCCCTTCAGGTAGACAAATTTTCAATTGCAATGATATATCAAAATCTCCTATAAATCAAAATTCCTTTCCCAATTTACTATGTGTTTGTAACCAGCCAAATTATTTTAAATATATAGACTGCAATCATAAACACATAATTACTAGTGATCTCAATATTGTTCAAAATTTAGCACTTAAAAATCTTATGCTTTATGGTACCAAATTTCGAATCCAAAATACATTAAATCACTGTCTTCTAGAAAAATTCATATACAAAATTGCTTATAGTAAAAACTATCCCATTGAAGCTTTCGATATGTGGTAGGTCAGCATTCTGACAAACGTCAAACATCTTTTAGGTAACTTGCCTACAACTAAACCTACAATTAACTTTACAAACTTGAAGCAGGCAATAAATGAACTAAATTCACAATTTGTCATCACATATGTGAATAAAGCTGCCAACAATTACGCTATCATTTGTAAAAAATATTATGTACAAATCTTAAACGATTTCATAAATCACAATAATATATTTAAAAAATTGATTCTTTAGCAACAACTATATAGAAAATTATTGCATTTCATAAACTATTAAAATTACCTTGCAACAATCTAAGATTCCCTTATATTGTCATGATCCCAAAATTTCATAAAAATCCTATATCTTTTAGATCTGTAACTGTAGGAGATAAATCATATGCAACTCTTGCGAGTAAATCTCTATTGGTTCTTCTTAATAAAATCATTTCTAATATAATTGATAATTCAACTTCTTATATTATTAATAACAGTTATCAATTAATTCAAAAGTTGGATACGATTAATATTTTGGGATTTAAAACTTATGAATTTAAAGACCTTTTCAACAATATTGACATAAAAGATCTATATAAAGTAATTTGGGATATAATTAAATATTTCTATAATAGACAAAATTTGGATATAGATCAATCTTACGTGCACCACCTTCTCAAGTGTGTCATTTTTAATAATTACTTGATGCATGGCAATAAAATTTATATGCAAATTAAGGGTGTTCCACAGGGTGGCTCTGCCACTTCAGCTCTTGCAAATCTTTATCTACACTTCTACGAGTCAAATTTTATATACTCTGCATATATTTTCTACAGATATATTGATGATGTAATTCTCATTAAAATAGCTCCCTCATCAAATGATATAGATTTTGATTTTCATCCCCCAAATTTATCCTTTATACCAAACGAAAGCAACATCTCATCTAGTGTTAATTTCTTAGATTTAACTCTCTCTCTTAATAAGGAATATTCATTTTTGTCAAACATTTTTAACAAAAAAAAGGTTTTCCATTTAAAATTCACAAGATAATCAATTTTAACTCATGTATGAGTAAACAGGTATACAGAAATATTTTAATAAATCAATTTCATAGGATTTTTAGGTTATGTGAAAATACACAATATAGTAACCAGCTACCAGATTTATTTCGATACTGTAACGCTGAATTCTATCCAGATAATTTTGTTAAATATCACTTTAGAAATTTTGAATTCAATTTATAATCTGTTATTTATTGTTTCAGTCAAATTTGAAATTGCTATTGTATACTTTAAACATTAAAATAGTCTTTGAGATTTTAATTATCTTTGTGATAAATTTTGGATGCATATTATATAAATATTAATTATTATTTAGTATAATTTGTAAACATATTTTTCTTTATATATCTAATTCTTGGGTTTGAAACATGTCTATTTGTATATCTATTGTCTATTGGTTGAATATCTTATTCAGGAGTATTTCCTATAATTCACAACAGATGGCGCTCTCTAGTATTCTTACCAAATTCATCCTAGGATAGAGCAACGAAATATTAGGCGTCCTGAATAATGGTGAAGAAAGGTATAAGTTTTAATTTCTATCTGCATCCTTGTGGATTGTTGGATAGATTATTGATATGTTTGTTATATGCACTCTCTTCCTCTTCTTTCCATTTGCCTAATATTATTTGTTATTTCCATTTTAGTTTCTGTCTGGTAATGTGTCGGATCTTTTGACGATGTTTCGGCCATGTGGCTGTATCTTTGAGCGAAACACATTTGGAACCTCTGTGGATGCAAAGATCCTTGAAAAGCTGGATTTACAGAGGTTCTATCCAATTTCATATTTTCGGATTGAATCTTTTCTTTTATTTTTTATTTATTGTCATTTTAACATTTTGAGCCTCCAGATTTTGATAATCCTTTGATGTTTGAACTTTATTTGTATGTATCGCTCTTGAATGCTGATAAATTCATGTGTATTATTAATAATTTAAAATTAAGACCAATTTGCCTTATATGGTAGCAATGTTTTCCTTTCGTTAGATATTTCCTTTCATATCCTCTTTACTCTTTATTTTCTTCCGTATTGTTTTTGAACCAGGGTATGACACTGATCATGTTTTAAATTAGTCTTATTATATTTACTTATTTTTATATTTATTTTTATTATATATATATATATATATATATATATATTAAAATAAAAAGTATGTATATATTTTCCATTAAGAACCCATGTCCATAAAGTAATTAAAAATTTTAATTATTCAATAAAAAAATTACAAGACTTAATAGGCTATACGTTTGGTTGCTTATGCAAAATTTATAGAGTACTATTTCAGGTTGTGTATATATAGAATGATAATATAGTACAGCATTAAGGCAAATATATAATGTGTCAATATGATGTGTGATTAGTACCGGAATTAAATTATCTATTTCAGAATTTATGATTATTATAATAAATATGATTTTATACTAATATTTGTTTTCATTGAATTTTGAGTGATGCTTATGTATGCAAAGTGTAATTTACACGACGACTAGAATTCCTGGTCCATCACAATTTATGTGATTTTTTTTTAATGGTGAGATAAATAGGGTGTACTTACAGATTAACAATCCAAATTCTATGTCAATTTAAAATTGACTTTTTTCCCAATTGAGGAATTTTTCCGGACATTTATGAATTATTGTACACTACACCTTGTTTGTCCCACTAAGTATGTGGAGATCTTCTTCATTGGAATTTTCCCCACAGGCAGCGCATATGACTTTCCTTACAAATTCAAATTCATTTTCTTATTTTTTATTTTATGATACATTAAATTGAGTTTACTTGCACAAAATAACATGGATATTTTTCAGATATAATATCCAATTTACAGTTTTAATGCATGTTCGTTTTATTCGTCCACTTTATACACTTTAAAATCTTCGGTTCTTCAAAATTCTAAAAAACTTAAATATCTCAGAAACGATTCAACCTAGAGTCATGCAGTCAGTCTTATTCGCTGTGCTGTCAACAATTATATGAAGAACAAGCACTTACTTAATATATTTCAGCAATTTACTCATTTATTTCACATTTCATGATGTAACACCGGTTCTCGTTAGATCACAGAAGTCAAGCAGCATCGGGCGCGGTTAGTACTTGGGTGTGTGATCACCTGGGAACACCGCGTGCTGTTGGCACATTTCGGGCGCGGTAGCCCGGTGGTTTGCGCGCTGGATTTGCACGCTGCCACAACTGCCGCCGTGTTCATGCGGAGTACGATCACGTTAAACATGTGGGTCCGTAAGTCCTTCCGAGAGGTTGGTGGTAGGGGAAGGAGGGTACGGTCCCTGTGGATGCATTCTCCACTGGGTTCCGGTCTAAATTGGGTGGCACTTCCCGGCCGTCCAAACGGTTACCTTACACCAAGGTAGGTCGGACGGTCTGGGTCTCAGCAGCAACATTTCATGATGTTTGCGAGCCATTTCGCAAAAAGGGTCGGTTATATATTTCTGAATCATGCCAAAATCTAATCAGAATTACCCCCAAGGGACGTAACTGCTAAATTTCAAGAAATTTCATCAAATAAGTTTTATACTACAGTGAAAAACCTCCCCAGTTCCCCATAATTAAAAACTCGAGAATGGTCCATCTTAGAATAATGGGATTGGTCTTACTCTTTTAGTCTTCAAAAATTACGCATAAAATATGCATTTAATTGATATATTTGTAGTATTGTATTTTGGATCTTGACGGCTTTTGCGGGTCATTTCGCAAAAAAGGCAGGTTCCTTTTCTTCGAATTGTGCAAAAATCTAATCAGCACCAGGGTAACCGACAAGTGACTTATCTACCAAGTTTTGTGAAATTGGGTCAATTAGTTTTTTAGTTAGAGTGGATACATACTATTTTTGCGGGCCATTTTGCAAAAAAAAAGGCAGGTTCTTTTATCCCGAATTGTACCAGAATCTAATAGTACCAGAATCTAATCGCGACTTACATATATATATATATTAAATTTGATTCATTAATTTTTTAATTTGAGTGGATACATACATTGCACAGACGTCTCGCTAAAATAGATTTTTCGTGTTCTAGAAGTCCCAAAACGTGTAGATCCGTCGAAAACTCGAGTTACAATTTTCGACACGATTCCAATAATTTCCTTATACATTACCATGTATTGTAGGGAAAGTAAAAAACTGTGATTTACATACAAATGCCATATGAAGTGGGCATAAGGCACTTTTATTGAATATCATATGTACAACATATATAACTTAAACTATATGCTCCTTATAAATAACTTTTTTTTTTAGAAATTGAAGCATTTTTACTTTCCCTGTAATATATGGTAATGTATAGGGAAAGTATTGAAATCGTGTCGAAAATCGCAACTCGAGTTTTCGACAGTTCTACACGTTTCTAGACCTCTAGAATACGAAAAACTATTTTTAGCGTGAAGATTGTGTGTGTCTCTGTCTGTGCGATGCATGTATCCACTCTAATTTAAAAACTAATGGACCAAATTTCCTAACATTTTATATGTAAGTCACTTGTGTGTGACCCTGGTGCTGATTAGATTTTGGTACGATTCGGGATAAAATAACCTGCCTTTTATTGTAAAATGGCTCGCGAAAATTGCCTGTACCCACTCTAGCTGAAAGACTAATTGACCAAATTTCACAAAATTTGGTAGATAAATCACTTGTAAGTTAATTTGATGCTGATTAGATTTTGATACTATTCAGAAAGAAAAAAGATCTGCCTTTTTTTTTTTGCGAAATAGCCCGCAAAAATCGTTAAATCTAAAAATAAAAGACCACGTATGCTCAAATATATCAATTAAATGCTTATTTTATACGTAATTTTTGACGATGAAAAGAATAAGACCGACCCCATTACTCTAGGAGTAGCGAGATATTTTAGTTTTTCTCATTTTCGCAGTATGCCATCTTTGAAAATAAGTCCAGTTACTAAATGAAAACGAAAATTGAATTAAAGGTGCAAATTTAGTGTAATTAAAAAAAAATCGGATGTGGGTAGCACATGACTTTCCCTACAGACTCATATTCAAGTTCTCTTTATTTCTTCAATAACTCATTAAATTGAGTTTAATTGCTCAAAATGACACACACATAATTATTTTAAATGGCACTGAATTTGCATTTTAGCGAAGCACGTAGCGAAAATGCAAATAACTAAAATATCTTGAGAACGGTCTAGACCTAGAGTAATGGGGTTGGTCTCATTCTTTTTGTTATAAAAAATTACCCATAAAATAAGCATTTAATTGATATATTTGAGCATACGTAGTCTTTTATTTTTAGATTTAACGATTGCTTCGGGTCATTTCGCAAAAAAAGGCAGATTCTTTTTTCCGAATTGTATCAAAATCAGATCATCACCAGGTGATTTATCTACCAAATTTTGTGAAATTTGGTCTATTAGTTTTTCATCTAGAGTGGATACAGGTAATTTTTTGCTGGCCGTTTCGCGAAAAAAGGCCGATTCTTTTATCCTAAATCGTATCAAAATCTAATCAGCACCAGGGTCACCCACAAGGGACTTATCTACCAAATTTTATGAAATTCGGTCAATTACTTTTTCAGTTAGAGTGGATACAAAATCTGCACAGACAGACAGACACACAGACGTCGTACTAAAAATAGTTTTTTTCGTGTTCTAGAGGTCCCAAAACGTGTGGATTCGTCGAAAAGTCGAGCTACGATTTTTGGCACGATTCCAATACTTTCCCTATACATTAACATGTATTGCAGGGAAAGTAATAATTATGGCTGTTATTTTGTGCAATTTAACTCAATTTAATGAATTACTGAAGAAATAAAGAGAACGTCAATATGAGTCTGCAGGGAAAGTCATGTGCTGCCCACATCAGATTTTTGTTTTTGACAACATATGTGAGGTCTATATAACATTTGGTTATGATTTCACTTAGTTTATATTCTAAATTATGATTTTCTCTGAATTAACAACTTTTCAATGATTCGGTTACGTAGGCCAATCCTGAGACAGGTAACAACTTCTGCGATCCTGTAATAGAACAGGATAGAGTTTCGGTTTGGGTAGGAGAGAAGGGCTTGGCTTGGAATGGGTTTAAGTATTCACATTCCGTCACGATACAAGCATCTGTAATTTAACGTATGTTTTGTATACAGACCTCTTAAATAAATTGTATAAGAGAGAGAGTATTGGGATGAGGTAGAACATTCTAATTAAAGTTTTCGAAATATTTGTATGTTTCTATCATCTCTGAACACGAATTAAAACTTTTATGTAGGGTTGGTAAACATTAACTTGTGGCTTACTTTAAATGTCATTTTTTATGACAGAACGAGAAAAAACTATAAATAAACTATTCATTTTTTTGCAATTCTGATGCCATTTTAAAATGTATTAATTTTCTAAATGAAGTAAAATATTTTAAAACTACCAATTCGATAAGTATATTCTAAATTATGATTTTCTCTGAATTAACAACTTCTCAATGATTCGGTTACGTAGGCCAATCCTGAGACAGGTAACAACTTCTGCGATCCTGTAATAGAACAGGATAGAGTTTCGGTTTGGGTAGGAGAGAAGGGCTTGGCTTGGAATGGGTTTAAGTATTCACATTCCGTCACGATACAAGCATCTGTAATTTAACGTATGTGTAATCTATCTGTTTGGTGTATTATACTGTACAGCAAAACTGAAATGAATGTATTATGGGAAAAAGAAAATGAATAAGCACCTTACATTTTTTTTTAAATTCTAAAACACGTCAATTATGTTAAATAAACAATCATTTAATATGTAATTTATTGTAAAAAAATGAATGGCACACATTTTAGAATACTGATGTGAGCTGTTTTCGTAAATATATTACTTGGCTATAAATTTATCAAAAATTACATAAAATAAAAGAAGTATTGTTAAAAATAAGTTGTCTTCTGTATGCAATATATTGCAATAAGTTATGTAAATTTGTGGAACGATCTCATCTAGTTTTATTTGATAATTATTAAGCATCAATGTCATTTTGATTTACATTTTGCATGTTCATATAAATAAATGATTTTATTTGGCTAACAAAGCTCTAAATTTTGATTTTAGGATATACGTTCTTAAACGTGGGTATACATGAGAGTGAAGAATATTATCGTTTTCTAAATATATCAAAATAATTCACTATGATGTGTAAATGAAAGTCATGAGCTCCCCCACATAAGACTTTTTTGTTTTAACTTCTTTAGGTCCGAGAAAAAATCTCTGGTTAGAAATTTGTTCCGATAGCGGCAATATTATAGTAAAACGGACATAAAAACTTTTAAATAGTAAAAAAATTACCTTGATTTTTTCATAGAAAAAATGATGTCCTCACAATTGGGTACATCAGGTTTCACTTACTAATCCGTATCCCTATATGTACTAAAGTAAATACCTGTTATCTTAACTAGAAAATGTTCTTTTATTACAGTTATGTTAGAAAATATTTTGTTTTACTTTTCAACACATAACTTATATCGCATTCACTTATATCACGAATAAATAATACAAAATAGATACGTAGTAGAACGGTAAAATGCTTATTGAGTAGAATGGAATTGGTTGGGGATTGGAACATGCTGGTCATTAAAATTATGTATTATTTCTAAGGTTTTTAATAATAGCACTAGAGTTCAGTTCTTTTACTTTGTATATAACAAAATCTAAAATTAAACCATATTTTGAAGTCGGTAAGCAAGTTTTTGAAACCAAAGGGTTAGGCTTTCATGGAACATATTGCCTTATGCCACATTTTCTAGAAAAGGGAATAATTTGCACATCAGTTGACAGATGATTTGATTTTGAAATCTCCAAACAGGTTTTCCGGACCGTGTCGAATAATGGCCGAACATTCCACAATTTTTCTTCTTTTTCTATATTGCTATTTTCATCCACAAAATGGAGGAAATTTCTTATATCAATAAACAATCTCGTACCATACTTTTGCAGAAAAGTGGAACAACATATGTGTGTTTCGTCCAATACATTCTTACATGGGGTATCCCATGGACACCCATAATTAAATGGATTCCAATAAAAACTTTTATTTATTTAACATCTGTTTTAACAGATTTACACTTCTTTTTGACTGAATATAGATGTGTTTGTTCTAGAACTAACGCCTAAAAATTATCTACTAAAAACTTTTTAAAATATCTTAGAGGTGAAAGAGGCTCCCCATCCGATATTTGAGGTAGATGATTATCTGGTATAGTCTTTTTTTTTTTTTTTGTCCAACTTTCTTCCAAAATATCTATGATTTGGGTATGGCACTCGATAACGTAACTTCATCTTTGTCAGAAGAAGATGAGGAATCTATTGTGTTATCGGCTAGTTTCATTATCTGAAAATTCCGAGCGTTCACTAGTGGATTGTTGAAGCAAAGTTATTATATCCTATGTGCGTGGTCTGTGAGCTGCAATGACAAGAAATTAGAGTGAGCTCTATATAAATCATAATATAGAAATCATGATATAGATCAATTTTAGGATTTACTAATTTCTTACATCTCTTTGCAGTTCATTTCTGTATTTTGTATTTATGTCACTAAAGACATGAATGAAAAACAAAACAATATTGAAATAAATACAAAGATATTCCAAAGAAAAATGAGTTATATTTTAGAAATATGTAAATTAAAAAAAACTATGCAATACAATATTATATTTTTAAATATTTTTCATAAAAAGCTAAAATTATTAAAAAAAAATGAAACAACATAAGTGAAATACATAATTGTCAGAAAAAATGTTTCTGTTCTATTTATTAAAATCAAGAAAACATACAATTTGTGACACAGCACAGAGTATGCTGAATACTGAAATGGGTCCACATTATTTAAGCTCGAAAAACAACTTAAATATATACCGTAAATTAAAACATTTGGGCTTAATTTGAAGCGTATAATACACTTAACAGTATTTTATATGTTAACTAGCAGCATACTTGTTTTTCGTACGGAATATACAATATAAAGAAACTAAAATTTCACAATCATGTGCAAAATTTTAAGTAACATTATTATTCAAAATACTCTATTAAAATTCTATCCTTTTTTTAAGCAAATTTACAAAAAATATGAAATTGAATTAAAATATAAGCCTAAATGAAAGCGCTAAAATTGTATTAGAAGATTTAAATTATGCTCTTAAAAAGAAGTTTAAGAATCTCTGTTCTCACTCTACAAAATTATCTTCACAGGCAGATTTAAAGAATAAAATATCCTGATCCCGTTTCTAAATAAATTTACAGAAAATATGAAATTGAATCAATATATACCAAAATAAAAGCGATAAAATTGTAATAGAAGATATACCCGTACTACTTATATTTTCGTAGATTAGAAGATTATACCCGTGCTACAATATATGGATTTGAAAAATCTTTCACCAAAATAAAACCATGAAGCTGAGATGACGATGACTTAAGAATTTAAAAATATCAATAATTCACGCAATATCTATTATTATATTTACTAATTGCCACGTGTTCGTCTGTCACGTTTTTTTCGGCACTTCCTGAAACACATAGACTTGCAATCTGGTACATGAGCCGATCGTTCGATAAAAACCCCTTAGAAAAATCTTATTGTCGGAAAATGTTTTGAAGAGAGAGGGGTGCTGCACACTAAAACGTTCGAAAAGTGAAATGATAGAAAAGTATGCTTTGCGATAAGATAAAGATTTCAAATTTGGTGTATGGGTACATCGTTCGAAAGGAAGAAAGTGTACAATTTCAGTTTTTCAATATTTTCTACTTTAGGGAGTGCGGTGCATCAAAATGTTCGATTTTCGGAATAAAGGAGAAACGTCCCTTTTAAAACATGATAGAGGCTTGATATTTGGTATATGAGCGAATTATCTGATAGAAAACCTAAGAAGAATGGAGTTTTTCAAAAATGTTCATTTAAGAGGGTGGGTACCCCACATAAATATATTCGAAAGGTGAAATGATAGAAAAAGCATATTTCGCGATGAGATGGAGACTTCAAATTGGATGTACGGGTAGATAGTTGGAAAGGAAGAAAGTGTGCAATTTCAGTTTTCCAACATTTGCTATTGTAGGGGGGTGCCATACACTAAAATGTTCGATGTGACGAGCAAATGAAAAACGCCTCCTTTACAATGTGAAATTTTGCTTGAAATTTGGTATATGGGCTAATCATTTGATAAAAAAGGCATAAGGAATAGAATTTTTCAAAAATTTCATTTAAGGGGGTGGGTGCACAACATAGAAACGTTCGAAAGGTGAAATGAGAGAAAAACACACTTCGCAATAACATACAGACTTTACATTTGATGTAATGGTAGTTGGAAAAGAAGAATCTGTACAATTTCAGTTCTCCATAATCGGGCACCTTAGGTGTGCTACACGCTAAAAATGCCTGATTTGTAGAATAAATGAAGAATGCCTTTTTATGTGAGATAGAGTCTTGCAATTTGGGACACAAGTCAATCGTTCAATAAAACCCTTTGGAAAAATCAAGTTTTTCAAAAATGATCTGTAGAGGAGGATGCTCCACACCAAAACGCTTGAAAGGTGAATTGAGAGATAACGACTTGAAATTTGATACATGGGTCAATCAATCGATAAAACTTGAAGAGAAAATCGTATTTTATAAAAATGTTCATTTAATGGGTGATCCACACCAAAACGTTCGAAATGTGAAATGATAATAAAACGGATTTTGCAATAAGATAGAGATTTTAAAATGGGTGCAAAGATGATAGATGGTTAGAAAGGAATACAATGCATAATTTCAGCTCTCTAATATTTGCTAATTTAGGGATTTGTCTTAGAATATATTTAATTGGCTAAAAAAATGAGAAATGTCCCGTTTGAAGTGAGACAGATATTTGAAATTTGGTGCGCAGTTGGACAGTTTGAAAAGGACCAATGGAAAAATCGAATCATTCAAAATTCACGTTATTCGAATGTTACTTATTGTGCGATACCATTGAATTTCAATGGATATTCGGCTAGTTTAAACCTGAAGGCCATAACGGATATAATCTAATCAAAAATGCACTTCCGATCAAATATATGTATATACCGGGTGATTCAAAAGTTCGGAGCAAAAGTAAAACGCCATAAAAAAGTATCTATGGGTCGGAGAGAAATGAGGTTTGCAGATTGCTATTTACCGTGGTGCGAGATTTTGTATGGCATGAAAAAATATTTGTTCAAAATCTCGACACTAGGGGACGCTGCTGCAAAGAAAATAACAAGAAGTAATAGTTGTGAAATGAGATATTTTTTTTCAGCATAATTTACAGCTGCAAGTGCTCAATGGGTCTGTCCACAACCACATTTCAGTACTGAGTGCAATCGGGGTATTACGCCTGATATAATATTACGCTAGAATTCGCGGGTATTACGCTGTATTAGGCGTAATACCCCGGTACATTTCTTTATTATTTAAATAAAAAAATATTTACTGCTAACTCACTGCAGTAAATCTTTTTTGATTTAAATAATAATTTTGCTAAACAATGGGTTTAATTCCGTCGTTTAGAAAAATAATTTTTTATTGAAAATATAAATTTACTGGATTTAATTCCGTTGCTTAGCAACGTTATATCTTGTTTTTTTTTTCAAATAACTCTGCGGAACAAATATCGTCTGCATAGTGCTGCTATCAGTGGAGACTTAATATAGTCCGTTTTTAACACTTTACAACAAAGTTGAAAAGTGTTTATGACTTTGTTCATTCTGTCTGTCTGTCTATCTGTCCGTTAGCACGATAACTGCCGTAAAAAGGACTTAATCAAAATGAAATTTTAGTATGTTGTTCGGACGGTCTGTTGGACCTATGGGAATATAAATGAATAATATCACCCAATTAGTTTTGGATTGAACTCGGGTTGAAAAAATGAAATACATTGAGCCCTATGGGACCTAATTTTTCAAACATTTTTTAAGCGGATTTAAAATTCACAAATTGCTTCGAAAATTTTAGGTAATATTCAAATTGTTCCATAAAATATATAAAAAAAATTCAGCGAAATATATTCAGTAGTTTTTTAAATAAAAATTAAAATAATAATTACACATCTTATATGAAACGATCACATGACCCACTTCAAAATGATATATTGCATCCATCTTGTTTCAAAATCGTGATTTTTTTAAGTTCTTTTTAATTCATATTGAGTGCTGTATCCGTCCTAAAACTACTTTATTTTTGCTTAAATTCTGTGCATCTACATACTGAAACAACGCAATGACAATATATTTGAGTTTAAATGCTCATCTAAATTTGATTATTTCTCCAACGAAGCCTATTTTTCACCTATGTAAAATGTAAACAGCAAAATATGTAGAATGAGTTGAATTAGAATTCCTGTATTTTTTTAACACAAAATAATTTAGTCCATGGAGTCTGCATGGCTGATATGAATGAAATATTAATTGATTTTATAAAGAGAAGGACGATTTTTTTCGATGAAGTTTTAAGCATAGAGTTTAATTATTTGTAGCTCCATGGTCTTAAATAAAATGTTTAAATAAAATAAATTATTATAGTATTGTGATGAATGAAATGAATGGGAGAAAGTTATGAATGAAATCCTGTTTTTATAGAGAGATCCAGGCGTGTTATTTTTTCAATGACGTCATTTGAATTAATTTCAGTTGTTTTCGATGAAGTTTTCAAATATAATAAATTATCGTAGTATTATGATAATTCTAAAACTATTACCGAGGAATGTATAACATTTTAGAGATGTTTAAACCAGGCAATTTATATTTCAATGCCGTCATTTGAATGAAGTTCATTATTTTCGATGAAGGTTTAAGTTTTCAAATATAATAAATTAATGCAGTATTGTGATAAGTTTCAAAATATTACCGAGGAATGTATTGCATTTTAGACTTGTTTAAATAAAATTGCATTGAAGTTGGAAAGTGTTTCATAATCAAAGCTTTAAGCATGATTGATCTTTCTTGTTTATTAATATCTCGATGTCTTAGAAACTCGAAACATGGACTGAATTTTAACTGGAGCTGTTCCAAGTCCACTCCGAAAATTTAATCGAATTCAGTGCAGCCATTATCCCTTGATGATGAGACAAACACACACAAATAAACAGACAGATTTAAAATTTTATTTATATAGATTTTAAAAATTCAAAAGAAAAGATGAGAAGAACTTACGTTTTATATCACAAGGACCAGCTTGTATAATTGTTTACATTCACAATATTTCTATATGAATAGCCTGCAAAATAATGGCTACATGTCTAACAGGAAACTCCTAACTACACCAGGATTAAAATCAGAAATGAATATCTGTTAAAAATGTTTAACAATGTAACTAAAGTTTCAATCAATACAATTGAAGGATGTTATAATAGCAAAATCTGTCATTATTTGATTGTTCTGTATGTTAAAATATATGAATTTGGAAACGTTGTAATACAATCTTTTTAACGAAAAATTATAAATTAAGAAACATTTTTGAACCATTAAGAACTTTTTAATATAATAAAATTTTTTGCTTTCTTCGCAAAAGAAAAGCTAACAATGAAAGCTGGGAAGATAGTGAAAAACATAATAAATGCCATACATTTCAAGTTATTTTAAATTTTAAACTTTTTAAAATTAAACAAACATTTAAGATGTAAATTAAAAAGGTATATAAAAGGTTATGAATTTAAAAATATTTCGAAATTGAGCAAAGTTTTAAGAACTATATAGTTAAACTTTGGAAAGTTAGCATAAGTATTATTAAATTTTAATTATTTAATGTTTTCAAATTAGTTAAAAGTAAAAACCAAATTTGGTGATTGATTAGTGAATTTTGATGGGATACGATTGCAGTGTCTGTTCGGAAAGCCAGTGATCTTGACCGAGGCTCTAGTAACAAATAACGATTTAAGCAGTATAAAAATAGATGCTGTTGTGTGCAAAACGCTTTTTCTATATCTGTCGATTACAGACATAATTTTTTTATAGCTTTGTTCTTTTGCTGAAAGTTAAATGCGGGAAAGGTTGTTGAAAACAATACAAAATCATCTAAAATTTATATTTGAATTTTCAGCCCTAATTTACACCCTAGTTTTCCGATTCAAACTTGAATTTTCAAACTTAGGCATCACGCTCCCATAATAGATACCAACATCCATGAATAGATTTCACACATTTTTTGCACTCTTCAACATAGTCAACATCTGGAGTGATAGTAAAAATCAATTTTGTGAACCTTTATGGTCACTGCCAAAGTCATTCAGACCATGCAGCCAACTTCAAGATTCAAGAAGATTGCGCTCGAGCTGCAACAGTCAAGTTAATAGTCGCAGAACTTGCCTATAGAGAGTGTTACAAAAGTTTGGAATCCTGCTTCTATTTCAGATACTCACATCTCTGCAGCGATTTCGTGCTTTTTATTGCTCTTCTGCACGGAATAGCCAATAGAGCATGGGCCCGAATGTAAATAAACATCCTGTGTACGTAGTGTAAATAAATATCCTGTGTACGTAGTGTAAATAAACATCCTGTGTATTAGTAGTAGAATGCGCAGAAATGTAAGGGCAGAAAGGGCATTACTTTTACTGTAGCGGGTAGTGTTCAATTGAAAATGATGGCAAATAAAAATTAAAACTAGATCCATTAAACATCGAAATTTATTTTTGTGCTGAAAATAAGTTGTTTGGAATACTCGAGTCACAATAATGTTTAAACATTTTAGTGCTCTTGAATAGATTTTAAGTGAGTGCACACCGCTAAACATTGTTACAAGTGTATACATTTGCTAGCATATATTGTTACAAGTGTATACATTTGCTAGCATATATTGTTACAAGTGTATACATTTGCTAGCATATATTGTTACAAGTGTATACATTTGCTAGCATATATTGTTACAAGTGTATACATTTGCTAGCATATATTGTTACAAGGGTATACATTTGCTAGCATATATTGTTACAAGTGTATACATTTGCTAGCATATATTGCAGCGTATATGCAGGCGAGAAAGGAAAGGTGCATAAATAATTCTCTTAAAAAACTTATGTATGTATTTTATTGCAAGTTAGTAATTTATTTACTGGGAAATTAGAAGTTTCTACGAAAGAAAATAAATTTAAATATTTTCTACTATACTTAGGGACTAAACGATTGTAAATTTCTAAAATAGAGGCCTTTAATTCAGAAATAACTAAATTTACCACACTGCTAAGCACACGAGTATTTTAGTTAGGAAATGTAAGGGCAAAATTATCTGGTTGAATTCACGTGCCCCTGCTCTGTACCTGCAATGGAAGTAAACATACTATGTTCTGAAATTTTGCAAACTTCTATGGTGACTAACTATTGTATCCCTCAACTTTCTTCAACATTCAAGAAGATTGAGCTGAAGTTGCAATAGTCAAGTTTATAGCCACAGAACGCACTTATATGGGTATTGCCAAAGCCCCAATGCAGATACTTGCGTTCTCGGATTAGTAGAGATTAGTTATGTTTAAGTACGCTAAGTTTAAAAGAATTTATTAGTTTCTACAGTTTAATTCAAAAATTATGTTTAATTTTAACAATTTAGAAGTGCTTCCCTTATCTGAGCACATTTAAACTATCATTTTTTGTTTTCTTTTTTTAACTGTAATTATAAATTTTGTTTTGAAATTTGGCTACCAGATAGCAGCACTGATGCTCTTTATCTAAAATATTCTTTCCTCCGCGAGAAGGCAACCACCCCAGCTGAAAAGTGACCGCTAGGTGGTGCTAGTTAACGTCACGAACAACGTGGTCATCGGAGTGCGTGCTTTTCGAAGGCTCGGAATAATAAAGCATGGGCACGTGACGTCATACGGACAATTTTGCCCTTACGTTTCCGAAACAAAATATTCGTTTTCTTAGCAGTATGGAAATTTTCATTATTTCTGCATTAAAATGGTTACTTTAGAAACTTACAATTGTTTAACATCTAATTTTAGTAGGATATATCTAAATTTATCTTCATTGATTGATATTTTTAATTACCCGGAAAAAAAAATACTTACTTTAATTAAAATATATACACGAGTTTTTTTAAGCAAAAATCGTTATATATCTTTCCCTTCTTGCTCGCATATACATTTCAGAATTTGTTAGTAAACGTATATATCTTTAGAACGCTAGTTAGTGACTACGGAAATATTGAGTAGTAGTGTACATTCCCTTAAAATCACTTAAAGTGTAATTTAGCAAATGAAATCTTTAAATATATTCAACTATTATTAAATATTCAAGTATTCTAAATAACTTATTTTCATCACAACGATAAATTTCGATGTTTAATGGGTTTAGTTTCAATTTTTATTTACCATCATCGTCCGTTTACCATTACACGCTATGGTAAAAATAATGACCTTTTGCCCTTATGTTTCTGCACATTCTACTACGCAGGTAGTTTATTTACGGTGGTGCCCATGTTCTATACTATATTCAGAAGATTCACTCCCATAGGAACCCATGGCAACATCTTTAACATGGGATTTCGCATAGACACTAGCCTTCGAGTAGCCAACCATTGCAGCTAGAGCTCCTCTACTACAGGCTGACTTATCAAGCATATTGAAGCCCAGCAAGCTTTCTACAAATACATGGGTTACCATATTTGGCGGTTTAACACGTGCTCCAAATATTGATTTTTACAGGTATTTGATAATGTTAACAAATTTACAATTGAGTTACATTTTCATAAATATGAATTAGATTGGAGTAACATTTGTAATTACGCGACACTTATTAACAAGAATCAAAAATATGATTCTCACTCTATAAGCAGATTAACAAATAGATGGACAATTTTTTTTTATTATTATTTTTTGCAAAGATCCGGTCTTATTAAAATTTATGAAATACTTTGACGTATATTTCTATTTTACATCTGTTACAGTTCTACCATTATATAGAATAAAATATGGTCTTATTATGATCTCAGAAAGACCTTGAATTATTTGAAATACCTGAACTAAATAATGAAAAGTTGTTTTTGAAATATATATTTATGATGATGCATAGTAGTGTGTGAATTACCCCGGGGAGAGGGCACTTTAAAAAAGTGTATTTAAATTTAATGGTACTAAAATTTTAAAGAGGGGTAATTTTGTTATAAACCTGTGGATGTATAGATTAGATAAATACAGCATTTAAAATTTTAAGAATAATAATAATAAATTATATAAATCTGTATTGTAAACGATATATTTTTTATGTCTTGTACAAAAGAATTGAAGTACTTTAAAAGATTATTTTAAGGAAATCCACTAAACTGGATCCTCTAAACATAGCGCCAATGTTTACTTCAAATGATTGGCGCCAATCATCGTCTTGGCGATGAAAATATCAGTGCCGTTCCAAAGTAAATTTGAGTCATTCAGACATAATTTTTATCAGTTTTGAGTAAAAAAAACCCTATTTGATCATTCATTATCTTTAATGATAAATGCATTTCGATTTATTTACCATTTTAGCTTATTTTTACATAATTATTATAATATGGCAAGATTTCCACTTGGCGACAGTTTGTTAGCAGTAGGATTCTACAATTTTATGATTCATTATACTCTAAAAATGCAACAAAGTGCATAAAACTTGAAATATATTGGTGCAACATGAATAAATCTTTAATATATATATATATATATATATATATATATAATTTGAAGCAATTATACTTTTAAGTTTTGAAGAGAGAGAATAACACATTCAGGACTACAAACCACGTTTACTAAGATAAAGTTATTATAACACATAAAAATCAATAATAATACATACTACTGTTACCGAAATTATAAAATAAGTGTTTAAAATACTACTTTATATAAAAATAGAAGTTTTAATTACAATATTGTAAAATTTAGCTTTCACGAGTATTCTCCTATACCGGGTATCCAATGATTCTGCCGACTATTTATAAGCCATTTTTATTCCCTCTTTATTTCTGGGAAAAAGAAATTACCTAAACCTTTTTCTGTATGTTTAGAGCAATTTGGTGCAGAGCACCTACCAAAAATTATTTTAATAGTACTTTCTAAAGTGAAAATACGAATAGAGCTAATGCTAATGGATTACGCTTTCGACCTCGGTGGGCTTCAATATGCTTGACGAGTCAGCTCGTATATAGGGGAGCCTTAATTGCAGCTATGACGTAAAAAAAAGCTCGACTGCTAGATTTGGCGACTATCGCTCGATTGGCGATTTTATGTTAATGCGGCCAAAAAAAAAAAAAAAAAATTTACGGAACTATACTTCTATAATTTTTTAAACTATAAACATGATCAGCATTTAAAAATACTTTTATCTGTAATATATTTATTAGTTTAAGTAAATGTAAATAAATAAACATAGATATATATTTAATTCATGTAATCATAAACTAAATAAAAAATTGACGCATTGCATCACTGTAAATCATTATACACCAAAAATTACAAACTAACATACCCAAAAGACTGAAATATTATATAATATTTTCAGCCTAAAAAGTATACTAGCGTGTTGATTGTTAAATTGCTTAGTTCTTAATTTATTCTGGGATACTGTTAATATAATTTTTTTTAAATACACTAATATTCTTATAATAAATTTACATAAATGCACTATCAAAGGTGTCGAACTTAATCATTAATTACAAAGGGGGGGGGGCATATTTTCCACATTACGTCACTTAGTAAAAAGCATGTAAAATATATGCACATTCAATATCATATTCAACTTATTTAGCTCTAGAAAAAGCTATCCAAATATCAATTTTTATACATTTTATATAAATGCGGAAAAGGTTTTTTAATTAATGATGCCACTCCTTCTTAGAATTCAGTCTAGTTGGCAGTGATAATACTGCACCAATTTCTTATGATGAACACGTGCATAGGATGAAATATGGGATGGATAACAAATAATATTTTTATTTAGATAAAAATGAATTACATACCTTGTAAACGTAATCCTTTTCTTTTGGTAATGCATTTCTTGAAAAATGTATAAAAAATAAAATAAATGATTATAAAATCCAAAATAGCAGCGAAAGTATATTTTCCACGTGTAAACATGCGATGATAGAACAAAGTTCTAAGCGTTTCGTTCAGTGCCAAATAGGGTTATATTAACAGAATATCTTGATGAAAACCACAGTCTGTGGAGAAAAACCGCCACAGGCCATCGCCAAGCGTGCCAACCTTGATATTAAATATAATTTTAGTTGGCGGTGAGCGGCGCTGCGGTAGCGACTGAAACGTCTGTATATATTAGTTTGTGGCTCGGACGGACATCTTTTTTACAGGGCCGTGGAGAAGTAATCCGGGCCCGGGGGGAGCTGTTTTGCTTAGGTCATATTTTCAATATTCCTTCGCAGAGATCTTAGTAGTTTGCATATTTTAGAGAAAATTTAAGGTATAAGATGTTCAGGTTATAAGAAATAAAGTAGAAGAAACCGGGAAAATAATAAATATAAATATTTTTTTTATTTATAACTATTCATTTTTTCTCAATAACCAAAACATTAGAAACAGAACATTTTTTCGCTTTTGTAAATCAGATTTGTGACAGTACTACATTTTTTTTTACCTGGAGACAGAGAAAAAGATAAAATATTTTGAGTGAAAAACTTATTTTTTCATTTCTATAATCCTTGTTTACATTTTTCCATTTAATTTTTTTCTTTCATTTTTTTATAGAAAAGGTCAAAAATCTCCATCTCCTTCTCAACGGACCACAAGCCATCATGTGGCCGTTTTCACCCCTCCTATATATCAGAAACATAAATTGTAAAATAATATAAAAGATATATAAAATATTTGTCATACGTAATCGATTCTTTAACGAACAATTTGTTTTGGAATGCCGGGTGTTCATGCTACATGCTACATTTAATACATGATCTTTAAGTAAGATTAGACCGGGTATTTTCGCTAATAAACAGATATTAAAGTAACTTATAAACAATACAATAACAGCACTGCATATTTTTTTTAAATGGCCATATGTTTCCACATGCACTTGTGTAGGCCAACGGCCCTACCATGCTGAAAACACCGGTTCTCGTTAGATCACCGAAGTCAAGCAGCATCGGGCGCGGTTAGTACTTAGGTGGGTGACCACCTGGGAACACCGAGTGCTGTTGGCACATTTCGGGTTCGGGTGCGGTAGTCCGGTGGTTTGCGCGCTGGATTTGCACGCTGCCACAACTGCCGCCGTGTTCATGCGGAATACGATCACGTTAAAACATGTGGGTCTGTAAGTCCTTCCGAGAGGTTGGTGGTAGGGGAAGGAGCGTACGGTCCCTGTGGATGCCTCCCCCACTGGGTTCTGGTCTAAATTGGGTGGCACTTCCCGGCCGTCCAAACAGTTACCTTACACCTTTCTAGTAGGTCGGACGGTCTGGATCTCAACAACAACAACATGCATTTGTGTTCAAAATTAACTTTACATGCACAAAAACTGTTCAATATAATTGAGTGAATTTTTTCGGGGTGATTACGTAGCATTATAACACATAAATACAAACTGAAAAATCAAATATGAGTGATTGCGATACAAAACTAATTATAAAACAATAGTATTATAAATACTTTCATAAATAGTATTGACAAATTTAAGGATAAAGCATTGATAACTCACGAACATATGCACGTATGAATAGGAATGTTTATATTTTTATAGAATAGGCAGAAAACTGTGTTTGTGATAACCTTGAATTTTGTAAAATAAAATTTTATAATAAAATTTATAATAGATTATATAAAAATTATCTTGATCTTGACAATTTTGGTAATTTGCTTAATTTGAGTAGTTATTCGAAATTTAAGATTTTGATAAATAATATAATCTTGTTATTGCATTTAAATATTTCATTATGAACCGATATAATATTTATATTATGTATCAACACAAATGAGCTTAAATGCAACTAAATTGCTTAATTTGAGTAGTTATTCGAAATTTAAGATTTTGATAAATAATATAATCTCGTTATTGCATTTAAATATTTCATTATGAACCGATATAATATTTATATTATGTATCAACACAAATGAGCTTAAATGCAACTAAATTGCTTAATTTGAGTAGTTATTTGAAATTTAAAATTTTGATAAATAATATAATCTCGTTATTGCATTTAAATATTTCATTATGAACCGATATAATATTTATATTATGTATCAACACAAATGAGCTTAAATGCAAATAAATTGTAAGCCTAACTGATAGATTAGCACATGTGTCTGATATTTTATTTCCTAAGGAAAATATTCAAATAGAAAGAATTACGTAGGTTCATTACTATTTGTATAATTTCATAAATTTTTATAATATATTTATTAATCTATTCAATGTATTTATATAAATTATGTTATTACAAATATTGTAAAAATTGTAATTATACGCAATGCTCTGCTTATTAATTAAGTTAAAGTAACAGCTAATGTCGAAGAATTTCGACTAGTAAATTTAATAAGTTCCTAGAATTTATTGCGTAATTATCGATTAATGTAAAAATTAAAATTACGAGAATTATTGATATTTTCAGCAACTTAAATCATCTGTTCTATTATGGCTAAAGATATCAAACCAACCAGCAACTATATCTGATTGTATATAATGGATTGTTGCAAAGTATAACATAATATTGCAGGAATATCTTTTGATACTTATTCTAACTGGTTCATTTTGGCACATTTTAGTTTGAAATGAATACTTTCCAAAAAATCTTGCAAAAGTTTTGGAAAGTTGTTAACAGTGTTGTGCCCATTCCTTTTAAATTGAATTGCGTTCCAAATCAAAATCCGTTCTAAAACAATGAACGAGTTCTCGCTCAAAATTTCTTTTTGAAAAAGGCATTCTTTTGAATCAATGTTCCTCATCCCACGCTCGCGTTCTCTTTACGTTCCGAAAAAAAATGGAGCAAAGTTCTTAACAATCACGTTCGCGTTCCTTTCTGTGTTCTTTTAAAACATTGCCGAAACTTAGAATACGTTTTGTACCTCTATATTAAAAGATAAAACAGATTGTGCTAGCGCATTAATATTTTGCTAAGGAGGTAACACATTGAGCTGCAACACTGACATGTTAAATGTTACAGCTTTCCAGCCTATTAGAAATCTTTAAAGGGCAAAATATTAAAATATAAAAACTATGACCGCTATATTACGAAAACTAAGAAATCGATTTGAAATCCAATTTGTATATCCTTGTAGCGCTTTCAAAAGGCTACAAATTAATTTCTTTATAGCCAGTGGAGTCACCAGGCGGGGGGGGGGGGGGATTTTAAAATAATATCTAAATTGTGATGCTTATACACTTTTAATTTTCGTGATATGAACATTGCAAATTTTAAAACTTCGACTTAAAAAGACAATTTATTCCCTACAAACTATAAGAATTTTGTAAAAAAAAATATATATATATATATATAAACTGTATTTCCTACTGGTCATTTTTATTGTAAAGTTTTCTAGTGTTGTAGATATTTCGAGTGAAAGTAAGCGAAGTGGAGCAAAAACTCGCTCGGACAATAACTTTTTAATGTTCTCGAAGAAAGGTTCTATTAAAATATTGAAATTATTTTTGTATATTCATAAGTGGTACCAAAACAAGCAAATATGTTTACATTTGTTTACAAAAGTCTAAAGTGTTTCCATTTTTTGTAACGCTCCGATTTCATACACCGACCATAGATGTTATTCACATAAAAATTGCATGATAAAAAAGTATTTAATTTAATGACTCAATTTTTGAGACCCAATTAAAAAAAATAATAAACCACTTGTATTTTTACTTTTTCATACTATCGTATGGAGAAAACGTTGTTTTCTCGAAAATGAGAATTTAACGTAGAAGCACGTTTCAAGATCTCTCGAACACATTGGAAAGATGCCGTATGTGTATTCAGTGTTTCTTTTAGGACTTTTTGGCCGAGGGGGCGATGGAAATTTTAAGGAGGGAGCAAGTTTCCTATTTGTCCTATATAAAAATATATAAATTCTGTGTTATATAAATAGAAACTAGGTTAACATAAAATGTCTCCGGGGGGACTTCGCTCCCCGGAGGTATGCCTGAAAGGAACACTCTCTCTCTCTCTGTGTGTATAAGATGCAGCATGCTAAATCAAGAAACAATGTCCGTATCGCTATTAAATTTTAGGTGTGGATACATTACACAAGAAGCTAAAATTAAACATATTTTATTTCTAATTTCCAATTATTCAAAATGTAAAATTTTTCATAGCATTTTTTCCGATGAACAAATAGCATAGGAATTTCCGGAACAATTATAATAATTTAATAGCATTTAATGTCACACTGTGACTTTGAGAAGCCACAAGGCGTCACATTACGTTCCGGCAATGTCACAGTCACGCACAGCGAAGTTTCTTTGATGATTTTCAAGAAAATTTTATGATGTCATACGGTGACTTGTTTAGGAAGTCATATTGTGATATCTCTGACGTAAATTCGTGATATTGCTGTTACGTCAAGTTGCGTTTCTGCGATGTCACATTCATGTTACAGCGAGGTCACGTTGGTCATTTTTAGAGAACTTTTTGTGACGCATTCTGACACACATTCTAATTGAGTCACATCCTGATATCGCTGCGACGTGAATGTGTAACATTGCTGTTATGTCACATTACGTTTTTGCAATATCATATCCACGTCACAGCGAAGTCACTTTGGTCATTATAACTTATATACTTTGGATCTTTTTAGGAAAATTTTGTGACGTCATACTGTGACTTGTTTAGGACGTTATATTGTGCTGCATTAGTGACGTGAATTTGTGACATTGCTGTTACGTGAAGTTGAGTGTTTGAAATGTCATATTTACTTTACAGAAAAGGTGCAATGGTCATTTTCAGGGTATTTTGAGATGGCAAACGATAACTTGTTCGCAACGTCACATTATGATATGGCTGCCATGTGAATTTGTAACACAGCTGTTACGTCAAGTTACGCTTCTGTAATGTCACAATTACTTCACAGTTAAGTCGCATTGTCCTTTCTCAGGATACATTTGTGACGTGACATGGTGAATCAATTGCGACGCCACACTGTGATGTCTCTGAGATGTAAATTTATAACATAAAATTACATTTCTGCGATGTCACAATCACATTACATCGAAATCGCATTGTTCGTTTTCGGAGTAATTTTGTGACGTCACATTTTGATGTCTCTGCGACGTGAATCCTTGACATTGCTGTTACGTTAAGTTACGTTTCTGTAACGTCACATTCATATCATAGGGAAGTAAGAATGTCCATACTCACCTGCAAAAATTATCTGTTATCTAGTCGTTACATAGTTTTCATTATTTCGCCGACAGATGATTAAGCATTTTTTTTAGTAAGTTATAGTACAGATAAAATATTATTCGCTATATGTGTAAGATGCAAAGTTAAGTACAGAAATTGATATTCAAAGACAATGCGTTTGATACATTTTTTCCTAACGATTACTGTGTATTTAGTTTAAAATACATGTATAAACGATTAGAAAACTCCAGTTAAAACTTTCTACAGAATAAAGTTTCAAGTTGGCCCTTACAACTTATTATTTGCAAAGAACTAAGGATGATATATTATGCAGTACATCTAATGAGGTCTTAAATTTCCTGTCATGGTGCCATTTAAGGCATTTTCAATATAAATATGCATCGATTATATACATTATTATTACGATTACATATTATTACATCGAATATATGCATTATTATTACGATTTTCTGCAATGTTACTCTTATGATCTCATTTAGTAAGAAACAACTTCATTTTAAAGTATCCCAATTTGATGTCTAGTGTTGTTGTTGAGACCCAGACCGTCCGACCTACCAGAAAGGTTTGATGTCTAGTGTTGAGTGTTGAAAACCCAGACCACACGACCAACCCGAAGGCTTATGGTAGCAAGATGTTGATGTCTAGTGTGTAGATGTCTAGTATGTGTGTTGATGTCTAGTGTGTAGATCTTATCATTGGGTTTCCCCCACTGACGTCCGTGGTTTGCCTCCTTTGTAAAAAGTTCTATGGGCGTTTATGATGAGCGGCCCTGTGCGATGCCGCATTCAAGTCAAAATCGGTATGTCACATTGTGACATTTATGTTCATTTGCTAAAACAACACAAAATACAAATTTATATATATATATATATATATATATATATATATATATATATATATATATATATATATATATATATATATATATATATATATATTTATATATATATATTTATATATAAATTATATATATATATATATATATATAGACAATGAAAGCTCTGCACCAAGAAAAAAACATAGTACAACCGCGAAATGATGTAAATAGCTAGAGGGCGGGCTGGTATGCAAATGATTCCAGTCTGGTGTGATTACGCATAACAGTACGCCCGTGAGTAACGCTTCAAGCATGATCCAGCGGCCTTATAAACAGGCGTGTAGTCGACGCCCCATCAATGCGAGAAGCTTCGGCCGACGCAAGCACGAGTACGGAATGAAAAGAATGGTGGTAAACGCCAGAAACGTCGATATACGCAACTGACGGACTTCGAGAGATGCCTGATAATCGGGCTGAAAACCGCAGGGTGGTCAGCGCGACGGATAGCCTGTCACGTTGATCATTCAGACTATACCGTCCGAAGGTGTTGGGAGCACTGGTCACGGGACGCCACCCAGTCACGGAGGACCGGCTCTGGACGGACCAGGCATACAACGAGTAGAGAGAATCGAATGATCGTGCGGCAGGCACTTATAGAGCCCACGACGACCCGATCCGCGATACAGGCACACGTAGCGGCTGCTGTGTGCCCACGAACCACATCCAGACGCCTGAAGGAAGAGAATTTGCCATCCCAACGTCCCTTATGTGTGCTGCCGTTAATACGGGAACATAGGCGGCTCCGGTTGTAGTGGTACATGGCCAGAACAACGTGGAACGCCACAGATTGGCGATGTGTGGTGTTTAGCGATGAGTGCAGCTTCGTCTTGGGGACCGATGATCAGCGTGTCCGGGTGTGGAGGTCCCCTGCACAACGCCACAATCCCAACCTCGTTATCGAGCGTCACACCAGCCCCACTGCAGGCATCATGGGCTGGGAAGTCATAGCATACAAGAGCCGATCCGCTCTAGTAGTGGTACCTGGAACATTGACGGGCCAGCGGCACGTGGATGAGATTTTACAGCCCCATGTGCTCTCAATTGTTACTGGGATTCCAGGTGCGCAATTCCAGCAGGATAATGCCCGGCCGCACATGGCTCGGGTCTGCCAGACCTGCCAGAGTCATGTCCAGATACTTCCATAACCTGCCCTCTACCCAGACCTGTCCCCTATCGAGCATGTGTGGGACCGGTTGAAACGGTCAGGAATCTTCGGGATTTGGAACGTAACGTCCAACAGGTGTGGACTCGTCTGCCGCAAGACAACATCAGGCGTCTATTCGACACCATGCCGGACCGTATTGCTGCTTGTATCGCAGCAGGAGGCGGTGCGATGCGGTATGAGGATGATCGGACTGTGTACCACAGCAGGTCCATCCTATGCTCCATATTTCAGGTCCATCCTATGCTTCCTTCTTGGTGAGCAACTTTCATTGTCCGTGAATGTATATATATATATATATTTATATGTATATATATATATATAATAATTTATTTATAATGTTCTATTTATAATTGCATGTCGTAGCGTCAATTTTGATTTCAAATTTTCACTTTAGACAATTTTCACTAAATGATCAATATCTGGTATTTATAATACAAGTAAATTAAAATTTTTAATATATATATATATATATATATATATATATATATATATATATATATATATATATATATATATATATATATATATATATATATCGTAATGAAAACAATGTGTACGTTTTACATTTTCACCATTCTAAACTGATATACACCCAACTCTCTTTTTACACTCTTTTTTTTACTCAAATTTCTGAGGAACGTATCTACCGTGTAAAAAAAGAGTTGGGTGTAGTTTATTTTTAATTATTCTAAATGTTTCCTTAAAAATTCTTTGAAAATGCATATTTTGAATTGAATCACGACGATGAATTAATTGTATGCATTGTTCTGATTAGTGTTAATAACTGCTATTAAAATACTATTTACATTCATAAACTTAAAATTATCACATTCGCATGTACACCATACTTTTACAATCGAATTGGGAATAACCATTTTGCCATATAGAAAATGACACCACATTTTTAGGGAGGGGAACATTTTTTATATTGTATATTAAATTTATTATTTAACACACAATGCGCTGAATGAGTTTTTAAAGAGAACTGTAATTAGATCTGAATAATCTAAACGTTTAGATTCTAGATTTGCAGCTTCACATTTTTATTACAATAATTTTAAGGCTTCTTAAAAGAAAATTTTTGAAACTTATTAGAAATTAATTTAACACACAATGCGCTAAATGAGATTTTAGAGTGAAACGTAATTAGATCTGAATAAACTAAGCGCTTAGATTCTAGATTTGCAGCTTCACATTTTTATTTCAATAATTTAAAAATTCTTAAAAATAAAATGTTTGAAACTTATTAGAAGTTAATTTAACACACAATGCGCTGAATGAGTTTTTAAAGTGAACCGCAATTAGATCTGAATAAAATAAACGTTTAGATTCTAGATTTAGCTTCACATTTTTATTACAATAATTTGAAGGTCTCTAAAAAGAAAATGTTTGATTTAAGTCGCTCTGTTAAAAACAGTACTATGCATCTGTGAAGCTTGGGCGCAAACACTTTGTTAAGTGATGGAGCCTTTTCTTTTCAAGCTGTTTGGCTTGAAGTCAAACCTGTGTCAGTTATGGAGAGAGATGAAGGGATAATAATGTATGGCTCTGTTTTTGTAAGAAGCGAGAAAATATTTCAGTTTCCTTAGTTTGTTTTGCAAGTGATTCGAAAGCATTCTCGCTGTTGTCAAAAGGGTATCGTCCCATCTATATTTATACAAGGTTACTCAGGGAAGTTTCATTGTTTACAGCCATAGTAGATTTTAAAAAATACTTGCAATATGATTGATCACAATCAATAAAACTGCTGATTGTGAGAATATAACTTTCTGATACTTCTTTAAAGAACGCAAGCTTAGGACAAAAGCGAGAAAATATTTCAGTTTCCTTAGTTTGTTTTGCAAGTGATTCGAAAGCATTCTCGCTGTTGTCAAAAGGGTATCGTCCCATCTAATATTTATACAAGGTTGCTCAGGGAAGTTTCATTGTTTACAGCCACAGTAGATTTTAAAAAATACTTGCAATATGATTGATCACAATCAATAAAACTGCTGATTGTGAGAATATAACTTTCTGATACTTCTTTAAAGAACGCAAGCATAGGACAATTAGGTGATTACACTTGTTTCGAGGGAGTTTCGTTGAGCCCTCTTCCTCAAGTCAAAAACGCTTAACAGCCGTTAAAAAACAATTGAAACTTGGCAGGTAGAGAAAAATTCGAACAGAGCAAAACCATCCAAACCGAAAATTCACTAGCCGGTAGTATCAGCCTTTGAAAATAAAACCCAATCATAAACCCATCAACCCAGGCAGATAATGGCACCCCGCTCTGGCACGCGAAGGCGGGAGAAGCGAGATTTAAACACAGCAATGAAACAAGATTCAAAATAAAACAAAGAAAAAATTAAAACCGTTACATTTCTGATAAATATGAAAGAATTATGAGAAATTAGAGGCGAAAGAAATAGACAAGTCCTTGGAAGGACGAAAGATAGCAAATTACAAGGGAATTAAGAAGAATATAATAAAAGGAAGTTACCGGTTTCGAAAGCTACGTAAATCTTACAAAGCAAATCTTGTTATGTAAATTTTACAAATTACAAGGGAATGAGGCTGGAATTAAGAAGAATATAACAAAAAGAAGTTACCGGTTTCGAAAGCTATGTAAATCTTACAAAGCAAATATTACTATGTAAATTTTACAAGGGAATGAGGCTGGAATTAAGAAGAATACAACAAAAGGAAGTAACCGGGTTTGAAAGCTATGTAAACTAATTTCATCAATAGAAAATTGCCAATCATCAAAGAGGAATATAACACGGAATGAAGAAGAAATGCTTTCAAAAGCTGTATGAGCTAACTTCATCAATTAAAAGATCTAAAGTCGGCAGCACATATAGTATAATGCAATGAATTGACTTATTTCACAGTAAAATAATGATATAGAAGATCCACAACACAATTTTTAATTTGAATTGTAACGTTGAATTTTGTAATGTTGAATTTGGAGCTTTTCCGGATGACAACATGTAAAACTATTTCAAAATACCCAATTAACTTGTATCTACCCTAACAGTTATCAATATTGATAGCATCCACAAAGCACAATGGAGTCCACACATTAAAATATTTTAATAGCTAATTCATCAATTTGGGGGCCATTCTCGTTAATTTAATGTCATTTTTTAACTTTGACGATATTTTCGCCAATCTGGGGCGAAATATCGCCAAGTTAGTGATGCTTCGTTAAATTAGTCACCAAGTTAACCAAATTTATTGCCAAGTGTTGCATAGGCAGGCGGATGGAAGAGCTTTTCTTATATATGAATAAATGACTATTAGCGAATTATTGGACGTCAAAATACAAAACTACTACTCAAAGTATATTCTCTCGTGAATGGAACAAATTTGATCCACGAGAATGATATTAACAAATTTGTCGCATAATAAGATTGCATATGAAAAGTGAACATATATCACAATAGTTAATGGGTTTTAATTTTATGTAATTTTGTCTTTATAAATTTATTTGAATATCGTGAAATATCGCAAAAAAAGTTCCTACTAGCTTTCTAAAGTTTGTGTCATTTGTTTCTAATCAAAAACTGCATAAGAAAGGAACATTTATGAAAAATTAATAAAGGCTCTGATTTTTTTACTGATTTTTTCAAAATTTCACTTGAAAATTTGGAGGGTTTTCGAGCATTCATTTGCGTTTAAAATCAATAGGTTTCCAGTATTCACCGACTGTAATATTTGTACCAAATTTCGTTCGTAAAGCTTCATTCGTTCGTAAGATATCTCATTTACAGACTCACACACACACAGAGATTAAGAATTAAAATTACAAAATTACATTTTTGTACCAAATTTCGCTGGAATCGCTCCATTCGTACGTGAGATATCGTCTCTAAAGACTCACTGACACACACACACACACACACACACACACAGACATCACCTCAAAAACGTTTGTTTCGTGTTTAGAGATGCTTGAAACGTGCTCGCCCGTCGAAAACATGAATTTGAATTTTTGACCCGGTCACAATACTTTTCTTATACATTATACTATGTATATAAGGAAAGTAAGGGTTTAAAAGTTGATTTTTTTCTTGATAATTAAAAAAACCCTTTTCTTGATAAGATAAAGCTTCCTCTAGTTTGTGAGGATAAAATGTTAGTTCCTGGGTTTTAGCCGTTCTGGAGTTACAGCTACCTGGGGAATGGCAATGCATATTTGTTGAATTTAAGTCCATTTTAATCTTGTTAAGCTAAAAACTAAATAACTGATTGTGAATGCTCCAAGTGTCTACTTTTAAGGGAAAATGTTTGATTATCCATTTTCCGATCTGATGTGGGCAGCACATGACTTCCCTTCTATAATGCAATGAATTGACTCCTTTGACAGTCAAAGAATAATATAAAAGACTTTTAACTTTAAATTGTACAATTGGCGATTTTCCGGATGACAAATTGTAAAACTATTTCAAAGTACCCAATTAGCTTATATTTCGTCAACTCTGAATAAACAATTATATATATTAGATTCTCATACTCAATAAGCGACATAGTTCATATATTAAAATATTTTAATCATTAATTCATCACTTGGCGTCATTTTCGCAATTGGGTCGATATTTTCGTTAATCTTAGGTGAAATATCGCTAAATTAGCGATACGTGGCTAAATTATTCGGTAAGTTCGCCAAATGCATCAGCAAGTGCTACAGACAAACGGGGAGAAAAGCATTTCCTATATACTAAAAGGTATGCCCGTCATATGACGGAAATCAGAATTTGCGAAACATTACTTCCCATTTGGCGTCATTTTATCAATTTGGTGTCATTTTATTAATTTGGCAACATTTTTGTCACTTTTGAAACATTTAAAATAGTCGCCAAGTTGGCGAAATCTCGCTAAATATCTCACCAAGCGTTACGGACGGAGAAATGAGTTATTCTTATAGTCTACTCTTATGTTCTTTCCAAAACATTGAACTTAATTAGTCGTCATGTCATTAATTTAGATTTGGTTTCATTGATTTAGCGTCGGTTTTATCAATTGGGTGACATTTTAGTTAATTTGGTAACATTTAAAAAGTCAGCAAGTTGGAGATATTCCGACAAATTCGTCACCAAAATTTTGCCAAATGTTATGGACGGAGAAATAAGTTATTCAAATAAATTTATTGCACCAAATTTATCGCATGATATTATATGAAAGTGAACATATTTCACAATAGCTAATTTTTTTCGATACATTTATTTGAAAAATGTGCTATATCTTGAGAACGGTTCATGCTAGAGTTCTAAAGTTTGTGTCTCATTTTCTAATGAAACATTACATAAGAAATGACCATTTACATAACTTTATTAAAGGTTTTGATATTTTGATGAAAGGTTTGGAATTGGAAAGCATCGCGTTGGCAAAACTCGGGAGAATTCAATTTTTCTCTTAACCCTTGTGTCAGATATTAATATTTTCAATGTTTTTTAATAAATATACATTTTGTAATTTATTTGTATACGTTTAGCCTCTTCACTTTAGGAGCAAGTTGTCTCAGCCTAGTTATATGGCATTTTAGTATGTTGTTCAGACGGGAATGAAAATTAATAATATCACCTAATTAGTTTCGGATTTAACTCGGGTTGAAAAAGTGAAATACATTGATCCCTATATGAGACTATATGTTTCAAACATTTTTTTTAAGAGAAGTTAAAATTCACAAATTGTTTCGATAATTTTAGGAGATATTCAAATTATCACATAAAATGTGTAAAAACAATTTCAGCATAATATGTTAGGTAGTTTTTAAATAAAAATTAAAATAATAATACACCCATATTATATGAAGAGAATACGTGATTCAATGCAAAATAAAATATGGCATCCATATTTTTTCAGATGTGTGTTTTTCCGTAGATGTTTAAAGATCGTTTAAACTTATATTTAGTGTTGCATCCGTCCTAAAACCGCTTTATTTTTGCGTATTGTCTGTGTATCTAAATTCTGTACCAATGCAATTACAATATTTTTATTTCAAATAATCACTAAACTTTCTTTATTCCTTATTTTAACTCTAAACTGTAGCATACAGAATGTAAACAAATCAAGCGATTGTAAGGTGAGTTGTATAAGAATTGCTGATTTTTTTTTTCAAGTAAAATTATTTAACTCTGGAGTCTGGAATATATGTGATATGAATAACATATTCATTGATTTAACATAGAGAAGCAGACGATTAATAAAATGAAATGGTTACAACAATTTCAAAGAACTAATTGAACATGAGATAAGCAAACGATGTATTTTCTATAATAATGAAATATTATAATTGTGACGTAATATTAACTGCCAAAGCATCGTAAACATTGTGCAATATATAATTTCGATGACGTCCTGTGAACAAAGTTCATTTTGTGTAACTAGCATTGTCCTTTTCGATGATGTTTTAAATTTTCAAGTAAAATAAATTACTGTAGTACCATGATAATTAAAAAAAATGTCGGTGCTAAATGCATTCCATTTTAGAGATGTTTAAATAAATTGCATTTCAGTTGGAAAGTGTTTCACAATCAATACTTTATGTATGATTGATCTTTCTTGTTCAATTTGATATTGGCTTTTATATTATTTGGTGATTATTAAATAGAGATAACTTTTTTACTTTGTATAATTCTGTTATTTAAAACTATATTAATATAAAAGTTCGAAGTTTTCAAAATAAATTATATCATTTGAAATCATGCAGAATGGAAATAACACTTACAGCTTCATTTTGAACCTCTCTAAGAGCACTTGATCAATATAACGAAGAGTCGAATCTTTGAGCAATCTCACACATATATTTTTAAGTTCTCACTTAATATTATTAAAATTGTGTTTTCTAATCCATTTTTACTGTGCTAAATATCCCGTAAACAGTGAAATAGTACACTTAAATCACCAAATAGTGATGTCTTTTCCAACGCTGTTATTAAACTTGCCGCACAACAGCTGAAAATCTCTCACTATGTGCAGTGATTATTTCTCTCGTTATTATTATTATTATAATTTTATGTTTACAACTGTATTTTTCAAGGCGCTATGAAGAGATACACAAGTTTTAATCGAAATGAAAACTGATCATTTTGATATTGATTTCATGATTTCAATATTATGTATTTAAAATTCTGTCATTTCGATTGTGTATGTTTGTTAGAACAGCTTTTTAAAGTCTCTATTTTTATACTTTTTCTACAGAAGATAGCAGTAAACAATTTACTGTCAAAGACAATTCAAAGTTTGGAAGTTTCACAGTCTTCAATATCACGTAAAGTTACTAAAGCTTAAGCTTTACACCTTAACAAAACTTGATTTTTTTTAATGTACTTTCAAGCAGTCCTTAACATTTCATATAATTTAATGCAACAAAGACGTTTATTTCTCTTTTTTCGACGCAAAGATCTGAGTTAGCAGAGCAATAAAGTCTTTATAAATTCTTTAAAGGAAAAGAGGAAAATTGTCTGCACAGTCTATAAAATATCAATGATATCTACACAAAAAACCACTTGTAGTCCATTGAATTTTTAAAATCCAGAATCAAGGAACAATTTTTGTTTGTTTTGCAAATCAAGAGTTATAAGCACATTCCACATCGAAGTTCTCGCATTATGATTTCGTTTAAAATATCGTCAAATTATCGTTTCGTAAAGATATGAAAATAATTGTCTATCAGTTAGTTGACTTAATTTCAATTGTCAAAGTTTCCCACTTGGAACAGTGAGAGCTAACATGTCTGCATCTGCATTACCCATATCTTCCAATTGAGGAGACTGACTGATTCGACGGCGAGCTTCGGGAGGTAAATAAACAGATTTAACCCACTGACATCAGAAAGTGCACTCTGGGTCTGGGTTGGAACTATAAAACTGTGTTGGAAATGCAAGCATGGGATGCCAAGCGACGGCGAAATGAGTTTTGTGCTACATCCGACTGTTTATAGATCGAAGGAAAAACGGCTGTTTCCCTCTGGCACGTGGTCTCCAAGCTTCATAGTAAATTTCCACCCTCTGCCTCGTCTATTTTGGTGCAATCACGTTCAGGGGCGAATGTGCCAGGCGGAAGAGAGAGAAGATTCTCGGTAGGCCGTTTACATTTGGACGAATAACTTGTTATACGCATTAAAAGAATAATAAATTTCACACTTCACTGCCAAATTATCGGCTACCCTAAAGTTAAGGAAGTAAAGCTAGGGATGAATCGGTACTCTTTTATGTTAAATTTGTCCCAAGATCTGGATAATTTATGTATTGTAAACTCCGCTTTACACAGAAATTTACGCAGACTCGGTACTAAGAACGGCATAGGTCGTTGGCCGGACTTGGGCAGAGTCCCATGTTTAAAAATGTATGAACGAATGCTAAGAAACAATAAAATACGTAAAATAAATATTTTTTCCCGGCTGCTTATTAAGATGCATTACGCCGCACAGTCTGGGCAGAAGAAGAATAAACAATAAAGTACAGCCTGTGTATAAACACATGGAATTGTTTAATATATTTTTATAGTTTTTTTTTTTAACATGGCTTTGGACGGAGCCTCAGCAGTATTGAGATCGTCGGTCTTAGTTTATAATTACATGAAACATTTTCGACCTCTGTTACTGCCTGGTGAAAAGTAAGGCTTTGCGGATCCCTTTAGTTAAATATTGACATGGGTTCAGGATGGACCTTTCTCCTCTCGGTGAAATTTCCTGGGGTCAGACTGAGCCTCACGTGAACTACGAGTATATTGCAAAATTTAATAAACATGATAAATTGATAAAAAATGTAAATTTATAAAATAAACAACGTAACGGGATGCTATAAGATGACTCGACTGTGTTGTTATCAATGCATATGAAAAAAATGGTGCCTGGATAGGGTTCTATGATTTTAGTCTGGCTTTGGTCGGGTGAGGCCAAATTTGGTTTTCTTTAACAATCTTCACATCCGATCTGTTATTACCTGGGCCAAGGAAACAATATCTGAAATTTCAGTTTGTGGTCAGCTGAACTCAACATGATTCGTATTAAAAAATTATAAGCGTATTATACTTGCATATAATTTGTGGCCTTATTTTTCCTTATTTGAATTAATGCTTTTATAGATTTAAAAAAATAAACATGTTTTTTCAGAAAATGAGCATTTATTTATACTACGATACTGGGCAGTAAATCTACATTTGGCTAAACTTAGGTTAGTCCTCAGTATTTGTAGTAAAGGATCATAAGAATACAAATTTGGGACCCCAGCAGAATTATAAAGCCAAGATCAATTTGGCGATTCTCAAGAATTCGTACTCAAGAATTTGTAATTTTAGATAAAACTAGCAGCATACCAATTCTTCGTACGGAGTATGTAATATAAAGAAACTTAAAATTCACAATCATGTGCAAATTCCTATATTATACTAAATGACATTTTTAATCACAATATTCTGTTAAAATATTTAATATAATGCTCCTAAAAAGAAGTTTAAGAATCTCTGTTCTCGCTATATATATTCTCGCTATACAAAATTATCTTCACGGGCAAATCTGAAGAATAGAACATTCTGGCCCCTTTTGTAAGCAAATTTACAGAACATATGGAATTGAATCAATATATGAAATATAATAAAAGCGTTAAAATTGTATGGGATCCGTATTACTTATATAAGCGAATATTAGAAGATATAATCTGTATTAGTAGATTATATGTATAAATTGAAAATATCAATAAATCCGTATTCTTTAAACCTGAAGGCAGTAATTGATTCCAATATATGCCAAAATGAAAGTGCTAAAATTATATGGGAAGATATACCCGTACTACTTATAATGTCGTAGATTAGAAGATATGTCCGACTGTTAGTAGAGAATTACCCGTATCACAATATGGGTCTCAAAAATCTTTGCCAAAATAAAACAGATGACGTAATAAATTGAAAATATCAATAATCCCCGCAATCTTCAAACCAGAAGGCCATATACTTGATTCCAATATATGCCAATATATGTCAAAATATATGCCTATACCTGTACTACTTATATACTGGTAGATTAGAAGATATACCCGTGCATTTGTAGAAGATTACTCGTACAACGTATAATATATGAGTTTCAACAATTTTTGCCGTAATAAAACAATGACATAATAACTTGAAAATATCAATAATCTCTGAATCAATAATCCCTAAAAATATCAATAATAATAATGTTTAAACCTGAAGACTGTAATTGAATATTTAGTCAAAAATGCAAAGGCAATGAAATTTATTTTATATACATATCTTCATTATTCAAATCGGAAAAGATTTAATAAAAATCTTCTGCCGCATGAATACATTGGATTTAAATCCGTTGCTAAGCAACATGATATCATTTGCTTCAATAAATTGGTGGACAAAATATCGTCTGAATAATTCTACCTTTATGGAAGGTTTGGCGACATTTTAAAAAATCACAAAATTTATCGCCAAGTGGAACTGTAGAACTGACAGTCCCACTTGGCGACAAATTGACGAAGCATCATCACAATACTATCTCCTAACAAAACACAATTAATTTCATTTATTTAGCGCAATTTTATCAATTTAAGATATTTTTATGGATTTACGAACATTTTTATCAATTTGATGATATTTTAAAAATTCGCTAAATGTGTTACTAAGTAGGACGGTTGGATTGACAGACAAATGCTAACAAAACATCATTTCAGTACTCTCTTCTAACAAAACAAAATACATTTCATTGATTTGCGTCGTTTTTATCAATTTGGCAACATTTCCGTCAATTTGGCAACGCTTAAGAAAAATTGCCAAGTGAGCGATATCCTGCAAAATTCGTAGTTCTGAATTTGCAGATCTGAATAAAACACCCTGATCCCGTTTGTATAATCTAAATGAAAACACTAAAATTGTATTAGAATATATATATACCCGTTCTACTCTTTTTGTGGTTCAACAATCGGCTAAATGAATTTATTGGCTAAACACAATATATGAGTTTATTAGATTTATTAGATCACAATATATAAGCTTGAAAACTTTTTGCCAAAATAAATGAAAGTGATGTATGCAGTCCGCAATTAATATAATTAAAAGAAAAATGAAACCGTTCATTTATAAGATATATATTTTATATCCATTTATTTATTATTCAAATCGAAAAATAATAATAAACGTTAACAAACACATTTAATTTAATTACGTTGCCGAGTAACATGATATAAGATAGAATCTTCCTCATAGAATTCTAATAATTAAATAACCATTTTGATTTCTTAATACTTTTGATTGTTGATTAAAAACTTGTGAAAAATAAACCATGGTGATAGATTTTCCAATTAAATTCATGTTTCAAATAGTCAATGGTTTTAAACAATTCATGTTTTCAGACAGTGACTAATTAGCGCAAAAATCTTCCACCAAACTCAGAGATAAAGTTTTAATTCACTTTCAAGTTTTAAACAAACGATTTTCAACCTTTTAGTTCGGAGGAACCAAGGAGTTAGAGAGTAGAACTCCTAGTAAAAAGTTTAGTTCTTCATATCTCAACAACCTCTGATCTTAGAAACTCGAAACTTAGATAAAATTTAAAGGGGCTATGTTAAGGCTACCCACAAAAATTCATTAAATTCGGTTCAGCTGTTCACCCGTGATGATGAGACAAACAAAAGTTTCGTTTTTCACTAATATCCCAAGAACCACTGGTCTTAGAAGCTCGAAACATAGAATGAATTTTAAGTGGGACTATTTCAAGGTTACCCACAAAATTTCGTCAAATTCAGTTTAGCCGTTCTCCCGTGATGATGGGACAAACAAATAGACAGACAGACAGACAAACAGACAGATTTTCAATTTTATTTATATAGATTATTTAAATATGTAACAAGTAGCATAAATAATAGCAATTACGAATTTGACATTTTAAATTTACAAACATATTTTATACATTTTTCAGCGACGTCGAGTAGAAATGTATTAGACTTCCATTCGAAATTGGGTAAAGCTTAATTATTCCATGTTAGGTGTCAATATTTTTAGGAAATGACCACAAAAACTAAAATTTCGGGTTCTTGAATAATTCTATATAGAAGTTCATTTTGACAACATCATGCAAGATATAAACAAGAAAGATCAATCATGCATAAGCATTGATTATGAAACACTTTCCAACTGAAATGTAATTTCATTTAAAAATTTCTAAAATGTGATTCATTCAGTGGTAATATCTTTTACATTATCACAGTACTACAGTAATTTATTATACTTAAATATTTAAAACTGTATCGAAATATAAATCATCTGATTCTTTATGCAAAATCAATGAATATTTCATTCATATAACTTGTATTCCAGACTCCAGAGCTAAATAATTTTGTGTGAAAAAAATTCAGCAATTCTTATGTAATTCATCTTACAATCGCTTGAGATATTTGCATTCTGCATATGTTAAAATTAGGCTTCCTTGAAGAAATAATAAAAGTTTAGGGATCATTTAAAATCACAACTATTGTAATTGCATAGGCACGGAATTTAGATACACAGATAATACACAGATAATATATATGTGTATGTGTATGTACTCAAAGTATTGGAATCGTGCCGAAGATCGGAACTCGAATTTTCAAAGTATCTACACGTTTTGGGACTTCTAGAACACGAAAAAACTACTTTTAGGAAGACGTCTGTGTGTGTAAGGGTGTATCTGTGTATGTTTCTGTGTGTCTGTGTGGATATTACATCCACTCTAATTGAAAAACTAATGGACCGAATTTCATACAATTTGGTAGGTATGTTTTTTGTGGGAAATCCTGATGTTCATTAGATTATAGTACGATTCGTAATAAAAGAATCTGCCTTCTTTGCGAAATGGCCGCAGAAATTGCCTTTATCCACTCTAGCTAAAAACTAATGAACCAAATTTAACAAAATTTGGAGTATAATATTTCAATAACCTACAAGTGATTTATATACCAAATTTACCAAAATTTTGTATATAAATCATTTGTAGGTTATTCTACTACGATTCGGGAAAAAGGAACGGGCTATTTTTGCGAAATGGCCAGCAAAAATCGTTATATATAAAAATAAAAGACTACGTGTGCTCAATTATATCAATTAAATTCCTATTTTATATGTGATTTTTGACAACAAAAAGAATAAGACTAACCCCATTACTCTAGGACTAGCCGTTCTTGAGATATTCTAGTTTTTTCGCGTTTTCGCTACGCCACCTTTGACAATAAGTCCAGCTATCAAATGAGAACCAAATTTAAGTTTAACGTGTAAATTCAATGTCATTTAAAATACTTATGTTGTGCAGATAAACTCAAATTATCATTGAATAAATAAAGAGAACGAATATGAGTCTGCAGGGAAAGACATGTGCTGTCCACATCAGAATTTTTAACAATATTACACCAATGATTTATAGAAGTGAACGGGGATTATTTTCAGGCCATTTCGAAAAAAATGTATGATCTATATTTAAAGATCCATCAAATTTTTGTCGAATAAAATGTTCAACAAATTTAAGCTGTGTACCAAATTTTAACTCTCTAGGACGTAGGAAAGTGCATTTAAAATGCCATCAATTAAATTTATCATGAAGAGTTATATAAAATTTAAAAAAAATGAAAAATTGTTATCTACCAAATTTATTTTAAAATATGAAGCCACTCCCATATGCAAAACGTTTAAACAAATGGAGAGATATTTATTATATAATATCTCTCTCTCTTTTCTTTCTGGAAGATATCCCAAAGTCAGAATTTAATTGAATTTGTTTTTTTCCCTATATTAAATAATTTTTTTAATTAAAAAACTACTTAACATATTTTACTGAATTTTTTTTTATATATTCTATGGGATAATGTGAATATTTCCTAAAAATTTCGAAGCAATTCGTGAATTTTAAATTTACTTAAAAAATGTTTGAAAAATTAGGTCCCATAGGGTTCAATGTATTTCATTTTTTCAACCCGGGTTCAATAAAAAACTATTTGGGTGATATTATTTATTTATATTCCCATAGGTCCTACAGACCGTCTGAACAACATACTAAAATTTCATTTTGATAAATTCATTTTTACGGCAGTTATCGTGCTAACGGACAGACAGACAGACAGACAGACAGACAGACAGACAGACAGACAGACAGACAGACAGACAGACAGAATGAACAAAGTCATAAACACTTTTCAACTTTGTTGTAAAGTGTTAACAAAGTCATAAACACTTTTCAACTTTGTTGTAAAGTGTTAAAAACAAGAAAGATCAATCATGCTTAAAGCATTGATTATGAAACACTTTCCAACTTCAATGCAATTTTATTTAAACAAGTCTAAAATGCAATACATTCCTCGGTAATATTTTGAAACTTATCACAATACTGCATTAATTTATTATATTTGAAAACTTAAACCTTCATCGAAAAAAATGAACTTCATTCAAATGACGGCATTGAAATAAATATTGCCTGGTTTAAACATCTCTAAAATGTTATACATTCCTCGGTAATAGTTTTATAATTATCATAATACTGCGATAATTTATTATATTTGAAAACTTCATCGAAAACAACTGAAATTAATTCAAATGACGTCATAGAAAAAATAACACGCCTGGATCTCTCTATAAAAACAGGATTTCATTCATAACTTTCTCCCATTCATTTCATTCATCACAATACTATAATAATTTATTTTATTTAAACATTTTGTTTAAGACCATGGAGCTACAAAAAATTAAACTCTATGCTTGAAACTTCATCGAAAAAAATCGTCCTTCTCTTTATGAAATCAATTAATATTTCATTCATATCAGCCATGCAGACTCCATGGACTAAATTATTTTGTGTTAAAAAAATACAGGAATTCTAATACAACTCATTCTACATATTTTGCTGTTTACATTTTACATAGGTGAAAAATAGGCTTAGTTGTAGAAATAATCAAATTTTGATGAGCATTTAAACTCAAATATATTGTCATTGCGTTGTTTCGGTATGTAGATGCACAGAATTTAAGCAAAAATAAAGTAGTTTTAGGACGGATACAGCACTCAATATGAATTAAAAAGAACTTTAAAAAATCACGATTTTGAAACAAGATGAATGCCATATATAATTTTGAAGTGGGTCATGTGATCGTTTCATATCATGGTCACGTGATCGTTTCATATCATGGTCACGTGATCGTTTCATATAAGAGGTGTAATTATTATTTTATATTTTTATTTAAAAAACTACTGAATATATTTCGCTGAATTTTTTTTTATATCTTTTATGGAACAATTTGAATATCACCTAAAATTTTCAAAGCAATTTGTGAATTTTAAATCCGCTTAAAAATGTTTGAAAAATTAGATCCCATAGGGCTCAATGTATTTCATTTTTTCGACCCGGGTTCAAGCCAAAACTAATTGGGTAATATTATTCATTTATATTCCCATAGGTTCTACAGACCGTCTGAACAACATACTAAAATTTCATTTTGATTAAGTCATTTTTACGGTAGTTATCGTGCTAACGGACAGACAGACAGACAGACAGACAGACAGACAGAATGAACAAAGTCATAAACACTTTTCAACTTTGTTGTAAAGTGTTAAAAACCCATACGTTAATAAAGAATCATACTTTTAGTAGGTAAAATTATTTAAATATGTAATAAACAGCATAAGTTATAGCGATTTAATATTTGATATTTTAATTTGAAGAAAGTATAATTAATAACAGAAATTTCTTTCAAATAGAAAAAAGGCCAAATATGTTATACTGCATTCCAGTAATTTTTCCCTGGGAATGGGTTGTATTCATATTACACTCGAGTGAAAAATAGAATATATCCAGAGAATTTCTGTACATTCAATAAAGTATCTCTAAAAATTAATAAGTCTCTTCGGCCCATTCTATACATGCACTGAAAACGTTGCATCGGTAATGCTAGCGCGAACTGTTAATTTGATCATCTATACTAGACATTAAAAGCGTAGCATTTTAGAGACCTTGAAAACGTTGATTAAGATATACAAGGCGTTTTTAGGGCAGATTTGCTCAGTGACACACCCGTTTACGAAAATAGCCATTTAAGGTGTAGTTTCTATTTAAAAGCGAATGCGATGCTTTTAAAGACGTTAACTTGCACTGTTTTCGAGAAAGAGTGGTGTCACATCCAGTAACACTATGAATGAATAAAACCAGCTTGCAAATGTTTCTGTAGATGCACACAAGTTTATCAATAACATGCATGATAGACAGTTTGGCAGAATTAGGAAATGGTATAAAGAAATATATAGAGATGAAGCTCTTTCTGAAGCTAATGCCAAAAGCAAAATCAGCAAATCAGTATCCGTGCCAACACCAACGTTGTGATACAACTGAATTTTGTTTAATGCAATATCAGTATCTGCCTCGGCCATTAAAACATCAATGTTTTTCATCAAGCGTTGTGATAATAATGTTACTAATCTTCTCTTGCTTCTGTAATTTGCGGAAAACAGTGCAATACATTCTGTATTTTCAATAAATAAAATATAAGAGTAGTGCAAATGGGGTATCCTGGACCAGAAGGAGCTATACTTTAACATGGGGTTCCTGCAGGAGCTATATTTCCACATGTTAAAACATAGCTCCGGATGGAGAGGGGTGGAGCTATTATATGTCACATGATTTTTTCTATAAATGGGGATTTTATCAGTCAGATAAGAGTAAGAAGAAAGCTATTAATCAGCAGGTAGATATGAAGGATTTTTTTTCTTTCACAGCATAAATCTAATCTTTGCTTGCAAATTTCATTTTGTTCATATCTTGAGCATTCAATGTGTATATATATATATATATATATATATATATATATATATATATATATATATATATATATATATATATATATATTTCAATCCTTACAGATTTTTAATCCATAAGCATCTTTGCCATATTAGAGTACCTTTAATTAAATTGGATTCTGTCAGTATACATGTAAAAAGTAATGTATCTTAATATAACTCATCATGATTCTACTTGATCAGAGACAGCTTCTTGCAATGTATGTAAATGAATTCACTTTCTCTAAAGAATAAATTTTCATTTCATTAACTTAAATATTTTTAAAATTGTAGACCCACCTCCACCCGATGCTATACTCCGATATCAGAGACGGGGTGATATGAACCCTTTTAGGCGCTAGAGGATAGTCATTATGTTCATCGTGCAGATCATGAGGATAGTCTATATCTGCCTCCATAATATACTCCACAGGTAAGTCATTTTCTACTACAAGTGGATTAAAATTCAGGATTTCATCAGAATCAAACCATCTAAAATTAGATACAGGGAGTGCTTGGCTTAGACCCCATCCGTACAGATTATTCGCATCCAGATACATTATACACTTAGTAGGTTTTGCAGAATCATAATGTTCCAAATACTTATTATTAGCCTGGCTTAGACGTTTACTAATAACACTAATACCGCCTCTTATACCTTCTTCCTCTTATACCTTCTAAATAGGTACATATCATGATTTGTAATCAGTTCTAATGATACACCACTGGTCTTTAAGGCTGCATTCCAAGCAAGATATCTTAATGTTATACAGTGAGCAGCATCTATTCCATAATAATTCAGTGACAAATCACGGAAATTTTCAAAAATGTCCGCTAGCAGAAGAATATCAGTTTTTATGTACAAGTCATGATATTCTTCCATATTCTTTACCTTTACGGATAACCAAACATATGGGCATAGGCCTCATCAGAGACCTCCTCCTGATTTAAATCATCGAAGAAAGACTCTTTAGAGGGTAGACTCATTTCTTCAAACTTCTTAGCACAATCTGTATAAGAATAGCGGTAAACACACTTTTTATTCAACAAATTCACTTGATCATTTTTAAAATGCTCTTTTATGATAATAAACTGGTCGGATTCCAAACTAGAGCTTAGTTTCTCAATAGAGGCAGGTAAAATTTGGAAGGAATCTATAAACTGTAGACTTCCAACACTGAATGTAATATAATTCTGCATATTACTGGAAATATACTCAATTCTCTTTTCTTTAAATTGACCGATTCCCTGCATATTTAAATTCCCGTCATAACCTTTTAAATTGTGGAACACAACAGGTATGCGCCGTCTTATCTTGTAATTCAAATTGCAATTAGGATGAGCTGCACCTCTAAACTTAAAAGTTAAGTGACAGTGGTCTCTCACACTTTCTTCCTCTAAATCTTTGTTGCAGATATGACAGATAGTAGAATTTTCAATGCTTTCACGATATTTAGCCGTGAAACTCATTTTCATATTTTCTTTCAATATTCTTTGAACCCTCTCTTCTTCATGAATAAGAGCCTTCAAAAAATGAGTAATCACATCTTCACCCCTATAGATAACAGAACCTTTAAATGTTTTCCCATCAGGACTAATAAAAATGTATGCAAAACCACAAGGAACATGATGAGATAAGATGTTCTCATGTGAAATGGAGGGGGAATTCTCACACGTATCCGTTTTTATTATAAAAGATTCAAAGTCCGCATATGCCACAAATGGTACACGCATTTGCATATAAACACTTTTAAATTTCAAAATTTTATCATCACCACTAGATAGCTCCACTTGTTGCAGGTCACATTGTCTACATAATTCAGTATGATTCTTTAAACGAGTTTCAGATGAAAAACGCTGTAAACAATGGTCGCAAAAATAATACTTCTCCTTATGTTTAGTTAAACTACGTAAAAGTTTGCTCATACTTTTAATACAGCACTAATGATAGTGCTCATCATTACTAATAAGTAGTAAATTACGGTGTTGATCCCGTCTATCAGATGATATATAGAGCGGAAACACCTTCTTATCTTCATATCCAAAGACATTCAGGCTCACATTGTTATTTCGCTCAAACAATCTAACTTGGTGTAAAGGGGTAGGAAGCTCAATTCCATCCATATTTAGCTTGCATTCATGCTCGGTATATTTACAGATACGATCCACATGATCATGAACTGGATAAAAACCTGCTAAGACGGACTACATAAAATATTTTGTTCACTATTCTGCACATTAATAACAGCTTTCTTAGCTGCTAGTTCTTTAGGTAGTGGGATATAACTAGAAGAAGCTGAAGGTTCATATACCCCGACGTCACTCATTAGTTCATCAATCCTCTCTAAAACCCAACCACCACCACGTCCTTCATAGGTTTCGAATGATGTTAATACTTTTCCGAAAACAGAATCCATATTAGCATTCAAATCTTCTTCAGTGATATTCTTCATACAGAAACTTCTGAAATAGGCTGCATTCCTGCTCTTTTTCAGATCGGAAGCGAGTAAAACAGCAACACATATTTATGTGCCATACAATACTACGCTTCAAGGCAATCTCCTCTAACAACACCTGTGTTATACCAATTCTATTAGAATCTAAAACTGTAAGGATATCTTTTTAGCCATCACCGGCAATTTTATGAACGGTCACAATACTGTTTAAAGCTTGTTGACAGGGATTTGCAGTCACTTTCCTCTTCTTATTCATGACAGAAACATCTGAAGTTTTACTTTTACCATCTTGCGTAGGACAAGCACAAAAAGTTTTACTTTTCAAATCCAACATAGGCTTATCACCATAAGTTGTACGCTCATGATGCAACATATAACTCATTCGAGTAAATGTTGCAGGACATTGTGGGTAAGAAACTTTACTTGAAGAGTCATGAATCTTCATATGCCGTACTAATTTCCTCTTCTTTGTGAAGCTTTTTATACAGGTAAGACAAACCTGTGAAAGATAAAAATACAGGATTTTAGTTTAAGCATGTTATAAATTTTCTTTAGTATTATAATACATTTCTCAAATACTTATGTAAGATAATCAGATTCTTTATACAACACCAATAAGAGCCATTCAAAAAATATTTATAGATATGAAAACACTAATCAGCTACATTAAATTTATAAAAGTTCTAATTAAATAAAAATAATTCAATTATCACATATTATAAAAAATGACACGTTTAAAAAAAATCACAATTTTTTTTCCAATGGCCAGGCACTAGACTCTTCGCCATTCGCTCTATACTCGGCCGTAATAGTGAACCATTTCGCCGTCCTAGGACGTTGCCCCAGGCGCACCAGAGGGGGGCGGAACACACTGCGCCCACATCACACAACATCCATGTCTTACGTGGGACTCGAACCCACAACGCGGCGGCCGATCGATCGCTGGAAACGCTCGCCTTAACCGTTCGGCCACCACGCCGACAAAATCACAAAATAAAATCATATTAAAACAAGTACATACATGACCACTCATGTGTAAAAGCATAACATCGAGCATATTAACATCACTAATGTTAGGCACAGTATCTCCAATATCACTACTTAAAGAAAACATCACGATTAAGAATATGAGACAGTACCATAAGTATAACCTACCACTATGAAGTATTCACGTAGATTGACAAAATTACAGTCTATAAGTTACCCTAACTCAGCTGTAAGCAAGAAAAAACTCTAGAGATATCACGTTTACAGTTAAACTTAGTACAAGTTATCATAATTACATACACTTAGCCCATGAAAATAAACAATCCGTGTGTAGAGATTTTTTAATGAATGTTAAGGTGTTTTATTTCCGTATGTTAGTGTTAAAAATGGGAATTCTTTACGTGTGAAAAGGAATTTTTCTGCTATACTTAGTTTATTTTTAAAGGGTGGGGAGGAAATTATTTAATTAAAATCTAGTAATTATAGTAGATGCGACAGGGTTTTAATATTCTCTTATGAGTTTGAATTCTACGAGAAGCTATTTAATGTATTGATTACGATTATTAAAAAGATACTATCGATTATGATTATAAACGGATTGTTTATTTTCATGCGATTAGTGTATGTAATTATGATAACTTATACTAAGTTTAACTGTAACCGTGATATCTCTAGAGTTTTTCTTGCTTACTGCTGAGTTAGGATAACTTGCAGACTGTAATTTTGTCATTCTACGTGAATACTTCATAATGGTAGGTTGTGCTTACGGTACTGTCTCATATTCTTAATCGTGATATTTTCTTTAAGTTGTGATATTGGAGATAGTGCGTCTAACATTAGTGATGTTAATATGCTCGATGTTATGCCTTTACACATGAATGGTCATGTAAGTACTTGTTTTAATATGATTTTATTTTATGATTTTATTAAACTTGTCATTTTTTATAATATGTGATAATTTAATTATTTTTATTTAATTAGAACTTTTATAAATTTAATGTAGCTGATTAGTGTTTTCATATCTATAAATATGCTTTAACTTGATGGTTTTATCGCTACTTTTTTGAATGACTCTTATTGGAGTTGTATAAAGAATCTGATTATCTTACATAAATTTTTGAGAAATGTATTATAATATTAAAGAAAATTTATAACATGCTTATACTAAAATCCTGTATTTTTATCTTTAACAGGTTGTCTTACCTGTATGAAAAGCTTCACAAAGAAGATAAATTTAGTGCGGCATATGAAGATTCATGACTCTTCAAGTAAAGTTTCTTGTCCACAATGTCCTGCTACATTGACTCGAATGAGTTATATGTTGCATCATGAGCGTGCAGCTCATGGTGATAAGCCTATGTTGGATTTGAAAAGTAAAACTTTTAGTGCTTGTCCTACGCAAGGAGGTAAAAGAAAAACTTCAGATGCTTCTGGAATATTTTAATATTCAGATAATATTCAGATGCTTCTGGAATAAGAAGGGAAAAGTGACTACAAATCCCTATCTATAAGCTTTAAACAGTATTGTGACCGTTCATAAAATGTCCAGTGATGGCGAAAAAGATATCCTTACCTCTTTAGATTCTAACAGAATTGGTATAACACAGATGTTGTTAGAGGAGATTGCCCTGAAGATTAGTATTGTATGGTACATAAATATGTGTTGCCGTTTTACTCGCTTCCGATGTGAAAAAGAGCAGGAATACAGCCTATTTCAGAAGGGATACAGCCTATTTCAGAAGAACGTGGTAGTGGTTGGGTTTTAGAGAGGATTGATGAACTAATAATTGATGTTAGAGTATATGAACCTCTAGCTGCTTCTAATAATATCCCACTACCTAAAGAACTAGCAGCTAAGAAAGCTAGAAAGCTATTATTAATGTGCAGAATATTCATAAAAAAAATGCTTTATGTGGTCCATCTTAGCAGGTCTTTATCCTGAATGTCTTTGAATATGAAGATAAAAAGATGTTTCCGCTCTATATATCATCTGATAGACGGGATCAACACTGTAATTTACTACTTATTAGTAATGATGGACACTATCATTACTGCTGTACTAAAAGTATGAGCAAACTTTCACTTAGTTTAACTAAACATAAAGAGAAGTATTATTTTTTCGACTATTGTTTACAGCGGTTTTCTTTCATCTGAAACTCGTTTAAGGAATCATATTGAATTATGTAGACAATATGGTCTGCAACGAGTGAAGCTACCTAGTGGAGATGAAAAAATTCTGAAATTAAAAGTGTTTATATGTAAATGCGTGTACAAATTGTGGTATATGCGGACTTTGAATCTTTTATAATAAAAACGGATACGTGTGAGAATTCCCCCTCCATTTCACATGAGAACATCTTATCTCATCATGTTCCTTGTGGTTTTGCATACATTATTATTGGTCCTGATGGGAAAACCTTTAAAGGTCCTGTTATCTATAGGGCTTAAGATGTGATTGCTCATTTTTTGAAGGCTCTCATTCATGAAAAAGAAAGGGTTCAAAGAATATTGAAAGAAAATATGAAAATGAGTTTCACTGCTGAAGATCGTGAAAACATTGAAGAGCAACTATCTGTCATATCTGCAACAAAGCTTAAGGGGAAGAACGTGTGAGAGACCACTGTCACTTAACTTTTAAGTTTAGAGGTGCAGCTCATCCTAATTGCAATTTGAGTTACAAGATAAGACGGCGCATACCTGTTGTGTTCGACAATTCAAAAGGTATGACGGGCATTGAATTATGCAGGGAATAGGTCAATTTAAAGAAAAGATAATTGAGTATATTTCCAGTAATATGCAGAATTATATTACATTCAGTATTGAAAGTCTACAGTTTATAGATTCCTTCCAAATTTTCCTGCCTCTATTGAGAAACTAAGCTCTAGTTTGGCATCCGACCCGTTTAATATCATATGAGAGCATTTTAAAAATGATCAAATGAATTTGTTGAATAGAAAGTGTGTTTACCCCTATTCTTATATAGATTGTGCTAAGAAGTTTGGAGAAACGAGTTTATCCTCTAAAGAGGCTTTCTTCGATGATTTAAATCAGGAGGAGGTCTTTGATGAGGCTTATGCCTATGCCCAACATGTTTTGTCATCCGCAAAGATAAAGAATATGGAAGAATATCATTACTTGTACATAAAAACTGATATTCTTCTGCTAGCGGACATTTTTGAAAATTTCCGTGATTTGTCACTGAATTATTATGGAATAGATGCTGCTCACTGTATGACATTATCATATCTTGGTGGAATACAGCCTTAAAGACTAGCGGTGTATCATTAGAACTGATTACAGATCCTGTGATATGTACCTATTTTTAGAAGAAGGTATAAGAGGCGGTTTTAGAGTTATTAGTAAACGTCTAAGCCAGGCTAATAATAAGTATTTGGAACGTTATGATTCTGTAAAACCTAGTAAGTTTATAATGCATCTGGATGCTAATAATCTGTATGGATGGGTTCTTAGACAAACACTCCCTGTATCTGATTTTAGATGGCTTGATTCTGAAAAAATCCTGAATTTTAATCCACTTGTAGTTGAAGATGACTCACCTGTGGGGTATATTATCGAGGCAGATATAGACTATCCTTATGATTTGCACGATGAACATAATGACTATCCTCTAGCGCCTGAAAGTGTTCATACCACCCCGTCTCTGATTTCGGAATATAGCCGGAATTTATTTAAAGAATTGAATTTAAAAATATCCAAGGATCAGATCAAATTAACACCCAATTTGAATCACAAGGTTAAATATGTTCTGCATTATAGAAATTTAAAGCAGTATATGAACCTGGGGATGAATCTTGCGAAAATTCATAGAGTATTAACTTTCAAGCAAGAGCCCTGTTTGAAGCCCTATGTGCAATTAACACTGAGAAGAGAATGCTGGCAAAAATTTCTTTTGAAAAAGATCTGTTCAAACTTATGAACGCAGTTTTTGGTAAGACCATGGAAAACTTGAGAAAAAGAATGGATGTTGAATTAGTACAGACTGAGAAGAGAATGAAAAATTTACTTGCATCACCGGTCTTTCATTCTTTCAAAGTATTAAATGATGATCTGGTTGCAGTTCTTATGCATAAGACTAATTTAAAATTGAATAGACTCATCTATGCTGGTTTTTCACTATTATATTTGAGTACAACACTCATGTATGAGTTCCATTATTATTTTATTAAAAAGGTGTATGGAAGTCGAGCTGAATTACTTTTCACAGACACGCATTCTCTGTGTTATGAAGTTGAAACAGAAGATATTTATAGATTTTGAAAGTTATCAAGATGTTTTCGACTTTTCGAATTATCCATGCGATCATCCACTTCATTCCAACAAAAATAAAAAAATGATTAGAAAAATGAAAGATAAGTTGAATGGGACTCTTGCCTTGGAGTTTGTAGGGCTAAGCTTAAAAAATGTATAGTTTAAAACACTCTTCAGGGAAAAGAAAATTGCTGAAGTTGTTAATAAGAATGCTGTGAAAAGATTCATTCATCATCAAGATTACCATAACTGCGTAACAAGACGTAGATGTAATAGAGTTGAGCAAATTAAAATTGCAAGTAAAGATCACAAGATTTATTCTGTGAAGCAAATTAAAATGGGATTATCCTCATATGATGATAAACGTTATATTTTAAATGATGGTATCAAGAGCTTAGCATATGGTCATTATCAAATTTAAAAGACTAAGCCATGCTAAATTAAAATTGTAGCGGTGTATTGTATATATCGGGTGGAGGTGGGACTACAATTAAAAAAAATATTTAAGTTAATTAATGGAATGAAAATTTATTCTTTTGCGAAATTGAATTAATTTACATACATTGCAAGAAGCTGTGTATGATCAAGTAGAACCAGGATGAATTATATTGAGATATATTACTTTTACATATATATTGATAGAATTCAATTTAATTCTATCAATATATATGTACTCTTATCTGACTGATAAAATCTCCATTCATAGAAAAAATCATGTGACATGTAAAAGCTCCACCCCTCTCCATTCGGAGCTTTGTTTTAACATAGGGAAATATAGCTCCTGCAGGAGCCCCATGTTAAAGTATAGCTCCTGCTGGTCCAGGATCCCCTATTTACACTACTTATAAGCTGCAGTTTTCTCTTGACTGCTCGTCTTAACTGTTCCTGTTGTTTTGTCAGGATAACCGCCAAAAACTACACGGATGTTTGAACCATACCTTTCAGACATATTTGAAGTGTATTCGTCAATATTGCATTTATATGTGCAACCTCTGGGCCATAAGACTGAATACAAAAGGCTCATAATATTTTTTTCCCACAATTCCCTCGTTAAATACTTTCATTAAAGATGATTAAGTACCTTTTCTTAAAGAAGCGTCGCCAAATAATGATAAGGGGGATGAAGCTAATTCAAACTCAAAATAAATCTTAAGTTTTGTAGGACTGTAATAGGTGCTTATAATTCTATTAAATATCTGTTGAGAATTTATTGAAACTTAATTTGATCTTATTCTAACATTTTTACATATTGCCTGTGTGATGACCATGTCTTTCCTGTGCAATTTTATTTCATTCAAATTCAGTTCTTTCATTTTTTGATATTGCTGCAAGACCTATTTTAAAAGCTGTGTCACAATTAGCTGTGCTATTGGATACTAAACCTGAAGCCAAAGAAAGTAGCTCACCTGACATCTGAGCAACGGGATTGTTCTGGTTTAATTATCTCACACATTTCGTAAGACCATTGATCATTGTCATTGACCATTGATCATTGACTTTCTCACAATTTACTTTTATTAACTGTCCGTAAGTAGTAATTGAAGCTCCTAAGAATTATGACAATGTTCCAGTTCTATGTGAAAAAGTCAGTGCACCATGAATCAACACGAGTCAATCCACCTACGCATCCGTCTACACACATATCAGATACGCATATGAAAAAATTGGCTTTAAAGAAATGGGGGACCTTGACACAGAAATTATGGAACAATTATCAAATCAAATAGTTTATGTGGAAGCAGTTTATTATACCTGGGAGCAAATTTCTAGCCTATCTTTTAACTTCATTCTTTGCAGCATCTACAGAAGAAGTTGGAAATGAAAGGGTGGCATTCTTATTTACCGTAGGACTTTCCTTACCGTTGGCGGTACACATCGCTTTAAAGCTTAAAAAATTCTGGATATTTGTAAGCTTATTAAAGAGAAATAAATAGACCCAAAATAATATATATCAGGCAGAAACTACATATTATTGGTAAAAACTTTCCAATTTTCATATTCTGTACTGCAATAAAAACATACACCTGCTTAACAATGTTTAAAGGATATATACATATTCCATGAGGTTTGGCACTAATTACATTATTGTCCGATGTCTCGCTCATGAAATATAAATTTTTTCTGGGACACTGGGATTTCAAAATTTAGGGGGCCGTGGGGGAGGAGGGAGAAACAAAGGGGGTGCAAGTGGGGACTTTTGGGAAAACACGTTTCTCAACTTGTATACAAAATTCAGTACTTGTGTACAAAAATTCAACTTTCCTGAATTTGTTGTGGGTTATGGTCTTTTTTTTTGCCTTTATTGACAGGATTATACACTACATTTGTGGTACTGCATAAAAACTTGATTGTATGGTGATAAACTCACTTGACTTTATAAGTTATTATCTATAAGAACTCCTGCTGTCTTTACGGTGTCGTATATTTGTACCAATTCCTAATACAATTCGCCTTGGTATATTCTGGAATATCTTATAAACTACGTACGGCTTTCTTGAATAGTCAAGGGGATACTTTCCATTAAATATTTCTATTAAGAATTAAAAAGAGAAAGCTATAGTTCATCCACCGTATATCATTGGCTCAATTTCATTTGCGAAACGAATTTGTTGTAACGAACGTTCTAGTCTATATCAGACAACTCCATCATCAAGCCATTGGATATAATCTACCAATAATATGTTTTATATTACAGAATTATAAATTTCATTGTACCATTTCACATATAATTATTTTAGTTCATACAAAAAATATTTGCTGATGACACGGGAAATTCGGAAAATAAAAATAGCTTAAAAATAAAAAAAATTAAAATAAAAGAAGTAGCAAAACAGTAATTTACAGAATAAAGAAATAATAGTGAAAACTTGAAATTTATGCAAAAATAGCAAATGTAAGGACAGACAGATCGGAAGTCGGAATGAAATAGTATTGTTCTTCTTTCAGTCTTTCTTTTTTTTTCTTTTCCAACTTATCTGTTTGGCAACAGTCAAGAGGCCTTTGTTTTCTGAAGGTTAAACACATTTAACTTTAGAAGATAACCTACCAGTTTAAACCTTGACTAAAAAATTCACTTGAGAGAAGCTATTGTTGACGCTTTTAATAACGAGTGAGATAAAAGGTGTAGTTAATATTTTTGATTATTGAGTGAAGATTATATTCTTTATTATTATTTTCAATAATTTGGAACAAATATGAATTATAATCATATTAATGATGCATACTGTGATCAAGATAATTTAAAGATGATTCAAGATGTGAATAATCTTCCGCTATTAAGAAGTCATAATTGGTTCTGCGTTAAAGGACGCCAATTAAAACAGGAGACTGAATAATTAATATTACTTTGGCTGTTCAATTAAAAGTAACTTAGATTGATAAAATATGTATCCGCATATGTATGATAAATTTAAGTGTATGCTAGAAATTTATTCAATTGTACCAAATTTCCTGTGCATCGATGGAGCGGTCAAGGTATCGCTAGAGCTCACAGTATCATCATGTACAGTACACCATCGTCTTAATATTATAAATTTAATACCAGTTCGCGATGCGACTGGCTTTGTTTGCGCTTCCAGAGGTTTACAAAATTACGGCGCAAATGATTTTTTGATGCTAATATAGTTAGGGACTATTCAGTGATGATCAGCTCTATAAAGACGAAAATTGGCTTTAAACAGCATCGTTTAACTCTCAATATCGGCCAATTTTGTGAGTAAAATAAGTTATTTTGTAAAAATAAAAAGCCAAGTGGAGTAACGCTATTTTTTTTTAATCAGGAAAATTTCACGGATACACATTTCTAGTAAAACTATTCTCACTGTATAAGGGTATATTTGTCACAACATACATATACAGTTGGCCAATTTTGTGAGTAAAATAAGTTATTTTGTAAAAATAAAAGTCCAAATAGAGTAACGCTATTTTTTTTAATCAGGAAAAATTTCTCGGATATACATTTCTAGTAAAACTACTCTCACTGTATAAGGGTATATTTGTCACAACATACATATAGAGTTGGCCAATTTTGTGAGTAAAATAAGTTATTTTGTAAAAATAAAAGGCCAAGTGGAGTAATGCTATTTTTTTAATCAGGAAACATTCCACGGATATACATTTCTAGTAAAACTATTCTCACTGTATACGGGTATATTTGTCACAAAATACATACACAGTTGGCCAATTTTGTGAGTAAAATAAGTTATTTTGTAAAAATAAAAGGCCAAGTGGAGTAACGCTATATTTTAATCAGGAAATTTTCACGGATATACATTTGTAGTAAGACTATTCTCACTGTATAAGGGTATATTTGTCACAACATACATCGACAGTTGACCAATTTTGTGAGTAACATAAGTTATTTTGTAAAAATAAAAGGCCAAGTGGAGTAACGCTATTTTTTTTTAATTAGAAAATTTTTTCCGGATATACATTTCTAGTAAAATTATATTCTCACTGTATAAGGGTATATTTGTCACATCATACATATACAGTTGGCCAATTTTGTGAGTAAAATAAGTTATTTTGTAAACATAAAAGGCCAAGTGGAGTAACGCTACTTTTTTTTAATTAGGAAAAATTTCACGGTTTAGTTTTACTAGAAATGTATATACATTTCTAGTAAAACTATATTCTCACTGTATAAGGGTATATTTGTCACAACATACATATACTGTTGGCCAATTTTGTGAGTAAAATAAGTTATTTTGTAAAAATAAAAGGACAAATAGAGTAACGCTATTTTTTTTAATCAGGAAAAATTTCTCGGATATACATTTCTAGTAAAACTATTCTCACTGTTGGGTATATTTGTCACAACATACATATACAGTTGGCCAATTTTGTGAGTAAAATAAGTTACTTTGTAAAAATAAAAGTCCAAGTGGAGTAACGGTATTTTTTTAAATCAAGAAAAATTTCAGGGATATACATTTCTAGTAAAACTATTCTCACTGCATAAGGGTATATTTGTCACAACATACATATACAGTTGGCCAATTTTGTGAGTAAAATAAGTTATTTTGTAAAAATAAAAGGCCAAGTGGAGTAACGCTATTTTTTTTAATTAGGAAAAATTTCACGGATATACATTTCTTGTAAAACTATATTATCACTGCATAAGGGTATATTTGTCACAACATACATATACTGTTGGCCAATTTTGTGAGTAATATAAGTTATTTTGTAAAAATAAAAGGCCAAGTGGAGTAACGCTATTTATTTAATCAGGAAAAATTTCTCGGATATACATTTCTAGTAAAACTACTCTCACTGTATAAGGGTATATTTGTCACAACATACATCTACAGTTGACCAATTTTGTGAGTAACACAAGTTATTTTGTAAAAATAAAAGGCAAAGTGGAGTAACGCTATTTTTTTAATCAGGAAAAATTTCACGGATATACATTTCTAGTAAAACTATTCTCACTGTTGGGTATATTTGTCACAACATGCATATACAGTTGGCCAATTTTGTGAGTAAAATAAGTTATTTTGCAAAAATAAAAGTCCAAGTGGAGTAACGCTATTTTTTTAAATCAAGAAAAATTTCAGGGATATACATTTCTAGTAAAACTATTCTCACTGTATAAGGGTATATTTGTCACAACATACATATACAGTTGGCCAATTTTGTGAGTAAAATAAGTTATTTTGTAAAAATAAAAGGCCAAGTAGAGTAAAGCTATTTTTTTTAATTAGGAAAAATTTCACGGATATACATTTCTAGTAAAACTATTCTCACTGTATAAGGGTATATTTGTCACAACATATATATAGAGTTGACCAATTTTGTGAATAAAATAAGTTATTTGTAAACATAAAAGGCCAAGTGGAGTAATGATATTTTTTTTAATCAGGAAAAATTTCACGGATATACATTTCTAGTAAAACTATTCTCACTGTTGGGTATATTTGTCACAACATACATATACAGTTGGCCAATTTTGTGAGTAAAATAAGTTATTTTGTAAAAATAAAAGGCCAAGTGGAGTAACGCTATTTTTTTTAATCAGGAAATTTTCACGGATATACATTTCTAGTAAAACTATTCTCACTGTATACGGGTATATTTGTCACAAAATACATACACAGTTGGCCAGTTTTGTGAGTAAAATAAGTTATTTTGTAAAAATAAAAGGCCAAGTGGAGTAACGCTATATTTTAATCAGGAAATTTTCACGGATATACATTTGTAGTAAGACTATTCTCACTGTATAAGGGTATATTTGTCACAACATACATCGACAGTTGACCAATTTTGTGAGTAACATAAGTTATTTTGTAAAAATAAAAGTCCAAGTGGAGTAACGCTATTTTTTTTTAATTAGAAAAATTTTTCCGGATATACATTTCTAGTAAAATTATATTCTCACTGTATAAGGGTATATTTGTCACATCATACATATACAGTTGGCCAATTTTGTGAGTAAAATAAGTTATTTTGTAAACATAAAAGGCCAAGTGGAGTAACGCTACTTTTTTTTAATTAGGAAAAATTTCACGGTTTAGTTTTACTAGAAATGTATATACATTTCTAGTAAAACTATATTCTCACTGTATAAGGGTATATTTGTCACAACATACATATACTGTTGGCCAATTTTGTGAGTAAAATAAGTTATTTTGTAAAAATAAAAGGACAAGTAGAGTAACGCTATTTTTTTTAATCAGGAAAAATTTCACGGATATACATTTCTAGTAAAACTATTCTCACTGTTGGGTATATTTGTCAAAACATACATATACAGTTGGCCAATTTTGTGAGTAAAATAAGTTACTTTGTAAAAATAAAAGTCCAAGTGGAGTAACGGTATTTTTTTAAATCAAGAAAAATTTCAGGGATATACATTTCTAGTAAAACTATTCTCACTGCATAAGGGTATATTTGTCACAACATACATATACAGTTGGCCAATTTTGTGAGTAAAATAAGTTATTTTGTAAAAATAAAAGGCCAAGTGGAGTAACGCTATTTATTTAATCAGGAAAAATTTCTCGGATATACATTTCTAGTAAAACTACTCTCACTGTATAAGGGTATATTTGTCACAACATACATATACAGTTGACCAATTTTGTGAGTAACATAAGTTATTTTGTAAAAATAAAAGGCCAAGTGGAGTAACGCTATTTTTTTTAATTAGGAAAAATTTCACGGATATACATTTCTAGTAAAACTATATTCTCACTGTATAAGGGTATATTTGTCACAACATACATATACAAATGGCCAACTTTGTGAGTAAAAGAAGTTATTTTGTAAAAATAAAAGGCCAAGTAGAGTAACGCTATTTTTTTTAATCAGGAAAAATTTATCGGATATACATTTCTAGTAAAACTACTCTCACTGTATAAGGGTATATTTGTCACAACATACATCTACAGTTGACCAATTTTGTGAGTAACATAAGTTATTTTGTAAAAATGAAAGGCCAAGTGGAGTAACGCTATTTTTTTTAATTAGGAAAAATTTCCTGGATATACATTTCTAGTAAAACTACATTCTCACTATAAAAGGGTATATTTGTCACAAGATACATATACAGTTGGCCAATTTTGTGAGTAAAATAAGTTATTTTGTAAAAATAAAAGGCCAAGTGGAGTAACGCTATTTTTTTTAATTAGGAAAAATTTCACGGATATACATTTCTTGTAAAACTATATTCTCACTGCATAAGGGTATATTTGTCACAACATACATATACTGTTGGCCAATTTTGTGAGTAATATAAGTTATTTTGTAAAAATAAAAGGCCAAGTGGAGTAACGCTACTTTTTTTTAATTAGGAAAAATTTCACGCTTTAGTTTTACTAGAAATGTATATACATTTCTAGTAAAACTATATTCTCACTGTATAAGGGTATATTTGTCACAACATACATATAAACTTTTGGCCAATTTTGTGAGTAAAATAAGTTATTTTGTAAAAATAAAAGGACAAGTAGAGTAACGCTATTTTTTTTAATCAGGAAAAATTTCACGGATATACATTTCTAGTAAAACTATTCTCACTGTTGGGTATATTTGTCACAACATACATATACAGTTGGCCAATTTTGTGAGTAAAATAAGTTATTTTGTAAAAATAAAAGGCCAAGTGGAGTAAAGCTATTTTTTTTTAATTAGGAAAAATTTCACGGATATACATTTCTAGTAAAACTATTCTCACTGTTGGGTATATTTGTCACAACATACATATACAGTTGGCCAATTTTGTGAGTAAAATAAGTTACTTTGTGAAAATAAAAGTCCAAGTGGAGTAACGCTACTTTTTTTAATCAGGAAATTTTCACGGATATAAATTTCTAGTAAAACTACTCTCACTGTATAAGGGTATATTTGTCACAACATACATATACAGTTGACCAATTTTGTGAGTAACATAAGTTATTTTGTAAAAATAAAAGGCCAAGTGGAGTAACGCTATTTTTTTTAATTAGGAAAAATTTCACGGATATACATTTCTAGTAAAACTATATTCTCAATGTATAAGGGTATATTTGTCACAACATACATATACAGTTGGCCAATTTTGTGAGTAAAAGAAGTTATTTTGTAAAAATAAAAGGCCAAGTAGAGTAACGCTATTTTTTTTAATCAGGAAAAATATCTCGGATATACATTTCTAGTAAAACTACTCTCACTGTATAAGGGTATATTTGTCACAACATACATCTACAGTTGACCAATTTTGTGAGTAACATAAGTTATTTTGTAAAAATAAAAGGCCAAGTGGAGTAACGCTATTTTTTTTAATTAGGAAAAATTTCCTGGATATACATTTCTAGTAAAACTATATTCTCACTATAAAAGGGTATATTTGTCACAAGATACATATACAGTTGGCCAATTTTGTGAGTAAAATAAGTTATTTTGTAAAAATAAAAGGACAAGTAGAGTAAAGCTATTTTTTTTAATCAGGAAAAATTTCACGGATATACATTTCTAGTAAAACTATTCTCACTGTTGGGTATATTTGTCAAAACATACATATACAGTTGGCCAATTTTGTGAGTAAAATAAGTTACTTTGTAAAAATAAAAGTCCAAGTGGAGTAACGGTATTTTTTTAAATCAAGAAAAATTTCAGGGATATACATTTCTAGTAAAACTATTCTCACTGCATAAGGGTATATTTGTCACAACATACATATACTGTTGGCCAATTTTGTGAGTAATATAAGTTATTTTGTAAAAATAAAAGGCCAAGTGGAGTAACGCTATTTATTTAATCAGGAAAAATTTCTCGGATATACATTTCTAGTAAAACTACTCTCACTGTATAAGGGTATATTTGTCACAACATACATCTACAGTTGACCAATTTTGTGAGTAACACAAGTTATTTTGTAAAAATAAAAGGCAAAGTGGAGTAACGCTATTTTTTTAATTAGGAAAAATTTCACGGATATACATTTCTAGTAAAACTATTCTCACTGTATAAGGGTATATTTGTCACAACATACATATACAGTTGGCCAATTTTGTGAGTAAAATAAGTTATTTTGTAAAAATAAAAGGCCAAGTAGAGTAAAGCTATTTTTTTTAATTAGGAAAAATTTCACGGATATACATTTCTAGTAAAACTATTCTCACTGTATAAGGGTATATTTGTCACAACATATATATAGAGTTGACCAATTTTGTGAATAAAATAAGTTATTTTGTAAACATAAAAGGCCAAGTGGAGTAATGATATTTTTTTTAATCAGGAAAAATTTCACGGATATACATTTCTAGTAAAACTATACTCACTGTTGGGTATATTTGTCACAACATACATATACAGTTGGCCAATTTTGTGAGTAAAATAAGTTATTTTGTAAAAATAAAAGGCCAAGTGGAGTAACGCTATTTTTTTTAATCAGGAAATTTTCACGGATATACATTTCTAGTAAAACTATTCTCACTGTATACGGGTATATTTGTCACAAAATACATACACAGTTGGCCAGTTTTGTGAGTAAAATAAGTTATTTTGTAAAAATAAAAGGCCAAGTGGAGTAACGCTATATTTTAATCAGGAAATTTTCACGGATATACATTTGTAGTAAGACTATTCTCACTGTATAAGGGTATATTTGTCACAACATACATATACAGTTGGCCAATTTTGTGAGTAAAATAAGTTATTTTGTAAAAATAAAAGGCCAAGTGGAGTAACGCTTTTTTTTTAATTAGGAAAAATTTCACGGATATACATTTCTAGTAAAACTATATTCTCACAGTATAAGGGTATATTTGTCACAACATACATATACAGTTCGCCAATTTTGTGAGTAAAGTAAGTTATTTTGTAAAAATAAAAGGCCAAGTGGAGTAACGCTATTTATTTAATCAGGAAAAATTTCACGGATATACATTTCTAGTAAAACTAATCTCACTGTTGGGTATATTTGTCACAGCATACATATACAGTTGGCCAATTTTGTGAGTAAAATAAGTTATTTTGTAAAAATAAAAGGCCAAGTGGAGTAACGCTATTTTTTTTAATCAGGAAATTTTCACGGATATACAATTCTAGTAAAACTATTCTCACTGTATACGGGTATATTTGTCACAAAATACATACACAGTTGGCCAATTTTTTGAGTAAAATAAGTTATTTTGTAAAAATAAAAGGCCAAGTGGAGTAACGCTATATTTTAATCAGGAAATTTTCACGGATATACATTTGTAGTAAGACTATTCTCACTGTATAAGGGTATATTTGTCACAACATACATCGACAGTTGACCAATTTTGTGAGTAACATAAGTTATTTTGTAAAAATAAAAGGCCAAGTGGAGTAACGCTATTTTTTTTTAATTAGAAAAATTTTTCCGGATATACATTTCTAGTAAAATTATATTCTCACTGTATAAGGGTATATTTGTCACATCATACATATACAGTTGGCCAATTTTGTGAGTAAAATAAGTTATTTTGTAAACATAAAAGGCCAAGTGGAGTAACGCTACTTTTTTTTAATTAGGAAAAATTTCACGGTTTAGTTTTACTAGAAATGTATATACATTTCTAGTAAAACTATATTCTCACTGTATAAGGGTATATTTGTCACAACATACATATACTGTTGGCCAATTTTGTGAGTAAAATAAGTTATTTTGTAAAAATAAAAGGACAAGTAGAGTAACGCTATTTTTTTTAATCAGGAAAAATTTCACGGATATACATTTCTAGTAAAACTATTCTCACTGTTGGGTATATTTGTCACAACATACCTATAGAGTTGGCCAATTTTGTGAGTAAAATAAGTTACTTTGTAAAAATAAAAGTCCAAGTGGAGTAACGGTATTTTTTTATATCAAGAAAAATTTCAGGGATATACATTTCTAGTAAAACTATTCTCACTGCATAAGGGTATATTTGTCACAACATACATATACAGTTGGCCAATTTTGTGAGTAAAATAAGTTATTTTGTAAAAATAAAAGGCCAAGTGGAGTAACGCTACTTTTTTTAATCAGGAAATTTTCACGGATATAAATTTCTAGTAAAACTATTCTCACTGTATAAGGGTATATTTGTCACAACATACATATACAGTTGGCCAATTTTGTGAGTAAAATAAGTTATTTTGTAAAAATAAAAGGCCAAGTGGAGTAACGCTATTTATTTAATCAGGAAAAATTTCTCGGATATACATTTCTAGTAAAACTACTCTCACTGTATAAGGGTATATTTGTCACAACATACATATACAGTTGACCAATTTTGAGAGTAACATAAGTTATTTTGTAAAAATAAAAGGCCAAGTGGAGTAACGCTATTTTTTTTAATTAGGAAAAATTTCACGGATATACATTTCTAGTAAAACTATATTCTCACTGTATAAGGGTATATTTGTCACAACATACATATACAGTTGGCCAATTTTGTGAGTAAAGTAAGTTATTTTGTAAAAATAAAAGGCCAAGTGGAGTAACGCTATTTATTTAATCAGGAAAAATTTCACGGATATACATTTCTAGTAAAACTAATATCACTGTTGGGTATATTTGTCACAACATACATATACAGTTGGCCAATTTTGTGAGTAAAATAAGTTATTTTGTAAAAATAAAAGGCCAAGTGGAGTAACGCTATTTTTTTTAATCAGGAAATTTTCACGGATATACAATTCTAGTAAAACTATTCTCACTGTATACGGGTATATTTGTCACAAAATACATACACAGTTGGCCAATTTTTTGAGTAAAATAAGTTATTTTGTAAAAATAAAAGGCCAAGTGGAGTAACGCTATATTTTAATCAGGAAATTTTCACGGATATACATTTGTAGTAAGACTATTCTCACTGTATAAGGGTATATTTGTCACAACATACATCGACAGTTGACCAATTTTGTGAGTAACATAAGTTATTTTGTAAAAATAAAAGGCCAAGTGGAGTAACGCTATTTTTTTTTAATTAGAAAAATTTTTCCGGATATACATTTCTAGTAAAATTATATTCTCACTGTATAAGGGTATATTTGTCACATCATACATATACAGTTGGCCAATTTTGTGAGTAAAATAAGTTATTTTGTAAACATAAAAGGCCAAGTGGAGTAACGCTACTTTTTTTTAATTAGGAAAAATTTCACGGTTTAGTTTTACTAGAAATGTATATACATTTCTAGTAAAACTATATTCTCACTGTATAAGGGTATATTTGTCACAACATACATATACTGTTGGCCAATTTTGTGAGTAAAATAAGTTATTTTGTAAAAATAAAAGGACAAGTAGAGTAACGCTATTTTTTTTAATCAGGAAAAATTTCACGGATATACATTTCTAGTAAAACTATTCTCACTGTTGGGTATATTTGTCACAACATACCTATACAGTTGGCCAATTTTGTGAGTAAAATAAGTTACTTTGTAAAAATAAAAATCCAAGTGGAGTAACGGTATTTTTTTAAATCAAGAAAAATTTCAGGGATATACATTTCTAGTAAAACTATTCTCACTGCATAAGGGTATATTTGTCACAACATACATATACAGTTGGCCAATTTTGTGAGTAAAATAAGTTATTTTGTAAAAATAAAAGGCCAAGTGGAGTAACGCTACTTTTTTTAATCAGGAAATTTTCACGGATATAAATTTCTAGTAAAACTATTCTCACTGTATAAGGGTATATTTGTCACAACATACATATACAGTTGGCCAATTTTGTGAGTAAAATAAGTTATTTTGTAAAAATAAAAGGCCAAGTGGAGTAACGCTATTTATTTAATCAGGAAAAATTTCTCGGATATACATTTCTAGTAAAACTACTCTCACTGTATAAGGGTATATTTGTCACAACATACATATACAGTTGGCCAATTTTGTGAGTAAAAGAAGTTATTTTGTAAAAATAAAAGGCCAAGTAGAGTAACGCTATTTTTTTTTAATCATTAAAAATTTCTCGGATATACATTTCTAGTAAAACTACTCTCACTGTATAAGGGTATATTTGTCACAACATACATCTACAGTTGACCAATTTTGTGAGTAAAATAAGTTATTTTGTAAAAATAAAAGGCCAAGTGGAGTAACGCTATTTATTTAATCAGGAAAAATTTCTCGGATATACATTTCTAGTAAAACTACTCTCACTGTATAAGGGTATATTTGTCACAACATACATATACAGTTGACCAATTTTGAGAGTAACATAAGTTATTTTGTAAAAATAAAAGGCCAAGTGGAGTAACGCTATTTTTTTTAATTAGGAAAAATTTCACGGATATACATTTCTAGTAAAACTATATTCTCACTGTATAAGGGTATATTTGTCACAACATACATATACAGTTGGCCAATTTTGTGAGTAAAAGAAGTTATTTTGTAAACATAAAAGGCCAAGTAGAGTAACGCTATTTTTTTTAATCAGGAAAAATTTCTCGGATATACATTTCTAGTAAAACTACTCTCACTGTATAAGGGTATATTTGTCACAACATACATCTACAGTTGACCAATTTTGTGAGTAACATAAGTTATTTTGTAAAAATAAAAGGCCAGGTGGAGTAACGCTATTTTTTTTAATTAGGAAAAATTTCCTGGATATACATTTCTAGTAAAACTATATTCTCACTATAAAAGGGTATATTTGTCACAAGATACATATACAGTTGGCCAATTTTGTGAGTAAAATAAGTTATTTTGTAAAAATAAAAGGCCAAGTGGAGTAACGCTATTTTTTTTAATTAGGAAAAATTTCACGGATATACATTTCTTGTAAAACTATATTCTCACTGCATAAGGGTATATTTGTCACAACATACATATACTGTTGGCCAATTTTGTGAGTAATATAAGTTATTTTGTAAAAATAAAAGGCCAAGTGGAGTAACGCTATTTATTTAATCAGGAAAAATTTCTCGGATATACATTTCTAGTAAAACTACTCTCACTGTATAAGGGTATATTTGTCACAACATACATCTACAGTTGACCAATTTTGTGAGTAACACAAGTTATTTTGTAAAAATAAAAGGCAAAGTGGAGTAACGCTATTTTTTTAATCAGGAAAAATTTCACGGATATACATTTCTAGTAAAACTATTCTCACTGTTGGGTATATTTGTCACAACATACATATACAGTTGGCCAATTTTGTGAGTAAAATAAGTTATTTTGTAAAAATAAAAGGCCAAGTGGAGTAACGCTATTTTTTTTAATCAGGAAATTTTCCCGGATATACATTTCTAGTAAAACTATTCTAACTGTATACGGGTATATTTGTCACAACATACATATACAGTTGGACAATTTTGTGAGTAAAATAAGTTATTTTGTAAAAATAAAAGGCCAAGTGGAGTAACGCTATTTTTTTTAATTAGGAAAAATTTCACGGATATACATTTCTAGTAAAACTATATTCTCACAGTATAAGGGTATATTTGTCACAACATACATATACAGTTCGCCAATTTTGTGAGTAAAGTAAGTTATTTTGTAAAAATAAAAGGCCAAGTGGAGTAACGCTATTTATTTAATCAGGAAAAATTTCACGGATATACATTTCTAGTAAAACTAATCTCACTGTTGGGTATATTTGTCACAACATACATATACAGTTGGCCAATTTTGTGAGTAAAATAAGTTATTTTGTAAAAATAAAAGGCCAAGTGGAGTAACGCTATATTTTAATCAGGAAATTTTCACGGATATACATTTGTAGTAAGACTATTCTCACTGTATAAGGGTATATTTGTCACAACATACATCGACAGTTGACCAATTTTGTGAGTAACATAAGTTATTTTGTAAAAATAAAAGGCCAAGTGGAGTAACGCTATTTTTTTTTAATTAGAAAATTTTTTCCGGATATACATTTCTAGTAAAATTATATTCTCACTGTATAAGGGTATATTTGTCACATCATACATATACAGTTGGCCAATTTTGTGAGTAAAATAAGTTATTTTGTAAACATAAAAGGCCAAGTGGAGTAACGCTACTTTTTTTTAATTAGGAAAAATTTCACGGTTTAGTTTTACTAGAAATGTATATACATTTCTAGTAAAACTATATTCTCACTGTATAAGGGTATATTTGTCACAACATACATATACTGTTGGCCAATTTTGTGAGTAAAATAAGTTATTTTGTAAAAATAAAAGGACAAGTAGAGTAACGCTATTTTTTTTTAATCAGGAAAAATTTCACGGATATACATTTCTAGTAAAACTATTCTCACTGTTGGGTATATTTGTCACAACATACATATACAGTTGGCCAATTTTGTGAGTAAAATAAGTTACTTTGTAAAAATAAAAGTCCAAGTGGAGTAACGGTATTTTTTTAAATCAAGAAAAATTTCAGGGATATACATTTCTAGTAAAACTATTCTCACTGCATAAGGGTATATTTGTCACAACATACATATACAGTTGGCCAATTTTGTGAGTAAAATAAGTTATTTTGTAAAAATAAAAGGACAAGTAGAGTAACGCTATTTTTTTTAATCAGGAAAAATTTCACGGATATACATTTCTAGTAAAACTATTCTCACTGTATAAGGGTATATTTGTCACAACATACATATACAGTTGACCAATTTTGTGAATAAAATAAGTTATTTTGTAAAAATGAAAGGCCAAGTGGAGTAACGATATTTTTTTTAATCGGGAAAAATTTCATGGATATACATTTCTAGTAAAACTATATTCTCACTGTATAAGGGTATATTTGTCACAACATACATATACAGTTGGCCAATTTTGTGAGTAAAATAAGTTATTTTGTAAAAATAAAAGGCCAAGTGGAGTAACGCTATTCTTTTTAATTAGGAAAAATTTCACGGATATACATTTCTAGTAAAACCATATTCTCACTGTATAAGGGAATATTTGTCACAACATACATGTACAGTTGGCCAATTTTGTGAGTAAAATAAGTTCTTTTGTAAAAATAAAAGGCCAAGTTGAGTAACGCTATTTTTTTTAATCAGGAAATTTTCACGGATATACATTTGTAGTAAAACTATTCTCACTGTATAAGGGTATATTTGTCACAACATACATATACAGTTGGCCAATTTTGTAAGTAAAATAAGTTATTTTGTAAAAATAAAAGGATAAGTGGAGTAACGCTATTTATTTAATCAGGAAAAATTTCTCGGATATACATTTCTAGTAAAACTACTCTCACTGTATAAGGGTATTTTCTCACAACATACATATACAGTTGACCAATTTTGTGAGTAACATAAGTTATTTTGTAAAAATATTAGGCCAAGTGGAGTAACGCTATTTTTTTAATTAGGAAAAATTTCACGGATATACATTTCTAGTAAAACTATATTCTCACTGTATAAGGATATATTTGTCACAACATACATATACTGTTGGTCAATTTTGTGAGTAAAATAAGTTATTTTGTAAAAATAAAAGGCCAAGTGGAGTAACGCTATTTTTTTTAATCAGGAAAAGTTTCACGTATATACATTTCTAGTAAAACTATTCTCACTGCATAAGGGTATATTTGTCGCAACATACATATACAGTTGGCCAATTTTGTGAGTAAAATAAGTTATTTTGTAAAAATAAAAGGCCAAGTGGAGTAACGCTATATTTTTGAATCAGTAAAAATTTCACGAATACACATTTCTAGTAAAACTATTCTCACTGTATAAGGATATACTTGTCAGAACATACATATACAGTTGAGCCCGCTTAATTCTGTACACTTGGTTCCACTTTATTGCATGTGAATTAGCGGGTACGCAGAAAAATATTATTAATACCCCTCTTGATTATATACTGTAAAGATAATGAATATAAAATAATTATAACAATTTATGTAATAAATAGTAGTAATTTACTATTATGTTCATAATATATTACTACTTATTTATTATGTACATACCTTTTGAACTGCACAGGGAGAACTGGAGATCGCCAAATTTGTCGATTTATTGCTTTTCCTCCCATGTCTTCCAACACTGAAAGTGGAATTCACGCAATTGGTGCCTCTGTCTTTATGCAATTAACCGAAGAATGCTAAGCGATAAAAAGGTATGTTTGACATTAACCTTATAGGGTTCGTTTTTGTTCGACAATATTCTATGCATATAAGCGGGGTATGCCAATATCCGTTATCCGATTAAATAGGGTCGACTCTATTTGAATATCGAGTTATTGAACAACAAACACATCTGGCTATACAACCAAGGGGGATATGCTTTCATTGGGTATGATTCCACATTTACGGTACATGTTAGGAAAAACTATGAAAAGCTTATGCACAACTTATTAATGCTATCTGAAGAGAGGGGCGAACTTCCTATGATTCAGTAACCAATATAGGTCCTGGGCTGATTATTTAGCACGTCTGAGTAATACGTCGAAATATTCTAGGCTCCTCAAGGTGCCGTGGATGATTTCTTTCCATATCAGCAGATTCCCTTTCCATTCTTAAGATAATGATACTTTAAGTAGGGAATTTAATGAATATAGCAATAATCAACATCGCGAATAAGCTCATGCCGGAGAGAGGTTCGCAAGCATAAATCTATGTCAGTAAATACTGTGTACATTCATTTGGTTTCGATTGTTTCATTCATTTGGCTGTATATTGTGTTTTCAATAAAAATATTAGTTTTGAATCATTTCAGTAGTGCTATTATAGGGACAAAAAATATATAATGGTCAACATAGCCAAAGGGATTGTAAATGTATTTGGAAGTTGATTCAATATGGAAATAATATGAGTAATCTAAAGAGGATCCGTAACTAGTTAAAAATTATATAAGAATTTATTAAACATTTTAGTTTGATATCAACGATTGGATTTAACTTTAGAGATATCATGAGTACAGGGGGAGTTATATTCATTTAGATAATTATGCCAAAGATCAATTAAGGAATTTTTACAAAAAATATTAGACATGAATATGGGAAAGGAATTTTAACAAATACTATTGTAAATGCAGCAATTGCAGCTTAGTCAGCAGTTTCATTTCCCAAATTACGAAATGAGTCTCTGAGTTCGTTAAATTGATCGTCAAGCGTTACGGAGAGAAGATCATTTCTTATATATATATATGACTATTGGCGAATTGTTAGGTGTCAAAGTACAAAACTGTTACTCAAATTATCTTCTCTCGTCATTAGTATGAACTAGCTCCGAAAGAATGACGTAAGAAATGGATCATACAATATTGTACATGAAAAGGGAACACAATAGTTAACATTTTAAAAATTTTATATCGTTTTTGATAAATTTATTTGAAACAGGTGCAATATCTCAAGAACGGCATTCTTAAGTTTGTGTCAATCGCTTTCTAATAAAAGATTACATTAAGAAATGATTATTTACTTATTGATTATTTACTTATACATTACTGAAAGTTCTGATTTTTGGATGATTTTTTCATAATTCCATTCGAAAATTGGCGAAGGGGCCTTTTGAACATTCGATTGCGTTTAAAATTAAAAAAGCTTTCAGTATTCACTGATTGTAATTTTTGTATCAAATTTCGTTCTAAACGTTTCATTCGTTCGTGAGATATCGTATCCACGTCTCTCTGTCTCTCTCTCCCTCTCTCTCTCACACACACACACACACACACACATGCACACACACACACACACACATGCACATACATACGCACACAAACACACACACACACATACATACACACACATACACACACAAACACACACACACATATACACATACATACACACGAACACACACACACAATCACACGCGCGCGCACGCGCGCGCACGCATATTTACACCCCCACATACATATTTACACCCCCACAAACGTATTTACACCCCCACACATATACACACGGACATCACCTCAAAAACGTTCGATTCAAGTTCAGGGATGCTTGAAACTTGCTCTTCCGTAGAAAACTCGAATTCGAATTTTTGACTTGTCATAATACTTTCTTATACATTATGTATATGGAAAGAGTAATAAGAGGTACTACTGGTGGAATTTTTTTTCTAAACTGTATATAAAAATTCTTAATATAAAGCACACAATAAAAAATTAATTTTCTTATGAATTTATCTCATTTGAATTTTCTTAAGAATTTTTCTCCTTATTAAAATACTATTTTTGGCTTTATTTACACACGAGGCACATGGAACTTTGTTTCTCCATTTAACCTTTCTGCCACCACCTTAAACAATGCACCGAGCTAAAGAATTCTAAGTGTTTTGTTAAGACTAGATATTTTGAACCTCTTCTAAATGACCTTTGAGGCAATTTTAGTAAGACCCCACCCAGGAAGAAACAATAAGGAAGTCCTTGAAGAACGGCAGTATCTCTGCTAATTGCTTCCGAAACGTTGACCTTTTCTGCTGAGCTTTCCAACCGACTGCCAAAAGTCTCTTACATTCATATTTTCTTTCACTTATCCGTGTCTTTATTGATGTCTCTTTATGAATTTCTAAAAATAGCCTCTTTTATGTCGAAGGCTAATGTTACTAATTCGTTTTTTTATTTACTCTTATAGTGGTGGATTCTCTATTTACGATAGATTGGTTTTCTATTTACTAAAATTCTGGTGGCCTCTCTATTTACTAAATTGGCGTTTTACCAACCTTTATATCTCAAGCACTCTGACTGCTTGCAAAATTCTGGCACAAGTTTTCTCTGCTATTGTAAATATCAACTATTCCATGATGACGAGGGCACGAAAAGCTCAAACCATTCCATGGTTTCTGTTATAAGTAAACCTAAGGTTATGTGGTTCATTGTTTATTTATTCTCTGCTATTGCAAATATCAACTATTTCATGCTGACGATCGCACGAAAAGCTCAAACTATTCCATGGTTTCTGTTACAGGTAAACCTAATTTTTTGCCTGAACTTGAATCGAATGTTTCAAAGGTGGTGTGTGTGTGAAAGTGATACCTCAACGAACGAATGGAGTGTTTAAAACTAAATCCGGTACAAAAATTATAATCAGTGAATACTAGAAGTCTATTGATTTAAAACTCAATCGGATGTTCGGAAGAAAGTTTGAAAAAATCTTAACCTTTAATAATATGCCGTAAATAATCATTTCTTATGTAACCTTTTATTAAAAAGATTGGCATAAACTTTAAAACGCTAGAATAAATCTTTCGCGAAGTTAACGAAATGAGTTCAAATTGATGAATTTTTTCAATATTATTAATATATGGACTACATTGCTTGTTGCGGAGGATATCAATTTATACTTGCGTGAAATATAAGTTAATTGGGTACTTGGAAATAGTTTGACATGTTGTCATTCGGGAATGCGCCAAATGTAAAATTGAATGTTAAAAACACTGTGCCGTGGATTTTGTAGTTGAGAAAGAAGTCAACTCATTGTGTTATACAAGGAAAGTCATCTGCTGGCCGCATCCGATTTTCTTTAATTTTATATAAGATTGAAAAGGAAAGTCATTGTTTTCATTTCAATAACGTAAAAATTATTTCGCAAAAGATTAACATGTTTTATACTTTAATAAATCGTTAGATTCGATTCGTACCATATATGTGCGTAAATTGCTTTCTTTTGGAGGATTCGGAAAGTATTGGAGGAATTTCCGCTAGAAGACAGTGTCTTCCATGAAAAGTATTGGAGTAATTTAACAGTATAGTGATATAAATATATTTGAAATAAATATGAACTTCCATAAAAGAATTATATAAATATTTCATAATATAAATATGAACATATTCGATAATATAATATGAACTTCCATAATATAATATGAATTCCTTAATATGATATGAAATATTCCATAATATAAATATGAACTTCCGTAAAAGTATTGGAGGAATTTCCGCTAGTAGACAGTGTCTTCCATAAAAAAAATTAGACTTTTGTAAAACATTTATGTTGGTAAAAATTAAAAAGAAACTAAAGCACATTTCGACCATCCTAGAATATGAAAAAACTATTTTCAGCGTGACGTCTGTGAGTGTGTCTGTGAGTCTACGTGTCGGTGTGTCTGTCTGTCTGCAATGCATGTATTCACTTTAACTCAAAAACTAATTGATTAACGTTCCTAAAATTTGGAAGGCAAGTCACTTGTGGGTTACCCTGGTGTTGATTAGATTTTGGTACGATTCGGGAAAAAATAACCTGTCTTATTTTGCAAAATAGTCCGCAAAAATTGTATGTGTCAACACTTTGGCTGAGAAATTAATTGACCAAATTTCACAAAATTTGGTTGATAAGTCAGTTGTAGGCTACCTAAGTGCTAATTAGATTTTGGTACGATTGAAAAAAAAGGAATCTGCTTTTTATTTGCGAAATGGCCCTAAAAATCGTCAACATGTAAAATAAAAGACTACATATGCTTAAATGTATCAATTAAATGCTTATACGCAATGTTTAACGACGAAAAGAATAAGACCAACCCCATTACTCTAAGATGACCCATTCTCCAGATATTTAAGTTTGATTCATTTGGAGATGTTTTTCACTGTAGTTGAAACAACTATTTAATGAAATTTCTTAAAATTTAGTAATTAAATCCCTTGAGTTTATTCTAATAATGATTATATTTTGGCATGAATCGGAAAAATATAACCGACACTTTTTCGGCGAAATGGCCCGCAAAGATCGTGAAAATGTGAAACAAATGATTAAAATTAGTGAAACATATTGATTATATACTTGTTCTTCGTGTATATTGGAATGAGACTGAGCCATGACTCTAGGATGAACCTTTCTCTAGTTTAAACCTTCTAAATGAACCTTTCTTTAGGTTCTGGAATTTGGAGAAGCTGAAGACGTTTTACAATGCATTAAGTTGTTAAATGAAACGAAGATGCATTAAAAATGCAAATTGGATATAATATCAGAAAAGTGTATGTTTTTCTGCAATTAAACTTAATTTAATGCACCATGAGATAAAAAATAGGAAAATGCATTTGAGTCTGTAGGGAAAGTCATATGCTGCACATACAAGATTTTTTACTTTCCCTACATGCATAGTATAATGTATAAGGAAAGTGTTGTGACGGGTCGAAATTTTAAATCCGCGTTTTCGACGGAAGAGCACGTTTCAAGCATCCATGAACTCGAATCGAACGTTTAAGGTGATGTGGGTGTGTCCTTGATTCTGTTGATGCGATATCTCAAGAAAAAATGAAGCGTTTCGAACGTAATTTAATACAATCCTTGAATACTGAAAGCCTATTGATCAGTGAATCTTGAAAGCCTTCCGATCCAACGTTCGGAAGACCCTCAAATATTTGAAAAATCAGGACGTTCAATAATCTTAAATAAATAATTATTTTATATACAATTTGTTATTCCAATACGAATAATATAAACTTCCAAACGCTAGTTTCAACCGTTCATGAGATATTGAGCATTTTTCAAATAAATGTATTTAAAAAATTACATTAAAATAAACAGTATTAAGTATCATCAAATATGTAACAGTTGACGATTCGTTTCGGGAAATATCGCCAACTTGGCGACTTTTTGATGTAGTACCAAATTGATGAAAATGCTGCCAAATTGGTGGAATTTATAATTGACGTATTTTAATAGATATAAGTGAGTATATTATTTAGCAGATGTTAGGAATATTTATAATTGTCAAGTTATATTTGTGCGAAATACAAAATGATTTGGTACTTTAAAATAATTTGACATGTTGCCATCCAGAAAAGAACCCAATGTCCGTGTACTTTTCCACGTTCAAAACATTGTGTTGTGGATCTTGTCTATTATTTCATTGCGCATTGACAGAAAAAAAAAATATTTGAATTATTAAGGAAAAGTCATGTGCTGCCCACATCAGATTTTTGGGTTTTTTTTATTTTTTTTTCCTCTAAAATTTTGCGTCTGTCTATTAGCTTTCCCTCCATTTTGATTATTCCTGCTAGTTTGACATTTTCAATTTGCTTTTCTTTTATGTAATTTACTTTAAAAAAAATTTCTACATTAAATAGGGTATTAATTTTAACATCTGTGGGGTCTGTTTTCTTCAAATACTCTGGACATAAAATCTGCTGGATTTGAAATTCCCTCTAAATGAATGCCCTTGTAAATATAACAGCCATTGTACCACCATATCATTTTGAGTATCTAAATTTAATGCTAATGCTTTGGAATCGGTGAGGATGGTAAACTCTTGACCATATTAGATAGATATTCTTCGTAATATTTAACTGCTTTTTATGGCTAGCAATGTTTACTTAATGGCGGGATATGTTTGTTCACTGGGTTTTAGTCGTCTTGAGAAGAATTCTGTTGGGTGTAGTTCCCCATTAAATTCCTGTAAGGGGATCCCACAAATCCTAAGGCGGGCTGCATTTGTCGTTAGTACAAATTTTTTGTCATAGTAGATTTGTTTAAGCACCAGTTCTGATAATATTGCTTTTTTTAGATTCTCAAATGCTTCGATTTGTCCCACTTAGAATTTTCCCTCTTTTTTGTAAATTCAACTAAAGGACTTACTATTTAGACTTATTTGCATATTAGATTCCCAAAGTATCGTGTCATTCCCAGGAAAGTTTTAACATCCTTTAGGTTTTTTGACATGGGGAAATATCTGACTTTATTTAAATCACTTTCTGGTGGTTAAAATCCATTTTCATTCATTCTAAATAGGTAATTTCCTCTTTACATATTTGTACTTATTACTGGTACACCGTAAGACCGAAATATGCGAGCCTATTTAACACTAATTGTAATTTTTCCATTATCTGTTCTATTGTGTATGCCGCTGAAGGTATGTCACCGAAGAAAAGCAGCATGTTTTGCGATTTTAAGTCATATTTTTGTGCAGGTGAACGTATGAAGTAGATTTCTTAGCTCCAAAAGGCAAAGGAACAGATCTAAAACTCCCGAAGTCTGTTGAGGCTAATGTTATTTTGCTGGGTTTTTTTTTAGCTTTATTTGAAAGAATGCGCTTTTTAGGTATAGTATGCAATAAAGTTTATCACCCGCCACGGCATTTAGAATGTTGCTGATATTTAGTATAGTGTCATTTTGAGTAGCTCTCTCTGTTGGGATCACCTAACGTTTTTGAGATAGGCTGAAACGACATTTTCTGGAGTGCACTTGCAGTTGTATTCGACTAACGATCGAATTTATTCCTCTCATTCTATTAATAATTTCGGGTTAGAGCCTACACCCGTTTTGTTAGTCACAACTGAAAGCTGTTAGTACGTTTACGTCATGGAACTGAGCGGGTAATTTGACGTATTACGGAGTTACAGTGTTGCGGCTGCGTGAATGTGTAAATGCTACGAAGCTCTTTTGTTACGTGCGTGGTGAATTTACAATGACAGACCATAGTAATGTAATTTTTCCCATCATTAAAAAGACTTGAGTGTTGTTTTGTTTTTGTTTTTTGCCTACTTGGTAGTCATGATAAGATTTGGGTGCCTTACTACGTATGTTGCAGCAAATACTCGCCATATTTAAGATGTTGGCTAAGCAACAAGCACTCTTTAATGCCATTTACTATCCCAATGATTTGGAGAGATACAGAGGACAATGTTTCTGACTGCTACTCTTGTTTAATTTACTATCTGGATTTTTCTCGAAAAATTAACACACCATAGATTATAATTTTGAATACTTGACGAAATTAGGCGTATTGAAAGTTATACTCACAAGCACTAATTTTATTTATTGTGATACTATAGATTAACTGAGTTTGCCTTTAGCCAAGAGATCTACTGAACACGATGATTCGTTACTAATTCCCAAACCGCCGGAAAAAGTGCCCCCTGAATAACGAATCATAAAACTCCTTTGAATCTAGACTATCCAATTTTACTGGTCGCGAATACCAGCGTGATAAAGAACAGTCTCATTTCATTTCACAGTACGAGCTGAATGACATCGTGACAGACGTTGCACTTGACATAAAACCAAGATAAACTTTTATAGGTTCTCGGCTACAAGGGCTACACCATATACATGCACTTATCTATCGCCTCTAAACATCATAATTTTGCATTGCAATCTAACCATATTTATTAATTTCCCTATATACGTATTATAATATATATTGTGTAGGGAAAGTATTGTGACGGGGTGAAGATTCGAATTCGAGTTTTCGCGGAAAAGCACGTTTCAAGAATTTCTGAACTCAAATGAAACGTTTTAGAGAAGATGATCTTACGAGCGAAATTTGGCACAAATATTATGATTGGTGAATACTGAAAAATTATTGATTTTGAACGCAATCGAATAAGGGGAAGACACCCCAATTTTCGAAAAATATCATTAGACAATTAGAACCTTCAATAATGTTACATAAATGACCATTTTTTATGTAATTTTGCATTAGAAAACGAATGACATAAACTTTAGAATGCTAGCATGAACCGATCTCGAAATATTGAACGTTTTACAAATGACTGTATCAAAAAAATTATATAAAATTAAAAAAGTATCAACTATTGAGAAATATGTTTATTTTTCATATGCAATATTATGTGACCAATTTGTTAACATCATTCACATGGATCTAATTCGTTCCATTCATAACAGAAGATACTTTTGGTAATAATTCTTTATCTTGACGCCCAACAATTCGCCAATAGTCATTTATTTATATGTAAGAAAAGCCCTCCTCTCTGTCTGTCTGTCTGTCTGTAACGGTTGCTGATAAAATTTTTGAAATATCGCCAACATGGCGACTTTTTTTTTTTATAATGATACTAAATTGACGAAAATATCGTCAAAGTCGCAAAACGCAAAACGCAAAATTGATGAATTAAATATTAAAACAATTTTATATATAGACTATATTGCTTATTGCCGATGCTATCAATATTGATAATTAGCGCGAAACATAAGTTAATTGTTTACAACGAAATTGTTTTACATGTTGTTATCTTCAAAAACGCTAAATGTAAAATTCAACGTTGGAAACATGGTGTCTTATATTTTTCATTGTGAACTCATTGCATTATATAGTGAAAGTCATGTGCTGGCCACATCAAATTCTTTATGAATAATTAATCCTATGAAATATCTGAGTCCATGTTTGATCTCAATGTCCCATTTATCGTCTCTATGCATTATCCATTTGTAGCAATTAAGTGATAAATTAAACCCCTACATGTAAATGTTTCGTCTCATTATAGGTTGTATGACGAAATAACTCATGAGAGTATTTTTCTGTGAAATTCAGAGTAGATCGGTGCAGAGTTTCAGAAATTATGCTGGATTTCCTGTCCCGTTCTTAACTTATAAAGGGCTATACAGTTTAGATTTAGGCATACATAGGCGCTTATTCAGGAAATATCAAGCCCAGTACTAGGGTGTACCCGGATTGCATAATTGGACTGAGCTGACTATGGGTCCGCTAAACGGGCGCTTATTAACAAAGGACACATGTAGGGGCCGAAGCGGTATGGCACCGTGACATACGCGTTTTTTTACGGCGGATCAAAACTACGATCCGTGACAACCACTGTAAGGAAGCTATTATCAGCTAAGGGCTTTTTAAAAAAGTAAAGTAGTCGGGTTAGTCACCGTAGATTGGCTACGAATTGGTACTACGTCCGCACAGTAGACTAGAAAATTTCTTAGGAGACGCTCGCACATATTTAGGAGATTTCCGCTGAAGTAGGTGTTGCATTTAGGCATTCATGTAGGGAGTTTTTTTATTATTATTTGTTCATTAGCTTAAAAATGTAATTGCTAAAAAGCAACCGCTAGCTGCGGGCATGGTAGCTAGTTTATTTTAACTTCTCATTGCGCCTATTTCAATTATAAAAAGACAGAGTTTCTGAATATTCAGCAACCGTTCTTTCTCATAACCCGCTTTATATCTCGTATCGGAAGTGTGATATAAGATAGGATATATCATCAAACTTCCACTTCCATATTAAAATTATTTTTAAAGTGTGTTTAAGTAAAGTAAAGCGGAAAAAAAAAGCTGGGGAGCATGTTAAGGCAGCAGGCCAAGACGTATGCATAGCAACCCCCTTTCCGAAAACTAAAGAGACCCTTGTTTTCTTAATTCTCCGATTCGTAACGCTGCAACCCAATTTCCATACCGCTGAGTGACTAAAATGATGTAACCCAGATGTCCCATCACCGATGCTCTAGATACGAAAAGAAATCGCAGAGAAAAGTTAAAAAACTATAGTGTCTTGTTTAGATACGTTTAGCTCCTGAAGAGGAAAACATTTTACTTAAAAGATAATTAGAAAAAATACTATCATTGTTATCCCCTCCTTTTTTTTCAAGAAGATTGTGCTGATAAAATCCTTTAATTCGTTTCGGAATGAAATCTGATCCTCTTCACTCTTGCAAAGATTCAATTTTTAACACGTTCAACATAGTTGAAAAGTGTTTATAACCTTGGTCATTCTGTCTGTCTGTCTGTCCGTTCGCACGATAACTGTCGTAAAAATGAATTTATCAAAATGAAATTTTAGTATGTCATTCAGCCGGTCGGTGGGACATGTGGGAATGTAAATGAATAATATCATCCAATCAGTTTTGGAGTGAACCCGGGTTGAAAAAATGAAATACATCGAACCCTATAGGACCTAATTTTTCAAACATTTTTCAAGCAAAGTTAATATTCGCAAATTCCTTTGAAAATTTTAGGAAATATTCAAATTATTCCATAAAATATACAAAAAAAAATTGAGCAAACTATGTTCGGTAGTTTTTATATAAAAATTAAAATAATACCAATATTATATGAAGACCCACTTCAAAATGAAATATAGCATCCATCTTTTTTCCCAGTGTCAAAATCATGATTTTTAAAGTTTTTTTAAATTTATATTTAGTGCTGCATCCATCCAAAAACCGCTTTATTTTTCCGTATTTTCTGTACATCTATATTCTGTGTTAACGCAATTGCAATATTTTTTAGTTTAAATGATCATCAAACTTTGATTATTTCTACAACGAAGTCTAATTTTAACGTATACAGAATGTAAACAAATCAAACTGTAATATGAGTTGTATAAGAATTGCTGAATTGTTTTAACGCAAAATAATTTAGCTCTGGAGTCCAGAATATAGGTGATATGGATAAAATATTCATTGATTTTACATAGAGAAGCAGACGATCTTATAGCATTGCATTTTCCGATTAAGTTTTAAGCATGGAGTTACAAAGTACTTTTACCTCCATGGTTTTAAGTTTTAAAGTAAAATAAATTATTGTAGTACTGTGATAATTAAAAAAATATCACAGCTGAATGTATCTCATTTTACAAATGTTTAAATAGAATTGCAATGTAATTGGAAAGTGTTTCATAATCAATGCTTTATACACGATTGATCTTTCTTGTTTTAAGTTTAAATTTTCCAAATTCACTTTGAGCAGAAGAGAGGGATACTTTGGTAAGACTCAGATATTTCGATACTGCAAATGTCTTTATAAAAGTAAATGCATTGTATTTACGTTATGTGAAGGGAAAACGTAATACGCGTAATTTTAATTATCGGCAGATTGATTTCACGATCTGCAGTTCGATGCTTAATTATTTAATGGTCAATATCTGAATCACTTGACTCTGTAATTACCATTATAATCTGATGATTGATTTTTCTAAATGTCCATCAAATGCGTAATCTCAGCTAAAGAGTTTTAAAGTCTGAATTTTTGTATCCAATTCAAGTTTCTTGTTTCGTTTTACAAAAAGTGTAATCAGATGTGGTATTGACGAGAGGGAGAATATTTATAGAAATATATCATGTTAAAAGCATCGGGACAAATGTAAAGACGCAGTGACGCATTTTTATAACTGCAGGTAACAAAAATGAATTTCCAGTATAAGATTTGCACAAGCGAATATCGGGTACAGTGCTCAATTTTCCCCCTTCTTCCTCTATTCGTGAGTGTAATAATAAACCAACCTTAATTTTCTTCGTTTGACAACTCAAGACTTATTTTTCATAAATATAAAAGTTTGCTGTTTAAAATTAATATTTCTCCTTGTACGGTTACAAAGCACTTTGGAAGCTAATAATTAATTTTTTTCATTAGCTAATCGTTTTCATTAACTAATTTGGCCCGTGGGATTAAGTCAAGGATTTGGATTCTGAATGAGATCGAAATTTACAAAAGCATCTCCGATTTCTTACTGTGGTCTTGTGTTGGAGCCAAATCGAATGAAAGACTGCCTCTTTTTCTTTAGTGTGTTAACAAAATTCACACGCACATCCATGAATCAGGGCCCTGGCAAGTTTGCTGACATACTTATGACTTTAAGTTAGATTTGAATTGCAAAATGAATTCCTGCCTGTATACTTTTGGTGTATTAAATGTTAGGTAAGCGCCAAAACAGAAAATTGAATAAATATTAAGATAAACAAAAAATTTGAGATCATTCCAAATATTATTTTGCAGTTTTAATTCTAATGGAAATTAATAGCAATGGGTGACTGAAGATTTAAAAATTTTTATTTCATTTTTAAAAAGTAAAGCATTTATAAACTCTTTCCCAAAATGAATGGAAGTGATGTACGCAATTCGCATTTAATATAATTAAAAGAAAAAATCAAACCATTCTTTTGTAAGATATATCTTTATATCCATTTATTTATTATTCAAATCGAAAAAATAATAATAAACATTAACAAACACATTTAATTTAATTACGTTGCCTAGCAACATGATATAAGATAGAATCTTCCCCATAAAATGCTAATAATTAAATAACCATTTTGATTTCTTTATACTTTTCATTGTTGAGTAACAGCTTGGGAAAAATAAACCATGGTGATAGATTTTCCATTTAAATTCATATTTCAAACAATGCATGTTTTCAGAAAGTGATTAATTAGCGCAAAAATATCCCACCAAACTCAGAGATAAAGTTTTAATTCACTTTCACGTTTTAAACAAACGATATCCAACCTATTCGTTCGGAGGAACCAGGGAGTAGAATTCCTAGGAAAAAGTTTCGTTTTTCATTAATATCTCGACAACCTCTGGTCTTAGAAAAGCGGGGCTATTTTAAGGTTACCCACAAAATTTCATTAAATTTGGTTCAGCCGTTCTCCCGTGATGATTGGACAATCAAACTGATAGACCGAAGGACAGACAGACATATTTTCAATTTTATTTATATAGATTGTAAAATATGCTCTCTTTTCATATGTAATATCATACGATAAATTTGGTGTCATCATTCACGTGGATCTAGCTCGTGCCATTCATGAGAAAAGATACTTTGGGAAATACTTTTGTAGTTGAACGCCAATAGTCATTTATCTATATAAATAAAATTATAAATCTGTCTGTCTGTTTGTCCTGTCTGTCTATTTGTTTGTCTCATCATCTCGAGATAACGGCTGAACAGAATTTGATGAAAATTAGTAAATAGCCTTGAAATAGCCACATTTAAAATTTATTCCATGTTTCAAGTTTTTACGACCAGGGGTTCACGAGATATTAATGAAAAACGAAACTGTTGCTTGTCTCATCATCACGGTAAAACAGATGAACCAAATTTAATGAAATTTTGTGAGTAGCCTTGAAATAGCCACCCTTAAATTCAGTCTAAGTTTCGAGTTTTTAAGCCCAGGGGTTGTTGAGATATTAATGAAAAACAAAACTTTTCCCTAGGAGTTCAAATCTCTAACACCCTGGAAATCGTTTGTTTAAAACGTGAAAGTGAATTAAAACTTTATCTCTGAGTTTGGTGGGAAATTTTTGCGCTAATTAGTCACTTTCTGAAAATATGAATTGTTTGAGTACATTAATGTTTGAAACATGAATTCAAATGGAAAATCTATCCCCAAGGTTTATTTTTCACAAGCTTTTACCCAACATAGAAAGATATTAACAAATCAAAATGGTTATTTAATTACTAGCATTTTAAAAGGAAGATTCTATCTTATATCATATTGCCCAACAACGCAATTAAATTAAATGTGTTTGTTAATTATTATTATTTTTTTTCGATTTGAGTAATAAATAAATGGATATAAAAATATATTTTATAAATGAGCGGTTTGATTTTTCTTTTAATTATATTAATAGCGGACTGCATTCATCACTTTCATTTATTTTGGCAAAGGGTTTTCATGCTTATATATTGGATTTAGCCAATAAACTCATTTAGCCGATTGTTGAAATAGAATACGAGTAAAACGGGTATATTTTCTAATACAATTTAATGTTTTCATTTAGCATATACAAACGCGATCAGAATGTTTTATTCTTCAGATCTGCAAATTCCGAGCTACGAATTTGGCGGGATATCGCTAACTTGGCAACTTTTCACAAACGTTGCCAAATTGAAGGAAATATCGCCAAATTGATAAAAACGACGCAAATCAATGAAATTAAATTTGTTTGTATAAAAGAGAGTACTGAAATGATGTTTCGATACAATTTTTCTGTCAGTCCAACCGTCCTACTTAGTAACACATTTAGAAAAATTTTAAAGTGTCGCCAAATTGATAAAAATGTTTGTAAATCCATAAAAGTATCTTACAATTGATAAAATTGCTCTAAATAAATGAAATTAATTGTGGTTTGTTAGAGGATCGTATTGTGATGATGTTTCGTCAATTTGTCGTCAAGGGGAACTGTCAGTTCTATAGTCTCACTTGGCGATAAATTTGGCAATTTTTTAAAATGTCGCTAAACTGACGAAAATGTCGCCAAATCTTCCATGGAGATAGAATTATTCAGACGATATTTTTTCCACCATTTTATTTAAAACAAATGATACCATGTCGCTTAGAACGAATTTAAATCCAATGTGTTTATGCGGCATACGATTTTTATTAAATCTTTTCCAATTTAAATAATAAAGATATGTATATAAAATAAATTTCATTGACATTGCATTTTTGACTGGATAATAACAATTACGGTCTTCAGATTTAAACATTATTAATATCGATATTTTTGGGGATTATTTATTCAGGGATTATTGATACTTTCAAGTTATTATGTCATTGTTTTATTATATCAAAAATTGTTGAAACTCATATATTGTACGTTGTACGAGTAATCTTCTACAAATACACGGGTATGTCTTCTAATCTACGAGAATATAAATATTAGAGGTATATTGGCATATATTTTGATATATAATGGCATATATTGGAATCAATTACGACCTTCTGGTATAAAGATTACGGGGATTATTGATAATTTCAATTTATTACGTCATCTGTTTTATTTTGGCAAATATTTTTGAGACTCATATTGTAATACGGGTAATTTTCTACTAACAGTCGGACATATCTTCTAATCTACGACATTATAAGTAGTACGGGTATATACATTCTCATATAATTTTAGCGCTTTCATTTTGGCATATATTGGAATCAATTATGGCCTTCAAGTTTAAATATTGCTGGTTTATTGATATTTTAAATTTATACATGTAATCTACTAATACTGGTTATATCTTCTAATATTCGCGTATATAAATAGCACGGTCTTTTATTTTGCATATATTGATTCAATTTCATATTTTTGTAATTTTGCTTACAAAAGGGACCAGAATATTTTATTCTTCAGATCTGCCAGTAAAGATAATTTTGCATAGTGAAAACAAATATTCTTAAACTTCTTTTTAGGAGCAATAAATTTAATATTTTAATAGAATATTTTTATTAACAGGGTCATATAGTATGCTATAGGAATTTGCACATGATTGTGAATTTTAAGTTTCTTTATATTATATACATATCCCGTACGAAGAACGGGTATGGTTCTAGTCTGCTATAAGAATAACTTATTTCTCTGTCCATAACGGCGAATTTTGGCGACGAATGTGGAGAAATGTCGCCAATTTGGCGACTTTTAAATACTGCCAAATTAATGAAATTGTCCCCAAATTGATAAAAAATGACGCTAAATCAATGAAAATGGCGACTAATTGACGAAAATTCAATATCTTGGAAAGAATATAAGAATCCACTAGTATCTCCAACTCTCTCTGTGTATCTCCATCTCTCTGAGTAGTTATATCTCCAACTTGGTGACTTTTTAAATGTTGCCAAATTGACGAACATGTCACTCAATTGATAAAAATTCGCGAAATTGATGAAACTGGGTTTTAATCAATAAAATGACGACTAATTGATGAAAGTTCAATATCTTGGAAAGAACATAAGAATAGACTATAGGAATAACCCACTTCTCCGTTCGTCCGACCGATCGTAACAGTTGGCGAGATATTTAGCGGGACGTCGCCAAATTGGCGACTTTTTAAAATATTGTCAAAAGGATAAAAATGACGCCAAATGAGAAGTAATGTTTCACAAATTCTGATTTCGATCATATGACGGGCATACAGTATATAGGAAATGCTTTTCTATCCGTTCGTCTGTAATACTGAGTCATGTATTTGGCAACTTGGCGAACAATGTAGCAAAGTATTGCCAACCTGGCGATATTTCGCCTCATATCGACGAAAATTTCGTCAAAATTGCAAAAATGACGCTAAATTAATGAAAATGACGCCTAATTGATGAATTAATTATTAAAATATTTTAACATATGGACTATATCGCTTATTGAGGATGCTATCAATATTGATACTTGTTACTATATACTATATGTATTGATACTATATACTATATTGTATAGTATGAAAAAGAAGCCCAATCAAAACGTGATCAGGATGTCCTAAAATATACATTGGCATCGAAATCTCGAAATCGAAAATTTTCGTGAAAACAATATTTTATATATACTATATTGTATAGTATGAAAAAAAACCTAATCAAAACGTGTTCAAGACATCCTAAAATATATAATGGCATCAAAATCTCGAAATCGAAAATTTTCGTAAAAACAATACTTTCTATATACTATATTGTATAGTATGAAAAAAAACCCAATCAAAACGTGTTCAGGATGTCCTAAAATATATACTGGCATCAAAATCTCGAAATCGAAAATTTTCGTGAAAACAATACATTCTATATGCTATATTGTATAGTATGAAAAGAAAAACCTAATCAAAACGTTTTCAGGACGTCCTAAAACATATATTGGCATCAAAATCTCGAAATCGAAAATTTTATTCGAAACAATACTTTATACTATATACTATGATATGAGAAAGTAAAAACAGTCAAAATGTGTTCAGGACGTCCTAAAAACTGGCATCAAAATCTCGAAATCGATAATTTTCGTGAAAACAATACTTTATATATACTATGTTGTATAGTATGAAAAAAACAAATCAAAACGTGTTCAGGACGTCCTAAAATAAATATTGGCAACAAAATCTTGAAATCGAAAACTTTCATGAAAACAATATTTTCGCTATATAATACTCCATAGTATGAGAAAGTAACAATAGTCAAAACGTGTTCAGGACGTCCTAACACATATATTGGTATTAAAATCTTGAAGTTGAAAATTTTATTCGAACAATACTTTATATACTATGGTATGAGAAAGTAAAAACAGTCAAAATGTGTTCAGGACGTCCTAAAAATTTGCATCAAAATCTCGAAATCGATAATTTCCCTGAAAACAATACTTTTGCTATAATATATTTTATGAGAAACTAAAAATAGTCAAAAAGTGCTTAGGTGATACTAAAACATTGGAGTTAAACCTCGAAATAGAAAACTTTCGATAAAACAATATTTTCTCTATATTATATAATATGAGGAAATAAAAACAGTCAAAGCGTGTTCAGGAAATCCTAAAACAAGTATTAGCATCAAAATCTCGAAATCGAAAATTTTCGTGAAAAAAATACTTTTGTTATTATATATTACATTCAATAGTATCAGAAAGTAAAGCTGGCAGAAGAAGGCTGGACCTTTGTATTTGATGTTAAGCAGTTCCCATTTAGTATTTGAGAAGTTTATTTTAGTAGCCTAGGAGTAAAGCAAAAGGTATGGGAGGGTTTGGTATATTTGAACCTTCCCATTCACAAAAACAGACAACAACAAGAACAACAAAATAAACACTAAAATATTTCAAAGATATGAAGTAAAAACAAATGTGTAAAAATTGTTTAATTATAGAGTAGATAAACTTACTATTTTTCATACATGCACTTTTTGTGTACCAAATTCTGTTTATTTATGAACCAAATTATGTTTTTCGGTCAAACAAGTTCTTTTCCATATTAAGCAGAATTTAGCCTGTGCAGAGATGTTAACATGGCAATATCTATACTGAATTTTGGGATTGTAAAAATTGTTCTCCTTGAGCAGATACTGTTTTGTTCAGATTGCACTATCTATCTATCCTTGCCACTTTATAGTACTGAAGGCTTTGTTGTATTTACATCCTTGAAGCAAAGTAAAAAGAAAAACAACCAAAAGAGAAACGGCAGTCATAGTTATGAAAGCAGATGAAGTGCTATAATAAAAATATAATATTTTTAACTTTATTACTTTCCTTATATACATAATGTATAAGGAAAGTATTGTGACGGGGTCGAAAATTCGAATTCGAGTTTTCGACGGGAGAGCACGTTTCAAGCATCCCTGATCACGAATCGAACATTTTTGAAGTGATGTCTGTGTGTGTGTTTGTGTATGTCAGTGAGTCTGTGGAGACGATATCTCATGAACGAATGGAGCGATTCGAATGAAATTTGGTACAAAAATCACAATCTGTGCATACTGGAAGCGTATTGTTTTAAAACACAATCGAATGTTCAGAACCCCCTAAACTTTCGAGTGAAATTTTGAAAAAAATGATCAAAAATTCAAAACCTTTAATAAAGTTACGTAAATAGGCATTTCTTATGTAATTTTCCTTAGAAAACGATTGACATAAACTTTAGAACGTTAGCATGAACCGTTCTCGAGCTATTGCACATTTTTCAAATAAATTTATCAAAAAATTCCATAAATTAAAAAAAAATATTTACTGTTAAGAAACATATTCACTTTTCATATGTAATATCATGCGATAAATTTGGTGATATCATTCTCTTGGATCTAACTCATTCCATTCACGAGAAAAGATACTTTGAGTAATACTTTTGTATTTGAACGCCAATAGTCATTTATCCGCTGTAAGAATAACTTATTTCTCCATTCATAGCGCTTGGCGAGATTTTGGCGACATTTTTAAATGTTGCCAAATTAACGAAAATCCAAATGGATAAAAATGAGGCTAAAGCAATGAAATTGAATCACGACTAATTGAAGAAAATTCAATATCTTGGAAAGAATATAAGTATCTACTATAAGAATAACATTTTTTTTAACTGTAAAAGTAGTACATTCATTGCATTATATAAGAAAAGTCATGTGCTGCCCACATAAGATTTTTTTATGTTTTATTTATTTAAATTTTTTTTGTAAATGTTTTAAAGGCTATATAGATTTGCCATAGCTCCCGTAAAATGCCCTGCCTATTACATACCTTTGCGGAAGCATGTTTTTGACACTTTAGCAGTCATACTGTTAATTAATCATAGGCTACTAAGGTTAATTAATCATAGGCACTAAACTTGGCAGTGGTAAAACAACCATTTCTGGATGTGAAGCAAAAGCTCCTAACCTGAGCAGCATTGCCCCTGATTGAAAAAAAAACGGCAGATACATTTTTTTTTCTAAATGATTCCGAAATATATCTGGAAACTAATTGAAAGACCGTAAGACATTTTCCCTCTCTCCAATACTTATAAACACACTTTCTTAAACTTGTAATCACATATGTAGTTGAATAATCGCACTTCGTAGAAATAAAAATTACAATCATTTTCAGGGTGAGGAAAGCAGTCGACACTGATCCATTTTTGGATACCTATAGAAGTTTCTGTACTGTTGGAACAAGCGGAAGTTTACATTTCGAAGACTGTTGTTCTCATTGAATAACTAGGGGGAAAGTCTGTTTGGCATTATGTTAAACAACAACATTAAATTATGATAGTTAAGTTTTATGTCTGAAAAAATGAAACTCCTTTAGGCCATATTTATCTATTTCCTAATAAATAAGACAGATATTGTTCACGGAAAATCAGATGAATTAATAGCTCAAAGAAGTTATAACTGTTGGATTTTATGATTGAATTTGTAGCAGATATAAAATTTAAAAATTGTTTGCTTGCTGAGTAATTTCAATTCACATAAAAACTAACAATGTTTCTACCAAATAAAATATTGCAAAATTTATGAAAAAAAATTACCATAATTGCATTAGACTTTTGATATATTTTGTATAATTTAATGCTATTTTATTACAAAGATAATGCAATGGAAATTTCTAAAAGTTTCATTTTTGTGCTGAATTTGTAACTTTCACTTGACTTTAAATGCATATATAAAAATCTCATTCTATTATTAGCATGATCTTAATTACAATTTTACTTATTGTTGCAAAACAAAATGCTGCTCTTATTTTCAAGAACTGGCTATAGACACTCGAGATACAATTACATGTGACTTGTGGCGCAAAGGAGGTTACCAGGCCCGAACCAGGGACTTTGTGCTTACAAGACCGACATTATAATCATAGAGCAAAAGCTAGCTTCGGCTCCGTTCTTATAATTCGGGTACAGGTTCCAAGCATCTTTGATCAGATGTCTTTGCTGCCGCACACTCCCCTACCTGATGCCCGGGTCGAATTTCGACGAGGAGGGGGCCGCCTCGAAAAACTCCCGCGTATCCCGTCTAAATTTCTGTTGATGGCTGAAGGCCGGGAGGCGTGTCTCCTCGGGCGTGACGTCAATCGTAGTCAAACAGGAAGGGAGTGGCAAGGGCCTCTGACTCCGTGTGGTGCTGCCATCTCGTGTTGAGAGGTGAAAGCGTTGGAAGGAGAAAGTTGCGTGTTTTAAACGTCCAGTCATCATTGTGGCGCAAATGCACGTCGCCGGTCCCAAGCCAGGACCGAACTCGGGACCTAGTGCTTACAAGACCGACATTATAATCATAGAGCAAACGCTAGCTTCGGCTCCGTTCTTATAATTCGGGTACAGGATCCAAGCATCTTTGATCAGAGGTCTTTGCTGCCGCACACTTCCCCACCTGATGAGGAGCCCGGATCGAATTTCGGCGAGAAGGGGGGGCCATTCCAGAAAACCCCCACGTGTCCCCATCCGAGACTCAGTTGAGGGGCTGAAGGCCGGGAGGCGTGTCGCCTCGAGCGTGACGTCAGACGTGGTCAACCAGGAAGGGAGTGGCAAGGCCTCTGACTCCGTGCGGTGCTGCCATCTTGTGTTGAGAGGTGAGATCGTTGGCGTGAGAAGGTTGCGTGATTCAAACATCCAGTCATCATTGTGGCGAAAAGGAGTCGCCAGGACCGAACTCGGGACCTCATGCTTACAAGACCGACATTATAATCATAGAGCAAAAGCTAGCTTCGGCTCCGTTCTTATAATTCGGGTACAGGTTCCAAGCATCTTTGATCAGATGTCTTTGTTGCCTACAAAACATTCTACTTCACGATTGAAAAATGTCTGCATATTTTTCTGGTATAAAATATTCATTAAAGAGCAACCCCGCTATTTAAACAGGTGAAATGCTTTAATTTGAGAATCTATACATTAGAATGTCTACTGACGTCAGTATCCAACATACAATCGAGCTGGTTGATGATAATTTATTGTTGTAAACAAGCATCATTCATTATAAAAAAGCTCTATTGTATTACATTTTTAACAGGTTTTATAATGATAAATTGCATTAATTAAATTTAAAACAAAGAATATTTAAGCGTAGTTTGTTTTATTTAATCAATAAAAATTAACTACAGATTTCTGTAAAATGTCTAAGACATGTTTGCTAGATTCACAATGTGAGTGATTTGGAAATAGAAAGTTATTAAGAGTAGTACAATACTTCAATGCAAACGAGATCTATTTTATGGAAATTAATCACTTGCCATTCAACGATAAAGATCTCTGTAAATGGTATTTCCTTATTACTTGCAAATATTCAATGAATTAACGTAACAGAAAGTTGCTGGGTGAAAGTGCTTTTCTGTAATTGGTATATTTCTTTCGGACCAACAAGTTAATAATGAGTCAAAGGTTTTATTAAAAAATAATTAAAATGCCTGTCAATTTCAGTCGGTCTGAAGACAAGAATTTTTGATTCCCCAAAATAAAAAATTATCTCTATTTAGCACTAGATGCTCCATTCTCACAAATAAAATAAAATCCAGAACACGATTACATAAAAGTAAAAATAGCCAAACACACAGCCTCAATTATCAACCAGATACACAATTATTAAACACTCAATACGCACTTGTCATACACATATTCATAATTATAAAACACTTAATTAAAACACATAATTAAACATTCATACATCGTTAATTTTAATGAAAACATAATGCGATAAGTTATCTAAATGTAACGTGAACTAAAAATACAAAATATTTGAAGTGAGAGAGAAAACAATATGCGCAAGAACTCTGTGCACATATATTTTCTGTTGTGTTTCTCGGTGTGATGGAGTGTACTAAAAGCAGAAATATTGTGTCTCATGGTAAATTGTATCTTGTGTCGAGACGTGTTTTTTGTGTCTGTGTCTGCCGGTGTGAAGTCTCTAGTGTTAATATGCCTGCTATTCATATGATTACCGAGCAAAGTTTCAATGGTATCAAGCTTAACTTGTAAATCTTCCGAAGGTGGGCAATAAGTAGAATTGTGGACGTATAAGTCGCTGCAAATCTCAATCGGCATACAATCCACGTCTCTACTATTATAAATCGTGTTATAATTTATAGCTCTGTTGCAAATAATCATTTCTACTTTAGGTTTATTTTCATGAATAATCACAGTAAAGTCTGTGATTTGGTTGTCATGACAGTATGGTTCATTTAGGAATCCAATGTCAATTTTTTCGTGAACTAGTTCTTGTGAGAATTGGTAATTCGCTGCCTTAGCATGATGAATATTTACAGAGATACATCTCAGGAAAAAAGAATCTTGATTAATTGCCATAATCGACCTTAGTAGCGACGAACGCTAACTCTTTGATATTGAACATTTCTTATCAATCACTTTATGGTTAATACTATGTTTAGTTCCAAATTTATTGTTCTGCTTGTTGACAATTTTTGCACTTTATTTGATTTTTACGATCGTCACGCTTGTGCCTAATATCAACACAGTTTGAATAGGTTAGTTCTATATTACAGTATTTACTTATACATCGGTATCTATGGCACTTATAGCAGATATTTGCTTTTATATATTGTTTGAAATCCTCCCAAAGCCAGCCGAGGTTGATACTCCTCCATGATTGTATAGCTTTATATGATTCGGGGTTCAAGGTACATATCTAATTTGTACTTGCTCTTCATTGTATTTAACTTTAAAACCTTCAGCGTCCAGTAGTTCGTCGTTTTGTGTCAATAATTCTTCCCTTAAACTTTCTTTCCTATAATCATCTTCCACACTATAGATATGTCATCTAGACATTTAAGAACAACTCGTAAATCACTGAGATGGTTCTCAAAGTTGTGACATAATAATGAGAACATCTAGATATACAAACAATGTAACTTCTGTTAGACTTCTATGGAACTAAATAATTAAACGCTAGAAGAGAGAGAGAGAGAGAGAGATAGTAGGAATATTTCGAAGTCTCAATGGAAACCTTTTAAACGATAGGTTCCAAAGCAAAAAGTAAATGCTGTTTTATCTCTGTATGAGGTAACAGGTATCTGCCAATATCTATCTATCAAGTCCAATATTGTTACAACAATATTGGACTTGATAGCTAGATATTGGCAGATACCTGTTACCTTCAGTTCGCTTGGTAGAATGTAATACACTCCTCAAGATGCGGAAATGGATATCGATGTGCTATAGTTACAGCATTTAACTGCCTATAATCTACACAGATTTTCATTTTTCTATTTTACTTTGGAATTAAGACAAGTGGGGCTGCCCAAGTACTTCCATCTGTTTCAATACTTCCGTTAGTAAACACGCCATCAAGTTGTTGACGTACGCTATCTTTAAGTTTTGTTAGTATCTTATGAGTTGAAACAGTAATCGGATCAGCATCTCGTGGTTCCATTTTATACTCAGCCATAGATGTTGGTTTACCACTTTTCACAATGAACGGTCAATAAGGATTCAAATTGACTGAGTTGATCAAATGTTAAGAAGTCTCCTTTATCTGGCTGTAAACCAATATTAGAAATTGTAACAGTAAGTTTATTTATAGTAAAAACTTTATGCCTAACCAAAATATAAGTGACTTCTGGGCAAAATCTGAATCACCAAGCATTGGTAACAGAATTACAATTTGTATTAGCGGCTTCTAAAATGCTTATTTCTAAAATTGTTTCTATATGTGATCCATTAGGCATGTACAACATTTAAGTTGGAACGTGTCTTCCTCTAACATGTACATTTACAGTTGTACATAAACTGTCGTATCTTGACTTACTCCATCAGCTAATGTCACTGTAGCTTTACGTTTTGAAAAAGGCCAGTTTTTTCCATGAGTATTTAATATAGCGATTGGCATTCTATGCAACGATTTGTGCCTACATGGCCAAATCATTTCCTTCAACATCCAAAATTATGATTGGCAAATATAACAGTTTTACTCATAAAAGTTTAGGTATTCGATACTTTATTGAATCAAGTTTAACATCTTTTAAAGAAAATGTACAACAACTCGGTAATTTTGATTTGGGGGGGGCCTACAAAAGAATCAAGCCACACAGACACAAAAAAGCAACCATATTTAAAACAACAGAAACACATTTATTAAGGAAGAATGGAGCCAATATATTATATTTATAGTACAAAGTAGCGCACTGAAGCAACATTCCCCAATCACGTACTTTCAGGTCAACGTCACATAATCCCAGATTTGAAAGTTTCGGGAGATAATACAGGATCACACAGCATCAGAGCAGGAGGGGCTCCTTGAAGAGTATTGGCAGAAAGATAAGAGCGAACGCACTGCCCATACGTGGTGCAAGGTGTTGCCAATCTTGACGAACTAACTTCCAGGGTCAAAACAATCCGCATGCAACGATGCCCGTATGCAACGTAGAAAATGACGACAAACACAAGCCACGTTTATTCAGTTTGAAACATATACTGCAGCCTTACAGATATCTACATCCGACGTCAGTGTGTACCCGTCATGGCGTTACCATCATCATACCGCTGGTCATCAGGAAAACATGCCAAACACTACACCAACACAGCGCTAGCAGAATCATGAAACACCCGTAAACACGACGCCAATTAAAAAAGATTCCCCGATAGAAATTCTTTTCCCTGACCATTGGTGCTGGACTTTTATACTGCCGACCTTGGCCGGAATTTGCATATATTTGCAAAAACCACTTTTGTGGCTTGGCAGGTCGCGCACTGGTTTTTCCTATCAAGCTTAGGGATCTACTTTCTTGCGAAACTGGTACAAGCGTCTACTATTCTGTTTCCTAGTGCGTTTGGGGAACTGTACATTTGCGAGACCAAAACGAGAGTCCACGACTGCTCCTCTTATCGGCTGCATGAAATCAGGGTGGTGTGGAGAGCCGTTACAAATTGTATTAGAGAGGTTGATGCTATGAGATAATGCATGTTTTGATGAACACTTTGGGCAATTGGATCTAACAAATCCATGCATATTACAACCACAACAAGTACTTGGCGAATAAGGGATATTTTCAATAATGGGTTCCGATTTTGAAGGATTTGTAATTGCGCTATGAATAGTATTGAGAGTAGCAATGACTCCTTGGCTATACTTTCCTGATTGTCCTCGGAAGCAACGTACCCATATCTGCGGTAGAATTGACAATTTTTTTTAACTCATCCGTTTTTTAGTTAATACCGTTTACTTTGATATCAAAGATATGTATTAAATTTTTGTTAGGCACTAGTCTAACATATTTAGTCGAATATGTAACTTCATTCAACATATTTCCAACGTTTCTAGTTCAATCAATGAGATCATCTATATGTTTTTAAACCATTACGCTCTACACAGATTCATCAAAGCATATCCAGTTGAGATTCTTCATCTTGTGATTTTATTAGATGCAAAAATAATCTGCGAAAGCATGATATAAATATTTCTGTTAACGTGTTGTCAATTTGTTTTATAGCAGATATTTCACGATAAATCTTATATGGAGACATTTGGACCAAAAGTATATTTGGGAAACTTCGATGTTTCATACCATGTTTCAACATTGACTTTTTAAAAATTTCATTTGCTAAAGTGCACTTTATGTGAATGTGCAATACAACTCATTTTTATCGTAGTCACTAGCTAGCATTCTGAAGATATAGTATAAAATTACTAGCGCATTCTGCAGTGTATATGGAAGCGAGAAGGGGAAGATAAACAACTAAATCTCTTAAATTTATGTATATGTTTTAACGAAAGTGAATCATTTATTTACAAGTAAATTAAAGGTATCCATGAAAGTTCAAACACTTGTTTTGAATCGCGATCTTGATTTCTATTTAGAGTTAGAGAAGTGTTCCGCAATTTGAACGGTTATTACTTCCAATTTAAAAATATATTCGAATCTAATTAAAATATATTCATTTTATGTATATATCATTGTTTTTGTAAATATTGTGTTTAATTAGTTATATCAAAATTTTCTAATTTAGAAAAATGAATTCCAAGTGATATCTTGTAATGAATTAAATTTTTATTTTGCCTTGAAATAAGCAAACAGCTAACAGGACTAAACGGACAAGCCAGGCGACCTAGAGAGGTTTACGCCGTATTAAGGCAAGCCGCGGAACAAACCATCTCTCATCCAGCAAAGCCGCAGCCGCGGTCGCGTACTCGGCGGAATCATTCACAGGGTAGGGGCCGAAGAACACCCGCCAAGCCCGATCCCAGTCGCCGGTCTGATCTAGGCTCAGGGTATGAATAGCCACAGTCCGTGAGATCTCAACCACCTGGAAGAGTCCGAGGTCGCACTGCCTCATCGAGTCAGCGATTGCCTCCTCGATTTCTCGATAGCCGATTTCCCAGATTATCCCCCCCCCCCCCCAATTTGGAGGATCAAGGCTACAGAGCCAACATCAGTAACCACCATCTTTGGATGGCCTGCCCCGGGAGGGGGGGGGCAAACAGCTAACAGGCTAGTGGATTTTTAAAGCTACAAAATATATATTATCGTCTTTAAAGTAGATTTTTGTAATATTTGATATATTTTATTATCAGAGGGTACATTGCATTTTGTATTTTTTATATATATTCCATATCCTGCTGGTTTATTGTTAAAAAATGAAAAATTTCTCATTAAAAGTCTGTGTATTTTTTGCAGTAGTATAAGACATTACAATAAAATAAGTTTCGTGTATAGAAAAATACGAAAAATTTTATGTGCAAAGCACATGTCTTTCATTACTTACTACAATGAATCGACTTATTGAACATCCCAATAATTACGTGCAAGATCGATAAAATGTTAACTGCTGAACCGGTACCTCTCTCTAGGAAAAAATGTAGTAGCTAGACTTACAAAGCTGTTTTATAAATTTTGCGTCCCTCGACTTTTAATGTAGCGTAAAAACTATACAAAAATATGAAATTTGGTACATTAGTAGAGAAATATTAGGGAAATACACTGAAATAAACTGTTTGTTCTTCGATTTAAACTTTAGTTTAAGAGATATTTGATGTCAAAAGAAGAGTATTTAAGCTGCGATTTAGCGTCTTGGGCAGACTAGTAATAGTAAGATCACATATTTTTGCAGGCATGTACCTGCTTAGTTAAATCTATGTAAGACGGATCCCCATTTTAAATTTCGATTTTGTTTATGAGTTATTTAATTTTTTATGCACTTCTGAAGTGACCATTTTCCTTCAATATGGGCAAAGATTTAATTGGTCGAGCCGATTTCCCACTTATCTGAGACTGCTTGCTCGCAGAAACGTCACAAAGACGACGGAGGATTGAGTTATTGAAGCACTGAAATATTCATAGATATTTAATTCTAAATTAAATTGCCTTATGGTTGATTTTTACAAGCAGTGCGTGTCGCAACTATTGTTGTCTTGAATAATTGCGATAAAAATGCAATTATTATGTCACCTAACAATAATATGTCTTACTGTTGATTCTTATTGTTAGAATTTTAACATGCTAACTGACTATTTAATTGACATCATTAAATACAACAGATTTCATTTTCAGAAACGCGGAGAAAAAATTAAATGGATAAATAATTCAGAGAAGAAACTCGAAATAAAATAAAATTAGACAAATTAAAAAAGACGCGTGCTGTTAACGAGGAAAGAAAATATGTCTAAAGGACGGTTACAGAGAAAATGTGCTGTAGACAAAACAGAAAATATGGCAGAACTACGACTAAAAAATAAACATACTACCCACAAGACAGAAAGCATGCCAGACCTACGACAGAAAACAGAGTGATGCAGACAAGATAGTGAAAATGCTGGTCCTACGACTAAAAAATAAGCGTTCTGCAGGCAAGACAGAAAATATGCTATACTTAGTGCTGAATAAGAAACGCACTGTAAGCACACACACACACACACACACACACACATATATATATATATATATATATATATATATATATATATATATATATATATAAATTGAAATTTTTAATCGAAAACTATGCATAAACTACGGTAAGTACAAAAAAACCCATCTCTAGCATATCTGTCACAAATAAGTAACTATAAACCATTAAGGATAAAAATAGAAGGTAACTTATCACTATAACGGAAAGGGAGTGAGGGGAAGATGAGTATACAAAAATCATAATTAAAAATGTATATATATATATATATATATATATATATATATATATATATATATATATATATATATATAAATATATATAAAATAAAAAGTCAAACACGGCAAAAATGAGAAAAGGCAATAAAAAGTAGCTCAAGATTAAAGATCAAGACATGGAGACCATTCAACTGAAACTACACAAAAAACGGCGGTTAGTTCAAAATTGCATTCTCGTCAGGATAGCCATACAATTCGAATTAAAACCCATAGAATAGTCAGTTTCTGACAATGGCGATAGTATTTACCTATGAACACCATTGAAACTGTCTACTGGCTAGTGGAAGGACAAATAATAAAAACCAAGTGAATTATAAACCAAGTGAATTATAAACCAGAAATATAAAAGACAGAAATATTAACTCACAGGCATTGCCACCCCGTGGGAGTCCATATGTTCGCAGACGAACATTCGACAGAGCATTTTACATCTCTTCGTCAAAGCGAGTGGACACCGGTATAAATACACTTGAACGAAAAATAATGTGTATGAAGACTTTCAGAAATAGTAAGCAGTATAGGAGCAGGACAAGTGGAAAGTAGTCTTTCAAAAATAGTAAGCAGTATCAGACTCAGGCCTAGTGGTAAGTAGGTGATAAGAACGGGTGAAATTCACAAAAAAGAGTTATCCAATCAAGGATAAATAATGCATTTGTAAAATTATTACGTGGTGTATTTGAAATTATTAATAATATTTACAAATACTTCCGGATAGTGGTAATTTTGACAAAAGCGTTTAAGATTATTGATATGGAGTAAGTGAAACTGAGGATCAGAAAGTCGATGTATTCAAAATAGCTGGTTTAAAATGATGTTTCTAAACAATTGAATAGAATTACAAGATCGATATGATAGCTGCTAATAAGAAGGAAGTTATAAGAATCGTTTTTATTATATAAATTGGTAATAACATGATTATTGAGGGTATCTAAATTTAGGTCTAAATAATTTACAGTTTGACTAACACTAGGCTCATTAGGGATTAATTCTAAGTTAGAGGGGTAAAAATCAATATTAATGGGATAGGAATCATCAATGATAATACAAATTAAGTCGTCAACATATCGATATATAATATATGAATTAGAGTTAAAATGACGTTCATAATAATAAAGATATAAGTTAGCTAGAATACTACTACTACAGCCCCCTTCAGGTACACCAGATATTTGTAAATATATGTTATCACCTTGGATAATATAATTATTATATAACACAAAGTGCAATAGCATAGGACAGTTTTTGACATTAAATGGAACATTATTGGAAGATTGATAATCCTGATAAAGAGAGATAATAACTTTATATAAATCTTTAATATCAATATTATTAAATAGGTCTTTAAAACAAAGGTATGGAAACCAAGAATATGTAGAAGCTTGCTAAGGTGATTAACTAAATCAAAACTATTGTTCAATATCAAATAGCCTGAATTCTTAAATTTAAGAGATTTATTAATTCCATTTAAACAGTTTAGCAAGTACCTACTAGCTGTAGTGGTAAAATTATTATGTCCACAAGTGACCGTTCTAAAACTGAGAGGTGATTTGTTGAATTTAGGAACCAAAGTAACGTATGCAAAATTATAAAACTTACATTTAATATTTAATTGTGTATATAATTTTAGCATTTTAGTTTTGATTTTGATAGACTGATTATTAATGGGTTTAAAAATATGATTATTTTCTAAGTAATTCTGTAACAGAGAAACATAATATTTTTTACAAATAATGGCATAATTATTAGAAGCTTTATCTACATAAGTTATGACAAAATGTTGTTGCAGTTCTTTAATAGCAGAAAGGAGTTGTTTATAAGGATAACTAGGCCTCGTAAATTTAATATTTATAATAACATTTTTAAGAAGATGTAAGGTAGAATACTTCCATAGATGGAATGCTTCAATAGGAATGGAATGTGAACAAGCCTGTTGGTACATGAATTTATCAAAATCAAAAGATAAAGACTGAAGAAGAAGTTTGGTGTGATGGCAGAATGGAAAGCGAAATTTAGACCCTTTATTCATAATATCCTTAAGTATATTATCCTTAACTATACTGACTGAGATCCCCACTAATAATGTGTCCATGAGATGAGTTGACGTAAGGTGTAAGATTCTTATCGCTGCATACACATGATGTAAGATTATCGGAGTTTAATGACCTGGAAACTTCAGTTGTTGTTGTTGTTGTTGTTGAGACCCAGACCGTCCGACCTACCAGAAAGGTGTAAGGTAACTGTTTGGACGGCCGAGAAGTGCCACCCAGTTTAGACCGGAACCCAGTGGGGGGAGGCATCCACAGGGACCGTACCCTCCTTCCCCTACCACCAACCTCTCGGAAGGACTTACGGACCCACATGTTTAACGTGATCGTACTCCGCATGAACACGGCGGCAGTTGTAGCGGCGTGCAAATCCAGCGCGCAAACCACCGGGCTACCGCGCCCGAAATGTGCCAACAGCATGCGTGTTCCCAGGTGGTCACCCATCCAAGTACTAACCGCGCCCGATGCTGCTTGACTTCGGTGATCTAACGAGAACCGGTGTTTTCAGCACGGTACGGCTGTTGGCTCTCTGGAAACTTCAGTGTAATTGTAAATAGTTCTACCAATTGGTAAATTATATTTGAAAAATTTTTGTATTTTGATATTATTTACAGGTAACAAGTGCTGATGTTTTGCAAATAAATTATTAAAGTTAAGAGAATTAAGAATTGGGTGTTTAAAAGAAATTACACAGTAAGCAATTTTAGTAGGTGGATTAGGTGAATGGTATAGGTGGAAATTTAAGAAATTTGTACGAGAAAGAAGCAAATCATAAAATAAATGTTTAAAATGCTCATTAGTTAATTTTAATTTTAAAAAGTAAGCATAAACAGTATTTAATTTGCATTTTCTAATTTTATATAACCAAGTTCTAATTGGTAGGAAATAGAAAGTTTGAAAATAATTATATTGTAATTTCAATATGTCTCCATTGTAATTAATAGTATTTCTTAAGTTACATTTTCCTTTGCCACGCTTATATCGCTTTTTACTAGGAGTTGATGACTTTGAATACTGAAAAGTTGTTTATATGCTGAAGATTTATTGGAAATGTATTCAAAACTATTGTTAACCACAGTATTATTATTATATATTTGATTTAAGCCATAGGGGAAGAGAGATTTGTTTTTTTTAATATAATAATTTTCAAATACTAATCTATCAGTTAGTGAAATTTTAATATCTAATACATGAAGGGATATATTTTTAAATCCGTGGGTAGCAAAGTGCTGATATTCAAATTGATTTTTAGTTGGGAGATCATTAAAAACTTTATGGTCAAATTTTGATCCCTGTGGACATTCATTCTAAGATGTAAAGGGTTGCTGGTTTGGCCAATATAAAATACGTTACAAATTGAACAATTGAGTTTATAAATGCAATTAAAAACTTTGCAGAATTTTTGAGGCAGAATTATTATTAATTTGTAATGGGTCAGCATAAGGACAAGTTTTACACCTATTATTGTTGCATCTATTGAAGGAATAAGACTTAGATTGAGAGTTGGCATGGTATTCTTCTAAATCGTCTATAACGCCTAAATGGTCAATGTTTTTCGATCTATAATTATCCCAATGCATAATAATAATAGATCGGACGCTAGGTAATGAATAAAATTTACATTCCGAATTTTAAATTAAAATTCCCAATATAAACCTCTTCAAAAACTATTTTGTCAGGTACGAATTTCTAATTATAACTAATACCATAATGAAGAAGTGAAACGAAATTTCGGAGAGTTACATAAAAAACGTAGATAGGATCTACATGAGATTTTCATACGTAGTATTCTTAAATATTCGAAGTGTGGACAAATAGAGCCAAAATCATCCGGAAAAGAAGAAATGCAAAGCTATTAATACGTATGTATCTGACTGAATCCCTGCAACTGCAGGCAAAAGGGGACCACATATAGTGGAAATACATGTCTTGATTAAAATGTAAAAATAAGCAATAAAAGTTATTGACGTCTGGGTTAACATAAGGTTCAGAAATATATAACACAAAAAACACAAAAAACAATTTGCCAGCCGAGAAATGTCAGCACTACACACACATAAAAAGAGTTTGATATCGAGTTTGAAAACCGACCAAGAATAGCAATAATCCGCAGGAATATTCATAAAAGCGATGAGTGAACTCAAACCAAAATACTCCATAATGCGAAATGTCAATACATACCAAAAACAATCAAATTAATCAATTTATCAATTTAAGGAATGAAAGGGTGAGCTAAATAAAAACATTATCCATAGAGGTCCATGTTAAGACATAGATGGGCTGGTAGTTATAGTATAGAAATGAGTTAGCGATAATAAACAAAAGAAATTAAAATTAAAAAAAGAATAAACTCTGTAATAAGCGCAAATGCAACTTTACAACAGGTTTTACTTTTTTTTAAATGTTTTTTTGCAAATATTTGAAAATCAAAAGGTAGATAGTTGAATCCAAAAGCAAATAATAAATGTAAAAGTACTATTAAATGATGTAATAAAACCCAATATGTAGAAATCAGAATATAAAACAGAATATAAAACTTTCATCATGATATTGCGCAGCTAATAACATAAGATAAAGCAGCTAATAACATAATGGATTTATAAATAAAAATTGAAATTTTTAATCGAAAACTGTGCATAAACTACTGGAAGTACAACAAGAAAGATCAATCATGCTTAAAGCATTGATTATGAAACACTTTCCAACTTCAATGCAATTTTATTTAAAAAAAGTCGAAAATGCAATACATTCCTCGGTAATATTTTAAAACTCATCACAATACTACTTTGATTTATTATATTTGAAAACTTAAACCTTCATTGAAAAAAATGAACTTCATACAAATGACGGCATTGAAATATAAATTGCCTGGTTTAAATATCTCTAAAATGCAATACATTCCACGGTAATAATTTAAAAACTATCATAATACTACGATAATTTATTATATTTGAAAACATCATCGAAAACAACTGAAATTAATTCAAATGACGTCATAGAAAAAATAACACGCCTGGATCTCTCTATAAAAACAGAATTTCATTCATAACTTTCTCCCATTCATTTCATTCATCACAATACTATAATAATTTATTTTATTTAAACATTTTATTTAAGACCGTGGAGCTACAAATAATTAAACGCTATGCTTAAAACTTCATCGAAAAAAATCGTCCTTCTCTTTATAAAATCAATTAATATTTCATTCATATCAGCCATTCAGACTCCATGAACTAAATTATTTTTGTGTTAAAAAAATACAGGAATTCTAATACAACTCATTCTACATATTTTGCTGTTTGCATTTTACATAGGTGAAAAATAGGCTTAGTTGTAGAAATAATCAAATTTTGATGAGCATTTAAACTCAAATATATTGTCATTGCGTTGTTTCAGTATGTAGATGAACAGAATTTAAGCAAAAATAAAGTAGTTTTAGGACGGATACAGCACTCAATATGAATTAAAAAGAACTTAAAAAAATCACGATTTTGAAACAAGATGGATGCAATATATCATTTTGAAGTGGGTCATGTGATCGTTTCGTATCATGGTCACGTGATCGTTTCATATAAGATGTGTCATTATTATTTTAATTTTTATTTAAAAAACTACTGAATATATTTCGCTGAATTTTTTTTATATATTTTATGGAACAATTTGAATATTACCTAAAATTTTCGAAGCAATTTGTGAATTTTAAATCCGCTTAAAAAATGTTTGAAAAATTAGGTCCCATAGGGCTCAATGTATTTCATTTTTTCAACCCGAGTTCAATCCAAAACTAATTGGGTGATATTATTCATTTATATTCCCATAGGTCCAACAGACCGTCCGAACAACATACTAAAATTTCATTTTGATTAAGTCCTTTTTACGGCAGTTATCGTGCTAACGGACAGACAGACAGACAGACAGAATGAACAAAGTCATAAACACTTTTCAACTTTGTTGTAAAGTGTTAAAAAAACATCTCTAGCATATCTGTTACAAATAAGTAACTATAGACCAAGACTAAGGATAAAAATAGAAGGTAACTTATCACTGTAATGGAAAGGGGGTGATGGGAAGATGAGTATACAAAAAATAATAATTAAAAAGGTTATATAAAAATATATATAAAATAAAAAGTAAACACGGCAAAAATGAGAAAACGCAATAATAATTAGCTCAAGATTAAAGATCAAGACATGGAGAACAATCAACTGAAACTACACAAAAAACGACGGTTAGTTCGAAATTGCATTCTCGTCAGGACAGCCATACAATTCGAATTAAAACCGATAGAATAGCCAGTTTCTGACAATGGGGATAGTATTTACCTATGGCCAGCACTGGAACTCTGTCTACTGGCTAGTGGAAGGACACATATACATATATATAGGGTAATTCTATGATAGATGGTCATAGTTTTTACTGATTGAAATAAAAAATCATAGAATGCAAATACAAGAAGTGTTTATGCATATTTTAAATTCTTGTACATATATTCAACATATTTTGGGCAAAAGATAATTAAATATTGAGAACAAAAAATGAAAAACATGGTTTGAAATTAAAATGACAAATGGCCATCTCTCCTTCATGTCGAGGAGAGATGGCCATCCAATACAATAAAGAAAAAAAAAGTTAAAATAGGAAAAAATAACACATTTCATATAGTTAACCATGAAAAACTTATAATAACTTGTAAAGATGCAATTCTATCACGGAAAATGAGTGAATAAAATTGTAATAAACAAAATTTAAAATATAATTTCTTTCCTTCACTTTTGTAAAATTTTACTTAATTTATTACATTTTTTATTTATTTACATTTTTGGCAAAGGTCTTAAAAGTTTGTACACTTTTCATGGAGCCACTGCATGCACCTTATGCACCTTATCCAATCGTCCTGTTTGGTTGTGGTAATGTATTCTTCTCTACAGCGAACACAGTAATCCTCATCAAATTCTATTCCCTCTGAATCTGTAGTATCCGATCATTTCAAATCCATTTCATCTTCTTCGCTGCTGGAATTGTCGTGTTTTGTTTTTTTCTCGCGATTATTTTAGATTTTTTCACTGTTTTAAGCTTATTTATCAACTTATTATCAACTATATATATATATATATATATATATATATATACCCTCCTCAAAATAATCGTATTAGTTAAAATTTGGGTACTGTAAAAAAAGTAAAGTGTGCAAAATCCTCATTTCGTACATTTTTTAAACATTGAGGAAAAGTGGTCATCTCTCCTCGATATGATGTGGCCATCCTGAAATGGAAGAAGAGATAGCCACCTAGCCACCCAATTTAAAGCGTCACTCCTCCATTGCACGTCTTTTACATTTAGGAACAAAGATTGTATTGTGCCTTAAAAATCCGTATAATTAAAAAAATATTACGTACGTATTGCAAAATATTCAAATACCTAACTCAAGAAAAATATTTAATCACTGAATTAAATAAACATTAAAATTTCACTTACCTTTTGTAATCGGAAAACGCAACGGCATGTGGCAATGGATGAATGAGTTGAACTGCTTCCTATGAACGAAGTTCGTACTGCCATTTATAAAAGAATTTGGGAAATATTTACACTGGCCATCTCTCTTCCATGGCCATCTATCCTAGAATTACCCTATATATATAACCTATATATATTACCCTATATATATATACCCTATATATTTGGTGTATAACATTATAAAAAGATCCGATACACTATAAAAATAAAAATAACAAGAAAGATCAATCATGCATAAAGCTTTGATTATGCAACACTTTCCAACTTCAATGCAATTTTATATAAACATCTCTAAAATGCGATACATTCCTCGGTAATATTTTTAAAATTATCACAATACTACATTAATTTATTATATTTGAAAACTTCATGGAAGAAAATGAACGTCATTCAAATGACGGCATTGAAATATATATTGCCTGGTTTAAACATCTCTAAAATGCGATACATTCCTCGATAATATTTTTAAAATTATCATAATACTACAATAATTTATTATATTTGAAAACTTCATTGAAAACAAATGAACTTTATTCAAATGACATCATCGAAATATAAATCGCATCTATATAAAAGCAGCACTTCATTCATAAACATTTTTCCAATCGTTTCATTCATCACATTACTATAATGATTTATTTTATTTAAAAATTTGAAAAACTGTTATCTACCATATTTTTTTGAAAATGTAAAACCTTTCTTATATATAAAATAATTAAGCACTTGGAAAGATATTTATTATATAATATATCTCTTTTTCCTTTCTGGAGGATATAGCAAGAGTCAGAATTTAATTGAATTTGTTTTCTCCCTATATTAAATAATTTTTATTTAAAAAACTACATAACATATTTTACTGAAATTTATTTTTATATATTTTATGGGATAATTTGAATATTTCCTAAAATTTTCGAAGCAATTTGTGAAATTTAAATTCACTTAATGTTTGAAAAATTAGATCCCATAGGGTTCAATGTATTTCATTTTTCCAACCCGGGTTCAATCCAAAACTAATTGGGTGATATTATTCATTTATATTTCCATAGGTCCCACAGACCGCCTGAAAAACATAGTCATTTTTACGGCAGTTATCGTGCTAACGGACAGACAAACAGACAGACAGACAGACAGATAGAATGAACAAATTCATAAACACTTTTCAACTATGTTGTAAAGTGTTAATAAAAGAAAATGGAAAGGGTAGGATGATAGTCACATAAATCAGAATGTAACAAATTTTAACATATTAATTAATATTGATGCGATTAGAAATCAATAATTCAAACATACAACAAGCCGAAACTACAAGACGCCGAAGAGAGCAATGAAATACCATAAGAAAAAATATCTGATGTGGTTCCTTATATAATGTAATGAATTAACTCCTTTTACAATAAAAAAAATAATGTTTAAGATCCACGGTAGCGTGTTTTTAACGTTGAATGGTACACTTGGCGATTTTCCGGATGGCAACATGTAAAACTATTTTAAAGTATCTAATTAACTTATATTTCGTGCATATCTTATGTACTAGAGCATATTTTATATACTAGAAAGTATGCCAGTCATATGAAGGAAATCAGAATTTGCGAAACATTACTTCCCATTTGGCAACATTTTTATCACTTCGGCAGCATTTAAAATAGTCGCTAAGTTGGCGACGTCCCGCTAAATTTCTCTTCAAACGTTAAGGACGGATAAATAGGTTATTCTTATAGTCAACTCTTATGTTCTTTCCAAGATATTGAACTTCTATAATTCATCAATTATTCGTCATTTCATTGATTTAATGTCGGTTTCACCAATTTGGTAAAGTTTTATCAATTCGTGACATGTTCGTCAATTTGCCAACATTTCAAAAGTCAGCAAGTTGGAGATATTCCGATAAATGCGTCATCAAAATTTTGCCAAACTTTACGAACGGAAAAATAGTTTATCCTTATAGTAGATTCTTATATTCTTTCCAAGACATTGAATTTTCGTCAATTAGTCGTCGTCATTTTTATTGATTTAGCTCCACTTTATCAATTTGGCGACATTTTCGTTAATTTAGCAACATGTAAAAAAGTCGCCAAGTTGGCGACATTCCACCAAATTCGTCGTCAAAATCGTGCCAGGAGTTATGGGAGAAATAAGTTATTCTTATAGCAGATACATGACTATTTACGTCCAAATACAAAAGTATTACCCAAAGTATCTTTTCTCATGAATGGAATGAGCTAGATCCACGAGAATGATATCACCAAACTTATCACATATTACATATGAAAAGTGAGCATATATCACAGTAGTTAATATTTTTTTTATTTTATGTGATTTTTTAATAAATGCATTTAATAAATGTGCAATCTCTCGAGAACGGTTCGTGTTATCGTTCTAAAGTTTATGTCAATCATTTTCTAATGAAAAATTACGTAAGGACTGACTATTTGCTTAACTTTATTAAAGATTTTGATTTTTTCAAAATTTCGGAAGACAATTTAGGGAGGTTCTGAACATTCGATTGCGTTTAAAAACAATAGGCTTCCAGTACTCATGGATTGTAATTTTTGTACCAAATTTCGTTCGAATAGCTCAATTCGTTCGTCAGATATCGTATTCACAGACTCACTGATACACACACACACACGCACATCACTTCAGAAACGTCTGATTCGTGTTCAGGGATGCTTGAAACGTGCTCTCCTGTCGTAAACTCTATTTCGAATTTTCAATCCCGTCACAATACTTTCCTTATACATTATACTATGTATATAAGGAAAGTAATACATTATACTATGTATTACTTTTAAAGTAAAAGGCGATAGAATCTTTCAAAGTAAAAGGCGATTGGAAAGTAATAGGCGATAGAATAATTAAGAAAGCGCCCTCTGATGAATATTATTGGAAATACACTTGAAGAAGATTGGTAGCTATGAGATTATTGATATATACATAAATTACAACACCATGAATTAAAAAAATGAATAATAAAACCCAATAAATAAATAATTTAATAAATAATTATATTGTAAAAATAATGTGTATCTAAATCTTACCACAATGATTAATCAAAAATTGCAAGAATATTTGAAATAATATTAATGTAAAAAGTTTGCACAAAATGTTATAATAATCATAAAATGAATTTGAAATTTCTAAAGTGATAATTAACAAATTTATAAATCGAATTTAAAATTTCTAAAGTGATTATTAACAAATTTATCTTTATAGGATTCAGCCTTACAGTATTGTATAATAAACGGCTAGATGGCTACTAAATTGTGTATTTTCACATAACCTAAATATCCTATAAAATTGATTAATTAAAATGTTTTTGTATACCTGTTTACTCTTACAGGAGTTTAAATTGATAATTTTGTGAATTTTAAGTGGAAAGCTTATATTAATTTTAAGTGGAAAGCTTATTATTGTCATAAATATTTGATAAAAAGGAAAATTCATTATCAAGAGAGAGAATAAAATCCAAAAAGTTAAGACAAGATGAGATATCGCTTTCGTTGGGAATTAGAGATAAAATTGAGGGATAGAAATCGAAATCTGTAACAGTTGATGAGGAAGATATTTTAATCAGTATGACATCATCTATATATCGGTAGAAAGTATATTCACAGTTTATAAAATTTAACTCGTGAAGTAAAGATATAGATTTGCTAGTGCAGAACTAGAAGTTTCACCCTGAGGAACACCCTTAATGTGTAGATATATTTTATTGCCTTGCATCAAGTAATTATTAAAAAGAACACTCTTAAGAAGGTGATGCACATAAGAATGATCAAAATACAAATGTTGTCTTTTATAGAAGGATTTAATTAAATTCCAAATTACATAGATTTTTCATATCAATGTTGTTAAATAGGTCCTTAAAATCATAAGTTTGAAATCCCAATATATTAATAGTGTCTAAATTTTGAATTAAATGATAACTGATAATTAAATTAAATGATAATTAAATGGCAATTTTGAATTAAATGATAACTGAAGAATCAATGCTTTTAAATTATGGTAAACAATAATAACACATGGCTTTTGAACTGAATTATTTTTGCTTCAATTTTTCTATACTTATTTGTAATTTAGGATAATTTTAGTATCGGTTTATCCGATTTATCCTATGCAAATTTGTATTCACGATTTCGGGTTGTATGCTCAGTCTGCCAATTCCTTAATATTGCCACTGATGATGGACGTTATGATGTCTGAAAGCGCTATAGCATTTTGAAATATTTTTCTGTACATCTAGATGGTGTTTAAATACAATTTACAAATACTTGTAGTCTTTGATACAAAGATATATTTAAAATATTTTAGACGTGCTTTACCATACTTCAGAATAAATATGAATGGTTGCGGAAATATGGGAGGTTCATACTTCTATACATGGACAGAAAAAAAGAAAGAAAGCTACTTGACTTCGATTTAAAACACTTGATGGATTTGTATTCTAATCCTATTTTGAAAAGCCAAAATGACATATTCAGGGCAAAATAAAAGGTTGCAAGTATGTGCCATATTTTTAGTATATCTCCCTAAATAAAATTTAGAAAAATTATTAGGAATTTACAAATTACGATAGAAGCTTACACACAAAATAAATTATGAGTACTACTTTACGATCATCGGCTACTACCATGCATTATAACTAACTCAAAGGATGTTTAATTTTTAAACCTTTCCTGGGTATTTTAATAATCAGTATGTTATTTAAATTGACTGATATGTCTTAGTGTAACTAAAAACTAATCATTTAATTTTGTGTACTGTGACTTTACTGTTGTTAATAATAAAACCTTTAAATTAAAAAAATAATGAGATTTATTATTGTTGTCGAAGATCATCTTGACAATTTGGTCGCCCTGACCAGTTCTTTGTGTTGACAGTAGTATAAATTTCGATCCTTATGATCAATATGTTGGAAATAATTTTGGTCCTTTATAACCAGTCTTTACAATATTTAAAAATAAGCAAACTTAATGAAATTTAATAAAATAAAAGTAAATCTTAGACGTAAAATTGAATTAATAGTATCAGAATATTTAGGTGCCCAAGTAGTGTATAATTGATTTGGCTATTTGAAAAATGTATATATGTTTTTAATTTGTGTTATAATTTCTTGTGGATTTTTAATATTTTAAAATATTTTTATGTTTGTCAAGTATTTGGTTGGTGAAATATTATTGTTAAAAATATGCAAGATAGCGGGAATACAAATCTAAACAGGAACATGGCAGATCTGATGAAATTAACAACTATAGAACTTAATACCGCAATTCGACAATCACAGCTTGGTTACCCCACAATACTTTCTTGATTAAGTAGAGGCAATAACGAGTTTGGAAACAAGCACTCCTGAACAAAAGCTTTTAATATTAAAATAAAAGATTCCAGGTGATGACAAAGCAGATCGGAAAATTTTAAAGTATTTGCAAGTAGAGTGTCAACAGCTAGACTTTTTTGTTTTGTTTTTGAAAATTCGGATGCTAATAAATCTTCAATTAAAAATCTACATCATAAAACAAAACTTGTAAAATTTATTGAAGGCTTACTTCCACAATCCTTATTTTGATTAGACACGGAAATAGTTTTGGGTGTCGACGATCGAACCCGATTTTACCGTATGCAATCCCAACGCCTTAGCCATCTATCTATGCAATCCCAACGCCTTAGCCATCTATCTATGCAATCTCAACGCCTTAGCCATCTATCTATGCAATCCCAACGCCTTAGCCATCTATCTATGCAATCCCAACGCCTTAGCCATCTATCTATGCAATCCCAACGCTTTAGTCATCTATCTATGCAATCCCAAAACCTTAGCCCTAGAGGTTGATAATTTTGAGTTAAGTAGTATTAATTACGTTGCTTGACACAACCTTATTTGTGTTCACCTCCGGGTGTAACATATTTTTCATTTCTAACTTTTCTAACAAATGTTGTACATAGATTTTTGTTGTAGAATAGCGATGTATAACTTTTCTGAATTATGCCACTAGACTTTATTATAAAGTCGTGTTTAATCTTGCTGATAGATGTAATTTTAAAGGTATACAATTAAATAATCTCTGTTCGTTTTTAGCTTTTTTTTTCGAACCTAACACTTGATACCATAGAAAAGATTTCATCGTACTCAATATCACACACTTATCTAAAAAATAAAGTTTATTTCTTCGACTCAGACTGTCCGATCTACCAGAAGGTGTAAGGTATTTGTTTGGATGGCTGTGACATTGCCGCCCAATTTAGACAGGAACCCAGAGGCAGCGGCGCCGTACCCTTCTTCCCCTACCACAAACCTCTGGGAAGGACTTGCAGATTCATATATTTATTATGCCTGCACTCCGTGTGAACACGGAAACAGTTTAGGCTGATCCGGGAATTGAATTAGGGTTGAAATCCTAGTGCCTTAACCACTGGGCTGTTCCGTCCTAAAAAAGTTTAAAATTATATTTGGTATAATAATATGCTTATAATATATATGAGAAAATAAATGTTTACAACATTTAACCGAACCCAAGAGAGAGCACCAATAAATAAAGAAAAAACGAAAGTGAAAATTTAAAATTAGTATTGTTTTATTCGTTACACTATAATCTCAACAAAGGTGTAATGTCATCTAAATATAAAAGTCCCCAACTGATATCCTATCTATCAACTCCCCAAATAAAGAGGAACTCTCATAACCTCCCACGAATATCTAAAAAACAACTAAGTTCTTATCTATTTCTAAAAAGAGAAGGGAGTATTGTACATATAGTGCAACTGCCGCAGAGTTTGCTTTCCATACCTACTTACCTAGAACTGCTTCACAATATAACAAGAAAGATCAATCATGCTTAAAGTATTGATTATGAAACACTTTCCAACTTCAATGCAATTTTATTTAAACATGTCTAAAATGCAATACATTCCTCGGCAATATTGTAAAACTTATCACAATACTACATTAATTTATTATATTTAAAAACTTAAACCTTCATCTAAAAAAATGAACCTCATTCAAATGATGGCATTGAAATATAAATTGCCTGGTTTAAACATCTCTAAAATGCGATACATTCTTCGGTAATAATTTTAGAATTATCAATACTACGATAATTTATTATATTTGAAAACATCATCGAAAACAACTGAAATTCATTCAAATGACGTCATAGAAAAAATAACACGCCTGGCTCTCTCTATAAAAGCAGCATTTCATTCATAAACAATTTCCCATTCATTTCATTCATCACAATACTATAATAATTTATTTTATTTAAAAATTAAGACCATGGAGCTACAAGTAATTAAACTCTATGCTTAAAACTTCATCGAAAAAAATCGTCCTTCTTTTTGTAAAATCAATGAATATTTCAATCATATCTGCTATGCAGACTCCATGGGCTAAATAACTTTGTGTTAAGGAAATACAGCAATTCTAATACAACTCATTCTATATATTTAGCTGTTTACATTTTACATAAGTGAAAAATAGGCTTCGTTGTAGAAATAATCAAATTTGGATGAGCATTTAAACTCAAATATATTGTAATTGCGTTGTTTCAGTATGTAGATGCACAGAATTTAAGCAAAAATAAAGTGGTTCTAGGACGGATACAACACTCAATATGAATTAAAAAGAACTTTAAAAATCACGATTTTGAGACAAGATGGATGCCATATATCATTTTGAAGTGGGTCCCGTGATCTTTTCATATCATGCTCACGTGATCGCTTCATATAAGATGTGTAATTATTATGTTAATTTTTATTTAAAAAACTACTGAATATATTTCGCTGGATTTTTTTTTATATATTTTATGGAACAATTTGAATAACACCTAAAATTTTCGAAACAATGTGTGGATTTTAAATCCGCTTAAAAAATGTTTGAAGAATTAGGTCCTATAGGGTTGAATGTATTTCATTTTTTCAACCCGGGTTCACTCCAAAACTGATTGGATGGAATTATTCATTTACATTCCCACATGTCCCGCAGACCGCCTGAACAACATACTAAAATTTTATTTTGATTAAGTCAATTTTACGGTAGTTATCGTGCTAACGGGCAGACAGACAGACAGAATGAACAAAGTCATAAACACTTTTCAACTTTGTTGTAAAGTGTTAAAAATGACTATATAAAAATAAAAAATCGTATAAGTTTCAGAATGCTATTATATCTTAATTATATGAACATTTTACAATTGCAGTGACATCTCTTAAATACGATGTGATTTATTGTGATATATAGGATATGAATATTCGAGTCCCTCCAGATATTTCATTTCGTGAAACTTTAATTGCATGCGCATTTTTAATGATATTTAAGCTCTCAAAATATAGATGCCAAATAAAAGATATGTCACAAATATTTGGAATTCAGCAGAGTTTTCTCATGCTTACACGATTTTCGCGTGTGACAGATTCAAATGCCTCTGTCAAATCAACATCGCATTTAATCGACGAGAACAATTACCACGATACTGCCAGCTGTCAAACACAAAGTGCAAATGAAGACTAGGGAGACCAATCACTGAAGTATCTTTCCACGCCTCGGATAAAACAGGTCACCGAAATGCGAAAAGGGTTTGAAAAAGAATCTGTGCCAGTTATGTGTGTGTGGAGGAAGAGAGGGTGGGTGCTCCTACTACAGCCGTAAAAGGATCCAATTTAAAGCTGGCTGACTTAACCAACAATTGACTATTGTGCGGAAAGGAAGAAGGATGCATTGTTGACGTTTTCTCGTTTCTGATGACCTACTTCAAACGAACCACCTTTCATTTCTGCAGTTACGTAAGGCAAAGTGTACCCCATAATCTGGCGATAATTGCTGGAAATAAGACAACGAACTAGTTTTCGACTGGTAAATATAATCAGTCTCTTATATCAATTGAGCCTAACATTAGAAAGAGCGACAACTTTAGAATATCATCCATCGGATAAATTTCGAATTTTGCAAATATGTTTTAAGATTGATTTTTGTTAAACGAAACTTTGTTCCAAAATTTAATTAACCTTTATTGGACGCATTTTATTATAAAAAATAAAAATGCAACCTAAGAATTATAGGGAAGGCACTTTTGCCCTATGCCATTGCAAAGCAGCAAATAATAATAATAATAATAATAATAATAATAACAATAATTAAATAAATAAAAAAAGAATAAAAAGGAAAATAATTAAATAAACAAAAATAAAAATAATAATTATAAATAAAATAAAATACTTTGTGATCCTTTCACCAGCTTTGGACCGATTTCTTGTATTTCTCACTTTTCAGCAAGAGGTACGCGATCAGGATAAGGAGGGGGCGGTCCCCGTGAATGCCGCTCCAACTGGATTCCGATCTAAATTGGGTGGCTATGCAAAACATATACCTTAAATGGGCTGGCTGGATGTTCAAACCTTAAACCTTCGTGTAAGTCTGGTGGTTTAAGCCGAAAGAAAGAGGGGGCAGACGAATCGAAATATGATTATCAACATTTTTGCAGCACATTATACACGAAAAGGGGATTATAAACATTTTCCAGTTGCTACATTTTACTATTATAGAACCAAAATAATTTATTTTACAGGAAGGAACATTGTTTCCAATGATACCAAATTTATACGTTTTAAAAAATATTAAGGTCCCCATACACTAGAGAATCAAAAAGACGAAAAATATTTCCGGACGATACGGGAACTACAGGGGGGTCTGTCATCCTCCGTAGACTCCCGATCTTGAAAGGTCCGAGAAAGTGACAAAGTGAAAGTATGCTGATTTGGTGGGTTATCGCCAAAGAGTGATAAATAATAACTTTGGTTGTCGCTTTCTGTTGTGAGTTTTGATATGAAATAAATGATATATTTCAAATATACTACTGGAATTCACTATTGTTTCCCATCCAAACTTTCAAAAACGAATATAAATATAAAAGTGTGTTTGTGTATTACTTATTATAGTGCTCTTATTATGTAGTTGGTAAAAACTGTTAAGAAATGGACTACTTGCCACAATATTAATTTCTTCATCACTCAGCTGCACAGAACTTGTTCCAGGACAAGCTTTTTTAATGTCTCTCAAAAATTCCAATTCCGGTAAATACCATATCTTCGAGCAATACAAACTGCCTGTTCCGCTGCCACTTCTTTTCGAATCCGCCACTTTTTTTTTCTCTCGATTAAAAGTAAATTTTAGACTTCTTTGCAACTTTTTCACGTCATCTATAGTTCGGCCGTACCGTGCTGAAAACACCGGTTCTCGTTAGATCACCGAAGTCAAGCAGCATCGGGCGCGGTTAGTACTTGGTGGGTGACCACCTCGGAACACCGCGTGCTGTTGGCCATCTCGGGTGCGGTATCCCCGTGGTTTGCGCGCTAGATTTGCACGCTACCACAAATGCCGCCGTGTTCATGCGGAGTACGATCACGTTAAACATGTGGGTCCGTAAGTCCTTCCGAGAGGTTGGTGGTAGGGGAAGGAGGGTACGGTCCCTGTGGATGCCTCCCCCACTGGGTTCCGGTCTAAATTGGGTGGCACTTCCCGGCCGTCCATACAGTTACCTTACACCTTTCTGGTAGGTCGGACGGTCTGGGTCTCAACAACAACAACGTCATCTATAGTTGCTTCGATGTTGTCATTCTTTAATTTTTGTAGTAAATTTTCATATGCAATACATTTTTTGTTTTCATCTATATAGTTTACATTTCTAATGTCCTAAAGACATTCTTCTATTTTCCATGCTTCAGTAAATTCAGTTATTGTTGATTTCCATAAGTTGTGCGACATGTTTAACGGATAAAAGCTTAATGAATGCTCACTCCACAACCTACAGTAACTAAATGGTAATTGAAAATGTTCTTCCAAATTTTAAACCCACAGATTGTCATTTCCACTGATTATCCCCATAAATATTCGCTTCTCACGCTTATTCAGACACATATTTTATCCACCTGTTTCTCTGTTCTTGAAAAGGTGCCGGAAGCAATTTTTTAACGAGCACCCAAAATTAGAAAAGATATATAAATAATACATATATAATACTTAAATTCTCTACTTAGTATCTTATTTTAGCCAGACATCCACTTTCTCTTGAATAAGCATTACCATGTACAGGGTGATTATAATTAAAGTTCCCGGTTTGAAAATGGTCTCAAATAAAAAGAACTGGTCAGAATGATTTGAAATTTTGCGTGAACACTCGTTGTTGTTGTTGAAACCCAGACCGTCCGACCTACCAGAAAGGTGTAAGGTAACTGCTTGGACGGTCGGGAAGTGCCACCCAATTTAGACCGGAACCCAGTGGGGGAGGCATCCACAGGGACCGTACCCTCCTTCCCCTACCACCAACCTCTCGGAAGGACTTTCGGACCCACATGTTTAACGTGATCGTACTCCGCATGAACACGGCGGCAGTTTTTTGGCAGTGGCTGGAATCGAACCCGGGCCTACCGAGTGCAACTCCAGCGCGCTAACCAATGGGCTACCGCGCGTGAACACTCGTGGAGCAATGGAATTTTGTTTCGTGAAGAAAACAACAGTAGTTCAAAAAGTCGCCGCTAGGAGAAAAATTGGCGCTTTACTACACTGGAATGCAATACAAAAGTAATAAACGTTGACCTACTCATTGGCTACTGACGTAATATATGTTCAATATGCTGTCCTTCGAATACTGAATTAAAAGTCGATCTTTCATCATCATATGCATGCAAGTTGCAGAATCTGAGCAACCGAAAATCCACAGGAACTACGCCAGGTGCCTCTTCATTACCCCAAAGTCACAGTGTGGTGCGGATTTACAGCAGCATTTATTATCGGGCCTTTCTTTTTTGAGGAAGTTGGTCCTCATGGTCCCGTCACCTGTTCTGTCAATGCCCATCGATATGAACGTCTTTGGTAAAGTCACGTTATACCCACACTGCAAGAGCGTCAGTGTATCGATAACATTATTTTCGTGCAGGATGGGGCTCCACCACATACCGCAAAACCAGTGAAGCGGCTACTTCGCAGTCATTTTGGAGATGACAGTATCATCAGCCGCCATTTTCCTGTAAGATGGCCAACACGTTCCCCTGACCTCAATCCATGTGATTTTTGGCTTTGGGGGCATCTGAAGAATGTGGTGTTTAATGGACGCATTACCAATTTAGCGAAACTTAAAGCTAGCATCACGCACCACATCAACATCTTTACAGAAATACTCAAATCTGTTGTTGAACACGCTATATTGCGCTTTCAGCTTGTTTCGGAATGCGAAGGACAGCATATTGAACATTTATTACGTCATTAGCCAATGAGTAAATCAACGTTTATTACATTTGTATTGCATTCTAGTGTAGTAAAGCGCCAATTATTCATCTAGCGGTGACTTTTGAACTACTGTTTTTTTTTCTTCACCAAACAAAATTCCATTGCTCCACGAGTGTTCACGCAAAATTTGAAATCATTCTGACCAGTGCTTTTTATTTGAGACCATTTTCAAACCGGGGACTTTAATTATAATCACCCTGTATTTACATGTTCTTACTTTACTGTTGAACATCACCTTTTATTGTCTTTTGGCATTGCTGTTATTTCTTTCTCACGATTGGCAACAGCAGTTCTCAAGTTTTCATTTTTTGAGATTGGCAACATTGGTCTCTTTATTCAAGGCTCCAATGGATCAGACGTATGCAGTGTTTTTTCAAGTATTCTTGTTTCCTATTATTTTTCAATCTTTATGCATGTTGTCCAAGTTATCAAAGTTTATAGATATAATCTATCACTGATATCAGAAACATGCATTTTGTGTTCATTTTTATAAAATACTTGGACTTGATAAAAAGTTTTATCGAAATGAGCAATTCATTATTAGGCCTATGGCTTGTCCACGTGTAAAGCTTTCATGCTTGGATTTTCTTTGATATTATTTTATCGATTCTTTTCCATTGATGCTTTTTGTTTGTCTTCAGCTTGATGACTAGAGGTTTGCATTTTTATTTTCCACTTGATTGATGATTCTCTGTTGGATACTTTCATTTGTAAGGCATTTTGTAATGTTGGGGTTTTTTGAGTTGAAACTTCTCCCTATTTTTTCATCGGATTTTTAAACTTTTATTATATATATATGATGTTCACAAATTTGTCGCGTAATACATATGAAAAGTGAACGTATTTCGCAATAGTTAATACTTTTTTTTTATTTTATGTCATATTTTGATACGTTTATTTGAAAAAACGTATAGTAACTCAACACAGGTTTGTGCTAGCGTTTTAAAGTGCGTGTCAATCGTTATCTAATTCAAAATGACATAAAAAATGATTATTCATGTAATACTATTGAAGGTTCCAATTTTTTGATAATTTTTTTCAATCGACAATTGGGATGGGGGGAGGGGAGAGTCTTTCGAACATTTGATTACGTTTAAAATCAAGAGACTTATAGTAGTCACTGATTGCAGTTTTTGTCCATTCGTTCGTGAGATAACGTCTCCACAGTCTCATGGACACACACACGTATGATCTGGAAAAAAGGGTATGTGACCGGATGTGTAATTTTTCCATAATGAGGGTGAAACACCTAATAACTCCTCCCTTCCTATTCCATCTGAAACCTCAATTTTTAAGGAGCGCCCTGAAAAAGTGTATTTTTAAAATTCGATGGTTAATGTATGATTTTTCGAAAAAGTTGAGTTAAAAATAATGCCTCAAAATAACTGTCTAGAAATTAAATAAGGTCGGATTGAAATGATATGCATTCCTTTTAAATTTATTTTTCATCTTAATCAATAGTTCATAAAATCATAAGTAAATTTTTTCAAAATTTCATTCGGAAATTGAGGAGAGGGGAGGAGGGGTTCAATTTGGTTGTGTCCACGGTACCATAAGTGTGCAAAGTTTGACTCTACTAAAATTACGTAAGAACTTTACATATTTTCGCAGTTAAATACAGAAGCAAAAATATTTTAGCTAAATGAGTATTTTTTTAATCCCAACGAAAAAAGACGCCAAAGGATTCTGAAAGAAAAAAAGACGCCAAAAGAAAATAAATCTGTGCCAAACACGGTTATTAAACAAACAACCCTTCAACCGCAAGCCCCCCCCCCCCCTCAGACCGTCCAAATATCAAACACAACCAAGGAAAAAGTTTCGCTTCAGCTCATTATCACACACAGGGAAACTTAACGCTCGTCCTTTGATAAATCCCGCTGTCTGGAAATTAAACTCTAGCTGTGAGGGGGCCAATGTCTCTGAAGAACAATCGAAATTTTTGTAGCATAAAATTCGCGAAAAAAGGATTTTGTAGACTTCCAAGTTGCTAGATTTTCATATTTTAAAAAGAAATAATTTATTTTATGGCAAAAATTTAACATCTGGAGCGATTTTGAAATAAATATATTTCCAATGTTACCAAATTTATAGGTTTTAAAAAATATTAAATGGTTCTGAATAACGATCGAAATTTTCGCAGCATATTAGTTATGAAAGGGGGATTATGAACATTTTTCAGCAATATTTTCCTATTATAAAACAGAAATAATTTATTTTATCGATTATTTATTTTCCTTATATACATAGTATAATGCATAAGGAAGTATGGTGACGGATTTGAATTCAAGTTTTCGACGGAAGAGCACGTTTTAAGCAGCCCTGAACATGAATCGGACGTTTTTTAGATGATGTGTGTATATGTCAGTTAGTCTGTGGAGACGATATCTCACGAACGAATAGAGCGATTCGAATGAAAGGTAGCCCACAAATTACAATCTGTGAATAATGGAAGCCTATTGTTTTTAACACAATCGAATGTTCGGAAGACTCCCAAATTTTCGAATGAAATTTGGCACACAAATTACAATCAGTGAATAATGGAAGACAATTGTTTTTAACACAATCGAATATTCGGAAGACTCCCAAATTTTCGAATGAAATTTGGCACACAAATTACAAACTGTGAATAATGGAACCCTATTGTTTTTAACACAATCGAATGTTAGGAAGACACCCAAATTTTCGAATTAAATTTGGCACACAAATTACAATCTGTGAATAATGGAAGCCTATTATTTTTAACACAATCGAATGTTCGGAAGACTCCCAAATTTTCGAACGAAATTTGGCACACAAATTACAATCTGTGAATAATGGAAGCCTGTTGTTTTTAACACAATCGAATGTTCGGAAGACTCCCAAATTTTCGAATGAAATTTGGCACTCAAATTACAATCTGTGAATAATGGAAGCCTATTGTTTTTAACACAATCGAATGCTCGGAAGACTCCCAAATTTTCGAATGAAATTTGGCACACAAATTACAATCTGTGAATAATAGAAGCCTCTTATTTTTAACACAATCGAATGTTCGGAAGATTCCCAAATTTTCGAATGAAATTTAGCACACAAATTACAATCTGTGAATAATGGAAGCCTATTGTTTTTAACACAATCGAATGTTCGGAAGAGACCCAAATTTTCCAAAAAGATCAAAACCTTCAATAAAGTTAAGTAAATAAAAATTTGTTATGTAATTTTTCATTAGAAAACGATTGACACAAACTTTAAAACGCTAGCATGAATCGTTCTCGAGATATTGCCCATTTTTTAAATTAATTTATAAAAAAATCATATAAAATTAAAAAACTTTTTGTTCACTTTTCACATGTAATATTATGCGATAAATTTGATAACATCATTCTTGTGGATCTAGTTCATTCCATTCAAGGGAGAAGATGTTTTGAGTAATAGTTTTGTATCTTGACGCCTAACAATTCACCCAAAGTCATTTATCTACTATAATAATAACTTATTTCTCCGTCCGTACAGCTTGGCGAAATTTTGATGCCTGATTTGGCGAAATATCTCATACTTGGCAATTTTCTTTTTAAATGTTGCCACATTAACGAAAATGTCACCAAATTGATAAGAATGACACTATATCAATGACAGTGACGACTAATTAATTAAAATTCAACATCTTGGAAAGAATATAAGAATCTACTATAAGGGCAACCTTTTGTCTTACCGCCACGAGAGAGTCTCCAGACAGTAGACGTTTTGGTGGCGGTCGCTATGGAAACAGGTTATTCCGCTGCATTTTAGGTGTGACGGAAAGCTCTTTTTAACACTTTACAACAAAGTTGAAAAGTGTTTATGACTTTGTTCGTTCTGTCTGTCTGTCTGTCTGTCTGTCTGTCTGTCTGTCTGTCTGTCCGTTAGCACGATAACTGCCGTAAAAATGAGTTTATCAAAATGAAATTTTAGTATGTTGTTCAAACGGTCTGTAGGACCTATGGGAATATAAATAAATAATATCACCCAATTAGTTTTTTATTGAACCCGGGTTGAAAAAATGAAATACATTGAACCCTATGGGACCTAATTTTTCAAACATTTTTTAAGTAAATTTAAAATTCACGAATTGCTTCGAAATTTTTAGGAAATATTCACATTATCCCATAGAATATATAAAAAAAAATTCAGTAAAATATGTTAAGTAGTTTTTTAATTAAAAAAATCTGATGTGGGCAGCACATGACTTTCCCTGCAGACTTATATCCACGTTCTCTTTATTTTAATTAAATTTATTTCACTTTTATTCAATTTTCGTTCTCATTCGGTAACCGGGCTTATTTTCAAAGGTGGCGTAGGGAAAGTACGAAAAACTAAAATATCTCGAGAACGGCTAGTCCTAGTGTAATGGGGTTGGTCTTATTCTTTTCGTCGTTAAACATTACGTATTAAACGGGCATTTAATGGATATATCTGAGTATACCTAGTTCTTTAGTTTAGATTTTGAAGATTTTTGCGGGCCGTTTTGCAAAAAAAGGCAGGTTATTTTTTTCCGAATCGTACCAAAATCTAATCAGCACCAGAGTGACCTATACGTGACTCATGTACCGAGTTTTGTGAAATTCGGTCCATTAGTTTTTCAGCTAGAGTGGATACAAGCTTTTGCGGGCCATTTCGCAAAAAAAGGCGGGTTCTTTTATTCCGAATCGTACCCAATACTAATCAGCACCAGCCCCGCCCACAAGTGACTTATCTACCAAATTTTGTGAAATTCGGTCCATTAGTTTTTTAGTTACAGTGGATACAAAATCTGCACAGACAGACAGACACACAGACAGACAGACAGACAGACACACAGACAGACAAACAGACACACAGACAGACAGACAGACAGACACACGCACAGACGTCACGCTAAAAATGGTTTTTTCGTATTCTAGAGGTCTCGAAACGTGTAGATCCGTCGAAAACTCGAGTTGTGATTTTCGGTATGATTCCAATACTTTCCCTATACATTACCATGTATTGCAGGGAAAGTAATATACATTACCATGTATTGCAGGGAAAGTAAAAATTATTTAATATAGGGAAAAAACAAATTCATTTAAATTCTGACTTTGGGATATCTTCCAGAAAGAAAAGAGAGAGATATTATATAATAAATATCTCTCCATTTGTTTAAACGTTTTGCATATGGGAGTGGCTTCATATTTTAAGATAAATTTGGTAGATAACAATTTTTCATTTTTTTTAAATTTTATATAACTCTTCATGATAAATTTAATTGATGGCATTTTAAATACACTTTCCTACGTCCTAGAGAGTTAAAATTTGGTACACAGCTTAAATTTGTTGAGCATTTTATTCGACAAAAATTTGATGGATCTTTAAATATAGATTATACATTTTTTTCGAAATGGCCTGAAAATAATCCCCGTTCACTTCTATAAATCATTGGTGTAATATTGTTAAAAATTATGATGTGGACAGCACATGTCTTTCTCTGCAGACTCATATTCGTTCTCTTTATTTATTCAATGATAATTTGAGTTTATCTGCACAACATAAGTATTTTAAATGACATTGAATTTACACGTTAAACTTAAATTTGGTTCTTATTTGATAGCTGGACTTATTGTCAAAGGTGGCGTAGCGAAAACGCGAAAAAACTAGAATATCTCAAGAACGGCTAGTCCTAGAGTAATGGGGTTAGTCTTATTCTTTTTGTTGTCAAAAATCACATATAAAATAGGAATTTAATTGATATAATTGAGCACCCGTAGTCTTTTATTTTTATATATAACGATTTTTGCTGGCCATTTCGCAAAAATAGCCCGTTCCTTTTTCCCGAATCGTAGTAGAATAACCTACAAATGATTTATATACAAAATTTTGTTAAATTTGGTATATAAATCACTTGTAGATTATTGAAATATTATACTCTAAATTTTGTTAAATTTGGTTCATTAGTTTTTAGCTAGAGTGGATAAAGGCAATTTCTGCGGCCATTTCGCAAAGAAGGCAGATTCTTTTATTACGAATCGTACTATAATCTAATGAACATCAGGATTTCCCACAAAAAACATACCTACCAAATTGTATGAAATTCGGTCCATTAGTTTTTCAATTAGAGTGGATGTAATATCCGCACAGACACACAGAAACATACACAGATACACCCTTACACACACAGACGTCTTCCTAAAAGTAGTTTTTTCGTGTTCTAGAAGTCCCAAAACGTGTAGATACTTTGAAAATTCGAGTTCCGATCCTCGGCACGATTCCAATACTTTGAGTACATACACATACACATATATATTATCTGTGTATTATCTGTGTATCTAAATTCCGTGCCTATGCAATTACAATAGTTGTGATGTTAAATGATCCCTAAACTTTTATTATTTCTTCAAGGAAGCCTAATTTTAACATATGCAGAATGCAAATATCTCAAGCGATTGTAAGATGAATTACATAAGAATTGCTGAATTTTTTTCACACAAAATTATTTAGCTCTGGAGTCTGGAATACAAGTTATATGAATGAAATATTCATTGATTTTGCATAAAGAATCAGATGATTTATATTTCGATACAGTTTTAAATATTTAAGTATAATAAATTACTGTAGTTCTGTGATAATGTAAAAGATATTACCACTGAATGAATCACATTTTAGAAATTTTTAAATGAAATTACATTTCAGTTGGAAAGTGTTTCATAATCAATGCTTATGCATGATTGATCTTTCTTGTTTCAATTTGGCGCAGATAGAACCGACGAAATCGCTTGGGTTGGCCGTCGCATTCGCCGTCGCATTTCGCTTTGTACTTGGGTCAATGCTAAACGCTCACATTCTGTGATTTTTTTAAGTTGTAAACTAACTTGTCACTGTGTTGCACATTTTGTCTAGTTGAAAAATGACAACATTTAAAAGTGGAAAGACTGTTTCAAAATTTCATTCGGAAATTGAGGAGAGGGGGAAGGGGGGTTCAATTTGGTTGTGTCCACGGTACCATAAGTGTGCAAAGCTTGACTCTACTAAAATTACTTAAGAACTTTACATATTTTCGCAGTTAAATACAGAAGCAAAAATATTTTAGATAAATGAGTATTTTTTTAATCCCAACGAAAAAAGACGCCAAAGGATTCTAAAGGAAGAAAAGACGCCAAAGGAAAATAAATCTGTGCCAAACACAGTCATTAAACAAACAACCCTTCAACCGCAAGGCCCCCCGCAGTCCGTCCAAATATCAAACACCACCAAGGAAAAAGTTTCCTTCAGCTCATTATCACGCACAGGGAAACTTAACGCTCGTCCTTTGATAAATCCCGCTGTCTGGAAATTAAACTCTAGCTGTGTGGGGGCCAATGTCTCTGAAAACAATCGAAATTTTTGTAGCGTAAAATTCGCGAAAAAAGGATTTTGTAGACTTCCAAGTTGCTAGATTTTCATATTTTAAAAAATAAATAATTTATTTTATGGCAAAAATTTAACACCTGGAGCGATTTTGAAATAAATATATTTCCAATGTTACCAAATTTATAGGTTTTAAAAAATATTAAATGGTTCTGAATAACGATCGAAATTTTTGCAGCATATTAGTTATGAAAGGGGGATTATGAACATTTTTCAGCAATATTTTCCTATTATAAAACAGAAATAATTTATTTTATCGATTATTTATTTTCCTTATATACATAGTATAATGCATAAGGAAGTATTATGACGCATTTGAATTCAAGTTTTCGACGGAAGAGCACGTTTTAAGCAACCCTGAACATGAATCGGACGTTTTTCAGATGATGTGTGTATATGTCAGTTAGTATGTGGAGACGATATCTCACGAACGAATGGAGCGATTCGAATGAAATGTAGCCCACAAATTACAATCTGTGAATAATGGAAGCCTATTGTTTTAACACAATCGAATGTTCGGAAGACTCCCAAATTTTTGAATGAAATTTGGCACACAAATTACAATCAGTGAATAATGGAAGCCAATTGTTTTTAACACAATCGAATATTCGGAAGACTCCCAAATTTTCGAATGAAATTTGGCACACAAATTACAATCTGTGAATAATGGAAGCCTATTATTTTTAACACAATCGAATGTTCGGAAGACTCCCAAATTTTCGAATGAAATTTGGCACACAAATTACAATCTGTGAATAATGGAAGCCTATTGCTTTAACACAATCGAATGTTCGGAAGACTCCTAAATTTTCGAATGAAATTTGGCACATAAATTACAATCTGTGAATAATGGAAGCCTATTATTTTTAACACAATCGAATGTTCGGAAGACTCCCAAATTTTCGAATGAAATTTGGCACACAAATTACAATCTGTGAATAATGGAAGCCTATTGTTTTTAACACAATCGAATGTTCGGAAGACTCGCAAATTTTCGAATGAAATTTGGCACACAAATTACAATCTGTGAATAATGGAGGCTTCTTGTTTTTAACACAATCGAATGTTCGGAAGACTCCAAAATTTTCGAATGAAATTTGGCACGCAAATTACAATCTGTGAATAATGGGAGCCTATTGTTTTTAACACAATCGAATGTTTGGAAGACTCCCAAATTTTCGAATGAAATGTGGCACACAAATTACAATCTGTGAATAATGATAGCCTATTGTTTTTAACACAATCGAATGCTCGGAAGACTCCCAAATTTTCGAATGAAATTTGGCACACAAATTACAATCTGTGAATAATGGAAGCCTATTGTTTTTAACACAATCGAATGTTCGGAAGATTCCCAAATTTTCGAATGAAATTTGGCACACAAATTACAATCTGTGAATAATGGAAGCCTATTGTTTTTAACACAATCGAATGTTCGGAAGACTCCCAAATTTTCCAAAAAGATCAAAACCTTCAATAAAGTTAAGTAAATAATAATTTGTTATGTAATTTTTCATTAGAAAACGATTGACACAAACTTTAAAACGCTAGCATGAATCGTTCTCGAGATGTTGCCCATTTTATAAATTAATTTATAAAAAAATCATATAAAATTAAAAAACTTTTTGAAACTATTGTGTTCACTTTTCACATGTAATATTATGCGATAAATTTGATAACATCATTCTTGTTAATGTAGTTCATTCCATTCAAGAGAGAAGATGTTTTGAGTAATATTTTTGTATCTTGACGCCTAACAATTCACTCAAAGTCATTTATCTACTATAATAATAACTTATTTCTCCGTCCATACAGCTTGGCGAAATTTTGATGCCTGATTTGGCGAAATATCTCAAACTTGGCAATTTTCTTTTTAAATGTTGCCATATTAACGAAAATGTCACCAAATTGATAAGAATGACGCTATATCAATGACAGTGACGACTAATTAATTAAAATTCAACATCTTGGAAAGAATATAAGAATCCACTAAAAGGGCAACCTTCTGTCTTACCGCCACGAGAGAGTCTCCAGACAGTAGACGTTTTGGTGGTCGCTATGGAAACAGGTTATTCCGCTGCATTTTAGGTGTGACGGAAAGCTCTTTTTTCGATTTGGCGCAGATAGAACCGACGAAATCGCTTGGGTCTGCCGTTGCATTCACCGTCGCATTTCGCTTTGTACTTGGGTCAATGCTAAACGCTCACATTCTGTGATTTTTTTAAGTTGTGAACTAACTTGTCACTGTGGTGCACATTTTGTAGATTTTGTCTAGTTGAAAAATGACAACATTTAAAAGTGGAAAGACTGTGCATTCGCAAGCACGTGCAATAGTCCGCAATGTTACGGCATTTTTTGAAGAGGAAAAAGACCGCAAATTCTCTAAAAATACCAATTTCAAATTCAATGAAGAGAACTGCGGAAGTGACAGGGATTTCAGCGTCGTCAATTAAAAAGATAAAATGTGAGGTGAAATCGCTTAATGACACTGAGATAAGTATTTTATCTACCCCCTCAAAACATAGAAAAAGACAATCATATCGAAACTGCAATATTGATGATTTTGACAAATGTGCAACAAACTATTCAGGACTTTTACATGAAAGAGAAACGTATTCCTTCTATTGGGAAACTGCTCCCAGTGTTAAAGGAAAAAAATAATTTTGTATGGAAAAGAGCGTCCCTCAGAAGAATTTTCATCTTAGACGAATCATTCACTGAATTTTCGATGGAATAAATGTATCAGCTCACAAAAGTTTTTAATCGAAAGGCCGGACATTGTATTTTGGAGGTATAAGCATTTGAGAGCATTGAAAAAATTCCGAGAGGAGCAATATTGATGATGTTGACAAATGTGTAATAAGACAAACTATTCAGGACTTTTACATAAAATAGAAACGTATTCCTTCTATTGGGAAATTGCTCCCAGTGTTAAAAGAAAAAATAATTTTATATTAAAAAGAGCGTCCCTCAGAAGAATTTTCATCTTAGACGAATCATTCACTGAATTTTCGATGGAATAAATGTATCAGCTCACAAAAGTTTTTAATCGAAAGGCCGGACATTGTATTTTGGAGGTATAAGCATTTGAGAGCATTGAAAAAATTCCGAGAGGAGCAATATTGATGATGTTGACAAATGTGTAATAAGACAAACTATTCAGGACTTTTACATAAAATAGAAACGTATTCCTTCTATTGGGAAATTGCTCCCAGTGTTAAAAGAAAAAATAATTTTATATTAAAAAGAGAGTCCCTCAGACGAATTTTCATCTCAGACGAATCATTCACTGAATTTTCGATGGAAGAAATGTATCAACTCACAAAAGATTTTAATCGAAAGGCCGGACATTGTATGTTGGAGGTATAAGTATTTAAGAGCATTGAAAAAACTCAGAGAGGAGCAGCGTTGTTTGGTTTACATCGACGAAACCAGGGTAGACGAAAATTTAATGTATGGCAAATGTTGGCAGGATGATTTTATTGAAGGTATTCGTACGAATACCAGTTCTAAAAACCGTCTGATTGTCGTACATACAGGTTCATCGGATGGATTTATTGACGGAGTTGAGCTAATTTACAAAGCTTCTTCAAGTAGTGGCGACTACCATGGACAGATGAATGGCAAACAATTCGAAAAGTGGAATATTGAAAAACTGTTGCCTAATTCGCAGTTTCGTAGTATGATCTGCATCCCTAACATTCATTAAAAGCGGATAGCGTTCCTATAAAATATTCGACTAAAGGAGCGATGCTTGAATGGTTGGAAAAAAAAGAAAATTTCCCATGACTCAACAATGCGAAAAGCAGAACTATTTCATATTATTTCAAAACATGCGCCAAATCCACCATATACAGAGCTGACCGAATTTTAAAAGAAGCAGGACACGGAATTGGAAAATTACCTCCCTATCATTGTGATCGCAACCCCATTGAATACATATGGTCGTCTGTCAAACGTTGCATCCGAGAAAAAAATGTAGCAAGTGACTTAAGTTTGAACAATTTACAACTATTGCTTAAAGAAGCTTTTTTAAAAGTAACACAAAATGAATGGAAAAAACACACATTGAAAAAATAGAGAATATTTATGGGAAGAAAGACGGACTGATGGAAGATATTGTGGACAAATTAGTGATAAATCTGTCGGATAGCGATTCAAACTCTTCTTCAAGCCAAGACATTTCAAGTGATTCGGAGTAGATAATGGTTATTCCAATGAATGTGAATGAATATTTTATAATTGATTGAAAAAATATGAAAAGAATGAATATTTTTAATAATGAGTCATAATAATAAGTCATTTCAGTCATAATTTTGCTTATTTATTATTTTTTTTTCCTTTTTTCTGACTAATAATTGTGTAACTTGCTGATATCTTGCTTATTGAAAGCTGTAATAATTTTCATCTTATTCGAAATTTAGTTTTAAACGAAATGATATAAACTCTAGTTTTAAATCGTAAGCTTTTCTCTCCTAAAACCGCCCTAATCTAAAAGAAAATATTTAAAACTACTTTGTTCTAATAGATTGACGGCTTCCTGTAGCCGCTGTAGCCTATAATAACAAATTATTTTCTGAGTTTAAATGACGAGAAATATTTAAGTTAATCTATAATTTAATGCCATTTAATACGAAATTTTCGTTTAACTGCCGGATAAAAAACATCTACTATTTTTTTTTCTAGTACATCATGATAGACGAAACGGATTCATCGCCTAACGAAGTGCCCTTGATTTGTCAAATGTTGCAGTCGATTTTAAACCTTTCTCCTTCCTTTCTTTGACTCGGCTACTTGCGACAACCCTGTTCAAAGACTTTCTCGTGGCGGTATGTCAGTATATCTCCGTCCATCCGTCCGTCCGTCTATAAGCATTATGAAAATTTGGCGACCAATGTAGCGAGATATCGACAACTTGGAGATTTTTACATGTTATCAAATTGACGAAAATGTCGTAAACGTGATCAAAATATCGCTAAATAGATGAAAAAGACGTTAATGGGAGGTAATGTTTTGAAAATTTTGAATTTCGTCATACAACGAGTACATCTCTTCTCTCCGTTTCTCTGTAACGCATGGCGATACATTGGGCGAACGTGAATAAGCTAGCCATATATCGTCAACTTCGCAATATTTCACTCCAGATTGACGAAAATTTCGTCAAAATTGCAAAAATGACGCAAATTTAACGAAAATGATGCCAAATTGATGAATTATTAAAATACTCTAATATATAGACTGTATTAATTATTGAAGATGCTATCAATATTGACAATTGTCAATTTAGAGTTGTGTGAAATATAAGTTAATTGGGTACATCAAAATAGTTTTACATATGGTCCTCCGGAAAAGCGCCCAATATACAATTCAATATTAAAAACACTGTGCCATGGATCTTATGCATCATATTTTCACTGTGAAAGAAGTCAATTCATTGCAATAATAAGGAAAGTCAAGTGCTGCCAACATCAGATTTTACTATGTATTTAAGGAGAGTAAAAATATAATGTAATATTTTCAATTTTCTGTTAAAAATTTGAAATATATATTACGTCTGATTTTATTCTCTTTATATATAATTCTAATCTAAATTATAGCATTCAAAGACTTCTTGTTTCTTTTTTTAGTTTTTTTACAATAAAAATATAAATAGTTACTGGTTTGTCGAACAGCCTAGTAGTTGTGTTGGGCTGCGGTTACGCAGATTTGTTATTAGCGAGTTCTGTCCTGACCGCCCACGAATTACTTTTTTCTACAATAGCATTCCGTGGATTTTTTGTTTTTAGCACGTGTACTTTTACTGATTAGTATCATAGTTATGCTAAATAGAGTAATTAGGAACTCCGGTATGTGAACTGGCTGAATCCGTGGTCAGGTTTAATCTTCGTCTGAATCCAGAGGCGGTAGGTTAAGTAGAGCTAGTTGAGTCGTTTTGCTTTCTGTCCTTCTGATCAAGTTTTAAGATACTGAAGTTATTAAACGTGCACTTGCATTCAAGTCTTTTGTTGATGGCATCGACTTTTCTAAATACCAACTCTCCAACATGATTGCTATGGATGAAACTGCAGTGTTTATGAGTCAAGGACCTCAAACGACAATTGATCGAGGGGTGTTTCGTTAATCTACATTCCCTCCACTGGTTACGAAAGTGCACATGATATTTGTATTTTGGCAATTCATCTGGATGGAAAGTAATAATCGTCTAATCATCACTAAGGGCAAGATAAGATTGAACGTGTTTCAGGCATTTATGTTCTTGAAACCGAAAAAGCCTGGTGCACATAAGCAGCAATAAGGAAGTGGATCGATTATGATACCACTTGCTTTGCGAGGTGGCCAAAGAGGTCTGCTAGTTTGGGATTCAGCCAGCACTCACCGCACTAAAGACATGAAGAACTTCCTTGCAGAAAGACGAATCGATCAAATAATGATTGCCGCGGGAATGACTCCCTATCTTCAGACTCTTGATATTGTTATAAACAAGTCATTCAAGGACCATTTGCGCATGGAAATCAATGATTACATTCCAAATAGAATGGAGAGAAATCAGCGTGGAAACTTTGTGAAGCCTAGTCTGCAAGAGGTCGTGAGTCGTGACTTGGGGGAAGAATTCATGTGATAATATCACTGACAGCTGTGTTGCCAATGCATTACGAGCAGGCTACATCGACAAGAAGTGCTCATTTAAGGAGTGCTCTATTGCTAGACATGATAGATTAAGGCCAATGGTCCTACAAGAAATGGAGTCATAAGAAATTCAGGCCGGAATTCGGGGTTTGGAGCTTTATGACGATGTTCCAGAAGAAGATTATATGGCTGTATTTGAATAAATGTAAATTTTTGTACATGAACATATGAATAAATGTAGATTCTTGTACGTGAATATATGAATAAATGTAGATTGTTATAAATGAAATGTAAATTGTTTTGCAGGAAAAAATAAGACATTTCCTGAAAATAAGCCTTAATGCGTCATTTGGAGCAAAAATTAATATAATACCCGGTCTTATTTTCGGGAAAATACGGTAATTGTAAAGTAACTATAATGTTGAATGTTTAGAGCTTTGTTAATGGTGAGCGGGGCTAAAATAATGCTTTCTGTGTTCCATCCATACTGGATTCAAAGTCCATACCTATAACAAAATAAATTCTAAAATCTTTGTTTTAATTGTTTTATGAAGTTTCGTGCTCATTGATCACCTTATCGTAACGAGCGATGACTGACGATGACGAGCGGCAATGACAACGCAACCACATGTTCCACAGGTAGTGAGGGAAAATCAAATGAGCAGTTTCTTGCTGAAGGAAACTGATATTTGAAGTTCGTCATAAGTGTTAACAGATATTAAAATAGCATACATTAACGCAAATTAATCTAATGTATTGCCTAATGTATCAGCCTAATGTATTTTCGGGATAGACAATTGAGAAAAATTGTATTAAGGAATAACTGATGGAATATAGATGGGTTGCGCAAATCATTTTCCCAGAGCGTGCTGATGATGCCCCTGCCTATATACATCCAACTATATACAGTTGGAAAGCATATTCATTTTCAGATACAAGAGCACTGTCTCGCTCTCAGACTTCCCTCTTTCACCTCCAACGTCAAAGTCCTCCTGAAACGTTCAAGCCTGTTATCTGTGCCCCACACCAAGGATTGGGGTGTTGCTGGACCTGTAAAGAGGAAGATAGACAAATGACGAACCTCAAAACTCTATTCAGCTACTTATGTAAATATACGTTAAAGAAAGGAGAGGGGAAGAGGGAAATGTATCAAGGAGAGGACGTGTATTACCATCTTTCAGTTAGCTCCCAGGTATATTCCTGGATAATTTCGACAGAAACAAATTTTATGAACTGAAGCCCTCCATAAGTATAAAGACCTCATTTTGTTTGACCAAAATGCAAATTTATTTACACACATTACATAATGCAGAAATACATTTCTTAAATCCATTTAATCTTAAAAATTTCTAATATTAATTCATAAGAGAAATAAAATGTATTTATCTAAATTGAATTTATTTAATCTACAACTAATTATTTTGCTTTTCCCCGGAATTTTGATTACCCGTTTTTGTGAATATTAAGCTGCAAAAGTTTCGATTGCACTTCAGAGGCATTTTATATTTTTAAAACCTATAAATTTGGTACACTGTAAAAAATAAAGTACTTAAAAACGAAAACTTCAACGTACTCGTTTTCATTTGAGTACAATGGCACCATAAACGAGTAGGTGGCATACTGAAATATAAGTAACAGCACTTACTTGAAAATGAGTACTTCAATAAATAAACGTATTATTTCATTTTGATTTCATTAAAAATCCTGTAATAAATGTGCAATTATAATTCTCAAATTTTTTTGTGCAAATATTTCGAAGAATAAAAGTTACGGTCTCGAAATTAAAGAACTATATCGTAAGAATTACGATGGCGGATGCATATATTTCGTGTGCGGTGCCATGTGGTCGTGTGCATTCTCCCATATACTCATAAATGAGTACATAGTATTAACAATTTGAACCTAAATATGCTTAAAATTTAATTCTTTGATATACTCAAAAATGAGTACATCCGTTTTTCAAAACTGAAACATGGTAACTCTGAGCTATTATAAGCATGCAAAGTACTCGAAAATGAATACATTCTACTTTTTTTTTAATACCCATTTTTAACAGTGTATCGTTGGAAATTATTTATTTCAAAAATGCTCCACGTATACTTTCCTCCATAATATGATGGAAAACAAGAGAACCTGGAAAATGTTCATAATCCTCTTTTCTTGCCAATTATGCGACAAAAATTTCAATTGCTCCTCAGTGGCATTAAATAATTTTTGAAACCAATACATTTTTCATAGTTGGAAATATATTTAACTCAAAATTGCTCCACGTGTTAAAATTTCGACATAAATTGAATTATTTCGGTTTTTTAATAGAAAAACGGAGCACGAAGAAAATGCTGATAATCCCATTTCTGCATAATATACAACAAAACTTTCGGTTGCTTTTCAAAGGCATTTAATATTTTTTAAAACCTATTGATTTTGTATCATTGGAAAGTTATTTATATGAAAATTGCTCCATGTGTCAAATTTCGTCCATAAAATAAATTATTTCAGTTTCATAATAGAAAACCTGAGCAACTGGAATTTGTTCAAAATCCCGTTTTATAGAATATTATGTTCAAGAAAAAGTTCAATTGCTCTTCAGAGACATTCAATATATTTTAAAATCTACTAATTTGGTATTGTTGGCAAAATGTTTATTTCAAAATATCTCCATGTCTTGAATTTCCTGCATAAAATAAATTACTCTGGTTCTATAATAGGAAAATGTAGAATCTGGAAAATGTTCATAATCCCCTTTTAGTGAATAATATGCCGTAAAAATTTCGATTACTTTGCAGGGGGATTTAATATTTACTAAAAATTTGTTGTTGGTTGACATGTTTATCTCAAAATTGCTACATGTGCTTAATTTCCACCATCAGATAAATTACTTCGGTTTTATAATGGGAAACCGTAGAACCTGGAAAATGCTAATAATCCCGTTTTTGGGAAAAATATGCAAAAAAATTTTGATTGATCTTTAGAGGCATTTTATATTTTATTAAAACTATAAATTTCATATCGTTGGAAGAATATTTACCCCAAAGTTGCTCCACGTCTTAAATTTCCTCCATAAATAAAATTATTTCGGTTCTATAATATGAAATTGTAACAGCTAGAAAATGTTCATAATCCCTTTTTCGTGAATAATAAGCTGAAAAAATATTGATTGTTCTTCAGAGCCATTTAATATTTTTAAAAACTTATAAATTCGGCATCATTGGAAAGATATTTATCTCAAAATTGCTCCACGTGTAAAATTTCCTCCAAACAATATTTTTTTTTATAACATGAAACTCTAGCAACTGAGAATTGTTCAAAATCCTTTTTCTTCAATATTATGCTGCAAAAATTTCAATTACTCTTAAAAGGCATTTAATATTTTTTAAAACCTAAAATATTGGTATAACAGGAAAGATATTTATCTCAAAATTGCTCCAGGTGTTAAATTTCTTACATAAAACAAAGTATTTCGGTTTCATAATAGGAAATCTTAGCAACTGACATGTGTTCATAATCCCCTTTTCATGAATATTATGCAGCAAAAATTTCAATTGAGACATTTAAAATTTGGTATTGTAGGAGAAATGTTTATCTCAAAATTGTTTCATATGTTAAATTTCCTGCATAAAAAAATTATTTTGGTTCTATAATAGAAAAGTGTAGCAGCTGCAAAAAGTTCATAATTTCTTTTTACTTGCCTTATATACATAATGTATACGGTAAGTATTTTGACGAGATCAAAAATTCGAATTTGAGTTTTCGACGGGAGAGCACGTTTCAAGCATCCCTCAACACGAATCAGGCGTTTTTGAGGTATCTATGTATGTGTGCGTGTGTGCGTATGTGTGTGTCAGTGAGTCTGTGGAGACGATATCTCCCGAACGAATGAAGCGATTCAAACAAAATCTGATACTAAAATTACAATCAGTGAATACTGGAAGCCTATTGTTTTTACGCGTAATCGAATGTTCAAAACCCACCAATATTTTGAAATGAAATTTTGAAAAAATCATCAAAAAATTAAAACATTCAAGAAAGTTACGTAAATAATAATTTCTTATGTAATTTTTCATTAGAAAATTGTTGACACAAACTTTAGAACGCTAGTATAAACCGTTCTTGAAATATTGCACATTTTTCAAGTAAATTTATCAAAAAATCACATAAAATTCATAAATAATATTAACCATTTTGAAATCGGTTCACTTTTCACATGCAATATTATGCGATAAATTCATTATCATCATTCTCGTAGATCTAGATCGTTCCATTCATGAGAGAAAGCACTTTGGATAATAGCATTCTAATTTGACGCCATTAGTCGTTTATCTACTATAAGAATAACATATACCTATTTCTGCATTCACAATGATTGGTGAAACTTTGGCGATAAATTTGGCGGAATATCGTCAACTTGGCAAGCTTTTAAAAGGTTGCCAAATTAAAGAAAGTATCGCCAAATTGATAAAAATGACGCTAAATCAATGAAAATGAAGACTAATTGTTGAAAATTCAATAACTTGGAAAGAAAGAAGAATCTATTATAAAAGAAGGTACTTTGGGTAATAGTTATGTATTTGTACTCCATTAGGCGTTTATCTATGATTAACCTATTTCTCCGACCATAATGCTTGACGAAATTTCGGCGACAATTTTGACGGAATATCGCAAACTTGACAAGTTTTTTAAATGTCGCCAAATTGGTGAAAATGCCGCCAAATTGATAAAAAATGCCGCCACCTTGATAAGAATATCGCTAAATCAATGAAAATGACAACTAATTGAGGAAAATTCAATATTTTGGAAAGAACATAAGAATAATCTATTTCTCCGTTTGTAACGCTTGCGGAATTCTGGTGACGAATTTTGGCGGCATATCACCAATTTGACCATTTTTATTAAATGTTGCCAAATTGGCAAAACTATTGTCAAATTAATAAAAATGTCGCCAAATTGGCGAAATTGTTGCCGAATTGATAAAAATGGCGCCAAATGAGATGCAATGTCTAGCAAATTTTTGATTCCGTCATATGATGGGCATACCTATTACTATATAAGAAATGCTCTTCTAAATATCGCCAACGTGCCGATATTTAGTCCCACATTGACGAAATTATCGTCAAAATTGCAAAAATGACGCCAAGTTAATTAAAATGGCTTCTAATTCATGAATATATTTTTAAAATACTTAAATATATGGACTATATTGCTTATTGAAGATGATATCAATATTGATAATTGTAGAGTTGAGTAAAATATAAGTTAATTGGGTGCGAAATAGTTTTACATGTCATCCGGAAAAGCGCCAAATGTACAATTTAACGTTACAAACACTGTACCGTGGATTTTTTCATCACTTTTTCACCGTTAAAAAAGTAAATTCATTGCATTATATAAGGAAAGTCATGTGCTGCCCACATCAGATTTTTACTAAATAAAATGTTACAAAAATTTCAATTCCACTTCAGGGCATTACCATTACTTGAAAACCATTTAAAGCTTTTTGAAACCTATAAATTTGATATTACTGGAAATATATTCATTTCAAAATTGCTCCACGTGTTAAATTTCCTCCATAAAATAAATTACTTCTTTTTTATAACATGAAACTCTAACAACTGGGAAGTGTTCTTAATCCCATTTTCGTAAATATTATGCTGCAAAAATTTCGTTTGCTCTGAAGAGGCATTTAATATTTTTTAAAACATATCAATTTGGTATTGTTAAAAATATGTTTCTCTCAAAATTACTCAACGTGCTAAATTTCCTTCATAAAATAAATTACTTCTTTTTTATAACATGAAACTCTAGCAACTGGGAAGTGTTCTTAATCCCATTTTCGTAAATATCATGCTGCAAAAATTTCGAATGTTCTGAAGAGGCATTTAATAATTTTTAAAACATATAAATTTGGTATTATTATAAATATGTTTCTCTCAAAATTACTCTACATGTTAAATTTCCTCCATAAAATAAATTACTTCTTTTTTTAACATGAAACTCTAGCAACTGGTAAGTGTTCTTAATCCCATTTTCGTAAATATTATGCTGCAAAACTTTCGATTGTTCTGAAGAGGCATTTAATATTTTTTAAAACATATAAATTTGGTATCGTTAAAAATATGTTTCTCTCAAAATTACTCAACGTGCTAAATTTCCTCCATAAAATAAATTACTTCTTTTTTATAACATGAAACTCTAGCAACTGGGAAGTGTTCTTAATCCCATTTTCGTAAATATTATGCTGCAAAAATTTCGATTGTTCTGAAGAGGCATTTAATATTTTTTAAAACATATAAATTTGGTACTGTTAAAAATATGTTTCTCTCAAAATTACTCTACGTGTTAAATTTCTTCCATAAAATAAACTATTTTGGTTTTATATATAACGAAACTGTAGCTGCTGGAAAATGTTTATTATCCCCTTTCCTGAATAGTATGCTGCATAAATTTCAGTTGGTATTCAGCGGCATTTAATATTTTTAAAACCTATAAATTTGGCATCATTGGAAGGATATTTATCTCAAAATTTCTTCATGTGTTTAATTTCCTCCATAAACTTAATTATTTCCATTTATCATAAGAAAATGAAATAACTGGGAAATGTTCATAATCCTGTTTTGGTGAATATAAAATATTTCGTGCTGCGAAAGTTTCGATTGCACTTCAGAGGCATTTCATATTTTTTTAAACCTATAAATTTGGTATGGTTGGACATATGTTAAACTCAAAATTGCTCCACTTGTAAAATGTCATCCATATAATAAATTATTTCGGTTCTAGATAACGAAAATGCAGTAGCTGGAAAATGTTCATATTCCCCTTTTCATGAATAATATGCGTCAAAAATTTCTATTACTCTTCAGGAGCTTTTAATTTTTTTAAGCCTATAAATTTGGTATTGTTGGAAGCAGGGGCGGATTGGAATCATCCGAACGTCCCGGGCAATTGATTTGCGCAGCTCATCTATATTCCATTAGTTATCCCTTAATATAACTTTTCCTCAATTGCCTATCCAAAAAACCCAGTGCACCACAATAAAATTAAAAAAAATATATTAATAAACAAAAATAATATGTTTAAAAAATATAATTTTCCGTATCTAATATATAATTTAATAAAGGTGAATTTTTCTATATTCAGACTAAGTTGTCATCTATGGACTCCGAAAGCTGACAAAGATCTCTATTCTTCTGTTGTCATCACGAACATAAGTGTTTAAATAAAATAAAAACTGCGAAACAAGCAATGAGATATTGTTTGCGTCGAAACTTTAAAGCTTTATATTCGGTAAATATAAAAGTAGCAATATTTAGCATCTTAAAATTAAGAAGTGCTTTTACATTTGGTGGTACTAGGTTAGGGGAGTCCTCGTTTGAAACATGCTCATCTTTGGAAAATATATTCCAATTTTAGGTCATGGCAGTATGGCACATTAAATTTATACAATGTAATGAAAATTCACACCAAATTCTAAATGTCAAAATATTTCGAAGCTAACAAAATGTTATATAAATCGAAGGTTTTGCAATTGTCTAAACAAAATACATTAGAATCAGTATTTTTTAAAAATGGTTTGAAAGATTTCAATTTGAGCATAACTTGATTTACAGTAGAATACTGTAATACATTATCACAAACAGTATAGGAAGGAAAAACAAATGTATCTATTTTGAGCTTTGATATGAAAGTTGTTCTTATAAAACATTCCCAATTCTTTGAAAAATGAATTAATTGGTAGCAGCCCAACAGGCCATTCAAACGGAATGATTGGATACATTAGGCTGATTTGTGTTAATGCATACTTTTTTAATATTTTTTACCATTCATGACGAATTTCAGATATTAGTTTCCTACAGCAAGAAAGTGCTCATCTGATCTTCCCTTACTACCTGTGGACCCTGGTTCCGTTGTCATTGTCGCTAGTCATCGTCAGCATAGGGCAGACGATGAGGTGATCAGTGAGTAAAAAACTTCTTTAAAAAAATTAAAACAAGGATTTTAGAATTTTTTGGTATAGGTATTGACTTTGAATCCAGTAAGGATGGAAACCTGAAAGTAAAATTTTAGCCCCGCTCACCATCAACAAAGCTCTAAAATTCAGAATTACAGTCACTTACAATTATCAGTTTCTTGCAATGATTATACTATTATCACTGTTCTTCATTTAAGATATAATGTTATGAAAATATTAAATTTTGAACAATTCATGTTAAAATCATGCGAATTATAAAAATGTATATCTTGTTATAGATTTTTCGTAATGTACAATAAAATTTAAATCTCGTAGCAATACTAACAACGGACATCCCCACAAAATTGTCTAAAATGTATTCAGTTTTTAAAATATGCTTTTTTCTTTGTTAAAATCTTGAATTGGCAAAACAATACTTTTTATATACTAAAGTATAAGAAAATATAAAAAAATCTAATGCAGGCAGTACATGATTTTCCCTATACAACGGTATGAATTGACTTCTTTCACTGTCAAAAAATGACGTAGAAGATCCACGGTATAATGTATTTAATATTAAATTATACGTTTGGAACTTTTCCGGATTACAACATGTTAAACTATTTCGAAGTACACAATAAATTTATATTTTATGATACTCTAAATTGACAATTGTCACTATTGATAGCATCCGTAATAAGCAACATAGAACATATGTTAAAATATTTAAATAATTAATTCATATTTGTTAACTTAGCGTCGTTTTTGCAATTTTAACGATATTTTCGTAAATGTGGGGCGAAATACCGCCAAATTGGCAATATTTTTCTAATTTAGTCGCCAAGTGTTGCAGATAGGCGGAGAGAGGAGCCTTTCTTATATACTACTAGCAGCATACCCGTTCTTCGTACGGAGTATATAATATAAATAAACTTAAAATTCATAATCATGTGCAAATTCCTATAGTATACTAAATGACATGCTTAATCAAAATATTCTGTTAAAATATTTAATACAATGCTCCTAAAAAGAAACCTCAGGATCTCTGTTCTCACTATACAAAATTATCTTCACGGGTAGATCTGAAGAATAAAATATCCTGGCCTTTTTTGCAAGCAAATTTATAAAAAGTATGGAATTGAATCAATGTATGCAAAATAATAGCGTATTGTATGGGACCCGTACTACTTATATACGCGAATATTAGAAGATATAACCTGTATTATGACATTACATGTATACATTGAAAATATCAATAAATCCGTAATCTTTAAACCAGTAGGCAGTAATTAATTCCAATATGTGCCCAAGTGAAAGTGCTAAAATTATATGGAAAGATAAACCCGTACTACTTATAATGTCATAGATTAGAAGATATGTCCTAGTGTTAGTAAAAGATTACCCGTATTATAATATTTAGTTTGAAAAATGTTTGCCAATATATAACAGATTACTTAATAAATTAAAAATATCAATAATCCCCGTGATCTTCACACCGGAAGGCTTGATTCCAATATATGCCAATATACATGTACTACTTATATTCTCTTACATTAGAAGATATACCCGTGCATTTGTAGAAGATTACTCGTACAACGTACAATATATGAGTTTCAACAATTTTTGCCGCAATAAAACAATGCCATAAGAAATTGAAAATATCAATAATCTCTGAATCAATAATCCCCGAAAACATCAATAATAATAATGTTTAAACATGAAGATCGTAATTGATATTATCCAGTCAAAAATACGATGGCAATGAAATTTATTTTATATACATATCTTCATCATTAAAATCGGAAAAGATTTAATAAAAATCTTCTTCCTCATAAACACGTTAAATTTATCCGTTATTAAATCATAACATGTCGCTATCCGTTGTTAAGCGACATGTTATGATTTGCTTCAAATAAATTGGTGGTCAAAATATCGTCTGAATATCTCTAATGAAGGTTTGGCGACATTTTAAAAAATCGCCAAATTTATCGCCCAGTGGGACTGTAGAACTGACAGTCCCACTTGGCGATAAATTGACGAACCATCATCAAAATATTATCCCCTAAAAAAACACAATTTCGTTTATTTAGGGCAATTTATCAATTTCGAAATATTTTTATGGATTTATAAATATTTTTATCAATTTGGTGACATTTTAAAAAGTCGCTAAATGGGTTACTAAGTAGGGCGGTTGGACTGACAGACAAATGCTAACGAAACACCATTTCAGTACTTTTAACAAAACAAATTTAATTTCATTGATTTGCGTCACTTTTATCAATTTGGAGACATTTCCACTAATTTGGTAAAGTTTAAGAAAAGTTACCAAGTTAGCGATATTCAGCCGAATTCGTAGCTCTAAATTCGCAGATCTGAATAAAATATCGTGATCCAGTTTGTATATACTAAATGAAAACACAAAAATATTATTAAAAGATATACCGATTCTACTCTTTTTCTGTTTAAACAATTGGATAAATGAATTTATTGGGTAAACAGTATATAAGTTTATTAGCTAAACACAATATATAAGCTTAAAACCTCTTTGCTAAAATACATGAAAGTGATGTATGCAGTTCGCAATTAATATAATTAAAAAAAATCAAACCGATCATTTATAAGATATATTTTAATATCCATTTATTTATTATTCAAATCGAAAAAATAATAATAATCATTAACAAACACATTTAATTCCATTCCTTTGTCGAGCAACATTATATAAGATAGAATCTTCCTCATAAAATGCGAAATTAAATAACCATTTTAATTTCTTTATACTTCTAATCGTTGAGTAAAAGCGTGGGAAATATAAAACATGGAGGTAGATTTTTCCATTTAAATTCATGTGTCATACAATTTATGCTTTCAGATAGTGACTATTTAATGCAAAAATCCTGCATCAAACTCAAAAATAAAGTTTTAATTCCCTTTGACGTTTTAAACAAACGATTTTTATCCTTTCCGTTTGGATTAACCACGGAGTTGGAGAGTAGAACTCCTATAAAAAAAGCTCCGTTTTTCATTAATATCTCGACAACCCCTGGTCTTAGAAACTCGAAACTTGGGCAAAATTTATGGGGGGATATTTTAAGGCCACCCACAAAATTTCATTAAATTCGGTTAAGCCGTTCTCTCGTGATGATGAGACAAACGAAAGTTTCGTTTTTTACTAATATCTCGAGAACCACTGGTCGTAGAAATTCCAACTATAGACTAAATTTTAAGTGGGGCTATTTCTAGGCTACCCACAAAATTTCATCAAATTCGGTTCAGCCGTTCTCCCGTGATGACGGGACAAACAGACAGACAGATTTTCATTTTTATTTATATAGATAAAAGACTATGGACGAATTGTTAGGCGTCACAATGCAAAACTATTACGCAAAATATCGTCTCTTGAGAATGAAACGAACTAGATCCACGGGAATGATGTTTTTTATCGCATAACATTATATAAGAAAAGTGAGTTAATATTATTTTCAAATTTATGTGAATTTATTGATATACTAGCAGCATACCCGTTCTTCGTACGGAGTATATAATATAAAGAAACTTGAAATTCATAATCATGCCCAAATTCTTATAGTATACTAAATGACATGTTTAATCAAAATATTCTGTTAAAATATTTAATATAATGCTCCTAAAAAGAAGTTTAAGAATCTCTGTTCTCGCTATATAAAATTATCTTCATGGACATATCTGAAGAATAAAACATCTTGGACCCCTTATGTAAGCAAATATAAAAAAAAATATGGAATTGAATCAATATATGCAAAATAAAAGCGTTAAAATTGTATGGGACCCGTACTAATTATATACGCGAATATTAGAAAATATAACCTGTATTAGTAGATTACATGTATAAATTGAAAATACCAATAAACCCGTAATCTTTAAATCTGAAGACAGTCATTTATTCCAATATATGTCAAAATTAAAGTGCTAAAATTATATGGGGAGATATACACGTACTACTTATAATGTCCGATTATTAGTAGAAGATTACCCGTTTTGCAATATGAGTCACAAATGTTTTTTGGTAAAATACAACAGACGACGTAATAAATTGAATATATAATTAATCCCCTTAATCTTCATACCAGAAGACTGTACTTGATTCCAATATATATGCCAATATATGTCAAAATATATGCCAATATACCTGTACTACTTATATTCTCGTAGGTTAGAAGATATACCCGTGCATTCCTAGAAGATTACTCGTACAACGTACAATATGCGTGTGTCAGCAATTTTTGCCGCAATAAAACAATGGCGTAATAACTTAAAAATATCAATAATCCCTGAATCAATAATTCCGGAAATATCAATAATAATAATGTTTAAACCTGAAGAGTATAATTGATATTATCCAGCCCAAAATGAAATGGCAATGAAATTTATTTTATATACATATCTTCATTATTCAAATCGGAAAGGATTTAATAAAAATCGTCTGCCGCATAAACACATTGGATTTAAATCCGTTGCTAAGCGACATGATATCATTTGCTTCAAATAAATTGGTAGAAAAAATATCGTCTAAATAGTTATATTTCTATGGAACATTTGGCGACAGTTTCGTCAAATTAGCGACATTTTAAAAAATCGCCAAATTTATCGCCAAGTGGGACTGTAGAACTGACAGTTCCACTTTGCGACAAATTGACGAAATATCATCACAATACTATCCCCTAACAAAAAACAATTAATATCATTTATGTAGCGCAATTTTATCAATTTCAAGATATTTTTATAGATTTGAAAACATTTTTATCAATTTGGTGACATTTTAAAAATTCGCTAAATGTATTACTAAGTAGGATGGTTGGTCTGACAGATAAATGCTAACCAAACATCATTTCAGTACTCTCTTCTAACAAAACAAAAAAAAATTTCATTGATATGTAGAAGACCCAAGCCACACGACCAACCCGAAGGTTTATGGCAGCTGTTTGTGTGTCGTTTATATCAATTTGGCGACATTTCCGTCAATTTGGCAAAGTTTAAGAAAAGTTGTCAAATTAGCGATATCCCTCCAAATTCGTATCTTTGAATTTGCAGATCTGAATGAAACATTCTTATCCCGTTTCAATATACTAAATGAAAACACTACAATTGTATTAGAAGATATACCCGCTCTACTCTTTTTCTGTTTCAACAATCGGCTATATGAATTTATTGGCTAAACACAATATATGAGTTTAGTAGCTAAATACGATATAAGCTTGAAAACTCTTCAAAAACTCCTTCTTGAAAACTCAGCAATTAATATAATTAAAAGAAAAATCAAACCGTCCATTCATAAGATATACTTTTATATCCATTTATCCATTTATTTATTATTTAAATCGAAAAAAAATAATAAAAACATTAACAAACACATTTAATTTAATTGCTATGCCGAGCAACATGATATATCCTCCTAAAATGTTAAAATTTATTAACCACTAACAGCACACCCGTTATTCGTACGGAGTGTATAATTTAAAGAAACTTAAAGTTCGCAATCATGTGCAAATTCTGTTAAAATATTAAATTTATTGCTCCTAAAGAGAAGTTTAAGAATATATGTTCTCACTATGCAAAATTATCTTCACGATCAGATCTGAAGAATAAAACATCCTGCCCCCTTTTGTAAGCAAATTTACAGAAGAAAAAATAGGAATTGAATGAATATATGCAACCCCGTACTAATTATATTGTCGCAGATCAGAAAATATGCCAATGTGTTAGTAGAAGATTACCCGTATTACAATATGCGTCTCAAAAATATTTGCCAAAATAAAAGAGATGACGTAATAAATTGAAAACATCAATAATATCCGTACTCTTCATACCAGAAGGTCGTAATTGATTCCAATATATGCCAATATATATCAAAACATATGTCAATATACCTGTACTACTTATATTCTCGTAGATTAAAGGATATACACGTGTGTTTGTAGAAGATTATTCGTACAACATACAATATGTGAATTTAAACAATTTTTGTCATAATAAAATAATTGCATAATAACTTGAAAATATCAATAATCCCTGAATCAATAATCCCCGAAAATATCAATAATAATAATTTCTGAACCTGAAGACCGTAATTGATATTATCCAGACAAAAATGCTATAAGAAAAATCAAATCGTTCTTTTCCAAAATATATTTTTATACCCATTTATTTATTATTCAAATCGAAAAAATAATTATTAAAATTAACAGACAGATTTAATTTAATTGCGTTTCTGAGTAACATGATATAAGATAGAATCTTATAACATGTTAAATATGTCATGTCTTATAACATAAACTGAGAAATTAAATAACGATTTTGATTTCTCTATACTTCTCATTGTTCCGTAAAAGCTTGTTTTAAATAAACCATGAACCATGGAGATAGATTTCCCCTTTAAATTATGTTTCAAACAATTCATGTTTTCAGAAAGTGACTAATTAACGCAAAAAATCTCCCATCAAACTCAGAGATTAAATTTTAATTCACTTTCAAACGATTTTCAAGCTTTTCGTTTGGATAAACCACGGAGTTAGGGAGTAGAACTCCTAGGAAAAAGTTCCGTTTTTCATTAATATCTCGACAACCAAAGGTCTTAGAAACTCGAAACTTGGACAAAATTTATGGGGGGATATATTTCAAGGCTATTCACCAAATTTCATTAAATTCGGTTCAGCTGTTTTTCCGTGATGATGAGACAAACGAAAATTTCGTTTTTTACTAATATCTCGAGAACCACTGGTCGTAGAAACTCAAAACACGGATATAATTTTAAGTGGGGCTATTTCTGGGCTACCCACAAAATTTCATCAAATTCGGTTCAGCCGTTCTCCCGTGATGGTGTGACAAACAGACAGACAGACAGACAGACAGATTTTCATTTTTATTTATATAGATTTACTAGCAGCATACCCGTTCTTCGTACGGAGTACATAATATAAAGAAACTTGAAATTCATAATCATGCCCAAATTCTTATAGTATACTGAATGACATGTTTAATCAAAATATTCTGTTAAAATATTTAATATAATGCTCCTAAAAAGAAGTTTAAGAATCTCTGTTCTCGCTATATAAAATTATCTTCATGGACATATCTGAAGAATAAAACATCTTGGACCCCTTATGTAAGCAAATAAAAAAAAAATATGGAATTGAATCAATATATGCAAAAATGAAAGCGTTAAAATTGTATGGGACCCGTACTAATTATATACGCGAATATTAGAAAATATAACCTGTATTAGTAGATTACATGTATAAATTGAAAATACCAATAAACCCGTAATCTTCAAATCTGAAGACAGTCATTTATTCCAATATATGTCAAAATTAAAGTGCTAAAATTATATGGGAAGATATAAACGTACTACTTATAATGTCCGATTATTAGTAGAAGATTACCCGTTTTGCAATATGAGTCACAAATGTTTTTTGGTAAAATACAACAGACGACGTAATAAATTGAATATATAATTAATCCCCTTAATCTTCATACCAGAAGACTGTACTTGATTCCAATATATATGCCAATATATGTCAAAATATATGGCAATATACCTGTACTACTTATATTCTCGTAGGTTAGAAGATATACCCGTGCATTCCTAGAAGATTACTCGTACAACGTACAATATGCGTGTGTCAGCAATTTTTGCCGCAATAAAACAATGGCGTAATAACTTAAAAATATCAATAATCCCTGAATCAATAATTCCGGAAAATATCAATAATAATAATGTTTAAACCTGAAGAGTATAATTGATATTATCCAGTCCAAAATGAAATGGCAATGAAATTTATTTTATATACATATCTTCATTATTCAAATCGGAAAGGATTTAATAAAAATCGTCTGCCGCATAAACACATTGGATTTAAATCCGTTGCTAAGCGACATGATATCATTTGCTTCAAATAAATTGGTAGAAAAAATATCGTCTAAATAGTTATATTTCTATGGAACATTTGGCGACAGTTTCGTCAAATTAGCGACATTTTAAAAAATCGCCAAATTTATCGCCAAGTGGGACTGTAGAACTGACAGTTCCACTTTGCGACAAATTGACGAAATATCATCACAATACTATCCCCTAACAAAAAACAATTAATATCATTTATGTAGCGCAATTTTATCAATTTCAAGATATTTTTATAGATTTGAAAACATTTTTATCAATTTGGTGACATTTTAAAAATTCGCTAAATGTATTACTAAGTAGGATGGTTGGTCTGACAGATAAATGCTAACCAAACATCATTTCAGTACTCTCTTCTAACAAAACAAAAAAAATTTCATTGATATGTAGAAGACCCAAGCCACACGACCAACCCGAAGGTTTATGGCAGCTTTTTGTGTGTCGTTTATATCAATTTGGCGACATTTCCGTCAATTTGGCAAAGTTTAAGAAAAGTTGTCAAATTAGCGATATCCCTCCAAATTCGTAGCTTTGAATTTGCAGATCTGAATGAAACATTCTTATCCCGTTTCAATATACTAAATGAAAACACTACAATTGTATTAGAAGATATACCCGCTCTACTCTTCTTCTGTTTCAAAAATCGGCTATATGAATTTATTGGCTAAACACAATATATGAGTTTAGTAGCTAAATACGATATAAGCTTGAAAACTCTTTGCCAAAAAAAATGAAATTTATGTACGCAGTCAGCAATTAATATAATTAAAAGAAAAATCAAACCGCCCATTCATAAGATATACTTTTATATCCATTTATCCATTTATTTTTTATTTAAATCGAAAAAAAATAATAAAAACATTAACAAACACATTTAATTTAATTGCGATGCCGAGCAACATGATATATCCTCCTAAAATGTTAAAATTTATTAACCACTAACAGCACACCCGTTATTCGTACGGAGTGTATAATTTAAAGAAACTTAAAGTTCGCAATCATGTGCAAATTCTGTTAAAATATTAAATTTATTGCTCCTAAAGAGAAGTTTAAGAATATATGTTCTCACTATGCAAAATTATCTTCACGATCAGATCTGAAGAATAAAACATCCTGCCCCCTTTTGTAAGCAAATTTACAGAAGAAAAAATAGGAATTGAATGAATATATGCAACCCCGTACTAATTATATTGTCGCAGATCAGAAAATATGCCAATGTGTTAGTAGAAGATTACCCGTATGCGTCTCAATATGCGTCTCAAAAATATTTGCCAAAATAAAAGAGATGACGTAATAAATTGAAAACATCAATAATATCCGTACTCTTTATACCAGAAGGTCGTAATTGATTCCAATATATGCCAATATATATCAAAACATATGTCAATATACCTGTACTACTTATATTCTCGTAGATTAAAAGATATACACGTGTATTTGTAGCAGATTCGTACAACATACAATATATGAGGTTAAACAATTTTTGTCATAATAAAATAATTGCATAATAACTTGAAAATATCTATAATCCCCGAAAATATAAATAATAATAATTTTTAAACCTGAAGACCGTAATTGATATTATCCAGTCAAAAATGCTATAAGAAAAATCAAATCGTTCTTTTCTAAAATATATTTTTATATCTATTTATTTATTATTCAAATCGAAAAAATAATTATTAAAATTAACAGGTAGATTTAATTTAATTGCGTTCCCGAGTAACATGATATAAGATAGAATCTTATAACATGTTAAATATGTCATGTCTTATAACATAAACTGCGAAATTAAATAACGATTTTGATTTCTCTATACTTCTCATTGTTCCGTAAAAGCTTGTTTTAAATAAACCATGAACCATGGAGATAGATTTGCCTTTTAAATCATGTTTCAAACAATTCATGTTTTCAGAAAGTGACTAATTAACGCAAAAAATCTCCCATCAAACTCAGAGATTAAATTTTAATTCACTTTCAAACGATTTTCAAGCTTTTCGTTTGGATAAACCACGGAGTTAGGTAGTAGAACTCCTAGGAAAAAGTTCCGTTTTTCATTAATATCTCGACAACCCCAGGTCTTAGAAACTCGAAACTTGGACAAAATTTATGGGGGGATATTTCGAGGCTATTCACCAAATTTCATTAAATTCGGTTCAGCCGTTTTTCCGTGACGATGAGACAAACGAAAATTTCGTTTTTTACTAATATCTCGAGAACCACTGGTCGTAGAAACTCAAAACACGGATATAATTTTAAGTGGGGCTATTTCTGGGCTACCCACAAAATTTCATCAAATTCGGTTCAGCCGTTCTCCCGTGATGGTGTGACAAACAGACAGACAGACAGACAGACAGACAGACAGACAGACAGACAGACAGACAGACAGACAGACAGACAGACAGACAGATTTTCATTTTTATATATATAGATTTGATTAACTTGCAATATCTCGAGAACGGTTCATGCTAGTATTCTAAAATGTATGTAAATCGTTTGCTAATGAAAAATTGCACAAGAAATGATATATTAAATGATAATAATGATTAAATTCTGATTTTTTGATAATTTTTGTAAAGCTTCATTGGAAAATTTGGCGGACTTCCAAACATTCGTTTGCTTTTAAAATTAATATTCCCTAATTGTAATTTTTGTACCAAATTTCGTTCAAAACACTTCGTTAGTTCGTAAACTTTCGTCCCCACAGATCACCTCAGAAGCGTTCGATTCGAGTTCAGGGATGCTTTAAACGTACTCTTCCATCGAAAACTCGAATTCAAATTTTCGACCCCTTCACAATACATTATACTATGTATATAGGAAAGGTAAAAAGGCTTGTGTTTCAAATATATTCATGTTAGTTTTGGTTCAAACCAGATAATAATTGAGCATTTCCTGTCCGGATATTGCTCATCATTAAAAAAGGAAACGGAAACAAATGAGACAGGAGGTCCATGAATGCTACAATTTAGAAATTTATATGGAAGAGGTCAAAATCTGATTTAATCTTTGCAATTTTCTATTATAAAAAGTGTAATGATAATTGGATGTAACATCTGATTTTATCATCTTCTGTGTAGGTGGATGGACTCGAATCCACAGCCTCTAGATCTGGAAACAGACAAGATGGCCACTAAGCCAGGCAGATCACATACCCATGATATTAATTAATCTATTTAAAATTAACGGAGAGACTGATTACAAGATGCACATGTGCTAAAATTACTCAACGGTCTCGAACCCACAGCCTCTATGATTGGATCGAAACAACATGATAACTGAGCCAGCCTGTTTACGTGCCAAAAATCCTATACAATATATTTAAACTTAAAGGAGACACCAATCGGAAAAGGCACAGAAACCAAACCGACTCGACTCGGAATATTCAATGTGAGAAGATGGACTCGAACTCACAGCCTCTATGATTGGATCAAAACAACATGATAACTGAGCCAGCCGGTTTACGTGCCAAAAATCCTATGCAATATATTTAAACTTAAAGGAGACACCAATCGGAAAAGGCACAGAAACCGACTCGACTCGGAATATTCAATGTGAGAAGATGGACTCGAACTCACAGCCTCTGTAATACGCAACAGACAGCATAACAATTGTGCCAGCCCGTTAGTATTCCAAAGGTCCTAATTGATCTTTTTAAACTTAAGGAAGAGACTGGTAAAAAAAAGGGACAAAAACCAAAACAACTCTGCTCGCTAAGCCAGCCAGCGAGTAAAGAAAGAGAAGAGGCGGACTCTAATTCACAGTCTCTGTTACTGGAAACATACAACATGAATAAGCCAGCCAATTCACGTACCGAATATATTAATTAATCTATTTAAAGACAACTGACCAGAAAAAGAAAATAAACTCAACTCTCTGAAAAACTGCGAGGGACTCGAACCCGAAGTAATAGGAAACAGACAACATAACACTGTGCCAGCCAGTTCATATTTCGTACATCCTAATTAATCTATTTAAACCTAACCAGGAGTTATTCCAAAATAATTAAAATGCCCGTCCATATCAGTCAATGTGAGATTGCGAACAAGTTTTTTTTTAATTTCAAAAATAAGAAGTTATTTTCTATTTAGCAATAGCTGCTCCATTCTTACAAATCAATTCAAATCAAGCATACAATTAAACATAAAAATAGTCAAACGCACGATCCCAATTATCAATCAGATTCTCAAAATACCCAATTGCCACACACTAGATCATAATTATAAAACACTCATGCATGATTAAACATTTATACATTATATACCATTAATTTTAATTAAATCAAAGAGCAAAGAGTTATCTAAAAGTAGCATGAACTAAAACTGTAAAATAGTTTAAGTGAGAGAGAAAACAATATGCGCAATAACTCTTTTTAACACTTTACAACATAGTTGAAAAGTGTTTATAACTTTGTTCATTCTGTCTGTCTGTCTGCCTGTCCGTTCGTACGATAACTGCCGTAAAAATGACTTTATCAAAATGAAATTTTAGTACGTTGTTCAGACGGTCTGTGGGACCTATGGGAATATAAATTAATAAAATCACCCAATTAGTTTCGGACTGACCCGGGGTTGAAAAAATGAAATACATTGAACCCTATGGGACCTAATTTTTCAAACATTTTTAAGTGAATTTAAAATTCAAAAATTGCTTCGAAAGTTTTAGGAAATATTGAAATTATCCCATAAAAAATATGAAAAAAATTTCAGTAAAATATATTCGGTAGTTTTTTAAATAAAAATTAAAATAATAATTAGACCCATATTATATGAAGAGATCACATGACCCACTTCAAAATAAAATATGGCATCCATCTTGTGTTAAAATCGTGATTTTTAAAGTTCTTTTTAATTTATATTTAGTGTTGTATCCGTCCTAAAACCGCTTTATTTTTGCTTAATTTCTGCGCACCTATATTCTAAAACAACGCAATTACAATATATTTGAGTTTAAATAATCAATGCCACCTATCTTGTTGTTGTTGAGACCCAGACCGTCCGACCTACCAGAAAGGTGTAAGGTAACTGTATGGACGGCCGGGAAGTGCCACCCAATTTAGACCGGAACCCAGTGGGGGAGGCATCCACAGGGACCGTACCCTAATTCCCCTACCACCAACCTCTCGGAAGGACTTACGGACCCACATGTTTAACGTGATCGTACTCCGCATGAACACGGCGGCATTTGTGGTAGCGTGCAAATCTAGCGCGCAAACCACGGGGATACCGCACCCGAGATGGCCAACAGCACGCGGTGTTCCGAGGTGGTCACCCACCAAGTACTATCCGCGCCCGATGCTGCTTGACTTCTTGTGGTCTAACGAGAACCGGTGTTTTCAGCACGGTACGGCCGTTGGCCCGCCACCTATCTTGTGTAAAAATCGTGATTTTTAAAGTTCTTTTTAATTTATATTTAGTGCTGTATCCGTCCTAAAACCGCTTTATTTTTGCTTAATTTCTGCGCACCTATATTCTAAAATAACGCAATTACAATATATTTGAGTTTAAATAATCAATGCCATCCATCTTGTGTAAAAATCGTGATTTTTAAAGTTCTTTTTAATTTATATTTAGTGTTGTATCCGTCCTAAAACCGCTTTATTTTTGCTTAATTTCTGCGTACCTATATTCTAAAACAATGCAATTACAATATATTTGAGTTTAAATAATCAATGCCATCCATCTTGTGTAAAAATCGTGATTTTTAAAGTTCTTTTTAATTTATATTTAGTGTTGTATCCGTCCTAAAACCGCTTTATTTTTGCTTAATTTCTGCGCACCTATATTCTAAAACAACGCAATTACAATATATTTGAGTTTAAATAATCAATGCCATCCATCTTGTGTCAAAATCGTGATTTTTAAAGTTCTTTTCAATTTATATTTAGTGTTGTATCCGCCCTAAAACAACTTTATTTTTGCTTAATTTCTGTGCATCTGCATTATGAAACAACGCGTTTACAATATATTTGAGTTTAAAAGATCATCAAACTTTGATTATTTCTACAACGAAGCCTAATTTTCACTTATGGAAAATGTAAAGATAATGTAAAGAAATAAATGTAAAGAAAATGTAAAAATAAAGATGTAGGATGAGTTGTATAAGAATTGCTGAATTCCTTTAATACAAAATTATTTAGTTCTGGAGTCTGCAATAAAGCTGATATGAATGTTACATTCATTGATTTTACATAGAGAAGCAGACGATATCAAAGCAGACTTTTTCGATGAAGTTTTGGGCATAGAGTTAAATTACTTTTACCCCCATGGTTTTAAGTTTTTAAATAAAATAAATTATTGTACTATTGTGATGAATGAAAGGAATGGAATAAAAGTGTATAAATGAAATATTTACAGCTTTTACATAGAGAGCCAGGCGATTTATATTTCTATGACGTCATTTGAATAAAGTTCAATTTTTTCAATGAAGTTTAAAGTTTTCAAATATAATAAATTATTGTAGTATTGTGATAATTGAAAAAAATATTACCGCTGAATATATCGCATTTTAGAGATGCTTAAATAAAATTGCATTGCAGTTGGAAAGTGTTTCACAGTCAGTGCTTTATGCATGATTGATCTTTCTTGTTTCTTATTGCGCATATCCACACTATTTCTCTGTCACCATAATTATAAGATGCTGAGAATGTAATGGTTTTTGTCCATTTTGATGTGAAGGGGTATTCTAAAAGCAGAAACATTGTTTCCCATGGTAGATTGTATTTTGTGTTAAGACATGATTTCTATGTCTGTGTCGGTATGTGTGAAGGCTTGTTACACTAAAAGTCTAAAACACACATTTAAAATAAAATAATTTATATACATAGTATTGCACAAATGAATTGATGTAACAAATTATGTGTACCTTTATTCAATATATAGAACATTTATTTGATTATAAAAACTTCAATAAATTTGAACTTACATATCCATAAAAAATCAAATACACATAGAATCTATCATAGTCTGCTTAAAAGTGAAAACACAATGTGGTTCGGATTCTGAGCCTGTATTGAATTAAATTAAGGAAATGTTGTTTTTAGCTTTCATTTGTACAACTAAATACTCTTAAATAACTAAAAAGTCAATATCACATTTAATCATAAAATAAATATCAGCTGGATTGCTATTTACTATTTTTACGATATTTTAATCAGAATGTAAAGTAATATAGTTGGGATAGCTTTTGAATAATAACTAAACCATCCAATAGTACTAAATACTGGATTGAAGGAAATAAATATACCTCAATAAAATAGGAACATGTGTTGATCTAAGAAACCTCAGAAATTTGCAAGTCCAAAAGCAATCTTCGTTCATTCACATCTAAGCATTTTTCCGCATCCAATGACGTCATGTAAAGTCGCACTGCACATGACATATATGTTACAGATGAATGAGTGCATTTAAAATTCTCGAAACAATATTTCTCAACCATTTTCCGAATTACTATGTAGGAATATTCTTCATTGTTTGAGTTATAATTTGCATTGCACTAATACTTTATTTCTGCGAAATTAACAGTTTAAATAAATATTGTTTAATGCTTTTGAGCTTTTCGCCATAGAACTACATACAAAGCTGGAGAACTTATTACTTACTAGAGCCACTTCAATTACTGTCTCAAACGATTTTGTCATTTTGCCAACAACTCACAATATTTCTAATTCCATATTTATAACATTTGCAATAACTCTGGGGAAAATTAGATTCCTAATTTTACCTTTTGACCTAAGTAATTGTCCCGGAGAAATTCAAAGAGCCATGGAAGAAATTTTGGAAACGGAGCTAAATATAAATCAATATGTTGCTGTTGTAATAGGTTCTAGTTCTAAAGAAGAACACTGTAAAATTTCAATGAGAGTTTTAATGATTGCTAGAAAACCTAACTTAAAATGTAATGCTAACAAAACACAATAAACTAAAAGTAGTGTTGATTATCTTGGACACAGGTTGCCAAACTGAAGCTGATCTAAATAAACGTGAAGCCATTAATAAATTAACTCTCCCCAAAACAGAGAGCATTTGTAAAAATTTTGGAGTTTTATAACATATTTCTTATTTATCAAACATGACAAAGACCATGTTTACATGTTTAATAATAATAAGCAAATTATAGTATTAGTTGATGCAAATAAATATGGATTTGGAGTTGTTTTGCTTCAGGTGTCTAAACATGTAGCTTATGGATCTACATCTTTAATAACGCTTCAACTTTAATATCAACAACGCCAGACTCAAATTGAAAAAGAAATTTTAGCTGTGATTTTTGAATTAGAACATTTTAATTATAACACATATGGTAGGCCATTTACAGTTCAAACAGATCACAAACCTTTATTAGGGTTAATAAATCATATGACAGTATTTCATCAAGTTTGGAAAGAATGCTTCTTCGCTTAAATAGATATAATGCTACTTTAAATTTTGTGCTAAGTAAAGAACTAAACATTACCGATATCTTATCCAGAGCACAGTTATCTAATGAAAATTTTCAATGATGATCTTATACAGAGTAACCAACACAGCTGTATCTGTTGGCAACAGCAACACAACCCAAATGGAAAGAATATGTTAAAATGGTACAAAATGACCCAGAGTTGGAAGATGTTACCTATCATGTCATGAATGGTTAATCAGATAATGCCAATTCAAAAAAAGGTGCAAAACCTTATTATCATTGTAAAGAAGAGTTATATATTGTAAAGTACATTATGTACAGGACAACGGCGATTGTCTGTTCCTTCAGAAGCTAAAAAAGATGTTCTTTCGAGAATTCACTCATCCCACAGAGGAGTTATTTCAGGTGAAGTCAAAGTTCAAGAATATCTTACTGACCAGTGATAGATAGTGAAATTGTAAGCTAAGATGGAGGATCGGGGACTTAGAATTTAGGCTCCTGACTGCCCAGTAATTGGGGTGTTTTGAGGTGATTTGGGACGATCGGTTGGTTCTGTTGAAAGGGGCCTCGCATTCAAAATGTTTGTCTGCTTGGATGGAGTGTCAGGTTACGATAACCATTTTGTTATGATTTCCCTCATTTGCATTAAAAATAATTTTTCTCTTAACTAACGGCCTATGGCTTCTGGTTTCAAGGGCCAATCACGAGGATGGCCAGGTACATTGGGATAGAATCAACTTTTAATGAGATCGGCAGCCTAAAAAGTTGTGTGCCGTAAAAGGTTTTCTGCAAAGTGCTTTGAGTGATACCCAGACCTGTATGGTTGAAGACAGTAGTTCCAAGAACAGGAAAGAGTCCGTGCGCGTTGATACCTATGCATCTAGCTTAGAGATAATACTATAGTTTTTTTTGTGGGTTTCGCGTGTAGGTTCCATGAGCATGAAAGGTTAGGGTATGGGTATTGCCAATTACCCGTAGTTGTGATAACTGTAATTTTAGGTTAGTGTCTGATGGTATAAGCATATATTTGTTTATTGAGTCTGGCGAGAAGCTGTGTTGTTCAGTTTAATAAATATGTTTTAATCTCTAAAACTGTATGTGTAATCTCTGATTGTTAAAAGTTGATTGATTGCTTTTCAGGATTGAATTGGAGTTATGTCACTTTAGGTTTAAGATTTCAATACCCTAAAGGTCAGTTTTTGACAGATTTTATGCGCAATCATGAATACTAAGATATTCCTACTCTATATAAATAAAATAGTTTCAATTCTACTTACGTTTTCGAAGTTCTGGATACCAGAGTGGTACGAAATAAATATTGAAACTACGTATTACTAAACAGCGGTTTGTTTTGTGAACCCTGGACTTCATAAGTTTATGTAAGAGATTAATACTAATCGCTTATTTAGGGCGTATTACCAGAAAATGCATATATAGGGGCTTATTTGAGGTGGGATAATGCATCGTTATTAAAAGGTGAAAGATTATCGTTTTCGCATGTATCATGACACATTGATGCGCTCTGATCGTACGGCATATCTAGACTCCATACGTAGATACTGGGCATATGGAGTCCCGGCCACGCAGCGAAAACATACTTGGTCGAAAGCTACCGAAAGTTATTGCAAGAGCTTTTAGAACAGCGCAGCGGTCGTAGAGTAGCTCCATCTACGGTCCCACAGCAAGTTTTTTTATTCTCTAAGAGAGATTAGAGAGTAAAAATAAGCGTTCAAGCGTTTGTTAAAGCGTTCTTTTCTTTCGAGGTTTGCTGTGGGTTCTCATGTAACTTTAATTAGAAGTTTGCATGCCGCGCTGGGTAAATTTTTTAGTACTATGTATTTTTTAATTTTTCTGGTTCATAAAAATAACAAATCAAAACAATTAAACTCAATAGCTAAAAAGTAACCTCTCGATATAGTATAAAACTTGCCTATGAGACAAGCGAATTACGTGATATGACTGACAACACGATATGTTGGAAGTACTTCATAAAATAAGTCAATGTTAGATAAAATGCAGAAATTTAGTGACTTTTCAAGTTTTGAAAAATATTTTCCTATCAATAACCTCCCTGACTTCAATCCAATTCTTAGATCCTCTGACAATTATAGGATGCCATTGGCAACTCTATTCTATTGTAAACAGCAACTTATAGATTTTTATTCCATTCAATCTAGTACATATAAGAAAAAGTTGAGTAGGGGGGGGGGGGTAAAAAGAATGGGATTTGTGCCTCAATATAGCTTTACATTTTATACTTCTGTATAAGTTGGAGCAAAATAATATTAGGAATAAGAAATTTGTGAGGTAGAACTTGATTTGTCATTGGACTTGTTTCTTTCCCACTCTCAAGCCATTCTTCAATAGCACTTTTTTCATAACTATATCCATCTAAAAGAAAAATACCTTATTTAGGCAGTTAAACCAATTACTACATACTGCTAAATAAACTTTACTCACTATAACAAAGTGTTATATGATCTCTAGATTAGAATGTTTAATTTTATGGGTAGAAATTTGAAAATTTTCAAAATCCAATTGAAATTCTGTAGTACACAATATCCACTCAAATTGAAATCAAAGCTATGGACCTTAACGTTCAGCTGCTACACTACTTTACAAATACAGAATAGAAAGAAAATGATCATATAAAAACATCCGTAGATCGAAGGGTGCACACCCAAAGTACACTACTGAATTTTTCCTTTCTCTGTAATTTTATACTGGCTGCACTTCTTCTATTACAGAAATTTTATTATTTTGAAAAATTGTCACCCACTTTCTGCCTTTTTGGTGGCAATCAAATTTGCCATTAATATTTTTCCAAAAAAGTTTTGAAGCATATATTTCTCAGGATCTACTACAGATAGAGCTTAGATGTTGACTGATGTGGGTTCAAAATCGAATTTTGAAGGAGGTAGGGACGAATTTAAAAATTTTAATTTTACTTTAAACATCTATTTTTTCAGAAAAGATGTTTCAAGTAAAATGTAAATAGAACTTAGATGATGTGTATGGGAAAACAATCCTTAAAGTGGATGCTATCTCCATAATAGATTAGAAAATACTAGCTCACCTGGAATATTCGCATAAGAGGTACAAAATTTTTAAATGAATACCTGCACATGAGTACAGTGGGCTTACCTTTTAATTAAACTTTCGACTAGCTATCTTCTAATTAGTTTCAATACCAATCGGTAGTAAGCAGAGGTAATCTGCCCATCGTGAATTATATGTAGATCGTAAACATAATTAAAACAATTATTTAAGAATAAAGGGTTTTGAGTGGCATTGACAAGGCTTCTAATTTGTTAACAAAAACTCATTATTTATTAAATTCATTTCTTGATTATACTATTATAAATTCAAACACTTTACTTTTATTTTTAGCATATCGATCATGACCAATTAAATTCATTATCACATTCATTATAGATGCAATCGCTATCTATATATACCCTTCAATTTCATAAATATTACCACATTTCGATAAAATTATTCATACTCTAATAACGTTATTCAAATTTATCATTTTACAATTGCTAATTATCAAATCAGTACTAAGTTATTTATGATTATCTATTCTTCATTAACATCTATATTTTTAATTAACAATTCTATAGAGTAAAATAAAATAACAAAAGGACTTCTCACATATTCCACTGCTGCGGGTGCATGGTAGTATTACTTCCGTAATTCACTGAATTTCATTTTTAATCCCAATTAATAATGTATAGCTCATCACCGTAAATCGAATATTTAGAATCACTTGATTGTTCATTCACTGGATCAGAAAGTCTAGAATTGTCACTATCACACAGGGGTAGCATAGCTTCATACAAAACTTTGCTTTGTAGAAATATGGACATTTACACCATCGAGATTCGCGCTTATTGCAGATCTTATTCTTTCATAGACATCCGAATAGACATAGACAGCATTGATAATGTAGCTGAATGTTCATCAATTTAATCACGCATCAATACGCTTTTGATTACACCATCTCTCATGCCAAACATAATTACCTACTGGCAGACACTCTTCGTAATATCAAGTGTTCCATGGCCGTATGTCGATTCATCTCGAAATATAGCAGATCACGAAAAGTTCATCGTACCATAAACATCGAATTTAAGTTTCTCGAATTCATTATTGTACGCTTGCATCACCGTTACTATTCAAGGCAGGCTGAGCCACGAAAAGATGCGGCTCCGTCTTGTGCTTCCAAATAACGTAATGACGAAAAGCGAAGGCAAGCAGGGCCCCTGAAAATTCAGGAGTCTTCCCAAGGCAGTGCTACCCAGTTGAGATTCTATCCAGGAAATTATATCGTTGTACTTCAAAAACCCATCTTATTTCTTAACCTAATTACTTCCAAAATCGTCCGCTCTTGCTTTTTTCTGAAACTTAGTTCCAATCGCATGACGTGTATAACTCCGCGCTCCAATGACACTGGGTCGGAGTTGGGTGTAAATACTGACACCCCCTTTCGGTACTTACTGCTACACATCTTAGACTCGCCGACTCGTGCAAGCGTTCTCATAGCTTTGCGAGTTAAGCTTTGATGAGCAAAAAGGCGCTAAGAATCACTGAGTGCTCGATCACCCTAAAGTAACAGTTCTATATAGCAATAGTTGCCAATTCCTATTAAGTGGAAAATGAATATCGGCATTTGCTATAGGATTCCTTTTTATGTATATATACCAATTGGGAAAACGCAGACCACTAGACGATAAGTGTCCACAGTGTTGATAGGAAAATCCTACTTACTACAAATATGCTCTTTCTCAAATCAGCGGGGGAATTGAAGAAAATGCTGCAGAAGTTCAATAACCTGGGTGGTACTATAGACCAAAGGGTAAACCGCAAGTGCATGGGAGGTCCTCAGATCACGGTTGTCAGTCACTTGAGTTCGTAAAGGCATTCTTAAATGCGAGGATAAAATTTCAAGTAAATAATCCTTTTAATTAGAAAAGGGGAAAAGGTTAAATATGTCTAATAATTAATTTATAACGACAATCAGTGATATGGATTTAACACCCCATTTTGGAGAAGTTAGGGTCTTCAAAAGTTTCATCTCATTCTCGCCCAAAGATTTTAAGAGCCCATTATTTCTGTTCCTATATGCAATATCATAAACGATCTTCTCAACTGGCCATGTTCCGAACCCTTTTAAAATTGGTAAAGTCTCTCCGATCTTCAAAAAGGCTCATACTAAGAAAATTATAAAGTATAGACCCATTGTCAAGTGATCATCAAGTTTAAAACAGTCAAGACCCATTACCTTAGCTGTTTTGGCTAAGGTTTTTAAAAAATTATCCTGTGTTAGACTTATTGATTTTCTTGATAAAAATAGCATGATTCATCCCAACCAATTTGTGTTTCAAAAACGAAAATCGACTGAAAATGCAATTTTGATTGCTCCAAATCTTATTCAGTGCAACCTCGATATTAAAGATTCGGTTCTCGGTATCTTTCTGATGTGTCAAAAACTTTTTATACTATTCATCACCAACGACTGCAATGGACTAGACTGCAATGGTACCAGAGGTACTATAGTAAATATTTGATTCAAAAGCGACTTAATTGATCGTAAATAATTCGTGTGTTTACAAAACGTATGGTCTAGCTATGAAACTGTCCGCACTGATGTCCCAGAAGGCTCAATCTTAGGTCCGATCTTCTTGTGCTTCCAAAATAATTTTTGCCGATGATACGAGCTTATTTTTACTTTCTCATACATAGTATTGTTTTCACGAAAGTTTTCGATTTCGAGATTTTAAGACTTCCTGAACAAGGTTTGACTATTTTTGGATTGTCTGATGTCTGTGGTCGATTTCTTTTGTACACGATAGCTGCTGCAAATATCATTGGATTTTTGCGAATCTTAACGGATTTGTTATCAAAAATCTAGAACAAGATAGAATTTTTTTTAAAATTCGAGCAAACTTTTAAATTTATTCAAAATTTTATATTTTTTTAATATGGCAGCGTAGAACAAAATTTAACATAATCATGCATAAAAGACATCATGCATTTATGGCTCAACGATCACGAAACTTAATAGTTTCAATCATTGTTGTCAAAAATAGCCATGATACAATTTTTGTGTTCGTGGCGTCATTGGTCTCCTTCAAGGGTAGGGGAGCAAGTTTTGTCATGCACAGTACCAATTGAAAGATTTTGTTATGTCCCTTAAAGTAAAGGATAACATGCTATAATTGTAATAATTTGGATCAACGATACCGATTTTTAAAAATTTTACTTATACAGTATTTTACTTTGCATATATAGAATCCACTTAAAAATAGATTATGGTATAAGAAAGCCGAGTTGAGCCTCATTCCAATTACTTTGTTGATGAAAACATTCATACACTTGTCAATCAAGTAAATTCTCAAATCCATAACTTTATAGACATGTTTGATCAAAACTTCCCAACTTTAAATAATGAAAAAACTAAGTGATCTCTTTGATAGGAAAATAGCTCGCGAGATTAATGATATCTACATAAATAGCTCATGCATTATTTTTATTCTGACGTTAAGTTCCACAGAATGACTTAAAATGGAATAAACATGTTGACTATATTTGTAACAAAGTAAGAAAAAACATTGAATTAAAAGAAAATTATCTTTTTTACCTCATTGTTGTAATTATGCTCCATTACAATTTCATTTTTTCTCATTTATCCTATTGTAAGCTTGTTTGGGAAAACACTGCTACCAGAAACATAAACAGGCTTCGCATTTTACAAAATAAATATATCTCGCTTCCTTTGATTCGAATATTCATCACCATAATATATGTTTTGCTATAACATTTTGTCAGCCATTAACATTTTTCACTATCGTTTGGCTTAGTTTATGCTTCAGCACCTTCATCATAATCAGCATTCTAGTATCTTTTTACTTGACTGTTTTAAATATGCTCCATTACAATTTAATTTTCTCTTATCTATCCTATTGTAAGCTTGTTTGGGGATACACTGCTACCAGAAACATAAACCGGCTTCGCATTTTACAAAATAAGCATATCTCGCTTCGTTTGATTCGAATATTCATCACCATAATATATGTTTCGCTATAAAATTTTGTCCGCCATCATTAACAGTTTTCACTATCGTTTGGCTTTGTTTATGTTTCAGCATCTTCATTATAATCAGCATTGTAGTATCTCTTTTACCTGACTGCTTTAATTATGTTCCAATACAAATGTATTTTCTCTTATCTATCGTATTGTAATCTTGTTTGGGGAAACACTGCTACCAGAAACTTAAACAGGCTTCGCATTTTACAAAATAAGTAGCCCTCCAGTATCGTTTGGCTTTGTTTATGTTTCAGCATCATCATTATAACCAGCATTGTAGTATATTTTTTACCCGCCTGCTTTAATTATGCTCCATTACAATTTAATTTTCTCTCATCGATCTTATTGTATTCTTGTTTGGGGAAACGCTGCTACCAGAAACATAAATAGGCTTCGCACTTTACAAAATGAGTATATATCACTTCCTCTGATTCGAATATTCATCACCATAATATATGTTTCGCTATAAAATTTTGTCCGCCACTAACATTTTCCATTATCGTTTGGCTTTGTTTATGTTTCAGCATCATCATTATAACCAGCATTGTAGTATATTTTTCACCCGCCTGCTTTAATTATGCTCCATTACAATTTAATTTTCTCTCATCTATCCTATTATAATCTTGTTTGGGGAAACGCTGCTACCAGAAACATAAACAGGCTTCGCATTTTACAAAATAAATATATCTTGCTTTCTTTGATTCGAATATTCATCACTATATGTTTCGCTATAAAATTTTGTCCACCACTAATATTTTTCACTATCGTTTGGCTTTGTTTATGTTTCAGCATATTGATTATAATCAGCACTGTAGTACCTTTTACGCTACTTTTAATGATCATAATTACAATACTCGAAATAGAAACCAACTTTTACCCCCTTTATCTCTATCCCCAGCTTACCCCCTTATCATACATCTTACAAATATAAAACTAAAACAGTATATTAAACACTTCAACCAATTAAAACTTTAAAATCAAAGACAACCAAAAAAAGTCCTTTATTAAAAATCTCCTTATTACGACTTACAAAATTACACGGCCAAAGCGCTTTCGGGCATCACTATGCCCTTCATCAGTGGCAAAGTAAAATTAAGGTACGATTCAGTGCTTAAATATAGGCCATAAATATAATTAAATATAGGCAAAATTTACATATCATCAATTTACATTTTTTACATTTTTAAAAACGAGGATTTAAAATATAAACAAGAAAGATCAATCATGCATAAGCATTGATTATGAAACACTTTCCAACTGAAATGTAATTTCATTTAAAAATTTCTAAAATGTGATTCATTCAGTGGTAATATCTTTTACATTATCACAGTACTACAGTAATTTATTATACTTAAATATTTAAAACTGTATCGAAATATAAATCATCTGATTCTTTATGCAAAATCAATGAATATTTCATTCATATAACTTGTATTCCAGACTCCAGAGCTAAATAATTTTGTGTGAAAAAAATTCAGCAATTCTTATGTAATTCATCTTACAATCGCTTGAGATATTTGCATTCTGCATATGTTAAAATTAGGCTTCCTTGAAGAAATAATAAAAGTTTAGGGATCATTTAAAATCACAACTATTGTAATTGCATAGGCACGGAATTTAGATACACAGATAATACACAGATAATATATATGTGTGTGTGTATGTACTCAAAGTATTGGAATCGTGCCGAAGATCGGAACTCGAATTTTCAAAGGATCTACACGTTTTGGGACTTCTAGAACACGAAAAAACTACTTTTAGGAAGACGTCTGTGTGTGTAAGGGTGTATCTGTGTATGTTTCTGTGTGTCTGTGTGGATATTACATCCACTCTAATTGAAAAACTAATGGACCGAATTTCATACAATTTGGTAGGTATGTTTTTTGTGGGAAATCCTGATTTTCATTAGATTATAGTACGATTCGTAATAAAAGAATCTGCCTTCTTTGCGAAATGGCCGCAGAAATTGCCTTTATCCACTCTAGCTAAAAACTAATGAACAAAATTTGGAGTATAATATTTCAATAACCTACAAGTGATTTATATACCAAATTTAACAAAATTTTGTATATAAATCATTTGTAGGTCATTCTACTACGATTCGGGAAAAAGGAACGGGTTATTTTTGCGAAATGGCCAGCAAAAATCGTTATATATAAAAATAAAAGACTACGTGTGCTCAATTATATCAATTAAATTCCTATTTTATATGTGATTTTTGACAACAAAAAGAATAAGACTAACCCCATTACTCTAGGACTAGCCGTTCTTGAGATATTCTAGTTTTTTCGCGTTTTCGCTACGCCACCTTTGACAATAAGTCCAGCTATCAAATGAGAACCAAATTTAAGTTTAACGTGTAAATTCAATGTCATTTAAAATACTTATGTTGTGCAGATAAACTCAAATTATCATTGAATAAATAAAGAGAACGAATATGAGTCTGCAGAGAAAGACATGTGCTGTCCACATCAGAATTTTTAACAATATTACACCAATGATTTATAGAAGTGAACGGGGATTATTTTCAGGCCATTTCGAAAAAAATGTATGATCTATATTTAAAGATCCATCAAATTTTTGTCGAATAAAATGTTCAACAAATTTAAGCTGTGTACCAAATTTTAACTCTCTAGGACGTAGGAAAGTGCATTTAAAATGCCATCAATTAAATTTTTCATGAAGAGTTATATAAAATTATATATAAGTTATTTAATTATATAAGTTATATAAGTTATTTAATTATATATGAGTTATATAAGAGTTATATAAACAAAGTTGAAAAGTGTTTATGACTTTGTTCATTCTGTCTGTCTGTCTGTCTGTCTGTCTGTCTGTCTGTCTGTCCGTTAGCACGATAACTGCCGTAAAAATGAGTTTATCAAAATGAAATTTCAGTATGTTGTTCAGACGGTCTGTAGGACCTATGGGAATATAAATAAATAATATCACCCAATTAGTTTTTTATTGAACCCGGGTTGAAAAAATGAAATACATTGAACCCTATGGGACCTAATTCTTCAAACATTTTTTAAGTAAATTTAAAATTCACGAATTGCTTCGAAATTTTTAGGAAATATTCACATTATCTCATAGAACATATAAAAAAAAATTCAGTAAAATATGTTAAGTAGTTTTTTAATTAAAAAAATTATTTAATATAGGGAAAAAAACAAATTCAATTAAATTCTGACTTTGGGATACCTTCCAGAAAGAAAAGAGAGAGATATTATATAATAAATATCTCTCCATTTGTTTAAACGTTTAGCATATGGGAGTGGCTTCATATTTTAAAATAAATTTGGTAGATAACAATTTTTCATTTTTTTAAAATTTTATATAACTCTTCATGATAAATTTAATTGATGGCATTTTAAATGCACTTTCCTACGTCCTAGAGAGTTAAAATTTGGTACACAGCTTAAATTTGTTGAACATTTTATTCGACAAAAATTTGATGGATCTTTAAATATAGATCATACATTTTTTTCGAAATGGCCTGAAAATAATCCCCGTTCACTTCTATAAATCATTGGTGTAATATTGTTAAAAATTCTGATGTGGACAGCACATGTCTTTCTCTGCAGACTCACATTCGTTCTCTTTATTTATTCAATGATAATTTGAGTTTATCTGCACAACATAAGTATTTTAAATGACATTGAATTTACACGTTAAACTTAAATTTGGTTCTCATTTGATAGCTGGACTTATTGTCAAAGGTGGCGTAGCGAAAACGCGAAAAAACTAGAATATCTCAAGAACGGCTAGTCCTAGAGTAATGGGGTTAGTCTTATTCTTTTTGTTGTCAAAAATCACATATAAAAATAGGAATTTAATTGATATAATTGAGCACACGTAGTCTTTTATTTTTATATATAACGATTTTTGCTGGCCATTTCGCAAAAATAGCCCGTTCCTTTTTCCCGAATCGTAGTAGAATAACCTACAAATGATTTATATACAAAATTTTGTTAAATTTGGTATATAAATCACTTGTAGGTTATTGAAATATTATACTCCAAATTTTGTTAAATTTGGTTCATTAGTTTTTAGCTAGAGTGGATAAAGGCAATTTCTGCGGCCATTTCGCAAAGAAGGCAGATTCTTTTATTACGAATCGTACTATAATCTAATGAACATCAGGATTTCCCACAAAAAACATACCTACCAAATTGTATGAAATTCGGTCCATTAGTTTTTCAATTAGAGTGGATGTAATATCCACACAGACACACAGAAACATACACAGATACACCCTTACACACACAGACGTCTTCCTAAAAGTAGTTTTTTCGTGTTCTAGAAGTCCCAAAACGTGTAGATCCTTTGAAAATTCGAGTTCCGATCTTCGGCACGATTCCAATACTTTGAGTACATACACATACACATATATATTATCTGTGTATTATCTGTGTATCTAAATTCCGTGCCTATGCAATTACAATAGTTGTGATTTTAAATGATCCCTAAACTTTTATTATTTCTTCAAGGAAGCCTAATTTTAACATATGCAGAATTCAAATATCTCAAGCGATTGTAAGATGAATTACATAAGAATTGCTGAATTTTTTTCACACAAAATTATTTAGCTCTGGAGTCTGGAATACAAGTTATATGAATGAAATATTCATTGATTTTGCATAAAGAATCAGATGATTTATATTTCGATACAGTTTTAAATATTTAAGTATAATAAATTACTGTAGTACTGTGATAATGTAAAAGATATTACCACTGAATGAATCACATTTTAGAAATTTTTAAATGAAATTACATTTCAGTTGGAAAGTGTTTCATAATCAATGCTTATGCATGATTGATCTTTCTTGTTTATCTTTACCGTGAGTCAATGTGCAATTTTGATCCCGTTCAGACCCTTAGTTATGCTTGGCGACTTGTTCTCGACTCACTACGTCGAAAACCCAGACCGTCAGGCTCATCCGTGGACATAGAGCAGCAATTTGGGCAGCCGGTCGACTCACTACGTTGCCAACCTTTATAATACTTTCTGAAAATTTAGTAGTTGCTTTATTTCATGTTTTGACGACATTCATGTTGGTTATGAACCTTTATCTTTTATTGTAATTTGTATTTTATAATTATTTATATTTTAAATACCTCGTTTTTTAAAAATGTAAAAACTGTTAATTGATGATATGTAAATTTTGCCTAGCGGTTATGGCCTACATTTAAGCACTGGTTCACACCTTATTTTTACTTCGCCACTGATGAAGGGCATAGTGATGCCCCAAACGTGCCCAATAGTGATGCTTTGGCCGTGTAGTTTATACGTCGTAATAAGGAGATTTTTAATAAAGGACTTTTAAACCTATTTTTTGGTTGTCTTTGATTTTAAAATCTTACAAACAGCTTATACCTAAATATAAATTCAACTGGTTCAAGATTAGTGAATTCTTTTCCACCTTTATTACAATCATTGAACACTCATCAACAACGAAAATAATTTTAAGAAGTACTTACAAGTTCCTCTTACAATTTTGATCTATTTGTTGTCCCAAAGACTTTCTATTGAGTTCGTGGAATTTTTACAAAGCTCTGGAATGTTTCCAAATATTGTGATTTAAGGTGTTTTGAAGTCTAAATATCGTGTAGAGAATAATTTTGAAGTCTAAATATTTTTTTCTAAATATCGGGTAGTGGAATTTCAGCAAAGTACCAAAATTTTCAAGTATTGTGTTTCTGAAGTTTTTGCAAAATTCAAAATCAGCATGTTTTTCATAATATTTTAAATTCAAAATTTTTAAAGTAACGTTTTAAAATCTCAATCTAAAAATTTTCTGCACTTTTCAGTAATTTTCTATTTAAAATAGCTTTTCTTTCAGATCCAACATTTTTAAAAATCACAAAAATATTTCAAGTGTCGTGTGTTTCGATATTTTTTGTCTCAAAAATTTTCCTAGCATTTTATTGTGTAATTAAGTTATTTACAATTTAAAATAGCTTATCTTTGAGATTCAAAATTATATTTGATAACGTGGTAGATTATAATTTTAACATTTTTTAAAAATAATTATTTAATTAAAATAAAAAATATATTTAAATATAAACTGAAAAGTAAAAATACATTAAAAATATATGTTACTTTTGCAACAGAATAATCTATAAATATTAAAATAATACTCCCAAAATTATATGTTTTATAATTATTGTATTAACAATATAATAAAAAGAAATAGAAATAATACTAGTAATTTTAAATTACATATGTGAATAAAGTGATTCTATAGTATTGTGAAATTTACATACATGTTAAATTTAATGCATCATGTCCTTGTAAAAAATTGATTTAAATGAATGATATGCTTTTTTTTTTAAACTAAAGATAATGTTTCTGATTATGTGTTAATTTTAATATTAAAATGTAATTAAATTTATAAAAAATATATTTTAGAAGTTTGAAGACCGGGCATTTCTGTGTCATGTCTGTTAAACTTCTAAATTATTTGTCATAAATTTAAGCAGGGGCGGCATTTCAGCACTTCATTTGGGGGTGCGAGATTTATATGTATGAAAATCCACAATATGGAATAAATCAAATGTTTGTTAACAGGGTGGGGGGGGGGGGGGGAATCACAAAATTGAATTAATGTTGAGAAAAATAATTATTGTTAACTTAATTTTTGTACATAATTGTTGTTAACATAATTTTTCTAAATACAAATATCTATATTTATTTACCTTTTATTGAAGTTTTAAACGCCGGTACTTAAAATCTGGAAGAATTGATAATTTCGTTACAATATCATCATAATCCAGTGGTATATCTTGTTCTATAACTAAAACAGCTAAAAATGAAAGTCTTTCTTGTCCCATTGTACTTCGAAAGTAATTTTTCAGCCTCCTGAGATACGAAAAAAAACTTTCACAACTGTCTGAGCATTGGCACAGTCACAAACAATTTAACTAATAATGTTATGACAGCAAACACATTTTTTTAAATTCAGCTCTTTAAAATAATCCAGGCGACTTTTAAAATTGTGAAGGTCTATGTTTTCATTTCTCACCATTTAATAAAACAGTCGCAATTCACAGAACAATTCCTCTTTCTGGAAGTTATATACTTTGCATGTGGTTGAAACATTTTCTTTTTCTTTTTCGACATCTGATCCGGATAATACTGAACTAAGGGCAAATGAAACAGATATATATATTCTTCTCATTACATCTTGTCTCAATTTTATTAGGTACTGAATCTATAATTTTATATTGAATATTGATTCCAAGATATGATTTAACATTATCATGGGGATTTTTTTCACCGCCTCCGAATTCGCTTGGAATTTTTTTACGGCTTTTCAGTTTTGGTCCAGAACAAGAATTTTTTTCGCAACGTTCTGTCACAAAACTCCACACTTGATTGAAATATGCATCAGTGCGAAAAGAACTAACAATTTCAATAGTAGCTTTAGCCAAAGCATGCACAGTCTGAAAATTAAGATCAGATGACTGAAGATGCTTTGAGAGAGTATTGCATTGATCAAAAACACTGAGGACAATACAAACAAAGTGAACAAAAATTCGAAAGATGTCATGCATGTTATAAGTGCTTCGGCTCTTCCACCAATGAGAGAATCGTTTGCAGATAATTCTTCCAATGTTAAAATCACCACTTCAAAATTATCAAGTAGTGGTTTTATGGCTTTAACTCTGGAAGAGCACCTCGTATCACTTAGTAATTGTATAGTTGAAGACCTCCAGAAAAAATATTTGTTGATGAGCGAATCTTTTCGAAAATAGCATGTCTTTTATAGGATACTTCTATGAAAGAATATAATACATTGAGCTGCTGAAATGCATTTCTAGCAGAAAGAATGGATGAGCATGCACTAACTACATAACAAATGTAGTCCGAAACTTGAAATTTTCAAGTGAAAAGGATAACATCACCCCAATCTTTTCAAGTTGAAAAGGATTCGTTCCAGCCGGAAGAGAGAAGCTTCACTGTGAAGGTCGGCTCTTTTGAAGCTCCATCGCGTGAGAAAACTGACCAGTGGACAGTCGATAAAAAAGGGAGAAGACAATAGACGATGAGGGAAAATTTGGGGGCGCGGCCGCGCCCCCTCGCGCCCCCTATTTGCCGCCCCTGAATTTAAGTGCATTACTGAAATAAATACATAATCTGTAAAATTTCAAAAATGATATCAATTATAGTTGTAAAGAATAATCTCCTAGCTCAATATTTAAGTTTATAAAGATAAGGTACACAAAACTAATGTTATGTCCGCAATATGCACTATACTGTGGAGTCACTCAATGTTTGACAAATATGTATATGAATACGTAATAAATATGTATGGTGATATTATAAATAAGTATGAGGAGACATTATAAATAAGTATGGGTACATGTTACAAATACGTATGGGGCACATTATAAATATATAAGTGGATACGTAATAAACAACGTATGTAGTTATGTAATAATAACGTATTTGAAAATACGCAATAATAAAGAATGTGGATACGCAATAAACACATATGTTCATATAAGCAATAATAACGTATATGGATATACTTAATAATTACAACGTATATGGATATTGTAATAATAAAGTATATGGATATATGTTATAATAAAGTATGTGGATACGTAATAACGGGTGTGGATAGGTATGTGGATACCTTTTTGTAACGGCTGGTATACCGTATCCTACCAATACCATTTTTTCATGAGTTACCTATTTATGTCTTGATACGTAAAGATTACGTATACTTGATACACAAGAATACCATGCACGTATGTGTGCTAACTGGGTTGGCGTGTTTATGTGTAAAATCATCGGGTGAAAAAGAAGTTAAAATTTTAAAATACATTTTAAAAAACAAAGTATTTCTTACCAGCTGCAACAACAGGAATTTGCATTATTTCTTGAGTGATTGGGCAGTAAAACTCACGAAATACTATTTCGTCATTAGAATCGGGCATAACATGGCACCATAATGGATTTTTAAGGCGCTGAATTCCACGTAAAATTTTGTTTCTTTGACCAAAACTGTCTGAAAAATTAAAAGAAATATTTATTTAAAAATTTTTTAACTATCTTATGTTTTATTAATTGTTTTAGTGTATATGTTACCAGCAAAATCCCAAATGCCATTAAAGCTAAGTTTTCCTTATAGATTATAGGTAAAACTCAAAATATCTGAAAATTTTGAACTAAGTAACTTTCCGAAAAAAAATGAGAAACCCGTCTGTTTCAGCGATGACCAATGTTTGTAACTGTGTTAGTCCTTTATTTGTATTTGACAAGACACCAGGATATCGAAATCTAATTGTTAATGGTGTATTCCTGTTGGGTTTTTTTCTAAATAAATGAAAACCTACCCAGAATTATAAAACCCCATGATATAAAATTTTACGCAGCAAAAGGCACTGAAATTTTTACTTTTGGATCAAAATACGTAAATTTGAGTTTAGGTTTGAGAAAACAATTTCAAATGGATGTTTGTTATTGTAGACAGGGGCGTGCTGGCCCACCGGGACACCGGGACATGTCCCGGTGCGCCCTCTTCTCACGGCGCCTCTCGCCTCCCTGGATGTAAAATTTTCGTTCGAATTGCTTATGTAAAAAAAAAAAACCCAAAATGTATCTAAATAATACGTCAGTGCGATACTGATTGCTCCGAGAAATTTGGCGCAGAAGACGGTACCAGTACTCACTGACTTTTGTAGTGGTGACTCTGCGACTAACCGCTCTGCCCGATGCCGCTGTTGAAACGCGAAACGAAGAAATGAGCTTGTGCTAAGTTCTATCTCCGCAGCGTATTATGAAGTGCTTTATTGTAATTTTGGTTTATTCAAGGAAATTGAAAGACAAGGGAATGCCCTGAAAAGGAAGAAATCTCCCTTAGGCCGTCCATCTCGTTTCATTCACGTCCTGCAGCCGTAGCATTGATGCGTATGGTAAGTTTGTGTTTTATAAATGTGCTATATTTAGTTTAATTGCTCTGTTTATAGCAAATTTTGATACCCACATGTAAAAGATAACATCACTAATTGTGTTTCGGAATTATATTTCAACAAAAAATGAGTAAATTTGCTTTTTTTCACACTAATTTTTTTTTTCTCTTTTGCTATTTTTCTTTCAAGATGAGGCCGCCTCTAAAGCAAGGCTCCCAGGTTCACCGACATGCTAATTCGGCCCTGGTGAGACTAGGGTACTTTATTTCAACTGTATTTATTTTAATGCCTAAGATTAAAGGATACTTATTAACAATCAGTATGCACCAAAATTTTGGTTTTTTAAATGTCAGTTTTTTTTATTTGAAGGTCATTTTGCCTTGCTGTTTCCTTCGGCTTACTTATTTTTTTATTTTTAATTACTTATTTTTTTATTTTTAATTACTTATTATTTCATTTTTTCCAGAATTCCAACAGTAATGAAATGGAAGAGAAAAAAAAAGAAAGAAAAGCGGCCATGAATGTAAGAAAGATAAAAGAAATAAAATGTTGCATGAATCTGCTAAAACATGCCCCTAAGTAACAGCATTTTTATCAAAATCTTCAGATTGTGAACAACGCCATCTCTCTTAGAAAATGAAGTATCGAGCCAAGGAACGCAATTGAATGTTCTGTTGATGAACAAAGTCTTGTAAAATAATTCCCTGGAACGTTCTCGAATTCAGACAATGTAGAAACAACACACGAACAATTACAAGAACCAGGACTATCAACGTCAAATACAAAACCGCACTCAAGCCCAAGAACTTCATTTAATACACCAACAGTAAATATTGATTACTTTAAGAAACTGGGAGCAAATGACTTGCAATTATACTTGGCGTTTCAACCAGTTCAGCCTGATGAAAAAGAAGTGCCTTTTACAAATAGAAAATCAATATTTAAAATCGAATAAAGTAACAGTGGTAACCAAATTTTCCGAAGGCAGTGCCTATCCTACAACGGAAAAACACAACAACCGTTCTGTGTCATTTGTGTTGCATTTAACAAATCCACTTCAGTATTTTGCTCTAGATTCAGCGATTGGAAGCATGTCCATTAGAGACTACAGGAGCATGAAAACTCGAAAACTCACACACAATCTGTGAATTGTTTCATGCTAATGAAAGATAAGAAAAGTTTGCCCGATCTTCTGTCTGGGAACCAAATGGCCAACAGGAAACAGGAAGTAAAAGAAAGAAGACATATAGTAGAAACAGTAGTCGATGTTTTGAAACTGATAGGTAAACAAGATTTTCTTTTTCGGGGAAAAGTAGAATCTGCTCATACTTTGGATGACGACTCAGTGAACCATGGAAATTTTTTACAGATATTCTCATGCTAAGAAAACATGATGTGATTCTAGAGAAGCATGTGAGCAGTGTAATTTCAAAAAGTAAAACAAACCTCCTCTAGAACAGAAAACCCGACGAAATTAAAAAAAGGAAGAAAATGCCAGTAGAAAGAGGAGATCTAGTTACATTTTTAAGAAACAACATGATTGTGAAAATCTTACAATACATGAACGCAGAAATAAAAAGAAAAATATGTGAAGAAGTGAAATTGGCAGGGAATTTTCCATCCTAATGGATACTACTGTAGATGTTTCAAGTTGCGATCAATGTGTTTATGTATTATGCTACGTTAAGGGTTATGAAGTCGTAGAAAGACTGCTAGCTATAAAATGTGTGGTTTACACCACAGGCGAGGATCTGTTTCAGTCACTCAGAACCGTTTTGGAAGATGCCGACATACCGATCAAGAACTGCGTTACTAACGTTTTTGATGGAGCTTCTAACATGAATAGTCATTTTAAAGGATTGACAGCAAGATTATCTGAAGTAATTCCACACTACATTCACACTTGGTACTATGCCCATGTACTGAACTTAGTTCTCACTGACACTGCCCAATGTCTCATTGTAACTATATCATTTTTTAATGTACTGCAAGAAGAAGCTCAAGTGTTTATGAAGGAGTCACTTATAAGATTACAAAAACCCTTCTTTTAAGGTGGAAGCTATTGGCATGACCAGGTGGCGGAGCCGCAGTAATGCTACGGTCAAGATATGATATTGAAAAATCTCACCCTACCAAGGTCATCTACTTATAATTGTTCAGTACCTTGTTTAAGATATCTAATTCTCCAGAGTTTAACTCTAAAGCTGAAGGTCTTCTCATAAAGTTTACAAGTTTTGATACAATATTTGTAGCTATGTTGTTTATGAAAATTTTTAAGATAATCACTCCTTTGTCTGATTACAGACTAAGAATCTCGATTTCGTTTAAGCATGGAAACTCATCGAAACTTCTTACTTAAAACTTAAAGAATTACATCAAAAGCTTGATGAAACTTTACAAGCTGTAAGAACATTCGTATAGATAATGACTCGCAGTTTAGATGAAAGAGTAAAAAAAGTTGAGCCTTTGGAAAGTATTTGCATTGAAACTGAATTGAAAGAGAAACGAAAGAGAAAGGGGAAAATGCTTCACGGATAAGATGCTGGTCATACCTCAGAAGTAGATGGTTTTAAAATTTCAACATTTTACAGTGTCATAGATACTCTCATCAATACTATAGAAAACAGACTTCTCCAACACAAAAACTTATACCTAGATCTAGCCTGGTTTGATCCTAAGCGGTTTGGCAATAAAGAGCCCTTACCTCCCAAAGCCTTGGACAAAATAGTAGAGAATCTACAAAGACTTGACAATGGAAAGCTTGTTGAAGAACTTACTTCATTTGCTGATGTATGGCTCTAAATAAGCAAAAAGACAATCAGTGAAGAAGTATCAAGAAGAAGGTTCCACAGAACGTGATTTGTCTGCTGATGACTTTGACGAAGAAGAGAACTCAACATTTCAACCTTGCAATTACAATAAGTGTAATTCTTGCTTAAAGTGTGCTTACGAAGTGCTTCTTAACTATAGCATGTACTCTCGTCAGTATAATGAACTGTTCAAAGTATATAAGCTGCTGTTGACAATCCGGATGACTCAAGTAATATGTGAAAGGGTTTTCTCCAAGTTGGAGATTATTAAAACAAGATTGAGATCCACCATAAGCAGTGACAACTTGGAGACATTATTATTAATGCAATCTGAATCAGACTTATTGAACATTATAGACAGTGACTCTATAATTGATAAGTTGTGTCAATTGATCTCTGAAATGAGGCGATTGCTCAGTGTTTAACCACTTAGTATGATATAGGTATCCTTTACTTTTAAATTTACCATTTGTTAAATTCTGACAAGTAGCTGATATATGTTCAGTACATTAAATGAATCATGTTTATTTCAGGCGATATTAAATAAATGTGCATATTGTAATATATATTATATCAACGGAAATCTTGCTCTCAATTATTTTTTTTACCTTTATTTTTATTTAAAGCTATTTTTTTTAAATAAATAATTTTAGGTTCTATTACTTAATGTTAAGTAAGACAAAATGATGTTTTAAGCACTCCCAGACCCTCCCGGTAGTTGGCGGCCCCGTACCGGTCTATCCACCGCCCTCTTGGGGGACCCAGCACGCCCCTGATTGTAGATGTTACTAATCTTATATTGGGTGCAGATTTCTTTGAAAAATTTTTTTACTAGTGGATCGGCTATTAGTATAAAATGTAGCTTCGTTAAGAATAAAAGAAAATAATGCATCAGTATCATCACCACGAATAGTAACCAATTCTGGTAATGAATCATTAATGAAATTCCCAAACATACCCTCCCCCCCTTTAAATTCAGCCATTTCTAATAATTTCCTATTTTTTTATCTCTGTTATATTTTAAATCTAATTTCAATACTTAAGATTTCAGACGAGCTTCACTCGTCTTCGTGTATGACCCTTGATCGGTCTATCTTCAAATGTTTAGAGTTGTTTTCTCCACAATGGCTAATAGCAACCGATAGCGAATTTTCTCTTTGGGTTTTCGAGCTGTGTTTCAAATTCTCTTTGCCTGCCCTGTTTCAGTTCGTTAAGAATGCACACTGTTCTTTTGGCCTCAGGAAGGCTTTAAACAATTGTAATACTTAACTGACATATGCCTGCTTTCTTCACAGAATTATTGAAAATTACATTCTTACAAGCAGCAGATTTATTTATTGTGATTTTTCCTGATTCCAGAATATTATTTACTATATTATTTAACTTCATTTTTTGCTTTTGATTTAGTATGTTTCCCTTTGTTTGGTTTAGTAGCTTAATAGATTCTGAAAACTTAGGATGAAACGTAAAAGATGCCTTAATCATTTGAAATTTCTGAGTAAATGTAGAAAATTTAAAATCATTCCAAATTTTATTCATATTAAATGTTCTTTACGTTCAATCTTCTTCAGGATTTCTGAATCTTTAATTCGCACTCATTTTATGAATGGTAATTTTTCTCCATGTTGTTATCCAAGATACTCGTCTTATGATTTCTAATACTGAAAAGGTGCTTGATGATCTTCACTTGTGTTTAGGTAGAAATCTTTGTTCATTTTCGAGGTTAGAAGGTCGCAATTGGTCCTCTTTTCAAATATCTATTTACTTTCATGAAAAAATTCTTGATAGAAAATCCCGGTCTCTTTTCAAAAATAAAACTCCTTCCAATAAGACTCCCTCCACTTTAAGCATAATTGTATTAATAATCTTTCATCACATACTTTAACGGCGGATCAAAAATATCTTTTAAATTCAGACTTAAGTTTTGCTCAGTTAGGTCGCCCTTCTGTTACCTTCCGCCCTTTTGTCTAGAGCATAGCCCAATCTCTTTGGCCCCAAAAGAAAGTCTTAGGCATAATACTGCTTCTTTAAATAGCAATCATTATCATTCCAACCTTACTAGGTCATGTAATAAATTGTTCATGCAATAAATTTATACAATTCCTGCAATAAATGCATAAAAATTGATATTTTGGATAGCGCGTGTTTTCATAGAAATAGTTACGTTTCATTTGATATTGCATGCGTATGTATATTTAATATACTTTTTATTAAGTGACGTATTGTGCCAAATCCCCCTCGGGTAATCAACGCCTGAATTCCACACTTCTGATAGTATATTAAAGCAAATATATGTTTATTTAAAAATATTTTCATATTTAGAAAAAACATTCTATTATCAGCACACTTGAATAAATAAAACTTTTATCTAGAATTAGGTAAATTAACAACCAACATGATAGTGCTCTTTGTAGGCTGGAAATAACATAGAATATTCAGTCTTTTGAGTATGTTAGTTAGTAATAGTTTGTGCATAATATTTTATAATTAAACAATTCAATGCGTCTATTTTTAAATTAAGTTTATGATTTTACGAATTAAAAATATATCCAAGGATACTTATTTAAATTTACTTAAACTAAAAATATATTTATATTAGAGTTAAAATTAAAAGATTTTTTAAATGCTGATAAATTTTACATTTTCAAACCATATAAAATGTATCGGAATTTATTACACAGATCACTTATTTACGAACATTCACATGTTGCTACATTATATTTCAGAAATATAATTAACTATAAACAGTAGAAAAAAGAAGTCATTTAAAATAAAAATAAACAAATAAATTCTATTCTTCGTAATGGATTTTAACGCGCTCTTAATGCGCTGCGTAACTAAAACACCACGAAGGACTGAGGAGTTAAGAAATAATTATATCTTTCCCCTATAGAGTTGTTTACTTAAGGTCTTTTAATTGCCAGAACTTCTGCAATTCCACACGTCAATTTGGTTTGAAGACCCTTCTTTCGCAGGGTTGCCAGTGCTTTGCCATTTATTTGTATTTAACACGTTTTTATTTTTGGGTGGTATTAAAAGACAACTTTGGTTGTTTTTATGATTTCAACTAAAAATTCAGCAGGGATGAGCATGCAAAATAACAGTTCAACTATACATAGTACAAACAAATACGTTAAATAGTTTTCTTTAATCAAAAATGCTATGAGAAATTGCTTAATAAAATTTATAAGGATGCCACCCAAACAGCATATCAAAATTATAGGTTTTTCCAGGTTTTCCAGTAAAAAAACTGATTTATGAACTTAATAACTAAATTTCCTTTTTTAATGCATCTCATTTGCCCAAAAACAATCAGAACATGCAATATATCCGACAGTGCAAATACGCTGTCTTCCAAAAGTTAAGCTCGCTACGCAAATTCTCAAATAGCGAACGCATCCGTGGATTTTATTGGGTGAAACTTATTATTGTCTTCGATGGGGATATACAAATATCAAATAATGTGTCCAATGACAATTTGCACCTCAAACAATACGAAAATTAGTAGGGAATTGAAACGTAGGGACAAAACAACTCGTTTGCACCCAAGAGTTTCAGTATTGAAAGAAAAATTTTCGAAGAGTGAAGGTAGATTTTGTATTAGAATAACTTTGTTATAACAGAAAGAATACATCTGAAAGATTCTGAACGCTGGCGTGCTGTTGGGAGGCTTGAGTTAGGTCGGTACATTAGGGAAGCCGCCATTATATTTTCTGTAAACCATTGTTATTTTTCTTTTATGGAAACAATTCCAAATAAGTGAAATAGTTATCTGGAGACCTATTCCAGATAGGGTTACAAGGTCCTCTGATGACCAGTACATCGCATTACTGGTCAAACGTAATCGTTGAGCAACCGGCCAGCTCTCCGAACAATGGATACCACAGCAATAGGAAACTCGATATTCGTCAGTACTGTAAGGCGAAGGCTACCTGTCAAAGAACTATATGCTCGGGCGCCAAGAGTTTGTGTTTCTTTGAGAGCTAAGGCCAAAGTGCGATTAAAACGGTGTCATTAGCATGCTACTTGGACAGAAGCAAATTAGTTCAATGTACCCTTCACGGATGTCACGATTCGCCCTAGATTCAGTCAATAAACGTGTAAGGTCCTGGAGAGAAAATGAGGAACACACAAGAGCACGCATTTAGTCATAGTAAAGTAATGGTACGGGTTGTATTTTTAGGATATCGCACCGACCTGCACGTGTTGACAAGGAGCAAGTCCTTGAACCCTTCGGGAGACACTGCGCTGCAGCAGTGGGTCCAGATTTTTATGTACTTTAACGTTCGTCCACACAGAGCAGAGCTTCTGGTCGAGTACACTGAGAGCAAAAGTATTACTCATATGCAGTGGCCTGTGTATTCTTCGGACCTTAATCCAATCGAAAATCAATGGGATGCTTCCGCGAATTTACCTCCTCCAACAACTGTCCAACAGCTAAACACTGCCTTTCTGCAGGAAAGGCAGTTATTATCCTCTGCTACACTGGATTATATGATTGAAGGAATGAGACGTCTATGCGAAGCTTGTGTCAAAATTAGGATAGGCAACATTCCATATTAAGGTTTGTTTAGTTTATCTGTATAGCATACAACAATTTTTCCGAATGCACTTTTTGGAGGATAGAGTGGTGAAGTGTATGCGGGGCTTGTTTATCTTGATATATTGGTGTTAGATATTTGATATTTAAAATGTATTTTGTGTTTCTGTTTGGATGTAGTAAATCTCGATGTTTCTGTTTAGGTGTAAAGTCAGTATAGGTCTTTCAACTTTTTTACATTTTTAGTTTTAGTATATGTACTTAGTTTGCGACATTGTATCCGCTTCCGGGAGTGTCGTCATGACATGAAGCTGGCTAAACCGGGAAGTGGGGGTCACAATCCCCCCCCCGGCGAAATTTTGATACAATGTCATTCTTCATTTTTCTATATCTTATGTAGTAGATAAATGTACTTGTTTGAGCAGCTTAGCGCCTTTGGGTATATTTTCAGTAGATTGTTTTAGTTGAGGTTAATAGTTATATTTATATGTATATATATATATATATATATATTTACTTATATTTTCTATAATTTTATTATTATACTTATGGCGATAAATGTATAATTTTTGTGCATCAATCGAAGCAGAACATTTTTAGTTATGTTGCATTTACTGCCGAATTCTTAACTTTTGAAAGGCAGTGTATATAAAGAACTATATAAAATGAGTTTTAAAATGCAAGTTATAATATAAAATACCCTGACTTTTCCAGGTTTGGGGCATCTTAAAATATTTCTCTGACAAATTTTGGCTCACTTTCAGAATTTCCTGATAATGCAAAGTTGAGTGGCAAACCTATGTTAAAGAAAAAATTAAACATATCTTTTATATTTCATTACTAACCTATTTTCATCATGTTGAGCAAATTTTCATGAGTTAAATACATAAGCTCTTTCCCATCAATGCCATTTGAATGGAATGTTTCAATTAAATCCTCCAGTTTAATAGATTCCAGCCACTGAGCCACATCATTCACATTCCAGGACAGAATCCCTTGCTTCATCTCACTTCCAACTAGACTTTTATATAGCGTAAATTCATTCGTGTTATTGAGTTTTTCCTTCGCCAAAGACCAAACGGCAACAGTTTTATCATTTGATCCAGTAACTAAAACATTAGTACTGAAAAATGCACAGCAGGTGACATACCTATAGAATAATTCAATTTATAGAAAGATGTGTATGATTATGAAATTAAAGGAATATCATAGAACAACAAAATACAACCCGTGACCAAATTGTTAGATTCATTAGAAAGTTTAATCTCAATTCAAATCCATTTTAGCTCAGTATATTACCTTCCAGAGAACAATCACACTTCCTTCAATTCCTTTCCTTCCAAATCACAACTTCAATAAAGCAGTACCTTGTTAAATAATATTTCACGTAATCCGAACTGCGGTTACGTTTTACTTTTGTGAAACTCATTTAACAGAATAAAAGTAAAAAAAAAATTGATCTCATACGAATTTTATAACTCCTTTACACCGATGTCCTCATATTTAGTATGCACTAAAGAAATAAATGTAAAAAATTTGCAAACGAAAAACAACTATTTTATTTTACAAACTCTTCCTATACAGGGTGTATATAAACTGTTTTGACAAAATAAGAGGGTGATAGTACCCATCAAGACGAACAATATTTATAATGGAACCTAGGGTCGCATTCCACTCTAAGTGTCAGAAAACGTAAAGTTAAAGTTGAACTTTCAACAATGAAAATAAGGAGAATTAACGTAATCACAAGTTGTACAATCCCATTTATTTACACCAGAGAAAAACTCAAAGTAGATGCTCAAAGTGACGGCCAAGAGTACCGTTGCACAATTCACACTGGCGAATGAACGACCGGCGCACCCTCTCGAAGGCACCTGCTGTCGTGTTTATCCTGTCCGCCGCAACAAAGATTCTCGCGACGAGATTTTTTACAGAGTCCACAGGCCTCTCGTACACCAATGATTTTATGTACCCCCAGAAGAAGTCCAGTGGGTTGAGGTCCGGTGAGCGTGGAGGCCAAGCCACAGGTCCACTACGTCCAATCCATCGTCAGGGATATGTGGCATTCAAGAAGTGTCGGATGACTAGAAGTGACGGTGATGTTCTGGAGATGTGATACTTCTCCGGCACGACAGATATGTCGTCCGAAGTAGCGACTTGAACTTGTTGAGCGTGTATCGAAGTTGCTCTTTTCAGGCACTCAGAGTGGAATGCGACCCTAGGTTCCATACTAAATATTGTTCATCTTGATGGGTACTATCACCCCACTTATTTTGTCAAAACAGTTTACATACACCCTGTATATTACGTAATCAACATTTCCGGGTACATGGAACAGTTTAATTGATTTTTAAACAGTATTACAATTTTGTAGGTAACATACACTATAATGTACACTCTTTTGAAAAAAAAAACGATGTACCATGAAGAAAGTGACTACTTTTATTGAAATTAAATATGCGTACAGCTCATACACAGGTAATGAAATGATTACAAAATCAAGGCCGCAGAATCAATCAATGGTTAGCAATTGCACGTTGAATTTTCATATCGGTAATTGGTGAAACCCCCTTGGCAGCAATGCATGCTTGTATACGTCTAGGTAAGGAGTGATAAAGGTTCCTAATGTCATCCTGCGATACATTCTGCCAGGCATTCCTTAATTGTTGCTCCAAATCTGCTACATTTCTGGGTGCCCGAATCTGGTGGCCTGCCATATCCCATACATGCTTGATTGGCGAAAGGTCTGGTGACCTTGCTGGCCAAGGGACAGTATCAACAGCAAGGAGACAGTCCACAGATATGCGAGCCGTATGTGGTGTGGTATTATCTTGTTGGAAAATGGTCCCAGAATGACGTGCCATGAAGGGTAACGCAAACGGCCGCAGGATTTCATAAACATGTTGTTTCGCTGTTAAAGTTGTACGCAGGATGACTAGGGGCGACCTGATGTCGTAAGAGAAAGCACCCCACATCTTCACACCAGGTATGTGTGTCTGTGTAAAACAAAGGCTGAAGGGGATCGCTGGCCCTGGCGCCTCCACACACGTACCCGATGGTCATTTGCTGAAAGACTGAAGCGCGATTCATCGCTGAACACTATGCGATGCCAGTCTGCTGGCAGCCATGATGCTAGGCTATGACCCACTCCTAACGACTCTGTCGATGTTGTGGAGTTATGGGCAGTCATTGTAAAGGCCGCCGTGAGCGTAACCCCACCTCAGCCAATCGCCGTGAGATGATGGAAGGTACCACGGGTGGTATGGAAGAGGCTGTAGCACGTTGGATGGCGGACAATGATGCCGCTGGGGCAGTTCCGGCATGTCGCACAATCATCCGATCTTGCCTCGCATTCGTGCACCTTGGTCTTCCAGAGCCTTCATTCCGGCGATGAGTTCCTTGCAGCAACCATTGCTGCACCTTTGCACAACAGTGCCGTTCGGTGCAGGTGGTGGCCTATTGCTCGGTATGATCAGCCAGCTTCACGCATCCAGACAATACGACCACATTCGAACTCGTCTAATTGCTTATAAGGTCTTCGGCAACATCGTAACGGCATTACTGACTGTGTCTCCAACGCCGATAACGAGCAAAGATAAAGCGTAAACATTTTAAACATGTTTTATAGGATGCTAGTTAGCAGTAGAAACGCGCGCTATGACGGAAGTTAACACTCATTGGCCTTGCAAATTTAATCATTTGCATACTTTATATAAAGGAATTTGCATATAGAATTTCGAGATGATCGGATTAGTTTTTAGGGGGTGCTTCGTTTTTTTTGCAAAAGAGTGTATAAGTCAGTTATTTTATGCAATTCAAACATGCAGAAATATGTATATGTATTTACATATATTTATATATATTTACAGCAATATTATATATATTTATAAATATCTATATATATTTACAGCAATTGAAACAGACAAGTGCCGGAACTTGAAATCTTTGATACATTCTCACGATTCCAGCCTGGATCTGCCGTCCCCTATCACTTACATTTCTTAAATATTTTTTGTACAATTTTTCTCTTTGGCACGTTTACCTCTCCCCACATTGTAGTGTTTCGCGATATGATAGCTCCACCCCTAGTGACCTCTACTAATAAAATGAATACATTTCATTTTTATCTGTATACTCTATAAAATTGGAATTGCAATAACAATAAGGGGAAGTGAGATTCGCGTGAAACTTATGGACAAAACTGGTTAGATAGTAAATGAGGCATAATAAAATTTCCAGAGAAAAAACATTCTGCAAAAAATGCTTTATATGGCCATACAATTATAAAATAGCTTCTCCTTTGTTAGCTATGCATTTCGCTATCCGTACCAGCATTGAATCATATAGATGTCGTATATAGTTTTTGCGTACTGCTCGCTATGTTTGCACATTCTGTTGAAGTAGATTTTCTGTTGTCTGGTGGGGTTGTGTCAGACCCATTAAATGACGTCCCGTGCTATGCGAGACATTTTATACAGAGGACAAATAAATCTGAGGATCTACTAGGCTTCGGAAACATGCTAATACTTAGTATGTTTACCGTATGTGTTCGGGCGTTGTCGTGTTAAAATGAGGTGTTATTAATTACACCTATAAAAAGAATTTCTGCAAGTTAAATTTCAGCAACATACCGCAAATGCGATAAAACATTTATTAATGGGTACTTTTACATATATCTTAATTGTTTAAATTATTCTATCAAAGATTTACAAGCGAATGCAGATTAATACTTTTGGTGAGATACTGAATTTTCATACCAGCGAGAGCTACTTTCACTGAGAGCTGGAATTCAAATAAGAAAAATGAGAAAAAGTTAAGAATAAGAAAGAGCATGTATGCTTAAGTAGGGAGCTCCACCCGTAAGCGAAATTCCACTCCTATGTCAATATGCCACTGAAAGTCAAGGAACGAACCGTCAGCTTATGGAAAATCCCTCGTCTTTTCAACTTGAAAAATCTTATGGTTGGAAAGCTTTATTTCCTTAAAAAGGTGACTCCCCCCCCCCCCTGTCTTGTAACTATATATTAAGGAAATTTTTAGAATGTAGCTAACAGTCCCAACATACTTCTACAGTCAATTATCCACATCAGTTTGTTTGAAATATAAGTCTTTCGCAACCCATGTACGATAATTGTATCTTGCTGAAATTTAAGGTAACAATAGGAAACAGATATGATGAGGATAATTATTTTCTTTAATTTAAAATTGCTTATAATGAAAACAATTGAGACATTTTTTATTTCATTTTCAGGAACTAAATAGAAGGGGAAAATTTTGATTGCATTGGAACCCTAAATATTTCAGACATCTAAGCAGATACATGCATTAGTCATTTTAGTTCGTGCATATATCTCATTTTGTCAGTATTTTAAGCGTATTCGAAATTCTCGCATATTTTTTAGCTTCATAAAAACTTGCGAACAACATTACAAGTGCTACCAATTCAAATTTATCTCTATAGTTTAATCTTCTCTTCCACTAAATGCTAATTACTAAACTGTAATTACTAAATGCTAAATATCTAAACTGTACTGTAAACGGTACAAGATAATCATATACGAACAACTGAAATTGAAATTGTAACATACAAACGCTGCTAAATAAAGAGACACACTTTTCCCACTCTCGTGCAATTACAAAATTTCCCCCATCTTTTTATCGCTGTCAATATTATCAGATTTAATAGCACCTCTTTTAAAATTAACAATTTTATAAAAGTTTTCTAAACCTTCAATTGTTTTGAATAATTTTGAAAAAATAATCTATAATATGCTGTATTTTAAGAATCTATATATACTAATTGCCAAATGTCCGCCTGTCATGCTTTTTTAGCCATGTTCCGAATAGATAGAGACTTGCAATTTGGTACACGGATCGATCGTTCGATAAAATCCCCTGGAAAAATCGAATTTTTCGAAAATGTTCTGTAGAGGGTGTGCTCCACACCAAACTATTCGAAAAGTGAAATGATGGAAAAACATGCTTTTCGCTGAGATAGAGACTTCAAATTTGGTGTATGGGTAAATCATTCGAAAGGAAGAAAATGTGCAATTTCAGATTTCCAATATTTTCTACTTAAGGGGGTTCCTCATACCAAAAAGTTCGATTTGCCGAATAAATGAGAAACGGCTCTTTTAAAATCTGATAGAGGCTTGCAATTTGGTTTATGGGTTAATAATTTGATGAAAACACCCAAGATAAAATAAGTTTTCAAAATGTTCATTTAAAGGGGTATTCCAGAGAAAACGTTCGAAAAGTGAAATGACGGAAAACCATGTTTCGAGATGCGATAGAGACTTCAAATTTGGAGCACGAGTAGATAGTTTGAAAGGAAGAGTATGCACAATTTCAGTTTTCCGATATTTTCTACTTTACGGGGTGCCGCAAACCCAAACGTTCGATTTTCCAAATAAATGAGAAACGCCTAATTTTAAAATGTAATAGAGGTTTGATATTTGGAATATAGGACAATCATCTGGTAAAAAACACAGGAAAAGAGTTTTTCAAACTGTTCATTTAAGGGGGTCGTTACTTCATACGAAAATGTTCGAAAAGTAAAATGATAGAAAAAAATATACTTCTCGATGGAATAAAACTTCAAATTTGGTGTACAGGTAGATAGTTCAAAAGAAAGAAAGTGTGCAATATAAAATTTCCAATATTTTTAATTTTGGGGAGTTCCGGACACCAAACTGTTCGAAAAGTGAAATGATACAAAAATATGCTTTGCGATCAGATAGAGACATCAAATTTGGTGTATGGGTAAATCGTTCGAAAGGAAGAAAGTGTGCAATTTCAGATTTCCAGTATTTTCTACTTAAGGGGGTACAGCAAACCAAAATGTTCGATTTACGATTAAATGAGAAACGGCTCCTTTAAAATTTGAGAGATGCTTGAAATTTGGTATATGGGCTAATCATTTGATGAAAACACCCAAGACAAATATAGTTTTTCAAAAATGTTCGTTTAAGGGGGTGCTCCAGAGAAAAACTTTCGAAAAGTGAATTGATAAAAAAAACATGCTTCGGGATGAGATAGAGATTTCAAATTTGTTGTACGGGTAGATAATTTGGAAGGAAAAGGTGTACAGTTTCAGTTTTCCAATATTTCCTACTTTAGGGGTACCGCACACCAAAATGTTCGATTTTCGGAATAAAGGAGAAGAACCCTTTTAAAAAGTGATAGAGCTTGATATTTGGTATATGGGCGAATCATCTGATAGAAAACCCAAGAAGAATGGAGTTTTTCAAAAATGTATATTTAAGGGGGTGGGTACTCCACACAAAAATATCCTAAATGTGAAATGATAGAAAAAGCATGCTTCGCGATGAGATAAGACATCAAATTTGGTGTACGGATAAATAGTTGGAAAGGAAGAAAGTGTGCAATTTCAGTTATCCAACATTTGTTATTGTAGGGGGTACCGCTCACTAAAATATTCGATTTGCTGAACAAATGAAAAACGCCTCCTTTACAATGTGATAGAGGCTTGAAATTTAGTATATGGGCTAATCAATTGATAAAAAACTCAAGATAATAAGGTTTTTCAAAAATGTTTCTTTGAGGGGGTGCTACACAAAAAACCTTCGAATGGTGAAGTGATAGAAAAAACATGCTTCGCGATAGGATAGAGACTTCAAATTTGGTGTACGGATAGATAGTTTGAAAGGAAGAAAGTGTGAAATATCAGATTTCCAATATTTGCTACTTTGAAGGTTGCGGCACACCAATATGTTCGATTTTCCGAATAAATGAGACACGCTTCCTTTTAAATGTGGTAGAGGCTTCATATTTGGTATTTGGGCCAATCATCTCATAAAAAAAACCAAGACGAACAGAGTTTTTCAAAAATGTTCATTTATGGGTGTGCTTCACAGAAAAACGCTGGAAGGGGGAATGATAAAATAGCATGCTTCGGGATGAGATAGATGATAGACTTTAATTTTGTGTACGGGTAGATAGTTCGAAAGGAAGAAGTGTGCAAATTTAAGTTTTCCAATATTTTCTTCTTTAGGGGGTTCTGCACACCAAAATATTCGATTTGCCGAATAAATGTAAAACGCGAATTATTCAAAAATTTACATTATTCAGGAGTTGCTTATTGCGAGACCGTTGATTTTCAAAGGGGATTCGGCTAGTTTATATAAAATGCAGCATCATATATTTTAAAACAATATATATTTAAAATACTTCTGGCAAATTAGTAACGATATAAACTGCTTTACAAGGTAATACACAGGCTCTTCTGGACAAAAAGACAGATCAACCTAGCAAGCAAAAGACATTGCAGAGATATCACAACGTGACGTCATAAAAGTACCTCTAAAACCGCACAATGCGACTTCGTAGTGACGTGACTGTGACACTACAGAAACTTATATCAATGTCACGAATTCATGTCGCAAAGATATCACAATGTAAATAAGTGTCATTGCGTACCGTCAAATGTATGAGGGAAAATAACCAATGCCACTTCGCTATGATGTGAATGTGACATTGCAGAAACGTAACTTGACGTAACAGCAATGTCGTAAATTAACGTCAGATATAACATTGTGACGTCACAAATAAATCCCCGTGTTACGTCAGAAAAGTACCGTGAAAATGACCAATGCTACTTTGCGGTGATGTGAATGCCATATTCCTAAAAGCGTAACTCCTTGACGTAACAGCAATGTCACGAATTCACGTGTCAGAGAAATCATAACGTAACATCAAAATTATATAAATATATCCTAAAAATGGCCAATGCGACTTCGCTGTGGCGTGGATGTGACATTGCCAAGACGTAATGAGACGTCCCACAATCGCAGTGTGGCATAAATGTTACATCACTATGAAAAAAAAGTAAAGAATACCTCAATAAATTTACAACAGCATTACTTTTAACTTGAGGCAAAGTCTTATTTAAAGTCAAATTATCTTGAGAGCATAGTTTTCTCTTAAGATTGGTACTGTGGTTAATGGAAGCACTAGATGATCAATACCAGGCTTTTTGTTCTAATTCAAGAAAGTTAGGAACAGCAACAGCAAATTTCTGATGAATAAAAGTCCGATGAAAAAGTGATGAAGTCCGATGAAGAAAATTAAGATGAAGAAAGCCCTTTTCAAAAACGGCCAGTCAACTACGTGTATCATGTATGACGGATCATCCTCAAAAACCGGGGGTTTTCTTTTCTCCTCTTCATGAGACACAACCTCGCGTTAATGCAGATCCGGAGCAGAACTCCCTGTACTACTGTTATATTCAGATTACATGATAGAAAAAACATAAATACCTAGTATATATAGCCTTTCTTTCGTTCGACCTATATCTCCCAATCTATCCTAAGGTCTAAGGAATCTGTTTGGACGGCTGGGACAGTGCCACCCAATTTAGCCCGAAACCCAGTAGTGGAGACAACCACAAGGACCGTACCCAGCGTGCCCGGCCACCAGCCACTCGAAAGGACTTTCAAACTCACAGATTTAATGTGCCCGTATAACGCATAAACATGCGTACAGTTTGGATAGAGTCCAAGTCCTCTGAGTGCTCTCCTTGTCCAAGTCCTTCCTTGTCTGAGTCCTCCTTTGTCTGAGTCCTCCTGTGTCCAAGTCCTCTGAGTGCACTCCTTGTGATTTAATCACTGGGTTATCACGCTCCTAGTATACATAGCATGTCAATACGACTAAGCTGGAATCAAAATCATGCCACACTGTTTAACTCCTTATGGTTTTCAATAGCCAGCTTCACAACCACTAGGCCATGGGTTAGCTACTGGTAAGAAAAAACTATTAAATATAAAGGATTAAATTCAAAATATGGCTGTAAAGTACCAACATTCTTAACTACTATTATTGTAATCGAATTTTCTTGATAGCGCTATATATTAAAAAACAATATTAACCTGTTATGTCCCTCCAGCTTCTGCAAGGCTTGGCCTGAATTCTATATAAATTAAAATAGAAAATTGTTCATCAATTTATAAATTTAATTACTTAATAAACATTAGAAATATAAGAAAGTGTATAAAGCTTTGTATAAAGTACCATAAAACACAAAATAATAGTGTCAAACAGTTTCAAAGGCATAAAACAGCCTTCTTTGCCAGAACTAGTAAGAGGCACGGCAGAATGCATATGCAACAAGCAGAATGTATCTGTTTATTATTTTCTTGTTATAAAACTATATTTTAAAACATCGCATTGTTGTCAACGCCCTAACAGTGCACACCAATAATATTCATTATAATAAATGGGTTTCAAACTGGTATTCTTGGTACCCATTTTTAGCCAAGATTATATTATTGTATATTTATTGGTGTGTCAGGGTTTTTTTTAGAAAATTACTTGCCACTGCAATATATATTCTTTTATTGAACTTAATATAGAACTTAATATAGTAGAATTTTTAATATAGTACAGGCATTTTCACAGTTATTAAAAAAATACTTGTACTGTGTGCAGGACATTAACTAAATATCTAGTCATTTTCTGACTGCCTTTCTGCTAATGCATTTTATGGAAAACTAATCTCAAAATGAAAATTCTTTACTACAAACATCTCACAACAAATAACACAACAAAATGCAACAATGCGCAAAAAAAAAAAATACTTTTTCTAAGAAAAAGCGAAATAAGTGATAAAAGACTTAGATAACAGTCATGCGTTACATTTTTGAAATGTGTTTTCTATAGCATATTTTATACCGTTTTCGTTTTGATACAGTTTGAATTAAATGTTCAATATCATAGTATGTAGTTGACGTATATATAGGCGTATATAAATGCAGTATAGATGATAGTGGATCTGAACGATTTATTCCTATATCCGTTTGCAGCATATAAGTTGAATTCATAAAATTGTGAATGTCACTGCTATTGTTTTTGTACCTTCTGCTGCCCGATTTGAGGACAATTCGATATCATTTCGAACTGTGAATCTCCGGATCGTTCCAGCAGCATCTTGCAAAGAAGGCTGTTATATATGAAATGTTTCGAATGAAATTTGGTGAAAATGTTACAAACGATGGATACAGGAACTTTGTTGATTTTAAACGCAATTGAATGTTCAAAAGACTCTCTATTTTCGAATGAAATTTTGAAAAAGAAAATCTTAAGAAATCAGAAAGTCCAATAATGTTACGTAAATAATCATTTCTTATGTAATGTTTCAATAGGAAACGAATGATTTTAAAAAACATGAACCGTTCTCGAAATATTGCACGTTTTTTTTCAAATAAATTTTCAAAAAAAAAAAAGTCATGGAAGGACTAAAATTACCAGTTCTCATATAAGCTCGCAAAAATTGCCGCTACCAGTACAGATATCGGCTATTCCATGCTGACGAACACATAATCAGCGTGAAACCGGTCTATGGATTCTGGTATCTGCAATGGGAGTGGCTTCCCTATTTTGGAGAACACCCCTTATAAGCACATAATAAGCGTAAAATCGGTCTATGGATTCTGGTATCTACAATGGGAGTGTCTTCCTTATTTTGGAGAACACTCCTTATAGGCATATAATAAGCGTAAAATCGGTCTATTGATTCTGGTATCTACAAAGGGAGTGTCTTCCTTATTTTGGAGAACACCCCTTACAGGCATATAATAAGCGTGAAATCGATCTATGGATTCTGGTATCTGCAATGGGAGTGTCTTCCTTATTTTGGAGAACACCTCTTTTTAGGGCCATAATAAGCGTAAAATCGGTCTATGGGTTCTACAATGGGAGTATCTTCCCTATTTTGGAGAGCACGCCTTATAGGCACATAATAAGCGTGAAATCGATCTATGGATTCTGGTATCTGCAATGGGAGTATCTTCCTTTTTTAGAGAACACCCCTTATAGGGCCATAATAAACGTGAAATCGGTCTATGGATTCTGGTATCTGCAATGAGAGTGACTTACCTATTTTGGATAGCACCCCTTACAAGCGTTTTATGAAATATGTTGTTGTTATTGCTTATCCACACTTCAGCAATATCAGATCAAATCCATGATCTAGTGAGACTTCAAAAGGTACAGGACCGTGTCAAGACTGGAATACAGCTGGTTTTTGTAGCAACCAATACATAACAAAGCATGATAAGGAGTGGCCTGTGCTAAGTTAGGTTTCGGGCACAGGGAATAATCCTTATGATCTAAACCAAATTTTAGTGTACGCAGATGACCGCTGCGGAATCTGGCCAGAGCTGTTTGGGCTCCTTTGCTGTTCGACCTAATCAGAGTAGCACCAGGTAGGCTGCAAGCATATCACTCATGCGGAAGAACCACTCTCCAAGAAGTGTTGATTTCCAATTTGACCTGGGAGGCAAATTCCGTAAAAAAAAGGTAGCCACTGTCTGGAGGTTCTTTAAAGCTACCCTCCTTAGCCAATCCATCCGCAATTTCGTTGCTATATATATCTACGTACGACGGTACCCATTGAAAATATATCGTATGATGGACACAAACTTTTAAATTGCTGGCCAATGTTTGCAGTTGTATGGTCACCATGTCTCCACCACCAGCTAGGTGCCGTAAAAAGCTGCGGCAATCACTTAATATCCAGATATCCCTGAAGACACACTAATTCAGAGCCTCATCTATAGATATCAGTTCTACTTGGAAATCTGAGCAGTGGTTGGGGTTTCTCTTGCTAATTCTTATGTCTCTTATGATATAAAATCCGCTACCAGATATAGCATCATCGCCCTTATTGCCATCAGTATATATTTGTAATGCATCATAAGGAATTTTATGAATGGTCTACAGAGGTTTGGAAAATTCTGGGTGTTGGGTGCTTTTGTTGGCATAAGAGCAAAGTTCAGTACCTGATCCTGAAAGGAAGTACTAACATCGATACAGCAAGTCAAAGATACATGTCTACAAAATTTCATGTTCGTACGACACTTAGATTTTCCGCTACAGATGACATAGACAGAAAAACAAACACAAAAACATATTCCTTTATTATAGATAAATGCAACCTAAACAATTCCTTAGTTTCAGTGGCAATGCAAATAATAAAAAGTTGAAGGAAGTGTCCACATACATAACACATAGTTTAAAATTAGTGCATCCTTCATAATAATTATAATGATTATGAGCATATTTAAATATAAAATTATACTTACCGGATTCCAAAGTATCACCATTTTATCTCCCCCTCTAAATAAAATAGGAAAATAATAAAAATTTCATATAAAAAATCAACAATTTGTGAGCAAAGAATATCAATGGCATATGGCAATCATACCACTGGCATTGACTGCATTGCATCTTAACGTCAGTAATGGGAGGGGGGAAATAATTCGGAATGTTCCGACGATACCGAATAAAGGGTGACTTAATATTACTTGAAAAACATAAAATAAAGACATTCAAAAAATTATTTTATTTTTTCAGATAAACTGCATTTTTTAACTTTAATTTTTTCAGATAATTTTTTCAAATAACAGATTACATTTTTTCTGAAGGGACAACCCCCCGGATCCCTCCCCCTTCACTCAGTCTCTGAAAGAACATGAAAACTATATCAGAAAACCGGAATTTAATAAATCTTAGATTGGTCAACATTGCTTTAATTTTAACCACCATTTTGAGCTTTCTGTTTGACTGTTTTCTGTTGAGTTTCCAGTTTTGAACGTTTCAAGTAGAACTCAACTAAAACCAATCGTTTTTTAAGTTGTGTGTGTGAGTACAAAAATTACTTCTAAAGGATATTCATGCTACAGGTATTTTAATTGTTACTAAGAAAAATATTACTCTGCTCAAGTGGTCTGATAAAAAGCCGATCATAAATATATATGTATATTTCTGGCATAATATTATTTTCCTTATAGGAAAATTCGAATATTCCAGTTTTGAACGTTTCAAGTAGAACTCAACTGAAATCAATCGCTTTTCATATTGCGTGTGTGTTTTGGAGTACAAAAATTATAATCCGCGAATACTGGAAACGTATTGACTTTAAACGTAATCAAATGTTTGAAAGACCTAGAAAACCTTTGAAAGAATGTTCGAATGAAATTTTGAAATATCATCAAAAGAATCAGAATTTTCAATAATGTTACGTAAATATTTATTTCTTACGTAGGTTTTCATTAAAAAAAATTGACATAAATTTTAGAACGCTAGTATGAACCGTTCTCGAGACGTTGCACTTTTTTAAAACGAATTTATGAAAAAAATTATATGACTGCATTGCATCTTAACGTCAGTAATGGTATGACGTCAGTAACGTCATAAATTTGTTAACATCATTCTCGTGGATCGAGTTCGTTCCGTTCCAGAGAGACGATGCTTTGTGTTCTATTTTAACTCCTAACAATTCGCCAACACTCATTTACATATAAGAAATGCTTTTCTCTCAATTTGTCTGTAATGGTTCACCATATATTTGGCGAAGTTGGCATCCCATTTAGTGAAATATGGCGTACTGGGTGATATTTCGCCCCCAGATTGATAAAAATACTGTTAAAATGACGCTACATTAACGAAAATAACGCCAAATGGATGAATTAATAATTAAAATATTTTAATATATGGACTATATTGCTTATTGTAGGGGCTATCCATATAGATAATTACCAATTTAAAGTTGCGCGAAATGTAAGTTAATTGGGTACTTCCAAATGGTTTTACATGTTGCCAACCGTAAAAGCGCAAAATGTACAATTGAACATTAAAAATTTTGTCCCGTAGATCTTATACATCAGTTTTTCACTTGAAAGAAGCACATTCACTACGTTATAGGAGGGATTGTCATGTGCTGCCTACATAATTTTTTTTTTTTAAATAAGAAATTGATTAAAGCTGTTAAATATGTTTGGTAAAAGAAAACATCTAACAAGTACGCGAGTCCCACATTATCAGCATGTTGCATTATATACCTGCCAACCTTTAAAAATTCAATTTAGGGTCACTATACGAAAACCAACTTTCTAGCTGTAATACTTAGTTTATAGATTTTTAAAGGGGAAAATTCAGATTTTATTATTTTTCAATCATTTATATTTAATTATTATTAATTATTTAAATAATTCCTTTCGTCATGCCCCCCCCCCCCCTCTCCCCACCAAAAGCTAAAAATTTTAGTGTTTTGATAAGCAAAACATTATGGTTTTCTGAAGGTCATAAACATTAATTAATATTCAAATAATAAATAATTTTTAACTTCGTTAAATTTTAATTTCGCTTAAAAGTTAATCAAAGTAACCAAATTTATACTTTTTGTGGCTATTTCGTATTGAAAGTTAGAATTCATATTGGATGAGTTTGAGATCATTGGTAGCTCTGCTAAATTCAGTGATTCACAGAAAAGGAAGCCTTACCAAAGTAATATATCAGAATAAGACCCTCCCCCTTCTCACATTAATCCCCAAATATTGTTGAGTCCCCTGGCTCACAAGTTGTAACCAGATTATAGTTAGAAGTTTTTAATTGAATTATGCCAAAATCAGAAGGAGGTATGATGCTGTTGGCAGTGGAAAGGCTAATTAAAATTATAGACTATAAGCACCATAATTGAGGACCAGGAGTTTATTCGGATAGGAAAAATTATGTCAATATCGAAATTGGTATAAAAAAGGATTGACATCGAAAGAGCCTTTAAAAATGCCTTAATTGTGTAATGTCGGTTTTTTTTTTGCATTCTTAGTTATGTTCACCGTGAAGAGGACCCTGAAAACGATAGGCCTCAAATGATAAATCATAGAATGTGAGATGTATCCAAAGAGCTAGTATCACTAGAGATAGCCTTTCCTTTGTTTAGTGATCTTAAAAGCATGGCCAGTATGTCAGGGAATTTCCCCCTTCGCTTCTACAAATGAGCGCCAGATTTGGCACAGACGCGCTAGAACGGTGCATTGTAGCAGTTCCAGAAAATTGTAAAAGTGTGCCATTGTGGTAGTTTGTTCATTGTTATACACGATTTTCTTTTTTCAGAATCTTAATCTAAGTATTTTTAAATCTCTAAAATATACAGGTTCAAAATGCGTGGTTTAAGATTCTGCAACACTTTCTTTACACATTTATTTTCACATTTTGTTACGGCTGTTTTAGCTTTCTTTTTCAAATTATCATTGCAGAAAATGATTTCAAATTATTTTTAATTAATATCTAAGTTTTGTTTTATCATAAAACATAAAAAATTATATCGATAGATAACATTTTGTTAACGAAATATAGGTAATAATGGAACAAATCATAGTTCAGTTTTACAGTATTCATTGTTTATTCATATTTAGAGATGCCCCAACACCAAAAAATTTACAATGAAATTTTCGGTTCTAACACAATACTTCTATGTACAGCCCAAGACGCTAACGTAATAAAATCGTTAAAAGCAACATACAACACAAACGCTATTATTGTGTTATATGTTGTTTTTAACGAAGCTATTTTAGTTTTATAATACTTCTGATCTATTCCATGTAATGAAAAACAGTACTGTACCTTTAACTATAAAAAATTTAGGGGATTCTCATCAGTTATTTTACATAATGTATCCGCACATGCAATTTCATGACGATACATACATGCACTCGTAAGTTATCTTACCCGCATTTCACAGGCAAATAGATATTCATATTACACATTAACAGAAACAAACACATATACGCACACGCACAAGTACATATACATATACGCACACACATAGACAACAAATATACATATATGAACACACATACATGTATGCACACACACAAACAGATAAACACATACATACGCGCGGACACACATAAACACACACACATATATGCACACAATACATACATTTTGCGGAAAATATTTGAAACTTGTTCATGGGGTCTTAAAACATACTTTATCTATCCCTTATTTTTCTTTCTTTTGCCGATTCACACCAAATAAAACATATTAAAATAACTTATGAGTTATTGAATAATGACCTTGACGGCAATGCGCAATGTCTAAATTACGAATTTGAAACAATTGTATACATACAGTGACGTGGCGCGCAGTAGCCCAGTGGTTAGCGAGCGGGAATTGAACTCGTAGGCCCGTGTTCGATTCCCTCCGCTGCCGAAACTGCCGCCGTGTTCACGCGGAGTACGATCACGTTGAACATGTGGGTCCGTAAATCCTTCCGAGAGGTTGGTGGTAGGGGAAGGAGGGTACGGTCCCTGTGGATGCCTCCCCCACTGGATTCCGGTCTAAATTGGGTGTCTCTTCCCGGCCGTCCAAACAGTTACCTTACAACCTTTCTGGTAGGTTGGACGATCTGGGTCTCAACATACAGTGATGTCAAAATGCGAGGAAAATCGTTTGAACAGCAATGTTCCGTATACTTATTGTTTCATAATAAGCCGTAAAGTATGCGAAATGCTTTTATTAACGTATGCCTTTAGTTACCAATTACCAGTAGTTACCAATTACCAGTAATACCATTATTTTAACCATTGTTCAAACAATCATTTTCCCATTTAAACTCAACTGTCACACTATTGCTTACCAAAATAAATAATGATAAAAAATTTAAAACTATATTGTGTGTTTTAATCTTGGAATTCATACGAAACAAATACCAACTCTTTCAAATATTTTACATAATGTATCCACATATGAAATATCATGCCGGTACGGACATGCGTTCATAAATTATCTTAACCAAACTTCACATACAAATACATATACAAATACGAACTCACACAAACAAATACATATACGTATACGCACACACACAAGAACACATATACATATAAGCACAACACAAGAAGACATATATATAAGCACACACACACAGACAAGCACATATACATATACGCACACATACATATATGCACATAGCACAAATATCTTTCGGAAAGTGTTTGAATTGTGTTAATGAGGTCTTATATACTTTTTCTACCACTTATTTTTCTTTCTGTTTCCGATTCAGACCAAACAAGAAAGATCAATCATGCTTAAAGCATTGATTATGAAACACTTTCGAACTTCAATGCAATTTTATTTAAACATCTCTAAAATGCAATACATTCCTAAGTAATATTTTAAAACTTATCACAATACTACATTAATTTATTATATTTGAAAACTTAAACCTTCATCGAAAAAAATGAACTTCATTTAAATGACGGCATTGAAATATAAATGGCCTGGTTTAAACATCTCTAAAATGCGATACATTCCTCGGTAATATTTTTAAAATCATCCCAATACTACAATGATTTATTATATTTGAAAACTTCATCGAAAACAACTGAAATTCATTCAAATGACGTCATAGAAAAAATAACACGCCTGGTTCTCTCTATAAAAGCAGCATTTCATTCATAACATTTTCCCATTCATTTCATTCATCACAGTACTAAAATAATTCATTTTATTTAAAAACTTAAGACCATGGAGCTACAAGTAATTAAACTCTATGCTTAAAACTTCATCTAAAAAAATCGTCCTTCTCTGTGTAAAATCAATGAATATTTCATTCATATCAGCTATGCAGACTCCATGAGCTAAATACTTTTCCGTTAAAGAAATACAGCAATTCTTATACAAGTCATCCTACATATTTTGCTGTTTACATTTTACATAAGTGAAAAATAGGCTTCGTTGTAGAAATAATCAAATTTGGATGATCATTTAAACTCAAATATATTGTCATTGCGTTGTTTCAGTATGTAGATGCACAGAATTTAGGCAAAAATAATGCGGTTTTAGGACGAATACAACACTCAATATGACTTAAAAAGAACTTTAAAAATCACGATTTTGAGACAAGATGGATGCCATATTTTATTTTGAAGTGGGTCACGTGATCTTTTCATATCATGGTCACGTGATCGCTTCATATAAGAGGTGTTATTGTTATTTTAATTTTTATTTAAAAAACTACTGAATATATTTTGCTGAATTTTTTTTATATATTTTATGGAATAATTTGAATATTACCTAAAATTTTCGAAGTAATTTGTGAATTTTAAATCCGCTTAAAAAATGTTTGAAAAATTAGGTCCCATAGGGTTAAATGTATTTCATTTTTTCAACCCGGGTTCAATCCAAAACTAATTGGGTGATATTATTTATTTATATTCCCATAGGTCCTACAGACCGTCTGAACAACATACTAAAATTTCATTTTGATTAAGTCCTTTTTACGGCAGTTATCGTGCTAACGGACAGACAGACAGACAGACAGACAGACAGAATGAACAAAGTCATAAACACTTTTCAACTTTGTTGTAAAGTGTTAATAAAAACATATAAGAGCTATTATAAGCTTGATATGAGCTATTTTATCACTTTGACGACAATGCGATATGCCTAAACAACGATTTGAAAACTTGAATTTTTGTCCATAGAGACTTCAAAATGCGAGGGAAGTCGCAAGAACAGCGACGTACTACATACGTTCTTTTTAAGTTCTTTTTAATTCACATTGAATGTTGTATCCGTCCTAAATCTTTTTTATTTTTGCTTAAATTCTGTGCATCTACATACTGAAACAACGCAATGACAATATATTTGAGTTTAAATGCTCATCCAAATATGATTATTTCTACAACTAAGCCTATTTTTCACCTATGTAAAATGTAAACAGCAAAATATGTAGAATGAGTTGTATTAGAATTGCTGTATTTCTTTAACACAAAATCATTTAGTTCATGGAGTCTGCATAGCTGATATAAAAGAAATATTCATTGATTTTACAAAGAGAAGGACGATTTTTTTCGATGAAGTTTTACGCATAAAGTTTAATTACTTGTAGCTCCATGGTCTTAATTTTTAAATAAAATAGATTATTATAGTATTGTGATGAATTACATGAATGGGAAATTATTTATGAATGAAATGCTGCTTTTATAGAGAGAGCCAGGCGTGTTATTTTTTCTATGACGTCATTTGAATAAATTTCAGTTGTTTTCGATGAAGTTTTCAAATATAATAAATTATCGTAGTATTATGATAATTCTAAAATCATTAACGAGGAATGTATCACATTTTAGAGATGTTTAAACCAGGCAATTTATACTTTAATGCCGTCATTTGAATGAAGTTCATTTTTTTTTATGAAGGCTTAAGTTTTCAAATATAATAAATTAATGTAGTATTGTGATAAGTTTTAAAATATTACCGAGAAATGTATTACATTTTAGACATGTTTAAATGGCATTGCATTGAAGTTGGAAAGTGTTTCATAATCAATGCTTTAAGCATGATTGATCTTTCTTGTTTTTTAATATATTGTATTGCCAAATTAAAGGAGTATTATTTGAGATGGTTAACTATTGTCTAATGCTCTTTATAAGTATATCAGTGTTTATTACAAATGCGAAAAAGTACTTAAAGGTATTGTTTTTTTTATAAAAATGTTCTCATTATTTTCAAAATTCCGTTACACCAAAAGTTTGTTATAAGAAAATCTCAACGTGCTATTATCGTTCATATACACGTAATATTTATAGACAAATAAATCAGAACGTAAGATAATTAAAATATATCTTCTTTATCTATAAAATGACGTAAAAGGATATTTTTAGCCCCGCGAGCTACCGAAATTGAAAAAAATTAATTTCTGATATCCCGGGGTGTAAAAAATACACTAGATTGCAATCTCGTCAACGGCCGTACCGTGCTGAAAACACCGGTTCTCGTTAGATCACCGAAGTCAAGCAGCATCGGGCGCGGATAGTACTTGGTGGGTGACCACCTCGGAACACCGCGTGCTGTTGGCCATCTCGGGTGCGGTATCCCCGTGGTTTGCGCGCTAGATTTTCACGCTACCACAAATGCCGCCGTGTTCATGCGGAGTACGATCACGTTAAACATGTGGGTCCGTAAGTCCTTCCGAGAGGTTGGTGGTAGGGGAAGGAGGGTACGGTCCCTGTGGATGCCTCCCCCACTGGGTCCCGGTCTAAATTGGGTGGCACTTCCCGGCCGTCCATACAGTTACCTTACACCTTTCTGGTAGGTCGGACGGTCTGGGTCTCAACAACAACAACTAGATTGCAATCTCAAAATTATATCTTAGGAAGCACAAACTATTTTTTGAGCGCATTTAAAGCCCGCGGGCGCGATCTCGCAGTTTCGTTTTTCAAAAACCGCCAAATATCGCCAAAATGTAGTAAAACTCAGTTTAAGATATTTTAATGAATATTTTTTTATAAATGCATTGATGGAAATATTTCATTACGAAGCTCATCAATATCTCCTACAATCTTTTTTATCCTCCAAAGCTTAGGGGGAGCAGAAATAATTAAAAATCTATATTTTTTTCTTTCAAGGACGCTTTGACATTCTCCTTCTCCCATTGAATTAGAGGGGAAACGGCGGGAAGAGCAAGTCACATGATAAGAGTTTCGGTCTTTCGTTAGGGTTGCCCGGGCTTTCTCTACTTAGATTACTCCTCGAAGGATGTATCAGATAGCAATTTTTTTCGTAGTATATGGAGGTTACATTTTAATATTATAATAACATGTATGAGCGACTAATATAGTACAATGGTCATAGGCTAATATGTTAAAATAATAAAGTTTAACATTGTTGTGCCCCATACATTTAAATCATGTAAAATCATATATTTTTAGATCAAAAAAATATGTTAATATCACAAGGCCTATGAGGAGCACGCACATAATGAAAGGTCCCCAGTAAAATGTTAGAACCCAGGCCCTTAAATCATAGATGTGTGATTTTTAAATTGAAAGCATTATGTCAATATTAGAAAAGCCGAATGGTAATCCCCAAGCTTATAAATTGAGGAATATTTGTATTAGAGAAGGATTTTTAAATTCGAAAATGTCTGTCAGTATTGAAAGGTGTAGGATGATTTACTATTTTATGCCATTTTATTTGTTATTTGATGTTATTTTTTAATATTTGCTGAGTGGCAAAAGCTAGTGACTTTTATTTCTTACTTAATTCCAGTTTGTTAATTTAAACTCAAAGATTTGGTTGACACAGCTCAACATTTCCTGGGCGCCAATTTCACGTTAACATCACTTTTTTGGATAACAACTTAATTTTTCCTAAACATCATATTCTATGATTAAGGGGACCAAACTCCATAACTTTTGTGGAAACTCTTTATATAATCTCAGCTTCCTGATATATTGATTTAATTTTCAATTTTAAAAAATGAAATTTACTTCTTTGATTAAGCTGACTCATCAGTTGTATAGAGTCTCTTTAATGTTCATATCATATCACTTTTAATATATTGACATAAATTTTAAAACCTAAAACATTTCGCAATTTAAGGTCCTGGGGATTATTCCTTCTCAGGGCCTGTCTCTTTGGCTCTCTATATCAACATTCAACATCTTCATACCCATTTTCAGTACAGAAATAATATGTCAAAAAGATTACAATTTTTTATGTAGTGCACTGGAGCATACCACTTTTTAAAGGTTCCATTAACATTGACAAACTCCTTTTAATATTAACTTCTTAGAGGCTCATCACTTTTGTTTCACTCATTGTTTTCACAGTTTGTGGTTGGGAAATGATTTTTTTCATTTGCAATTCTTATGCATAATGTAAATATTAAGATAAAATGCCCAAGAATCCATATTTAATTCAATAACAATGAAACATAGTGTTACCAAATGTTGTCTTTTAAGCTCAAATTTCTTCTGTAAAGTAGGCTTTTCTCATGTCTAAACTTATACCTCTCTTGTAAACAATGTTTCTTTCGGAACATTTTGGCCGGCGGGGTGCAAAGGAAACTTAGGGGGACAAGATTCTATTTGCCCTATACAAATATATATAAATGCTGTTACATAAATATGAATTACGTAAACATAAAATGTTTCGGGGGGGGGGGGGAAGGCGTGCTTTGTAAAGCATTTCAAGCATTTTCATGATTAGATATTTTTATTTGATAAAAAAAAAGTGCTTTGGGACTAGTTGAAACATTATTTTCTTATATAATAATACTGATAACTTTGCAATAAATATGCATAGAGATCACATTTTATATTAAACATTGCAATTTAATGACTGATTAACGGATATAAATTCCTATATAATATTAAAATATCACATTTCATACATAAATTACACTTATAATCACATCTGTCCCTTAAAGCATATAATATCCCATATGTCTTCAGAAACTTCAATTCTAAATGAAATTTCCCAAAAAACATTAAAATCAGGGCTACCACCTCGTCTATGATCTTAAAAGTTGATTTCCATAGAGCTGAACTCGGCATAAGCCGGATACATCAAACGATGTTGCTCGAGCTCAGCTTGAGAAAACCCAGGAAGGGGTTAACATAATTCTTGCAATCTAAAAGTACATCTCTTGCATTCCATAAATTGAGGGCCTGATATTAACCATATTTCTCGGAGTCGCTTCAATGCCAACAACATTGTGCACCTTTTAATATTAGCATATAATTATTTGAAATGCCAGTTTGGTATCTTAAAATGCAAGGCCCCCACAAGCGCATTGATAAAGTCAGCCTTGTTGGTGTCAGTTTATATGAGTATTATTTAGCATTAATTTTATTCATTCCCCTAATATTTGTGAGGATTCTATTATTTATTATCATTTTAATTTAATTTTACTTTTCCTTATTATAATTTATGTCCTAAACTCCTCAACTTCCATTTCGAAGAATCGCATATTCACGATTGGCCAGGGCTATAAGAAGGGCAGACTTGAAAATTACGGACTGCTGCCATTCTGTCGAGTTCGTGCGCGTCTGAGTGTTCTAATCATCCATGAAGGATAACATCGTATTTATAGCCTGCAAGCGTGTGAGTATACATGTATATATTGTGTAGTAGTTTGATCAGCATATAGGTTCAGTTTAGTAAAATGTTAAGGTTGAAATTCGGTGTAGATTATTATGTCACGGGTAGATATGGTATTGCTAGCTTCGTAAATAATTTGTATATATTTCTATTGTTATGTATTTTGGGGTCCCAGCGAAGTTAGCTGGAAATAAATTATGTCGTAATTCCTTCGTCGAACTTTAGTCATTAGGTTATGGAAAGTTTAAGTTAGAGTGAAGTAAATTACAATGGTGTAATAGTAAAAAAGGCATGATCTTGGGAAATAGTACCTTACAAGTACTTTACAATGGCGCCGGAACGAATTAACCCTGCAGGTTAGTGCAAAGATGTTGGACGTATGAAAGTGACCTTAGTACGACTAGCACGGATTATGTGGACTCCAGAATAAGGAGCGCCAATAAAAGGATAACGACCACGCAGGATGCTAACCTGGGTAAAAATAGTAGTATCAGGATACTAGCCTGAGTAAAAATAGTAGTAGTAGGATACTAGCCTGGGTAAAAATAGTAGCGGCAGGGGGCTAACCTGAGGTAAAAATAGCAAGGAGGTGATCAGGCAGATTGTCAGTTGCACGCCAATCTGGCATAAAGGGCAGAAGTCCACTTCAAAGATAAGAACTTGCAATATCGTCCCAATAGCTCAACGGTAGAGCGTCGTCTGACCAGTTCGGAGATCCCGAGTTCGAGTCCCGGTTGGGGCGGCAAGGTTCTTTACATATTGTCATAGTCATCCTGAACTTCATTCCTTGGAGAGCCACAGCAAGTTCCCCCCAAACGATTTCTGCATCATTTTACCACAAGGTCAGTTACAGCAACATATGTAGTGATAGCATATAGGACAGATAAAATGCGGTGGCTTTAAGCTTTTTTCTGTTTTTTTTTAAAGAACTTTTCAAATATATCTGCAAAAATTTTAAACTTAATATAATTTTAACAGCCTATTCTCATGATAAAAATGTTAAAAGAGTTTTAGCTCCAATGAAAACTAAATATTTTAAATCTCTTCTGGTATCGTTCTCACAACGTAGTCCACAAAATTTGCAAAACAAAGATGCATTTTTATAAATAATTTTAAATAAAAAATACATTTAAAAAATATAATAAATAAAGCAAGATAAAATAACAAGAATACTTACGTAGATGCAAGGAAAGAGCCATCAAGTGAAAATCGACATGACATCACATTTCCAGAATGACCTTCCAGCTTTAGTGCAAGGGAAATACTTTGAGTTGCACCTGTTTTTATGTACCAAAGTTTTATCAGATCGTCATTTCCACAGGTTGCAACAGTATAGTTTCCACTTAAAAAGCCATTTTCAGCTAAAATATTTAAAACTGATATGTAAACATGTAAACTAATATATTCAAACAATTATTTCAGGGGTTCTTAATTTTTTTTTCCAAATGACCCAAAATCAACTCCTGGACTTGACTACGCGACAAATTGAATCTTGCCCGGGCAATACCTATACATTCACGTATCGCTCATTTTTTGTTTTTCTGTGGCAGCTATAGTGCTACGACCCAATCCAAAAGTCATAGCTACCCACATGTTAAGAACCCCTGAATTAGTATTTAAACTCTGCATTCTTAACCCTCTAATCGACTACCCTGAGTTAACTCGAGATAGCACGCTCTGTTACAGAATAATTCCCTGGATTTATGTACTAATGAAATGGAAGGACTAATATGTTACTTTTCTTGAGAATCATGACCCATGTTCAGGTAGCGTCACTGTAAAGGCTCTGGTGGCTAGTGACTACATGCTTCTAGCTTCAAATATGGTAACTGAAAGCGAATGATCACTTCTCAACCAGAAGGCAGTTTTAAGATAAAATTCCATTTTATTGCATGGAACAAATTAATAAAAACAAGATAATACAACATAAAAGTGTGCCTGTGATGATCCGGCACACGAATCCCAAACTCCTGCAGCCGAAAAATGTAACTACAAAGTCTCAAAGGAACAGGAATCCTCAAATATGATAGAATTGTGAAGAATGCCGCATCCACGAACGAGTACAAGTTTATGCTAATCATATGCAATTCTCGATGACGGCCTATAAATACACAGCGCCAGGACGCTGACAGTCAGACATTCCTAGAGCATAAATCGTACTATTCGCGAGCGATACAGCTATTTATACATGCATCTCAAACAAAACTTTATTCACTTCAGACTCCAAAAGCACATAAATATAATTAATATCAGCCTGGTTTCGGAAATGAAAAATTAAACTTAATGAAAAAAAATTGTATCCTTTTCTTCCTAAAAAAGAAAAATTCCAGTTTTTATCTTAATAAACAAAATAAGTAAACACCTCCAAATATTTAGGCTTTAACTTCAATCATCAACTTAATTGGAAAACATAGCTGGACAAGCGTGAATTATGTGAACTTACTTCTCAGTGAAATTATTGTTCGTCCTCAAATCAATTATGGATCGGAGGTAATACTTGGAAAAAGTATTAACTAACATCTAGAAAGAGCCAACAGAATCCATAGCTTTCTTGATTTCATCTATTTATTCCCATAACAAGGATGGAGTTACCTTATTTCCTGTGAAACATCTAACGGCGGATCAACTACTGGAATTGACGCGAAAAATAATTGAATTATTTCAAAAGCGTGGATACACAATAATCTCAATTATATATGGTAATAATAGAAACATGTTCACTGCTTTAGGTGGAATTAGATGATGTTTTGGAAACATCAATACTAGATACCATTTTGAAAACATCGATACCAAACATCATCTATGCCAACGGCCCTACCGTGCTGAAAACACCGGTTCTCGTTAGATCACCGAAGTTACGCAGCATCGGACGCGGCTAGTACTTGGGTGGGTGACCACTTGGGAACACCGCGTGCTGTTGGCACATTTCGGGCGCGGTAGCCCGGTGGTTTGCCCGCTGGATTTGCACGCTGCCACAACTGCCGCCGTGCTCATGCGGAGTACGATCACGTTAATCATGTGGGTTCGTAAGTCCTTCCGAGAGGTTGGTGGTAGGGAAAGGAGGGTACGGTACCTGTGGATACCTCCCCCACTGGGTTCCGGTCTAAATTGGGTGGCACTTCCCGGCCGTTGAAACAGTTACCTTACACCTTTCTGGTAGGTCGGACGGTCTGGGTCTCAACAACAACCAAACATCATCTATCCAGATAAATAAATCTTTATTCTGTTTAACACCATTCATATCCTTAAATATCTTCCTAACAATTGAATGAACGACTTTTAGAAGAAAGTACTTTAAATTTTCCAGACATAGAGGATTCTGACAGGATATTACATGCCTCTCTTGGTCACTTAAGGGGATTATATGTGGGAGAACAAAACTTAGTTAATAAATATGCTCTAAATCTGTGTGATAAAGAGTTTTCTACAAATTTAGAACACCAGAATGGCTCTCTTTGTTTGAAAATCTTTAATAAAACAAATATCAGTGTTTACAAGGGTACAATAAAAAACGTTTTGAAAGAACTATAAGATTTCTGGAAATAGTTATTAAATGGTGAAGTAGTATGAACATCAAAATTCCTCGTAAAGGATATGAACGTCTGGAGGAATATCACACACCGTTTAAATCACCGTCTGATGAGAGATTGCAATTTTTTTTTAAGTGTATTACTTGGTTGCAATCTTAGAAAAATATGCCGAATTGTAATAAAAGAAGCGGGACACTAACTGCGTTTTGTTCTTTTGCTCATACCACGAAGGCTATGAAAGAATTGATAACTTATATGCTCGTGGAAGCAAAGGACATATATTTTCTTCCCAGAAAGTACCAAACAGATAATCTGGAAGATAGATTTAGGAAATACCGACAATTACATGGCGGGAACTTTAACACTAGAACAACGGAAGCGGTCATTTTGACAGCATAACTATTTTGAGAAACGATTCCTCCAAAACAGCTAATCCCAGCCCATTGAAATTTTATGACTTTTCTTATTATCTTCTGCCTGTAAGAAAATAAGACAAGAAAGATCAATCATGCTTAAAGCATTGATTATGAAACACTTTCCAACTTCAATGCAATTTTATTTAAACATGTCTAAAATGCAATACATTCCTCGGTAATATTGTAAAACTTATCACAATACTACATTAATTTATTATATTTAAAAACTTAAACCTTCATCTAAAAAATTGAACTTCATTCAAATGACGGCATTAAAGTATAAATTGCCTGGTTTAAACATCTCTAAAATGTGATGCATTCCTCGGTAATAATTTTAGAATTATCATAATACTACGATAATTTATTATATTTGAAAACTTCATCGAAAACAACTGAAATTCATTCAAATGACGTCATAAAAAAATAACACGCCTGGCTCTCTCTATAAAAGCAACATTTCATTCATAAATAATTCCCCCATTCACGTCATTCATCACAATACTATAATAATTTATTTTATTTAAAAATTAAGACCATTGAGCTACAAGTAAGTAAACTCTATGCGTAAAACTTCATCGAAAAATATCGTCCGTCTCTTTCTAAAATCAATGAATATTTCATTCACATCAGCTAAGCAGACTCCATGGACTAAATGATTTTGTGTTAAAGAATTACAGCGATTCTAATACAACTCATTCTACATATTTTGCTGTTTACATTTTACATAGGTGAAAAATAGGCTTAATGGTAGAAATAATCAAATTTGGAAGAGCATTTAAACTGAAATATATTGTCATTGCGTTGTTTCAGTATGTAGATGCACAGAATTTAGGCAAAAATAAAGTAGTTTTAGGACGGATACAACACTCAATATGAATTAAAAAGAACTTTAAAAATCACGATTTTGACACAAGATAGATGCCATATATCATTTTGAAGTGGGTCATGTGATCGTTTCATATCATGGACACGTGATCGCTTCATATAAGAGGTGTTATTATTATTTTAATTTTTATTTAAAAAACAACTGAATATATTTCGCTGAATTTTTTTTTATATATTTTATGGAACAATTTGAATATTGCCTAAAATTTTCGAAGCAATTCGTGAATTTTAAATCCGCTTAAAAAATGCTTGAAAAATTAGGTCCCATAGGGCTCAATGTATTCCATTTTTTCAACCCGGGTTCAATCCAAAACTAATTGGGTGATATTATTCATTTATATTCCCATAGGTCCTATAGACCGTCTGAACAACATACTAAAATTTCATTTTGATTAAGTCATTTTAACGGCAGTTATCGTGCTGACAGACAGACAGACAGACAGACAGAATGAACAAAGTCATAAACACTTTTCAACTTTGTTGTAAAGTGTTAAAAAGTAATAAAATGTCAATGGGCTGGGAGGAACCGTTTTGGGGAAATCGTTTCTCAAAGTAGTTACGCTGTCAAAATGACCGCTTCCGTCGTTGTAGTGTTAACATATCAGTTGAACAGGTGCTACGAGGGCCAGTACTTCAGTTTAAAATGTGGCAATACTAAAAATAACAACTTTCAGTACAGACGATTTTTTAAAATTTGAACTTTCACATGAACATTGGAACAAGAAATGCTATATTTATTTTTACAGCTTCGGGCGGGACATCCCAGTGGTAAGGATTGCACTCGGAGGATCCAAGTTCAATTCCCAGCTCTGTCCAAACTGTCCCCGTGTTCACTCAGAGTACGGGCACTTTAAATATGTGGGTCCTTAAGTCCAGAGAAGTTGGTGGTAAAGGAAGGAGGGTACGGTCCCTGTGGATGCCACCCTAATGGGTTCCGGTCTAAATTGGGTGGCACTGTTCGGGCCGTTCAAACAGATACCCTACATCTTCGGATGATCTGATTCGAAGAAGTAGAATGGTTGACACAGCAACAGTGTGTGGATTGAATGAATTCGACTTTTGGTGATGAATCATCCTCCAAAGCAACCATTTACAACTGATTTAAAGAATTCCGTCTAGGACGCAGGACTCTCAGTGATGAATTTCGTTAAGGTCGATCAAGAACTGCTGTGACGCCAGAAAACATTGATGCTGTGCAACAAATGATCACTTTAGATCGTCATGTCACATATGATGAAATTGAGGCATCTTTGAACATTTCAAGAACCTGAGTACATTCAATTTTACATGATCATTTAAAAGTCAAAAAGATATGTGCGCTTTGGATTTCACATAATATAACTCAAGTTCAAAAGGATACTCAAGTTAAATGGAGCAAGGAAAATCTCAAAAGATTCAACTCTGGTGTCTCAAATGTCTTTGATATTATAACAGATGACGAAACGTAGATTTATCCTTATGAACCCGAAACAAAACAACTATCTACGGTATGGGTGTTTCAAAATACAACAAATCCTACAAAAGTTTTTCGTGCACAAGTGTTTCAAAGATAATGATTGCTTGGTTTTTTGGTAAATCCAGCCATGTTGCAACCGTTGCTTCGGAGGATCGTAGACCAATAAATGCTGATTGGTATACGACAGTTTGTTGGCCAGAAATAATTGCTCAAATCTTAAAAAATAATGAGAAACGTAGCATCATTCTTCATCATGACAATGCAAACTCACACACTGTATTTCAAACTATCATTTATTTGAAGCATGAAAAAATTGATTTGTTGAGTCATTGTCCTTTTACGCCTGATGTGGTACCCAATGAATTTTTCTTGTTCCTAACAATCAAAAATAAAATACCTGTTCAACGATTTAACAGCCCAAAAGAAGCATTTGAAGCTTATAAATCACATGTTAATGCTATACTAACTTCTGAATGTGATAAATGTTTTGAAAATTGGCTTACAGTCCAGTCAAAGTACGAAACATTATCTTCAAACCTGGATAAAATTGCAACAAAAATGTTTTAATTGGTTTTCTACTCGGAAATGGATACTGTTTCCAAATTCCGACAAAATTGAATCACGGAAAAGAAACGAAAATCGCATTTCAAAATGGTGGCCATGCCATAATGGATTTTTTTTCTTTTTGTCCAGGGAAATGGATGCTTCAATAGAAAAAAAAATTACGTCTATAAAAATAATATTTAAACAAGAACGATCAATCATGCATAAAGCATTGATTATGAAACACTTTCCAACTGCAATGCAATTTTATTTAAACATCTCTAAAATGCGATACATTCAACGGTGATATTTTTAAATTTATCACAATACTACAATAATTTATTATATTTGAAAACTTAAAACTTATCGAAAAAAATTAACTTTATTCAAATAACGTCATCGAAATATAAATCGCCTGGCTCTCTATGTAAAAGCAGTGAATATTTCATTCATTCATTTTTATTCCATTCATCCCCATACCACAATTTTTTGATTTAAGAACTTAAAACCATGGAGGTAAAAGGAGAGTACTCCACGGAAAATGACCCATATAACAAGTTTGTAACTCACTGCTGAAGAGCGACTAGCGATTGTCAAATCCTAGTTTCAGAACATACAATCGTATTATTAACTCAAATTTGCGAAAACCGAGGGGAATTTGTGTCCTAGTATTTTAACCTAATAAGAAAGAGTTGAAAAAATTGTTTTTAAGTTACGTTACTTAACTTTCAGGAAACAAAGTTATTGTTGGAAGTTAAAGTTATTTTCTATGCAGACATGGTCATTCTCAACTATAATAACCTTAAATGAACTCCGCCCAACCCGTAGGTATACGGAAACAGAAGACTCCATCGTTGCAGTAGTGCACCTGGGGCACTCCGCACACCCGCTCGCCAAGTCGCCAACGCCGCAAAGCGGTCCGGCGGGATGACCGCATCACAACAAAGGACTCCAATAGTCACTACCCACCAATCGTTCATGCCAACACGACACGAAAAACCGCAAAGCCGAAACTGCGATCTAAAGAGGGTCATCCTCTGACTTGCCACAATAACTTTATTGTTATAAGAAGATGGAGCAGCTCGCTCCTACAAAGGCCACAGCAATCTGGGAAAAAGAGAAGTATAAATAATCCTCAATTAAATATACAAAACTTTTCAATTTCACATAAAGTATATATCAATTTAATTTAATACAATATAACTTAATTCAACACAAAATATAAAATCAAATTATATTCAACACAAGATATAATATAAATTTTCCACTTCTAACATCCAATTCCTATTTACAAAATCCGTTTACATGCACTCTAATTCCACAATTTAAATTAACATAATATAATATATTTACAAAAATCTCAATACTGAGATAAAAGAAAGTATATACAATACACTATATATACAACATTTCTTTTTACAAATCAATCAAGAACAAATTAAAATATAAATCAATCAACAAAAACAGGAACTCTTTTCCATATAACGTTGAAATCATAAATCAATTTCTCTTGAGAGAAGATTTTTAACAATTTCAATGACACCATTTTTAGAATTTGTACCTTTACATAAGTTAGTTAAGGATACATCCTTATAATTAATGGGAAAATATTTAATCCTAATATTTTCCCAAATTTCACAATCATATATGCTGTGAAGTGCAGTACCAATTTCTCTGCCACAAGGGCATGTACTGTCCTTACCAAAAAATCTATTTTGGTATGATTTAAAGCAACCGTGTTCTGTAAAAATCTGGTTTAGATAAAAATTTTCCATGATTCTTTTGGTGGTCACTCTGGGAAGGTAAGAGTAAAGTAGTCTTCCTTCTTCCTTGTCATTCCATCTGTCTTGCCAGCACTTTACACTATATTTTCGAATCTTGTCTTTTATTTGATCTCTTGAGAGTCTAAAGCTATAACTTATTACATTTAATTGTATAGCTCTCTTTGCACATGCATCAGCTGCTTCATTTCCTCTAATTCCAATATGGGCCTTGGCTCAATGTAGATAGATTTTCCTACTATAATTTATTATCTTGTTTTGAATGTTGATGGAACTCAACGAAGTTAAGATTGATCTTGAATCAGTAAATATATGAGCTTCTTCATATTTTTCTTTGTAAATTTCTTCAACAGCTTTTATGATGGCAAACATTTCTGCATTATAGACAGTAGTTGTATCCTTTAATATATACAGTTTTTCCATGATCATATTTTCCATCTGGAAAATTACAAAAGCCCTTCCCACTTTATCATTCATTTTGGATCCATCCGTAAATATCTTTATTTTTGCCATTTCGGGATAATTACTATCCTATTTGAAGATTTTCTCAGTCCAGGGCAAAGTTTGGGAATGAGTTATTTCTTCCAAATCCTGGTATTCTATATTGAGTTCTTCTTCACATATAGGTTCTTGCCAATGAGTAAATTTTTACATAGCTGTATCCAACTTACTTTTAATATCCAATGGAATGCATCCTACTAGAACCTGCATAACAGCAGTTGGAGTCGTTCTATAGCACTTTGTTACTGATAGCATCGCTATTCTCTGTATTTGTTGGAGTTTATCATTTGTTCTTCTGGTATCTGTATACCAGACTTCCGCCCCGTAGTTTATGAACTTCTCCGTCGCCTTTAAATAAATTTCTTTCAGTACTTCAGGTCCTAGACCCCAAGTTGCTGTTGTAAGTCTTTTAATTTTATATTGAAAGTTGGTCACTTTTTCTTTTACTCCATTCAAATGTGGCGTCCAGTATAGCCTATGATCTAGAGTAATACCCAAGTATTTAAGTTCTTTAGTATATACAATACGTTTGTCATTCATCTTGATATTGGGTAGGCAAGTTATTAACTTCCTATATGGAAACATAGTATATCTTATTTTGTCTATACTAAATTCTCATCCATATTTATTTGTCCAATTTTGTAATTTCATAATTGCTTTAGTTCCTATATCTCCAAAAAGGTAGGAAGCTGTTACATTAATAATAACAGCAATATCATCCGCGAAAGCTTGGACTTCAACTCTATCGTCCTCAAAATCTGTCCTCAAAGCCTCATCGGCCATCATAATCTATAATATTGGAGCCAAGCTTGATCCTTGTGGGATCCCAAAATTATGCGTATCGTTTGATTCAATATGTATAAATCTGTCTTTCAGAAAATCACTGATAATTCTTCTCAATTCTATTGGTATATTAAAATTTCGCAATAACTTCTTAACGTCTTCCCACTTGACTGTATTAAAAGTATTTTTAATATCCAAGGATATAAATTTTTAATACACAAGAACTTTTGTGTTTTTCTTTGTTAATATTTCTTATATTAACATTATTCTTCAATGCGCCCAAAGTACTTTTATATTTGATGAACCCATATTGTTTATCACAAATTTTATTTTTAATGTCACAAATTAGTCTATTTCTGATAAGTTTGTCCAGTATTTTACCCCAAACAGGTAATAAACAGATAGGTCTCTCCGGATCATTCCCCTCTTTGTAAATTAGTACGACTGTTGCTCTTTTCCAAACTTTTGGAGAGCTGCCAAATTTTAAGCACATATTCATTATTTTTAGAAACCATACTCTATTACAATTATATAACTCTTTTATAATTTCATGAGTGATTCCATTTTTTCAGGGAGCTTTATTTATATCCATGCTCCAAATCACTTTACTTAATTCTTACTCAGAAAGTTTGGATAATCAAAAGATTCTACTTCTTTATCTTTCTGAGTTGTGATGACTCCTTCGGAGTGGATAAACTGGACATCCTCGATTTCCACAGAAGGGTTTTCCACATTAACGTGGTATCTCTCGACTGTGGATGAGGGGTACTTTACAGAAGATCCATCACCCGGGATATCCTCGACATAGTCAGAAGGGTCTCTAAGGGCTCCATCTCCTGTGGACATACATGTCTATCCACCTGAAATGGTAGCTCAGTATTTCCTCGACCGACTCTGAAGGGTACTCCGTTCTGGTGCCATCTCCTCCGAGTATACAACTCATAATAGGTTCTTTGTGAAGTTTATTCTTTATCATTTTTATTCATCACGCTATCTAGATAACTTTTAAAGTTTTCTTGTTTAGCTTTTACGATCTCTTTTTTGTAGAGTGTAAATTGTTAATTAAAATGTGCTCTCTTAATTTTACGAGCCAATTCATCTTTTTCACCTTGGAATAATGTTCTCATTACTCTAATCCGACTTCTCATAGTCTCCAACCTAGGAATCCACCATACAGCATTAGGTTTTAGCTTCCTTTTTCCCCGTTTGATATTCTTTTTACAGGTATCCACCAATTTTTCCTCAATCATTTCGAGATGTTGATTTCAGCATCCGTAATTTTAACTTTACCCTATTCTTTACCAATTGAGATATATCCACTTTTGCATCTAACCAATTTAATCCACTAATTTTCCATCTATAGTAATTTATCTTCTTCGGAATACTATCTAGTATTCTAAATTGCATTAAATTATGTTCACTTAAAGTGATTTTATCTAAGATTTTCCACTCTTTTATATTATTTCCTAGGTCTTTGGTTAGATATAAATCTATTCAGCTTGTCCCTTTGTACTTGAATACGTGGGTATGCTGTTAGCATCATTTTCGATATTCAAATTGTAATTTTCAATAAATTCCATAAGTTGTTCCCCTCTTGACTCTTGATTTCTTGGACTCCATGCAGGAGACTTTGCATTAAAATCTCCACATATAATTATTTTACACTCAATAAAACTATTTAGCAAAAGTTCCATATCATTTATTTTAACATTTATATCTTCCGAAGAAGGTGAATATGCAGATATTAGTAAATATCTTTCGCCATTCCATTCCAATGAGACTGCAATTACATCTCTCTCCATTTTAATAGTGTTATATTTAATATTTTTACAAATTATTATAGCCGATCTAGGTCGGTCACTTCCAGAACAAACTTGAAAATTTAGTGGAAACCCACTATCTTATTATTATGATAGTAAGGTTCATTTAGAAAGCCAAAATCTATATTTTCACTTACCATGTCTTGAGCCAATTAGAGATTAGCTGCTTTACCATGTTTGAGATTCAACATAACACAATTCAGTCCAACGGAAAATTTTTATTCGCCATAGTCGATCTTGGACGCAACAAATTTCAATTCCTTTAAGTAAATTGGACAAGTTTTGTCCAAACAGCTGTATTCTATATCAAACTTTGATCCATACTTAGCATTATGTTTATTGCAATTTGTACACCTTGTAGTTTTATCACAATCTATAGTTTTATGTGACAAATCCCCACAGTTTTTACAAGTTTCTTCGCTTCTACAAAATTTGCTAATATGACCAAATCCAAAGCATTTGTAGCAAATTGTAGCTCTTATATACTCCCTTATGCCAATCCGGCTCCAACCGAGGTTGATCCTTTTCTTGTTTAACAAGGTTTTAAAAGTAATTGGATCAACTGATATTATCCAATTATTTCCTCTTCTACCTTTAAAATTAAACTTAATTTCAATTTCAGCTGTGTCCAAAACCTCTTCGTTTTGATTCAATATGTCCTGCTTTAAAGTTTCTTTGTTATATTCTAGATCAACGTTATATAATAACAATTGTGAAAATTTCTTTTTGGGTTTTTCAATTGTAAAATCACCTTGCAATTGATCAATTTCCGCAAACTCTTTGATAAGTTTAGCAATATCCTCTTTGGTATTTGTCTCTATCAGTATATCACCTCTACTGATTTTCTTGACTCCTTTTACTCCAATATTCAATTTCTTAGGGTCAATCAAGTTTTGTACTTCCTGTTAATTCTCCAAAGTCTTGGTCTCAACTATTATAAAAGCAACTCTTTGTTGAAATATTACAAATATTATATTAATGTTTAAATCAAAAAAGTTTAACTAGATTAAAGAAATTGAGACATATAGTAAAATAAATATTTTCATAAAAGGGATCTTCTACAATAAAAAATGAAAAAGAAATGGACTCTTACCAACAGCATCATACTGTGGGCTAAAATCACAACAGAGAACTCCTAGATCATGTGCATCTGAGACGGTCGATAAACATTTTCCATGCCCATACCGTGCATCCCATAATAATATATCACCAGAAGTAGAACAGGATAATAGAACTATACAATCAGGAGAAAATGCTAAAGCAGTTATCATAGCTTCATGACCTATAAGAATTCTTATGGAAAGAAATTATTATAAATTAAATTCAGTTAAGGGGTAGAAATTCATGTACTTTACGCTAATATTTAAATAATAACTTTAATATACTATATAATGAGCTTTCATTTTTAATAAATATTTTACACAAAGAACTTGTAACTTTATTTCATTAAACATAGAACTGGTAAACATGAAAGTGATCTACACTCTACACTAGCAGACTCGATTGTAAAAAACCTCATTTGGGGGGATAAAAAGAAGGGTGTGCGGAAAATCTATCATTTCATTAAAAAATGTAGAACCCCCGTGTTTCTAAACAATAGACAGAACATTTTCAAAGGATCTCTAGAGGTCGGATTTTCAATAAAGTCGATAATATTTTTTACAGATTTTCAAAAAAATCCGAGAAAACACGAAAGAACCCATGCGGAACTATTCCCTTCCTTATTTATCGATTTGCATAGCTCAGAGTCAGACCAGCTGTCGTCAGGGGTAATGGCAATAAAATTAAACATTTCTAAAATCTCGAATTTTACAGATTTCCCTGGTAAAAGACATGGTGTGTCGTTGAAAACTTCGTGTTTTACACTTTTTCCACGTATTGCTCAAAATTAAAATTAAAATTAAAAATAAAATATACATTTTCCAGGTACGGCCTTCAACGCTTGTCGTCGTGAAGTGCAAATCTTGCCTCTAAACAACTTTCATAATTTTCGTCGTAACTTTATTTGTTAATTTTTTTTAAATTAATCTAATTATTTCATAATTTTGATTTCAAAGCGACGTAATGCTAATAATTGAAATTACGTTAAGAAATAACTGTTCAAAGTAGAGTCTTTAAATTTTGTCATCGTAAAGTGTCATATCTTAACTCTGCAAAAATTCAATTGTTTTTGTTGTAACTTTATTTGTTCACTTTTTATAATTTAATTCATAATTCGATAACTTTCACGCGAAAAGTTGCTATATCTTTTTACTCCACTTTCTACATTTCTGCACGCTCTTCAAGGAAGGAATGCATGTGGTCGGTCAAGTCACGTGACACAGTTTATGGGGTAGGGGTGAGTGGTAAACAAGATAAAGGCAGTTTTCACTTGCCTCAAGATCTTTTAATGTATGAAGCAGTATGTAGGGGGCACAATGGGACTGTAGACCAAGGGCCTACCTAGGGGCACTGCAGAACACCCCTTTAAGTTTTCTTACGTTTTTTTTCACAATGCTTCATATTTTGACATATATATATGACAACACAGTCTCGATGTACTAGATCCAAATATCACGTTTTTAACTCATTATTAAGCCATTTTACAATTGTAGGTGGTTTATAGATGGCGAAAGTAAAATTTTTCAGATGTGCAGATTTCCTTTTCTTGATTTAAGAATTGTAACTTGGAAGAAGTGTCTCAGTACAATATAAAGTTAAGGATTTTTTCTTTTTATATCATATCTGACTACATTCAATACATTTAAAATTTATTTACTTTATTTGCATTTGTTGTTGAATTTCCATATGGGGCACAATGGACCACAACATCTGGGGAACAATGGACCATGATTCACTGTACCCTATATTCTTCTATAAGTTGGACATCAGTCCTTTTCAGTAAATACTGATAGATTATTTGGTTCTAATGAATATATTTACGCATGATTTATGTTCTAGTTTACACATTTGAAGTATTATAACTCAAAATTTCAAATATTGCACATAAAAATGGAACCAATGAACTAATTAAGTATAAGAAAATAAACGTTAAAGATTTGATAAAATGATGCTTTACATGATATTTTAAATCTGGAATTAAACAAACAGACTTTAAAAAAAAATAATATTTTAAGCTAATTAATATATTTCTAGTTCTATTTCTTGGTATGTTAGACGGATCAGTGCAAAGTGGGTGAAATCAACCATCTTACAGAATAATAATTAGAACTGGTTTTAAACCTTGAAGCTATGGCCATATCCTGCAAAATGTATAGAAATTTGCAAGCATTAATATATACGTCCTTCAAAAACTGTATTTAAATAGGGTAGTACTATCACGATTAAGTCATTGTTCGGTGTGGAAAAGCAAAATTTAGAACACGAAAGAAGCATTGATCATTTATCAATAATAAAATAATTTCAAAATATCATTATAATTCTGTTGTTATAAATATAAATTTATTTTAAAAATATCTTAACACATGTTTTCTTTTTCTTTCTGAAAAATGAAACACCAAAAATTTTTCCATTTTGCGAAAGTCTAGGATCACAAAATTCCGACAGGGAGGCGATCTTGCTCTTTCTCCTCCTGTCTTTGGCTTAGAATCGACAACTCTTGACTACTCATATCCCTGGGTGGTTGACATCCTTCTTGAAAATGACAGTAAAAAGCAGGGTTACTGGACCCAGGGTTACTGGTCCGAACCCGAGTAACAGAGCTGATTCCTAGTAAAGACAATCATCCAAGACTAACTGTGATGAACTTTTGTGTCGATAGACTTATGATCTAGAGCTTCCGGATGATAAAAGAGTGAACGTTCATACTAGAAGTGGACGAAAAATAATTGCTCCTGACCGTTTAATGTACACTTGACGTCATGCTATTTTCATGTTTTCATTTTTAATGTTAAATTGTAGTTTATTTTAAAACTTTAGTTCGATGAGCGTATTTCAGTTTAGCCTGTAGTAAACTCAAAAGTAGGAGAATATTCCGAATCAAGTTTGTGTCGATAGACTTATGGTCCCAAATGACACATGGAGAGAACGTCGGGACTGGTGTTTACTCGGATATGTTTTCATATATAGTGTATCTCTTGGTCCACATGCATCTTCCTTCGAAGGTAAGGTTGAGGCCATCAGAATAGCCACGCAACATCTATTGTTGAGTACAGAGGTTTTTATTAATGCAGTGATTCTGTCCGACTCAAGGGCTGCAATTCAAGCGGTTGCCAATTTCAATTGCGTGGATTCTTCAAGAGTTAGGGACTGCATCCTGAATCTAAACATTTCGAAAACCAAACTAAAGATCATTGTGCTTCAGTGGATCCCTTCTCATTGTGGAATTTTTGGTAATGAGAGGGCTGATTTGCTGGCGAAGGAAGGAACAAGAATTGTTCAATCTCCAAATAGCTCAATCTCTTATACAACTATGGCAAGAATCATTAGACATACTATGAAAAATAATTTTGAATCTGTACAGTCGAGGCTAATCGAAAACAAGACTTGGAAGTCTACGCTTAATAAGATCCCCAGTTTTCCGAGATATCATGCAGTTGCAGCGTTTCGCCTGGAAACTGGTCACGATTGTGTAGCTAAATATCTTCATAGATTTAATCTAATATCAAGCCCAAACTGTGTAGTGTGTGGTGCTAACGCAGCTATGGACGCTGATCATCTAATGAACTGCCCAGGTCTCTCTGGTGACATGTATAAAAGGTATTGGAGTGCAAGGGAGAGGATGCAGGCCCTTCAAGCTGTCTGACTGTTTTGAATTTGTGTTTTTGGCTACCGTCCATGTATTTCCTATAATTGTTTTATTGTTGTTATTGTTGCTTGTTCATATTTCTTGTTTCTTGTAATAGTTTTTCTCCTGTATTTTTGGTGTTGAGTATTTGTACACTAGTGAATAATTTGTATCAAGTGCTGCTGCTAGAAATAAAAAAAAACTTACGATCTAGAGTTTCCGGGTGATAAAAGAGTGAACGTCCATACTAGAAGTGGACGAAAAATAATTACTCCTGACCGTTTAATGTATACTTGATGTCATGTTCTTTACATGTTTTCGTTTTTAATGTTATATTGTAGTTTATTTTAAAACTTTAGTTCGATGAGCGTATTCCAGTTTAACCTGTAGTAAACTCATAGAATATTCCGAATCAAGTTCCAGAATGAATGCGTTGTTCGATTACGCATGACGATTTTGAGAGAGTGCCTGAGCAAGTGGTAAATATTTTCTTATTGCCAGCCAAATCTGTGTGGCAAAGTTGGATTTTTTGTCACAACATTTCTAAATCGACAGAAGTGAGGTCAAGGGGACGCGACAGCCCAGTGGCTAGCGCGCGGGAATTGCACTCAGTCGGTCCGGGTACGATTCCAGCCACTGCCAAAACCGCCGCCGTGTTCACGCGGAGTACGATCATGTTAAACATGTGGGTCCGTAAGTCCTTTCGAGAGGTTGGTGGTAGGGGGAGGAGGGTACGGTCCCTGTGGATGCCTCTCCCACTGGGTTCCGGTCTAAATTAGGTGGCACTTCCCGGCCGTCCAAACAGATACCTTATACCTTTCTAGTAGGTCGGACGCTCTGGGTCGAAGAAGTGAAGTCGACTTTTGTAAGAGCTGTGTGTCACTTATTAATTAAGATGTTAAGTTCCTGTTAAGAGACGTTCTGTTTTCTCCATTTCTTTTTGAACGAGTAGAATTTATTGGTTTTCGGGTAGAATTAATTGGTTGTAACATACTGAAAAAACATCGTTTTAAAACCCTATTTAATGATTTCTCTTAATTTCAATTATTGAACGATCCCTAGATCCATGAATTATCGAAAAGCCACGATAAACTAATGGAAGTCAGAAAGTTTAACAATTTATTTAATCTTCAATTTGCACTTTTGAAATCCATTATTTTTATTTTACTAAATCAAATAATGGCAAAATCAAAAATCAAATAATGATTTTGTAATTCAACTTTTTGCGCAAAAGGGGCTGTATAAAAATATAGTGCTTGTAATTTTTTACAAATATATTTCACATTGTGTAAATTACTATTGCATGATTTCTTACCTTATTTAAAGCGTTCTCGCAATTGCAACTATGTGCTTACATCCAAAAGTTAAAAAATGTTCCTATGTTCACTTTTTTTTTAAACACCCCGTATATTCGGAACAAAAATTTTTTTATAAAAGACAAACTTTAGTTTATGAATGCAAGTACATAAAATTAAATAAAATTTGTAGTAGTTACAATAAAAAATACCTAATTATAGACTTGGTTGCAATATCCCACAGTACCACTTTTTCATCATCACCTCCTGTAGCGAACATAGCAGAAGTAGGAGAAAATGCACAAACACGAATAGGAGATCTACTGGGGTGTTGAATTTCACAAACATTTTCACCATCCTAAATAAACATTGGATGGTTATAAATAAACTAAAAAAATAAATGCATTTCAAAATCATACTAAAAAAATGTTATATAATAATTTGCCTGTTGTTTGATTACTTTTACTAAGCAAAGATTTCAGAAATGAAATTTATAAAAAAAATGTTTTGTCAATTTGCAGTACTGCCTATAAGTTTTCGGAATCTGTAATAATAATCTGTTTGTTGTAATAAGAATCTGTTTATGTGTCTGATGGCGGTGCAGGGGAAAATACATCTAAGCGGTCCACAGCTACGGAATTCTGTACTGCGATAGTTCAAGTCAAGTCCTGAGATACCTTGGAACGTCTTTTTAACTTAAATAATTGTTATAATTATATTATATTGAAGTGAAATTTTGAGCAATTTTCACACAAATCGGTTCTTTACAGATCGAAAATATTATCAGAGTTTCTATCTTAATACCACCGGAAAAAATGATGAGCGTTCTATCGAATGAGTTTGAGCCGAATTCGTATGCCATTTCTTTAACATTCAATTTTTTAAATACACTGGCGGAAAATAAAATCCCAACGCCAAGAAGGAGTTGTGCTAGATAAACGAAATTTGGGAGGCTCATTTGCACATATGAAAGATGACTCCTATTCAAATTTCGAGCTAGACGAATAAGAGTGGCGCTAATAGCACTACTATGATCATGCAAATCACGTGTGCTTTAAATACTCGGTGTAAACTTCGTGAACGTTATTTATCTTCCAGACTGGGCGTTGTGAGCTAGGTTTGAGTCAAGAATGCCTTTAAAAAGACGAATAAGGAAGTATCAGCAGCTTAGTGAGTTTGAACGAGGCCGTATAATAGGGCTACGAGAAGGTGGATTTTCTTTCCGCGATATTTCAGAAAGACTTGGCACGGATGTATCCACTGTGCACAATTGTTGGTAGCAGTGGTCACGTGAAGGCATTGTCTCAAGAAGACCGGGTCCGGTCGCACACGGGCCACTACTGAGAGGGAAGACCGCCGTATTCGCCGCATGGCTGTGGCGGGTCGTACTGCATCTGCAGCAGCAATTAGAGCTTCTGTTGACCCCAGAGTGACACAACGAACTGTAAGAAATCGATTACTTGAGGGACAGCTCCGAGCCAGACGGCCTGTAGCATTCATAGCACTAACTCCGAATCACTGCCACCTGCGACGTCAGTGGTGTCAAGCTAGAGCTCATCGGAGGGCAGAGTAGCGATCTGTTGTATTCTCAGATGAGAGCCGTTTCTGTTTTGGTGCCAGTGATGGTCGTATGTTGGTAAGAAGGAGGTCAGGTGAGCGCTTGGAGCAAAGTTGTCTGCGGGGTCGACACTCTGGGCCTACACCAGGAGTTATGGTCTGGGGAGTCATTTCCTATGACAGTAAGAGCACTCTAGTCGTTATTCCAAGCACATTGGCAGCAAATTTGTACATCAGACTGGTGATTGAACCAGGTGGTTGAATTTGTACATCAGACTGGTGACACGACACCAACCAACCAACGTACAGGAAGTGTCCAGTGAGGTGGAGTACCGTCCTGCTGAAATAAACTGCATTTCATTTCACCTTTTCGTATTTTTGTTATTAATGTTTAGAAGATCTTTCTCGGACACGGTGTACTTTAAACATTTATTTTTCTGTAAGGATGTATATATCTATATTATACTTTTATTTTTTTTATTAGACATTTGTCGCAGTGAATTAAGATTCACTGGACATATTGTGTGTTTTTATTTGGTGAATGTGACTGTGTGGGGATTGCAAGCACTTACTGAAAATGGAAGCCTGATTTGTTTGCCTATAGCAATACACTTTTACTTGCACTCACACATACACGTTCTCACGAGAAAGTTGTGTCCAAGGCAATTTAACCCAACTGCAGAATTCTACGAACAATCCTAAAAAGGAAACGCAGATGTTTCGCACAGTGTTAAGAAGCAGTGCCAAAGAATTGCACAAAAGGGGGTGGCATTTTGTTGCTATGAAGAGAAAAGAAAATGCATGGCGATACTGCAAGTGATCCAATTAAGCGAAGTTTCAACTGCCAGCATAGTAATATTTAGTGCTGCCTGACACGCCCGTTTCTTTCTCTGCTGTCCAAGGTCGAGGCAGTGCAGAAAAGTACTGCACGGTTCACAAGTTTCTTTTCTTTTTATTAACACTTTAGAACAAAGTTGAAAAGTGTTTATGACTTTGTTCATTCTGTCTGTCTGTCTGTCCGTTAGCACGATAACTGCTGTAAAAATGACTTAATCAAAATGAAATTTTAGTATGTTGTTCAGACGGTCTCTAGGACCTATGGGAATATAAATGAATAATATCACCCAATTAGTTTTGGATTGAACCCGGGTTGAAAAAATGAAATACATTGAGCCCTATGGGGCCTAATTTTTCAAACATTTTTTAAGCGGATTTAAAATTCACAAATTACTTCGAAAATTTTAGGTAATATTCAAATTGTTCCATAAAATATATTAAAAAAATTCAGCGAAATATATTCAGTAGTTTTTAAAATAAAAATTAAAATAATAATTACAGCTCTTATATGAAGCGATCACGTGACCATGATATGAAAAAATCACATGAGCCACTTCAAAATGATATATGGCATCCATCTTGTCTCAATATCGTGATTGTTTAAGTTCTTTTTAATTCATATTGAGTGTTGTATCCGTCCTAAAGCCATTTTATTTTTGCTTAAATTCTGTGCATCTACATACTGAAACAAACCAATTACAACATATTTGAGTTTAAATGATCATCCAAATTTGATTATTTCTACAACGAAGCCTCTTTTTCACTTATGTAAAATGTAAACAGCAAAATATGTAGAATGAGTTGTATTAGAATTGCTGTATTTCTTTAACACAAAGTTATTTAGCCCATGGAGTCTGCATAGCAGATATGATTGAAATATTCATTGATTTTACAAAAAGAAGGACGATCTTTTTCGATGAAGTTTTAAGCATAGAGTTTAATTACTTGTAGCTCCATGGTCTTAATTTTTAAATAAAATAAATTATTATAGTATTGTGATGAATGAAATGAATGGGAAATTGTTTATGAATGAAATGCTGCTTTTATAGAGAGAGCCAGGCGTGTTATTTTTTCTATGACGTCATTTGAATGAATTTCAGTTGTTTTCGATGAAGTTTTCAAATATAATAAATTATCGTAGTATTATGATAGTTTTAAAAATATTACCGAGGAATGTATCGCATTTTAGAGATGTTTAAACCAGGCAATTTATATTTCAATGCCGTCATTTGAATGAAGTTCAATTTTTTCGTTGAAGGTTTAAGTTTTCATATATAATAAATTAATGTAGTATTGTGATAAGTTTTAAAATATTACCGAGGAATGTATTGCATTTTAGACTTGTTTAAATAAAATTGCATTGAAGTTGGAAAGTGTTTCATAATCAATGCTTTAAGCATGATTGATCTTTCTTGTTTTATTTCCCGCTGGACCTCACAAGATTCGGTGCCAAAATGCGTATGAATACAGAAACAGAGTTGAGACCTGTTCACGCCTATATTAGTGCGCATAACTTGTATACGGTATTGTACAGAAGTGGGGATTTGATTCAATTAGAACTAGAGTTTTCTAGGGCTCAGGACCTGCTGTCCTGAGCCCGCTCGAATGATGTTGATGGGATTTTGCATGACTTCTAATGCAGACCTCGAAGGAGACAGACGTACTTATGGAAAGCTCCTGATATAGATGACCGAAAATGATATAATTCCTAAAATGCCAGAGCAATACTACAACACCTGATCGTTTCTATAGCCGAGAAATACGTATGAGATACAAAAGACAATGTTTAAAATAATTAGCTCGAGATTTTGAAGCAGCTCACAGATTGAAGTGGATGTATGCAGTATTAGCAAAATGGAACGAAGCGAACAATTTGACTGCCAGTGATTCACATGCAAGGGCTGCCGCTCTTTCGTTATTTAAGGAGGTCATGGTGCTTGAAGTGGTCAGTGCAACTGAAGTTAACACTGACTCTGCGAATTGTTGGATGCCAATGAATTCAACAAATGACTCGTAAACAATCACTAAATGAATGATTTAAGAGTATGATCTTCAAATGCCTGAGTTCCTGAAAAATCCGTTCATCAATAGGTACATTCTTATAAATCGAGAACAAGACTTTGAGCCCGGAGAGAGAATTATGTGCCATTCCTTGATAGAAGGCAGATCAGAATAGAATGATAGTTGTAAATAAATCGTGAGGCCAAAGAACTTCCAATTAATGACGATTAGAATGATCGCTGTGCAACAAATCATTAGGACATAGAACTCCAATTAAAGCTCCATAATCGATATTTAACGCAGAACTGCTTATGAACTGAAAAAGACACCTAAGTGCTATTTATTTTACATAAGTTGAACGAATTTATAATTATTATAAATTGATGGAATTAAAACTTTCAGAATTATCTTTCTTGATTAGTACCCCTCATCCACAAAAAAATTGGAAAGAACTTACAAAACGAATATTGATATTTTTAATATGATTCCTGAAATTGATAATAATGAATTGAATCTGTAATAATGAAATTAAGGTGTATTTTAAAATGAATGAGTAATTTGATTGCTTTAAAAAGAATTGTATGTAAGGGATTTATGAGAATATTATGAGTAACAAAATGATTATATATTTTAATTATCAGTTAAGTATAAGTGAATAAGGATAAAGAAGTATGTCAGATGACAATTCATATAATTTGAGTATTAAATTTAATGTTGTAACTATATATATAGAGATATAAATATTTAATCAAGATAAATTTAATATAACATAATAAAAGTTTTTTTTTTAATATGCATTTTAAAACTTTTTATTACACGGTCTCATTTTAATGAATAATTGCTTCGCACGATAAGCCAGAATATCGCTGGCTATGCACATAAGGTGATTTAAACATTATACGGTAAGTGAACGGGGAGGTCTTTTATTTTTTACTAGCCGCCTTCGGCGATCAGCCTGTTCGCTACCCTTGAAAATTCTGACCGTGGCAAACTCGCTGGCGCGACCTACCAGAAAGATGTAAGGTAACTGTTTGGACGGCCAGGAAGTGCCACCCAATTTAGACCGGAACCCAGTGGGGAAGGCATTCACAGGGACCGTACCCTCCTTCCCCTACCAACAACCTCTCGGAAGGATTTACGGACCCACATGTTTAACGTGATCGTACTCCGCGTGAACACGGCAGCAGTTTTGGCAGTGGCGGGAATCGAACCCGGGCTTACCGAGTGCAATTCCCGCGCGCTAACCACTGGGCTACTGCGTCCTCCGCGACAATCTCCATAACTTTCTTTTTATTCACTCAATTTAGACCGGGACCCAGTGGGGGAGGCATCCACAGGGACCGTACCCTCCTTCCCCTACCACCAACCTCTCGGAAGGATTTACGGACCCACATGTTTAACGTGATCGTACTCTGTGTGAACACGGCAGCAGTTTTGGCAGTGGCGGGAATCGAACCCGGGCCTACCGTGTGCAATTCCCGTGCGCTAACTTCCCGCGCGCAAATTTAAATTTTATAATGACCATATGCTTTGCTCTTAATTCCATCATCCCCATTCCATCGTTCCATCATTTAAAATTATTATTTATCCATATTAATATTATTTATCATTATTATTTATCCATAAAATTAAAATATCCATCGTTCCATCATTTAAAAAATCCATATCGTTCCATCAAACATCCATATCGTTCCACCAATCCATAAATATAATAATTTCAAATACATCATCACTATACAATACATATGCTAAGCTCTTAATTAATTTAAAACCGGAAGCTCGGTCTCCATAGAAACGGGGAAAAAACTTCTGCGGGGAAAGAACTCCTTTAGCGGATTGCCGAGAAATTTAAAATCATGACGTCTTTAAAATTTCCAAAACAATTTCCATAACTTTATTTTTATTTATTTTTTTATTCTTCAGTGTTTAAGTTTTTTAATTGTAGTCCTAACCACCACCCGATGTATACAATACATCACCACAATTCAATCCACCATAATTCAATCATTTAAATTTTATAATGACCATATGCTAAGCCCTTAATTCCGTCATTTAAAATATAACGTTTATCATCATAAGTTGTTAATCCCATTTTAATTTGCTTAACAGTATAAATCTGATGGTCTTTACTTGCAATTTTAAATTATTCAACTCTATTATATCTTCGCCTTGTTAGATAGATATAGTAATCTTGATGACAGATTAACTTTTTCACAGCATTCTTATTAACACCTTTAGCAGTTATCTTTTCAGAAAATGAAGTTTTGTATACGCAACCTCGTCAGAACCGTGACATCAGAACCTCGCCTACTCCATAGAAACATCGTGCGTCTGCGCGCGCATGTGGGTGAAAAATCGATCTCTACCTTTGCGGTTTGGCCGAGAAATTGAAAATCATTACTTCCTTAAAATCCAGATCGTGCGGCTACTTTTTCTTATTTCTTGAACAGATTGGGCTTATAAGAAAGCCTGATCTTTGAGCTTTCAAAAAATGTAAATTATTAGTCGAAATTGTCGGTACTTTTCCCGACGCGAGGATTTAAAAACGAAAATTCGTTTTTTTGAGCCGAAAGTTACTTTTGTTTTAAAATCTATAAAAAATATTAGAATTTGTCCCTGAGATTTGAAATTGATATATTTTACTCGTAATTGTTTGCTCTTTCCGGTCGTATGATTTGGTTTTTTTTTACGACGTCTGGATGGTGAAGAAGAAAGGGAGAGAAACTGTCGAAATCGCATAAAACATTAAATAACAAAAAAATAATTCAAATTTTAAAAATCGGTTATCACGTGTCACCTCCCCCCCCCCCTCCCCGGGTCTCCGATTGCCAAATTTCGTAGCTCTGCGACGCGCGGTCGCGAAGCCTATAGTGTATAAGACAGACATTGTCTTTTATTATATAGATGAAAGCGGTCATATATTTGGTTACTTTCGAATGTTTATACTCAGGTATTTCAATATTTAAAACAAATAAATATTTCAATATTTAAAACAAATAAATATTTCAATATTTAAAACAAAAGCAAAAAGGTGCAGTTATTTATGTTATTAGAAATATTTTTAAATCACGGAGAATGTATAAAATTCAGTGGCGTAGACAGGGCTGGAATCATAACTCCGTTTCCTCCCCCGATGGAGAAAAAATTGCAATAATTCTTGAAAAGGGCTCATATTGGAAAGTGAAATTCAGCACTCCTCTTTATGAGTTTTGGACTACGCCTATTATACAACTTGAGCTTGTCAATTTAATACATAGTTTAAAAGAAATATTAAAAATATGATTATCCATACATATAATTACGGAACCAGATTTTAAATTTACTCCCCCGAGGGTGAAGAAAAGGGAGGGAAATAAAATGTTCTTTCAGATTGTCCAGAAGAACCTTTTTTGACCTAGAAAGCTGAATCTTAGCAAACTTATAGTATCGACTACAGTACAGAACCTAACAGAGCCGGGCATTCGATTTACTCCCCGGAGTGGAGAAAATGCGTTTTTTTTTTCCGAAAAGTCTTTTAAGATCCTCTAGAAACCCCCTGGTGACCTAGAAAGCTGAATCTTTGCACACTTATAGTATTAAAAAGATTGAATACATTCCATCTTCTTAGTTATAGTATCAACGATTGGACAGAACTTAACGCAGTCGGATTTTCAATTTTTAGAATGACAGCAGAATTGAAATTACAGAAAATTGAATGAATGAAAATTTATTGTTTGCTATCCTGCTGCATAATTATAAATAAAACAACTCATGCAATGTACTCATTAAAGTAACAAAAAAGCGAACAAAAAAATTGAAAAAAGTAAGCGAACAAAAAAATTGAGGTGTCGAAAATCCTTTGCAAATCCTTCATCTCCTTCCCCAGTGACCTAGAAGGCTGAAACGTTGTACAATTATGGAGTCAACCGCGGAGCATAACCGAACAGAACCAATTTTTGGATAAGACGAATATTTTCGACACTAAGCACCATGTATTGTCAAACAAAATAAAACTTATTAAGAAAACAGTTGTAACTTCATTTTTTGTTAGTTTCTCTATTTCTAACATGTTTTAACACTAGTAGAGCTATATAAAACTTATAAATGTACTGATTATGTATATCAGTTTGGACTACCTAAAATTATTAAATACTAGAACGAATTATCCGGCGCTGCCCGGATCCTAAATAAGCGCCAGCTACATAAATAATATAGAAGCGCCTTTGATACGCCATAAATAAGCTCCTTTGACACGCCCTAAATAAACGCAGTTAAAAATATGAAGGAACTGTTCATTCAGCAAACAAACAGTTCGTTCTTATTGGCTGTTACGGACGCATACTGTTCTACCTGTGTTTTAGGCCTGAAGAAGAGGGCTGATAAGTGGCTACGCCACATGTTCGGTAAGGACGCTCGGCAATAACCTATAAAATTAAATTACCACTATATACGAGAATACTCACACATCAGGACAAGTATTTAAATACATAATAAAAACATTTATTCTAATCATTTCATGCACTTCCGTTTTACTAATGAAGAATATGTATACACATTAACAATCAAATACCTTAATAACATGTATAATAATATAATAGACTATCAAATATGCTTAAGAATAATTGTTATTTTTACAGTTCCATATAATGTTGTAGTACATTTACCAACAACCCTAGAATTGCACTGTAAGCGCTTGCCTCTTTCGTATAAGGTAAAAAGAAAATAAGGGTGAGAGAGAGTATCGATAAAGCCCTCGTAGAGATATATTTTAAAGTTGGTCTACCTCCGTACAATTATTGCTGTCGAAGGCACCGCATCATCATTCTAGGTCTCGACTTAGCTCGTCCAGACCATCGCTTCTCGATCAGCAACCTTCATCAACTCTCTCTCCCTCCCCCTCTCTCTATCTTTCTCTCTCTCTCTATCTATCTATCTATCTCCCCCTAAAGGCGTTCCAGCCTATCATTGGATCGACAAGCATTTTTAACGCGCCTTACGGCATCATCATCGGTTCGGTTTCCTTGATTGAGATTATGGAACCCAAAATTTGCTCTGTTTGAAACACCGCTATGACCGCTTTTCTTTATACGATATGACTTGAACTCAAGAGTTAGCCCGTTCGCTCGTCGGTGCTTCCTTGAAGTGTAAGTACATCTTTTCAGGGTTCTCATGTACATCCGTTGCAAGTGCTCTTAAGGGTATCTTATATACATTTAACGACTATTTGAGGGACCATCTCCATAGATGCTACTTTGGAAATTGCAATGTTATATTGGGAATTGAAAATTCAATATAACAATCACCCCCCACCCCCTATCCCCCGAAATTTTGGTGTGAAGAGCATGCAAAAGAAATCCAAGTCATACCTGCTATGTAGAATTCCATACTGGATATATATAATATTTAGTAATAATTAGCATAGTGTATCCTCTGTAAAACATATTATATACGAGGTGCGTTGAAGTTCTAAGGTCTCCAAATTTTTTTCTGAAAAAGCACTTACCCAACAGTGGCGGCTCATGTATATGCACTGTGGCACTGCGGGAACGACAGTGCTCTCTCTCCCTCGCAGCCTCGCTTGCAGCTTCCTATGTGCGCATGCGCACATAGGAAGCTGTACGTGAGGCTGCGAGGGAGAGAGAGCGGTGTTTGACTGTTGAGCGCATGCGCACATAGGAAGCTGCAAGCGAGGCTGCGAGGGAGAGAGAGCACTGTCGTTCCCGCAGTGCCTATACACGAGCCGCCACTGTTACCCAAGAAAGTTAAAACTTCTGTTACTTCTCAACGTAATCTCCGTCTAGACGTACACATTTTTCACAACGTCGTCGCCATAATTCTATCACTGCTGAGAAGAAACACTTCTTTAGGGGTGTGTTTTGTTCACTGGAAAATCGCTGATGCAACAGCGCCTTGACTGGAAAATGAGCGGCTACGGAAATCGTTTTTCATAGTCGGAAAAGCCAGATAATGATAGGAGCGAGGTCATGTCAGTAGGGAGTATGAGACACCACCTCAAAGTTGTTATGACGAAGAAACTGCTGAGTTAGGATTACCCTATGAGCAGCGACGTTGTCCTGATGAAAAAGCACACGTGCAGCCTTTGTCATGCAATGCTGGAAGGAACTTTGTCCTCAAAACATGTTCGTATGATTTAGCCGTCACTGTAGTACCCTTTGGAACAAAATGAAGGATGATTACGCCTTCGCTGTCCCAATATATACCTAAAATCACAGGTGTAAGATCTGGGGATCTCGCAGGCCAGTCAAGTGGGCAATCACCTCCATGCATAAGTCATCTCCATGGCTTTATCTGCCGCAGCCCCCCCCCCCCCGACTGTCGAGAGTTTGAACTAATTTTTTTTTCATGCCACATAAAATCCCCCACCACGGTGAATATTAATCTGCAAACCACATGTCTCTCCAACCCTGTATATATAAATACAGGGTTGACAAAATAAGACTGGCCCGGAAAAGTTTTCGGAAATTCGTGAAAACGTAATCTAAACAGCAAGGAGATCATTAGAAGACTTTTCCGGGCCAGTTTTATTTTATCAACCCTGTATATCACTTAGGAGGATAAGATTCTCCGTTCATCGAATTCTAAGGCATAATAAGGATCGATCTGATTAATTCGTAAATAAATCCATGTAATGATTACAAAATAACCTATATAAAATGCTATAAGTTCACTACTATTGACGAATCTTCAGATAGAATTGGTAAACGAAGTCCACGGGGTATCCAGTATCCGCCATGTTTTTTTAAGAATTTGCTGCTAGTACGTGCATTGAATTGTGGGTAAATCTTTAATCTACCCCCTTCGTTCCCTCAAATAAGAGGGAACAAACTTCAAAGAGAGATCAAAAGACCAGAATGCCGCTGTTGACAGTATTCTAGAGGGTGGACGTTATCGCCGTTCGTGATGCCACTGGTTTAGAAGGAGAAGGGCCAGTTTCTCCGACTAGTATTCAGTTCTATGGGAAAACATAGACTGTGTCAGTCGTTGTTTTAATATAATTTGTAATTCTATCGTAAAAGTGAAGTTTAAGTGTAAATTTGTGTATAGATGTATATATATTAATATTTTCACGTATATAAAGTATAATTTTGATTAATTTTCATATATATATTGTGTTTTGTGAGCGCAAAAATGCCTGGTTGCTGTGCGGTTGCTTGTGTTCAAATTATTATAAGAAGTCAATGGGATCTATCAGTTTTCATAGATTTTCAAAAGATCCTACACTCCAAAAATTAAGGATCGTTAAGTGCAAAAGAGAGGATAAAATAACCATTGCTAACGCAAGTGTCTGTTCGAGTCACTTTTCTGATGTTTTGAAGAAGATTTTCGGGCTAAATTTTTGAATTTGAAGCCGGTTAAACGATTAAAACAAGGAGTTGTTCCTCATCTTAATTTGCCATCATCTGTAAATAATCAAAGTGTGAAAAATGAACGATCAGAAAGATTAAAAAACGGTAAATAAAAGCAGAAACTATGACGAAGAAAAAGCTTAGAACAGACTGTGTAGTACCTGCAATTGAAGTTTCTGAATATAAAATTTCTGCAAATAGCTCAATAAATGAAGATGCAAACGAGAGCATAATTTATGAAAACTATGAAGAAAATCAAACTATGAATGGCTTGAAACCTGATGATCATATTAAAAATATAAAGGATTTAAATGAAGAGATAAATTTTCTAAAAAATGAGAATGTGCAGTTAGAAGAAAAAGTGAGAACTCTAGAGAATGATACAAATTTACAGAAAGAAAATCAAAAGTATAGTGCAAAATATATCAAAGCATTAGTGCTTTAAATTAAGCAATTGGAAAATCGCTGTTTGCATGCCGAACAAAGCAAAGTTAAATATGCGCGGAGTGAGGTTATCAATGAATTATCCTCATTTTTTAATGAAAGACAAATACGCAGAATCCTTAGAAAGAATAAAAATTTTCCATGGACGGATTCTGACATATCAGCTGCTTTAGCATTACGATGTGTGTCAAAAAAAGCTTATGTATTTTTGAAGGAGAAAATGAATTGGCCTCTTCCTTCAATTTCATCCTTAAAATCTTGGACCAAAAACTTCACATGCAATCCTGGAATCCAAAAAGCTGTTTTTGAGATATTAAAAGAAAAGCTCAAACTATGGATGAGTTTTCCAGATGTTCAGTTACCTGTATATTGATGGACGAAATGAATATTGATGCAATAATGTGTCACGATATGCGAGATGATCAAGTTTTAGGACCACACAAAAATGTCCAAGTTGCAACGCTAAGAGGGCTGTTTCGGCCATGGAAACAACCCATATATTTCGATTTCGACCAGAGCATGACGAGTCGATTTGCTAAATGAGCTCATTTTAAAATCTGAGGAAAATGGTTATGAAATCATGTCAGTAGTGTCCGACATGGGAGGTGGTAATCAAGGACTGTGGAGAGATCTCGGTATATCCGAAACAAACACCACCTTTAAAAGTCCGTTTAACCCCCCAAAATATATAGCTGTATTTGCTGATGTGCCACATCTTCTGAAACTTTTGCGCAATCATCTATTGGACCAAGGCTTCATTCTCTCTACTGGAGAAAATGTTTGTAAAACTCTATTAGAAATGATTATAAAATTGAATGAAAGCGAAATAAATATTGCCCACAAATTATCATATCGGCATATAAATGTTAAAACAAGAAAGATCAATCATGCTTAAAGCATTGATTATGAAACACTTTCCAACTTCAATGCAATTTTATTTAAACAAGTCTAAAATGCATTACATTCCTCGGTAATATTTTGAAACTTATCACAATACTGCATTAATTTATTATATTTGAAAACTTAAACCTTCATCGAATAAAATGAACTTCATTCAAATGACGGCATTGAAATATAAATTGCCTGGTTTAAACATCTCTAAAATGTTATACATTGCTCGGTAATAGTTTTAGAATTATCATAATACTACGATAATTCATTATATTTGAAAACTTCATCGAAAACAACTGAAATTAATTCAAATGACGTCATACAAAAATAACACGCCTGGATCTCTCTATAAAAACAGGATTTCATTCATAACTTTCTCCCATCCATTTCATTCATCACAATACTATAATAATTTATTTTATTTAAACATTTTATTTAAGACCATGGAGCTACAAATAATTAAACTCTATGCTTAAGACTTCATCGAAAACAATCGTCCTTCTCTTTATAAAATCAATTAATATTTCATTCATATCAGCCATGCAGACTCCATGGACTAAATTATTTTGTGTTAAAAAATACAGGAATTCTAATACAACTCATTCTACATATTTTGCTGTTTACATTTTACATAGGTAAAAAATAGGCTTAGTTGTAGAAATAATCAAATTTAGATGAGCATTTAAACTCAAATATATTGTCATTGCGCTGTTTCAGTATGTAGATGCACAGAATTTAAGCAAAAATAAAGTAGTTTTAGGACGGATACAACACTCAATATGAATTAAAAAGAGCTTAAAAAAATCACGATTTTGGAACAAGATGGATGCCATATATCATTTTGAAGTGGGTCATGTGATCGTTTCATATCATGGTCACGTGATCGTTTCATATAAGAGGTGTAATTATTATTTTAATTTTTATTTAAAAAACTACTGAATATATTTCGCTGAATTTTTTTTTATATATTTTATGGAACAATTTGAATATTACCTAAAATTTTCGAAACAATTTGTGAATTTTAAATCCGCTTAAAAAATGTTTGAAAAATTAGGTCCCATAGGGCTCAATGTATTTCATTTTTTCAACCCGGGTTCAATCCAAAACTAATTGGGTGATATTATTCATTTATATTCCCATAGGTCCTACAGACCGTCTGAACAACATACTAAAATTTCATTTTGATTAAGTCATTTTTACGGCAGTTATCGTGCTAACAGACAGACAGACAGACAGACAGACAGACAGAATGAATGAACAAAGTCATAAACACTTTTCAACTTTGTTGTAAAGTGTTAAAAAATGAAAGGCAGAATGTACGATTAGGGTCTCAGTTTTTTCCCATATAGTGACAACATCCATATCTTCCTTTTTACCGGAGAAAAGCTATTGCTTCCTTTTCGAATTAGTCAACAACTTTTTTAATGTTATGAACTCTCACATTCCAAAATGTGGTTCTGCACCCCTAAAATCAGCACTAGGGGTGAACAGAGACTCTCAATTACAGGTACTGCATGATATGGAAAAAGAAATAAGACTTCCGAAAGTGTGCAATTCAAAAAGACAGGCACTCTATCCATTCCAAGTGGGGTTTATAATTACTATAAAATCAATGAAAATATTATTTCAAAACATTGAAGAACATGGTGTTAAATATCCCTCACGTGTCGCCTTAACCAAGATGCGCTGGAAAATTTTTTCAGTCAAATCAGAGGTATGGGAAAAGGTTACGACCACCCTACACCAGTGGAGTTCATAAACAGACTCCGACTTTCAGTCCTTGGAAAATGCAATTTTAATTTGCCATCTGGATGCAGTGTGACAGAAAAGGAATCTACAGAAGTACTAACTTCAGAAGTCTTTAAATTTCTAAAAAGTCACGGTTTAAACAGTGTATAACCAAACAAAGACAGTCATGAACCTCAATCTATATTATCGAATAAAGAAAACAAGATAGTTGAAAAGGAGGGTTTACATCACATTGCAGGCTACATTGCAAAAAAAGAGGACAAATCTTTGGGAGAAATAGCAAAATTTGTGCCAGAAAATGAAAATGGTTGGATTGAGGCTCTATCAAAAGGCGGTCTTTTAAAGCCAACGGCACATTTTTCAGAAGAAATAAAAAAGTGGGAGAATGCTTTCTCAGAAATGAATGGCGCATATATATCAAAAGAGAAATGCGTAATTAAGAACTTGCAGTCAAAGTTAGCAAACATTTCACTTTCTATATCACTAAAAGTCATAACTTTGTTTTCACGAACCAGAACATTCATTCGCATTAAACACTTAAATAAGACTTTCATGCGCCAATCAGTAGAGAGAAAAAAGCAAAGAAAAGCCTCTAAATGGTGTAAAAGCAGTATCATGGCATAAAAATTGTATGTATTGATTTATTATTTATGATCCATATGAACATTTCTATAAAATTTTAAAACTGTACATAGTTTATATATTTAAAACTCTATAAAGTTTAATAACATCAATTTTGCATGCTTAAAATATCTTTGTGAAAACTGGTATATCCAGTGGCTTAGCCAAGAGTCATAATATTCTACTAGCTCACAAAATGCATCGTCTGTTTGTTGGGTAAATAAAATAAATCTACTGCCATTGACCATACATTCGACCGTAAACTCCCCCCTTTTTCCAAGATCCGATCTACGCTTTTTAATATAATATATAGTTATGTAACTACTAGATTGATGATATTTCATAGTCATCAATATATGTTATATGTATGTGGGATTTTTTAAGCAATTAGATATTTTTGAAATACATATTTATATTACATGTACAAAGTATTATCAATGTTTAAGATAATGGATACTATATTTTTAAAAATCCGATGATTAGATATTTATTCATATCTGTATTAAAACACTTGAAATGCAATTTTTATATTTACTACACGTTTCACGATATATTTCAGGTTTTATTATAAATAATATATGTATTATAATATTTTAATGATAGCCCTATGCATGTATGAGTATAATCATATCATTTCATTCTTCTAAAATTTTATTACGAATGATCTTATCTCCTTTTCCAATTATAAACGCGAACTTTCTAAACTTTATACACGTATCTCTATGTTCCCTATAGGGAGGATTCCCGTAACGTCACGTCCATCTAGCGGCGAAAATCTTAAGTTCTCTTTGTACAAACAAACGCTGACCTTGCATTAGGTTTATATGTAGAAGATATGTTTTGCTGTGTAATTTTTTTTAAAAAGTCGTTTTATTAAAATTATATCCAGCCAATATCATATATAATCATAATTTCTTTAAGATAAAGTAATTGAATTTGATAATGGTGATTTGTGTCGTTGCCTGCAGCAAACGATCCGTACGTGATTGTAATGTATCATTTTTTTCATTCCCTGGAATAATTGATAATAAAGGGAATAAAATTATAGCTTTCAAGAACAATAGAGAAGATTTGAATACTGAAAATTTGAAGCACAGTGAGCAAATTCATGGTGAGTATATTATATGGCACAGTATGCTTTTCAATTTAAGTTTAATAAATCTTTAAAAAAAAAGTAAATTTTTTTAGTTTTATAATTTGATTATACAATCATTGATTTATTAGCAATCAACTTCGTAATATTTTTTGTTTCAAAAATCTAAAATTAAAAAAAAAATCAACATCAAATTAAAATCACTAAATTCAGTAGTAAATAACTGTAGGTTAATTTCGTTTGTGACAGACATGACATCAGATGTGTAATATAGCACATTTGACTTTGAAGATAATATTTATAGGAAAAGAAATTTTATTCATATATGTATATCTATATCACAGCTATTTTCTAGGAAAGTTTCAAAATCTCAAGTTGTCTACTTATTTAATATAAAATTAAAAACCCATCGTGACAGACATGACATAAAACCGACATGAGATTTCAGTGACCATGAAATTACATCAAAACTCTCTGAATTGGCAAGAGATTGATTTGTGAAAACATTTTTTTCCATATAATAGAGTTTCCAACTATTACCATGTTGATTTTCAAAAGCATTAAAATATAACTTTTCTGTGAGTAATCTTCATCAATCATAAGGATCTTCACCTCCAATTTCGTTGATTTTAGCTTAATATATGCTTTTATATCCAGGATCTAACAGCGAAAAATAAGATTTGTAATGTGGTTTTATGGCGTTCTAGCTGTTGTTTGGACAAAGCAGTCGTCTGCTCAAATGTGCTATGGGAACGTGACGTAGGTGAAACATCCCTATTCTTGACTTCTAAGTCAGTGACGTCACGCTTCAAGCTGCTCTCCCGGTCGAAAAGCAACCCCCTCTCCCTGACCTACCTCTTGTTTAAAGTACCTTGACAAACTTCTACCGTCTTTTAAATCGGTTTTTTCCCCGCTTAGACATATGAACGGTGATACAGGCAAAATGCAGCCATAAAACCGGCTTAAAAATGTGCATGAGAACGGGGCTATATATATAGAGAAAAAACAAGCTTCTATATATTTTGCTACAAATGTTTATGAGAATGTTATGAATTGCAATCAAATGAACTGTAACCAAATGTATTATGTATGCAATAAATAGCTTTAAAAAATGAACCAGAGTAAATTAAATAATACACTGACCTGGACATTCCATAATATGACCTTTCCATCTGTAGAACAAGATGCCAATAAAGTGCCAAATGGAGAAAATCGAACACAGTTTACACCATACGTGTGTTTCAGAAGAGGAGAGAATTCACATTCACAGAAATTTCCTTCTGAATCCTGGAACCATACTCTAATGCTTTTGTCTCCAGAGCAAGTAGCTAAATAATTTCCAAAACAGTCGCAGCTAGTAACATCACTGACATGACCTTGTAAAACTTGTTTTATATCAGTAGAAGACATTAATCTAAAAGTTAACTTTATATGGAGGTGGGGTAAATTTCACCTACAAAATAAATAAATTTGAGTTTAGATTGATATAAACGCTTGTAAAAAAGCAAATTAGTCTGAAATTCGTATATATATATGCATGGTATAAAGAATAATTTTAAGCTAACCCATCCAATGAACATAATTTTTATATAAAAATAAATTGTGCAAATTGCTGTTAAAAATTAAATGAAAATAAAATGATGTAGTTATCAGCCGGGGCCCTGCTGTGACCTCAATACAAGGGTCCCTGAAAACACTGAAGCAACCAGAAATTTTCCTGGAAAAGGTGGGGGTCTAAAAGTTTCAGCCTTAAGAATAAACTGTTTTTAAATTGAAATTTAAGATGTTTAAATTCTAAAAATTAAGTTTAAAATACTATTTATTTATTTATTTGCAAATGCCAGGCATTTGACAACTAAGCCATTAGTCCTCTAGCTTCCCAATATCTTTGAACAATACAACTAAAATCATTAAGTGTAGTACACATGTGTCTAAATGTTCTCTATTTGTAGATCGTCCAGAATTCCATGAAGTACAATTAGGTGAATTCCTAAATCCAATTCTAAATAAATGGGCATTGAGGCAATCATGTCAGGTAAGAAGATGAAACAAAGCAACAGCCGAACCACGAGGGAAACTTGGAATTGGAGATTTTGAATCAGCAAGACACTCCCAGGCTTTTCCCCTAGCTTCATTGAACATGTCGGATTTATATTTCTCTCCAAACTACAACTTAATTAGATGTTTAAAATACTAAAACAAGGTAATTTAAAATACTAAAACGTAGTTTAAAATATTTAAACTTGTGATTTGTGAACCCAGGCCGCACAGCTCATCCTAAGGTTTTGAGCATCTGATTGTGAGGTTGGGGGATAGATACCCAAACAGAAGAAGATTGCACAGGCTACCTGGCCTTGCAGGACAGCTTAAATGAAAACCAATAAATATAACAAAATTATACCAACATCGCCAACAAAGCGGTAAAAAAAAAACAAAATTATATCAACCAGGAACACAATCCTGTGTCCCAAAAGAGAAAATATAATCGCAGTAAATAAAATACAATTTGGGCAAAGGATAAGGAAACTGAGCAACGTATATAAGTACAAATAACACAATAATGCAGTATATAGCCCTTTCAGGGATATGCTGAATCTCCTTCGTCAGTGGTGCAAGAAAACCAATAAACCCGAAGTTTAAAAGAAGAATGGGCGAAAATAGCAGAAACAGACACAGAGGGAGTCATATACTCAAGACCTGGATTAAGAGCTCACTTGAGGGAGTCAATCAAAAAGCATAATAAAGAACAATCCAACCAATCCAAAACGAGAAGTAACACACAAGATTAGCATGTACCAAAACACAACAGGAATATCGCGATAAGACGAGTCAAGTCCGAACAAGAATAACTGAAACCAAACAAGACGAAAATTAAGTTAAAACGACACATAAGAGCCCCAAAGATTAAGAAATGGAACAAAGTAAATGGAAAAACTTACAGGACACTCCGCCAGACCGTGGACAAAAATGGAGTACTGGACAAGTCATTAACAAAATTATTGGAATTTCTCTAAATATGGAAGGCTTCAAAAAAGTCAAGATCATAGATCGACGTGCATATTTGTATAATCCTTGCTGAAAAAAGCTCATTACTGTGGCCAAATTGATAGCAATGTTGAACAATTGAAGATTTATTAAATTCCTGTTTTTTGACATAGTATTAAGGAACATGATAACTATGTCAAAAGACAGGAAGTTAATAAATCTTCAATTGCTTAACATTGCTATCAATTTGACTACCGCTTTGGGTTTTCTTCAATAAGGATTACACAAAAATGCACGACGATCTATGATCTTGACTTGGAGAAAAATTCTAGTAATTTCGTTAATAACTTATCTAGTACTCAATTTTTGACCGCGGTATGGCTGAGTACCCTGTAAATGTTTCCATTTTCTAACCTTTAGGGATATTATGTGTCATTTTAACCTATTTTTCGTTTTGTTGGGTCTCGTTTATTCTTGTTCGGACTTGACTCGTCTTGTCGGAATATTCCTGTACTGCTTTGGCATACGCCAATTTTGTGTGCTACTTTTCGTTTCGAATTAGCTGGACTGTTGTTCATTCTGATTCCTGATTGGCTATCTCAAGTGATCTCTTAGTCCAGGTATTGGGTATATAATCCCCCCTGTTTCTTCTATTTGTGCCCATTCTTCTTTCTTGTGTTATTGCATTATTTCTTACCTTATTGTGTTATTTGTGCTTATATACGTTGCTCAAGCTCCGTAATCGCACTAACCATCTGTTCCAAAACAAAAGAACTCCACATAATAAGTCACATAAAAACAAGGTGAAAATAACAAATACGGTAATAAGACAAAACACTGCGACAATTAAACAAACAGTAATACGATCCTGTGTTCCAATAAACAAAACCAAATAAAGAGTCCCAAAGAAAAGAAAAATGGACTACTTTGACAAAACCAACAAGGTGAAAAAGATAATAACCCACGTCGGAGTAAAGGACAAATACAAAACCAAAATCCGGAGAGACCTTCAAAGACCAAGAAAAACCCAACCAGGAATAAAACCCAACACCTAAAACAACCAACCACCGAAAATGCTAAAGATAAGAAAACCCAAAACAGCAATCAGAAGCACACTTCCAGGGGCCCCAAAACCGGATAAAACAAGAGACAAAACACCACAAAACAAACAACCCCAAAAAACCGATGAAATGAAATAAAGAACACAAACCAACCCCAATCCTACAATTCCAATAACAAGGCCGGCCAAAGGAAAACAGCAACAAAAAATGATAGCTAACTAATAAAACAACACCCAAGAAGCCAACTAACAAAACGTCACCAACAGAATCCAAGCAAACAACCAAAAACACACGCAAAGGCAAAACCGAAGAAAAAATACCTGACAAAAAAAAAAATATAGTAATACTCACATGAGTAAATTGTTGAATTTATCACCAGTCCGAAAATCCAATATTGTAGTACGCCGGTTATATTCTGAATGCCAAGTTCAAATATATGGCTTAAAAATGTTTACCATAGAACTAAAACCGGCTACCCAAACTGCTGCTGTAAACCTTTGGGTCAGTCGGGTGGTCTGGGTTTTCGACCATAGAACCCAACGCATGCATTTGCCTAGTGTATCCTATTTTAATAAAAGCAATCCTAAGTGATTTAGCAATGGAATTCACAAGATAGACACACAGAAAGGAAGAAACAAAAAATTCGAACTTTTGGATTTTTTAAAAGTAGAGATTGAATGTCGTGAAAGAACAGAAAATTTAATACTTTTAATAGACGTCACATAACCCCTCTACCAATCCAGACTGAGTTCTATCATATGCCTGATGCCTATCTAGCAAAAATAGACAAGTATCATGACGTCACATGGTCACAAACACACACATCTCTCTGCGTATTGTGTAGTAGTAGTATAAAATTTAAGACAAAAAATTTATTTCGATGATCATTGGAGGGTTTCTGCAAGATAAATGATGGAAACAACACAGAAATTTATGAATAACCTTTTAGTAATGAATTAATAAACAGACCATTTCAAATTAAGGGGTTTTACATATTCTCTTTTTGAAGGAGTAGAAGTATAAAATTGATTAAACAAATTCTTGTTTTTTTTCACATAGTGAATAGATGTATTCAGTTCATCTAAGGCTGTTAAAAACACCTATTGTCCTGTGACATTTATTTTCCTTTATCCAAATATCAGATTAAATAAGTCTCCAATATTCGTCTTGGGAATCCATTGGTGAAGAAAGAATGTCAGGGTGGCCTTTTATAATGTGAAGTAAATTGTTGGCGCAGATTCTAGCCAACAGGTATAGTTATGATAATTTCTTCGAAAACCAGAGCATACTTTTTAACATGCTCCATTGAAAAGGTTTGATATCACACTGAGTGCTGCTGTAATGAGCAAGTTCAAAAAACCACCTTTCTGAATAATTAGCTTACGTTTCAGATACAGTGATTTAAGATTATTTACCAACTCTCGCAAAATCGTTTTGTGTCGGCGGAATTTGCTCTTCTATTGGTTCGTGGGTGGAATATTACCCTTTAATGTATTTAGATGACACTCGTATATAGCTTTTATAAAAGAGACTGGAATCTTTTTCAACAAATTTCACGTCGTTTGAGGTGACACAACTGCAACAGCTTTAATTGCTTCTGTTGTTCCTCGATTAATGTCATCTTCACGACTGAAAGAATATCGAATTTTCAACTCCATTTATTCATGTGCAGTATCCAAGGGATTAATGTCTCAATTTAAAAAATATTATGTCTAACTTAGTAAAATGGTGGTGCGCAAACGAATTTTTTCTAGAATCTCAATGAGCAAGTCTATAAATAAATAGGAATAAGGTTTACGGGTGGCATCTTCGTACACTTCTTGAAAGAATAGCAAATGTCTAGGAAAAAGCTGTTTATCTAAATGCATGATTTGGCTAATGTCTCTTCTATTTCTACAAAATAGCTAAGTGTGCATTCAAAGTAATTTCATGCATATCTTTTCCTTTATGAAAAAATTTTGAGCGATAAACACAGCACTTAGATTTAAATGACATCCTCTCGTATACATGTGCGTTAAACGCTTATCATTACAACATTAACTCATGAGATCGTCTATAATAAAGACTGTGGGTTCCAAGATAGTCTTGATGGTTTTTAGGTAGTTCTTCCACAGGCATTACGTCAGAGAGAGGTTGGTGGATCCCGTAGAACCAAACGACTTTATCCGGGAGAAACGAAACATCTCCCGCTGATGTTTGATTAGAACTCGCACAAAGAAACTCTTTCCGCATCGTGTGGAACCAGAAATAATCATCATGAAAGGGTGTAAGTATGGAAACTCCATTATGAATAAAGACACGGATTTAATCACATCTATATTTATTGATAAAAAGAAGCACTTATATGAAAATGCTTGGTTACAAAATTATACACTTTCACAGTATTACACACTTCGTGGGGTACAAAGGATAACAAAAAATCTTTCAAAGAAGTTCCACGACATCTAGAATATAAATAATAAATACAGTAGTGTCTACAGACAGCTATAACATTGCTTCGCAGAGGCATTGAATTGTACTCTTGATGTGGAAACAGAGAAACAGTCTAAGGGGTGGGTCCTTCAAAGAATGTGAGTGGGCGTCTGTACGAATAAAAAATTTTCAATAGAATTCTTGTTTTCCACGGAGAAAGCTAAGCAATGATTTCCTGGATTGATCGAAGCTCCCACATTGGCAACAATGCAGACGGGAAATTTCTCAGTATCTCGAAGTAACATGTCATTGGGGAAAATACCCAAGGTTTCTTTGGTAAAATAGTCCTTAGGGTTTTCTGTACTTGTTGACTTTCCGTGTTTAATTTGCAAAATCACACAAAATATGTCTATACTTATTAATTTCAATCCCGCTTTCAAATTCGGTGTAGACCACAATGAAAATAGTCTCCATCAAAACTTCTGAAAACTTTATTTCCCAAAGCAAATTACCTTGCTCTTTATAATAATGTGGAAGAAACTCTTTAAGAAGACATTCACATAAATAGTGAGGCAAATAAAACAAAAACTCCAATTAATTTTTACAGACCAAAAAAATTCCATAATGTAAAATAAGACAATACTTAACATTATTTCCCTGTAAAAGTCTTTTATTTTTACTTAATTAAATTTTGGTCAAAAAATTAAACAAATACATGAGATAAGTATACATGTGAATGTCAAAATGTCCTGGAAGTTTTTAATAATTTCATAGCATTATCAGATATAACAAAATGTACACGAGAAAAGAGTCTGAATATGGCAGTAAATAATCCGAGTTGGCTTAAAAAAATACTGCTAAGACAAAAAAAATAGACAATTATCCTCTTATTTTAAAAATATATGCTTTAAATCAGTGGTTCTTAACCTTTTTAAGCCGCGACCCAAATTTGAGAAATATGTTCATGTCGCGACCCAATAAAAAGTCAAAACTTTTTCATTGCTTTATTTTAGATCGTATTTTTAAAAAATCTTCAATCCTACGATGATGATTTTTTTTAACTTACAAATTTTTTATTTATTTTTTTTAATAATAAAGATAAACAAAAGTACTTTTCGATCGAAGGAAAATTTAATTAATAATCAAGTGTTTTTAATAATTTTTATTGACCAAATTAAAATATATTTATAACTTTTTGAAAATAATTGACATTTTAACTTATTCCTAAAAAAAAAAGAAATATCAATACATATGTTAAGTCTTTTAAATTTTAAATGCAAGTCATGCAGTTTTAATGAGAACCTTGTGCTTGAATACATTTTGAAAGATCTTCAAACCTCGGTTGAATGCTTGTCAAGGAGCACCTTATATCTATTTCAGGATTTAACTTGTTCCGGTAATTGTTTTTGATTACACACAGAGCCGAAAAACCAGCCTCACACATATATGTTGTTGAAAAGGGCAATAATACTTTTAGGGCTTCTTTAACAATTATTGGCTTTTCGGTTTTTAATTTTAACCAGAAAGCACATAAAGATTCAGTGTTTTTGTAGAAATTGTATCGAAGTGCTTGGTCACTTTGTATTTGTATTAATTGTTCTTGAAATTGATTAATATTAACAAATTCATCATGCAAATCACTTACATCAAAATTAAATGGCATTCGAACCCAATTATATTTGAAAACATCGTCTGCAGGGAAATATCGATCAAAGTCTGCTATTAGTTTTTCTAAATGATTAATAATAATTTTCTGTATTTCAAAATCTGTGATATCAATATTATTGTCTTCAACAAGTAAATTAAGAGTCGGGAATGAAGCAAGTTTCTTTACTTCAACCTTATTTCTCCATAATTTGAGTTTATTTTTAAAACATGTAATTTTTTCAGTTAATTCAATAATAGTATGATTACGTCCTTGCATAGACGTATTTAGATTATTTATTTCAAATAAAATATCTGACAAATAAGCAACTTGAGTAATCCACTTTAACTCGGAGAATTTAGATGCTAATGGGTGTTTCTTTTCTCTCAAAAATAATTCGACTTCTGTCCGTAATGATAATACTCTTTGAACAACTTTGCCCCGGGACAGCCATCTAACTTCAGAATAATATAATAAATGTTCGTATTCTGCACCAAATTCGAAACACAGTTCGCGGAAAATTCTACAGTTAAGAGCTCTTGATTTGATAAAATTGACAACCGCAACAATTTCATCCAAAACGATACATAATTCGGGTGATAATTTTTTTGAAGCAAGATTTTGTCTATGTAACAAACAATGAATCGATATAATTTGTGGATTCATTTGTTTTGCTCTTGTCGAAAATCCCTTTTGAGATGCTGTCATGGCAGCTGCACCGTCGGTGCAAATACTGAAACACTGATTCCAATTTAATCCTTCTTCTTTAAAAAACGAATCGACCATAAGAAAAATATCTTCACTTCTAGTTGTTGTTGACATTGGTTTGCAAAATAAAATGTCCTCCTGTATATCTGTTAAACCTGGATACCGCACGTTAACCATGAGTTGAGCATCTTTACTTACATCTGTCGTTTCATCCAGTTGAATACTAAATAAACCAGCAATTTTTATAGCAGAAATAAGTTGATTCTTAATATCAAATGACATATCATTAATTCGTAAACGAATTGTATCATTTGATAATGGTATCTTTTGTAATTTCTTTGAACTTTCATCTCCGCACATGATACGTGCCATGTCAATGGCAGCAGGTTTTATAAGTTTTTCAGCAATATTATGGGGTTTCTTTTGTCTTGCAATATGCAAGCCACATGAAAAGAAGCAAGTGTAGCTTGTTTGGCAGAATTTATAAAACCACTACTACTTGGTGCATCCAAACGCTGTCTTTTTAAATGGGCTTCTTTTCTTTCGAAAAAAGTACGATCTTTTCCCTCAAAGGAAAAATTTTTATGTTTTGCATCAAAATGTCTTTTAAGTTTGTTCGGTTTCATCGATTCATTACTTAATATTTCACTGCACAACACGCATTGCGGCTTGTTCACTCCTCGATCATAAATGCAAGTAAAACCTAATTCTAAAAATGCTTCCTTGTATTCACGTTTTGCCATTATTAGGGTGATTACAATTTTACAATACGCACTGCAGCTTGATCACTCCACTATTAATAATAAGACAAAATTTGTTTCTAAAATGCTTGTATTCACGTTTCACTGTTATTACACGTTTCACGTTTCACTGTTATTCACAACACAATACGCAGAAACGAGTTTTTGACAGAGAGCTTACTGAGTCTGCGCGCACGCAAAGCAATGGCGTGCGTATTACCAACACCTCCTAGAAGAGAAAGCCTCAGGACAGGAATTGGACGTCACTTCCGGAAGGCCATTCGCGAAGAGCGGTAAAACCGAAACATTGTATTAGGGAATAACTTGTATTAGGGAATAACTCTTCTAGGAGGTGTTGGTATTACTTATTATTTGGTGTATTACTAACTTTTTTGGTTCGACTCAGCGCGACCCAAGAAATATGCTTCGCGACCCAATTTTGGGTCGCGACCCATAGGTTAAGAACCGCTGCTTTAAATGAATGCAAAAGACTTATTTGTGAAACGTAGAATCTCAACCCTTGATAAATTTTGAGTGACATTGATATGCTGTGCAGGATATTACCATTTTTAGCTTAAAAACATAAGCAAACGCGTACACTATGAAAACATTCTAACGAAGACACCATACAATTGCAATGGAAGGGGAGATGCGCAAGAAAATATGCGTGTAGGGGAGTACAGCAGTCATGTGATTTGGTTCAGTGCTTACGGAAATGTTGCCATAAATCATAATTCTTAAGGCCACATAAGACATTCCAAATAATTATTCCTCTCCTTAAAATGCTTTTTAACGCGAGTTTTGTGGATATGAGTTATCTAAATGGATCGTTGTAGAAATTCCTTCAATCGCGCTTTACTTTCTCATACTGTAGAATATTATCTAAATGGATAGTTGTAGAAATTCCTTCAATCACGCTTTACTTTCTCATACTGTAGAATAGAGAGAAAGTATTGTTTTTACGATCCTGGACACGCTTTGACTTTTTTTAATTTCTTGTGTACACAAATATCCGGCTTTGTTAACGAAAAATCTAGAACTAGATAAAATATTTTTAAATTCGAGCGAACACTTTAAATTTTATTCGAAATTTTATATTTTCTTAACATGGCGGCATAGAACAAAATTTGACATAATTATGCATAAAAGTGGGTATTTATGTCTCAATGATCACGAAACTTAACAGTTTCAATTATTAAGGAGATCGATCCCTCGGGGAAGAGGGGGTTACCATCCCGAGGAGGTACATTGTCAAACTTGATATCAATCGAAAGATTTCTTTAAGCCCTTTCAAATTAAGTATAACATCTATAAATGTAATAATTTGGACCAACAACACAGCTTTTTCAAATAATTTCTTTCAAAATTTGCAAATAAAAAAAAATCACAGGTTACTTAAAAGCAGATTCTGGTATGAGAAAATGTAGTTTAGCCACACAACAGTTAATTTTATTCTTTTCCTAATCAAAATGTTCAAGATAAATGGTTGTCTTTTTATTTTGATACAAGTGGAAATTAATTTAAAAACAGGTGTTCTCACGGAAGGTGTAAGGTACGCAATCTAGTATTCAAGTTTTTAGAAAATAATACACAAAATATTTTTGCATGGAAATAAATCGTTTTATTGCTTTAAAATTATTCGCCTTTAGCATCAATACATCTTTTTCATTTGAATAAACCAATTTTTAAAAACTGTTATGCCATTCAGAAGTTGGCATAGCAGAAACATATGATTTACAAGCTTCAACTGCATCTTCTGGGCTGTTAAATCGTTGACCAGGCATTTTATTTTTGATTGTTGGGAATAAGAAGATATCTTTGGGTGCTAAAATCAGGCGAATAAGGACAATGATTCATCAAATCAAATTTTTCATGCTTCAAATAAATTATAGTTTGAAATGCAGTGTGTAAGTTTGCATTGTCATGATGAAGAATGATGCTACGTTTCGCATTATTTTTTTCTGATTTGAGCAGCCATTTCTGGCCAACAAATTCTAGTATACCAATCAGCATTTACTGGTCTACGATCTTCCAAAGCAACGGTTGCAGCATGACCAGATTTACCAAAAAACGAAGCAATAATATTTTTTTGAAACACTTTGTGCTCGAACAATTTTTATAGGGTTTGGTTCATTTTGGAATACCCAAATGGTAGATTGTTGGTTTGTTTGGGGTTCATATGAATAAATCCACGTTTCTCTCTCTCTCTCTCATCACCTGTTACAATGTCAAAGATATATTTTGAGGCCAGTGTTTCTTTCAGGCATATATCAGGGGAGGCGAAGCCCCCACCCCCCCACGAAGACATTTTATGTTTACCTAGTTTCTATTTATGTGACAGCGTTTAGCTATATGAGTCTTACATAGGGCAAATAGAAAACAAAGTTTCATTCGCCCCCTCCTCCTGATCAAAAAGTCCTGAAAGAAAAACTGTTTGAGGCCCCAAAGTTGAATCTTTTGAGATTTTTCTTGCACCATTTGATACAAGCATTCTTTTGAGCTTGAGTTAAATTGTGTGGAATTCAACGCGCACATAACTTTTTACTTTTAGATGATCATGTATAATTGAATGCACTCGGGTCCTTGAAATATTTAAAGATGCCTCAATTTCATCATATATGACATGATTGCAAATTGCAATAATGGAAGATTGGAAATTTACCAATGGAAATCTAAATAATACATAATCTCAACCCTGTTTTATAAAATATGTTCAAATATAATTAACAGAGCAATTAGAAGTTTGACATTTTAACGAGTATTCAATTAATGGGCTTTGAAAAACCGATTTTGATGTCATCATCTATGAACAACAAATGTGACTAAATGTATAGCTGTTAAAACTATTTAAGATTACTGATATTCGAGATATATAGGTAATTTAGTCATTTGTTGATTTCTAAAAAAATTCTAGAAACAACTTTTATTATTTAAAACAAATTGTAGAAATGGAATGACGAACAAAGGATTGAAGGTATTGTAATTCAATAAATGGCCTTTTCTTCACATTAACAAGGGCATTAATTGAAATATACTATTTGAAGGTGATACATTTTAATCCCCCACTGATGATTTTACAATTATACTACCTTCAATCCTTTGTTCTTCACTCCCCTTTTATAATTCATTTTAAAATATAAGGGTTATTTCTAGTATCTCATATTGATGACAAACATTTTCTTGAGTCTTATCAGGTAATAAATTGAATTATTTTGTTTGTCATGGATGCTTTACTATATCTTTTCAAATATTCTACTTTAATTCACACACACATATATATACTATATACACTCATTGCCATAAAAATTTGCGCACCAAGAAAGAGTTGTCAGAATCGAACGAAATTTTATATATGCAGGTGCAACGTTGATATAAGTAAGTGATTACAAAATCAAAGCAAAAGGATCATTTATTACAGGAAAAACTACAAATGAATGGAGGTTCTAGTACCCTGTTGGGTCACCTCTAGCGTGAATACACGATGCGATACGGGCGGGCATTAAGGCATACAGGTACCGTATGGTGTCCTGCGTCATCTCATTCCACAGTTGTTGTAAGTGCGCCTCTAGTTCGACCAAACTGGTAAGCTGTCCAACTTGTCATCTCAAGTGATTTCAGACATGCTCGATCGGTGACAAATCTGGGGATCAAGCAGGTCAGGGAAGGGTGGTAATGTGGCAGATGCATTCCTGTGACATCCTTGCTGTGTGTCGCATGGTAAACACATGATCCAATATTTCGGGAGTGCGACCTAGAGTTTACTTATTTATTTTGGGGGTCAGGCTTTTCGTTTGGCCAGCTGCTCGTCCTCGAAATAGAAGACGGGATGTCGGGGAGTGTTTTTTTAGTTTTCTTTGGATCATATTTTTACCGAAAAATTTAACGTTTGTCCGTTTTCGGACGGATCATAGGTTTTCGGCCGGTTTGAATTAGTGGCCGAAAGCATATCAGTTTCGCAGGGGCTTGAGAAGGGGTTTTTTGTTTCTGGAAGGCCTAAAGCCAATGGCGATGCTTTGGGGTCAAGGGGTTAAGATCCAGAATCCGACGAGATAGTTGTGTGCGCCTCAGGGGCGTGTTTTAAAATCTTGGAGAGAGAGAGTTTTCAGAAATTTGAAAAAAAGGAGCGAGAGAATGTTCTCGGACTTCAGGGCAAGAAGTAGTCCCTTTTTTTTAGTGCGTTTGGATCCATGAAGAATGAAAGACCGCAACTCGGCCAGTGAAGTTGGTGAGTTACCCAACTGGGACTTTTTGCCTATTTTGTATTTGTTCGACCTCTCTCTCCGGGTTAAGGATATTTAAATATTTCATAGGATGTTTTAAGCTTAATTTTTAATTACCATCTTTTTCATTTTAGTCTGTGAGACTATATATACTTTTGTTTTTGTTTATCTTAAAGCTACCATTAGCCTATGGGTTGGTCGTGTGGTCTGGGTTTTCTACACTTCTACTTACCATTTTGATTATGGGAAGTGGTCTTTTAAATATTTTGAATCAATTTTATGTAAATATTTATATAGTGTAAATAAATAAATGTCTTGTTTATACACGGCCTTTTTTCTTCTTCGCGCTCTAATCGGGCGTGTCCTAAAAGAGATAAGTTACCTTAGGACACTGTTGTTGTTGTTAAGACCCAGACCGTCCGACCTACCAGAAAGGTGTAAGGTAACTGTTTGGACGGCCGGGAAGACCTTAGGACACTGTGTACGTAGGACACTGTGTATGGCCGAGCATTGTCCGGTTAAAAAATGCCTCCTGGGAGCCCGGCCATGAGTGGCAACACATGTGGCTGAAGGATGTCACGAACGTACCGCTGGGCTGTCATGGTTCCGTGAAACAATATTAGAGGTGACCGGGTGTCGTATGCGACGGCACTCCATACCATCACACCAGCTGTGGGATCGGTGTGCCGCTGTAAAGCGAAGGCAGGAGTGAGGAGTTCATCGCGGTGCCTCCACAAACGCACACGGTTGTCATCACTGCTCAAATTGAATCTCGATTCGTCGCTGAAGATGACCTGGTTCCATTCGGTTGCGATCCAATTCCGTTGAGCGCGACACCACTTCAAACGGAGGCGACGGTGGGTGGGTGTCATTGGCAGCACACGTAATGGGGGCCGCGATACCAAATGCCCTTCAGCCAGGCGCATCGCGATGGGACGGACAGACACAGGGGCCCGTAGTGAAGGTGCTCCCTGTGTCTGGATGGCGGTCAATGATGCTGTTGGAACTGTGCGTGCGTGTCGGGTGATATGATGGTCTTATCGGCTATTAGTCTGCCGAGGCCGTCCTGACCTTGGCCGCCGTGTATGCGACCTCTCTCTCGTCCACTGGTCCCAACACCTCCTCACAGTAAAGTCATAACGGCCTGGGTGGCGGGCTACTGCCCGAGATGACCACCTGGCTTCCATCATCCCGATGATTCTTCCCCTCTCGAACTCTGACAGCTGATCATATTGTCTTCGATGACGGTGTAACGGCGTCCCTAATGAGAAAGCGTCCCTCTGCAACAGATTAAGTACAGGCAAAAAGTTTCTGCGTACCTTTTTTCTGCGCCAGAGAGAACGAAGTTCAACGCCCTCCGGTGGCATTACGCAATGCGAAATCGCTCTGTATTTCTAATCATTTGCATATCTGCCTGACACGTACCTGCATGCCAAGTTTCATTACGATCCCGCAATTACTTCTTGGTGCGCAAATTTTTATGGCAATGAATATATATATATATATATATATATATATAACTGATTAATAACCTAAAACAACTACCTTACATACATGATATCAAAACTTTTGATTTCAAAGACCTCTTTAATAACATTGATATTAATGATTTATATAAAGTCATACTAAATTTATATGAACAATTTTACTCAATCAAAAACATATCTTTTCCAAAATTCAAAACATTATTAAAATTCATTCTGTTCAAACAGTATATATCTCAAGCAAATTGCATATACAAATTAAATAACGGAATACCATAGGGAGGAATCTCATCCACAATACCGGCCAACCTTTATCTACATTTTTACGAAATTCAGTACCCTTTCAACATCATATCATGTACAGATTTATTGATGATCTAATTATTATTGGAATTACTAATGAAGCAACTATATTACACTTTAATTTTTATCCACCTGATCTACAACTAATTGAAAATGTATATACATCAAACTGGACCAATTATCTAGACGTTAGTTTAAAAATTCAAAATGCAGACACATTAAAATTTAAAATTTACGACAAAACAGAAACTTATAACTTCAAAGTAAATAAACTTCAACATTATTCAGCCAATCTTTCAAAATCAGTATTTAAACATATGATTAATAACCAGTTATTAAGAATAAAAATGTTAAGTACACCATGTTACTACAAAGAATATCTTTTTAAATTCATAAACACCTCTATCCGAAATACCTACCAGCCAAACCTTATTTTTTCATTTATTAAAACACATTTAAATGTTAAATTCAACACCTTGCTACAATTACTGCAACAAATTGACAGATCATTCTCAAACAATTTTAAATAAATTTTCATCTCCATGTTTCACTTCCAACAGTTGAAATCTTGGTATATAGAATTAACTGTAACCTGTTTTGAGTTAAAATGCTTAGTCAGTATCACGTAATCTACACTGTTAAGCAGCACAAGGGTAAATACATTTATATTATTATATATTCTTATACCTTTTCATTACATTGTATTCTCCTATAAATACTTAGCCACACACTGGTATATTTGATTTGTATATTTGATTTCTTATATATCTGATCCAATTTATATTTTCTTCTACGTCGAGCTATGTGCATTATTCTGTAATACAATTTACAGTAATGCACACAAAAATGTAGAATCCGCATTAACGAAACATGTATGACTCTTGATAACGTACATGGTTTCGGAAATGCTTTTCATTTTATTCAATTTCAAAAAAATTTTCTTGGGAGCTAGAAAAGGCCTAGCTAATCGTGCAAAACAATGTTTCTGTTTTGCAACTTTTCATCTTAAACACATTTCTTGCATTTACACCAATCATGTATGTTTATGCAGAGAACAAGGAGATTAGTACCTTAAGTACCTGCATTACATATATGATTTATATAAAAATACTTTCATCTTAATGTGTAGATACAAAAAAATTTTTCACCCATCTTTACCACATGTAATTGTTATTCCATTCCTTAACTTATATGGAACAGGGATAAAGGCGTATTTTATACCAATTTAGTATTTGTTTTATTTATAATGTTTACTTATCATGTTTTCTTTAAATATTCAACGGCTTGTCGTATAGTATTTTTGATGTCACATTTACATTTCAGTCCATCTTCCTGAATCAATCTCAGGTATATATAATACAAGTAAAATAAAAATTCTTCAATTATATATATATATATATATATATATATATATATATATATATATATATATATATATATATATAAGTGCGTCTCAAAAGTTTATGCACTTTAGTATAAGCAATAAATATCAGAAGAAGAAAATTAGGAATGAAATTTCATCGCTATATATTTAATAACGACTAATAAACAATATAAGACCATGAACATACTTGTTTGATGTGCAGGTTTCAATAAACGAAATAAACACAAAAAATGCATCAAAAAACTTGTTTCAAAAGTTTATGCACGAGAAACAAAAAATGAAGTTATTTAAAAATTGTGATGTCTATTTCATTTTATAACTTGAAAAACACATCTGGCATTGACAGAATAAGAGAATAAAGAATTTCTGGGTCTAAATTATACCAGCAGTTCTCAATTTCACACTTTAATTCGGCCAAAGATGAAAACTGCGGCCAATTTGCATAAACTCTTCTGGACAGGATCCCCCAAATGTTTTCTATGGGACTCAAGTCGGAATTTTTGGCTGGCCAATCCATAACCATAATGTTATTACACTGCAATCAAAGTTTCGTTGACTTTGCCGTATGAATTGGAGCATGATCATGCTGAAAACAGAAGTTTGGTCCTGCTAGATTCACAGCTTCTGGTAATATGTTATCCTTTAATGTTTGTTGGTAATTTAGCGCATTTTGCTTACCTTTAAGAAAGGCTAAGGATAACGTACCATTAAAGTAAAACACTCCCCACACCATCAAGGAACGACTTTATTTTCTACTGAAAAAAACTCTTGGTTCTTTGCGCAGGTCATGCCAGTATGATGCCCATCCATCTGAGCCATCAATATTCTATTTCTTTTCATCACTAAATATAGCAGTTATCCATTGATTGTCCCAGTTCATGTGTTCCCGAGCCCATTCCATACGACGTAATTTATGATTTTCAGTTAAACTCGGAATACGCTTCATACGTGCGAGCATTATATTGCAATTACATTGTAAACGTCTGTGAAGATCGAGATACTTTTAAACCTGATTCACTTTGTATTTCAGATAACGGCAGTTCTTGACTCAATGCTAGACGAAAACTTTTTCTGTCATCTTGAGAACTGGTACATTTTGGACGGCCTGATCTATCTTTTACTTTATAATTGCTCTCTTTTTGTAGCACAGCATAAATGTCTCGTTTTGACCGATTTAATATTTTCGCGATATCAAAAACAGACTTTCCATAAGCTTTTAATCTCCAAATTTCACACACTTCGTCTTTTGTAAACTGTTTCATACGCGGCATTGTACTGAATGGTGAGAGGTGAAACGCAGCAGTCTTATATATAGTGGGCAAACGTCTGCAGAACTGTTTTATGAAAATTACTACCTTATTTGCATACTTTATTTTGATTTTCCACGTTTCTTATTACTTGTGCATAAACTTTTGAAATAAGTTTTTTGATGCTTTTTGGGGGTTTACTTCGTTTATTGAAACCTGCAAATCAAACAGGCATTTTCATGGTCTTATATTGGTTACTAGTTGTTATTAAATATATAGCGATGAAATTGCATTTCTTATTTTCTTCTTCTGATATCTATTGCTTATACTAAAGTGCATAAACTTTTGAGACGCACCTTATATATATACATATATAAGGATATTTAAAAATGAAAACTATGCATTATCAACCTTGATGACTAACAACCCAACTCTAGCACAGAACTTTAGGTAAAGTTTTTAACCTAGATAACAGACACAAAATGGAACAAAATGGAATTTATTATTTGGTAACTTATTTAAATAGAGAAATAAGAGTTGGATTGGTTAACGTTAGATAAAGTGCACACAATGCAAAAAGACATCAGAACAAACAACAAGTATATAAAATATTCAAAAATCACAAAAAAAAAAAAATATATATATATATATATATATGTGAAGGGCAAAAGAGGCAAAAGAAGTAAATTAGCAAAATGGCCAACAATGGTGGGGGTAAAAGGAAGTTGATAACTCGTAAAATTTACAAGCTATGCAACATTTAATTTTTATCCTCATAATTTACAACTTACTGTTGAAAAGGTACAACTTATATTTTCTCTTCACCCTGGATAAACTAACTTGACGTTAGTTTCCAACTTCGATAAGCAGATAATCTAGTTTATAAAATATATGACAAAACAGGTTCATACACTTTTAATACAAACAAACTTCCAAATTATTCATCAAACTTTTCTAAATCGATATTTAAAAATATTATTAATAATCAATTAATACGAATTAAAAAGTTAAGCTCTTCTTGTTATTAAAAATAACATTTTCAAAATTTAATCAAAACAACAGTAAGAAATCAATACCCACTACATCTAATTATTTCATTTATAAAAACTAACTTTAAAACAAAACTAAGTTTATAAAAACTCTTAGCTACCTCAGTCTCATTCACTTCTACATAAGTGGAAGAACATTATTTCTACCAGTAACTACTTTCTGAACACACCTCATATTTACTATTTTGACAATTTTTGAATTATTTCTTATAGATACATATTTTTCTTAATTTGTGAGTCATTATGCTACAATTTCTACCATATTTCTATATGATACTTGCGAAAATTCTTAATTGCATGTTGCTTCCTTTGCCAATCATCAGATCTTTTGTCAGCTCATAACGTTTCTGGTGTGATGGAAGTTTGTATACACTTAGCATGTGAATTCATGATACCAGTAAAATTTCTACATTTTATTGATTTTATACTTTTGTACTATTGTATACAAATATATTTCATTTCATTTATTATACTGAATTAATCTTCTTCTATATTGTGTATTTTAATCAATTTTCAATTATTTTTTAATCCAATTTTTATAATTCCTTTTCTGCTTTGGGTCATCTGCATAATTTCTGTAATTTTTACAGTATTCAGACAGAAATGCAGCTCCAATTGGTATTTCTGTGCCACGGTTGATGCTTGAGAACGTCCATGGTCACAGAGATATTCACATTTTATTTTCAAACTATCATACATCTTTTTTATTCACACTTATGTTTCATTATTTCATAAGGGTAATACTAAAGACTTTTCAAAATCACTATTATTAATTTCAACTAGTTGTAATTCCGCATTTTGCATTTTTTGCCCCCAATTCTCACTATGCATTCTGCCTGGTGAAGGTGCTAAGTGTATGTAAATTGTCTGTTTTTTTTTTTAATTTCTATTACAAATCACTGAGTTTTATGCCTTTTAATATATGTTTCATATTGATTTAATACGTTGGATTGAAAATGCAGACAAAGCATTAAATATATATGAAAACTGACATTTAAAGTTAATAAATTGATATGTTTAACCATTTTATCAATCACTAAACTGCTTTTGAATTTGATAGGGGATAAGTAGTAAGTATTTGGTAATATAAAGTGTATATATATATATATATATATATATATATATATATATATATATATATATATATATATATATATATATATATATATATATATATATATATATATAAATATATATATATAAATATAATATATATATATATATATATATATATATATATATATATATATATATATCAGATCAAACTTTTAAAATTACCTTGAAACAATCTAAAATTCCCCTATGTTGCTATGAACCCAAAATTTCATAAAAACCCAATCTCTTTCAGATCAGTCACAATTGGACATAAATCTTATGCAACTGTTGCTAGTAAATCCCTTTTGGCTATTCTTAATAAAATTACTTCAAGTATTGTAGGTACTTACTTCATCTTCTCATATTATTTATTAATAACAGCTATCATTTAATTCCAAATTAGACACTATATATATAATAGGATTTCAAACATTTGATTTCAAGAACTTAATTAATAACATTAATATTAAAGATCTATTTAATGTAATTTGGAATATGATTAAATCCTTTTATAATAGTCAAAATATGGTTTTTCCTCATTCCTATGTGCACCACCTTCTGAAGTGTGTTAGATTTAATAATTACTTATTGCAAGGAAATAAATTATATCTACAAATTAAGGGTGTTCCTCAGGGTGGAACTACTAGTTCTGCTCTTGTTAATCTTTATCACAGAGTCCAATTTTAAAATTTCTGAATATGCTTTTTATAGATATATTAATGATATTCTTCTGATTAAGACAGCTCCTTTATCAAATGCAATTTATTTCAACTTCTATCCCCCTTAATTTATTTCTTATACCCAATGAAAGCATTACCTCCACTAGTATTAACTTCTTAGACTAACTCTCACTCTTGATAATGAATTCTCCTTTACATCTAATATAAAAGAACTAGCTTTCCTTTTAAAATTCACAAAATTATCAATTTCAACTTTTGTATGAGTAAACAAGTGTATAAAAACATCTTAATTAATCAATTTCAAAGGATATTAAGACCTTGTGACAAATCACACATAGATAGATATCTCTCTGATTTATTACAAATTTGTAAGGCTGAATCTTATCCTTCTAAATTTGTAAATTATCACATTAGAAACTTCAATTTAAATTAATTTTCATTTTTGCTTTATATTAACATTTGTGCACATTTTTGCTGTATTAGAATAGTGGTACTGTTAAAGTATGATTAGTACCATTTTAAATATTTATTTCTCAACTCCCATTAATTTAAGTATTTATATTTATTTCTTTAATTTCTGGTCTAGTTATGTATCATTACTCACAAGTATCTCATATGTTTCACATGTCTTGTTATCTTGTGACTCTCAACACATGGTGCTTTTCTTCCTTTCTATTGTTTATAATTTTTCTAAATGCGCAGTTTCCAATTCTATATATGATCAGCATGAAGGTATATCTAGATTCTGCGTTTTCCTCACATCTTATTCTTTATGCATAATTGGTAATAATTTGATATGGTCTTTTATTACTTTCTTCCTGATATTTCCATCTATCCCTTTTATTATTTGATTTTTATAATGTATTGGATCTTTGTATAATGTTTCAACCACGTGTGTTGCTCTATACTGTGAAACACCTTATGAGAGTAAATCCGTGGATGTAAAGATCCCTGATGAGCAACGTTTATGGAAACTCTCTAATTCCATATATTGATTACTTCTTTCCTTCAATTCCATCTTTTACTTAATTTTCTCTTTGGGCTACTTGCAATTTCATTGTCTTTTGATATTCGTGCTTAGGTCTAGCCATATAATAGCCTTTCCTTATTGTTTATTAATATCTATAACATATTTTGCTGATTTACATATTACGTTGTTTTACGTAATTAATTCCCTTCTTAATGCACCTAGCTTTCTGTGCTCTTTATTGGATTATAGCTTCAGGGACATGCATGCTGATTTTAGAATATCAAGATAAAAATAATCGGAACTATTTTTTCCAGATTTATTATTTGTGAACAGACTTTTTTGCTGTAAAAGAACAAGAAATTTTTTCGTGGCTGATAATAGATCCTCTTTCATCAGAGGAAATCCAGCTTCAGCAATATTGAAAATCCACTTCTAATCCACGATAAATTTTTTTTCTAGAGATTTTTTAATCTCCTTAAGTAAATTATTTAACCTAGCATCATCTCTAATGGGAATTTGAAGTCTCTATCAGTCTATTTATATCATCTAATGTTTCTTGACATGCAATAGTAGCTTTAGGTGGTTAAAACTCGTCATCAGAATCAAAATAATGAGCTCCTAAAATAAAATGAAATTTTTGTATTAATCAACTATTCTTAAATAAGATAAATTGCAAAATCTATTTTTACTATCAAAATTTAAAAGTCTTAACTGGGTCGAGATCTTCAATAATACAATTCTCCCAGTCTTCAGATAGATCATCATAGCATTCAAGAGCTCCCTCATGTTCATGTGATTCAGGGTTAAATTCCACTTCAGCTGCCTTTGATAGCTGAATCACTTCCTCTTCTAAGGCACAGATGTCATCAATAGATCCTTCTATGGATGCACTGCTTAGTCAACAAACAATGAGACAATTAACATTGTCTTTGTATTTACATTGTGTTCCATGCACACCCATTGAATGTATTGATGGCCCAAGTATATTGATGGATTTCACAACTTCAAATACATTTTTCTGCATCGTCTATTAGAGAAATGAGCCTTTGTAGAACAAAATGTCTGTACTCTAACTTGAAACAATGAATAATCTATTGGTTGAATTTTCAATGTTGTGTTTGAGGAGAGGAACTGAAGCACTTTTCAACTCTCTGTCATACATGTGACATGGAGCATTGCCCAAAATTAGAATAACTTTTCTATCCCGGTTGGTTATCTTCTTATCAAAATCCTGTAACTAATTTTCAAAAATTGTTGAAGTCATCCACACCTTTTGTTAGGAGCCAACGGCCGTACCGTGCTGAAAACACCGGTTCTCGTTAGATCACCGAAGTCAAGCAGCATCGGGCGCGGTTAGTACTTGGTGGGTGACCACCTCGGAACACCGCGTGCTGTTGGCCATCTCGGGTGCGGTATCCCCGTGGTTTGCGCGCTAGATTTGCACGCTACCACAAAATGCCGCCGTGTTCATGCGGAGTACGATCACGTTAAACATGTGGGTCCGTAAGTCCTTCCGAGAGGTTGGTGGTAGGGGAAGGAGGGTACGGTCCCTGTGGATGCCTCCCCCACTGGGTTCCGGTCTAAATTGGGTGGCACTTCCCGGCCGTCCATACAGTTACCTTACACCTTTCTGGTAGGTCGGACGGTCTGGGTCTCAACAACAACAACACCTTTTGTTAGAGCTCCAAATCATTCCTATTTTTGACACATTAGTATTTTAAAGCAATGAGGTTTTTGAGACATCCCTATTACGATTGGTTTTTCTTTCTCTCCATAAGCATTCATACAAAAGACCACAGTTTCACACAAAAGACCACGGGGCGCGGTAGCCCATTGGTTAGCGCGCTGGAGTTGCACTCGGTAGGCCCGGGTTCGATTCCAGCTGCTGCCAAAACTGCCGCCGTGTTCACGCGGAGTACGATCACGTTAAACATGTGGGTCCGTAAGTCCTTCCGAGAGGTTGGTGGTAGGGGAAGGAGGGTACGGTCCCAGTGGATGCCTCCCCCACTGGGTTCCGGTCAAAATTGGGTGGCACTTCCCGGCCATCCAAACAGTTACCTTACACCTTTCTGGTAGGTCGGACGGTCTGGGTCTCAACAACAACAACACAAAAGACCACAGCCTGTTTCCCTCCTTTGCTTCATCTGTTTTCTCCATAAATGATTTGTTGGTAAGGCACGAAAGAGTAATCCCGTCTCATCCATATTATAAATGTCACGATCTTCATATCCTGACAGAATCGATGGAAGACAGGATTTTCACTTCACACACACACCTCCTCTTCTACATCGGCTAACTACCCGCACAGAGATTTAAAGACAATGTTGTTCCTGTTGCAAAACTTTTCAAGTCATCCATTGCTGGAACAAAAATCTTCTTTTCCTATAGCTTCTGCAATTTGCATAGCCATTTCTTTTAAGCAAAATCCACTCAAAAGGATTTGTTTGGATCTTGCATACTTAAACCACTCAAATACTGTTTCATTCACATTGCAAAATTTGTCTTCCTTTTCCTTTCATGAGATTTGAACTCATTTGTGTTTTGCTGCAATGAAAATGTGCCACCAATTTTCTCTCTGATACTCCTTTTCCATGCACATGTAAAACATTCACTTTATCCCCTTAAGTTAACAAAATTTTCTTAGACATTGATGCAACAAAGCTGAGACAGGCATAACTTTGAATGTCGAACAGAAAACTGAACATAAGCTGATGCGTGACTAATCTTTCCAATAAGCAGTTAGAGTTAAGAAAATGCAGAATCTGACCCCCCCCCCTCTCCTGCATGAATTCACCTACATTTCACATGCGTGTGGCAATCCAGTGATTCCAAGAGAGGGAACAATAGCCCCTCTGACTTGAAGGGGGCAAGTGTCCAAGGACAAATGGTGTGCTTCCCAAGGTCAGTTTAAGGGAAAAAATTATGCCATCGTATTGAAAAGTGATCTCCCAAAGAGGTGGATGGAAACCAAGTGGTCCTTAAATGGAGGGACAAACAGCCAATGGCGCAAAATTATACAGCAGAAATTACCACGTTTATGGGAGGTGATCTCTTTAGACAGGTGATCTAATGGTTAATGGTTATTTAATAGTTTATTTAATGGTTATTTACATTCACAATGAATAAGAACAGTTTTAACATATCACTGAGCATCACGCTCTAGTTAGACAGTAACATATTCAATGCGCATTTTATGGAAAGAGTCTCGATCGCTATTCCAAAAGCATATAGCAATTGCTCAAATCACAATACAATTTTACTCCAATTGTGTCTTAATTTTCTTCTCTCTGGAAAGATATATATAAAAAATATATATATAGTACATAATATGTAAATTCTTACACATACTTTAATAGGTTGGCAACACCATTGTTACTTTGGTATGTTGCTTTTATTTCACGCTTTCTTTTTCATGCTTTGGAAACGTGATTTTCATCAGTTTTTATAATTGAATTTTTTGGCTCTTCAAAATGATATACAGTTTATTAATTTCCGGTCACTACTTCAAAAGATACCTACAATTTTCTTTTTTACTATGGATTCTCTTCAAAATCTGAGCCCCAACGTCTATCTTATGTATCAGCTCTTTGTAGTAGAAGAGTTATTCTGATATGTTAATGCTCTACTTTCGGATCTTCAACCAATTTACAAGATTTTCTTCAAAATTCTCAAGTTATCCTTCAAGCTTCTGAAATTTTAAATGTTTTCAAGTACACCTCCAATATCTTAGTTATGAAGCAATCTCCGTTTGCCGGTCACTACTTCAAAAGATACCTACAATTTTCTTTTTTACTATGGATTCTCTTAAAAATCTGAACCCCAACGTCTATCTTATGTATCAGCTCTTTGTAGTAGAAGAGTTATTCTGATATGTTAATGCTCTCTACTTTCGGATCTTCAACCAGTTTACAAGATTTTCTTCAAAATTCTCAAGTTATCCTTCAAGCTTCTGAAATTTTAAATATTTTCAAGTACACCTCCAATATCTTAGTTATGAAGCAATCTCTGTTTGCCGTCTCATCGCCATTTCAAGTTCATCCAAGCTACTAATTGTTTAAGTATTCCTATTAAAAACATCTATATTTTTCTTCTAAGTTACTTTTAAAATGATTTATATACTTACTATGTATTTTATCTATTGGAACAGTGTTTTTATGTATTTCCTGCTCAGTTTTTGACGAGAAACTCAATTTGAATTTCTCTAACTATAATTGTACTATTTCTAAATTTCCTTCATAACTTAATTTCAATTTTACATTTTCTTAACCAGCATCGGGCGCGGATAGTACTTGGGTGGGTGACCACCTGGGAACGCCGTGTGCTGTTGGCTCATTTAAGTCGACGTGGTGGCCGAACGGTCAAGGCGAGCGTTTCCAGCGATCGATCGGCCGCCACGTTGTGGGTTCGAGTCCCACGCAAGACATGGATGTTGTGCGTTATGGGCGCAGTGTGTTCCGCCCCGCTCTGGTGCGCCTGGGGCAACGTCCTACTACGGCAAAATGGTTAACGATTTCGGCCGTACATAGGGCAAAACGACGTAAGTCGACGTAGAGTCTAGTGCTAGAGGAGTCTAGTGCTAGAGTCTAGTGCCTGGCCATTGGGAAAAAAAACATTTTCTTAACCTACTCTGTTCATTATCTAATATGTTTACTACAAAACTGACTATAATTTCATTTTGGGTTCTCTCGCCAAATTCTGACTAACTTTCTTCGCTCTAATATATTTATATTTTTCAAAATGCACGCTCCTTTGCTGTTTACTATTGTTTTAAATCTGTTCAAATATTTAACTGTTGTGAAGCGAATCTCATTTCACGCGATTCAACCTCTTTGCTATTAATTGGACAGTAGCTCATTACCAAGCATGTACCATTGAATTTAACTAATACTTTCTTATTGAAATGGATTCAAACTATTGTATGACGATTTTCCTGAATTACAATCCACTGTTACCCCCCCCCCCCCTCCCAGTTATGAGTAAAGTACCAGTCTTCAAATCTTACATTGCTTCTACCTCTTCAAATACTTCTACAACGAAGCAAGTCACTTCATGTAAACTTGGAATAAATTTAGTTGATTATAAGAAAGCTATGTCATCAAAACCGACTTCCCCTACATATTCTACTGTCACCTTTCCCTTAGCATCTACTTCGAAACTTCACTCTCCAAAAAACATTGTTATGTTTTCATATTCAAATAGTTCTGATCACCATAATTAAGATACTTCATTGAATAGAACAAACTTACAGCACTTTGCTGATGCCATAATTGAAGTTATTGATGACTTGCTCAATTACACAAATGATATTTTTGAAGAAAACACTGCAGAAGACTTTTGCAATAGCTTTCTCTTGAATATTCAAAAATACAGTAATAAAATCCATAACTACTTATCAAGACATGTGAAACTTACACAAAATCAAAAAACCTATCTTGATGATAAGCTAAGCAATATCAAAAACTATTGTTCTCTCTTTGAAAAGCAAATCAGCACTACTTCCATCCTACTTTAAAGTCTACTCCAGAATGCACTACTACTGATCTCCAACACTCTTTTGTTGAAGAATTGCTTAATCTCAAGAACTCTATTTCAACAAATTAACTTTGCAAAGAACATTAACGACAGTTTACTAGATCTCATAAACAAATCAGTTAAAGAAAATCTTTTTGAAACACTCCTTTCTTCCAGTTCCTCTGTCTTAAATTTGACTCAGCCTGGAAAACCAACACAGAAACCCTTTTACTCCAGTATTCTATTACAAGGTATTGACCGTAGTAAATCAAATGCACAACTTAAACAAAAACCACAATCTCTCCCCTGCCCTAAAGATATCAGGATTAAAAACATATCTGGCATGCAGAACGGAACTTTGAAAATCCCTTGTCGTAAGGAAAATATTGACAATATCCTTCCTATTTTTCAACAATCTGCCTTGAAGGTCAAATTTAGTATTAAAGAACTACCAACCAAAAAACAAGCTCTGATCATCTTATATCCCACCTTCCTTCAATGCTGATGATGTCAAATTTCTTATTAACAAGAATGTTCCTTCAATCAAGATCTCAGAAATCAACATTAAAAATTTCAAAAATAATAAAGGTAATGTCAACTGGGTTTCACTTTTAAACTTTAATGATGCTAAACTACTTTTGGAAACTAAGAATATCTTTCACAACTTCAGTTCATTTTTCGTCAAGAAATATATCAGCTTCAAAATATGTCACAAATATCAAGACTTTGGACACATCGCTAAGTACTGCCCTCGTCCTTCAGGTAACTGTAGTAACTGCACCAGCAGGAGCCATACCTATAAAACATGTACTTTTAAAAACTTATTTGTATCAACTGCAGAATTGCTAACGACAATGACATTAACTTGAAGTTAAGGACGGATCATAATACTCATGATCGAACTAAATGTAGGTCCTTACAAATGGAACTTAGTCGTATCGGGGATCTCCAAAAAAATTCATGATTTATTATGTTTTTTTATTAACTCTGCTTTGCGCTCTGGCGTTTGATTTCTCTTAATGGTTTTAAATTGCCTCCAAATCAATACCAATCATTCACTTGTGGCCCATAACAATTTATTACAATATGCTATTGAAAACTCCATTGACATAATTTGCATCCAAGAACCTTACATTTCCAACAATAGTATCCTTAACCCCCATTTAGCCTGCAACAATTTAATTCTATCCCAAACAAAACCACAATTATCATCTTTAACTCTAATTTTTCAGTAAAATATAAATCTCTCTCTACTGTTAATAGTCGAAATTATTTTACTCTCCAATAAATCCTTTAATATCATTTCTTTATATTCCCCTCCCCATGACAACATCGATAATCTTCTCTCTGAACTCTCCCAATAATTTCCTTTCAACAAATGTTTTAATTATGGGTGATTTCAACGCTAGAGCGCAAATGTGAGGATATGATTTCATTGATCAACGGGGTTACAAAGTCATAGATTTCAGTATTGATAACAACTTGTTGTTGTTTCTAATCCCTGTGGTGAAGGAAAGCCTTACACCACGTCCACATGGCGAAGCCTTACACCCCTGGTCCCATGGCGAAGGGTAATATGCAGCTTCACTTTATTGAGGCTCCCCAAGGGCAGAAGACTGACTAAACCTCGACATCACAACATCCATGCCCGCTGGCGGATTCGAACCCACAACCCGGCAATCAAGCGATCAGACGGAAACGCATGCCCCTGACCGCTCGACCACCGCATCGGCTGATAACAACTTAATTGTTTACAATGACCCCAAATGTGGTCCAACATTCGAGTCCCACTCTGGTAAAGGCTTTCCCGACCTTTCTCTTGTTTCCTTTGGCTTTTATGACCTTATTCAAAAATGGAAGATTATTTCGATTGATTCACTTAGTGACCATAAATATATTAAAATTACTATCAATATTGATACCCCCTCAGATAAATTTTTTTTTCTTTAAAACTAACTATAATTTAGGTAAATTTATTTATAACTTTAGACCCCTTATCAAAATTTTCAATCCTATGATCAAAAATATTGTTAATTCCACCATGCTTGATAATTTTATAAAAAAATGTATTGAAAATATACAAATTTGTGCTTTTAAACATATTAGGAAAAAGAAAACTTCAAACAAACCTGGCTTCAAATGGTGGAATAATGATAAAAAAATTTAGAAATTTCATTACCGCCCTTTACAAAAGAATTAAATCTCTCGAGAGAATCTCAGCTTCATCCGAACATATCTTTGAAGCAAAACTTAAATATAAACTCAATAGAGCGAAATATAAACTTTTCATTAACAAGGCTAAATCCAATTCTTGGCAAAATTATTGTTCTGGTTGTTCTTCCAAATTTGGCTCTCTCTTTAAATTCACTTTTCAAAAACTTAACAAATTCAATAAAATTGATCTTCAATTCCCAGATGACTTAAATCTTAATTATAATAACAAAATAATCCATCTTTTGTACCACTACTTTAAAGATGACCCTGATTTTAATTCTTTTCCTAACTTTGACTTACCTTCTGATGGGTTGGGGGTTATTTCTTGTGAAGAGCTATTTTTAGTCTTAAACCATTTAAAAAATGGTAAAGTCCCTGGTACAGATAATTTAGACTTCAATATTTGGAAAATTCTTTTTAAATCCTTTTCTTCCTTTATCTTTAAAATCATTAACCTCTGTTTCAAATTTTGTCATTTCCCCAATAGTTTAAAAAATGCTAAAATATCATTCTTAAATAAACCAGGCAAAGATCCCTCTCTATGTATTTCATACTGTCCTATTTTGTCTACTCCCCACTTTTGGTAAAATTCTTGAAAAATATTTTTCATTAATAAACTTAATTATTGGTTAAAGTCTGAAAAAGCTCTCCATCCCCTTCAATTTGGTTTTAGGGAACTTCACAGCTGTGAAGATGCCACTCATAAACTCATTACTTATATTGAAAATCTTAAGACAGAATTATCATGTTTCCCTTACCACTGTTGACATCTGTGGAGCCTTTGACAACATATATTGGAATATTTTACCCTACTGCTTTGAACAAATAAATCTTCCCTTTACTTTTAGGTCTTTCATTTTTTCTTATTTAAGATACATTACTTTTTCCGATGATTCTTTTACCTTTCCCAAATTAATTACCATGGGTTCTCCACAGGGTTCGGTTATTTCTCCGATCCTGTGGAATATCTATTTCAATAAAATTCTAAACTTAAATAACGACCACTTTTATCTTCTGGCTTTCGCAGGTGATCTAGCAGTGGTTTCTTTTGGCACTAATATATTAAATACTGTCCAAAATACTAACTTAATTTTAAACTCTATTTCGAACTTTCTTTAATCTCTTAAACTAACTACCTCCCCTAATAAATCTAGCTGTATTATCTTTCGCATATCCTACTCCAAACATAATAAAAAAAACCTCCATCAAACTACTAAATAAACCCATTAAAATTACTAGACATCTTAAATATCTCGGTATTATAATAGACGATGATTTAAAATGGAGCCCCCACATCTTTTATTTAAAAGAGAAATGCTTATCTTCTACTTTTGGGAAAATCTCCGGTAATAATTGGGGTGTAAATAAAATGCTTCTTAAAATTTGGTATATTACTGTTATAGAAAAAATTATTGTTTATGGGTAGGGAATTTGGGGGGAAATTCTAATGAGGGATCAAATCTCTAAATTAATTTCTCTACAAAGGATTTTCCTATTAAAAATTTCTACCAGTTTTAGAACAACTTCGGACATTTCTCTTTTCTCAATAACTGGAATCCCACCCATTCACTTTGTTAGTAAATCTTTTATACAATATGTTTTGGAAAAATAAAACTGATCAATTCTTAAACTCCACTCTCCCATCCCCTTCCCTTTTTGATTATCATTGTCCTCTTTCAGACATTACTCCTTCTAACTGTATACTCAACCTTCCTAAATTTAACCCAAAGAAATTTTCTCCCTTTAACATCTATACTAATGGATCCAAAATTGATGACAATATAGGTTTCTCTATTTGCATCTTTAAACATGATAAATTGGATAAGGTTTTCACCTTTAAACTTAGCCGTGGGGATACTGTTTTTCAGGCAAACTTGCTGCAATCAGTTATGCTATCAAATAGGCCTCTAAAAATAATCTTAAAGTCAACATTTATTCCTACAGTTTATCTTCTATTTCAGCTCTTGACTAAATTAAAAACAAATCCAAATTCCTTTCTGATATTAAATCTTCTGCTATTTCTGCAAAATCTTTAATTAATCTCCATTGGGTCAAGACACATGCTAACATCACTGGAAACGAAGTCGCTGATCATCAGGCTAAATTGGACACCACTTCAGGATCCCCATTTGTTATCCCCTTTTAACCAATTTCTGTAAAAATTTCATTCTTTCTAATTGGCAATCTTATTTAAATAATTATATCTCCCCTAGAACCCATGACCCTGCCCGAATTTTAAATTTCCTCCCTAAAGTTAATCCTAATTTTCAAATCTCAAATAAATACCTTATTTACTTCATAACAGGCCATGGCCCCTTTTTAGATTATTTATATTATTTCAAATTTAAAAAAACCTCCAAATGCATTTGTAATTCTTTTGGTGATGCAGTTCATTGTTTTTTCTTGTCCATTCTCTAAAAAATTTCATTTGACTAAACCTCCCTCTCATCTTCAAGGGACTTGGTTTTCGGGTGTTAGCAGTAATAAAATTCTTCTCAATAATCTTAAAAATTGTATTCTCATTGCTAGAGATATTTCTAATAAGGTTGACTAATTGGTTTGTGAGTGTTTACTGCTTTCAATTTGCTTTGATCAATGAAATCTACACTGTTCCAATAGCTTTTGATTGTTCCTCTTTTGTATATTGTCATATCTTGCTTTTTTATGTCATTTTTTGTTATTATCATCATTAACTCTTAACTTGTCCTTTTTCAATTGCACAAATGTAAATATTGTATATTATTATTATTTATTTTGACCCTCTTCTAAATTCATTTATATTTGTTTTTATTTCCTATGCTTTTTTGGCTTCTTTTTCCCTCCCTCCTTTTGGTTTTCTTTTATCTTTTTTGACCTCTTTTTCTAAATTAAGTTTTTGTTCTTTTACTTTTCTAAATTCCTTTTCTTACTGATATACAATATCCATAATTATTTATTCTTGTAAAATTGTCTATCTAAACCATATATTCTTCAATTGTATGTTTCTAAATTTCTAATAAATTATGGTGATTTTCTGACAATGGAAGTTGGTTTCGGGCCATCCAAACGGCTGCTCATGTCTTAGGACGGGTTGGATGGTCTGGGTTTTCAACATTCAACGTACTTTAATAAACTGTTCTTAAGTATCATTGCGGCGTTGTAAAATAAAAAATAATATTTTACTGATTATGAATTATAATAAAACAAAACTCACATCTCGGGATATGAAAATAAATTAATTGCATTGTTTTCAAAGAACATAAAACATCAGCAAAGGCTAAAATACATACCACCCTAATGCATTTAAATAATATTTTAAAAAGAAATCTTTCACTTACAATAACACCTATATAACAGAATCTTAAAAATGGAATGTGACAGCCCAGTGGTTAGCGAGTGGGAATTGCGCTTGGACGTCCCAAGTTCGATTCCAGCCTCTACCCAAACTGTAGCCGTGTTCATGTGGAGTACGATCACGTTAAACAAGTGGGTCCATACGTCCTTCCAAGAGGTTGGTGGTAGGGGAAGGAGGGTATGGTCTTTGTGGATGCCTCTCCCACTGGGTAATGGTCTAAATTGGGTGGCAATTCCCGGCCGTTCAAACAGTTACCTTACACCTTCGGGTAGGTCGGATGGTCTGGATCAAAGAAGAAAAATCTCGAAAAAGTGGTCTTAATAGGTGGTTGATATAGCTATGTCGAAAAGAAAAACTTACAGTGAAACACATGTTCATTATTTCCTCATATAATAAAACCGTTATAATCCATCTAAATTCATAAGAAATGTTTTACTTTATTTTACAATCTACAGAATGGACCTACAGTACAGTGTGACTTATGTAATTAGCCACTTTCTAAAAACAGACATTTTTCATCTTCTTCCTAGCAAAACATTTCACTTGGTGCTTACTGTGTAGATAAAAATAAAGTTTTTTAATAGTTTTAATATTAGAAAAAGTGTCTTAAGCCTTCATTACATAGAAAATTAATATATTCCATAAAAAGTTACTCTTTCACAAAAAGTCTAACATTTTTTAAGTTAAATATTACAACAAATTTGTCTGAATTAAAAGTGTATTATTCATTAATTAACGATAAAATCCATAATATTTTCCAAGTATTCCAACTTTTCGCTTGATTGAAAGCAAATATGAAAATTCCAAGGTTTAAATTTCATTCATGTGACGTATAAGATTCATATCATTATAACAAAAATATAAAAAATTAAACTTTCACAAATTTATTTTCAAGAGGTTTGGGGAAATCTTTTCGATTACTTTAAACTTTCTATAACGTTTTCCATTCCAAAGGCATTATCTTCACTGGAATCCATTTTCGTACTAGAACTAGAAAGTCCATTATAATATCCACACATAGACGTGCAAAGAAAACCTGCTAGGCGACAACTACAACGAGCAAAAGCAGCTTTACAATTGCAAGAAATGATTAATAACAATTCTTGTGGTACTACCAGACAGGTCATTGGCATTTGTTTTAAATTCCCGTATTCATTCGTCCATCCCCAATCAGTAGACACGATTTCATTTCCTAACTAAATTTGAATTTGGTAATATACCTTTAAGAGATGTTGTTCAACAGCATTTTTTGTGGGTGGAAGTCTAGCCAAATCAAAGGTTAATTTTAGTGAAAGTTTGGCAGTCAGTCTTTTAAAGAGGAAATAACATGCTTCATTTATATTTTCATATTGCTTTAATCCATACAAATTGAGAATGAAACGTTGTCTGTTGTCATAAAGGTGACTTTTAGCAGCATTGGCCGATAGGAAGACTTTTGACTGAAATCTAGCATCTTTTGAAAACAGAATGAGATTCACTGCTTTAATTTTTCCGGCACCATATAGAGAGGAGGTGGTGTCACATCCATGAGCGAATAAAAACAGCTTGCAAATGTTTCTGTAGATACACACAAGTTTATCAATACTGTGCATGATAGATAGCTTGGCAGAAAAGTATAGAGATGAAGTGCTCTCTGGCGCTAATGTTAAAAGCAAAATCAGCAAATCTGTATCTGTGCCTACAACAACGTTGTGATATGATCGAATTTTGTTTAATGCTAAAGGTACAACATTGGTACGTTTCATCGGCCTCAGCAATCAAAACATCAATGTTTTTTTCAACATGTGTTGTGATAATAATGCAAATCTTATCTTGTTTCTGTAATTTGCTAGAAACTTTAATTGCAGTGTAATGCATTCTGTGTTTTCAGTAAATAAAGTATCAGCTACAGTTCTTTTGGCTGCTCTTCTTGACTGTTCATGTTGTTTTGTCTTTGGTTTGTCAGGATAACAGTCAAAAACTATGCTGATGTTTGAACCATGATATATTTGAAGCAAATTCATCAATAATGCATTTATATGTACAACCTCTGGGCCATAAGACTGAATGTAAAAAGTACCCACCATCAATAACAACTTGATCACTGTTCATAATAGTTTTTTCCACAATTCCCTCATTAAATACTTTCATTAAAGATGATTTAGTGCCCTTTCTTAAAGAAGCACCATCAAATAATAACAAGGGAATGAAGCCATCGAGGTGAAATATAGGTATATCTCTGGTCAAAGAATGAAGCTAACTTAAAATAAGTCTCAAGTTTTTCAGGACTTTCACAGGTACACACGGGTAATTCCATTAAATATCTGTTGAGAATTTATTGAAACTTCGTTTGATCTTATTCTAACACTTTTACCGATTGTCTATGTGATGGTCATGTCTTTTCTGTGTAGTTTTATTTCACTGAAATTCAGTCCTTTCATTTTTTTCATTGCTGCAAGATATAATTTAAAAGCAGTGTCACAATTAACTGTATAATTAACTACTAACCCTGAAGGCAAACACAGTAGCTCACCTGGTATTTGAGGAAAGGGATCGTGCTGGTTTAACCAACTCATAAACTTCGTAATATCACTGTCATCCCTTGCTTTACAACTTTCTATTAATTCTACATGCTGTTCATTGGTGGTCAATGAAGATCCCAAGAAATCTGACAATGCTTCATTTATGTGTAAAAAAATAGGTGCAAAATAAATGCATTTTGATAGTGTGTTATCAGTAATACCCCGGCTATGAGTCAATCCACCTATAGATTTCATTGCCCGCATCAGTGACTATTCGATACACATATCAGTCCAAACTCCAAACCAAAAGGACTCTTTCCTTCTTATTGTAAAAAATCCATTTTTTGTCAATAAATCATACTCCTCATCTGTGACCTTGGACTTCAATTTAAGCATTTGCTGAACATATAAATGAGCTCATTTTGCATAGGGAAGGTGCCCAGTGTCATAGAAATACGGGAGCATATCCGTTGCCGTCTGCAAATACAGATTCCAATTTCTAGTTATTTCTGCAAAAATAAAATTCAAAATTAAATCAATATGACTCATCAAGTTGAGCCATAACTTTGCTCTTCTTTATGGTTTACTGCAGCACCTGAAAAGTTAACAGATGTGTTTTTAACCAGTTCACTATCCAGTGCTTCATTTACTGTTATTGTTTTGTTTAAAACTTGAGTATAAACATCACATAAAATATCCAGTTTTGAGCTTCTTGGAATTTCTTCAGATAAAACAGTAACTAATACAGCAGCAGTCAGTATGTACACTCGCACTGCTCTAGAATTAGCATGTCCATTTTGTTGCGAAATTTGAAATTTGAAGATAGCAAAGCACGCACTGTCAGAGTCAATAAGTGTTGGCTGGGTTATGAAAGTACACAAGTCCAGTTTTAAAGAAAAACTTCGTTCACTTTATTTGGTGAAAAACACAACTCGGCATATTACACGTACCTGGTAATTTTCCATGCCGTAAAACATCAAAAATATACTATGTACAAAAGATTTTTAGTTGTAAATGACTAGACAGAGATTCCTTGAAGCATTTGGTAGTAAGTTACTATACTACCTCTATTACTTGCGTGTATTTCAGCCACCATCACTTGGCAAAGGGAAACCAAAGGATAAAACATCAGGAAAATATTTAAAGCGGCTTCCGAACGTTTGTAAGTAAATTAACGTTCAATACATGCTGGTCCAAACTGACCACATCTGCATCCGTTTCGACTATTCACCGTCGTCAAACGATATTCCGCAGTGCTTCTGTCAAAAAACATTTCTGTCTGCCTGCATCAGACCATCAGTGTCTATCTCGTCTGACTTCTTCAGACGTCTGATCTCGATCGACCTCTTTCGACCTTCTCCTTTGCTTCAAGAAACCTCTGCCCTATATATCCGAGAATGGACAGTTCCGGAAACGCCCCCGGATATGCAAATCAGATGCGTACGCATTGAGAACTGATTTGCATGAAACCTCATGTTGAAAAACGTCACGGTTCACGCCGGTGAACGGGAAGAGTCGTTCATATTAAATTTGCATAAACGCCCGTTCACAGGAACGTGAATCGCGATGTATTGATTATTTCCAACAATCGGCCCCCTCATGCAAATCCTTAAGTCTCAATGCATATGCAAAAGAAAACTTACTCTGAGAAACCAAGGTATATCAATAAACACCAAGGCCCCCAGTATCCTATCAAACATATAATGAAGGAAAAAATTTAAAGTATTATATCATTATTAAATTTAAAATAAAATGCATAAGTACTTATAGCATCTGAAAAATAGTCAAGTATTGTCGACAATATTGTAACAACAACATTTCACATCAAGTAGAAATTTATATACAACACAACTTCAATGCTTAAGTATCAGCATTCAAAAATTGAAATTTTAGTTTAAATTTAATTATAAGTATCCAAAATTTAAGTATAAGCACATTATCATATTAAACAAGTTAACTTTAAAAGATTAAGATTTTGTATAAGCATAGAATTTAAGTTTACTTTAAATTTGAGTATAAACACTATAATTCAAAAAGCTTAAAAAAATTTAGTCTATTAACACAATATAAGTATACATAATTAATACTATTAGACTGCATTGATATACCAAATATTTAAAAATACATGATGCAAGTAATTAGATAAGAAAATTCCTTTATCAAAACTTTCAACACATACTTTTTACCAAGTTGAAAAATACAAAATTTTATACACATAAGCTATTATCTAGCATCATGTGGGTCATGGAAAATGGATGTATATACAAAGGTGTAAAGTGAAAAAGATTCAATATCACAAAAATTTATACTCAAGATATACTATCTTATATCAATGAGGTTTAAGATAAACAATAATGTATATATATGACATCTTTAAAAATTCCCAAGTTGTAAATTCAATTTAGTATTTAAAATTTTTCTTTAGACTAAACATTTAATCTCAAAAAGTTTTGATTTACTTTTTAAAAATTTTATTACAAAATTTAAGTATTATTTCCTTAGTCATTGGTTTAGTAAAGTGATCTGCTAAGTTATCTTTACTATTTACAAATTTAACATTAAAAGATTCATTGACTATTAAATTTCTTAGGAAATGATATCTAACATCAATATGCTTAGTTCTATTGTTTTCAATTGGAGAGTTAGAAAAATTAATGGCTGCTTGGTTGTCGCTAAAAATAACACTGTTACTTTTATTAAAGTTTAACCCAAGTAAATGACATTCTTCAATTATGTTTTGTACCCATACCATTTCCTTAGCGGCTTCAGTTAGTGATACGTATTCAGCTTCCATGGTTGATAAGCTGACACACTTATGTTTAAAGGTACGCCAAGAAATAGGTACATTGTCAATAAAGAGTATCATGCCTCCAAGTGAAACACGGTCATCTCTGTTTGCAGCAAAGTCAGAATCTGAATAACAATTCAATTTTAACTCCTGAATGTTAGATAAATTCAACATATAGTTTTTAGTCTTTTCAACATATCCTAAAAGTCTTAACAATGCATCCCAATGCTTAATTCCAGGGTTTTCTTGAAATTGAGATAATATATTGATGGCGTAACAAATATCAGGTCTAGTCCTACTAGATATAAAAGCCAAACACCCAATTAAGCTCCTGTAAGGAAAACTTTGCATTTGCTTTATTTCTTCACTTGTCTTTGGACAATCTATTTTACTTAGAATATTCCCTTTAGAAATGGGAAGTGAAGTAACTGGATATTTATACTGTTGAAACATTTGACATACTTTATCTATATACTGACTTTGATGTATAAAAAATTTATTGTCACACTCTTTAAATTCCACGCCTAAAAGTTTTCTAATTTTTCCTAATACCTTGATATCAAATTCTATGCTAAGTAATGAAACAATGTGGTCTATGTCCCTTTGATACTTTGAGAAGAGAATTATGTCATCCACATAGACTAGCATAAGAACTTTGCTATTGTAAATATATGCACAATTACACCATTGAAGTTTTAAAAAATTTAATTCTTTTAATTTGGTGTCAAGTTCATTAAACCATTCTCTTCCACTTTGATGAAGACCGTAAATGGCTTTCTTCAACAAACAAACATAATCAGGCTGTTCCTGATTGACATAACCTTGAGGCTGTTTCATATATACTTTTGACTCAATTTAGCATAGAGATAGGCAGATTTGATATCTAATTGGAAATGCATCCAGCCAAGCATGCATATGAAAATTGAGAAGAATGCTCTAATTAAGTTGAAGTTAACAACAGGGCTAAAAACTTCATCGTATGATTCTCCCTTTTTCTGACCATACCCCTGGGCTACCAAACGAGCTTTAAACCTCTTGATTTTCCCATTCTCGTCTTTCTTAATGGTGTAGACCCATCTACTGCCTATATGCTTTTGTGAGGTGGATGCAGAAACTAGTTCCCAGACACCCCTCTCTTGCATTACGGCCATTTCTTCATCCATAGCATTACACCATTTTTCGGACTGGGAAGATTTAATAGCAGCGTTGTACCCTTTTGGTATATTTATTTCAATATTGCTTGCTTCTGGTCTGCCTCTGACCCTTTTAAGACCTTTATTTTCCCGAAAATTAAACAGTTGCTGATCAAATTGTATATTCCTTTTATCACAATATTTCTTAACATCATTGTGTGACCTCAGCCTTTTATTATCTCCTTGAGCGTAATAATACACATCGGTTCTACTTCCATCGGGTCTTGGAACCGTCTTTCGCTGCCAAGCAATATCCGAGCAAGGAGTCATACTGGAGTCAGCAGGAGAGTCCGTTTCCTCACTGGATTCAGACGGATCGTCACCAGTGTCTTCACTCTCTCCTGCCCCCCCATCAGACTGCTCTCTCGGATATTCCCCGTCGGAGTATTCTGAAAGGTTATCTCTTGATATCCCTAAGGAGATATTTCTGGGACAAATTGGGTCCAGGATGCCTTCCACTACCTCACCCTCATCAAACCTCACATTGCAGGTCTCAATTGTTCGTTTCTCTCCTGACAAAAATATCCTATAGCCCTTAGTTTTAGTAGCATAGCCTACCATCACCCCTTCTGTAGCTTTCATGTCTAACTTCTTTCTGAGCTGACTGGGTTTGCCTACATATGCTCTACAACCAAAGGTTCTAAGATGTTTGACTGAAGGTTTTCTACCACTGTAGAGCTCATGTGGAGTTTTTGTCTTAAATTTGTGACATATTCGATTTTTAGTGTATGCAAAACACAATATTGCTTCCGCCCAGAATCTGTCATGTAATTTGCTGTCGTTCAACATGGCTCTAACACAGTCAAATGCGGTTAAGTTGAATCGCTCTGATACTCCATTTTGCTGTGGGGTATATGTGTTAGTCCTCTCAGCCTTAATACCGATATCCTTCAGGTAATGTTTGAACTTATCATGGCAGAATTCCATTCCATTATCCGTCCGGATACATAGAATTTTAGTACCTAACTGCCTTTCTTCTCTGGCCTGAAACTCTTTAAAATGTGAAAATACTTCTGACTTCTGTTTCATGAGGTAAACAAAAACTTTTCTACTATAATCATCTGTTATAGTTAAGACATACTTGTTCCCACCATATGAGGCTGTGGGTAAGGGACCACACACATCCATGTGTAACAATTGCAATGGTTTAGTGGACCTTATCCTACCGGTGGGTTTATATGATACTCTCCTAGACTTAGCCAATTTACAAGATTTACAATTTAACTTTTTGTATTTAAGCCTAGGAAGTCCGTTTACAGCAGAAACTTTGCTGGTTTGGAGGAGATATTCAGCATTTATGTGGCAATATCGTTTATGCCAAAGACAGTTTGTACTATTAAGTTCAGTTACTGAACTGCTAGGCTTAGATATTGAACTATTCACATTTTTATTCTGCTTAGTTTTTGTTTTGTCAGATTTAAATTTAGTTTCTTTAAGATTAGGTGCTATTTTTACTTTGTCTATTTTTCTGGAAGCACTAGGATCCCTATCCTTGGATTTCTTATCCTTTTTGTGTTTCTCGTCTCCATCTCGATCCCTATCTTTAGATTGACGGTTTTCTACGTTATGTTGTTCCTGGGTACTATACTTAGGTTTTAAAAAATATAACCCATCCTTTCTTTTTGCATAAAAGAATTTCTCCCCTTTAGGTGTAAAAATCCATAGAACCCCATTAGCTCCATTAAAACTAAAATTTTGTTCCTCAAGAACAGATGCAGCTAATAAATTTCTCCTAAGTTTAGGAGAATACATAACATTTTCCAATTTGATAATACTTTGCTTATCCTTAAATTGGACATACATTTCCACCGTCCCGATAGCCTCAACTGGACTTTCGACATCCCCTACTGCTAGCGACATTGAAGTGCCTTTGCACTCATTAAATTTTGAAAATAACTTAATGTTATTACAGAAATGTCGCGTAGCAGCAGTGTCTACTACCCAGCTGAGTCTATCGCTAGGATCGATTACAGTATTAGCCTCAATCTGTGGAGACCCAAGAAATTCCACAATACTAGATCCATTATTTCTACTGCAATTAGATTTAGTATGACCTAGTTTGTTACACTTAAAACACTTAATTTTACTTTTAGAAATATTTACATTATGACTAGAAGTATTTACATTAGACACATTATGAGATACATTTGGAAGTTTAGACACTTTTACTCTATTTACAAATTTCTTAGTAGTAAAATATGCAGAATTTGAACTCACAGTTTTGGAAAAGTCGCTTGCTGCCTCAGCCGGCTCTCCTCCGCTGCTAGCTCTGCTTGTATTTTGCTGAGCTTGAAGTCCGAGTCATTCCATCGATATATCATTTGAACGATACCTCGGAATTCTTCCGGAAGGTACCGAATCGACTGGAATGCTACATATATGTCTTCAATGGGGTGTTTCGCTTCTTTAAGCCTCGTCACGGCCTTCCGCAGTCTTGAGCAAAAAATGTCAACAGGCTCATCTTGCTCCGGCCGAACGTCGAAGAACTCATCTAGTAATCTAACCAGGTTGGCTCGGGAAGGCGCTTGAAAATGTTCTTTCAAGGTATTCCATACTTGACTAGGTTCGTCGGTGACGTTTATCAACTCCTTGTATTCCGAGGATAAACTTTGATAAATGATGGCTAATGCTCGGTCTTTCCGGCGATAAAAATCATCGTAGTCGCGGCGACTTGCATCTTCCTCGATAGGCTTAGCACTTCCATCTACGTGTCCGAAACATCCTTCTCCCTTGAGGACGAATGAGATGTCGGTACGCCAGGTGACGTAGTTGTCCCGCGTCAGCAACTCCGTTCTACTTGCCTCCATGGCCACTCGTAGTTTTGAAGAAGCAGAAGCAAAAGTTCTTGTACACTGTTTACGTTTATACTGTTGCGTTTCGTTGTTCACACGAACTTCAAAATGGTGCCAGGTGCGGCCCCCATCTGAACACTGGAACGATTTCTTTAAAGATACTTGCACTTATGACTCTATTGGGCGTTGAACTGGCCCCGTAACCGTTTCTGTTGCGAAATTTGAAATTTGAAGATAGCAAAGCACGCACTGTCAGAGTCAATAAGTGTTGGCTGGGTTATGAAAGTACACAAGTCCAGTTTTAAAGAAAAACTTCGTTCACTTTATTTGGTGAAAAACACAACTCGGCATATTACACGTACCTGGTAATTTTCATGCCGTAAAACATCAAAAATATACTATGTACAAAAGATTTTTAGTTGTAAATGACTAGACAGAGATTCCTTGAAGCATTTGGTAGTAAGTTACTATACTACCTCTATCACTTGCGTGTATTTCAGCCACCATCACTTGGCAAAGGGAAACCAAAGGATAAAACATCAGGAAAATATTTAAAGCGGCTTCCGAACGTTTGTAAGTAAATTTAACGTTCAATACATGCTGGTCCAAACTGACCACATCTGCATCCGTTTCGACTATTCACCGTCGTCAAACGATATTCCGCAGTGCTTCTGTCAAAAAACATTTCTGTCTGCCTGCATCAGACCATCAGTGTCTATCTCGTCTGACTTCTTCAGACGTCTGATCTCGATCGACCTCTTTCGACCTCCTTTGCTTCAAGAAACCTCTGCCCTATATATCCGAGAATGGACAGTTCCGGAAACGCCCTCGGATATGCAAATCAGATGCGTACGCATTGAGAACTGATTTGCATGAAACCTCATGTTGAAAAACGTCACGGTTCACGCCGGTGAACGGGAAGAGTCGTTCATATTAAATTTGCATAAACGCCCGTTCACAGGAACGTGAATCGCGATGTATTGATTATTTCCAACACATTTAACATATGCGAACAGTTTCCCACAGTGCCTCTATTCCACTGCCTTCCATTATTTTACCATTGAACCCATGTATGACATTAATAAATGGAATTCTCCAAGACGTAGTACAATTTTTCAAACGTCTGATCACTCTTAAGCTCCACAAACTATTTCGGAAGCTTTTAAAAACAGGGGTTGATCAAAAGTAACAATACATGAATGAGCATATTTTTGGCATTGTTCAGTAGCAAAACATACAGTGTAAATCAATGAGAAATTACTAGGATCAATATCAACGAATGAACAAGGACAATCAGCAAATATCCAGTGGGCCATAAAAAAACCGCTAAAGGGTTGGGTGCTTTCTTTTAAAATTATCTTGAGAAAAATGGGTCTTTATCTCTGAGTTTTACAGAGTCTTATACACACGTGTGCATCAACAATTTGGCCCCATGCAGCTATAAACATCTTATTATAAACATTGGCTTTGAAGAAAAGGTTAGCCTAACACCTGACTCACACAAAAATTATGGAACAATTGTCAAATCAAATAGTTTGTGTAGGAACAGTTTATTATATCGGAGCAAATTTATCGCCAATCTTTAATCTTAATTCTTTGCAGTATCTATAAAAAAAGTTTGAAATTCAAGGGTAGCATTCTTATTTACTGTAGGACTTTTCTTACCATTGGTAATACACACTATACATCGTTTTAAAGCTTAGAAAATTCTGGGTATTTGTAAGCTAATAAAACTGCAGGGAAATAAATTTTCCAAAAATAATATACATCAGGCAAATTACTACAATTTAGGTAAAAGCGCTCAAATTTTACATATTCTGTACTGTTATGAAAAGATACACATAGTTAACAATGGTTAAAGAATATATATATATTTCATGATGTATTTGTAACAGTTTGATACCAACTACATTATTGTACGATGTTTCGTTCGTGAAATACAAACTTGTTTCTGAGACACTGCAGTTTCACTGTTTAGGGGAGCATGGGGGGGAAAGCAAACAGGGAACAGCAAGTGGGGACTTTGGGGAAAACACATTTCTCAACATGTACTACTTGTGTACAAAAATTCAACTTTCTCTAAATTTGTTGTGGGTTATGGATTTTTCTTTTGCTTTTATTGACTGGACTATTGTGTCTGGAACGTTTGGCTCTTCTTTTTGAAGTTATCATTGTTGCACTGGTCTTCATAAGGTTTCAATAACTTCTAGAACTTAATAGAGTGATAATCTCTAATAATAGTGTTTATGTGATATGATCGGAATTGAAACTTTCTTCCATATGTTCTCGATATCAACTACCACTGGTTAAGCAATTGCAGCAAAAGATATTGGTTCCTGAACTTTTCATCCAGTTTGAAATTCCTGCCTTAGGCATAAATATACTTTCATCACATTGTCATAGGTAGGTAACATATTTTTCTTTAAAAAGACTGGTTCCACAAACACAGGACAAATGAACTTTATGTGTTGCAGGCTTTACTTGAGGTGAAGACATAGACAATTCAATTATATCAGCCATGATTATCAGAAGCTAAGTCTTTTCTCACTAACACAAACCAATAGCACAAAACACTCAAGCAGTTCGATAGATAGTAGTCAGGAGTCATCCATTCACCAATCTGTAATAAATTTTGCTGGTATGTACAGCAAAATATTATATAATAAAATAAATCTATAAAAAAAAATTTCCTAAGCACTCATTACTCGAACAGCAATGTGGCAAATGGCACATTTAGCACTTGGGAGAGTGACTGTGAAACACCATGTTTACTTAATGGGACTCATTTTCTAAAAGCCTCCTCACCCTGTTTTTAGAGTGGGAATTGATCAAACTTATTCAGAGACACTTCCTTATACTAGATAGTGTATTATAACCAATAAATTGCTTTGATTACAGTACAGTTTGTTTACTTTGTATGTATAAATATTATATGAAAGCAAAAACTACAACTGCCTTGGAAATTCCCAAAATATATATAGAATTAAAAAATATTTAACAGGATAAATCAATTTCATAGTATGCAACATTTTCACACCCAGGCTTATATAATTCCAAAAAGAGGTTTTTTCACTGCACTCTAGTACATACCCACACATCTCCTTTGGCCATGCCAGTACCATAATTTGCTTATAGGAACACTACAAAACCACCTTACAACATGGATTCAATGCAGATGATTTGCCTTTGCAAAGTGCATTTTTTAACCGATTTCTGAAACTCATATGCTTTATCTTTTGCCGAAATGCGAAGAAAATGTATTATAGCAACTAAAAAAACCTGATTTTAGACCATCTGGGTGATCTCTTTAAAAGCTTAACCACAGCAGTCTATATTAACTCTATATAGTCTATATTAACTATATTATCTCAGAAAAATCCGATTTTGGGTCCCTAAGAAATATACAAATCTTCAGTTTTCTAAAGAATTTTGATGGAATTCCTGCATCAAAAACATTTTTCAATGAAGAATAAAAATAGCTATTTTGGGCAGAAAATGGCCTAAACAAAGAGGCAATTCAGCAATAAACAGAAATTGTAATTTAAACACAATCCTTGGTATATTATGTTTTATTTTAAAATATTCTCTATTTTAAAATATTTCTCTGTTTGTTATCAACTTATACTTTTATATTGATTGTGCTTTTAAGCCAAAATATTATCTTTTAAACATATTAATAATGAAATGGCAATATATTTTTAGGATAATGTTATTAAAACAGTATATTTTAGATATTTAGAATGATTTGGTCTCATTAGATATGCATTTGGAGAGCATATATATTAGAATTTGATATATTTGCACAAAAATCTTTTCAAAAATGTTTTCAACCAACTCACATTTTTCATTAGTCCACTCATACAATTTTAAGTGAAACACAAACCCTAACTGCTTTTAAAGATAAAATTATAAAGTTAAAAGTTTTGACCCCTTATCCTTTTCAACCTTATCGCATACTATCAGAAGTATATGTACCTCAGTTGGGAAAACACTATACCATAAACTATATTGGTTCTTGATTACTATATTTTATAAATTGGATAACAATTTTCAACATTAGGTGAAGGTGGAGCACCTTGGGACGCTTTAAATTTTAAAATCAAGTTTGAGATTAAAGTAATGTTATTTCATGTACAACTATATGGCCCTCCTAACATTTACTGCTGTCTTTTGTAAGCTCTACTGCAATTAGATAATAACTTAAGGTTTGACTGTTATAAAAACTTTTTCAGTTTTTATAATAGTCAAAAAACCTTTATGTAAATTTTATAGACAGTAACAGTGGGATTAGAATTTAATATATTTCAATGAAACTACATATCAACAATATAAGATTGTTTATTTTTATATTAGACTACAATGAATTACCCGGTGTTGCCCGGGTCCTAAATAAGTGCCCAGTAATAAAAAATGTAAACACCAAAGCCCATTTTGACCTCTCATTAAAACACGAAGAAAAAACATGATATGAAATCACAACTAAATGTACGTCTAATCTAAACCTCAGCAAGGATTGCACAGGAATGAATACAGACAGACTATTACAAAATGCCTCAAGTGCGTGGGGATGGCTTCAATAAATACAACAACTATATAAAAGAGCAGGATTTTCCCATTGTGTGGACTGTGGAGAAAGCGGGGTCCGCTTGCCTGCCAGCGGCCTGATAAAATCAAAGATATGCCTCAGATAAAAAATTTATAATTAATCAACAGATGTGTTTATGAATTTTTCTTCTGGAGTAATCTGTTATATTGTAAGCAAGTGCTAAAAAAAATTAACCATAGATAGCAAGTCAATTTTTGTATATTGTAATATAAAAATCAGAGCAGTATAAAATGTATGAAAAGGATACATTTTTTAAAATTCACTAAAAATCATCATATAGATTCCATTTACATTTTATTTCGAAGAGAATTTTGCGATCTGTCTGATGATATCAAGATGGAAACTATGTGATAATATTTTAGGTATATCGGCCAAAATCACTGTGAAATGGACTAAAGCATAAAATAACTAATTCAAAATTTTAAAAATAAAGCCAAGGTGCATTTATTCGGGTCCAGAAGTACCTGTGTACCAAATTTCATTGTCATACAATGCTTAGATCACAACTCTTCAGACTGCACAGACATTTTCTTTTATTAAGTAAGATGCAAAATGGTCATATAATTAAGCTAAAAAGCATGGAAGCCCCAGGAAAAATCTGGCATGCAACAAAATATTTTGTTTTCCATTTGTTCTTGAGGGGGATCATGACACCCCCCTTGGTGATGCCACTGAGTGACTGCTGTATATAATAATTTTAATTTACTGTGGACATTCAATTTAAGTTTTTATTACTTATAAAACCTCTACATTTTAAATCTGTTAAAATGTTACATTTTTTTTTTCCAGATTTTTCACTGCAAGTTCAATGCATGTGTAGTGCACATGTTGTTTCTGATTATATTCAGAATCTGATGTGTTAATTATTTCAAGATCTTTCTCCTATAGTGAACACTAACTGCTATACATGGTTTTACAGGATTTAAATGTATACAAGTCAAGCACTGTAAATCTATTTTTGTATTCAAAAATATTTCTTTACATACAAAACCAACTTAACAGCCATCAATTTCACATACTATCAGTTGCACAAAAATCTAATTTTTCGGCACGTTTTCAGTTTTTTTTTTTTTTTTTTTTTTCAAAATAATTGCTCTACTAATAGGAGCATTTTTCAGTCTGACATTAGAAGACCATTGCAAAAGTGCTTTCTTAACATTTGCTGCCTTTCCTTCTATTTCCGTTTTCTTTTAAGATTATGAATGGCTGTCTGAATTTCATTTCTGCCTTTCAGAATTTTATATAATGCTGGCTACATGCAAGGACATCGGAGCAGGGGGCTAGTAGGAGAAACTTACCCCCCCATACACACTAATCTAAATTACAGGAGGCAAAATGCATATTTCGCTCCCCTCCATAAATTACAACATAAATTATATAAAGAATGAAAAACAAAACATGAAATTTAATTTTTGTTTTGAATTTTTCATCTTGCTTTCTAAAGGAATGTAGATAAAGAACAATTTATGTTAAATTCAAGAAATGTTTCACATAAAAGTCTGTTATTGCCTTGCATTATTTAAAAGTCTCAAAAACTGGCAAGATAAAAAACATTCCCATTATGGGGGGCACCAGGGACCATTGTTCCTGTAGCTGGGCAAAGGACATCAAATTAGAGGTAAAGCGGTAAAACTAGGCTCAGCACTAATTTACATGTAGGAGAAAATATGGATCTTGCCCCCATAGATATTATGAGATAAAATTTAATACAAAATGAATGTTCAATAAAACATGTTTAGGGCACGGCAGCCCAGCAGCTAGCATGTGGGGATTGCACTCAGATGACCCGAGTTTGATTCCCCTGTCTATGTGTTCATGTGGAGTACAGGAATGTAAAATATGTGGGCCTGTAAGTTCTTCCGAAAGATACAGTCCCTGTGGATACTGCCCCCACTGGATTCTGGTCTAAATTGGATGGCACTCCCCGAACATTTACCTTACACCTTCGGGTAGGAGTGTGGTAGCCCTGTGGTTAGCATGCGGGAATTGCATTCAGTAGGCCTGAGTCGATTCCCTCCACTGCCCAAACTGTCGCTGTGTTCAGAAGGAGTATGATCACATTAAACATATGGGTCTGTAAATCCATCCGCGAGGTTGGTGTTACAGGAAGGAGGGTACGGTCTCAGTGGATGCCTCGCCCACTTAGGTTCCGGTCTAAATTAAGTGGCACTTCCCAGCCATCTAAACAGATACCTTATAACTCCAGGTAGCTTGGACGGTCTGGGTCAAAGAAAAAGAAGAATAAAAAAATGTTTGCATATTTTTATAAGAAATTTTATTATATTCCACGGATTTCAAGGCATCATTCACATTAAAGTCTACCATTAGAATTCATGCCTTCTATGATATTTTAATGTACATTATATAAAATTTGCCACATGAACAACAGAAAAACAAATGTCAATTATAGGGGAACAATGGGGGAACTTGTTCCTGCAGCTAAAAATCTAAAGGCACAGGAATGACGAATCAGGTACTACATTTAAAATATAAAAGTGGGAGCATCTTACCTCCAGACAAATTTACTTATGTGGGAAAAATATAATTTTGCCCTCCCAGAAATTATGCCATAACGAATGAATCAAAACCTATAAAGAATTAAATTTTAATTATTTTGAATAAAAATGTTCTTTACTTACATTCTTGAAGAATATAAATTAAAGATTGATTATCGGTAAGTTCAAGAAATGTTTCCCACTAAAGTCTGCTGCAGTTGCACTTCTTAAATTCCATAATATTTCATTACAAAGTAACCAAACTTTCTTACAAGACCAGGAAAAAACTCCAGTTATAACAGAAAGGGCAATAGGAGCCATTTTACCATATGGATAAAAATCTAAAATAGTAGAGTTCAAGATTTCCTAGATTTTATAATTTTCTCAAACTTTCGGTTGCATAGTACTCCGACCTTTAACTTTTCGCCCCTCAAAATTGTGTTTAAAATTTTTGAGACACCATATGTTGCATCCATACAAGGCTAAATACTAACCATAGTTACAGTATCAAGAATATCTAGTGTTGTGTTCGTAAGAACACAAAAACTGGATTCAATAATTCAAGACACATTGGGTAAATAAGGAGCAAGAGAGTGTGGTGCTATCTGTTGTCTTTAATTAAAGTTATCGATTAGACTGAGCTTTCAGTTAAATTTTGCTAGATTGTAATTTGATTAATCATTTAAGCAATAAATCTATTTAATTTTATTAAAAACTTAAAGAGTACAAATTTACAACATATTTCTCTAGAAATTTACTTCACAGAGATTTATTTGACACTTTATCAAACTCCACATTAAGCTTTATAGGATGTGAAACCCACAAAGTCGAACTGACAAAAATATTGTTGAGATTTTACTTGATAACCAGACTTCATTTTTATATTAAAGGTATCAACAGAGTCAAATCTACAAAAAGAAACAAAGTAAAATTTTCAAAGGTGAGTAAATATAAATAATGCATTTGAATAAATGAAATGCTTATAAAATATTAAAATAATAATGATACTTTTTTGTTATTAAAATATTTTCTATTTTTAAATTTTGCTTTTGTCTCCTCTAAAGTAGATAATATCCTTTGAACATTAATTTTTCTGTAAGGATCTATATTATACTATTGTTTTTCATTAGGCATTGTATAATATTAAACATATTATGTAATATAAAGTAAGAAATAATACCTTATCTGTAAATATTTTGTTCAATTTATACATATCATTTTTTTCAAGTGGTGCAAATTTATGTTTGAAATCATAAAATTAATTCAGTGAAGTTTGAATTCTAACATTGAAGAATAAATTTATTTAAAAATTCTTAATATGATGCCTGGTGCAAAATTGATTTAATAAATGCATATAGTTATGATAGGCTGAATATGGCTGATGCAGCGTGTAAATTACTAAAAAGTAACTTATAACAATGATATATGTATTTTCTTTGTATTAAAAACTAGAAATAAATCTGGATATTGACCAATTGAACTGATGCATATAAGATACATTTAAGTAAATAAATAAAAAACATTTTAATGAAGAGATGATCAATATAGAATGTTCTTATCTTAATAGTGCTATATATATACAGGGTGTCCCATCAAGACCGCCCAAAATCTGCACAGCCAGATTCCTCGCTTGGAATACATAAAAATTGGCCAAACAACTGTACCTCTACGACCCATAGTTTTTGAGAAAAATGCGAGAGAAAACTATGATGTCATATCCAGTGTATGAAAAAACAACTTTATTGGAAACATGAACATCGGTATTTGCATATATTTACATAGGAAGATGTTCAAAATGTCCACCGCGCATATCGAGACATGCATTGCGCTCGCAGTGGAATGGCTGACTGCACACGTTGCAGCAGCATGGTGGCCACAAAAGTACACACAGCATGAAGACGAGCAACTAAGTCACTTTCTGCAGTGACTAGGTCTCGATAGACCAATTTCTTCAGATGGCCCCATACGAAGAAATCCAATAGGTGTCAGATCTGCCGATCGTGGCTGCCATAAAACCGGACCCCCATGTCCGGTTTTATGTTATACTGATGTTCATGTTTCCAATAAAGTTATTTTTTCGTACACCGGATATGACGTCATACTTTTCTCTTAGCATTTTTCTCGAAAACTATGGATCGTAGAGGTACAGTTCTTTGGCCAATTTTTATGTATTCTAAGCGAAGAATCTGGCTGTGCAGAGTTTGGGCGGTCATGATGGGACCCCCTGTATATAGATATTAGATATATGTCTTCAAGGATTTACAGTAATATGCCATAAAGATATGCTGCCAGGTAAATTTTATTATTTAGTTATACTAAGATAAATTTGACTATGTCTTTCCTCAAACACAACTCACAAAATGATTGATTTAAAAGAAATTTATTCAAGTTATATCTGAGCTATTTTATTATATTTCTTGTATAAAAGAAAGTTTATATGCATTTCTGACTATAATTGCATTATTTAAAACAAGCAGTGTAAATTTACATTCATTTTGTACCCCTTCCCAAGTTGTAATATGAATTTGTATGATTTTATATCTATTTTATATAGTTATAAAAATAAACGTTTGCTTACCAAATAATAATGAAATATTTTACAAAATAATACTGAAAATAAAAAGAAAAATCCAACATATCACAGACCGATGAAACAGTTTGTTTTATTGCAAGAAAAGAATTTAAAAAAATATATTTTGCAATAATATCTCCGTATTAATTATAAAAGGAATTGTTACTGTGGAAAAATAATTCTTCTGAAACCCTATTTTGAAGTAAAAACATTTTTTAAACAGTTAGTTTATTTAAATTTTTAATTTAAAATGACGCATTTTTTGCATAGAAAAAAATAGAGTTGTTTGCTATGAATGGGTCAGATTTAACTATAAATGGGTTCAAATTGGCAAATCAAATGTTTTGGTGTAAACCCCCCCCCCCCCCCCCCCCCCCCCCCAAGAAACAAAATTGGAATTAATTTTCTATCTTTTTCCTATCGAACGATTTTCACTCTGACTATTTTAAGTCTCTATCTCATCACGAAATACTTTTTGTTTAAAAGTTCACATTTTGGTCATTTTGCTATGGAGCACCCCTCAAATGAACATTTTTGAAAATTTAGATCTTTCTTGGAGATTTTATTTATCGATTGAACCACATAATTCATTGAAAGTCTTTGTGCCAAGAACAGCATAACAGAAAAATGGGCACTTGGGAACTAACCGAATAATAGTTAAAGATCAATGGTCTCCACAATATGCAAACCTTGAACAGTGTGAATTCAAATTTTCTAATGATAATTATTGAACTATTCACCAGTGCATTAAATTTCAAGTCTGTGTTTCACTTAAGAATGGATAATTCTCATTTATTTAACCAATAAAATATTTGAATGTGTGGCACCACTAAACTAACAAATATTGCTATACTCTACTTTTCTTCAACGGTTCTGTTCCATACTTGTTGCCCTGAATAAGGAAATTCAATGATGTACAAAATGTACTTGCACAGCATTTTATGCTATGATCCATTTTATTACATTTTCTATCCTTTCCTATATTTGGTCAAATAATTGTTTTCGAAAAATTTAATTTTTTCTGGGAGTTTAATCGAATAGGTAGTGTAACAAATTATGAGTTTCTATATACTACAGGTGCCTATAAAAAGCGTGAAGGGCAGGCATATAGAAACTTGGGGATTAACATATACTAGCTGAGACCTGTTGAAAATCAGATGTCTTACAATAAGGAAACTCCAAATAACGTGAGTGTTTAAAGTCTTTTTCTAGTGGGTCTTATTGAACTATTCACCCGTCCACTAAATTTCAAGTCTCCATTCCACTCAAAGAATGTATTTCTCATTTACACGGTGAAAGGTACTCCTAAAATATAATTGATAGTATTAGGGTTTGGATGAAATTTTCGGATTGCACCCCTAAAACACTAATTCTTATATCAATCTTAATAATGGTATAAGGTAGAGGAGACCCCCTTCTCATGGCAATTTTTTGCCCCCTCACATTAAAAAATGATTCTGATGTCCCTGGAGGCATGGAGGCAGGGGTCCCATTTCAGCGCGAACCCGCGAGATTCTCGCGAAATCCATAAAAAATCTCGCGTAAAAATTTAGGCTGCGCGAGAATTTCTCTCTCTCCAGTTCCGGTTTAAAATTATTTTTTCCTTCAAATTGAATATCGGGAAATCCGATGACTAGAGATGCATATTCGCGGTGGACATGTCGCCATTTCTGGCGATCGACCGAAATTTCTCCAGAATCCTTTCAGTCCCTGGCGCCCCGCGGCTGGTAGATCGGGCCGATTGCTTCGCGACCGCAAATCGCGATCAGTCGCCTCGTTGTTGCGAGCCGAATCGCGGGCCGATTGCCGTGGAATCGCGTGAATCGCAGTCAATCGCGATTTGGGCACACTAAAAGTACTACATGTTTCTAATTAGCGAGATATTTTATAGAAAACTATAAGTGTCTCCCATGCTTACGTGGGTCGCAAATTCGATCAAATAAAATTTTGCTTTTTTTTTTATAAGATTCTTTCACGGATTTGAATTATGTTCTTTCCGAGTACTTCCCGCATTTTTCGTGTGTTGTTCGAGAAATTTTCTTCTTTCCTAGGACGAAAATCTTTTTCCCCCTACACAGTATGTCTACAGGTTACAAAAATCCCGAAAATGTCGTGAAATTGGCCGTATATGCCCCAAAAATATCGCAAAATTTGAACAAAGCCACGAATTTTTTATCAGTCCCTTCTTACATCTGAAAATCTGTTTTTCCGTGATTGCGTAAACGACGCTCGCATACGGCGATCCCCACAGTTTCTGAGGGGAGATGACCAATGCATATCTTTTTGCCATTTTTACAATATATTTGCATCGACTGATTTTTTTAATAATTATTTCGTTTAATATACAAAGAATGAAAACCAAACCATTTTTCTACCGTATTATTAATAAAATGAAGGGTTATTTTGCAGCAGCATCGCGAAAATCTGCATTTGTTCGCGATCCTCGGCATACCTCGTTTAATTTGAAAAATATTTCCCACTTTTCCAATCTGTTTGCATCGACTACAGTGTTTGTAATTATTTTGCGTTTTATACAGAAAAATTATTTTGCTAACGTATTATTTATGAAATAAAGAGCTATTTTGAAAAAAAAATAAATAAAAAAGTCGACACTTTTCAAACAAAATGGCTAAAATCACATGATTGGCTTGAGATTCAACAAAAGGACGATGCAACCCTATGTTCTGCAAGTTTTGTAAAAAATACAAAAAAAAGAATCCAATGTCAAACATCAGGTCAAAATTATTGCCCAATTCTATTTGCCTAGTGAAATAGTTTTCGTCGATATTCACCCTCGGCGATCAAAAATCATTAAAATTTTTAATTGCTATTGCTGCATGAAAATTGATCATAAAATGATTTTAAAAATCAAAATATAAAGTAAATACAATCGGCCCTCGACTTTTTCAGTTTACAGACAAAAAAATCATAAATTCGCATGTGAGTCATTTTATTTAAAATAACCTATGTAGACGTTATTATAAGCAAATAAAATCATAACGTAAGCATGGGGGAAGTCAGGAATTTGAGTATTATTGCTAACAAGTGGGGAGGGGGGGGGGGAGGTATAAAATTACCAAAAATGTGCTTTAATACTTAAACGACTCCTAATTATTTTTTAAAAAGAATGTTAAAAGAATGTTAGTTTTAAGAATTAAAAAATTTAAATGTCGAAGAATATGAGTTATAGTTAATGCTTTCTTTTTTATTACTTTCTAAATTAGCATGGTAAAATAAAAAATTAAATTTTAAGTTTCTCTCCTTATGACAGAAAATCTTTCCCAAAATTTTCTGGAAGGAGAGAAATTCTCCCCCTCTTTTCCTGACTTAGTGGGAACCCTGCATGGAGGAAGAGAATCATACTTTTTAAGCAAATTCTTCTTTTCAAACTAAGTGGGGGGTTTTTTCTTTTGCAACATGATGCCTCCACGAACAAAATGTTGTTGTTGAGACCCAGACCGTCCAACCTACCAGAAAGGTGTAAAGCTGTAAGGTAACTGTTTGGATGGCCGAGAAGTGCCACCCAATTTAGACCGGAACCCAGTGGGGGATGCATACACAGGGACCGTACCCTCCTTCCCCTACCACCAACCTCTCGGAAGGACTTATGGACCCAGATGTTTAACGTGATCATACTCCGCATGAACACGGCAGCAGTTTTGGCAGTGGCAGGAATCAAACCCAGGCCTACCAAGTGCAATTCCCGCGCCCCCACAAACAAAATGTTGAAAACCCAAGCCGTCTAGCTCATCCAAAGACATAGAGCAGCAGATTGGGCGGGCGGCACAAACAAAATGTTGTTGTTGAGACCCAGACCGTCCGACCTACCAAAAAGGTGTAAGGTAACCGTTAGGACGGCAGCACGAACAAAATGTCGAAAGCCCAGACCACGAACAAAATGTGAAATAACTCATTAAAGCTCTATGAATCTTATCTGAGTGCATAACCAAAGACACATTTGTTTCAGTTTTCTTAATGAAAGACATGAACTATGCCAATCTAACTTGTGCAAGAAAAGGCATGAATTATGCCAATTTAACTTGTACATAAAAAGGCATGAATTATAAAATGAAAAAGGCATGAATTATGCCAATCTAACTTGTGCATGAATTATACCAACCTAAATGAAGATTCTGATGCCCATAGTGGAGAATTTGAATAATGGTAAATGTATAACACATTTTATCAGTTCTAAATATGTACTGTATTTACCTCACTATGAAAGGTCTTCCAAATCAATTTTGTGATAAATGATTTTGTAATAACTTTAGTACAGATGTAGTATAATCCCTTTTTCATTCTTGGCAATTTTAGGTGAGATTCTGGCAACCCTTTCAGCATTATTTGTCGCTTTTTTTGTGTGTGTCCTTTGGTCACCAAGGTAAAAATTGCAACATTCCATTTTGGCAACATTTTTTGCATCTTTTGTCGCTAAGGTAAAATTAAAAAAAATTTCTGATTTTCATGTTGTACTCTATGAGCCACAGAACACCTGTTGAATATATAGCTTTTGCTACAGAAAACATTGCCAGAATGAAATGTTGAGATTTTTACCTTGGCGACACAAAGGTGAAAATAGGGCAAAAAAAGATGCAGAAAGAGTTGCCAGAATAGATTGTTCTCCAAATCATAGCAGGAATTACCAGAATCTCACATAAAATCGCCAAGAATAAGAAAGGGATTATACTACATCTGTTCCATAACTTTTTAATTTAATTATTTTACAACTACTAGATATAATCACTGAAGTCAAGCAGCATCGGGCACGGTTAGTACTTGGGTGGGTGACCACCTGCGAACACTGCTTGCTGTTGGCAGATTTCGAGCGTGGTCGCCCGATGGTTTGTGCTCGTAAGTCCTTCCGAGAGGTTGGTGGTAGGGGAAAGAGGGTACGGTCCCTGTGGATGCCTTCCCCACTGGGCGTCCAAACGGTTACCTTACACCTTTCTGGTAGGTCGGATGGTGTGGGCCTCAACATCAACTACTAGATAGGCCTACAGATATTAAATACCCACAATGGACATATGAATCTTCATTTATCTATGTTTTTGTAGATATAAATAACACGCAATTGTCATGACAAAAACTGGTACATGGAGGTGATCAAAACTGGTGCAAAGAGGAAGATTTTGTTCATCTTTAAAAATTTCATGGGAAACAGTAATTTTGTAAAATATTGTTCTTATTACCTGAAAGTAAATTAAATTTACTATTAAATGTTATGTGTATCAATTCAGTGTTTATTCAATTAAGCAGGATAAACATTTAAACTTATACTTTTCTAAATATGGCCATAACGGGAACACACCCTAAAACATATAAAGTGGATTACCATATTATTTTATGCGGTGTATTTACTGTATATAAGGTAATAGTTTGCCGATAGAATTGTTGATGTTGAGAACCAACCCATTTGTAGCAGAGCATATATGTAGAATCCCCCATAATATTGAATATTAATGACAAATATTTATAAACGTCTAAAAGAAAACTTACAAATACGAACATTCACAGATGCCGTCACATTTTCAAAAACCTAAACAAACAGGTCCATGTTGCCATTCAAGTAAAATTATTCTATAAAAATTAACCTTGGTTAGACGAGCGGGATATCTGTAATAAGTACGGTCGGCACAGGGGGCGGGCCATTGTGACGTAAACAAATATCTCACTTCGCTTTCACTACATCCTTTTTTTTCTTTACGCTATAATGTTATTATGGTTATTATGCTGGCAAGTAAGTGTTATATTTTAATATGTATAACAACGCAGATTTCCTTTTAACAATAATCTAACATCATTTCAAGATTGTTTTATATCAAATTCAAGTATTATTGTAAATGCGCCCTGGTTTGTCCAGAACGAGGTGATTCATCACGATCTTAAAGTCCCACACGTTGCTGGGCATATTCGGAAAACTTCTCTAAATTTTTTCAGGAAGAACTCTAACAAGCCCTGCCTGAGAAACGTAGATAGTCGCTACGACACTTCCACATCCTCCTACCTTGGAAAAAGAAGGCCTAGACACCTTCTTTCCGGGACTACGGCGCCCCCGTGGAAGCGCCCCAGATATACTACGCCCCAGGCAGGTGTTTCCTAACCTTTGCTTGCCGGGCATTTGCTTGCCATTACACCCTGGGAATGCCTCGGCAAACCTGGAGTGAAATGGAGAATCTTGATTCGTCCTCCCCGGCGAGCTCTCAATCCTTTGTTTTACTTTGCTTTGCCCGCGTATTGATGACAGCCCGGTCCTCTTGTATGTCAGCAAACGCTGACTCTGGATAGCACTGTTGCTTCTGTAATTAACTTGAACTGTATTTTTATTTAAACTGTTTAATTTAATTGTATTGTGTGCCTGATAAGGGCCTTCTTTTTCGCAGCACGAGTGACACTCTTGTAAATTTTGTAAATTGCAATCGTAATTCCTTAAAGTGTATTTCTCTGAATTCTAAACTGGTAAACTTTTTCTGTAAATTTAATTTACACATTTATTGTCTAAACTTAAGTTTTAAATCTAAATGTATTTGTAAACTTAAATTTATTTTTCTAAACTTTAATTTCTTTATGTAAAACTGTAAATTTCGCTCTGCACTTCTGCAGGATTTCCTATTGGTCCGTCAGTCCTTGGCCCCGCCCTCGCCTTCTCTTTCAGCCACCACAGCTCAGTACTCTGCCATGCAGCCACTCCAAGACGAAGGCGGCACACCATCAGCCGCCACTGACTTCTACTCAGCACCCTTCCATAAAGATGTGTGCATATTGCTATCAAAACTCCATGAAACAACTACATACAGAGACATTTATATATTCTGATGTGGGCGTAAGGGACCTTCGGTCCCATGGTAGCCCGAAAGTAAGCGTCTTGGCTTGGCTTATTTACAAAAATATCAAGTTCTTATCAATCGTGTATAAAAGTACACAGTAAAAGACTGCATATTTTGTTAAACCTCGGAAAGGCTAGATGAACACAGTGAAGTTTTTGCTGTTTATAAAATCTCAGCAACCATTCCAATGTTTTTCTGGCCAAGAATTTGTAAAGATATCTATACGTAAAAATTATATTACATGTAACTGATCAATTATTTGCCAATCTTTATAACAATTCATACCAGCACTTTCTTACACAAACCACTGTCTGGTAATAAATAGTTACAGAATGCAGGCATACACACCTGTAGATATATATTTTAACTAATTTTGTATGTACTTTTGGACAAACTTTCATTCAACAAGCTTTCTTTTGTAGAAGTAAGTAATTTTGCTACGATATTCATTTTCTGTTATCATTTATGTTAAACAAGACTGGGTCCAGCTTTGATACAATCAATGAGTTTCGTAGTGATTCTATTGTACAACTTTTGCACACATCAGGGGTGTGTTTTAAAAGTAAACTGAATGATCATCTCCGTTAACAGTTTATTAGTTATCAGATCACTCACCAGAGAAAAAACAGCATGATTATTCTACATGGTTCTATTTTGCATGGGTCAAGCAAAACAAGTATTCTGTGTATCATGTGACCATATTACATCGCTGGAAAAAATGCTTGGTCAATCTGGTTGCATATATTGAGATGGGGTGTTAAAATTGCTACTTACTACGACTCCCCTTCCTTCCCGCCCATACTGGGGGCGGGTCATTGTGACGTAGAATCCAAACGTCACTTCGCATCTCGCACATTCTATTTTCTTTGTTATTATAATGGCTATAATATTTTAACGAAGTATCAATCAAATAAGTGTTATATTTTAATATGTATAACAACGCAGATTTCCTTTAACAATAATCTAACATCATTTCAAGATTGTTTTATATCAAATTCAAGTATTATTTACAAAAATATCGAATTCTTATCAATCGTGTATAAAAAAGTATACACTAAAAGACTGCATATTTTGCTAAACCTCGGAAAGGCTAGATGAACACAATGAAGTTTCTGCTGTTTATAAAATATCAGCAAGCTTTACAGTGTTTTTCTGGCCAAGAATGTGTAAAGATATCTATATGTAAAAATTATATTGCATGTGTAACTGATCAATTATGTGCCAATCTTTATAACAATTCATACTAGCACCTTTTTACACAAACCACCCCATGCCTGGTAATAAATAGTTACACAATGCAGGCATACACACATGTAGAAATATATTTTAACTAATTTTGTATGTACTTTTGGACAACATTCATTCAACAAGCTTTCTTTTGTAGAAGTAAGTAATTTTGTTGCGATATTCAGTTTCTGTTATCATTTATGTTAAACAAGACTTGGTCCAGCTTTTAAACAATCAATGAGTTGCGCATTGCTTTTATTGTATAACTTTTGCACATGTCAAGGGTGTGGCCAACGACCGTACCGTGCTGAAAACACCGGTTCTCGTTAGATCACCGAAGTCAGGCAGCATCGGGCGCGGTTAGTACTTGGGTGGGTGACCACCTGGGAACACCGCGTGTTGTTGGCTCTTTTCGGGCGCGGCAGCCCAGTGGTTAGCGCGCGATTCTCGCCGCTACCGGAACTGCCGCCGTGTTCATGCGGAGTACGATCACGTTAAACATGTGGGTCCGTAAGTCCTTCCGAGAGGTTGGTGGTAGGGGAAGGAGGGTACGGTCCCTGTGGATGCCTCCCCCACTGGGTTCCGGTCTAAATTGGGTGGCACTTCCCGGCCGTCCAAACAGTTACCTTACACCTTTCTGGTAGGTCGGACGGTCTGGGTCTCAACAACAACAACATGTCAAGGGTGTGTTTGAAAAGTTAACTGAATGGTCATCTTCATTAACAATTGTTTATCAGTTATCAGGTCACTCACCAGAGAAAAAACAGCATGGTTATTCAGCACAATTCTGGACAGCATTTCAAGCAAAATACGTATTTTGTGTATCATGTGACCACATAACATTGATTAAGAAAATCCTTGGTCATTCTGGTTATAATTACACTGTGACCGAAACAACTTTTTAAGTCTCTTTTACTCTCTCCTGGCTTGGAGAGAGTTTGTTTTAATGTTAATGTTTAATGAAAAAGTTTCCGAACTCTGGTCATGACAAGTGGTCACCTGTCAAAATTGTAGAAACTCTTCAACTGTTTCCCAAATATTATCAATTTTAGTTAGATTTTGCCGAGTGGTATGCAGTCCATAGAAGCAATGCAAGAGCATTGCTTACCTAACATTAGATTAAAAAAAACAAAAAAAATTTACTATAATATCTCAACAGAATTTATGAAAAGGTGATTGATGATAGATCATTGGTGACCAAGCTCAAATTAATCTTAATTAATAATAGCAAAGATACCCTTTATTGTTATATCTTAAAAAGTTTTCTTCAAATTTAAGAAGTATGATCTCTTAATATCCAAACGCATTAATAAAAATTCTAACGAAATTGTCATTAGTGCGTTTGCAAAAAAAGTAGAAGATTGGAATTTATGTACAAATAGGTTCAACAGTACAGTCAAACCTCCCATAATGCAATTAACACTAGAATGACTGATATTTTGAACCTAGAACGACGGGCAGCGGTCAATTTGATCGCCATAGAAAAAGTACAACATACCTTTAATTCAAAACCAAAACTTCATAGTTACAGCATGTAGGATGTTTCTTCGACACATTTTTTGTAAAGAAAATAAGAAAAAGTCATAAAATTTCACTGGGCTGGGATTAGTCGTTTTGGAGGAATCATTTCTCGAAGTAGTTATGCGGTCAAAATGACCGCTTCCGTCGTTCTAATGTTAATTCATACCGTTTTATATTATGAAACTCAGATTAGTGCACATCAGATTAATTCGTACCATGTAATATGGAAACCGCATACCGCGTTATAAGAAACTCAGAACAATTCGTACTATGTTATACGAAAACCACATTAAGTGGAACTCAGAACATATAAATCAGACTGATTTATTCTACGTTATATAAAATTGTATTTTTAGAGTACTATGTTATGGTGAATATGGCTATGAAGTATAAGTTTATAGATACAAAAGTAAGGCAAAAATATTTTACATAATTCGAATTATTTTTATTAAGACTTTATAAGAAAATTAAAAAACAATGTGAAATATAAACTTAATAACTTTTCCCAACAAAAATTCTATTAATATTCATCACCTCTGTTAAATATTAGTTAGTGGCCTAATTCTTTTGATATCCTCTTCACTTTGCATATCTTCATTTTCGTTTTCAAATGTAGTTTTAATTTGTAACTCTACCAAAATCTCTCTGAAAGGAGCTAAACAATTTTGTAATTATCTTTTAAACTTTGCACTTCGCACTGATGACGGATAATTTTCAATAAAGTAATTTTCTAATTGTTTACCCAAATCCAGTCCCCTTTTCACATCACTTAAATTGAAATTTGAAACCCATTCTTTACCCATATTTTCGTCTATCAATGCATTTGAGGTGAATGTATTATATATTTTACAGAGAATTTCCCTGATAACTAAAATTGAAATATGGTGATGTACATGGATAAAAAAACAGGGGAATTCCCCATTAAATTCTAACCTTAAAAGCCTAATAGAAAAAATCATGCTATAGGGAGACTGCTTAAACTGAGTGGTATTATAGAGAAGCCGCTAAGACTACATCGTTTTATGAATATTGCCTTATGACAGGGCTGTCGCAATTTTTGCTCCACATTATGAGAGTACCACGATATAGAAGGGTTGACTGTAATATATTTTTTCTATTGTTTTTATATACCAGAATTAAATGCTTTGCTTGCCTAAAGCAAAATATCGCTGCACACCACTGATTTTATCATTTCATTTAAAAATCAATTCGGTAACCTTGTATGTTTATATATGTAACATGTTGCAATTTTGTTTTAAGTTTTTATGAAGAGTTAATTTTGTAGAAATATTTTATTTATTTTGGTTTTATGACTGACAAGGGAGATAGCGTATATCCAAATAATTTGTAAATAAACAAAGTATGTTTACTTTGTCTAGTAAAGCTAAGCGTCAAGCGGGATTTTCAGGAGTGACGAATGTCTCTCTGTCTACCCACATCGAACGATATTCCATTGGAAATGGAACTTAAAGAAAATATGCACACAATTTATACTCAAGCTACAGCAAGTCTTTAATAGACATGTCTAAGCTATAAGGAAGTGGCTGTTTTCTTAATAGTTAATAGGAAATTTGACTTCAAATATCCTGATGTTTTAATTTATTCAATTTCACCTTACATTCTTTGATATTTATATATTATTTGCTTCAATTTTTTTGTATAAATTAGAAGTAGCATAGTTGTTTATAATAAAGAAATTTATTATCTATGTATTAAGGTCAAGGTAAAAAATGTTTATGGAAACCAAATCAATCTTGAATGAAATATACGAATATATATTTGGAATTGTTCTTGATTAAATTTTTATCAAATGGAAAAGTAAAGCTTGGTAAGTGGTCTATTTATTTTCTTATATATTTTCCTTGATTTTTATATTCTAATTAAAATGGAGTTTTCCTTTTGTTTTCCTACATATGTTTGTATTACAAAACCGGAATTTCACTTCAATAAATTTGTTAATGTCACTGATTTATTTTAATTGTAATTCAGTTATTACCGAAAAATTACTTAAAACAGTATTGCATACCTCTCAAACCGCAGCCTAGTACAGAGGCACTGGTAGGTACGGCAAAAAAATACTTTACATAGGGGCTCGGGAGGTTTCATTTTATTTTTACCCACACCATCTGACCTATCCGAAGGTGTAAGGTATCTATTTAAATTACCGGGAACTGTCATCCAATTTAGACCAGAAACCAGTAGGGGTAGCAGCCACAGGGACTGTATTTTTCGGAAGAACTTACAGGCCCACATATTTAACATTCCCGTACTCCGCATGAACACATAAACAGTTTGGGCAGAGCTGGGAATCAAACTTGGGTGATCCAAGTGCAATACCCGTGCACTAACAACGGGACTGTTCCACAAACCGGACCCCTTTTTACCTAAACCGTTTGTAAAAATAGATCAATAACTTGTAAAATACGGAGGGGTGCACATTTTGTGTATATGCCCAAAATATCTGACGGCGGCTATGTTCAGGTCCATTCAGGTTCAGTTCAGGTTCTTTTATGCAAATTTCTGTTTATCGAAGTTTACTTTATAATATATAAATTAATTTTAATGTTTTTCACGTACTGTACAGTGACCATTTTGTTTAATGCTTTTGGAAAAAAATATATTAATTGCCCAATATTTTGCTTTAAATTAATTTTTTTATTTCTTACCTCATTTCGACAGCTGATAATCCGGCAATCTTAAATGTAACCTAGTTAAAATATATAACATAAAACTTCACTTCTTATTTGCAAATTTTGGACTCCGTTTTTCAGTTTCCGCAAATTATTTTTACATGACTGTTCTGTCATCATGACTGTTATCATGACTAAACAATCCTCCTCAAAATTAAAAAACTAAATAATCAATAACTTGTAAAGTTACTTGCTTTTTAAAAAGCAGAGTGTAAAAAAAATTAATTTTCAAATCTATTAAAATGAAATAAAAATGGAAAATTTACTGATACACATCTCTAACTACTTCTGAAAAGATTTGGTATGAAATGAATATGATGTTTTTAAATAACAATCTCAGGACGCATATAATTTTTTCTAAATCATTGTGCATGTAAATTTTTAGTATACTTTAAAAAAAGAAACATTTGACATTCTTACTTTCATCGATTTACACATTTTAGTTATCCCTATACACAGAGCACAATTTTAAATAATTTCTGAACAAATATTTGTGTACAATATCGTTAACATTCTAAGTACTCATTTGTTTAACGTAATATGAATTAAGGGATATTTATATTTTGTTTTAAAGAAGCGTGTTATCAACATGGAATAATTAATACCTGCAATGGCAGCAAGAAATGCCGCAATAATGTGAATTTCTATGGGGACTGATACATTAAGTTCTACCATGCAGCCGGCTTCAAATTTATTAAACATTAAACTCTTGAGAGAATTTTGCCTATAAAAATATTCCCAAAGTTCGAATCAGGTTCTCATTCAGGATGCAAAATAAGTTGCACGACAGCCCAGTGGTTAGCTCGTGGGAATTGCACTTGGACGGTCCGGATTCGATTCCCGCCACTGCCAGAACTGCCGCCGTGTTTATGCGGAGTGCGATCATGTTAAACATGTGTGTTCGTAAGCCCATCCGAGCGGTTGGTGGTAGAGAAAGGGGGGTACGTTCCCTATGGATGCCTCCCCCAATGGGTTCCAGTCTAAATTGGGTGACACTTTCTACTCGTCCAAATATATATCTTATACCTTATTGGCAGGGCTGACGATCTGGGTTGAAGAGGAAGAAGGGTGCAAAATAAGGGAATATTTTTCATTACAAACTGCTAATCAAAATTTCATTTCTATAGCAGTTTCGATATTTTGACTTGCAGTTCACAACTATTATTTCACTAGTTCTTAAAAAATGTACCTATAAACATATCGAGATGCCGGATTTGAAATATAAAAGAAAAAAACACGAATATTACAGGAGCTACGCACGTATACGGAAAGATTTTTTTTTTTACCTTTATGAATTATTTGTTGTGATTTTTAATATAAAGTCTCAAAATGCGATTCAAATTTATTTTTACATAGCAAAACACAAATTTTCTATCGCAATTTGTGACGCGATACCGCTTTTATTGCACCCTGCTCTCATTGCAGATAAAGTAACTACATCCATGAACATATAAAGCTGACATAAAAGTTTAAATCAAATTTCAGATTCACAACAGCATCCCTATGAAGTAATTTAGATTATCAATGCTTTAAGTGATATATTTATCAATGCTTTAAGTGATATATTTATCAATGCTTTAAGTGATATATTTATCAATGCTTTAATGCTATATTATACTAAATATTTTGGAGTAGGGGCCCATTGTTTATGAAATGCAGTGGGTTGGATGTTGGAAACCCAGACCACACGACAGACCCGAAGGTTTGCTGTAGCTAAGTGTGTGGCCGGGAACTTTATTTTGGATTCAAGTAATTACAACACATATTAAAATTGAATCACAACACAATAAGTTACAACAAGACAAGCAAAGATACAAAAAACACAAAAGCATAAAAGAACACATAAGAAAAACAGCAGGTTTAAGCAAAAAGTAACTGTGAAAATTTTAAAGTACAAAGAAATAAGGCTGCACAGGTTTACCAAAGAGACCCTGGAGGGATATTTAAAAAACTTTAAATTTACTTAAAAAAAAAATAAATAGAAATAAAATAAATGAATAAATGGAATTAAAACAACCAGAGGAAGTTACAAAAGGGGGAGACAAAGAGAGACCAGGGCAAAGAACAGAGGGGAATATACAAAAGGAGAGAACGAAAGAGAGAGCAGGGCGCATAAAAGAGCAAAAAAGGGTTACATAATGCCAGCCAGGACAATAATGCTGGACAAAAATAATATAGACATTGAAGGATATTTAAGTAACAGAAATATAAATTATCTGTTAATGATACAAAAGTAAAACCTTTGTGTTTGTGGACTATCTGTATAATCCATAATTTACAATATTTATAGATGTGTACAATATTTACAGATGTATAATTTGGAAGTAATATATGAGATTATAAATATTTACAGAATTAAAGTATAAATTAACAGAAATGTATATAAATGGGGTGATTATAATTTTGTTGTTATATTACAGACAGATATGAGTGATTATGACTTTGTAGATGTATATACAAACAGAGACACAATTTTGTATTGAGAATATATGTACAAAGGTATCACTTCAAAGTGTAAACATTTTACATTTCCATATATAAGTCACTTATTCACATTGTTTGGCAGGTTTGTATAACAGGAACAAGACTATACCGTTTTCAGGTGGTGACGAGACAGTTAACACAACGATAAAAAACAGCAAAGCACAAAAATAAAAACAAAACAAAGGGGAACCCAGGAACAGCAGGGGGAGGGGATTGATCACCAGAGACACGGGGATAGCAGGTACTCACAAGCTTTTCAGCGAACACGGTTCGAAATATCACGGGCGACGAGAACACAGTTCTTGAGTTTATTAAGTAATGTCGGATGTCGGCAAACCCCGGAGAACCAAGCTGCACGGGAAGCGGGGATAGGTTTAATTAAATGGTATTCTTTAGTAAAGGGGCAAGAGAATAAATAATGATCTGCATCACCATATGCGTTGCAAGGGCAGTTGGAGGATGATTTATGTTTAAAAAAGTTAAGGTAATCTAAGAAAGGGCCATGGCCGGTTATAAAATATATGAGGTATTTGCTAAAGATTAGAATTTCGGGGCTAACAATAGGTAGAAATAGAGAAATACGTGAAGGGTCATGAGTTCGGGGTGAGACGTAGTTGTTTAGAAGATGTTGCCAGGAATTCAAAAGGGCGGATTTGCAGAATGAAGTAAGAAGGAAAAAAGGGAAAGGGACGGAAAGAGGGGTACCAGAAAGGGTAGCATCTTTGGCAAATTTGTCTGCAGTTTCGTTTCCAAGGTTGTCAGAAAGGGCTTTAATCCATTGAAGGTTAATTAAATTTAAATTTTTTGCCGAAAGTGCCAAAAGTTTTGTTTCACAATGGAGGTGAGATTTGTTTTTAATTGATTTGAGAGCCAGAATAGAGGATAAGCTATCAGAGTATATATTGACTTTAGTTGAGTTATCTAATGCCCATTTGATTGCAAGTTTAATTGCTGAAAGTTCTGCTTGAAAAACTGTGTTCTCATCACCGAGCTTATACATGAAAGTCTCAGCCAGGCGTTCACTTCTAAAAATGCAGATAGAAAGGCCTGTGTGATTACCTAGTTTTGAACCATCTGTATAAATGGAGATGTCAGAAAAGGATGAAGGGTTAACAATCGGAAGGGAAACTATACGATTAGAGGGAGGGATACTGGAGAGGGGACAGTTGTGATCAAAAAGGGAAGGGGGAGGGAGGGAGGAATCAGGGAAGAGGTTGGTTTTTAGATACCAGAAATTAAATTTTTTGTATAGGTTTTGTACTACTAAATGAACAGGGGGGATGCCAGTAATTGAGTAAAGAGAAATGCTCGAAGTTGTTCTAAAACCGGTTGAAATTTTTAAAAGGAAAATCCGTTGCAAAGATGTTAGTTTAGCGATATGATTTCCGGTAAGACGTTTTCCCCAAATTCCAGACCCGTAAGTAATAATTTTTTCGATAACAGTGAGATACCATATTTTATGAAAAGATTTATTAACTCCCCAGTTATTACCCGAGATTTTCCTGAACGTAGAAGAGAGCTTAAAGCATTTCTCTTTTAAATAGAAGACATGGGGACTCCATGTTAAGTTGTCGTCGATTATAATGCCTAAGAAGTTAAGATGACGGGTAATTTTGATGCTTTTGTTGAGAATTTTAACAGGTGGGGTATATCTGCGTTTAGCTTTAGTTCGATTAAAATAATACATTTGGACTTTTCAGCGGAGACCGAAAGGGAAAGGGAAGAGAGGGAGGAAGTAACGGAGGAAAGGTTAGAAGTAGTTTTACGGGAGATGAGGGGAAGGGAACTTCCAGAAGTCACCACCGCCAGATCATCTGCGAAGGCCTGTATGTAAAGATAGTCACTATTTAGTTGTAAAATTTTATTGAAATATATGTTCCACAGGATAGGGGATATAACCGAACCCTGTGGAGCCCCAATTGATAATGTTTTTTTAGTTGAGTAAATGCCATCTGAATAGGTTATTGATCGGGAGTGAAGATAAGAGTAAATAAATGTTTTATATTCTAATGGAAGATGTATATTATCTAGGGTAGAAGGCAGAATGTTCCAGTTCAGATTGTCAAATGCCCCGCAGACGTCCACGGTGGCGAGAGATACGTACTGGCCGGGCCTGAAACCCTCAACGGTAGAGATAAGCACGTGAGTAGCTATTTCACAACTGGTCAATTCTCTGAAGCCAAATTGCAGTGGATGAAGAGCCTCCGAGGAGGAAAGCCAGAAATTTAGTTTATTAACAAAGAGTTTTTCAAGAATTTTGCCGAAAGTGGGGAGAAGGCAGATGGGGCGGTAAGAGGTAATGTGGGCGGGATCTTTACCAGGCTTGTTTAAGAAAAGAACTTTTGCAGTTTTAAGACAAGTAGGAAAATAACAGAATTTAAAACAGAGGTTGAAAATTTTTGAAAAAAGGAAAGGAAAGGAAGTAAAAAGAGATTGCCAAATCTTAAAGTCAATGTTATCAGGGCCAGGAGCCTTACCAGAGGGGAGACAGTTAAAAACAGAGGAAAGTTCTTCATCAGAAATTTGGCCCAGACCAATGTGGGGGGCGGGAGACCAAGGGAAATCAGTGAATGAAGGGTCATTTTTAAAATAGTGGTCCAAAAGACGTTGTATCTTAGAGTCATAGTCTAAATTAGGTTCATCCGAAAATCGTAATGATATGTTATTAAATTTATTGTGCTTTTGGAAGGCAAATTTAAACTGAGTGCCGAATTTTGAAGAACAGTTAGTACAGAATTTCTTCCAGAATTCAAGTTTAGCATTGTTTATTAATTTTTTGTATTTGGCACGATTCAGTTTGTATTTAATTTTGGCCTCGGAAATAATGTCCGAGGGGGCAGAAGTTCTCTCAAGTGATTTAATGCGTTTGTAAAGGGCGGTGACAAAATTACGGAAAGTGGCAAGATTTTTGTTCCACCAATTAAATTTAGGGCGGGAGGTAGATTTTTTCTTTTTAATATGGGTAAAAGCGCAATTTTGAGTTATTTTAATAAAGTTTTCAATAAAATTATTCAGCATGGAAGGAGTTTCTACCTGGTCCAGAAGGAGAGAGAGGGGTTTTATGTTGGATCTAAAATTAAAAATGAATTTACCAAGGTTATATTTAGTTTTAAGAAAAAGGAGTAGTCAATAAGGGGATCTATATTAAGAGAGATTTTAATAAAATGATGGTCACTAAAAGAATCACCTGGGAGAACTTCCCAATTTTGAATACAGTCGTAAAAGCCAAAGGAGACTAGTGAGAGATCTGGGAATCCTTTACCAGAATGAGAACTGAATGTTGGACCACAAGCGGGATCGTTGAGTACTATTAAATTGTTCTCAAGACAAAGGTCTATAACATCGTATCCACGGTGATCAATAACATCATATCCCCACATCTGTGCCCTGGCATTGAAGTCGCCAAGGACCAAAAAGTCAAAATGAAGAAAGTCGAGGGCAGAAAGCTCAGCCAAGTGGGGAGGCAGAGGATCACGAGGAGGAAAGTAAAGAGAGACGATATTAAGGGGGGCATGAGAGGGGAGAAGAATTTCGATAATAACAAAAGAGTTTGATTGAAGTTTAAGTGTGGATTTAATATCAGGGTTAATAATTAAAATGGCAGCTTTATTAGAAGTGGAACTGTATTGTTTGATGCCAAAAGGGGGAGAAAGAATGTTTTCACCGGAGACGTAAGGCTCCTGTACGCAGGTCAAATCGTATGAATTTTCTATGCCAAATTAAATGAAATGCAGTGGGTGAAATATTAGGTAATTGTGATATATTGTAACCACATACATGAATCATGCAATACTAGTTACTAATTGTTATTTGTAATTGTGGCAAGAAAACATTTGAAACAGAATAAAATATTTAATATTTATGTTTGCAAGCAATTAAATATGTTGTAGAAAACTTGAAAGTAAGAGGACCTCGAATTCAACACAAAATAATACTGATGATTAACATGATTTAAAAATGCGAGCACGATAAATTTACAATGAATCAGATGTTTTAAAATCCACCTAATCCAAAGAAAAATACCCAACTCGCTGAAATATTTCAAAAATTACATTAGGTGCTGAAATACGAATCGTAGTTTGAATGAATTTCGATAATTATACATACGTAAATAGAAAAAGATATCCATCCTTAATGTGATGAAGACAAAAAAATTAAATCTCCGTGTTTTAGAACATAAATGGCAATTAAAGAAAACTCTCTTTCTGAAATACATCAAATAACTTTAAATTGTTTAAAAAATTATATCCAGTTTAATAACACGAATCTCTCCTTCTTGATTGACATATCTCGCTACGTATATGTGTTACGTCACATTGGCTCCACCTCCGGTCGTACCCAGTATGAGCGGGACGGAGGAGGAGCCGCAGTAAGTAGTAATTTGGACACCCCGTCTCAATATATGCCTCTTCAAAGCCCCCAATTCAGCTTAGCAGACCGTTATGTCTCACCCCAGTGGAAAACAGCTACCGATCATGAAGAAGGGAAAACCCAAAAACCTTGTTGAGTCTTATCGTCCCATTTCCCTCACCTCTATGGGTGGGAAAATTTTCGAGAGAGTGCTGTTAGATAAACTAGTCAACTGGACTTGCCACCCCTCCATCTTTAACGAAAATCATTACGGTTTTCTACCTTTCAAAGACTGCCAAACTGTCATCAGAAATATATTTGTAGACTTGCAAGACACAAAGAACAGAAGACAACACAGTATGCTGGTTACTCTAGATATATATGCAGCCTATGACTTTGTCTGGACGACGGCCTTATTTATAAACTGGCCCATCTGGGCCTGAGAGGAAAAGCTGCCCTCTGGGTGGCTAACTTTCTAAGCAACAGAAATTTTAGAGTTAAATGGAGAAACACCTATTCCTGCAAGGTCTCAACACAGAGAAGTATCCCCCAAGGTCCTTCTTATCCTCCTTCCTTTTATGTGCTATCTGGCGGATCTGTTTGAAGCAGTTGAGCAGGGGGTTAAATGCGTCATCTACGCAGATGACATTTTCATATATAGTGCAGCGGATAACCCATATACAGATCAACAAAAGATTCAAATGACCCTGGGTAAAATCCAGTCATGGTTAGAATACTAGAAACTAGAAATCAGTGCTGTAGTCGTAAAAAAACAGAGGGTATATCATGGACGCCCGCCAGAATTTTTTCCAGGGGGTGGCGAAACATGTACTTATTACTTACATTTTCCGGGGGGGGGGGGAAACATTACACGCACATACATGTATATATACAGGAAATCCATAATCTAGGGGACGACCGCCTCCTTGCCCCCCCCCCCCCCCGGGCGCCCATGGTGTATACTCGAAGGATCGGGGAAAATATTCGAATTAATCGAAATTCGAATTATCAGGGGGAAAAAAAGCCTATTAATTTTAAATTACAGGAAAGGAATTGCGGAACTTTGAAGAAACTTCGACTTAAGCAGAAATTCGTGTTCACAAGGTTCGAGTTCTTGGGAGTTTACTGTATTTATGCAAAGCAAAATATACAAAAATATACAGACTAGCATCGAGTGATATTCAAATTTTAAAACCGCACTATATTAATATTTAACTATGATATAAAATAATTACAGGAAATGTTAAGAGAAAAGTATTTAAACACATATAAAGTAGGATATAATTTTGCTTTATTTTAACAAATTTAAGGCTTACCTCTATTATTTTCATTGAAATATTTTCCAAGCTGCTTGACGAGAGAAATCCGTGTCTGTGTCTCTTTTTGTAGCGCACACTTTTTATCTATTGTCAACTGAAGAGCAATAGTTGGCCAACCAAAAATTCACAAATTTTTCCGGTTCAAAGTGTTCTATAGGGGGTCCATTTGTATTAATAAACATTAGATTGGTGACGTTTGAAATCAATAAAGATGATTTCAAATCTGTTATTATGTTGTTCATTAAACTAAACCCACGCTCGCACTCAGCCGTGGAACTTGGAAATATTTCAATTGTTCTTAAAAGAGGCTTTAATTTTACTGGAACAACTTGGGCGTTTTCATTGAAGTCCCTTAAACCCTGAATAGTACACATTTCATCTATACCAAAACGTCGCTAGGTCCTTTTTACCTCCTTTTCTCCATGGCGAATTCCCCTGTATTTATATTTTCTGGATCAAGCATGGATATATCCTTCAAAAGTTGACAATTTTCTTCATTAACATCAGAACAAAGTCTGAATTTCATTCTATCGACAATACTTTGAATGAATTGCTTTTGATTAATAGGTACGATTTTGGAATTACCTGTATGTACCAAGGTGATATCTAGAAATAGAAACTTTCCTTTTGCTTCTACAGCTATCTGTGTTTTTTCTCCTGGGGTGTCTTTAAAAGTCTCGATGACCCTAATTGTTCTTTTTATTAGTTGTTCAGTCCGTGGAAGGATTGTTTTCCTAGACAGGAGTTCAGTAGAAAGCATAGATAATTCTTGCAGAATATCAAACATGAGGTCGAAATCCAAGACGAATTCTGAACTTCCAAGTTTTTTTTCAACCCAGTAAATGCTGATTTTAAATTCAAATTTTCACTTTCTATTTCAGCCGTGTTTTCAAAATGGTAATAAAGCGCTTTATATGACCTCCAAACGTCTTTTATCGTTTTAAAACTGCTTGCAATCCAACGCATACTTAGAACTCGGCCTATTTTGATGAACTGTAAGCCCAATTCACGGGAAACGTTCTCCAAAGCTCGACTATTTTTTGGCGATCAACTATATACACAATACAGTTTATCCATGAACGATTTAAAATGGTTTAATCCACGAACATCTTTAATGGTATCATTTACAGACAATTATAACCTGTGATTAAAGCAGTGCCACGTAAAGAGCTTCGGATATTTTTGCTTTAGTCGAGTTACTACTCCAGAATGCTTTCCTGTCATCACACTTGCACCATCAGTGGCAATAGCAATCCAATATTGCTTCAAATGTTCCTCATTAAATCCGTGAATTTTTAAAATATTTAAAAGTTCGTTTTCAATGTGTTCAGAGTCTTGCGATTCTAATTCGCATAAATCGAGGAAAATATATTCTGCATTTTCGTATGCTTTTAAATACACCACTAGAGTCGTTTTGTTACTTAAAGTGGTCGATTCATCAATAAGCACACTACATTTGGAGTTTAAAGAAATATTTTGGGAAATTAGTTTCTTCCTCATGTTATTAGCTATATGATTAATTATATTCGTAGCTGAATATAGCGAATGCAGAATAAAACCAAGGTTTATACCGTTTAGCTCTTGCATGTTGATTAGATCCTCATGATCTGAAAAAGGCCTATTCTTCTTGGCTAAGTACCTGTTCTGAAAACTTTCATTGTAGTTTCTTTAGCTACTGAATTTATTTTTTCAATGCAATGTCCCACCTGTTTGTCTTTCTTAGATTCCAATATTTTTCCAGCTATCTTATGACAGTCAGATTGCAAGTGTTTTTTTATTTTCGTTCGGAGATTGGATAGCTTGCTACTGCGATCTTTTCCAGAAGCTTCAATAAGGGAGTTGCTCCATTCCTCAGAGATGCGTACTCTTTCTTCTTTAAAAGGCCCTAAAGTTTTGACAGTGGAACAGAAATTGCAGCTTAGTTTTCCTTTTAAACTAATAAGCCCATGCATGTTTTTTCTGAAACTCCGTATACTAGTTATTAGTCCATACTTCGAGCCATGTTCTTTTTGCTTTTAAACCTAGGGAATCATCTCTGTCAATATGCGATTGACATGTAGAATCATCTACGGTTTCTATTTCACAAGCTGCCTTTTTTTCACTTTCATATAATTCTTCCGTTTCTGATTTTCTTTTCTTAGTAAGATTTCCAGCCTTTAAGCAACGATCCATAACGACAGACAGGTCCCAAGAGCACTACGGCGACAGTACAGGTCGCAAAGGATGCTAACTAATTCTATCCCTTTCAATAAATGCTACTTTGTCTACTGGTGGTTCGAATCACGTGACAACTCATTGGCACAAAATAAGACTCCTATATATACGGTATATATAGGAGCCTTAGCACAAAACAGGAAAGGCTGACGCTGAGGTTCTCCCCCTCCCAGTTGGTGGGGGGAGGGGGAAACTGGGAGGCTCCCACTAACTCGTATATACTAACTCGTTGCTCCCACTCTTCCTCCTACTCTCCCGGCCTCAACGCGTGCCGTGTCATGTGATGTTTCGCGCGATGTTTTCTAGGAAAAGCATAACTTTTAAGAAAAACCAGAGGATATACGGAATTTGCTGGAAAAGCCAGTATACCCTCCACAACATCCCTGGTAGAAATACGCCCCAGCAAATGTTCGGCTATCGATTTCTCAAGACGACGTCTCCGAAACACTACAACTTTCAAAATTAAAGGTCGAGATATACCGTGGACATTTTCTCTAAAGATTTTAGGAGTGATTTTCGCCAGCAACCTAAACTTTAAGTATCACTTTAAGGCAGTTCGGGAAAAGGCATTCAAATGCCTGAATGCCCTTAAAGGAATCTCAAGAGCACGCTGGGGTATCCAGACTCCCCACCTAATAAAAATTCTCAACGCCTCAGTCCGATCCCTCATGGAGTATGGGCGCCCCATTTTTGAACAGGGAACTAATCTGAGACTGCCAAGCTGAAAGTACTTTATAACATGGGTCTGAGATGGGCAACGGGGTTACCAAAATGGGCCCCCTTGGACATTCTATGCTCAGATGCTAAAGAGTGGGACCTAGACCAGAGGTTTAATTATTTGAACTTTGTTTTTACCACCAGACAGTTGTCTATGGGAAATCATTCATCTCTAGAGAGGCGATTCACAGCGCAGATCAACTCCCAGGATCTCACTCCGGGTCTTCTCAGCGCCCAACGTCTATGTAATTGGGATATTGCACCTGATGATTACCAAAATGGACCCTCTTGGACGTTATATACTCAGATGCTAAACAGTGGGACCTAGACCAGAGGTTTAATTATTTGAACTTTGTTTTTACCACCAGACAGTTGTCTATGGGAAATCATTCATCTCTAGAGAGGCGATTCACAGCGCAGATCAACTCCCAGGATCTCACTCCGGGTCTTCTCAGCGCCCAACGTCTATGTAATTGGGATATTGCACCTGATGATTACCAAAATGGACCCTCTTGGACGTTATATACTCAGATGCTAAACAGTGGGACCTAGACCAGAGGTTTAATTATTTGAACTTTGCTTTTACCATCAGACAGTTATCTATGGGGGAATTATTCATCTCTAGGAAGGCGATTCACAGCGCAGATCAACTCCCAGGATCTTACTCCGGGGCTTCCCAGCGTCCAACGTCTATGTAATTGGGATATTGCCCCCGAGGATATTATAGACTATGAATGGTTAACACCGAAAAAAAGTTCCGTGAGCTTTACCTATGAAGGACTCCCGTTCCAGTGTACTTCGCTTCCCCCTGAGATTATCTGTATTCTCTTTTACGAATACTGCAACACTAAAGCTCGGAAACACTATATCATCGCGTCGGATGCCTCCATAAACAATAACAAAACTAGTATTGGCATAATTGATATTCGCAGCAAGGGGCCGATGGCCTTAGAACTCACTACTAGTGGACGTCAAAAGGTATATACAAAACAACGATGGATCGCGGTCGGTAGTCAGTGGGCTCAACAAAGTGAACAGTCACTTGCCGAAAGTCCTGATCAAACTCTGAAACTTCCTAAACGGAGAACAGCAGAAGGCAAAAGCCATCAAATCAATTTGGGTCCCTGGACATAGAGGGAAAGATCCAAATGAGAAGACTGACACATTGACGAAGGACGGCCCGTTTCCTGTGGCCAAACTCTCCTTGGCCGCACGCTCGTTGACTCTGTACTAGAGCTCCTCTACTACAGGCTGACTTATCAAGCATATTGAAGCCCACCATAGCTGGAAGAGCAATCCATTAGCATTAGCTCTATTCGCATTTTCACTTTATTAAGTATTATTGAAATAATTATGGGTGGTTGTTCTGTACCGAACTGCTCTAGTCATTCTAGAAAGGGTTTTGGGCTATTTCGCTTTCATAGAAACGAGAAAAGGAGAAAACAATGGCTAATAAATAGTCGGCGCGATAATTGGATACTCGGTACTGGAGCATACTTGTGCGAGGTAAGTTCTACAATATTCTAATTGAAACTTCGTTTTTTATATAAAGTATTTATTTTAAACACTTATTTTATAATTTCTGTAACTGTAATATGGATTATTAATGATTTTTAGTTGTTTTAGTCTTATCTGAGGACACTTGGTTTGTAATGTAAATATCACCTTGAATGCATTATACTGTCTTCAAAACCTAGAAGTAAATAGCTTCAAGTTTTACATATATATATTAAAGATTTATTCCTGTTACACCAATATCGTTCAAGTTTTATACACTTTGTTGTATTTTTAGATCATAATGAATCACAAAATTGGTGAATTCTACTATCAACAAACTGTCGCCAAGTGGAAAACTTGCCATGTTATAGTAATTATGCAAACATAAGCTAAAATGGTAAATAAATCGAAATACGTTTATCATAAAAGGTTGTTTTAATAGCATGTATGAATGATTGTCTCACATATTTGAAAGTCTGTTAACTACTTTGTATTTAAAGAGGAAAATACTAATAATAACCCTACTGAGCTCGGCTTTTTTTCATCAAAGATTTTCAAACAATAGGTGTTCATTAAGTAGCTATTATGATAAAAGTATTTCGATTTATTTACCATTTTAGCTTATGTTTGCATAATTACTATAACATAGCAAGTTTCCCACTTGGCGACAGTTTGTTGATAGTAGGATTCACCAATTCTGTGATTCATTATGATCTAAAAATACAACAAAGTGTATAAAACTTGAAAGATATTGGTGTAACTGCAATAAATCTTTAATATATATATATATAGCTTCAAATTATATATATATATATAATTTGAAGCTATTTTCTTCTAGGTTTGGAAGACAGTATAATGCATTCAAGGTGATGTTTACATTACAAACCAAGTGTCCTAAGATAAGACTATAACAAGTAAAAATTATTAATAACTCATATTACAGTTACAGAAATTATAAAATAAATAATTTATATAAAAAAAGAAGTTTCAATTAGAATATTGTAGAACTTACCTCGCATAAGTATGCTCCAGTATCGGGTATCCAATTATCGCGCCGATTATTTATTAGCCATTGTTTTCTTCTTTCTTCGTTTCTAGAAAAACGAAATAGCCTAAAATCATTTCTAGAATGATTAGAGCAGTTCGGTGCAAAGTAACCATCCATAATTATTTCAATAATACTTCCTAAAGCGGAAATTCGAATAGAGCTAATGCTAATGGATTGCGTTTCCAGCTAGGGTGGGCATCAATATGCTTGATGAGTCAGCTCGTATATAGAGAAGCCTTACTCTGTACCTAGACGTGTTGCTGCTTGTATCGCCGCCCGCGGTGGTCCTACAACCTACTGATCAGACGGTGTTATCGCTCAGTGTACAGGTGTATCAAGTTGTAATAAACATCACTTATTGTTCGTTGCTGTCTCTGTTTGTTTGACGATTTTCATCACTTCTGCCCACGCCTTCTTGGTATCTCATTTTCACTGTCACGTAGTGTGTATAAAAGTAATTGTGATGAGTCAAAAATCAAACTCTCATATTTTTATGCATATACACATTTTGAGCATCCCTGATACGAATTAACTATTTTTATCTGTCTATTTTGCTGTGAGTTAGAACAAGTTGATAGTATCAAATAAAATTTGGTATGATTATTTCAATCAGTAAAGATCAGAGGCCTATTTCTTTTTGGAGGTGAACTAACTAAAAGAAAGCTCTTCTCTTATACTTTTATCATATTTTTCAATAATTGAAAAAGAAAGTGATAAAAACATATAACAAGAAAGATCAATCATGCATAAAGCATTGATTATGAAACACTTTCCAATTTCAATACAATTTTATTTAAATATCTCTAAAATGTGATGCATTCCTCGGTAATATTTTTAAAATTATCACAATACTACATTCATTTATTATATTTGAAAACTTAAAACTTGATCGAAAAAAATGAACTTCATTCAAATGACGACATTGAAATATTAATTGCCTGGTTTAAGCATCTCTAAAATGCGATACATTCCTCGATAATATTTTAAAAATTGTCATAATACTACAATAATTTATTATATTTGAAAACTTCATCGAAAACAAATTAAATTTATTCAAATGACGTCATCGAAATATAACACGCCTGGCTCTCTCTATAAAAGCAGCACTTCATTGATAAACATTTTTCCATTCATTTCATTCATCACAATACTATAACAATTTATTTTATTTAAAAACATAAGACCATGGAGATACAAGTAATTAAACTCTATGCTTAAAACTTCATCGAAAAAATCGTCCTTCTCTCTGTAAAATCAATTGATATTTCATTCATATCAGCTATATTGCAGACTCCATGAGCTAAATAATTTTGCGTTAAAGAAATAGCAATTCTTGTACAACTCATTTAACATCTTTTGGTATTTACATTTTCCATAAGTGAAAAATAGGCTTCGTTGTAGAAATAATCAAAGTTGGTTGATCCTTTAAACTCAAATATATAGTAATTGCGTTATTTCAGTATGTAGATGCACAGAATTTAGGCAAAAATAAAGCAGTTTTAGGACGGATACAACACTAAATATGAATTAGAAAGAACTTTTAAAATCATGATTTTGACAAAAGATGGATGCCATATTTTATTTTGAAGTGGGTCACGTAATCTTTTCATATAGTGGTCACGTGATCGCTTTATATAAAATGTGTAATTATTATTTTAATTTTTATTTAAAAAACTACTGAATTAAATCCGTTTAAAAAATGTTTGAAAAATTAGGTCCCATAGGGTTGAATGTATTTAATTTTTTCAACCCGGGTTCAATCCAAAACTAATTGGGTGATATTATTATTCATTTACATTCCCATAGGTCCCACAGACCGTCTGAACAACATACTAAAATTTCATTTTGATAAAGTCATTTTTACGGCCGTTATCGTGCTAACGGACAGACAGAATGAACAAAGTAATAAACACTTTTCAACTTAGCAGAAACAACAAGTACAACTATAATAGAAGGTCTTTATTTCACTTCCTATAAGACGTACAAAATTTAAAAAAGGCCAGAGCGCTTTCGAGCGCAAATACGCTCTTCATCAGTGGCTACATTCTTATTATGTAATAAAATTGTAAAATTTACTGTACTTTTCGTGATTTATGCTAGATTTTGAATCTGTTAAAAATGTTTTGTATTTTTGGATTCTCCTTAGATAAACGTAAGTTTATTGGTAATTGTATTTATGCAAATTTGTCACCTTTTCTGGTCTGTATATGAACGATCATTTCTATTTTCCATGTTGCCACTGATGAAGAGCGTATTTACGCTCGAACGCGCTCTGGCCCTTTTTAAATTTTAAGGAAGGGAAATAAAGGAAGGGAAATAAAGGAAGGGAATAAATTTAAGGAAGGGAAATAAAGACCTTCTATTATAGTTGTGCTTGTTGTTTCTAATTGAAATCAGACGTGATGCCAATTTATTTATTTACTTTTCAACTTTGTTGTAAAGTGTTAAAAAGGCTAAAGAAATAGATTTTTAATATGTATGCTTTTTAACAGAAACATCATTATTTATAAGGTGTTGAAATGCACCGTTCTTGACATATTTTATGTTTTGGACCTAAAATGGAACAATTTAGAAAAATAAAATAAATTCACTATTAGAACTTACTATTATAAATTCACTGTCACTTATAATTTCAATTGAGTGAATGCTTTATAAACAATTTAAATCTGAAATGAATGAACATCATCATTCAGATCATGAGTTGCGCTCTTTGAAATATTAAAACTTTTAATTTTTTCTATATGGAGTGCTATTTTTCTCAAACAAATTGAATGTATTTAATAAAATGCCGTGTGATTATTTCCATCAATCAACATCAGAGACCTATAAATTTTCGAATATGCAGAATCCACTCAATTCTTTGAGCATTTATTTAAAAAAAAAACCAAATAAACTTTATAAAACTTAATGATGTATAAAAAAGTTACGAAAATAGATGTTTAATATTTGACTTTTACTTAAATGTGAATGCCATCATTTATAAAACGATAACATGTTCAGTTCCTGAGATATTTCATGTTTTTTATCCTTATTGGGAAAGAAATAAAATTAATTCTTTAAAATGAGTGAGTGTTTTGTACATACTTTTAACCCAAAATGAATGAACACAATTATTAATTATTGGGAAATTATCAAGAACCATCCTCGAGATATTAATTTTTTTTTTCTCTATATTTAATTATACAGGGTGTCCCACAAAAAGTGAACAGTGGAAGATTTTTTGAACTGTTGATTGTAATGTAGACCCATAGTTCCAGTTGCAAAAATGCGTTAAATAAGGTAGGAAGTTATGAAATAGTAATTTAAATGCTGTACCATATATTTGTAGAAAGTTAATAAAATTAACGTTTTACACAGCCTCTCTATAAAAAAAAAAAAAGTCAAATTACAAAAATATTACCCTACCGCATTTAGTTTAATGGAAAAAAATTGGCTGTAATACGATCCAATATGATATATCACCAACTAGTCAGCCAGTAATTGGATGTCAGCAGGGCACCTGGAGCTAGGCTCTGTATCCCTAATCGGATAGCACATATGTGGGTCACAAGTTTCCCGCTGAATCTAGCCCTTAGGTATAACACAAGAGATGATGAAAGTACGATTAAAAGTGGCAAAAACAATTATGCTGTGACCTGTTGTCCGTGTTTTTTCCCCTCATACAAAGATCTGTTGCGAACACAACAGTAAGTTTGAGAACCAGAAATAAAGCTAGATTAGAGTTGTAAAGTTGGGCGGTTTGAAGTTGTTGTTGAGACCCAAACCGTCCGACCTACCAGAAAGGTGTAAGGTAACCGTTTGGACGGCCGGGATGTGCCACCCAATTTAGACCGGAACCCAGTGGGGAAGGCATCCACAGGGACCGTACCCTCCTTCCCCTACCGCCAACCTCTCGGAAGGACTTACGGACCCACATGTTTAACGTGATCGTACTCCGCATAAACACGGCGGCAGTTGTGGCAGCGTGCAAACCACCGGGCTACCGCGCCCGAAATGTGCCAACAGCACGCGGTGTTCCCAGGTGGTCACCCACCCAATTACTAACCGCGCCCGATGCTGCTTAACTTCGGTGATTTAACGAGAACCGGTGTTTTCAGCACGGTAGGGCCGATGGCCAGGGGTCGTTTGAAGTGTAAATACTAGTAGGAGGGAGGGGGGATGGACGAATATTGTTTGTGGAATGCAAATGAGTAGTTATCAATTAAAATTTTGATTGGGAAATAAGGGGGCATCCACAAATCAACTTTGGTTGCAAATAGCTACAAAAACTTTTACCATTTCTTCAAATTTATTTTTTACTAGCCGCCTTTGGCGACCAGCCTGTTCGCTACCCTTGAAAATTCTGACCGTGGCAAACTCGTTGGCGCGACCTACCAGAAAGGTGTAAGGTAACTGCTTGGAAGGCCAGGAAGTGCCACACAATTTAGACCGGAACCCAATGGGGGAGGCATCCAAAGAGACCGTACCCTCCTTCCCCTACCACAAACCTCTCGGAAGGACTTGCAGTCCCACACGTTTAACGTGATCGTACTCCGCGTGAACACGGCTGCAGTTTTGGCAATGGCGGGAATCGAACCCGGGCCTACCGAGTGAATTTCCCGCGCGCTAACCACTGGGCTACCGTGCCATCCGCGACAATCTCCATAACTTTATTTTTATTCGGCAATTTTGGGAATCGAACCCGGGCCTACCAAGTGCAAATCCCGCGCACTAACCACTGGGGTACTTCACCCTCCGCGATATTCTTCATAACTTTCTTTTTATTCACCCAATTTAGACCGGAACCAAGTGGGAGAAGCATCCACAGGGACCGTACCCTTCTTCCCCTACCACCAACCTCTCGGAAGGACTTACAGACCCACATGTTTAACGTGATCGTACTCCGCGTAAACACGGCGGCAATTTTGGGAATCGAACCCGGGCCTACTGAGTGCAATTCCCGCGCGCTAACCACTGGGCTTCTTCGCCCCCAGCGACTATCTCCATAACATTCTTTTTATTTACCCAATTTAGAACGGAACCCAGTGGGAGAGGCATCCACAGGGACCGTACCCTCCTTCCCCTACCACCAACCTCTCGGAAGGACTTCCGGACCCACATGTTTATCGTGATCGTACTCCGCGTGAACACGGCGGCAGTTTTGGAAGTGGCGGGAATCGAACCCGGGCCTACCGAGTGCAATTCCTGAGCGCTAACCACTGGGCTGCCTCGCCCTCCGCAACTTTCTTTATATTCACCCAATTTAGACGGGAACCCTGTGAGGGAGGCATCCACAGGGACCGTACCCTCCTTCCCCTACCACCAACCTCTCGGAAGGACTTCCGGACCCACATGTTTATCGTGATCGTACTCCGCGTGAACACGGCGGCAGTTTTGGAAGTGGCGGGAATCGAACCCGGGCCTACCGAGTGCAATTCCTGAGCGCTAACCACTGGGCTGCCTCGCCCTCCGCAACTTTCTTTATATTCACCCAATTTAGACGGGAACCTTGTGAGGGAGGCATCCACAGGGACCGTACCCTCCTTCCCCTACCACCAACCTCTCGGAAGGACTTCCGGACCCACATGTTTATCGTGATCGTACTCCGCGTGAACACGGCGGCAGTTTTGGAAGTGGCGGGAATCGAACCCGGGCCTACCGAGTGCAATTCCTGAGCGCTAACCTCTGGGCTGCCTCGCCCTCCGCAACTTTCTTTGTATTCACCCAATTTAGACGGGAACCCTGTGAAGGAGGCATCCACAGGGACCGTACCCTCCTTCCCCTACCACCAACCTCTCGGAAGGACTTACGGGCCCACATGTTTAACGTGATCGTATTCCGCGTGAACACTTCGGCAGTTTTGGCAGTGGCGGGAATCGTACCCGGGCCTACCGCTAACTTCCCGCGCGCTAATTTACAATTTAAAATGACCATATGCTCTCTAAGCTCTTAATTCCATCATCCTCATTCCATTGTTCCATCATTTAAAATATCCATAAAATTTAAATATCCATCGTTCCATCATTTAAAATATCCATAAAATTAAAATATCCATTTAAAAAATCCATATCGTTCCATCATTTAAAATATAAATATAATAATTTCTACAGTGCATATGTTAAGCTCTTATTTCATTTAAAATCGGAAGCGCGGGAAACGGAAAGTAAAAACTAATTCGGTTTCTTATTGTCCCACCCATCGCTATGCATATACAGAACCGTGACGTCACCTCCACCTTGACGTCCCCACCCACCACCTTCCCTGCTTCAGCGGGGGAGAAACGAAGCGTCACGCCGAGCGGAACGGCGAGAAATTTAAAATCATGACGTCTTTAAAATTGCGATCCTGAAGGCAATTTTCATTATTTCTGGACCAGATTAGACTTGTAAGAATGCCAGATGTTTGACCTTTCTGAAAATGTAAATTATTAGTCGAAATTATGAGTACTTTTCACGATGCGAGAATTTAAAAACCAAAAATCGTTTTCTTGAGCAAAAAGTGACTTTTGTTTTAAAATCTTTAAAAAATATTAGAAATCGAAATTCAGATTTGAAATTGATATATTTTTACTCGAAATTCTCTGCTCTTTCCGATGGTGTAATTTGTTTTTTTCTACGATGTCTGGATCGTGGAGAAAAAAGGGCAAAAAACGGTCGAAATCGCATAAAACATTAAATAAATAAAAAAATAATTAAAATTTTAAAAATCGGTTTTCACGTGTCCCCTTCCCTCCCCCCCGGGTCTCCGATTGCCAAATTTCGTAGCTCTCCGACGCGCGGTCGCGAAACGTATAGTGTATAAGACAAACACACAGACATTGCCTTTTATTATATAGACAGATAAAGCTATTATATCATTATTGTGTCGATTCACAGTTTGTATTTAAGCATTCAAGTAACTCTGCTACATAACTAGAGTTTGAATAAGAGCGCTGTTCAGTGATGCTGAACTCTGTGAGATGATTTTCATTTACTACAACTGATCTCCTAGTGGTACAGTGAGAGAATATTATTCTTGTTTCCATAAAGCTGGCATCTTTCTAGAGTTTTCATTTTGTGGCTAGCATGTTGTTTGCAATCAACATGTTCTTTTCATTGTCATGGCTCAGGAAGACAACTAGTACTAATGGAAAATGATGAAATATATATTGTAGTCTTTTTCTCATCCTATCAACATTCGAGAGTCCAATCTATAAGAATTCAATAACATCTTACTCAGTCTACCCGAACCCTCCACCAGTATACTCGAACCTGCCTCCTGTTGTACCGCATGTAAAAGTTCTTACCGATTGGCCTAAGGGCTTTCATTTTGGTGGAAAGAAATGCAGTGACAAAAATGTGTTAGAAACTTATTGAGTCTACTGAAAACAGTAGTTTTAAATGATCCTAGATGATTTCAAAACATGAAAAGCATGCTTATTTTCACATAGATTTTGTCTGGAAAATATCCGAGAGGCCGGCAAAATCACAATAATCTTTTTTATTTACCTCATTTAATACTTAAAACCAGTAAAAATAACTTTTAACCAGTATCGTCTGCCTGTCTTTAATAGTTTAAAAAATAAACTATGGAAAAAATTGTTTTAAACCCCTCCCCACCCCCAAATGATTTCTGTGCATCTATTCAATTTGTGAATGAATCCTGGATTCATGAATTTTGATGATTAAAAGAGTATATATATCGAAAAGTCACAAGAAAGTGGTGTAAGTCAGAAAACTTGACAATTTATTTTCTCCGAAATTTGAACTTTTAAGAACCAAATTTTTCTATAGTTTGATTAAATGAAGTACTGACGACATTTTTGTAATTTGTCTTTTTTCGAGAGAGGGGCTGTACAAAAAGTTATTTTTTTAAACTTTTTACAAAAATATGGTACAATACTTAAACTAGTATTTCATAACTTCTTACCTTATTTAAAGCACTTTTGCAATTGGAACTATGGGTCTACAACCAACAGTTCAAAAAATCTTCCACTGTTCAGCCTTTGTGAGACATCCTGTATATCTTTGGAAGAAATAAAGCAAATAAGCTTCAATTTTATGCAATTTTTCTAAGTAATAAATGTCAGTAGCCAGTGGATTATCGAGGACCTTAAACCACAAAAGCACCTTCAATGTTTCGAGACATTTATTTTAAATAACAAAAATACTATAAAAATATAATTATATTGCAATTTATTATAAAAATCATTTTATGAGCATTTTTTTCTAATTTAAAAGCAAGTAACATAGCTTTTAGAACTATAATATACACCATGCTTAAAATATTGAATGTTTTTGATACCTGTGTTGTTATTTTCCTACTAATTCAAAATTTGTGACTTTACAGAGAAAGTTCTGTGTTGAGCACATTTTTTTTTTTTATGAAATTATAAATGAAAATTGATAGTAAAGGGGTGCTTGCATTAAATCTCGCCTCAGGCACCAAATTATCTGATTACAGGCCTGAAATGTTATAATATTCACTCATTTGCATATGCACATGTAACCAACAACCTGTTTGTTTGCATTCAGATTATATTTTAACTTTGTTATATTCGAATCAATTTCCTTACATATTTTGTATGTTGTGCTCCATTTTAGTATGTGATAAAATTATACTTTTAATAAATGTATAAGCATTTATAAAATATGAGAGGAGGGAGAGCTCAAAAGAAAGACAGACCATATAAAATTTATTTGTTTTCAGATAATTTTTCTTACATTTAAATTGTAAATAGTAAACATTACTAGATGTTATTTTCTTCTATCAAAATCAATTCACACTTTTATAATCCGATTGTAGTGTGATTTTTAGACATGATTATCTCTCTATATTAAAAAAAATAAGCCGCTGCCGCTGTTTGACAAATTTCTCGAGATTCTTTGCTTCATTCGACAAAAACTATTGCATATAAAAGTATAAAAGTTGGTACACTTGTAGAAAAGCTTTGTGGAATACACTGAAATAAACTGTTTTTTGATATATATTGTAGTTTAAGAAATATTTAATGTCAAAGACAAAATATTTGAGCTGCGAGTTCACGTCCTGGATAGACTAACAATAGCAAGACCATGAATTTCTGCAGACAGGTACTTACATGGATAAATTTTTTGCAGGACAGAGCCTCTTTTGTTAATTTCGATGTAGTTTTTGAGATATTTTACTTTTTATGCACTTCTGAAGTGAAATTTTTTTTTTCGTATAGGCACGTCTAGCGATTTCTCTACCTCTTACTGTAAAAACTATATCATACAAAAATATGAAATTTGGTACATTTATTGAAAAATAATAGTTCAACACAATGAAATAAACAGTTTATCAATTTAAACTTTAGTTTGGCATGAAATAGCTCATGAAGCAAGCTCATGATCAAGGAATTCAGTTTTTGGATTCCCTGGGCTAAGAAAAATCCCTGCTTTTACCTCTTGCAGAAAATAAGCAGGGATAGAAAAGAGATTTTAAAAAGTAGAATTTTTAGGAAAGATAGATATGAAGTGAGTGTAGTGAGCAGGAGGCAAAGCCTCCCAAAGGGGGGTTGAGCGAGCAGGGGGTAGAGCCCTCCAGTTTTAAAAATTCTAGCAATTTTAAGTAAACAGAAGCAATATTAAAATTAGAAAAAATAATGTTAAAATTCATCAACTCTCTGAGCAATTGTGCTGAACATAAAAGAAGTAAATATGTCGAAAAATTTTTATTAACAAATTCAATTTCAATTCTAAGAGAGATAACAGTCAATTATTAGTTTTCTAATTGCATCAAATGTGATCAATAGACATGAGTGATCCACATATCTCACTTTATCTGCTGTCTGTTTTATGCTGTATCTCTATACTCTAAAAAATTCTTGGAAATTTGTAGTATTCCTGCATCTCAGACTTTTCATTTTATAAACCAAAAATTGGATGCGTAATTATAATTATTAATCTTTCTGTCTCACACACTAAAACGACTGTAAAAACATATGGAATCCAAAACAAATACATAACCAGAAGCAGACAACAGAAAGTATACATTTCCTGCAACCTATGACTGACATTGTCATAGCCTTTTTTTTAGAAAATAATGTTAATAGGGAAAGTAAAATAGATTCATGAATCAAAATTTGGGTATTATTTTGTTCAACAAAAGTGACACAACTAAAAAAATTATAATTTATTAATCAACAAGAGTGAGACAATTCAAAGTTCCTCTTTGTTCTAGCTACTAGGGGGTCCCTAGGGAAGCAAAATGAACACAAGCATTTTTTGCATAATTCTAAAAGATATATGCAACTTTTTTACCAAGGATAATTTCTTTCAAAGGTCAGTGGGTTGCCCTCTTTTAATTTTTATATTTGACATCATTGTGAAAAATGAGGTTATTTGAGTGTGGCATTGTTCTAGCTAATGTACAATTATAATGAAGATAAATTGAATGAGAACAAGAAATCCAGGTAAAAACACATTTTATGCAATATTATTTACAGAGAAACCTTTGGTATGAGGAAACTATATATACAAAATGATGATTATTCATGAAAATATAAACATGCATATTTAACATTATAATATATGCTTGAAATCTTATTTCGACTTCAAGAACTTTTTCTTGTTTCTGACATACTTAGTTCATATTATACTGAGAAATTAACATTTAATTTTTACTAAAATATAAAGTCATTAGCAATTACAATAGCACATGTATAATTTCATAATGGATTTTCAATAAAAGAATTACAAAATGGCTACTTTAATAACAGAATCATACATACACTTTGAAAATATTAAATCTACATATATATATGTGTGTGTGTGTGTCCTTTGGTATTTTATCACAAAGAAATAAACTTTAATATGATAACTGATGAATCATAAAGTTGTTTAGATTGACTTTATGATGCATCTAAACAAAAAAAATCTCACTTTTTAAGACTTTAGGCCAGACTACAGTCCTGAAATAAATGCTTTTTCATTACATTTATTTCATGTATTCTCAGACAACACATGACCTATCATTTTCTAATATATTATAATATTTCATAATTTAATCAGTATACAAGTTACACTCCCATTCTAACAGCAATATTAATGAGAAAGTGAAATTAAAAACACTGTTAGGTATATATATATATAGTAGGGAAACGCAAGTTATAATAAACCCTCAAAAATGCTCATTATAGGCAAAACATTACCCTTTCGATTATTGTACTACTATTTTGCAAAGCATTTACAAATATGGTATTAATATCAAAATAAGAGTTCCATATTCATTTATTGCTGTATGAAGTAATTCATTATTTTCTGCTGTTTATGTTCATAAAAAATATTTTATAAACAGCCATGTTAAGGTTTGAAGTAGAAAGATTGTCTTCTCCTGTTGCATTGTATGAATTCATTCTCATTCCTTTTTATTGAGTACACAATACTGAAAAATTTGCTTAAAAATCTCATAAGTTACTCAGGATTTAAATTCAAAGCATTTTTCAGCAAGAATTTGTTAAAATTCAGTTTACCAAAGCCGAAGTTTCCTTAAACACGAGTTTGTTACCAACGGACTCAAATTACAAGTACATCATAAACAAAGGTTCATTATAATGGAGTTTCACTATATGCACCATTTTCATTATATTCGCAATTCTATTTCACTATTTCCACTGTACATTATTTTAATTATAGTGGAATATATTTTATTTTCTACATTTCCTGCCATTAAGATTAATTTCTCTACATTTTTTAATGCCAGTAATGTTATAAAGTGTTATTAAAGTATGTTGCTTCTAATTCATTGCTCTTTAGTACAAATATCCCTGTTGCTGCATTTTACTACAGTCGAGGGTGTTCACATGGAAAACCATTAAGATCTGTCAATTTGTGATAAGATGGTTCTACTTTGCACATATTTACTTCAAGTCCATAAAAGTTAATTTAGATAGCCCCCCCCCCCCCCCAAGAAAAAAAATTAGTATTCAATATGGTCTTTTTAAAAAATGGCATACACGAGCAGTTGAGATGCTTTATTTTATCAAAAGAATGCAAGAAGGAATCAAAGGAATCAAGGTTCATACTTAAATTTGAAAACAAAAATTAAGGAGTTTTTAATGGCATATCAAAATTTTTAAGGAGTATATAGATTACATGCTCAAACCATCTACTTTATATCAGTATTATTTTTCAAAGAAAAATATGTTCCAGAAAAATTAATTAATGCCTCTACAGCTGCTTAAATTATAAATTTCTTTAAATAATTCCAATATACAATCAAGTGCTATATATTAATAACATAAATAAGTATCAGATTAATATCAGTTTTATAGCAGACTAACGTATAATTCGAATGATTTACAGCAGTAGAAATTCATTCAAAATCATTTTTATCTCAAATTTACATATATAAAAATTTTGCATAAGAAAAATTAAATGTTTACAAAATTTTTATTAATTAATTTTACTTTTTTAATTATTGTTTAACATGTTATCAATTAAAAAAATATATTTATATAATATGCACTGAACTGACTCACTGAGAGAGTGGATGATGTATCAAAATTATCAAGTACTTCCATTATAGCTAGAGTTTTGGTTTGGATGTGATCCAATTTATCTCAGCTTCAAGACTACGGGGAAAATCTAAAATTTCAATTTTTTAAATTGGGGGTGATGGTGCAAAGGAATAATAAAAAACTCATAATCCCTTTGCCTAATTATTGAGCACTTCAACTCTAGTTAGAATCTTGGTTTTGGTCTCATCTTCTAGGTCTAGGTCAACGGAAAAATCTAATATTTTGAAAATTTTGAATTAGGGGCAACATTGCAAAGGAATGATTAAACAGTTCAAAACAACTTTTAAAAATGATCGAGTAAGTTTACTCAGACCAGAATCATGGCTTTGGGTTCATTCAATCTGCCTCAGCTTCCAGATCAATAAAAAAATCAAAAATTCTAATTAGATGTGACGATACAAAAGGATTTAAAAAAACTTGCATCATATCAGCTCTCAAAACGTGCACCAATCTGTATGTTTATTTATTTTTTTTGTTTAAAATTGAAACATTTTTATATTCAGAACTTTTATTGTGTAAATGTCACATTCAGTGGCCATTAGCCATTAAGGATAGGCGAAACGTGGATGAAATGATCAGTTTTAAAATAAACTCAGCATAATAATCAGTTGAAAAGCTTTTGTTGTTTTCTCCTACATAAATAAAAAAATTAGATATTTTAAAATAACAAAATGTATTATTTTTTCAATGAAAGATTATTAAAACACATACTTTTAAATAGTTCTGTTCTTCAACCCAGACCGTCTGACCTACCACAAAGGTAAAAGGTATCCGTTTGGATGACTGGGAAGTGCCACCCAATTTAGACTGGAACCCAGTGGGGGAGCAATTCACAGGGACTGTACCATCAATCTTTCGGAAAGACTTATGGACGCACATGTTTAATGTGATCGTACTCCGTGTGAGTACGATTGAAGTTTCGGCAGTGGAGGGAATTGAACCCAGGCTATCCGAGTGCAATTCCCATGCGCTAATCACTGGGCTGTCGCACCGCAAATAGTGCTATTGAATTTTTTGAGAAAAATAAATAAATAAATTTAAAAAACACCAGCTGCTTATTCATGTAATCAGTGTTTCTTTCAGGACATTTTGGCCAGAAGAGGGGGGGGGGGGCGAATGAAACTTTAGGGAGGGCAAATTTTCTATTTGTCCTATATTAATGTATGGAAATATGCTGCCACATAAATAGAAACTAGGTTAACATAAAATTACTCCGGGGGTGCAAATAATTGTCTCTGCTGGGGGGGGAGGGGGGCAAGGAGGTATGCCTGAAAGAAACACTGCACACAATGCTTAAGATAGATTCCACCATTTCCAAAAATGGTCCCCATACTGAACTGTAATTAATACATTGAGGGATTTTTATCCAAAACAGTGACAGGTCGCGTATAGGCACTGTGGAACTGCAGAACCCCCTATTTCCACTTGATATTATCAATAACATTTAATATAATGAGTCCTTTTTTCTTTAATTCTTTCTTTATATTTGTATAATATATAATCCTTAAGCTTAATGTCAATAGCTATCCCCCAGTTTATGAAAAAGATACAAAAATCTTTGTATGGAACTGTGCACTTCACAGTTCCAGCAGTGTGGTGTTTGACTGTTGTGCGCATGTGCACATAGGACGCTGCAAGCAAGACTGCGAGGGAGAGAGAGCACTGTCGCTCCCGCAGTGCCGACCCTGGCGTGCTGGTGGAAGGTAGTTTTTTTTTTACTCAGAGTGTGTTGTGCTTAAAAACCATGTACCATATTCTTGAATGTGATAAAGTGTAAAATTAGATTATTATCCTGTTTTCAGCTATTCTATTTGTTTCATTTTTTTTTTTTTTGGTTCTTTTATTTAAATTTTGGTTTTTTTCGGTTCTTTTATTAAAGAAAATTATTGATCTTTTCATGCAAATTAAAACAAGAATGGATTTCATTTTTAAATGAATAGATCAAGCTTGAACTGTAACAATTTAGATTAAAGTAAGTAAAAAATGTTTGATTTTGTTCTTTTAGGATTTTATCAAGTTTCTGAATAAATTTTATTTTTATACATATTTGTTTCCTTTTACACAATTTTAAAACAAAGGCTAAAAATTTGCTGGAGCAGCACCCCCACTAATTTTAGCTAAAAGCCACCACTGATCCAAAATGACTTGTATATGTATAAAGTAAAAATGTGTAAATTAACACTTTCTTATCACTAATTGCTACATACTTATGTGAACAGACCTGACTTCTATGCAAAAGAATATAATATAAAATAAATTATATTCTTTCTGTTCAGACTGAAATTCAATTAGGGTTTTTGTTGCATGATGTTTAAGAATTATTTTGTGTGTAATTGTAGGGAGGAGATAAATTAATCAGTCATACTAGCATTACTTTGTGTAAATGCAGGGAGAGAATAACTTATTCGGTTGTACTAGAATCACATTAGCTAATATTAATTTCAAGAGGTTTGCCTTAATTGCAATTCAAAAGAAATTGATCTAGTAACATGAATACAATGCTACAACATGGTAGCACATGTAGCTTGTAAATGCAAGAGTTGCATTGCAGAGAATGCCCGAATAATGCTGTTTTCTACAATGTAATTAATGAACATGATATTGATTAAGAACACATCATTTCTTTATAAAAAAATAATTGGAAACACATCTATCTTTCACTGTAAAAATATGTTTAAAACAAAGCATATCTGCAAAAGAAAAATTGAGAGCATGCTGTATCAGCAGATTTAATACAGTTTGTGGCTAATTACCAATCTCAAATCTATAATTTTGAACTTGGGATTAGTATTCTGATAAAATATTAGTGTGAAATATTTTGCAATCCTCTCTAATCACTAAATAAATAAATAATAGCTTTCATTGATTACAGATCTCTTAACCAATAAAAGTAATACAATAATTTTATTTGTACTCAATATAATAGAAAATAAAATGCAGATTTTAGTTTATATTCATTGAAAAATAATCCTCATAATAAAAATTTATAAAATTTACATGGAATATTTATTAAATTTTCATGCAAAACAAGTTCAAAACACAAGAAAAATGTGAATACATAATGTTACTACCATGTAGTAATATGAAATAATTCCATTGATCTGTCAATAGTCAAAGTCTTCATAAAAAGTAATTAATAACCATAAAAAATTACAGTGATTTTCAAATTAAAAATATGCTGCTGTTGGAACTAGAAATATATCTTATAGTTTCAGCAATTGAATTTTTAAAAGTTATTTACAATTAAGAAAACAAGTTGTCTCATTCATGCAGTATTCTTCCCATTGTTATATTTCTTATCCAACTGTGATGCCACCATCAGTCCTTGGTCAGTTCATGGGTTATCACTCTTACTGCTTACTAGCATCAAATACAATTTCGAATTAACCATCAACTACTTCTCATGAATTGTACACCACAAATCAGTGGGATTGCAGATTTGGCATTTTATTGCTCATTCTAGAGTTAACCACATGTACTTTTCCCCTTAATCATTGTGCTTGTATTTTTCATTACTATAAAGACTGAAAATTATTTATTTTAGAAGAAAATGTCATTTAAATTCAACATGATACATGGGACTAGCTTATTTGGGAAAAGTTTTACAAGACAGAAAAATCTGAAAATCATGTTTATAATTTATTAATACTCAGTCAGAAACAACTTTAGGTATTTTTATGAACCAAACAAAATATGACTTTATCCCTTCTCCATAATAAATGTTATCTAATACTGTCAGTACAGATTTTCTTAATTATTAGTGTTTTGTGAAAATTTATATTAGAAAGAAAAAACATATAAAAGAAAAAACATATGGCATTTACAAATTTCGTCCATTAACATGGGAAATATGATTTAGACCAAATACAATATAGGTTCCTATCACTGGCTATGATATAAATTTTTAAGTTGCTAACTTTTATTCTTATGTTTAGACTACATTGAGATCTTTACAATAGCAGCTGAAAGAATTAACTCTGCAGATTAGATGCAATATTGATTGGGTCAAAAAAGTCCCAGTTACAAATTTTTAGTGGACTTTGTTAATTATGGCACCAGTTTCACCATCATGACCATACATGATACTAGTCTGGATAAAAAGAAAAAAGCTGAGCATATGAGAGTGGTTATTCAGATCAGCAATTGCACATTGATCTGACTTCCAAGCGAGGAGTTTAATCTCCTCACTCTGAAGGAATCTCAGTGGATACTTAGTAGACCCTATAATTATAATATCCACTTCAACAAGAAGAAGTTGGAATCATGTCCGAGTAGCTCAATGATTAGAGCATCTGCTGGCCAGTCCAATGTTCGATTCTCATCTGGGATGATAATGAGAACTTTAAACAGATTCATTTGAATATTTGCTTTAAAATAAATAGGGATAAATGTATAGTTCTTTTTATAATTCTATCCATTTTTTCACAAAAGTTTCAATAAACTGACACATGCTTTTAATGTTTGATAATTCCATTCTTGAGCAAAATTTTGGAAATGAATTATTGACATTCAGCATATTATCCATATGAAACTTAGACACACTTTCTATAATATCAGATACTACTAAGTCATGGATTAACCATCAAAAAGTACTTTCAAAACAATTAGATGAGCAGAGATCTGCATACAAAATAGTTTTAAATGTTGATCTTGCAATGAATCTAGCAAAAGAATTGGGTTTTGTAGAAAACTTGACAAAAACTTTTTAATTATTAACAAACTTGATTTGATGTAACTATTGATTATCATTGCTGTATTTTGATAAAATATGTGTATAAAATGTAAATCTATTATTGTTTTAGATTAAGAAAATTTCAAATTTCAAATCATTTCAATCTTATCTTTCAAATAATTTCAATATATTTTTTCTCATATGTATATAATTTTTGAACTAGACACAAGCTATGCATTATCTGTCTTGGAAATACTATGTATTCTATTTTATTCTGCAATATTTATGTTTGCAAACCTTAAAATGCAGCAAATATTTAAATTAAGACCTTTTTTTCTCATGTGTTCTTTTCTCTCTCTCAAACCGATTTTGATAGTGAACTAAATATAGTTAGTTTCTCTTTTCTCTTAGTGAACATGACTGATGGTGATATCATTCCTTTTTTCTTCCAGACATGGGTTTTCCCCTGAACAGCGGTGGCCTGTGACTTCAGAAATGAGTGAAGCATATTCGGTAGCAGGCAAGGCAACTATCCTATAGTCATAACATTATAGGTGAGGCAGAATACAGTTGTGATGAATCCTACTTCATTTTTGAAGGAGTTTGGCAAGTTTAAAGAATGTGTTGTTTTTAAGAACAGCAACATGTCAGATTAAGAGACAACAGGAGTCAGATGTTTTGATGTTAACAGTACATGACTGCTAAATGTAAATATAAGTAATTTGAATTACAATAAACAAAATTGAATAACAAACAATGAAATAAAATAAACAATAATTTGGGCTGAGGTTAAAATAAAATTTTGAATATTTCCCAATCAAATTTAAAATTTGATTGGGAAAGGTAAGCAAGGTAAAAGAAAATCAAAATAATTTACAATAAAAAGAACATTAAACTGATAAAATTTTATCTGCATTACCTGACGAGCCACCATTGCCCCTGCTCCTGAATGAGGCAACCTGAGTACATAAGCTATTCCATAAACCTTGGTTTACAAGAAAGAAATACTGGGAAGTGATTTATGTGGTAAACTTTATAATTGAATAAGAAACAGAATTAAAACAATTGAAACTCATCTTCTAAACTGGTTATATCTTTCAAGTGATAACAGCCCAAATAGGATATGATTTACCAAATTTTTGATAATATGTAAACTTTTAAAAAGAAGTAGATTTAACAAATCCAGGCTCTATTTTTGATCAATTTTGATTAGAAGAGAACCTTTAGAACCAACAATCCAAGGTTACTAAAATTTATTTTCTCTTTCCCAGTTAACAAAACTGGATCATGTGTATCCTGTTATATATATATATATATATATATATATATATATATATATATATATATATATATATATATATATATATAATATTAAGGATTTTTAGAAATTTATAAGATAGCAACTCATTTCAAAATTTTCTTATATATTTATGTATCTTAGCAGATGAGTTCAAATGAATTGATTTTTTTCAAACAACTGCATGTGGGCCTAAAGTTTAAACTTGAAAAGACTAGGTATTTCATATGTAGAAGCAGTTTTCATATGTATTGAAAGTATCATCACTTTCTGAAAGAGAATGGAGTCCTAAACTGCTTCTTCTGTATTTCCAACCAATGTTGGTTTTCCCAAAAGCAGCAGGATTTTGCAGCCAAGGAAGCTGTAAAAATAGAAAGAGGGTAATTCCAAAAAAAAAAGAAAGCACAAACAAATTTAATTAAAAAAATTAGCACACTGAATTAAGTTATATAGAATCAACAAAATCTATTACAGTATGAGATCCATTATCCAGAATATTTAGAACTTTCTGCATAAGGGGTTGTTTTGTCTACTAATTTTGTCAACTGATTGTTCTGCCTATACTGGCAGCTATCCAGGTTCCATTCACCAACAAGACAATGCTCAACCACATACTACATGACTTTCTCAACAATGCCTTTGAGGATTTAATATCTTCCATGGCTTTCCAGGTCCCTAGACTTATCACCAAAAGAACATGTCAGGGACATGCTGGGATGGCAATTGCAGCTTTCTCAGAATACCACTGAATTAGCTGGCCAGTTGCAACATTTGTGGCAGAATCTTCCACAGATGGACATAAGCAACTTAATTGACTCTAAGCTGTACCAAATATTGGCCAGGGGAGTACTGACACTGGGAGCTGCCAGGGGAGTACTAACACTTCCCTGGCAGCTATATAAGCCACTTACTAAAATGTCATCTTCTTGTTGTCACCTTGCATATTTGCACTTATACAATATTCGTTTAATATACCAGAGTCAACAACTCCGAGCAGGGGTCTGTATGGAGTCTTGTACAGACTATAAAGATTTAAAATCCCTAGCCTCTTGATCTTGAGACAAGCACTTTAAACTATCAGGAGAATGTGCTTGTGTGGCAAGCAAATGGCTGTGGTTTTCTCATATTCACTTGTCAGAAGGTACTTTGTTGGTTAGTTGGTGGAATACTGATATAAAATATCATGCAGTAGACAGTTCCACTCATAAAGACTAACTTCTCAAATCCTCAGCTATTTGCTCTATATATGTATTTCTATATTCTGTACTATTGTGTGGCCAAAATTACCATAACAAATTTGTACATATGGTGTTTTTAAATACCTATGCTAGAGAATTTAGCAATATCTGTACTTTTTTCTGTGTATTAAAGTATATGTATTTTGTGTTAAGTGTTATATATTTTGGTTTTCATTGTTAAAATATAGATACTCTTTTGAATTAAATGGATACGCAAACATAACAGACCCTATAATCTGTTACATAATACACATTAGTTCTTTTCATGCTAATTTTTACTATAAACATAAAAGTGGGGGGCTCAACTCAGATGGTTTAAAAGCCTGTGTGCACTAGGTTTCCATGATTTTATCAGTATATAGCATGAACATGGTGCAGATTCCCTTTCAAAGTAATTTCTCCCTTATTAGTATGCCCATATCTACCCTTTCCTCCATTAAATTCAATTAATTCCTCATGAGTATTTTTTTTTCCCTTTCAGCACATAGTATATAACTATATGTAAAAACAATTGTGATGAGTCAAAAATCAAACTCTTGTATTTTGAAGGTTATATACATTTTGGGCATCCTTGAATACGAATTAACCACTTTTATCCGTGTGTCTATCTCTCTGTCAGCACAATAATATCGAACAAGTTGATAATATAGAATAAAATTTGGTATGATTATTTCAATCGGTAAACATTAGAAGCCTGTTGCTTTTTGGGGTAAAAAGACCAAAGGAAAGATTTTTTTTTAAATCACGCTTTTCGAAAATCAGAAAAATATACTTAAAGCATATGATGAAAATGTTAGGGAGTTAGGTAATTAATATGCCAGCTTTTTAATGTCACCATTTACAAGAGGCTGATATGCACCATTCTTGAGATATTTTAAGATTTTGATCTAAAATAGAACAATTTAGGAAAAAAATATATAAACTCACTATTATCAATTGAATGAATACTTTATAAACAAATAGTTTAAATCTGAAAGAAATCAACATCATTATTTAGAAATTATCCCTATCTGCTCTCGAGATATTAAAATTTATATATATATATATATATATATATATATTTTACATGGAGTGCTATATCTTTCAAACAAATTGAATAAATCGAATAAAATTTTTGCTTATTTCAATCGATGAACATCATTCAGAGACCTATTAATTTTTGGAAGAAATGGACCAAGCAGAAGGCCCTCCATTTTTTCAACATTTATTTTAGAAAATTGAATAAACATTATAAAAACACAATAACATATAAAAATATTACATAACTGTGTATTTAATATGGGATGTTTATTTAAATATGAATGCCATAATTTAAAGGATGATAATATGTGCCTCACTCAAGATATGCTTTTTTTATCTTTATTGGAAAAAAATAAATTCACCATTGTCAAAAGAGTGAATGTTTTGTACATATATATATATATATATATATATATATACCTTTTAACTTAAAATGAATGAATGCAATTATTAATTATTTGGAAATTATCAAGAACTGAGATATTATATTTATTATCGAGATATTAAAAATTTATTTTTCTATATTTATCTTTAAATCTTTAGAACAAATAAAGCAATGAGAATAAAATCTTGTCCGATTTTTTACAATTAATATATGCCAGATGATTATCGGGGAGTTTCAACCAAAGAAACACTTTCAAGTTTCGATCATTTATTTTTAAATCGAAAAATAAGTCTATAAAAACATAATTACATTTCAATTTCGTGCAAAAATTATAATTTTATGTGTATTTTTTTAATTGAAAGACGAATTGTATAACTTTCAGAATGATAACATATATGTTCACAACATATGCCATTTTTAAGATATTGCATATTCTTGATCTAAAATGGATAAAATCTTATTTAGTAGTTATCATGTAATCAGTAAAAATAAGCCTATATTGATTTTCAGCAAGATCTAGTAATAACATAACCTGTATTACTGTTTTTCTCATCATCAGTGTATCAGTTCAAAATTTGTGAATCTACAGGAAAATTCCTGTTTTTGTGACATTTTTTTTATGAAACTATAAAGGGAGAGCAGAATTCCACTTGTATTAAATCTCGCCTTGAGCATCAAATTACCTGGTCACAGGCCTGATCTAACCATTTGCTCATAAACTATGAAATATAGCTGGACTCTCATTGTAAGTAGAAGAAAATAAAAAAATTTTCCCCTTTTTAAAAATGTGAAAGAAGTAACCACATAGGAGACAGGAGATCCTGGCTGACACCTGCTAATCTATTTTTAGAAGGAATAGGGTTCTCCCACCTCTACTTATCCAGCAGCAATAGCTCTTTGCCTGTATTGTTCCATGCTGTGATGGAAGAAACACAATGCTCTAGACATTGACATAATTAAGTGATAATAATTGGTGGAATAAGGTGAGTATCTCAAAGGGAAAGAAGGAGAATACAGGACAAGGAAGGGCTTGTTCTATCATTTATCTGATTTGTGAACAGTAAAACATGCTTTCAAATCTTTATCTTACAGCCTGGGCCATCCATAGGAATTATGGATCCCACTTCAAACACGTATCCCAGGCCTCTTCCATATTTGATTTTCTCATATTTTGGAAATTTTTCATGTCTGCTCCAGCCCTCAAAAGAAAATTTAGAGGTACAGGCCTTTCCACTCTAGTGGTGTCTTTTCGCCTGATGGGTGGCTCTGTTGCAGTAATAAAAAGATAGTGACGTAGATAGCGATCATGATGATGTTGATGCTAACAAAGAGAAGGTTTCTTTGTAGAGTTTAGAAGGGTTACTGTATAATGTTATTAAAGGACTGGAATAAAGGAGCTTTGTAACAAAAGAAGAACTTATGTCAGTAAAATTAAAGAAAAAGTTAATTGGAAAAAAATTAAGAGGCAATGCACCATTATAGAAATGCTTGCTAAAAAAGTTTAAATTGTTTTAAAGGTGTCTGATAAATTAAGAATTTTCTGTTTGATTATTTTTGTTTGTTTGCTTGTTTCATGTTTTTACTTAATTGTTCAAATTTCTGTTTTGTAGTAGAATTCAGAAGGTTCAAATTACAGAAACAAAAGGGAAGTGAGAAAAGATCTGTAACTTTTTTTTCTAAAATGACGTAAATTCCAGAAAAGTTTGAAATTGGAATCACCAAGGTCCTGAGGATTCTGAATTTGAGACAATGTACTGTATATCAAACAAATTGAGCAAATCAAAATATATTTGATATACAGTCAATAATCATCAGATGTCTAATAATTTTCATGGGGCTCGGCCTAGGATCACTGTCTTCAAACATTTTCATTTTAAATTTAAAAAGAAGTTATAAAAATGCATGTTACAATTTGTTACAAAAATAGTCATTTTATGTAATATTTCATTTAATAAATGACATCACTTACTGTACAATAAAATATACATTTTTGAGGTATTGCATATTCTTGATTTAAATTGGTATTTTTTGTTAATTATATATACTTCTAACTATTATTAAATGAGCAAACAATTTGTAAGTACTTTAAACCAGAAATGAATAGACAACATTGTTCTAGTAGTTATCACTAGCCATTCTCAAGTTATTAGAAACTATTTTCTACAGGTAAGGCTACATATCTCAATAATACACATCTTTGATTTACAACTAAAAAAATCAAAAGATTTCATCTGATGAAAAGATGAGTTTACTTGGCAAACATTTCGATCAAAACTGACTAAAAAATGACAATTTGGCAGTATTTCTCTATTCTATCTATAAAGGTTAACCAAAAATGAATGGCAAGGAGGGACCAGCTAATTTGCCTTTTGCTTGAAGCAGCAAAAATCCTAGAGCTGGGTCTGAGCATAACACAAATATGTTATACTTATAACACAAATATGTCATACATTTAAAACTATAATTTTTGTCCATATAGACATGAAAATGCAAGGGATATCACAGGAACAGCAATGTACCGCAAACCTCTTGTGCCCCCCTCCTCATTCTAAACCACATCTTATTGGTTTGATATATATTCGAAATGAAAATACTATATGAACAGGCTAAAACTGAAAATGAGAAATATCTTGATCATTAAAGACAATTTAAAACATTGTAACTTAATTATTGAACTTCATATTTCTAAAAATTACCTAATAATGATGTGCAAAAAGGATAGTTTAATAAATAATAAATAAATCTATAAAATCCTAAGAATGCATTACAGAAATATGTCAAAAATAAATATTCTCAAATGTTGGGAATATATCATAAATATGTATTCTCAAACCTTGGGAATACGTAAAAAATATATATTCTCAAACATTGGAAATACATCAAAAATACACATTCCTAAACATTGGGGATGTATCATAAATATGTTGAGAATATGTCATATGCATATCCTTCAAATGTTGAGAATACATCATATATAAATGTCCTCAAATATAAGGTATACATCATAAATATATTGAAAATATGTCATAAATACATTGAGAATACGTTAAACACTCATAGCCATAAAAATTTGTGCACCAAGAAGTAATTGTGGGATTGTAACGAAACTTGACATCAAGGTACGTGTCAGGCAGATATGCAAATGATTAGAAATACAGCGTGATTGTACATTGCATAATGCCACCAGAGGGCATTGAACTTTGCTCTCCATGGCGCAGAAAAAAGGTATGCAGAGGCTTTTTGCTGTGTTGTGGAGGGATGCTTTTTTATTAGAGATGCCGTTATGCCCCCATCGAAGACAATATGATCAGCTGTCACAGTTCGAGAGGGGAAGAATCATCAGAATGATGGAAGCCAGGTGGTCAGCTTGGCCAGTAGTCCGCTACCTAGGCCATTCTGACTTTACTGTGAGGAGATGTTGGGACCAGTAGATGAGAGAGAGGTTGCATACATGGCGGCCAGGCTCAGGTTGCCCTTGGCAGACCAATAGCTGAGAAGACCATCACATCACTGGACACGCACGCACAGCACCAACTGCATCATTGTCCGCCATCTGGACACAGGCAGCACCTTCACTATGGGCCCTTGTGTCTGTCTGTAACCATTGCGAGGCACCTGGATGAAGGACATTTGATATTGTCACAGCCATTATGTGTGCTGCCAATGACACCCATCCACCGTCACCACATTTTAGAGTGGTGTTGTGCTCGACAGGATTAGACCACAATCGAATGGAGCCAGGTTGTCTTTAGTGATGAATCGAGATTAAATTTGGGCAGTGATGACAACAGTGTACGTGTGTGGAGGCTCCGTTGTGAATGCCTCAATCCTGCCTTTGCTTTACAGTGGACCACTCTCAAATCACACCACTCTCAAAGCTGGTGCGATGGTATGGGATGCCATCACATACAATATCCAGTCACCTCTAATATTGATCCACGGAACCATGACAGTCCAGTAGTATATTCATGACATCTTTTAGCCACATATGTTGCCACTCATAGCAGGGCTCCCAGGAGGCATTTTTCAACAGGACAATGCTGGGCCACACACAGCAAGGACATTACAGGAATGCCTTCATCACATTATGACCTTTTCCTGGCCTGCCTGATCTCCAGATTTGTTACCAATCGAGTATGTCTGGGATCACTTGGGACAGCAAGTTGGACAGCCTACGAGTTTGCTCAAACTAGAGGCACGCTTACAACAACTGTGGAAACTGTGGAATGAGATGACACAGGACACTATACGGGACCTGTATGCCTCAATGCCCTCCCGTATCGTATCATGTATTCATGATAAAGGTGGCCCAACAGGGTACTAGAACCTCCATTCATTTGTAGTTTTTCCTGTAATAAATGATCCTTTTGCTTTGATTTTGTATCACTTGTATCAAAGTTGCACTCACATATATAAAATTTCATTCAATTCTGACAACTCTTTCTTGGTGCACAAATTTTTATTGCAATGAGTGTATCTCAAATGATGGGAATACATAATAAATACATTGGGAAGATACAATAAATATTCTCAAATTTGGGGAATATGTCATAATTATGTATCTTCAAACATTGGGAATATGTCATAAATATGTATTAGCAACTGTTGGAAATACATCCCAAATATATTTTTAAAAAAACCTAATTCTAATGCTTGGATAACTATTTTCTGATGTACCATCTAAATGTCATTTTTATGTATGTGTTGGTACATTAAATAATGTATGAGGCCATAGGTAATACCTTCAAACATTGAGAATGAATTAGAAATATGTTGGAAATGTGTCATAAATACTTATTCTCAAGCATTGGGAAAATGTCAAATACATATTACTAACCGTTGGGAATACGTATTAGCAACCATAGGAAATACATCATAAATAAGTAATAAAAAATCTATTTCTAATGATTAGATAGCTGTTTCCTGATGTACAGTTTAGATGTCATTTTAACATATGTATTAATATATCAAAATGATGTATGTAGTCATATGTCATAATGATGTAACTGTGCTAACACAGGGTTGAAAAATTGATCCAAGTGCAAATAAACAAGGCTTGCTGACATCACTGAATTATATGCATGGAGTGGAGTGGGATAGGATGGAACAGAGTGGGGTTGTATAAAAGTCTTTGGGAACAAAAGGTTCCTGAATAAAGTTAAAAGAGGATTAAAGCAAGAAGCTAAAAGATGATTAAAGCAGGAAGTTGAAAGAGGATTAAAACAGGGCTACTGTGATTCCTTTTCTCTTCTTCCTTAGGCCTGGCCCTAGATGTGGGGTGTCTGCTCTGACATCATGCTAAGCCTTGGTATTTTGAATCCTCTCAGTTCCCCTCTTGTCTTTCTGTGGGTGTTTATAATGTAACATAGTGACACTGACCTTTGTTTTCATTTTACAATGTGCGGGATTTTTAAGAGTTTTATTGTGCTATGAGTAGCTTAAGAGTATAAATCAAATATTTATTAAAGACTAAGTTTTATATAGCAATGTGGTTTTAAAATGATTATGAAGGCCAGGCTTTTCAATATATCAAATTCATTTTCAACATAGTGCTAACATGGATATAACTGAAAATTAAATGCTGTAGAAGGGTAAACTAATTAAAGAATTTTCCTCTTTATTGTAGTTTTTACAAATTATATCAATAAGTATTAGGTTGAACTGGTTATTGCTAAGATATATTAATGGATACGTTATATGCCATTATACATTAATATTCATATTTATATTGAGATTGTCAATTAAATACTGTAAAATTTGCCGCAGAGTTAATGATTTTGTAAATTTAAATATATAAATACTTATATAAAAAAGAGACATTTATATCAATATTGGCAGTTAAATATTATAAAATTTGCAGTAGATTTAATGTTTTTGTAAATTTATATCTATAAATATTTATTCTTATATAAGAAAAAAAGTGAAGGAGTCAATACTTATATTAAAATTAGTTTCATGGTACAGATAAAAATGAAGAATTTGGTCTACTTCTGCTACATGTTTTAATTGTTATGAGTGACATTTAATTTAATTTCAATTCATATATTCTAATACAAGTTTAAGATGTTTATAACTGAATTTAGAGAATTTATATTTCAAATGAGAGTTTATATTCAATACTCAGGACTTCAGGAGTAAAATACTCATATGTTGAATTTCGGTAATTCTGAATGCGATTTGTTGTTAAAAATGATAAATTGACTATTTATATGTCTATATTTCACAAGAAATGAACATTAGTATTTTATTGGCATCATACACATAAATTACAGAAGCTTAGGGTTATACAAATATAGTGATTTTTTTATAGATGTAATCAAAATTAACTGCATAAGATAAAAACATAAGCATGAATTTCATTTTTCTTTTACAAAATTATAGAATAAAAATTTATAATTTCTCCTCCTGGTTGTTCCTGAGATCGCAACATTTATTGAATCTGTAACTTAAAACTGTGAGGTTTTTCCATAGCGTATAAAGAAAGCGAGAAAATATAATGTTTTGGCATGCATTGGTAGTTAATGTTTATAGTACTTGCCTCTAATTCAAGACAAACAACTATATAGTCAGTAAAAAATTTTTACACTTAAAACAAATTTTTCAAGTCAATTATTTTTTCTAAATTTTAAGAATATAAAAGAATATTTTTTGCCAAAGTTGCCTCATTTAAGGAATTCCTTTCTCAGTAATATTATTATGTAATATTACAAATTTGATGATAAACTGGAACTTATGGCATACTTAATAACTCCCTGAGTTGTAGAAAAATTATATTAAATATACATTTTTATTTATTTTTTAAGTTTTAGATACACTTTTCCTTGTGATGCACTAGTTAATAAGGCTGGGAGAAAAGTCCCATCGTTTATCCAAACACCCCAAACTGAAGGGCTAGGCCCAGTAAGCAAGGGAGAAAAGAGAGAATACAGAGAGTCCTGATTAAAAGAAAGAAGAAATGTATGTAAAACTATATATTTAACATATGAAAAACTGTATTTTTTTATATACAGTTTATTCATGAACAATAATCCATATGTATGAAAATGAAAAACTGTATTTTTATATAGTTTATTCATGAATGGTAATTCATATGTATGAAATACAGTATTTTTAAATATAATTTATTCATAAATTGTATTCTATAATACCATGTGTGTGTTATTTGGGTAATATCAAATGCCAGTGAAAATTCCCATGGCCACATGGCATGGAGTAATATCATACATAACTGTAAATTTTTGTAGTCACATTCAGTAGCAATTTTCCTTAGGGAATATGGTAATTCCATAATTTGTATTATGAGGATGTTTTCTGTAGAAAGTATTAAAAATCAGTAGTAAACGATACCTTTGATCATTTGGTGAGATTTAAAAAAGTAATCGCTCCCTGGTTCAATGTTTAGTGAAAAATCTTTTATTGGTACAAAATTTGGCATCATTCTGCCACATTCCGCATGCCGGAAAAATGATCCTGTACTGTAAGAGCAGGAGGGAAATAGATCAGGACAATAGTTAATATAAATATGCACATTATTTCATTCTTTTTACACAGCCCATTATATAGTTATCCAAATTTCTCTGAATGATTTTGCCTCAATTTACAGGATCATATCAAGTAGTTTATAGAAATTATAGACTATACAAAGTAATTGAGAAAAATCCCTAAAATGGATCTTTCAAAAACTAAACCCATCTTTAAAAATTATGCAGTTAGCACAATAATCATTCTCAGTAATATGTCGTTGAATATAAAGAAATCACAGACTGTACAATAGTAATTCTAAAAAAATCAGTAGAGAAGATTTTTCAAAAACTAAACTTTTCAATCCATACAAATGAATGAACATTTACAAATTTGAAACATTTTGAGTGTATTACTTACTCGTCTTTGGACACCTTCAACATTTCTTCTAAGCTGAAATGCAAAATGTTCATTGTTTGGCCACTCTAGCTGAATTTGAAGGGGAAATTCACTGGGATGTAATTGTCTCTCATCTGAAATAAGTTGTTACATATATTATTAAATCAAGTAAAAAATCAAGTGCTAATACAATTGGTAAAACACCAACCAAAGAATCTGTAACAGTAAGAAAGGAAGTTTCCATTGGCATAATGTAAACATTAATGACAGAGCCTATGTTTTTTGTTTTAAGTAACCAGCTTTACAAAGGAAACACAGAATTTTGCTGGTTATTCCCGAACTCCTCTCATTCATTGTGTTTTTGTTGCATAGTGCATAAAGTGCACGCTCAAACTGTTGACAAAGAATCAAATTTATTTTCTTATTATTTATTTTAAATTATTTTTTTCATATTTTTATGGTTTATAGTTTATATTTTTCAAATTTTAATATAGCAAAATATGGATGCTCATAAATAAGTTATGTTCATAATAAATTCCAATAAATTTTACTTGATTTGAAAATATAAAAATGATTAGCATTTAAAAATTCTTTTTATTTTAATTCAATCATAAATATATATTTTTAGTTAAAGTACATTTAAATAAATATCCTTGGATATATTTTTAATTCACAGTCGTAAACTAAATTAAAAACTAGATGCATTGCATAGTCTCAGAGTAAAATATTATGCAGAAAATATTATAAATTAATATACTCAAAAGATTGAAATATTATATAATAATTCCTGCATAAAAAGTACATTAGCATGTTGATTGCTAATTTACTTAATTCTAGATTAAATTAAAGTTTAATTTATTCAAGGATGCTGGTAATAGAATTTTTCTTTTACAAGTATTTAAATAGTCTTATACTGCAAGTGCCGAACTCATATGTTGATTACCCATGGGGAGAGGGAGAATTTGGTACAGTTTGTCACTTAATAAAAAGTATATAAAATATATACACATGCAATATTGAATTCAACCTGTCTAGTTCTATGGAAACAATATCTAAAATATCAATTTTTATGCATTTTATTAAAATGCAGCAAACATTTTTAAACTAAAAATACCACACTAATCTCTTAGGATGAACTGTGTTACAAACACATGTACAGGCTAAGAATCATTAAATTCTAAATAGAAATAAATTACTCTAAAATGTAATCAATTGAAGATTAGAGTGAAGAAATTTTCTTTAAATAATCCACTTTTTTAAACAATGTAGACACTTGATAAATAATATTTTACACACTACTCAAGCATGTTATAAATCATGCTACTCAAAACAAACAATCTCCAACAGTATAAAAACAAGTTTCCATTACCCAGGATTCATTCTACGAGCTGGAGAATGTACCCGTGTCATATATTTTTCTGATGAGTAAATTATTTTTGAAAATTACATCTAATCCTCTGTAAGTTGGGAGACATGTGCCTGTGTTCTACTTCTTTGACCAAGCAAGCATATCCAGTTCTTAGATGGGGATGCTGAAGCTTCTAGGTGCTTTCTCCCATTTGTACCAACTATACTCACACATAAATGATCATATAAATACCAATTCTTTTCACAAAAATCAAGAAGGATAATATCATAATATAAAGATACACACACAAATGCAGTACAGCAGGAGTGTTCAACCTTATGGAAGTCATGGGTCAATTTCAAAATTTGATAGATACATATAATAGGTGATGAGGAACACAAATCATATATACACCTCTTTAAGGCTTAAATTCAGAAGCAACGTCAAAGAGAAAATTTTAGGGCCTGCATGTGTTTTAGAGTATCATACTGCATGAATGTTATGTGATAGTATGGGGTGCCATTGGCTATCATAGGCGATCCTGGCTGTTAGGCATTGCGGGTATGCTCAACATCAGGGAGGTTTTGGAGGCCGAAGTTGTAGCCTTCCTTCAGCACACTCCTGGCACTATATTCCAACAAGACAACACCTGACCACATGTTTCACAAAATGTACAAGCTTTCTTCACTGCACACTTCTTCCTTGGCCTGTCCATTTGCCAGACATATCTCTGATTGAACATGTATGGGATATGGTCACTCGGCAACTGGGCCATTACTGCTTTCCAGCAGTCACCACCAATGAACTGTGAACCCGGATCGAAGAAGCTTGGCAGGCAATACCCCAGGAAAACATTCAAACTCTCTTTCATTTGATGCTATGAAATTTAGAAGCTTTTAATTGTCGCTAGGGCAGTTTCACAAAATATTGACTTTGTGTCAGTAATGTGTTTGTATTAGTCTGAAACAGTAATCATTTATTTGTATCACTATTAGTAATATGTGGTATTAATATCATTCTAATCTGACCATTTCCTCATGATGTTGCAATTTTCATAAATATGCAAGTGTGATTAGAATTTAAGAGCAAAAAAGCATTTCATGAAGAAACGGAGGCAACAAAATGACATTTCAGTAAGTTGTAAATCTCCCCTGGCAACTATATAAGCTGATATTTGGTGCAGCACAGAGTCAATTAATTTGCTTATGTCCCTTTGTGGAAGAATCTGCCACAAAAGTAGCAAGTGGTCAGTTAATGCAGTGGTATTCTGAGAAAGCTGCAATTCCCATCCCACATATTCCAGAAGTGTTCTATTGATGATATGTTTGGGAACCTAGATGGCCAAGGGAAGATATTAAAAACCCAAAGATACTGTTGAGAATGTTGTACAGTATGTGATCGAGCATTGTCTTTTTGGAGAATGGAACCTGGAAGGCTGATAGCATAGGCAGAACAATCAGCTGCAGAATATCACCGACATACAAGTGAGCCATCAGATTAACTTTCAGCACAACTAGAGGAGATTGGCTGTTCTATGAGACTATCACACCACATGTGATAGCAATGTGCTATTTGACAACAAATGCAGGATTGGAACACTAGTCAATCCTTCTCCACACACATATGTGGTGGTTATCAGTATTGAAAGAGAAGCGGGATTCATCGCTAAAGATAACATGCCTCCAATCAGACACTGTCCAGGCCGACCGAGCTTGGCACCAATCTAGATGGCTTTGCCTATATTGAGAAGTCAGTGGTAAGCACCTTAATGGAATTTGATGCCGAATCCTACCTTCTGCCAGTCATCTCTGAATAGTATCTCTTGATGCAAGATGTACAGAGGATAGCAAATGCTTTTGGATGGCCGATAGTGAGACCATTAGTGTGGCTCCTTAACTGCATGATCCTCTTGAACAGTTATCTGTCAGAGGTATTCTAAGCCTCTGCGACAGTTACATGTGCTTTCTCTGATGCATTGTTATCAACACCAAGTATGCAACTGATGAAAATGACACCCTCTTGACCTGGTTGGTCCAATGTCTGTTGGACCAACCAACTTCCCTTAGGTCTATGACGCAACCTCTCTCTAAATCCGTCAATTATTCATAGTGCAGTCAAATAAATCTCAAAGGCATCTATGTACACAACTTGCAGTATCAAAGCAGAAAATCTGAGCCCATGAGTGAGAACCCTTCTGTGTACATGATGTGTTGTTCTTAAGTGCACTGCATGAACCCTATAAAATCATTGGTTCTGACAGTTTGATAATTTGCTTAACTAACAACTCTTAAAAAGTCATTTGCATGCAGAGTTTCGTGACTGTAGCTCAAATTTTTATGGGTGGCATATATATATTTTTTGCAACAGAGTGTATAACACAATAGTAGTAACAGTATTAATGGTGGAGGAATGTTAACAAACAGCACAATTCATTCAATTAACATTTGAATGAATATTCATCATTTAATAATTATTTTTGATAATTATTAAATAAATAATTATTTTTAAAGGACTCACTTCATTCTCAGGAGTGAATCACAGCATTTTCCCAGCATATACTTCATGCAAACTGAGCACTCAACATGTATATAAAAATTTGCATACTCTGAGATAATGCAGGTAATTTGAAGATTCCAGAAGTGTCTCATCCTTACGTATAAAACATTGAATATGGAGCAAGTGAGATGATAGATAAAAGAAATAGATGGAAATCTGATGTATGATGCTATTATGTTATCTTGTATGTGATAATCTTTTAAATTTAAGATGATGAAAAAGTATTGGTTATACCTAAAAGCTTGCAGATCAATCCATTAGAATCCGCTATGTCCATCCTTCAAAATTACTGATATCTAGCTTAGAGTTTCATGACCGTGTGCCTATTGGTTGGTTGATTTTGAAAGGACATGTCTACTGCAAAGTATGCTATTTTTAGTATTGTGTTTTTCACCATTTCCATGTTGAATGTTTAAGTTAGCTAAAACTTTTGAATTTTTTAAAACTCAGTGCATATACTGTATATAGAAATATCAACTTAGACGCTGCTCATGCCAAATTCACAGCATCAATTTTAAATACTTTTGTACTGGCAAAGTTGCCAGAACTTTTGAATAAAAACCAGCTTTCCAGATTGTCTCATTGCAAAATCCAAAAGGAAATTACCATGTTTTCTTTATCAGTGTAATTCTCAATTCTCTGCTTTTCTTTTTCACAATCAATCACCTACATGACAAGCTTACCTGTTTTTCATATGTTAAATTTAACTTAAAGTGTTGTATACAGTTTCCTGTAATAATTTTTCTTACTCAACAACATGTATGTACAAACTGGCAAAGTTATGGGCTGTCAGGAAATGCCCATTTATAAAGAAGAATACTAGCTTCTAGAAGGAGGCCACAATAAGTTAGATGCATCTGTAGGACACCATCTTATACATCGCATGAAAGTATATAAAGTCAAAATGGGAAAGTTGAGCTGACACTTTTGTGGAAAAAAATACCAACTATAGAGGCAGTGAAAACTGTTTGTTCTCTTAACAAGTAATAATTGCATTATGTGGAGTAATGCAATGGCATTTGCATAAAAGGCAGAAGAGTAGCACAGATTCATTGACAAAACTCAGAAACCAATCAATGATACGACATCATGCCGAGATCAAGAGGACCAAGCACACAGGCACCATAAAGCACTAGTCATGCTGTTTTATGGACAAACACCTGACTAACAAGAGCTCATTTCTATAACTGATGATTTAGCCAATGCCTAGAGAAAGTTCAAAGGTCATTTTGAAGCTTCAACCTAGTGAACCTAGTAAACCTAGTGAAGCTGTTGAATGACTTTTTCAGTGTCCGTCTGGAAAAGGATGAACCCATTGATATATTTTGTACAAAGTTAAAGAAAGCTGTTGCCAAGCTGAAAAATATCAAACATCCAGCCACAGAGATTTATGTTGTGTTCTAGATGATTCGGTACCTCCCAGAGATATTTAAAGGAATCATGCAGATCATTTACAGATGGGACAATAAAGACTTCAAATTGAGCAAAATTCAGCCAGAGCTATTTGCAGAAGACTACATCAATAAAGTCGGGACTTGAATGTAAGTAAAAGTAGTTCTGTGTGTGTGCTTATTTGACATCCTCTATGTAAAAAGAACCCTCATCTAAATCTCCTCCCAAAGAGGTCTTGAACCCTTCCTTCATCTTCCACAAAAATCCCTATCAGCTCCCCTAAAAAGAGAGAGTACTTTCTCCCCAAAAAGAAGGCTGAGAGGAGGATTAAGTATACATACCCCAATATACCCCACACAGACACTAAATTGGCTTTTCTCCCCTACTTAGATTTCTGCATTAATTAAAATAATTTTGGTCTTTTAGAATTTTTATTTTTTAACATATTTTTCTTGGAAAACAATTATAAAAATTTTAAATTTTAAAACATTTCTGTTTATTATGAAATAACTAAAATTTACTCTATTAGCAAGGTTTTAGATTGTTTCTTATAAACTTTAATCAACTTATACAAGTTAATTTGCCACAGTAAATTATTTGACACAGTCATATTAAGATTTTATAATACTTTGTAAATGTTAGTATGAAAGTTTATACCAATGTAAAACATGTGTTATAAATATTTTTGTATAAAGAAATGAATCTTATTACGTTATTACACATAATGGGTAAAGAAAAAAGTTTCATTGTTATGCAACACTACCAGGGCCTGATTACCGAAAAGGCAGGGTAAGCACATGCTTCCCTTCAAAAGATTCAAAAGAGCCCCTAAATTGTAGCCTTGATTTGCACTTTTTTTTTTTTTTATGTAAGTTATTTGTCAAATAGTTAAGTTAAATAGTATCTTGTCCATACAGGCAAACAAAGAAATATTTTGGTTGTCTGAGTCCAAATTTGTATTGCCCATACTTTTTTTTTTACAATTAAATATTAAACTGTTAATGGAAAAAGATAGCATAGCAGTTAATATTTAAGTTACAACTAATTGCAAAAGTAAACATGGACAACCCATAATTAAAAAATAAAATAGACTATGGTTTAGGAATTTTGGTACATGCAACCAGTTTAAAAGTATCAGTTTGTTGATGAGAACTGTTAGTTGATCAGGGCAATGAAGTAAGAGAAATTTTCGAGCACTGATGAGTGCATGGAAAATTTCTTGGGCCATGCTTACAAAATCAAAATGGGGAACCCAAATATGGTTGTGCTTCCCCTAAATTGGTTGAGTAATCAGGCCCTAAACAGTACGATAATTTTTACTTAACTCTTTTAATAAAAAGGCTATGAATGCCAAGAAACCATATGATTTTATCATAATTGCAGATTTTCTCATAAAGATAACCATTAGCTAAAAGTTAATTAATTAGCTACTTAAGAATAGGATTTAAAGACTTTTTATAAATAAAATTTTTAAATTCAGCACACATTAAAAATTTGTAAGCACTTCTTTATGATTACAAAGAACACCAAATTAAAATGCACTGCAGTGTTTACAATCTCTGCTTTAGCCATTTAGTAATGCTACTGAGATGATTATTTTTACTACTATATTCGAAATATACTCTACAATTTGACAATGTTTTATGGTTCTAGTTTAAAGTAATTTGATAGTATCAGAGAGGAAGAGAGAGTTGTAGATTAGCACTTACATTCTTTAATGCAGCATACTTCATAGACTGAGAACTTTTCATGAGATTCAGTTGAATTGTAACAATGAAGTACCAACTGTATAAGTTCAGATACACAAGTTCTTTCTGAGACTAAGAGACTTTTATATAAAGACTGAAAAAAAATGTATACATTTTATTTCAATTTGAAACAACCTTTAAGTACTCCAAAAAGGATTATAAGAGACAGAAATGCAAAACCTACAAGCCATTTTCTAAAAATATGTTTTAAATGCACTAATAAAGAAGTTTAGGACTCTGCAGCACAAATATCCAGAATTTATATGCAGGGTGATTCAAAACGAAGGGGCAAAACTTTAAGAAGTGATAGAACACACCTAAACAAGCACTTTTCATCATACAATGCATGGTCGTAACTCAAGCAGTTAAGCACTAGGGGTTAACATGTACTGTTGCATGAAATGATGAAACACAAGAATGACAGAGGATGTATGAAGAAAGTGAAGAAATTACAGAACACATTTCAATGAACAACTTACAGAAACTGCCCAAAACAAGAAATCAAAATATTACAAAACAAATTGTAATGGATAACTTACAGAAAACTGCTCAAAACAGCGACCGCCAACATGAATGCAGACCTCACACCTGCGACATGGTGATTGTCATACATTGGAAAAAACACCAGGCATTTCTCGTACAGCGGCAGCAGCAACAGAAATCCTGGCAACAAGGTCAATGGAATCAATGGGGCTATCGTAGATGAGGCTTTTATATGGCCACACATGAAAGAGTCCAGGCATGAGAGATCGGGTGATCTTGCCGGCCAAGTGATGGGGCCACCCTAACCAATCCATCATCCTGGGAATGTTGCATCCAATGTGTTTCACATAGCCATGCTGAAATGGGGTGACGCTCCATTGTGTTGGAACCACATACAGATTTGGGCTTTCTTCACATTCCAGTCCACAACTCTGTACATGAAATGCATGTCAGACTTCTCCTGATTTATGAAACAACCCATTCCTTCTGAAATATATGGAAGAACTGATGACGAATGTGACAACAGATGCTTAATGTGTTCGCTGGACAGTGATTTCTAGTGCTTAACTGCTTGCTTTATGACCATGCATTGTATGATGGAAAATACTTGCTTAGGTATGTTCCATCACCTGTTAAAAGTTTTGTCCCATCATTTTGAATCACCCTGTATATTACATTCTATTCATCCAAAAAGTATGTACATATATTATATAAATGAACATCTAATAGATATCCATAAATAAGATAATCTAGATCATCCAAAAGTTTACATCTAATTTATATTCATAAATTACATTTTCTAGCGGTTCAGTTCACATCAATTGACAATGTGTCATGAATGATTCAGTTCTCTACATATCCATGCTCTATCTATCAAGGGCAAAAAGCAGACCAATCCAGTGTTTCACCAATTTCCTGTCATGAATGATGCAAGTAAGAGTTGTGCAAAAAATCATTGTTTAGCTTTTAATTTCTCTAACCTTAGACTGATAGACAACCCTTTTCCTGTGATATCATGGACACCATGTATTGTGCTGTATATTTTATTTCGTTCAATATTTGTATTCTATAATTGCAGTTATCTTTCTGTAATGTCATATAGATTGCAAATTTGATTTTTACACACTAAACTTAATGAAACTTCTGCTGATGAGAATAATAAAATAAGATGTCTATCTATGGCATCTATAGTGAAAATCTAAGCATCATATGGTTACAAAAATTGGTACAGGGAACCTTGGCTCTTGAAAGAAAACACCTACCTCATCAAGATATTTTTAAAATTCAAATTAGTTTTAGTTATTAAATATTGAAGCATCAATTTGAGCAATTTTCACACAAATCAGTGTCTTAGTGATCAAAAATATGATTACAGAGTTTTCATCTTAAGTTCCCTAGTTCTTAACATCCTCGGAAAGATAAAAAATAGATGAAATTTTATGAATTTTTAAAAAATATATACTTTTCGTGTTCTGAAGACATGATTGATTTTAAAATTATGATATATAAAAATTGACTGACAATCCAATCTTTATAATTTGCTCCTTTAAATATCCAAAATAAAATTTAATATAACTTTTATAATTTTATAAGATATAAAATGTATATCTTATTTTTAACAAAACTTGGAATTCCACAAAAGATCAAGGTCAAAAATTCTGATATGACCTTATTTGTAATAACTCTTGTGGATGCTCTCTGACACTGTTACTTCTGCCTACATGACCAAAGTCCAGTGCCTTATGCTGTATCAGTTGCATGTATTGATAAAACCTGTTTCAGAACCAGTTATGATAGAACCTGTTTCTGTGTGTGATCTCATATCATTAAATTATGTTTGAATATGAAAGTCTGTGACCTGTGTTATGACTGGCCTAACAATCTTTAATTTCCAAATCTTATTATTTAAATTCATGACCATTGCCTGTGGGTATAACAGAATTGTGCTAAAAATAAATGCTTATAGCTGAAAGTCTTTGGAAAAAATTGCGCATAACATGTTCCCAATACTCTTACGCATGAACCAAGGATAACATCTCAAAAATTTAATCAATTTTATTTTAATTTAAATGCGTGGTGCAAATTAATGTTTTACAGATAGATTTTGTTGCTGAATGTGGTCTGATAAAAACTGTGGTGCTGAACTCCCATTTTGATATAACTTTTCTGAGGATAATTTTTTTTAAATTTAACAGATTCTTATATTTTGTTTATATGGTGTAAATTTATGTTTTGCAGGCTGACTTCTTTGCTGAACAATATAGGATATAAATTGTTCATGTTACACTTGTAAAATCCCTAGTTCTTTTAGAACTTACATTTTCAAAAGTTATCTAATTCAAACTATTTAACGGCAAACATGAAATCATAATAACTGTCAGAGATATGCATAAGAAAAAAGGCCAACTTTGAATAAACATTTATTAATTTAAATACAAGTCATTTTGCCTGAATAACAAACTCAAAGTTTCTATTTGTAATTTAGACAACATACTCAAAAGTACACTAAGATATAACTATGGTGCTATGGCTGAAATAGAAAACTATACTAACTGGTCAACTTACAATAAACCTAATACAAATGACAATAATTACCTACAGGCCAGTTTCCTAATTGTCAAATGGATTCTGCACACTTTGTGGAACAACCAACACTTTACAGACAGGGATAGAAATACCAAAACATATGTCGAAAAATCGATTCTTTCCTTTTTGGAATCAAGCCATCTGCCAGGTTAACAAAAGTATTGGCTACTGCAATCTGAAGTGCTAATAGGCTGTGAGTTTACAGGTAAAACATAACAAAAATGAGAGATATAACGGCAAAAAGGTTATTGTGACCTCACATGCCTCATTTACAGATATACCTTGTTTGTTAATAACTACTCTTAAATTTAACAGGATATTATTAAAATTGAAAATGTAATGAAGATGAATGTTTGTTGTTGAACGTCTTCATAAAAACATTGCACTATTTTTACAATAACTTCATGAATTCCAATGTGTTATATAGGAAGATTTGAATTGCATCATCAATTGTTTAAATTCCATGAAAGTACTTTTTATTTTATACAATTTAAATATTTCTCACTTCATATTGAGTCATATAGATACCTAGCTCATATTTTGAACATCTAAAAATCAGACAGTGAATTCTGTACTAATGCTGAACAATATTTTGTGCTGAAAAGAGTTGCACAGGTACAATATGTTACAACATAATTGTTATTTAAAATATTATCTTTATTTTATAAGTAGTGTTCATATGTGGCAAAACTAGTATTACAAAAATGATTATGGCAATGTTCACAAACCAGATCAGATGATGTTTATATAAAATAAAATGTTTGCAGCTTGCTAAGTTCTTAATGTAAAATCTATATTAAAATAGAAACTTCATTATATATTTTAAAAGTATGGGTCTTAACATCATATATCAACATAAAAAAATAATTTATGGGCAACCACAGTAGTTTTCTATAATGAAAATTCATTTTGAAGATTATTAGTATATTGTGATAATATATCAGAATTCTGATGATAATGGAGCAACAAGGTGAACTGTTTATATTGATAAACTTAATAACCAAGACACTTCTCTCCTCTGTTTGGAAGTTTCAAATTACGATTGCTTTTAAAATGAAAGGCATTTTTAAAGTTGTTACCGGAATGGATATCTTAGATGAAAAGAAACAGGAACAAGCTGCATGGAAGAAGAAAGATGCCATAGCACAACATATGATTGTTTCTACAATAGATCGTAAGTGTATGATGCATATTTTAAATTGTATGACCTCTTGTGAAATGTTTAAAAAACAAAGTATGATTTTTTGATCATGATACTGATCAACAGAAATATTCTACACTTCAAAAAATTTTCAACTTTTGATTTCAAAAAGTCTTCAATATTTCCACACACATTAGTCATTTTGGTCGTGTGGTCTGGGTTTTCTACACACATTAGTCATATTGAAAACTTAGCTTTTAGACTAAATGCTCTGGATAAACAAATTGACAACATGATGATTATTTCAAAAATAATATCCACATTGTCTGAAAAATTTAATTATTTTTTAAGTGCTTGGAAATTGTCAGATATATCGGAAAATTGTCTGGCAGAATGTGATAACTAGATTGAAAAACATGTTTCTTTCAAATAAGAAAAATATTCTTTTTTATGTGGAACTAATAAACATTTGTCCTAGAAATGAAATAAATGCAATGAGAACACTAAAAACTTCAGTCCCAAAACTAAAAATTAAAACTTTGATAAAAATTGCAAAAAATGTGATATTTGTAAGAAAACAATCATAATGAAGAAAATTATTTTTATCATTTTTTTGTGTAATATCTAAGAAATGGAATCATATGGAAGAAAATTGTTTTTGTTTTTTTCATAATAAAACAAAAAACAATTTACATATCTTTCTTGTCCGAATAAAAACAGTGATCAAAACTTTATTGTTGATTCAGGTGCTTCAAGTCAAATGATGAACTTGGACAATCTTAAAGATGTAATTGAAACATTTACAGATATATCTGCTGCTAAGAAAAGTCAAGAGGTGAAAGCTGTTGAAACTAGAACTTATAAAAGTGACACATGTGACCTTAAAAATGTACTCTATATCCAGATCTTAACAAAAACATGTTATCATTAATGCCATTACTGAAAACGACGGAGTTGTAAAATTCTATAAAAATAAGGTTGAAGTATTCAAAAATAGAGATCTAATAACTGAAGGTGATAAAAATCACACTGGTTTACACACAGTGAACTTGCATAAGAAAGAAGAATTACAATCTGAACAAAACAATGCCATATTATTGCACAGAAAAATGGGACATTTAAGTGGACAATACATTAAAACTTTAAGAACTCATGCAAATGTTATAATACTGTGAAGATCTCAAAAACTTAAGCTGAAACTGTGATGATTGTTACAAAAGTAAGAAAACTAAAAAAAAAATTTGAGTTGGTTACACTAGAGCAGTGGCTCTCAATCGGTGGGTCACGACCCCCCAGGGGGTCGCGAATGGATCCTAGGGGGGTTGCAAGAAGTTTAAAAAAATACAAATATTTTTTTATAAATAATGTATTATACAATAATTTTACAACTAGAATTGAAAACAAAATCAGTATATGTTATTTTACTTAATAACTTGTTTAATATATGCTCTAATATTTTTAATGTTAATACATAATTTCAATACTAGCACGTTTTCGTTGCAACAAGCTAATGCGAAACTTGTGCTTGTTTTGATTTAACAATATTTTTAATGTCTGGTTCGATTCCTGTCACACACATAATCAAGTCCTTTTCCAGGTCTAAATGATTTCTTGGTTTAGTTTTTAAGTGTAACATGGTCGAGAAGCCAAGTTCGCATAAATATTCAGTTTCTTTAAAAATCCATTGATTTTGTCTTGTGCTTTGATTATAGTTATATTTCGACCTTGTAGTTCTGCATTTAGCTCATTTAGGTGCATAAATATGTCTGCTAAGTATGCGAGTTGAAATAACCAAGTTGGGGAGCTAAAAAATTCGGCTAGTTGTGGGTTAGCATGTTGTAAAAATAGCAGCAGTTCAGATAGCAGTTCAAATAAACTGTTCAAAACCTTCCCACGGGACAACAATCGTACCTCCGTATGCAACAGCAGCGCTTTATGTATTGCACCTATTTCACTGCAAAGTTTTTCAAACAGTCGGCACTGTAAAGGTCTGCTTTTAATAAAATTCACTATTTTTACAGCTTCCGTTAGGACTTGTTGAAGTTTAGCATCATCACTGCATATTGCTATGCACTTTCCCCAATCTATTTTAAATCTTTTGGTAGCTTCCATAAATGACTCAAATAAACATTCCCCCATTGTGTGGTCAGGCACAGATTTGCAAAACAAAATTTCTTCTCATATATATCCATCTGCCTCAAACAGTATAAAACACAAAAATTGTGCACAATTTGACATGTTTGTAGACTCATCGATTTGAATGGAAAAATATTCGCTTCGTTTTATTTTTTCAGTAAGTTGTTCATGTACAATTTCAGTCATTTCAGAAATACGTCTTGCCATAGTATAATTCGATAATGGTATTGCAGTCAATTTTTCAGCATCCTCCGAACTGATCATACACGACACCACATCTGTTGCACATGGAAGAATAAGAACTTCAGCAATGGTATGAGGCTTTCCATTTTTCACAATCCTTAAGGCCACTAAATAAGATGCATGAAGTGCCATTTCACTTACATTACCTATTTTTGTAATGTTCATCTGTTGATTTTGTAAAATGGAAAGTTTCCGGCGAAAAAATTCAATCGGCTTACCTTTCACTGATGAATGTTTTGTTTCAAGATGGCGCATCAATTTTGAAGGCTTCATACTTTCTGCAGACAAAACATCTGAGCATCATACACACTGTGGGCGATTTCCGAGCACTGTAAATCCGAAATTTAAGTACAAATCCTTTCTAACTTTTTTAGTTTTCTCACTGGCTTCGCGTGAACATGAGGGTTGATTTCTTTTTAAATACCTATCCATAACTGTTGCAATTTACTAAGAACGGCGTCAACTAAGGTAGTAATAAACCACGTGCCATCAGAGTCGTCTTCAGCACTCAGAAACTGAGTGATGTAATGGCCTTTATACCAGTGAGGTGGGCGTCCTGAGGTTTATACGGACTTGCAATTTAGTGGTGCAATCTATCGTGAAACACTCACATGAATTGATAATATTAATTTATTGGGGGGGAAGTAATGCCTTCAAATATTGAAACCAAATACAGTTAATAAAGAGTATAGTGGGGGGGGGGGCGAAGTTATTTTACGGCGATAGGGGGTCGTCACCTACAAAAGGTTGGGATTCACTGCACTAGAGCTACAAGACCACTTAAACTGATACATTCTAATATTGCTGTCTATCTGAGGTATCAACTTGGGATAATTTTAAATGTTTTATAACATTTTTAGATGATTATACCCATTTTGCTTCGGTTTATCTATTGCAGTATAAAAGTGATGTTTTGAATGTTCTGAAGCAGTATGTCCTAAAAGCTGAGAACAAATGGAACTTAAAAAGTAGCCAAAATTTGCTATGATAATGGTGGGGAATATATTTAAAAAAAATCTTGTAAATTGGTGTAAATCTAGAGGCACTGTTTTAGATTATACCATCCCTTATACACCACAACTTAATGGCAAAGGAGAATGACTAAATCGAACATTGATTGATAAAACTCAATCTCTTTTATTTGATTCAAATACAGAAAAGGAATGTTAGGAGAAACACTATATGTGTCTACTTAAATACACAGCAGAAGTCTTACAGTTGCTATTGACACTTTGCCTGCTGAGAAATGGTTTGGAGGAAAGCAAAATTTATCAAATCTTCAAATATTTGGATCAACTGCATCTGCACACAGGTCATCTAAAAACTTGAAAGTCGATAAAAATATATATTTGTTGGCTATGCACATAATGGATTTAGGCTTTGGGATCCAGAAAAATGAAAAATAAAAATACCAAGAGATAAACATAGTTCTTCAGACCAAATTTTAGGATTTAAATGACAAATAAATAGATGATGGTGACAATGAAAAATAGCAAAGCCAAGACGCATCATTTCGGAGTGCCTGTGACCAAAGTCACTTATCCCCCCCCCCCCCCATCAAATATAGCAATATGTCAACTTTGTGTGGATTTAGCATGTGGAGCTGATTTTCTTCGGCACTCAGCTCATTGTAGAGGGTGCTAATTGGATGGTTGCTTGTAGTTTGATGAAGTCAATAATTGTCCTGGATGGCTGCCAACCTGCAAGTGGACAGGAAGGGAGGGTAGGGGCAGAAAACCGTGAGAGAAAGTGACATGAAAAATAGAAGAGTTCATTCGGTTCTTAATTGCAATAAAATTTAACAGAGTCAAAACAAGTCGAAACTGGGATTACGAATGTCAGACAATATTAAATTACAATAAAAAACTTATAAAAAATAAATAATTACAATAAAAATTTACAATATTAAATTACAATTAAAGGAAATGTGGATGAAAATATATAGTACTGGTCTAGCATAGAAAACAAGGGTAAAAGCAAGCAATGTGGTTGCCCAGTGGCCGGGCCGGGAATGAAAATGAACGAAAATGGTACAGCGGTGGTGCCGCCATCTACCACTGTTCATTCGAGTTAGGAGATTCCTGTCTGAGGGATGAGATAACGTCTTTTTTTCCACTTTGTACTCTGGGAGTCAAAGAGGAGATGCCTGGGCCTGCGTTTTCTAAGATAGGAAAACACTGTCGGGTTGTACGTTTGGTTGACATCGTTTATACAGGGTCTGTTAGAATTTTTCTTGTAAAAATTTAGTGAAGATTTCCGAACCTGCTCCTCAATTCCGGAAACTTTGAGATCGTGATGTATTACTTCATTCTGGACATACCTGGGTGCATTAATGATACAACGCAGAACTTTATTTTGAAGCACTTGCAATTTCTGTATATGGATTTTGACCGCTGCCCCCCATACTGGGCAAGTGTACATAAATCCAGGTACGATGATTTGTTTGTAAATAATTAATTTATTATTAAGGGAAAGGTGGGATTTACTACTGAGAAGGGGTAAAAGGGCTTGATAATTCTTATTGGCTGATTTGATTTTGGCATCGATATGGTCTCCGTAAGTCATATGGGCATCCAAGGTGATGCCCAAATACTTAGCAAAGTGGGAAAAGGGTATGGGTTAATTAAAATTTTTTTAGGGTATTGCTATAATTAAGTTCTCGGTAGTTGGGTTTGAAGATGCAGACTGAACTTTTCGAAGCATTAATTTGGATTCTCTAGGCAACGAGCCAGTGCACAAGGCTATGTTTAATGTAGCTTTGTAGTGTGTTTATGGAATTATGTGGTGAACAACTACGTGCAATTAATGCTCTGTAATCAGCAAAGATGGCCAGCTTGATTTGTGGTATGCATGGAATATCGTTGATGTAGATATTGAAGAGAAATGAACTAAGATTTCCTCCTTGAGGAACCCCGGCCTTGATTGGTCTGATAGAAGAGAGAGTTTGATCAACTCGTACGTGGAAAAATCTATTAGTGAGATACGAGTTGATGATGATCAAAAGTTGTCCAGAAATGCCAAGTTGCACTAGCTTGGTAATTAGCACAGGTAAATACGTTTTATCAAACGCTTTAGCTACATCGAAAAATACTATACTAGTATACTGCTTGTTGGTAGAGCTTTTGTGGATAATTTCTACAACCCGCATAAGCTGGGAATGCGTAGAATGCTCAGTTTGAAAACCATGCTGATTGGCTGAAATAATATTTTTCGACTGGCAGAAACTATCCAAACATCTAAGCAACACCAATTCATAAATTTTGGAGAAACTTGAAAGCAGGCTTATTGGTCTGTAGTCCTCGGGAAGCGAGAGATTTAGAGTATTTTTTTGGAATAAGGCAAATGACAGCAATTTTCCAGCTTTGGGGAAAAAAGTGATAGTCCACCATATGATTTAGAAGCATGGTAATCCAGCATATATAAAGATCTGGGAGATTTTTAATGATGCAATTACTAATTCTATCAAGACTGGGGGATTTTTTGATTTTCAGTCCATCAACGATATGAAGTATTTCAGCCAGAGAGATTCTCTCCAAGTCTTTTGGTGCTTGAGAGTGTAGAGCATTGTGATTGGTCTGTTGTAGGTTGTTTTCAGTTTCTGTATATGTGTGGCTGAAGTTATGATCAATATGAGATGAAAATTGAGAGTTCCAAGCTGTCTGCAAAAGCATTAGCTTTTTCTTCTGCAGTCTGGGCGAGTCCATGAAGGCCGTTAATTAGCAGAATTGTTCGTTTCATGGTTCTCAGGTTTTTAGCTGTTTGCCAGAGACTGTGATTCGTTGGTGTAAGTCCCTCAAGGTGAGTTCACCAGTGTTGCTGGGTGTGTGTTTTAATCAAAGCCTTGATGAAATTTACGGAATTGTGCGGCATAAACAGGGTACCTAGTGCATTGCCAATCCCTACATAACCAGTTTCGCTGCTTAATTTTGTCCCTAATATTACCTGGAAGAGTGTGATAATTAGGTCATAAATGTTTTGGTTTCGAGGCTGGCACCCACTGCCTCTAGCAGTATATGGTTCATATTAATGACACAGTTTTCAATATCATCAGTGCTGGTAATTTTGAGGGGGGGGGGGGCACTTTAAAATTTTGAAGAACATGATGATAGTCATCCCAATTCATGTGTAGCTCCGAGAGAAGGTCCAGAATTATATTATCAAAGTTTAGGGTCAGTATCACTGGAAGATGATCAGAGGTCAGATTAAAATCTGTTCTGATTGTATGATTAAAAGGAATAGTCTGAAAGACTGCCAGATCAATGATAGTGGGATTCCTTCCTGCAAAAAAGTGAGTTGGGGTGGGTGGAGCTACGATCCTACAGTTCGCACACTGGGCCAATCATTTTAGAGCAATGCCATAGTGGTTCGAAGTTGTGTCCCAAGTACTATGACATGAATTTAGATCACCAGCTATGACCATATTACTACAAAGTTCGAAAAGTGCTTCAAGCTCGTTGGTAGGAAAGTGCCTCATATTTACTGGAGAGATATACACCAAAGCAAATGCAATCGGGACAAGATTTGGAATAGTGACTTTAATGAGCATGGCTTCAAGCTTTGTGAAAGTCGGGATGCTCAGTTGATGGTAGGGAATATTATTTTTGATATAAAGTGCAGTACTGCCACTTAAATTACTTTGATCGACCAAGGGTCTATACGAGAAATATCCCGTATAGTTGCAGATAGCAAGGGAGGTGGGCGGGGACAAATGGGTCTTGTTAATCATGAAAATATCAAAGTTGTTATTTACAACATAATCAAGTACCTCATCAAGCTTGGAACGCACACCATTGGCATTCCAGAAGCCGACGTTGAGGGACTGCAAGTTACGGGAATTCAAAAGAGAGAAGATGGCAAGACCAGAAGAGGGAAGGTGGGCTGGGGCTTACCTGAGTAGTGATCTATCAGCACATCATAGTGCTGATAGATATGGAATATCATATCTATCTCGGTGGTAGCTTGCAGTAACTCAGGTAACACTTGTTTGAAAGCTTCAAGAAGAATATCTTTATTGTGAGTATGCCTCATGGCCATTATGGACGAAAGTAAGGCGGCATAGTCTATATTTTTTTCAGTTTGCGATGGAGCACTCTATTGGCTCTCAGGGTCTTGGTGAAATTTGGTCCATGTTCTCGATTTTGATTGGAGATCGGGGAATCCCAGTAAAATTAGCCTCTAATTCATTCTTGCTACCTTCAGAATGTAAATTAACAATTTGAGGGTGGGGGGGTGGGGGGGCTAGGGGCTCCTGGGTATGTCCGGGTACCACAGACGAGGAGTTTTGAATCTGGTTGCTAGTAGACTGGAATGGGCATTCTTGACTCCCAGTTTTAAATACTGGAGGGGAGGGGCACCTGGTTTCCTGGCCTGATTAAAATTACTTGAGTTACAAAATTGATTCGATTAGGGGGGCCCTATGCTTATTAGGCACAGATGAATTGCTCGGATTTCTCAGGCAACCTAGCCAGTTGGCAGCATGCTGCCCATTGCAGTTGCAACAAAGTAAATAGGTGGCTTTACAATTGCTGGCGGAGTGGGGCCCTGCACATTGCATGCATCTCAGCGGCAGTGTACATACTTGGCTGGAGTGAAAATATCCACAACAGCCATGACATTGCGAAGCATATCCTCTTCTGCCAGTGTAGGGCTCCAGCTTCACTTCTGTGCCTAATTAATATTTTATCAATAGCAAATAAATCCTTTGGGCTAGTCCCAGGTTTAAGCTGGAGGTAGTAGAAGGGAAGGGGGTATTTGCTCCTCCTTCTGGTTAGTCTTACATTTCTAATCTATGAAAAGCCCATGCCTTCAATAATTTCAGTGATAGCAGGAATTTCGGTCACCACTGGTAATCCACAGATAATGACCTAAACGGGATGGTCTTCTTTCAAATTGAATGTTTTGAATTGAACACCAGATTTCTTTTGGAAATTGGTGCAATTACAAAATTCCGTTGCGTTATCTGCAAACATTTTGAAGAATCTATCCTCAAGTTTTGAGTTCACGTTCTTAGCAATTTGCTTAAGACTGAAAAGGATAGACGGCCAGTCAGGTTGGCTGGCACTTATAAGGATCGGTGGTGTGGTGAGGGGGGGGAGGAGGGTCAGCACAGTGACCTTGGCAACCATTCCAGTTCCAGTACTTTCAGGATGATTCTTTAGAGCTTCATATTTGCTTTTAAGTTGAATTGCTTGCTGATATTCAGCATAACAGATTTTACTTTTATTTTTAGAACATTTTTGGTGTATTCAATCCAGTTACCTTCCTCAGCTTTGGATTCCGAAGAGTCCTTGTCGGTTCTAATCTGCTTTTTACTAGTGCTTGATGCTCTAACTCTCTCTAGATTGTTTGAATTTATAATTGAATTATTTTCCAGATTAAGATTGCCAACTTTGTTAGTGACCTCTTGGGTTGCAGGATCCACGTTTTCAATTAGGTTAGAATTAACCATAGTATTATCATTATGATTACAATTTACATTAGCATTGCCATTAGATTTAACGTTCAAATTACAATTTACTTTACCATTATTATTTGAGTTAGCATTTACATTTAAATTTACTGTACATGTACAGCCTTGGGTACAGCAGGGGGGGAGGGGTAGGAGGCAAATAATTATAGATACTGACATTGCAGGCTTCAGCCACCCTTAGGAATTGCATCACCAGTCCTTCCTTCTTTAGTAGCATCTCTGCATAGTCTGCCTTGTCCATAGCAGTCTTTCTAGCTTTCGCTGACTCAATCTGGATCTTGCGGTCTAGGTCCTTTAGCATGGTCCGCAATCGGTGTACTTCTTCAATTTTAATTAAATTATCAACTTCAAAATTAGCAGGTTCAATTAGTACAGATTCACTGGCATTTGGAGAGGTAGTATGTTCCAAATCCATCAATTGCTCCGGTGCTACCAGAACTTCATTCTGAGACGACATGTTGCTTGAAAGTGACAAAAGTGCAACCAACACGTATGGAGTCCAAGCTCCGAATCCTCAGTCAAAAAGTAATCCAATGAAAAATATGAAGATACCATTGAAAGAGATAAAATATCTAAAGATAAAGAAATGAAAATTTAGATATCGAAATATCGAAAAGAAGAAAGATATGGAAAAAATGTTAAAAAATATACAGAAGAAATGTTAAAACAAAAGGATACCGAAGAAGTGTTAAAAGAAAATACTGAAGAAGAGTTGGGAAAAGGTAAAAGAAAGAAAACTCCCAGAAAAATTAAATGAATATGTTTTGCTAACTTTTGAAGAAGCAAAAAATAGTCCTGAAAAGTTGAAATAGCAGCAAGCTATAAAAGAAGAAAGAAGTCATCAGAGAAAAAACAAAACCTGGAATTTAGTAGATGAAAAATAATTAAAAGGAAATAAATTTAATACTAACAAGTAAATGAATATTTAAAATTGAAGATGATGGCAAATATAAAGTTAGACTCGTAGTTAGAGGATTTGAACAAACCCAAAGAATAGACTTTGAACAGACATTTAGCCCAGTTGTAGGCAGTGAAAAAGAGTTATTTTTGCTATATCCACTAAGAAGAATTATTACATAAAGAAATTCAATGTTAAAACTGCCCTTCTCTACAGAAGCTGCCCTGGCCACACAGAAAGCTACCATTAGCCTATGGGTTGGTCGTGTGGTCTGGGTTTTCTACAGAAGCTGCCCTTAACATAGAAGAAACATATGTGTACTTACTTGAAGGTAATGAAAGAGGAAATAAAATATGCAAATTAGAAAAGACCTTATATGGTCTTAAACAGTCACCAACTACATGGAATAAGACCATAACTGATTTTTTAAAACTAGAAGGATTAGAACTTTTAAAAACTGAACTGTATTATTGTTATCAAGGACAATACATTAATGCTGGCAATTTATGCCGATGATAGAATCATAACATTTACTTGCAAAGTTGAAGAAAAGATTTGAAAGGGCATCATTAGATAAACCATCTTCATTTTTAGTAATTGATCTGAAAAAGGACTTAGTAGATTCTTTAAAACTTTCTCAAACTGGATATGCAAATCAGGTATTGGATAAATTTCCAATGTCTGAAGCAAAACTATCAAATACTCCTATTTTTTCAAAGAAGAGAGGAAATAGTACACAGAAAATTACTTATCCTTATCATGAAGTGATTGGAAGTTTATTTTATTTATCAACAAATACTAGACCAGATCTAAACTACTTTGTGAGTTTCTGTAGTAGACAGATAGCAATCCATCTGAAGAAGATTTGGAAATTTTAAAAAGAATTCTGAGGTACTTAAAAGGAACAGCTGAATTAAGAATATCTTACAACCAAAATAGTGATGCAAATTTGGTAACTTATGTGATGCTGATTATGAGAGAGATTTGGAAACATGAAAATGTACTACAGGATATGTTATTTATTATTGTGGAGAGGACCTATCTGTTGGGCATCAAGAAAACAACCTACCTAGTTACCACTTTAAGTACTGAAGCAGAATATATATCTGAAGCTAAATGTTGTAAAAAGTTGGTATATCTGATGACACTTATCAAAGAATTGACTGGCGAGAAAAAAATAGCAACAATGAAAATAGACAATCAAAGTGCAATTTCATTATGATGGGTGTTCTAAATCACAAACATAGTTGACAGATTTCACTTCAATAAACGAAAAATATGAACAAATAATTACAGATATAAAATACTGGCCAATCCAGTATCAAATAGCTAATATCTTTACAAAACCCCTTGGAACTTAAAGTTTCTTATTTTAAGAATGAAACTGGTCTTAGAAATTTTTTTTTCCATTATGAACATTTGGACTATACGGTATATAACCTGGAACATTTGTTTATTTCTCATTTTTATTTTTTTAAATTAACAATTACAGGGGTGAATTAAAATATAATTGTTATTTAAAATATTATCTTTACCAGATCGGTTGATAAAATGTTTGCAGCTAAGTTCTTAATGTAAAATCTATATTAAAATAAAAACATCATTATATGTTTTAAAAGTATGCATCTTAAAGTTCAAATATTAACATAAAAAGTCATAATGAATATTAACACAAAATTCATAAATTAGCTTAACATTTTGTTACAGGTATTGTATCATGAGAAAAGATGATTAAACCAGTGTTTGAAAATGTCTAATTAAAGGAATCAAATTTATAAAATGGAAGAAAAATATAAAACAGATGCAGTTTGAAACAAGGTGTAAAATAACTAAATTAAAGCTTGAATTTTACTCACACCAGCCATTAAACAGCTACCTCCATATACTTTTACTAAACCACCTCTTCTCATTTTCATAGAAAATCTGCAATATAAAATGAAATGTAAAAATTTTAAAAGTTTCTTTTAACAAATCTTTTATACATATGAAGTTTTTTTAAAGTGTATTGAGTAGTATAAAATGTATGGTGAATATTTAATTAATTAATAATTGAAAGCTTCGTAAAGATAAATGATGGAAACAACACAGAGGTTTGAGTGTAATGTGATCCACTACAGAACATGTTTCATGATGTCACTGGGTTTGTCTGTTCCTGTTAGGTAGGGAGCATGCATGAATTAGAAGCGCATCACATGGGATTGGTGGAAGCAGGTTGTGACATCAGTAGAGTGTAGGAGAGTAGTGGAACAATAGTTAAAGTGCTGGAATAAACTTCTCTGATATTGAACATTAAAAAAGTGGAAAAGCTTGTAGTGTTAATTTAACTTAGTGCTCCTGAACTACTATCCCAATGGAAATACTAAATTTGGTAGTCACAAAGACAATGAAAAGGATTTTGTTCGCACACATCCCAAGCCTATGCGAGTTTCGGGGCATTTTGTCATATTATCTTCGAATAAAAAGATATGGAGTCTGACTATTCCTTGCAAGCATGGTTCTTTGTATATGATGTATCTACTTATGAATGTACTCTATTCCCATTGAATTCCTCCTCAGCCTGATATTTCTGAAGGAAGAATTAGTTTAACTTTTAGAAAACAAGTTCCTGAAAGTAACAAACATCCCTTCACTGCCATAAAAGAGAATCAGACCCACTCTCAAGATTGGTTGGAGGAATTGTGTTCTAAGAGAGATTTTGTTTCACTGATTCTATTTCCATCTGCTGACATACATCCAGTTTTGCCCAATCCAGATTCATTTGAACAGATATCTAAGATGATATCTGAGTTCAGTATTCCTCAACCTGTTTTGCCTAAAGATTCATCTGAACAGATGTCTAAGAAGATGTTTGAGTTTAGTATTCCTCAACCTGTTTCATCTATTAAGGATTCAACTAAACAGATATCCAAAATGGTGTCAGAGTTCAGTGTTCCTCAACCTGATTTGCCTATTATGGATTCATCTGAAGAGATATCTAAGATAGTGTCTGAGTATTTCTCAACTTGAATCATCTATATTATGGATTCATCTGAATACTGATGTAGAGCAGGTTCTAACAATTGTTTTCTTAGTACCCACCTTGGAAGAAATGTTTATGCAAGTGTTAAAATATATAACAGACAAGTAAAGTTCCATTTGTGCAAGTATGCACAAAAAAAAAAAAAAAAAAAAAAAAAAAAAAAAACTCTCAAAATAGTTAGTCAAATAAAAGTCCTACATCTCAGGGGATTGTCATGAGTGTCTCTTTGTGGATAAAATATTCAATTTAAATTCAGTGTATCCAGCAATTGTGGCTAATAATTCCTTATTAGTCATATTCATATCATATTCTACAAATGCACATTTTCAAAAACTTGCTTAGCGTGAAACAGCCAGAGCTTTCAACTTAAAATTCACTTTCATTAGAATCACTATAGAACAATTAGATTGTTTGAAAGAGTCTATTGATGAAATTTTTAATTGTTTGCTTAAAAAAATATTTCAGGATGAGACACCCTTTGAATAAAATTTTTTAGGAAATTCTGAATGTACATCATCTATCTCTTTCAGCCCATGAAATATATCAAGAGCTTATGAATGCTATAAAATGAGCAAAATGAGTAAAATGAGTATGGTATGATGTAAGGTTTGCAAATAGGGAGACTATGTATGTAAGGGACACTATGTATGTAATGGATGTTTAATGAATGTCTTATTTGCAATTAAATCATGAGGATAATTAGTTTTAAACTAATTTCAATTCTTATTTCTCAACAAGAAAGATCAAAAGGTTGCATACTACTACTAGCAAAGTAATTCCAACGATTTCACAAAATTACATACAAAATAATTTACTCCTGATATAATTTACTTACTGGGGTGGTTGGTGAAGACAGTGGCGCACCTAGAATATTCCTAAGGGAGGAGGGGGGACAGTGGTGCACAAAATTTCTATGAAGGAGGATGACTCCTCGATAAATTTTTCAAGAAAAAATGGTCAGAGACCATATCATTAACAAGGCAGTTGTCTTTTTTTGTACATTTATTTTTATCAAATTACTAACAATTCTGCAGTGCAGTGCAAGATAATTAAATGATTAGAAGAGGTAGTAGATATTTATACAATACAACACAAATTAAGAAATAGATGAAGATAAAATTATTTGTTCTGCTCTGCTTATACTGTATACTTGTTTTCAACTATTCTCTCATGATTACATATTGTTATATTATTCAGTTATGATCTATACATATTCATAAAACGAAGTCCAGCCTCCTGTTCTTCTTTGTAGCCAGAGCATTTATTATCCAATAAAATTATTTTAATGGTATTTTTTGTACCCATTAAGTAATAGCATAGAACCCTTTATTCTTGAAATGATATGCATCATGATATGCCTTCTGATATGCATCATCCAAATGATCATTCCGAGTTCATGATATGCTGTGAACTAATATATATGATGCATATTGCACATTTATAAGTTTATTTAGAGTTCAAGTTAAATTTATGACATCAAACTACTAAAATGTTTCTCATTGATTCTAAACAATACTCGCATCATAATTAAACAGGTTCTCAATCTTTGGAAATTTTTTTATCAATAGGTACATGCATATCAGTGTAGCAGTCTCGGTTCATTTCTGTCATATGGGGTGAAGTTTACACACAGCATATTTTAAAATATTTTTTATTTTTGCATCGTATTAACATTTGTTGCCAAGGTAAGAAGTCAGATCTGTTTATAAGCATACTTGTTTAGATTTTTTACAATTAAAATTATATGATTTTGCAGAAAGTTCATTAAAACATACTTTTGATGAAATTTTACCATTAGAATTAGACCTACTTCGATTCTCCCCTAGGATGGCAAGATTGTAGTTCTGCAGGATAGGCTTCATCCTCTAAGACCACAACGGAACGAATAGGAATACCTAAAAATGTTAAAACAATTGTTGCATTTTTATTATAAAATGTAAAAAAAAAAAAATGTAAACTTCTAGCTTCTTGGATAGAAGTTACTTCCTTGACAAGTTAAATTAAAGTTCAATAGATGCTATTTGATTTTAATCTTACAAATAAGCAAGCATATTAATTTGGCATTTGTTACACTCAAATGTGTTTCTTCATCAGTACACACTGATTCCTCTGGCACAACAATCTTAACAGAAGTGTTATACATTGTTACAATGTATCGTTTTGAATCGTGGGTGTACTCTCAGCTTAAAAAAGTCCAAATTTCTGGATAACTAACACTATTATTTAAAAGCACCAATAAGCATAAACAGGAGCAATTCACAGCTTATATCACTATATCACAAAGCAATTGCCAGGTACAATGAAACAGCAATTAAATGCTCTACTAACTGAAAAAATAGCAGGAACCATTTATTTTCAAGATCCAATTGGATTTAATAAATTCACAAACAACAAAGTAGTGCAGCTTCGCTGAAGCAACCGTGGCAGCTACAGCCCACAACTAACTTATATAGTTACAGTTAATTACCTATGTACACTACGTGACAGTGAAAATGAGACACCAAGAAGGAGTGGGCAGAAAAACATGCAAATTGGAGGGTAGATGCAGCTCACCGAGTTATGTAAATGATGTGAAATGCACAGCTGTCCAGCTCACGTTGAGTGAGATATAAGGGAAGAGACTGCAGAATCGGCAATAGTCGCACCGCTCTATTTGCCAGGGAAATCATTTTGCAATTTTCTTTTGTCTCAGAGGAAACGTGTAGTAGCAGAGAATGCCAGACCACCGCCAACCGAGGCAGTTCCAGCAGACAGACAATTTCACGAGGGGTATTGTGATGACTTAGAAGGGCAGGTTAGGCCAAATCTCAACGGACAGTCACCTACACGCGTCCAGGGAGCACCGGCTATGGTGAAGACGGTTGGAACGAGGGAAAGTGGTACGTTTGAGGGCAGAAAACGAACTACAACAGACAATTGACAACGCCCTCAACTCACATGCACCAAACGACTTAGAGGAAATCTCATTGGCTGAAATTCTACATATCGTTGATGGACTCAAACTCAGGAAAGCACCTGGGTCGGACAGAATTTCTAATCGCATCATTAAAAACCTTCCAGATCTCTACTACTGCTGGCTGACCATACTTTACAACCATATGTTGGAGCACCGTTACTTTCCCCAGAGTTGGAAAACTGCCACCATCTGCCCTATTCCAAAGCCGAACCAAAATCTTACATTGGTCGCAAACTGGCGACCAATCTCCCTTCTTTCAAATTTGTCCAAAATTTACGAATTAGTGCTGCTTAGACGTTTGGATAGTTTCTGCAGACTCAACGACGTACTTATACCTGACCAGCATGGATTTCGATCTGCTCATTCCACGCAATCTCAACTCTTGCGTGTAGTCGAAACTATCCACACAAACGCTAACAGCAGGCAGTATACTAGCATTGTCTGTTTCGACATAGCTAAAGCTTTTGATAAAACATTAATTCCTGGAATCATTGCCAAGCTGGTGCGACTTGGAATCTCTACCCAACTTTTGGCCATCATCAATTCGTACCTCACTAACCGTTTCTTTCAAGTACGAATTGACCAGACCCTCTCAACTGTCCGACCAATCAGAGCTGGGGTGCCGCAAGGAGGAAACCTGAGCCCTCTGCTATTCAACATTTTCATCAACGATATTCCAAGCATACCACAAGTCAAGCTCGCCATCTTTGCAGATGACACTGCACTGATTGCGCGAAGCCGCTCACCACAAAACTCCATCAACACGCTGCAAAGCTATGTAACACACAGCCTTGAGCACTGGCTCGTCACTTGGAGAATCAAAATTAACGCGTCCAAGAGTGCAGTTTGTATCTTCAAGCCAAACTACCGAGAAATGAATCCAAATTTCACGCTCAAAATTTTCAACGAAGAAATTCCTTTCCAGCGCTCCGTGAGTTATTTGGGAGTCAAACTCGACGAACATTTAACTTACGGAGAGCACATAGCCAATAAGATTGGAAAAGCCAATAAAACCTTTGTTGCAATCCTCCCCCTTCTCGGTAGAAACTCCCACCTTTCCACCTTTAATAAACTGCTGATCTACAAACAAGTCATCGCACCGGCATTCTTGTATGCCAGCCCTGTCTGGGGTTCGGCAGCTCATCGCCACACTAAGAAATTGCAAACTTTCCAAAATAAAGTCCTTCGTTGCATTGTTAAAGCTCCTAGGTACGTCCAAAACGAGGTTATTCACCATGATCTCAGAGTCTCTGGCATTGCAGAGCAGGTTCGGAAGCTCAGTCAAAATTTCTACAAGAAAAACTCTAGCAGACCTGCATGAGAAACACCGACCAAACTTACGACCTGTCCACGCGCTCCTATTATGGGAAACGCAGGGCAAGGCATCTTCTTCTCGACTCCCAGCGAACCGAGTGGAAGAAAGCGAGGTATGTTGTTCCCCAATCGGGGGTCTCCTAGAGTCTTTCACCCAAAATTTCTCGACTTTAATTCAGTTGAAGAACTTAAACTTCAACGCCCTTTTGGTCCCTCTCGGCGTCGGCAGATGGCGCCACAGCTGTCCACTTCGGTGGACCCGGCTGCGGATTCTGAGCCGGCCAATAGGATTCAAGAGGCTAGCATTTGCCCACACATCGACGCCAGCACAGAACTTCACTCAGTTACTGACTGATTATTAAAACTTAGTGTTCTCTTTTTTTGTAATGTACCGAACAAATCTGATTTAAACCTAAATTAAAATTAACTTAACCTAAAAACTTAATAGATTGTAGTGTAACTCACAATTGTAATTCAGTGTAATCTTCTTAAACATGTAACTGTAGATCTCAAATCACTGCAAAAACCTAACTTGTTGTAAAAAGTTCTCAATCATATTTATCAAATTAAATTTTCACTTCTGTATATTAAAACTAAATTTAATGTGACTCGCTCTTGCGGACTTCCCACCCTTGCCCACCTTTTTTGCAGCCGAGCAGGCAGAAACCATTTCCAAGACTCTACAAAATAAGCTGACCAACTCCTCTGCCCACCTCTCATTGGTGGAGCCACGCTGATCGCAATTGCTATATAAAACACTCCTTTTGGACCGGACATGCTTATTTTCGATGTGGGGATGAGTCTCCTGGAGGCAGGTACCCCGTAAGCAGAAGTCTTGGACTTGGACGTTTGAGGGGTGCCGATACGGTCAGAGCGACGTCAGCACGCGTGGACCGATGCAACCGCCGGCGGCCCCGCACCTCACTTCCGTTGCCCTCTTGCAGCATGTGCAGGACACCCTTGCTGTTCCCATATCGACCAGGACCATTATCCGCCGATTGGTCGCCAGCGACCTGCACTCATGGCACCCGTTAAGAAGACTGCCACTGAACCAACAGCACAGACGCCTCCGTTTGCAATGGTGTCGGGATAGGGTCACGTGGACGGCGGAATGGCACAGGATCGTATTCTCAGGCGAGTCACGCTTCTGTTTTAGCAATGACAGTTGCCGTGTACGAGTTTGGCACCAAAGTGGTGGCAGGTCCAATCCAGCCGCATCTGTGGAACGCCACAACGCGGCATCATGGTTTGGGGCTCCATCGCCTACGATAACAGGTCACCTCTGGTTTGTATTGAGGGCACTATGACGGCCCAACGATATGTGGATGACGTGCGGTGGCCGGTGACACTATTCTTCCTTCAGGGGTGCCAAATGCCATTTACCAGCAGGATAATGCCCGACCACACACGGCACGCATCAGCCAACATGCCCTGCAAGGTACCCTGTTGCTGCACTTGCCACCAGTCTCCCCTGATCTGTCACCAATCGAACACGTGTGGGACATGATTGGACGTTGCTTGCGTGCGCTGCCACCGCCGCGTTTAAAAGACGAACTCTGGCAAATGGTTGACAGGGAATGGACAGCCATTCCTCAGAACACCATCCGCACGTTCACTGACTCTGTATCTAGACGTGTTGCTGCCTGTATCGCCGTCCGCGGTGGTTCTACAACTTACTGATCAGCAAGGTTATTGTATCTATAAGGTTGTGCGACTTCAGCTCTAGCCAATGAGAGTACGTAAAGACGCAACGTCACTTGGAGTAAAATGTCAGGAACGGCCCGGTAGACTCCAATGTTAAGGGATGGTAGTAAAATTAATTTAATCATTTTTTTAAATTTAAAATATGAAATAAATACTCACATAACATTAATTTTACTTGAACACAAATTAAATATGCAGTACTGGTTTTTTTTGGAAGGGTACATACATAATAAAACTGTATTTCCCTTTCTGAAAAATATAAATCATCTGTTTCGTTTCGCTTTTACAGTCAATGTTATTACAGGAGGCGATGCTATTTTTAATGAATTTTGTTTTAAATACGCGAATTTACAGAAATATATTCGGAAAGTTTTCTATACAAGCAATCATTCTAAAATTTTAATTATACACAAATAAACATCGCGTAATTTCTTTCTAAATGCATATAAATAAAGTTATTTTCAATTATGTTATCTCTAATAATTGAAAATCAAAACAATAATTAAAACGCTAACACTAAGAGTTTTATGTCTTTTTAGGGAGTGTGTGTGTGTGTGTGTGGGGGGGGAGAGATGTTACTTATGCCTAACTAGTAAATGATTTAAGGATGCTTTTATAGTGAAGAACTTATATTATTGCAAAACACTTGATTTCATTAGCATTTTTAGATCAAAAAGAGAATTTATATCAAATCGAAATTCAATATAAACATATAAAAGTATAGAAACTAATAGTTTAACACACACATTATGATATACTTTTAAAATAATAAATTAAATGTATTATAGTATATTGATTCATGATGAAAAATATACGAGCAAGCAAATTACATCGAGTTTTAACTTACTATGGTTAAACATCTTCATCAGACTATAACTTCTTATTTTCAATATTCAGATATACATCAGATATTTTACACCAGCAAATCATGGGGCCAGCGGCCGTACCGTGCTGAAAACACCGGTTCTCGTTAGATCACCGAAGTCAAGCAGCATCGGGCGCGGTTAGTACTTGGTGGGTGACCACCTCGGAACACCGCGTGCTGTTGGCCATCTCGGGTGCGGTATCCCCGTGGTTTGCGCGCTAGATTTGCACGCTACCACAAATGCCGCCGTGTTCATGCGGAGTACGATCACGTTAAACATGTGGGTCCGTAAGTCCTTCCGAGAGGTTGGTGGTAGGGGAAGGAGGGTACGGTCCCTGTGGATGCCTCCCCCACTGGGTTCCGGTCTAAATTGGGTGGCACTTCCCGGCCGTCCATACAGTTACCTTACACCTTTCTGGTAGGTCGGACGGTCTGGGTCTCAACAACAACACCAGCAAATCAACCAAAACAAAGTAGACAATTTAAAATAATCCTACTTGATATCAGTTAATCAACTAGTCGTAAGAAAGTCTAGATGCACATTTAATTATGCCATTGTTCAAATATCTTGATAAATCTAGAGTTGCAATAGCACAATCGTTCGGCATATCGAAATTTGCTCGACAAAACTCAGAAAATGAATAAGTCGATGATTTTATATAGTAGAAATAATAAGTTAGCCTTAATAAAGACTGTTTTGTTTTAAATCAATCCAAAGTTTACGTAAAATCATACGTAAGAAACGATTGATTAACAACGATCACGTTGCATTGGATTTAAATACAAATAATAAAATATTTCGCCGGCACTCTCAGACGCCGGTTACCGCGCGCGGTAAATAAACTCCATCTGACGGCACAGATGATATTCGTGGCAACCCCCCGCTGATCAGACAGTGGTATCGCTCGCGAACGGCCAGAGTGTATACCGATTCAACAATTTCAGAAGTAATCTCTCATGCCACACGCCAAACGTCGCTTTATCGCCAGTTCTGGTTTATTTTCGCTACATGTGCAATTGGAGGGGAAAGATGAATTGTTTAATAAAGAATATTGTTCATAATTTGATTGCATATCAAATTGCGTATGAGAATGTCGTTAGATACATTTGTATCAGATTACTTAGAAGATTATTATTTGTAACAGATTATCTAGAAGAGTGTTTAGAAGATTATTTGTATCAGATTATTTGGGAAGATGTTAGGAAACTTATCAAAATATACAGTAGTATTTCAAAAACTGGTTTGATTATTTATAAATCAAATAACAATCCGACTAATGTGGTTTTCAAGTAATACTATTAAAATACATGTATTTAAAAACTTTGTGTACTGCATACGGATTGTTTGAAATTAGTTAAAGAAATGTTCGACACACATACATATAATTTATTATTTGAATGAAACGATTCTAATTTCGTAGAAAATATATGTGTAGAATCCGTATAATATTCAATTCTTATATAGTACAATAATCCGTAACGAAATTTGAAGATTATTTGTAAGGAGAAAATAATACAATATTTGTCATTTTAAAATGCAAAATTTGTAACATTTTGAGGAAATTTACTTGACATTTTTCAGTTTGTGGGAGCAATGTTGCTTTTTCGACACACGTAAGATAATGCAGCGTTTTTCAAGATGTGTTTGTTCTGCGGAACCCTTTCTTTTATAGTTTGTATAACTGCAGGTATTGAAAGATTCCTAATTCTGTTATTTTGTCTGATGTAAAAAAACTGAAATTCTTTTGAAAAATTATATTTCCATTCATGAAAGGCTTGAATAGGTAAACTGTGTTTTACTGCTATTTTATAAATGAATTCTTCTAGATCTTGATTGAAATTTTCGATTACATGGTTATATTCTTGTGATCTGTATTTAGTTCCGAGTTTGAAAATATTCTTTAGAGTTTTATCTGCGATAATATCCAGATCACCTGTAATGATGTGATTGTGATAAGGATCTTTATGTTTGCTATCAGTGCATTTGCATTCTGTTGTTTTAGTATCCAATACTTTACTTATATTGTTGTAGTTGAAGAATCTTCTACCGTTTGTGCGTACAAAGCGGTAAGTCATTTTTACCTTAAGATCCTGAACAGGTAAGAAATTTTTGATACTGTAGAGTATCGATTTAAAGGGAATTCCATCAAATTTCTTATTTATGAATGTGGTTATAAAGTATTCCATACTTTGCTTGTTCCGTATTCTGGGTTTTAATCTAATTTGAAATTTTCTGGCCCTTAATTTAATTAAGTCAAGCATAATGGCAATATTTTTATGTGTTTCTTCAATCCGGAAGTCAATAGGTTCTTCCAACGTATATTGCTGTATATAAGCCCATATACGAGGTATATACCACACTTTATAACCACATTCCGAAATAAGAAATTTGATGGAATTCCCTTTAAATCGATACTCTACAGTATCAAAAATTTCTTACCTGTTCAGGATCTTAAGGTAAAAATGACTTACCGCTTTGGTTACGCACAAACGGTAGAAGATTCTTCAACTACAACAATATAAGTAAAGTATTGGATACTAAAACAACAGAATGCAAATGCACTGATAGCAAACATAAAGATCCTTATCACAATCACATCATTACAGGTGATCTGGATATTATCGCAGATAAAACTCTAAAGAATATTTTCAAACTCGGAACTAAATACAGATCACAAGAATATAACCATGTAATCGAAAATTTCAATCAAGATCTAGAAGAATTCATTTATAAAATAGCAGTAAAACACAGTTTACCTATTCAAGCCTTTCATGAATGGAAATATAATTTTTCAAAAGAATTTCAGTTTTTTTACATCAGACAAAATAACAGAATTAGGAATCTTTCAATACCTGCAGCTATACAAACTATAAAAGAAAATTTTGCTATAACTTATACTGACAAGATGGTATCACATTTTGCATTTACATGCAAAAAGTTTTACATAGATACACTTCTTCACTGCTATCTAGACAGTACTATGTAAACCCCTTTACATAATAATGGGAACGTTCTATCCAATAGGATTAAAGCTATGTACAAACGAATCGGTAATGAAATAAAAACTGTTAAATTTCCATATCTAATCCTCATTCCAAAGATGCATAAAGAGCCTGTGAAATTCCGTACAGTTACCGTTGGCTGTGGATCATATCTGACAATTGCTAATAAACGACTATTGAACATCCTCAAGTTTGTGATGGAAAACATCAAAAAACAGAATCATGTCATGATCAAAAATGGAGTAGAAGTTATCGATCGATTAAAACATTGTAATAAAAATATATGTTTTAAAAGCTTTGACTTCCGCGACCTATTTAACAACATTGATTTATCTAATTTATATTCAATCTTGGAAAAATTACATGAAGAATTTGATTTGAAGGATTTTATTACTTATCGTAGATACCTTGATCTTATTGAACTGGTATTAAAAGAAAATATTCTATATAACGGAAAAAATTATTACCGACAAATAAAGGGAATCCCAATGGGAGGAGCCTGCTCATCAATCTTGGCCGATATTTACCTCTCAACATATGAAAAAGGAACCCATATTTTGTCAGAAATACCATATTTCCGGTATGTTGACGACGTGCTATTGGGGAGTTATGAAACCACCACCAATTTCGATTTCACATTTTACCCACCGGAATTGGAATTAATAGAAAATTGTAAAGAAGAAAATGAAGCGGTAAATTTTCTGGACATCTCAATAAAAAAACATGGATTATATGGTCATTATACAAAGTTATTTGACAAAAGAGAATTATATAGTATTAAGATAAATCATATCATCGATTGGAAAACTAATCTTACCAAAAATACTTTCAGAAATATCATACTCGGACACTTCAAGAGAAATCAAATTTATAACACGTTTAAAAAAGATTGCAATAATAGCAATATTAAAATCATAACAGAGGCTTTATATAAACATTATCCTATTTATTTCTTAAAGGATTGCTATAGATCGATTTTCAAGGATCATGTAGATTTTGACAGTTTACTTCTTCAATTTGCAAGTAAATAAAGTTTATGCGTACCTGCTAAGAAAGCACGCATGCGTAAATCGAACATATATATGATAGCGAGTTGGGCAGGAATCACTTTTGGTCCAGTTTCCTTCTGTTTGGTTGTCTTGTTCTTCCGTGTCCGGGTGCCTTCGCATTAGCACGCATTGGGGACCAACCTTTGCTTTGCATTGGTACCGTGAGCGTTTGCCTAGGCTGGAAAAGCAGCTTTAAACGGGAGGGGGAGTCGCAATCCTCCCCAACCATTAAATGCAAAGCATTTGGTTATCCCAAGTTCCTTTTAATCTTCTTTTTCTTGGATTACATTCTGCTTCGGAGTATAGAGCGGCTTGGCGCCTTTTCCTGAGTAGTGCCTTTGATTTTAGTGGATATGCATAGGAATTCTTTTTGAATTTGTTTACTGGCTATTATATGATATATATATATATATATATATATATATATATATATATTATATATATATATATATATATATATATATATATAATATATTATATATATATATATATATATATATATATATATATATATATATATATATATATATATATTATATATATAATATATTATATATATAATATATTATATATATATATATATATATATATTATATATATATATATCTATATATATTATATATATATATATATATATATATATATATATATATATATATATATATTATATATATTATATATATTATATATATATATATTATATATATTATATATATATATATATATTGACAAGTCAGGAAGTCTTCATAATTGCAAACTCTAAATTGTTATTTTTTCCTTGAAGGAGATAGATGCAAGTTCCAAATAAAGGTTTAAACTTAGTTTTATTTAGCATTTTGCTAAAAGAAATCTCATTTTGCTTATATATATATTCTAACATTAAGCAACAGGTTTCCGGTTTTCCCTAATTGTAATTTTGTACCAAATTTCGTTCGAATCGCTTCATTCGTTCGTGAGATATCATCTCCACAGATTTACTGACACACTCACGCCCTCACACATGCACACTCGGGGCGCGGTAGCCCATTGGTTAGCGCGCTGGAGTTGCACTCGGTAGTCCCGGGTTCGATTCCAGCCACTGCCAAAACTGCCGCCGTGTTCATGCGGAGTACGATCACGTTAAACATGTGTGTCCGAAAGTCCTTCCGAGAGGTTGGTGGTAGGGGAAGGAGGGTACGGTCCCTGTGGATGCCTCCCCCACTGGGTTCCGGTCTAAATTGGGTGGCACTTCCCGACCGTCCAAACAGTTACCTTACACCTTTCTGGTAGGTCGGACGGTCTGGGTCTCAACAACAACAACAACACATCAAACACATACATTCATCACTTTAAAAACGTCTGATTCGTGGTCAAGGTTGCTTGAAACATGCTCTCCCGACAAAAACCGGAATTCAAATTTTCGCCTATATATATGAAAGTAAAAATCAATCCATTGCCTTAGAACAGTGTTCTTCAACCTGTGTTTCGCGGAACCCTAGGGTTCCACTCAAACGCTTTAGGGGTTCCGCGAGTCGATACTACATTCGAATGTTCGACATATGTATGTATAATACAAATACTTTATACGGAATATTTATCTTCTTGTTTGAATTAATGCAAATTTATATCTTATATAAAGTTTTTATAACAAAGGCAGGGGCGCACCTTGTTTATAACATGTAATACGTAATATGACACATCCCCCTAAAATCAAATCTGGGTGTGCTACTGAACGAAGGGTTCCATAAAAAAAATATCTCAAAAAAGGGTTCCGCGGAATGACAAAGGTTGAAGAACACTGCCTTAGAGCTATAACTTTAACAAATTATTGAGTTATGACTTGAACGTAAATGCGACTGCACAGAAGATCGAACGGCCAGAGTGTATCCCGATTCAGCATTTTCAGAAGTACTGCACAGAAGAGGAGAAATATCACGTGTCTCGCTCCGAAATAACCTTGAGAAGGAAGCGGGTCACGTGATACATTTGGCGATCGCTTCGAAAGCCAGCCAATATCCGCGTGTAATGTGAGCGGGGGATGCTGGCTTCGTATACACTCTGGCCGATCGCGTATCGCTCAGTGCATAGGTGTATCATGTTGCAATAAACATCACTTATTGTTCGTTGCTGTCTCTGCCGATTTTCATCACTTTCTGCCCACTCCTTGGCGCCTGACTTTCACTGTCACGTAGTATAACACCTCTCACGTGTAGTATAACAAACGTGTTGAAGACCCAAGCCGTCCGACTCATCCAAGGACTTGAGCAACCAAAAGGACGGCAGGGGTATAACACGTGTAGTATAACACCTCTCACGTGCAGTATAACTCACGTGTAGTATAACACCTCTTCACCCTGAAAATCTTCAATGAAACAAGAGGGTTTCTGCAGGGTGAAACATTATTCTATCATTATTCTAATGTTTCTTTTAGCATGTAATAATGTTTATTTACATAATGCTATACTTTATATGGTTATACATATTTACATAGAGAATATTAAACTATTTACAATGTGGTGCACAAAGTCAAACTCCAGATCGTGATATCCAAACACTGTGCTCATTTCTTCTATTGCTGGTGCTGCCATTGAGACTCAATTGTAACAGAACCTAGATTATAATATTTAAAATATTATGTAACATGCCCCTTTTTGTTTAAAAAATTAAATTTAGAGTTCAAATATAAAAGTTGATTTCAGTCAAAATCATAGCGCACAGGCTTAATGACAAAACACCCACTTTTGGCAAATTTTTATCTCAGATGGAATTTTTGATTAGCGTTCAGGTCTGGCTCTGTTGATTCATCATCTGAAAAGTTGCATAATAATCCTGTACAATTCTATTTTCCCCAGTGCTAGTATTGTAGGAAATATTAGATTTGTGTTCTTGTAAATTGAATTTATTCCTAATACACCGGCTTCCAAAAGTTAAGCAAGGACAGTAAAATACACAAAAATAAGAAAAGTAAAGCATTGATTAACTCAAAATTGTGCATGGAGGTAGCAAATGTGTTTATGCATTAAACAAAACAAGAATTATGTACAAAGATGAAAAAAAATATTTACTTTTCGCAAACTATATGATGACGTCCCATTCGGGTCATTAACAAAATGATGTTTAAAGGCAAACAAACCAAACAAAACTTACATTAATATGATATGTGACCACCCCGGACCTTCACACAAACTTTACAATGATTTTCCATGCTTTCAATGAGGTGATTAACCATCGCAGATGCAGGCAATGGCCATTCCTCCAATAGGGCAGTTTCCAACTCTTTGAGACTGGCTGGAGGAGGTAAACGTGCAGAGACAGCACACCCTAGGGCATCCCAAAGGTTTTCAATGGGATTAAGGGCGGGGAAATACGCCGGCTACTCCATACGAGAAATGGCCTCACTTTCCAGGTATTCGTCAACGATGTTAGTTCGATGGGGACGGACATTACCGTCCATAAGGAGGAAATCAGGACCAACTGCTGCAGCGTAGAGTCTCGCAATGGGGGGGTCTAGGACTTCATCCTAATACCGTGCAGCCATCACAGAACCGCCTTTAAAGATGTGCAGCTCTGTGCGATATCGCATTGAAATTCCAGCCCATACCATGACACTACCACCTCTGAATGCATGAAGTTCGATGATGTTCTTAGCCTGATTGCGTGTGCCTCATTCTTTCCAGACCCTTATACGATTATCATCTGATTCCAGGGCAAATCTGAACTCGTCCGTGAACAGGACGTTGCACCAATCTGAGACAGTCCAATTGACATATTGACGACACCACTTCAATCTTGCCCCTCTGGCTTGGCCGGTTAGTGGAACGTAAAATGTTAGTTTTAGCAAAAATAGTGGGTGTTCATGGTAAATAGTACACATAACGACTACATTAGACAGAACTATATTTAAACGAAAAGAAATACATCACGTAACATCTCACACAAACATACAAAACAAGCGCGCGGCTACATAAAGTATAGAACATAAACAACACCTGACCGTTGCTATTCAGACAACACAAGAAAGGGTGTTGCCATCATAAACATAACTAATGTTACAATATGGGCTTAGGCACAACTAATAGCATATTTCTTATCCTCCCCCTGGAATAAGCCCATTTTGTACAGTTCCGTTTATTCTGGAGATGAGTGTTCATCATTTTACTTCCTAGTGTTTTCGTCAACATACCTGCAAGATTGTTTCCTGTAGGGGTGTACTCAAAAATCAGCTTACTTGCTCCAACTTTTTCTCGAAGAAAAAAATGTCGAAGATCTATTTGCTTGTTCCTGTCTGATGTCACTTGATTTTTCGCTAAGGAAATAGCACCCTGATTGTCCACGTGTATAGTTTGTGGCAATGGCATGAACTCACAAGCTCCAATTTCATATAGGAAATTTCGCAACCAAATAACTTCCTTCGCAGTGTGGCACATCACTATGTATTCTGCTTCTACTGTTGAGAGCACAGTTGATCGTTGCTTCTTACTACACCAAGAGATTGTTGTACCCGAAAACTGAACCGCATAACCACTGAAGGAATCGTCTATCACTTCTGTCTGTGGCCCAGTCAGCATCACAATACACGGTCACACTTCCTCCTGTTTTTCTGAGTATTAGGTTGTAGTCTTTTGTCTGCTTTACATATCGTAATATATGCTTGACACCGGCCCAATGTTCTTTACTTGGCCTATTATTGAACTAGCTCATGTACGTCGTAGCAAAGCTTAAGTCTGGCCTTGTGCCACCAGTTAAATACAAAAGTCCCCCAATAGCTTGTCGATATCTGCGTGCGTCTTCAGGGTTAATTACTTCGCCATCTAATGATCGGCTGAATTTCATTCCAGGGTCCAAAGGTGTAGATGCTCCCTTACAATCAGTCATAGCGAAGCTCGTCAACAGTTCAGTTGCGAATGTTGATTGGTCTAGGGTGAGTGTCCCATCGTTATGATATTCAGCTTTCATAGATAATATGTGGATAACTTTTCCTAAGTCTTTTTCTTCGAAGACTCCATTCATTTTAGATTTGAATGATTGGATGGTTACGTCATCATTTGAAAGAATGATAAGATTGTGAACGTAAACCCCAATAAATAAGTCATGTTGTTTAGAGAAATAAAAAAATGGGTCTGCTTTTGATCTTATTAGTCCGATTGATTTCAAGAACTCGTCCAAGCGAACATTCCACTCACTTCCTGATTGCTGTAGACCATACAAACTCTTCTTTAGCAAGCAGACATATTCTTTTATCCTTTTTCATCCGCATCTGTGCACATCGTAGGTAGTTCCATGTATATGGTCTCTTTTAATACTCCATTCAGGTAAGCTGCTGTGATGTCCAGCTGATGAACTTTCCAGCCACGCTCCACTGCGAGTGCAAGCAAAGTCCTAATAGATTTTATCTTCACAACTGGTGAAAAGGTCTCATTGAAATCAATTCCTTCTACTTGTGTGAAACCACGGGCAACTAGCCTGGCTTTGTGTTTTTCTAATTTGCCATTTTTGTCAAACTTCTTTTTAAATACCCATTTACTTTTCACTATTCTTCTTCCTTCAAGTCGTGGTACTATTTCCCATGTATCATTTCGTCTTAAGTTTACTAGCTCTTCTTGAATGGCTATTTCCCATTCATTTGCTTCTGGAGACGATAGAGCTTCTTCTACCGTTATTGGGTCTTTTACCGAATCTTGCCGTTTGACAGAATTGCATATGTGGCATGTCACTTGTTTTGGTTTCTTTGTCACCAACCGTTCTGAAAGTCTTGATGCTGATGGACCACCTAATGGCATTGTATTGTTAGAGGATGGAACACTAACAGGGAAGTTTGAAAGAGTTGATGTAACATCTTGCGTACTTGTTGAGTCCAAGTTTACATTTTCATTCGTTATTATGCTCGTCGGTGGAGTCATATCAATCTCCCTCTCACCATCGGCTTCAAGACTCCAACTCTGTGAATCATTACTTTCTTCATTGTCAATGTGGATTATGGCAGTATCTTCCATATTGTGGCTCTCTACATCTTGAAGAGAATTCGGTTCTTCCTTGCAGGGAAATACATTTTCTTCAAAAATTACATTCCTACTGACAAAGAAAGTATTACGCTTCATGTTCCACAACTTATAGCCTTTAACTCCGTCTGGATAACCTACAAATATGCACTCTATAGATTGGGGTCTAATTTACTGTGTCTGTATCTGCGATTCACCACACTCTATTCCTTGCAATCGTACACTCTTAGATGATCAAGTGAGGCTTCTTTTCCAAACCATAGTGCTTCGGGAGCATTTCCGTCAATAGATTTGGAGGAGCACGTGTTCCTAATATAACTTGCTGTACATACTTCATCAGCCAATAGAGTTCTTTTAAGTCCTGATTCGATTAGCAGACATCTAGCCATATCAACAATGTGTGATTCACCTCTCGGCGACGTCGTTTTGCTGTGGAGGTATCGGGAATTGTTAGTTGTCTTCGTATTCCATGCTTAAGTGGATAGTCATTAAATTCTTTACTGTCATACTCACCGCCATTGTCACTTCTCAGCGTTCCTATCTTGCGCTTATGGAGGTTTTCAACTATCCGACTATATTCATCAAATTTATTAAGAACATAGCTTTTGACCTTCATTGAATACACAACTGTATATCGACATCGAGAGTAATCATCAATAAAAGTAACGAAGTACTTTGATCCACCCGCTGATGTTGGTTCTTTTTTTCAACTACGTCAGAGTGGACTAATTCCAATACTGCGTTTGCTCTGGTAGCATTACCTTCTAAGAAGCTTCTTTTCTTCATTTTTTCCATCATACAGATAGAACACGTTTCTTGGGGATCTTCAGTCGAAGTACAATGTTGTGCTCCACTTAATTGTTTTATGACATTATAATGGATGTATCCAAGTCGGCGATGCAACAAGGATTTATCAATGACTTTTACAATCTTTGCTATTTTACGGTTTTCTTCAACTGCATAAAGTCTGCTACTGTGTCTTGCCGTCAGCAAAATCTGTCCATTTTTCTTGATAATTCTGGCTTCATTATGTACAAATTATATTTTAAGTCCAAGCTCTTCAATTCTACCAACTGATAAAAGGTTTCCGTCTAAACCAGGTACATATAAAACAGGTACATTGTCCATGTGCGCATGCAATCCACCATTTGCTTCACACAACTCAATGTCAACATGCCCCACACCTTCAACTCGAATTTCATCTTTGTTGGCAACTTTAACACTGGAATCCATTTTTCGGAAATTTGAAATTTTTTTCGGTATGACGTCATGTGGTTTGTGGCACCACTATCCAGATACCAAACTAATGGATTTTTTACTGCTCCATTCTTTGCAGATAATGCTGAATGTAAAACTTTCTTTACTTCATGTTTTCCATTTTGTCCATTTACATCATGGCTGTTTACTGTACAGTTGTAGTTTTTAGGGCAGTTTCTTGCAATATGGCCAAATTTATTGCAACAGAAACATTTTACACGTTTTCTTTATCTGTTATAGTCTCTTTGGGATAAATCATGCCCAGAGTAGTTTTTTCATTTTTAACTTGATTTGAATGTGTATGTTTAGCTCCACTCCTTTTTTGTATAAACATAGCCTTGCAATCCGCTTTTTCAGCAGTTTATTTTTCTTCATCACGGCGATTTATTATTTTCTCTTCTATCAAAAGTCTGGTCTTTACCTTTTTAGTCATACTTTCTTCATCTTGTTCAAGATTGAGAATTAGGGCTTCATACGTCGTTGGAATACCCAATAACATCACCAATGCAACTTCTTTATCATTAAAAACGTAACCACTGCTGGCTAATTTTCGATGAATATCCATTAAACGTCCAAGATATCTTTCATCTCTTCATTGTTTTTCATTTTAATGTTGAAAAAAAAATCCTGCATTAATTGTAGAATATACAACAAACCGCATTTGGAATGAATTTCTTCAAGAGCATTCCATGCTTCTCTCGCGGTAGTGCACAACTCAACATTATCTAAATACGTATTATCAACAACAAGAACAGCAAAATTAATGATCGATTACCCATTTTCTTTTCGTCAGTCGTCATTTCGTATCCAAAACCAGGATCAATGGCTTCCCAACATCCCTTCTGAACCAATACTGCTCTGGCACGAATAGCCCAAGAATGATAATTATCACTCGACAATTTAGGGATTCTGAATTCTGGGCAGCCATTCTTCTTTATTTTAAAGTTGTGATTATAATTCGTAATATTTAATAACTTCTAAGTGCGTCTACTTATGCAATTTACCACAGAACAAAAAAATTCGAAGCATTTGAGAAAAACGAAAGTACGCCTTGTTACCGTTTCGCAGATAAACAACCTGGGCGTCCATAACCTGTTAGTTTTAGCAGAGATAGTGGGTGTTCATGGTAAATAGTACACACTACAACTATATTAGACAGAACTATATTTAAACGAAAAGAATACATCGCGTAATATCTCACACAAATATACAAAACAAACGTGTGGCTACATAAAACATCGAACATAAACAACACCTGACCGTTGCCATTCAGACAACACAAGAAAGGGTGTTGCTATCATAAACATAACTAATGTTACAATATGGGCTTAGGCCTAATTAATAGCATATTCCTTACAAAAAACGTGGTACTCGGGCGTACAGTCCCTTCACGTGGAGCCTTCGGCGCACAGTACTGGCAGATATTGTCTTATTATTGTAAGTGCTGCTGCAACCATGGATGTAACAGTTGTGGAGGTTGTTCGTCGATTCGGCTTGGCTAATATAAAAATATACCGATCATCAGAGGGGTGGTAACCCTTGGACGACCGGTAACAGGTCTCCCGACAACTGTTTGACATATTTGGAATTGTTTCCATAATCGAGAAATTACCGAATGATCAATGCCACAGAAAATAGCGACATCTTTGATTGACTGTCCTGTTTCAATGCGTCCGACAGTATGCCAGTGCTCACTATCTGTCATTCGTCTTCTTTCAGCCATAGAAACACGAATATAATCAAAAATAATCCTACAAAAGTTATAAACACTTCGTATCAGCATTTAAATGCACCTCCTCAAATCCCTCAGAATGCTGGCGTCTTCAACGACTGCCTAATTAGCATATATCCGGAAAGTCAATCATGATTGGCTGCAACATATGATTTGCATAGTGCCATCTACATCCGCAGCGGTTTTCAGCTACTCAAATTCAAATACGCTTTCGAAAAATGAAAATTTGCATTGCGTGAACTTTTGGAAGTCAGTGTATAACTACTTCCACTATATGAGTGTAAGTGGTCCCACACGAGTTACTTACTATTCCTAGTATCCAAGGTTCGTTTGGCTGTTTTTTAAACCATACTCTACTGTTTATAGGTATGGGCTTCAAACTGTTAAAAATATTAGAATATTTTTTCTGCCTATCCTGCCACTTAAGCACTATAAGAGCTTCTTTGACTGGAAAAGTTGGTTTCAACTGTGTCTTTAGTGCAGGTAGAAATGATCGAAGTTTTCTTCCCTTCAACTACTCTGAAGGAGATGGAAGACCATTTGTTAGCGATATTCTGTAATCGAATAGAACAAGATAAAATCAATTCCTTCTTTATCAGCTCTGATGAGGGCTTTCCTGATGATGCATTCTAGTCTGTATCACTGTTTTAACTTGACCATTGCATCTAGGAAAACAAGGATTTAGAAGTATTGTGAAATACTCCCCATTCTTTATTGAACTAATGTATTGCGTCTGAATTCAAAGGTAGACCTCCATCATTTACAATCTCTTCAGGAAAACTTCAGGAATATATGGATTTCATTGCATTTATTACAGATGCAGTTGTAGTGTTATTCATATATTGGATTTCTACATATTTAGAAAAATATACTATCATAATCATGTAATGCATGTTTCTCAGTTCTTCAAAAAAATAAAATCTAACCTTTTGCCATGACCTGGTAGGTTTCGATCTAAAAGAAGCTCCCCCTTATGATTTTCTCTTGGATGAATTAGTCAATTCTACAATTTCCTATATATATTCCTCAATGTCACTATTTATTTCTGGTTAATAAAAATATTCTCGAGCTTTGACTTTCCATGAAACAATTCCTCTGTGGAATGAGTGAATTTTTTTATGACTATCTTTTCTTGCTTCTGAATGAACAATCACTTGTCCTCTACATAAAATACCTGTAATATGTAATTATTTTCATCTGTAGTATGTAATTCTTCTTTATAATGAAAATAAGGTTTTGCATCTTTTCTTGTATTTGCTATATCTGACCAACTATTCATGACATAATACGTTACATCTTGCAACTCGTCATCACTTTATGTCATCTCAACATATTCTTGCTATTTGGGCGCTGTTGCTAACAGGCACAGCTGAGTGGATGCCTCTTGCACGAGATCATTGAAATTTACATCAGACAACTGAGCACTAGATAAGGTATCTGCAATTTTTAATTCTTTTACTGGCACAAAATTTAAAGCATTCCTTGCAACCTTGGTTAAATACTAACGTATGGCTTATAACTTAACATTAATAAGGGTTTATGATCAGTTTGAACTGTAACTGGTAAACAGTACGTGTAATAATTAAAGTGTTCTAATCCAAAAATAATAGCTAAAAGTTCTTTTTCAATATCTGCATAGCATTATTGGGCAAGGCCGTATATATATGGCTTATAACTTAACATTAATAAGGGTTTATGATCAGTTTGAACTGTAACTGGTAAACAGTATGTGTAATAATTAAAGTGTTCTAATCCAAAAATAATAGCTAAAAGTTCTTTTTCAATATTTGCATAGCATTATTGGGCAAGGCCGTATATATATATATATATATATATATATAAATATTCTATTTTTAATCACCTTTTTTTTAAACCTCTTTTACATAATAGTAAATTGGCTAAACTCAAAAGATTTAAACGCGGTAAAGGAAGCTCCTCCCAATATGATATTAAAGCGGAGATTAAAAGTATGCATCAACAATTCAATAACACATATCAATGGAAATTTATTAAATCATGGGTATTTGCAGTTAAGAAAAAACAATTAAACACAGTTTATGCTATTTTCTTAAAGTTAAATCTTACTAATGAACATTTTAATCATATTTTCTATGATTTGCTCATTACTAGATCAAAATATTTAAAAATAAAACTTAATCAATTTCATAATAATAACTGTTCTAATTCTTATTGTGTAATATCTTTTAAGCATCCTATTTATAATTCCATAAACTTTAAGAATTTATTTAATCAATTTCATCATTTATTGCCTGTAAAGGATTTGAATGTTACTAAAACTTTTAAATATAACAAGCCTATTGGAAGAACCATTTTTAATTACAATGCAATTTCAAAATCTCTTTCATTCGACATAGATTCCTCAACAAATTTAGATGGTGAATGTATTTGTAGTGTTGATAATTATGCTGAATTTATAAATCCACACTTGGGTCATATAGTTACTGGTGACTTAGCCATTGTAAAAGATAAATCTTTAAGAACTATAATGTCATTTGGCACTAAATTCAGGTTACCTTCATGTAATAATTCTAAACAAGTGTTAAAGTCAATCAATCTGGACCTTGATAAATTTATTTATGGATTAGCTTCTAAATATGCTCAGCCTTTAGAGGCATTTAATATGTGGAAATTTACTATTTTAAGATCTATTAAAAATACCATTTGTAGTATTAATTTATCTAGATCTATATATAATATGGATAATATAAAGCATTCTGTTAATGATTTACATAGATCTTTTGTTATTACTTATGTAGATAAAGCCTCTAATAATTATGCTATTATTTGTAAAAAATTCTATATTCAATATCTGCTAGATTATTTAAAAAATAATAGTCTATTTAAAATTGATTCACACTCTCTTAATAGTATCAAATTGAAAATTATCAATATGTATAGTGATTTAGATATTAATAATAAATTTTTGACATTTCCATATATTGTGCTTATACCTAAATTTCATAAAAATCCTATTAAATTTAGAACTGTTACTAGTGGTCATAATTCATACTCTACTACTGCTAGTAAATTATTACTAAATTATTTAAATGTACTTAATAGCAATTTACGAGATTCTGGTGATAGCTACATTATTCTAAATAACAGTAAGGAATTAAAAAATAAATTAAAAACGCTTGGTAAAATAATAGGATTTCAAACTTTTGATTTTAAAGATCTATTTAATAATATTAAGATCACTGATCTATATGATGTCATTTTAGCTTTATATAATGCTTATATTACTAAACATTCTAATCTTAAAAAATTTACCAATTTTCCTAAGCTTCTCCAATTTGTTCTTTTCAATAATTATATCTTTCAAGGTAATAAATTATACTTACAAGTCTCAGGTGTTCCACAAGGTGGCTGTAGTAGCAGTATGTTAGCTAATTTATACCTATATCATTATGAAAAATTTTTTACTTCAACTGATTATAAAATTTATAGATATGTAGATGATCTGATTTGTCTTGTATTTACTGATAACTATGTCATAGATATAGATTTCTATCCGGATAATTTGGAATTAATACCTAATGAAACTTCTATTAGTAATAATGTTTATTATTTGGATTTAAATCTAATTATAGAACCTGCTCATGGGATAGTTACTAAATTATATGATAAAAAAGATTTTTTTAAATTTAATATTAATAAATTATTACCTTTTAATTCCTGCAACTCGATTCAATTGTTTAGAAATATTATACTTAATCAACTTTTTAGAATTTATAGATTATCAGATAAAAAATATCATGCTTTGCACATTAATAACCTCAAAATTACCAGTAAAATGTATCAATATCCTGCATATTTAGTCAATAGTATAGTTAATAAGTTTCGATTAGCCTAAAATTCTCATATTCTCCCCTTATTATCTTATTTTAGCCGTACTTTTTCATTCTCTTGCAATTATATTTTCATCTTTTTATCTCGCAGCTTTAACAGTTGAATATCTCATTTTATTGCCTTTGCGCAGTACAGTTTTTATTACTCTCTTTGGCAACAGCAAATCACATCTTTTCATTTCGGCATATGGCAACATTGATCCAGTCATATTTTGCTCGTCATGGTTGCGCTGAAGAGATGTGTTTTGAGGTATTTATTTTTCCTTTATTGTTCCAATCTATATGCTTGTCGTCCATATAACACAAGTTTATAGATAAAATCTATCTTGTGTTTCAGAAACAAGCATTTTTGTGTTCATTTCGAAAGGATATATGGACCCGACGAGAATTTTTTCGAAATGAACTTTTCGTAAGCCTAATCTCGTAAGCCTAAATCTCCTCCATGTGCAAGCTTTTTTGCTTGATTTTTTTGTTTTCTTATTTGCATTCCTCATTTTTGAAATTTGTCGATTGTCTTTGTCCTTATGTCTTGCATTATGCTATATTACTTCCTCTTTTAGTCTTAATTTCTTTTAATTCTTTGTATTTGTAAAAAAATTTTGGAATAGTGTATTATGAGTTACTACATACTTTCTAACTTTGGATTTAATAATTTATATTTATATATATATATATATATATATATATATATATATATATATATATATATATATATATATATATACTCTGTTGAGAAAAATATATGCACCCATAAAAAATTAAGTTAAAGCCGTGAAACTCGGCATGTAAATGCCGTTTTAAGAATTATGCAAATGATCAAACTGTCAGCACCAATGATAATATAGGGCTCAGGCAACGAGCATGAGAACTCTACATCGTCAGCATTTAAAACGACCGGTGTTCTCACTCACGGGCAATTGGAACTGAATTCTCAGCTACGATACTGCAAGTTGTGTTGTTGTTGTTGAGACCCAGACCAGCCAATCTACCAGAAAGGTGTAAGATAACCGTTTGGACGACCGGGAAGTGCCACCCAATTTAGACAGGAACCCAGTGGGGGAGGCATCCACAGGGACCGTACCCTCCTTCCCCTACCACCAACCTCTCGGAAGGACTTACGGACCTACATGTTTAACGTGATCGTACTCAGCATGAACACGGCGGCAGTTGTGGCAGCGTGCAAATCCAGCGCGCAAACCACCGGGCTGCCGCGCCTGAAATCTGCCAACAGCACGCGGTGTTCCCAGGTGGTCACCCACCCAAGTACTAACCGCGCCCGATGCTGCTTGACTTCGGTGATCTAACAAGAACCGGTGCTTTCAGCACGGTAGGGCCGTTGGCAATACTGTAAGTTGTGTACAAATATGCCTCAATATGTACTCGACGGTGCTAGGAACAACTGTTGGATTTATAGAAATGTTGCATCATAGGCCTAAAGGAAGCTGGTTGGTCCAACAGACGTATTAGTCGCTATCTTGGACGGAGCAATATTGTAGTTACTCAGTGTTGGCAACAGTAGATCAGAGAAGGCACATGTAGCCATCAGAAAGGATCAGGACGCTCCAGACAGACAACTGCTTGAAAGGATCGTGCAGTCAGGAGAGGAGCCACGCCTACATCAATGGCGTAGTTTGCTATCCTCCATGCATCCTGTATCAAGGGTTACTATTCAGAGGTGACTGGCATAAGGTGGGATTAGGTGTCGCTATCATTGACCCATCTACATAGGCAGAGCCATCTGCATTGGTGTCAGCCTGAACACTGTCTGCTTCTCGCTGACAACACAACTGCATACGTGTGAGGAAGAGTACTGGCCATCGTTCGTTCCGATCCCGCATTTGTTATCAAGCGGCCACTACACGTGGTGTGGCAGTTTATGGAGCCATCTCATGAGACAGCTGATCTTCTCTAGTTGTACTGCAAGCCAATCTGACAGCTTGCTTGTACGTCGACAATATTCTGCAGCAGATTGTCCTGCATATGCTGTCAAGCTGCCTAGGTTCCATTTACCAACAAGCCAACGCTCAACCACATACTGCATGACTTTTTTAATAATGGTTTTGCGGATTAAGTACCCATCCAAATCCCCAGACCTATAACCAATAGGACAAGTCTGAGACGTCAATTGCAGCCTTCTTAAAATACCAATGGATTAGCTGATTAGTTGCAACATTTGTGGCAGAGTCCTCCGTACAGGGACATAAGCAACTTAATTGACTCTATGCCGCACAGAATATCAGCTTGTATAGCCGCTAGCGGAACATTTACCTCATATTAAAATCACATCTTGTTGCCACCATTTCTTAATAAAACTTTTTCCTGCTTCGGAATTATCGTTTGGTTTCTCATAACAATAATATATTGTTTGGTTATTTATAATATATTGTTTGGTTATTTATAATATATTGTTTGGTTTTTTCCAATGACCACAAATTTTGGACCCTTCCCCCTCCGTTTCAAATCACCTTAATCATACGACTGAAACACTCTCAAAAACTGCAGATAAATGATAATTAACACTTTGAAAATAGCAAAGTATTAGGTTTAAATTTTAAATCTATGGCATTTTAAAAACTCTGAAAGAAGTTATAATAAGCATGCAAGAGAAATGTTAGGGTCATTAGCAAAATGTAGAAAGAAAAATAGAAAAATATTTTATATTTTATTCATTAAATACTAACACTTTTAAAAACTGTAAATGATTTTTCAAAAAATCAATAAATTTAGCTATTTTATATCATATACTAATAAGTTAGCTATTACACTCCGCGCTAGAGTTTATTTTTAATAATGCTGTACTAAGTAGTATATTTTAGGAAAATGACAATGAAATAATAATTATTTTCTCGCATTTCTTCATCACTGCATTATCGATATTTCTGAAAAAATACGTATCTGTGCTAGCAGTTTTTACTTTCCCTGCAATACATGGTAATGTATAGGAAAAGCATATTGACATCATGTCGAAAATTGCAACTCGAGTTTTCGATGGATCTACACGTTTTGGGACCTCTAGAACATGAAAGAACTATTTTTCGCCTGATGTCTGTGTATGTGTCTGCATGTCTGTTTTTCAGTTCCCTATTATTGTATGGACCACACATTTTAGAGACGGGCACACTTTATTACATTTAACATTGCACCAAATACAACCTGACAACATAACATAGAATCAGAATGTTTTATCTTGCTAGCTCGAGTTAAGGTATTGTATTTCTTGGCTTCCAGATGTCGAACGCCGTCTGGTGTTCAGTACACAACATTCCTCCCACCGTATGCAGCACATATTCGTCCAGGTATTTTGGAAGCACAATTAACTGTTGTGACCGGTGCAGAATAAGCTTAGAATCTGAAATCGCAGATTTTTCAGGAACTACAATGGGTTCCACATCACAAGATTCATCGAGTTTCTTTAAATTAATATCATCAGATGCAGGAGAATTTTCTTGCACAATTTCTGGTGAAATTAATGATTACAGATTCAGTAACGGTTATAGTTAACATTACAGGTTCGAACACGACACCGTTTCTAATCTGGTCCACATGACGTGGTGAAATATCGCCATCTCCAGATTTTACTTCATATGAAAGTGGTCGGGTAGACCTTACAAATAGTCTCTTACATAAACAGGGTTGTTAGTTTCAAAAATATCAACTCGACTGTAATCTTCCTTTGAATTTTCTTTCTTATCTCCCATAGACCTATTCAGATCGGGACGTAGACAATCTAGTAGGGATGCAAGGCGTAGGTTCATCAGTAATTCAGCCGGATATTTTCCGGTACTTGTATATGGTAGGGTATATTGGGAATACAGAAATCTAGCCAATCGAGCTTTACAGTTGCCATATACAATGCGCTGAAGTGAACATTTTGTGGTAGCAACCATGCGTTCTGCCTGGCCATTGGAAGAAGGGTGGTAAGGAGCTACCAAAACTTGTTTAATAAAGTTTTTTTTTAAAAATTCGTTGAACTCCCCAGATGTGAATGTTCCCCCATTATTGGACACAATGGTATCCGGTAAACCATGTATAGCAAATAGAGATTGAAGATTTGCTATTGCTGTTGAAGAAGACATTGAAGATACTGAAAGTACTTCTAACCACTTAGAATGGAGTCGACAAACAGGGAAAATGTTTGTCTGTGAAAATGACCAATAAAGTTTATATGTAACCTAGACCATGGTCTCTCAGACCATTCCCAGAGGTGAATTGGTGGTCAAGGTGGAAACTTCTGATTCTCTTGACATGTCGAACATATCTGAAAGGTAAATTCGATTTCACTGTCCATATTTATCCACCATACATAGCTGCGAGCCAACCCTTTCATTCTTACAATTCCAAGGTGAAACTCATGAAATAGAGATAGAACTTGTTTACGTAGAGCCTCAGAAATTATTACTTTGCTTTCCCAAAGAATGCAGTTGCAGTGAACACTTAGTTCATTCTGTCTTCGGAAATATGGTCTGAAACGCTCATCTTGAATTTTATTAGGCTATCCATTTAGTATTCACAAAGATACTCTTGAAAGAATAGGATTCCTTTGAGTGCTTGTAGCTAGTAATCTAAAATCCAATTGAACATCAGGAACAGTTTCAAGAAGTAGAACGTCTACTTGATAAGGAACTTCGAAGTCAGGCGTTGGTAAGGGAAGTCTGCTTAATGTATCAGCACTCATTATTTTTTTCCCTTCCTATATTCTAGCTCATATTCATAAGTTGATAAAGTCAAACTCCAAAGAAAAACACATGAACATTTGAGGAAGTAGTTTGGTTGAGCTCAGCAGGCCCAAAAGAGATTTATGATTTTAAATTTTCGACCCAGAAGATATTGGTGAAATTTTTTAACAGCAGCCAATATTGCTAGAGCTCCTCGATCCGTCTGATTGTAATTCCTTTCAGCGTTGGCCAATGTGTGAGAATAATAAGCAACAGAAACTTTCTTGCCATTGGGCAGCACATGTCCCAAAACAGCACCAAGGCCATATGATGAAAAATCACACGTAAGAATTACAGGTAAGGTTTCGTTAAAGTGAGATAATAAATGATCTTCTTGCAAGAGTTCTTTTGCTGCCTTGTAAGCTTTATCATGACGGGATGTTCAACGCCATGGCGTGTTTTTCTGTAAAAGTCTGTGTAATGGCTCCAGAACATCAGAACCGTTCTTAAAGTAAATATAAAAATTCAGCATGCCAAGAAATGCTTGAAGCTCAGTGGCATTTGACGGAGTTAGAGCTTGATGGATTGCCTTAACCTTATCAGGTGTTGGCTGTATGCCATTTTTATTAACCCTAAAACCAAGAAGTTCGATTTCAGGAACTGCAAATTTGTATTTTTCTTTTTTAAGGTGAATACCCTCCTTTTCAAGCTGATCTAACACTTGTTTGAGTTTTTTGTTATGATCCTCTATTCCACGTCCTTTGACAAAAATGTCATCCAAGTATGTTAATACACCTTCAATACCAGCTAACACTTCCTCCATTCTCTTTTGAAAGATAGCTATTGCAAACTCCAAATGGAAGTCTTTTTACTCTAAACAGACCCTTGTGCGTGTTTAATGTCAATACCCGAGAAGATGGTTCATCAACTGGTAACTGTAAGTATGCTTCAGATAAATCAAGTTTAGAAAATACAGTTCCTCCAGGCACAGGTCAAAACCTCATTCATAGTAGGAAGAGGATAGATAAATTGTTTTACTGCTTGATTCACAGTACTTCAGTAATCACCGCAAATACAAATACTCTCATATTTTTTTAATACCGGCACAATAGGCGTGGCCCGGTCCTAATAAGCTATAGGTTCTAGAATTCCTTTTTTAACCATTGCATTGATTTCTTTCATAACTCAATCACGTAGAGCGAATGGAAGAGTTCGAGGCTTTAAGAATTTAAGAGTGCAATTTTCATCTAATTTTATTGTTACTGGTGGAGCCTTAAAAGTACCAAGAATTTCTGGAAAAATGTTACTGTAATCTCATAGCAAAGAATCAATTGAATTTGTGTGTATCATATTACATGATAAAGATTTTTTAAAAACTACCTCAATTCCCAATGCTTCAAACCAACTTCTACCAATTAGAGATATTCCCTTTCCTTCTACCACCAATAATGGCAACACAGCTTCTATGGAATTTGCCAACATGTTCATATTCACATAGGCTTTTACATGTTTTTTCACAACTAAAGTGCCGAAAGCCCAGACCACTCGGCTCGTCCAAGGACTTAGAGCAGCAAGATGAGTGGCCGGGAGAGATTTGTATAGCGGAGTCCGATCTCCACAGTCACGGTCCCCGGTCATAGCAACCAAAATTTATTAAATTTCAATAAAAATTTTACATACGAATTGTCAGAAGTTCAACAGCCAATCAAAGCTGGAAAAGATATTATTCCCAAACAGACGGGGGACATTTCAAAGTTAGACGAATCACACATTTCACACAGTATATACAGTAAATTCACAAAAAGCACCGCAAACAACATGAAAACATAAAAGGGGGAGTCAGGCTTCGATTAAATTCTCACGAGAGAAAGAAAAGAGTTAAATTTTTTATCTTTCAAAAATCAAGAGAAAAAGGAAGTAAAATGCTAAAATCAGAATTAAAGTTACGTATTTTTATCAATTCATAAAGTATGTAATTAAACACATTAATTCTCATTCCTTTTTCAAGATTCAAAGTATTCCTAGAATTATTTAATTTTAATAAAAAGTAAAATCAAAGGTAGCACATTTAAATTCAATTCATAAATTAAAGTTAAAGTATCAACACTCAGCCTCAAGTATTTAAAGTTTTGAAAAGAAGTTCAAACGATTAAGAGAAAAGGAGATTTTTCAAACGTTAAAAGCCCCAAAATGGGAAAATAATTTTTCCCGTTCTGGGGAGAAAACCCGGAGTTAATATTTCAAGCAAAAGAGTTTAAGATTTAAATTAAAAATCAAACGAATGAGGGAGTCATCTATTACATATAGAAAACAAATAAGAAAATAAACAATTAAATTCAAATAAGAACATAAATTTCTGGGAGCTTCTCAAAAAGGTTAAATAGTTTTTTGCATTTGTTTAATGCGAAGTATTTCCTTACGTAATACCGGACAGTTTGTATGATCTCGGGCGTTATGAGCAGTGGACCAGTTCAAGTTATTGTCTTTCAGGTTGGCCAATGCACAGTTGGAACATTTCAGGGTTTTTGAAGAGCAGGTTTTGTAAGTATGGTCGTCCATTGAACATTGACTACAACTGCCGGCCGAGGAGCGACAAGAGGAAGCAGAATGACCAAAGCCATTACATCGGAAACAGATCTGAAGAGAAATATATTTCTTAATAAAGAAATATCTAAAGTTCAGGTAAATTTTTCTTTTTTGAGTAAGAAGCCTACCAGCCTCAGCGTCCACCAAGAAGATCCAGTTAAGAGTTCCAATTTTATTTTTAAAGGATTTTATGATTTTAAATTCTAGGATATGATCAGGAGGTAAGTTTTGAGCAAGAAGTAGTTCAATATCTTTTTCAGATATGTTTTCAGGTACATTAAATAGAATCATAGCCTGTTTACGAATTGGAGGTCGATATATTTCAAAGTTTTGAACAAGATCAGTATTCTCAAGTTTTGGGAGCAAGGTCTCTCTGTTTTCTCCTTGACATGTGATTTTAAGAGTACCATCGTTAAATGTTGATATATTTTGTATGCGGATGTCAGATGGACAGTGGGAGGAGTGAAGGTCTTTCAAAAGTATGTTCCGGTCTGTCGTACCAGACTTACCCCTAAGGAGCACGCTGGTATACGAAGAACAAGGAGGCGGAGCAACAGGAACAGCAGGAGGGGAGCACGATGAAATGTCGAGGCCCGAGAGGTTAACGTTGACAGCATCCTCGATAATAGCAGGCAGCCGAAGAGAAAGGTCAGAAAAGTTTACCTTTACAGAGTCTTCAATAAAAGAAGAGATATCGGATGTAAGAGAAGAGAGATTCTTTTCAATAGTGTTCTCGATAAGAGGAGTCAGCGATGTTGAAAGATCTTCAAGATTTTCTCTAATCTTTTCCTCAAGGAGAGATGGGAGGCGTGGTAGAAGGTCTGACAAGTTTGTCCGAACAGAGTCCTCGAAGAATGAAGGGAGCTGAAGAGAGATGTGGTTGGTGAGATCAGAAAATTTCTCTGAGAACAAAGATTTCAGTTGTTTGATTTCATCTTCAATAACAGATTTTAGCTCCGGTAGAGAGCGCTTGTCAGAAAGAGGGGTTTTGATTTGCGAGAGTTCATCCAAGAGAACAGAAGTGTCCGCGGCAGGCGAACAGACGGGGGCGACCATATCAGCCGAAGCAAGAAAAGGCACCCGAGAAGCAAACAATTCACAAGAGGAGTTTATCTTTTTAAATTTCTTGTCCAAGTGTTTTTTTTGGGTTGAAGTGGTAAGGGCATGAATAGTGAGGTAGTCCTGGATATACTCACATTCGCATTGGATGTTCGAAAGAAAGTCATTAATAAGACCAAGGTCAAGTCCGGTGGTCTCAAGTGGTACCAGGTTGGAGGGCTCCACAATCAGAATTTCATCGTCACCCACAACGGGAGACAAAGGAAGTAGTGAAGCACGAGGAGTTGAACAAGTTACAGAATTAGTCGTTTGGAGAACCTCTTCGAAGTCCTCACGAGATGTCGACGAAGGCAAGCTGCATTTCCCATCAGGGTAGGCTTTAGCAGAAGGACAGAGTTTACTGTTATAAGCTCCGGGTGCTAAACCGGAAGCCAATCTATTCGAGGTTTCCGAATAAGGTACGTCATCCCATTCAGAAGGAATGCGTTTCTCCGAAGGGCCGGAATCAGCAGTTAGACGGATTCTATTATCGTAGGCTAAAAGTGCCGAGACATATGCTCCTCGATTTGTAAATTCAGTAGGGGAAGGCTCTGTGTCCGTGGCATGTTGAAGGTGGGATCCAGAAGGATCAAGATCAGAGATCATATTGTTTCCAAGATTGTAAGCCTGGAGTGCATTATAGTAACAGTCTCTATTCTCAAAATCCGAAGGAAGAGGCTTGAGGTTCCAGGAAGAAAGATTGAGAGCCGTCGAATCGTCCATCCCAGCTGGAAGGCGGGATTGGCAGTTGAAGGCTTGAAGGGCTAAGTTGTATTCCTTATACGTATGAAAGTCGAAAGGTGAAGGCTTGAGCCTCGAAGAATCCATAGCATTTCCCTCAGCCGGCAATGTATCATCCACATTTAAACCAAAATGCGTTCCAGAGCTCCGATCAGGGTCTTTAAGACACAACTAAAGTGCGTAAAAACTGATCAGAAACCTAGAGTAATTCAGGTGGATTCACTGGCCAAAGTTTCACAAAAATGTACTGATTACTGAATGCAGTGAACCACTGTCTATTTCCATTATGTGATCACAATTATTAATTTTTAACATAATGCCATTTGGAGGAAATTCATTTACAGTTTTTATTCTATTTATATTATCAAAAGTATAATTTGAAACAATGAGTTTCAAAGAGTGGAGCTTCCTTCCTTCATCAAGTTCACATGTTCCCAAGCTATGGACTTTTGAAGTATTAGAATTTTTGGTTAAAGTCGTTTTAACATTTTTAGAATCGCACACTTTAGCGATATGTCAAACTTTCTTACAGAAATGACATACTGTCTTTGTAAATTTACCTTCTCCAACAGGGTGAGAATTTCCACATCTATAGCATGACGTTTAACTACTTCCTTGGCTTTCTGTGAGCTTTGACTTTTTTAAAATTTCATATAGTTCAGTCACTTGAATACGTTCTTCGAATTTCCTGAACACGACACGACGCAGCTTCCCCCCGATACAGCTTGATCTATAGCAGACGTTAAATTCAACTTTGGATCTGCCAAAAGTTTTTTCTGAATAGTTTCATCTCGTAGATAGCAAACCAGACGATCTCGTAACATTGAATCCAGCTGAGTTCCAAAGTTACAATCCTCAGACAAGTGCCGAATTTCTCCAATGAATTCTGCAATACTTTCATTTTGCTTTTGGTCATGTTTATGGATTTTGTACCATGGCAGGATTTCAGAAGGTGGTGGCGAGAAATGACTTTTTAATCTCTGTACAATTTCATCAAGCTCCATCCACAGTATTTGGAGTTGAAGGAGTGCATAAAGATCTCACGATAGCATATAGAGCAGCTCCATGAAAGCTGAGAAATAATGCTCGCTTTTTCACATCATCAGTTATTTCATTTGCAGTAGAAAAGAAATACAAGCGTTCATAATAATGTTGCCCAGTCGATTTTCCAAGGAGAAATTTCCTCTAAATGTACAGAGTAGACATTTCGAAACCAGAAGTTCAATACGCGAAGTACGTAATGAAATGCAAACAATACGTGAAGTGTTGTTGTTGAGACCCAGACCATCTGACCTACCAGAAAGGTGTAAGGTAACTGTTTGGGCGGCCGGGAAGTGCCACCCAATTTAGACCGGAACCCAGTGGGGAGGGGCATCCACAGGGACCGTACCCTCCTTCCACCAACGGAAGGAATACGTGAAGTGTGAAAGCCCCAGGCCGTCCGGCTCGTCCAGAGGACTTGGAGCAACAAAATGGAGAATACGTGAAGTGTGTAACTTTAATAGAGAACTCACTTGGAAATATGCAAGTTCCCTCGTGGCCAGTTTTATAGTTCCCTATTATTTTATGGACCATGCATTTTAGAGACTGGCAGACTTTATTATACATTTAACGGTACACCAAATACAGCATAGAATCAGAATGTCTTATCTTGCTAGCTCGAGTTGAGGTGTTGTATTTCTTGGCTTTCGGATGTCGAACACCGTCTAGTGTCCAGTACACAACAGTCTGTATGTCTATCTGTATCCACTCTGACTCAAAAACTAATAGATCAAATTTCATAAGATTTTGGCACAATTCGGGATAAATAAACCTGCAATTTTTGCGAAATAGCCCACAAAAATTGTATGTATCCGCTCTGAAAAACTAATAGACCAAATTTCACAAAATATGGTAGATAAGTCAATTGTGAGTTATCCTGGTGCTGATTTGATATTGGTACGATTCGAGAAAAAAGAAACTGACTTTTTTGCGAAATGGCAAGCAAAAATCTACTCTAGCTGACAGGCTAATTGATCAAATTATACAGAATTCGGTTAATAAGTCGCTTGTGGGACACCGTGGTGCTAGTTAGATTTGGTACGATTCGGAAAAAAGGATTATGTCTGTTTTTGCGAAATGACCCGCAAATCTAAAATATCCAATCTAAAATAAAATATTACATATGCTCAAATGTATCAATTAAATGCTTGTTTTATACGTAATTTTTGACGTTATAAAGAATAAGAGAAACCCCATTACTCTAAGATGGACCATTCTCAAGATATTTAATTTTTTAATTTTGAGGAACAGAAGACATTTTTGCTGTAGTTAAAAACTATTTAATGAAATTTCTTAAAACTTAGTAGTCAAGTCTCTTGATGGTTATCCTGATACTGATTAGATTCGTAAAAATACAACCGACTCTTTTTTGCGAAATAGCCCATACAGATAGTGAAGATCCGAAATAAATGACTAAAATTGCTGAAATATATTACTTAAGTACTTGTTTCTCAGATAAATTGTGACAACTAAGCGAATATGACTGACCCCATGATTATAGGATGAACCGTTCCCGAGATATTTCAGTTTTTTGGAATTTTGAGGAGCTAAAGAGTTTAAAGTGAATTAAGTTGCCAAATGAAATGAAAATGCATTAAAAAGGCAAATTGGATATAATATCAGAAAAGTATCCACGTTATTTTCAACAATTAAACCCAATTTACTGCATAATCTCTCTATATTAAAAAAAGTAGATGACGCCGAAGCTGCTGTTTGACAAATTTCGCGTTCCTTGAGTTTCTCTGCCGCAAAAACGTGCCGCAAAAACTATAGCATGCAAAACTATAAAATTTTATACACTTATAGAGAAAGGTTTGGGGGAACATACTGTAATAAACCATTTTTTGAAAGATATTGTAGTTTAAGAAATATTTAATGTAAGACAAAATATTTGAGCTGCGAGTTCACGTCCAATAGACTAACAACAGCAAGACCAATTTTTGTAGGCAGGTACCCGCAGAGTTGAATTTTTGCAGGATGGGGCCCTTTTTCATGTCAATGTAGTTTTTGAGATATTTTACATATTATGCACTTTAGAAGTGAAAAATGGTCTTACGTATCGGCACGCCCATCGATTTTCTGTCTGGTACCGCAAAAATTATAGCATACAAAAATATGGAATTGGGTATATTTATAGAGAAGTAATAGGGTAATACGGTGAAATACAGAGTTTACTGATTCAAATTTGAGTCTGGTTTGAAATAGCTGAAATAGCTTATTACGCGATATCTGCAAGCACAGCGAGTTACAGGGGTTAGCGAAGCATAGCGAGCAGGGGGCAGAGTGAAATAAAAAATGAATTTGAATCTGCAGTTAAAAGTCATGTACTGCCCCCGTCAGATTTTTTCGTCTCTCTGCGCTCAATTTTGTATAATAAGAAGGTCAAAGTATAAAAATCTGGTCTGAAATTCTATGTTTACACTCACTTTTTCAGTTTGAATTTCCTATACATGAACATTTAACAATCTTCACAACTTTTAGAGTTACCAGACTTTCCAAATGTAACGTCAATTTTTTTAAAAGAAAAAGTCATCAATTTTTTTTTTGAAAATTTCATTTTGTTTATCAGCCATTCTCCTAAAAATATGTATGCTTTTTTTAAAAGCATATTAAAGTGGTTTAGTTTCGAGGGGGGGGGGAGGGCTCGCCCCCCTGGTTAAGGCCTTGTTATTGGGTTTTAGTAAGGATGCAGATCCATAAGCTGCTGGTTCAGACTTATGTAACAACTCCAATTCCATATTTACGTGCATTGACTGATACTGCAAATTCTTTATCATGATCAAAAGTTTGTAAACAAGGTGCTTTGACTAAAGTATCTTTTATGACATTAATGTCTTTTTCTGTATTCCCATGCCAAACCTATTCACTATCTTTCTTCAAAAGTTGATGAAGGGAGTGTTGAAAGCCCAGACCGTCCGACTCACCCTAAGGCATGTGTAGCAATTTGAGCCGCCAGGAAAGGATGAAGGTAGTGTCGAAAATCCAGGTCACTCGACTCACTCTGAGGTATGAGCAGCGGTTTGAGTGGCCTGGAACGATAATGAATGAAGGTAGTGTCGAAAACCCAGACTACTCGACTCACCCTGAGGTATGAGCAGTGGTTTGAATGGCCGGGAACGATAATGGATGAAGGTAGTGTCGAAAACCCAGACCACTCGACTCACCCTGAGGTATGAGCAGTGGTTTGAATGGCCGGGAATTATAATGGATGAAGGTAGTGTCGAAAACCCAGACCACTCGACTCACCCTGAGGTATGAGCAGTGGTTTGAATGGCCGGGAACGGTAATGGATGAAGGTAGTGTCGAAAACCCAGACCACTCGACTCACCCTGAGATATGAGCAGTGGTTTGAATGGCCGGGAACGATAATGGATGAAGGTAGTGTCGAAAACCCAGACCACTCGACTCACCCTGAGGTATGAGCAGTGGTTTGAATGGCCGGGAATTATAATGGATGAAGGTAGTGTCGAAAACCCAGACCACTCGACTCACCCTGAGGTATGAGCAGTGGTTTGAATGGCCGGGAATTATAATGGATGAAGGTAGTGTCGAAAACCCAGACCACTCGACTCACCCTGAGGTATGAGCAGTGGTTCGAATGGCCGGGAACGATAATGGATGAAGGTAGTGTCGAAAACCCAGACCATTCGATTCACCCTGAGGTATGAGCAGTGGTTCGAATGGCCGGGAACGATAATGGATGAAGGTAGTGTCGAAACCCAGACCACTCGACTCACTCTGAGGTATGAGGAGTGGTTCGAATGGCCGGGAACAATAATGGATGAAGAAAGTGTCGAAAACCCAGACCATTCGACTCACCCTGAGGTATGAGCAGTGGTTCGAATGGCCGGGAACGATAATGGATGAAGGTAGTGTCGAAAACCCAGACCACTCGACTCACCCTGAGGTATGAGCAGTGGTTCGAATGGCCGGGAACGATAATGGATGAAGGTAGTGTCGAAAACCCAGACCATTCGACTCACCCTGAGGTATGAGCAGTGGTTCGAATGGCCGGGAACGATAATGGATGAAGGTTAGTGTCGAAAACCCAGACCACTCGACTGGCCCTAGGGCTTACAGAAGCTGTTTGAAGGCCGGGGATGAAGGTAGTGTTGTTGAGACCCAGACCGTCCGACCTACCAGAAAGGTGTAAGGTAACTGTTTGGACGGCCGGGAAGTGCCACCCAATTTAGACCGGAACCCAGTGGGGCAGGCATCTACAGGGACCGTACGGGGATGAAGGTAGTGTGTCATGTTTGATAAGTGAAAAGCAAATTTTGCTAAATCAGTTTTGAAACTTAGAAATTTTTGTAAAACAAAGGTATTGAAACTGATCCAATCTGTGTCTAAGATAATTCACACTACTTTTAGCTAATTATGTTTCATTAGCATTAAATTTTAAATTAGCATTTATAACAATTATTAAAACTTTCCTTAAAATTTCAGTATTCTTACATGGAACTAGAACCTATTGCAACATCAAAATATGGATTTATATTTGGCTCTGTTTCAAAAATTTCTTCCATTCTTTGGGACTGTTATTTAGGCCAAATGGTAAAACTAGGAATCTATACCTTTCCTAAAGTGTTGCAAATGTTATAAGTCCATTCACTCATAAGACAGTTATTTATATAAATCATGTGAAGATTTGGATAAAAGAGAAAAGAAATCGAAAAAATATTTTAGTTTCAGTAGCTTTTAAACATCTCATCCCTGCAAAATTGATATCAAAAGTGGTACTACAGAGGAGGAAATATAAAATTATACTGAAACAAATACCTGTTTTTTTCATCCACACTTCCATCGTGAGGTAGAAGAGGTTGGGATCTCTGTGTTTCATCTTGAACTTCGATAACAGCATTCGAACAATGTCTTTGCTAGTTGTCTGTTGTGAAATGCACAGTGTCTTGTACTCCATATCAGCACACAATACCTTAGTGTATACTTTTATTGTGCTCTGAAATAAAAATAAAATATAATGGTATAAATGTTACACGAACATAACAGAAGAAAAAAAAAAAAAAAAAAAATGAACATTAAGAGTTGAAACGGATTTTGGTACTTTCATCGAACACAATTTAGCAATATAATATGTTTTTACTAAACAAATAATATTTGTTGTAGTAACTTTCTAGTTCTTTTGCATAATAATGTTATCATGTTACAATTTAAAAGATCTTTAATTTGAGAGTATTACAATTTTATGCATTTTCAATACTAGATTGTGCATAATTATAAAAATAAAAAATTATAAAACAAGTGAAGCGAGGGGGGTGGGTCAAGTGATTAAGCTTCTTATTTTAGAGTTTGCAATTTGGTGTTTTCTGTCTGTCTGCATGCTTTGCCCGATGATAACTCCTCTAAAACTAATACGATTTCTTTTAATTTCGATTTGTGGTAAAGATAAATGTTTAACATGCCGAGTTTGTTGTTGAACATAATTGGACAAAAATTGCACAAGTTACGCCCATTTTACTGATATATTGTACTCGATGATAACAATTATGAAACTCATCACCAGATTTTTTACAATTTGGATACGTGAAGATACATATTTTACAGATCGAGTTCGTTACTGAAAGTGATTGAACAAAAATTGCACTTGCTAAGCCCTGTCCCCTTTAGTCAAGGTCTAATTACCTTCTCAGGCCCTAAACACTCAAGATTTTATGATGCCCCCCCCCCTGCAAAATGTAAATGGTCCCCTTAATATATATTTAGGTTATCTAATACTAAATAGAAGCAAGTATAGTCAACTCTCGTAAATCCATAACCTTATAATCCACAAACGCCTATGATCAGCAATACATTTTGGATGTAAAAAAGTTAATCTTACACTAAATTACAATAGTGTGTTAAATTCTGCACAAGTTAGTTCTGATACTGATTCTGATGATAAAGGAGAAAAGGTCACTTTTGAGCAGGGCTTAGTTCTGGGATATAAATATTGTCACTTTTACAGAAACAGAGTTTTATTACAGAGCAAAAAAGAATGACTGTTCATCGACTGTAAGAAAAAATATTAATACTAAAATCAAAAATCCTTGAGCAACAATTAAATCTATGTTTTCTAATTTAATGTTCTATGTTTCTAATCTAAAATTTTAAAAACAAGCAGCAAAATTTATAAAATTGGCTAATTTTGCTTTAAATGTATTGTAGAGTGATTTTTAATTTAATAACTCAGGATGTCAATGTCTTTACACATTAGTTTATGCAGCAAATCAGCAAAATTCTATAATTCATACAACCTCTAGTCCCAAGCTGTGCAGATTAGAGAAAGTCTACTGTAATACAAACAAATTAGTTTCTTATATCTAGCTAAAGCAACAACAAAAATTCCACATTTTTTTTTATATATTTTGCAAAAGAATTGTAATAAGAAAACTATTCTTTCTATTAAAATACATGTAGGTTAATTTTTTTTAAAGATTATTAACTTCTTCAATATTATAATTAATAATAATGATAATATATATATAGACACGCATCTTCCAGTGAATTAGAAACCTGGGAACATGTATGCAAATGTAGGTCACAGGCAGATATATGCAAATTACATTGGTCATGGGAGGTACACGTGATTGCAACACCACTATAAGAATATTATCTGTATGTGTTCCAAGAGATGTGGAGCAAAATGGGGAAAACAACAGATGTCTCCATTTGTAAAAGGTCTTATTGTGGGGGCCCGTTTGATGGGAGCCACGATTGCCAGAACAGAACAACTCACAGGCTTTGAGAAAGGTGAGATATTCAAAGTGTATAACAGAACACCCAGGATGGAACTGTGGATTAAAAACCATCAATCCAGCCTGTGATTGGCGGTGTCTCAGACAGCTTGTACGGCAGAAAAGTCGATCTACTAAGCAGTAACTGATGAAAGATTTCATATGATAGGCTACCTTTATATAATGGGCTACCTTCCACCGTAAGACAACGACCGTCCGGTTAATTTGACACTGGCAGGTAACTAACTCAATGCGTGCCCGCACTTCACGGCAGCCAAATTACATCCTTTCCCCAAGCGCATTTGCAGGCAGCCTAACCTAGCCGCGCGTTTGTGTGAGATGTTATGTGATGTATTTCTTTTCGTTTCAATAGATAGTTCTGTCTAATATAGTCGTAAATGTTTACTATTTACCATAAACACCCACTATCTCTGCTAAAACTAAAACAGGTTATGGATGCCCAGGTTGTTTATCTGCGAAACTCTAAGATGACGTACTTTCGTTTTCGCAAATGCTTCAAATTTTTTTGTTCTATGGTAAATTGTATAAGTAGATACACTTAGAAGTTATTAAATATTACAAATTATACCCAGAACTTTAATATAAAGAAGAATGGCTGCCATAAATGACGAATTCAGAATCCCTAAATTATTGAGTGATAATTATCATTCCGTGCCATTCCGTCTTTGTTCAGAAGGGATGCTGGGAAGCCATTGATCCAGGTTTTGAATTCGAAATGACGACTGACGAAAAGAATATGAATAACAGAGCATTAACTTTTTTGTTTCTTGTTGATTATACGTATTTAGATGATATTGAGATGTACACTACCGCGAGAGAAGCATGGAATGAGCTTGAAGACATTCATTCCAAACGCGGTTTGTTGTATATTCTACAATTAATGCGGGGTTTCTTCAACATAAAAATGAAAAATAATGAAGAGATGAAAAATTAACTTGGATGTTTAAAATGGATATTCATCGAAAATTAACCAGCAGTGGTTACGCTTTTAATGATAAAAAAGTTGCATTGGTGATGTTATTGGGTATTCCAGAGACGTATGAAGCCCTAATTCTCAATCTTGAACAAGATGAAGAAAGTCTAACGACTAAAAAGGTGAAGACCAGACTTTTGATAGGAGAGAAAATAATAAATCGCCGAGAAGAAGAAAAAGAAACTGCTGAAGAAACAGATTGCAAGGCATAACACAAGCATTTCAATCAAGTTAAAAGTGAAAAAACTATTCTGGTGCATAAATGTTTATCCCAAAGAGACTATAACAGACAGTGTAAAATGTTTCTGTTACAATAAATTTGGCCATATTGCAAGAAACTGCCCTGAACGCTACAGTAGTACAGTAAACAGACATGATGTAAATAAACAAAATGGAAAATATGAAGTAAAGAAAATTGTGCATTCAGCGTTATTTGCAAAGAATGGAGCAGTAGAAAATCCATTAATTTGTTATATGGATAGCGGTGCCATAGACCACATGACGTCATACAGAGAAAAATTGTCAAGTTTCGGAAAAATGGATTCAAGCATTAAAGTTGCCAACAAAGATGAAATTCGAGTTGAAGGTGTGGGGCATGTTTACATTGAGCTGTGTGAAACAAATGGTGGATTACAAGCACACATGAAAAGTGTTTTATATGTACCTGAATTAGACGGAAACCTCTTATCAATTGGTAAAATTGAAGAGCTTGGACTTAAAATACAATTTGTAAATAATGAAGCCAGAATTATCAAGAAAAATGAACATATTTTGCTGACGGCAAAACGCAGTGGTAGATTTTATGCAGTTGAAGAACACCGTAAAGTCGCAAAGTTTGTAAGACTCATTGATAAATCTTTGTTGCATCGCCGACTTGGACTCCTCCATTATAATACTATAAAACAATTAAGTGGACTACATTGTACATCAACTGAAGCTATATTGTACATCGACTGAAGATCCCCAAGAAACGTGTTTTATATGTATGATGGGAAAAATGAAGAAACGAAGTTTTCCAGAAGGTAATGCTACCAGAGCAAAAGAAGTATTGGAATTAGTCCACTCTGATGCAGTTGGGAAAATAGAACTAACATCAGCGGGAGGATCAAAGTACTTCGTTACTTTTTATTGATGACTACTCTCGATATACAGTTGTGTATCCAATGAAGGCAAAACGCAATGTCCTCATTAAATTTGATGAATATAGGCGAATGGTTGAAAACCTCCATAAGCGCAAGATAGGAACACTGAGAAGCGACAACGGCGGTGAGTATGATAGCAAAGAATGTAATGACTATCTACTTAAGCATGGAATACGAAGACAACTAACAGTTCTCGATACCCCACAGCAAACCGGCGTCGCCGAAAGGATGAATAAAACATTGTTGGATATTTATGACTAGGTGTCTGCTAATCGAATCAGGACTTAAAAAGAACTCTATGGGCAGATGCAGTATGTACAGTTAGCTACATTAGAAAGAAGTGTCCCTCCAAATCTATTGACGGAAATGCTCCCGAAGCACTATGGTTTGGAAAAGAAGCCTCACTTGATCATCTAAGAGTGTACGGTTGCAAGGCATAGAGTGCAGTAAATCGCAGATACAGACTATACAATACCTGTGTATACTATTTTTTGTTTCAAGAAATGCTGTTAGTGATGTATGTGTATGGTCTGGTTATGTGAAATAGATAAACAAGATGAAGAATTGGGAATTGTAAATTGAATTGGGAATATCTGAATTTATTTTTTCGTACGTGGTTTGAAGAGTTTGTTAACATATTAAAAATAAATGTGAAATTGGCGGCCCTTCCTGCATCGGCGCACGGGGACAGATGTCCCCTTTGCTCCCTCTCGTTGCACCCTAAACAATAGGGAAAATTTAATGTTAATCGGAACTATAGAGGCTAAACTAGATCGAAACGCCAATGAAAATAAAATCGCAATTTCAAATAGGTTCAGTATTAGAGCTCTGAATAATAAATTTATTTGTAATTGTGTAAATCATTTAAATATTACTTCTTTTGAAATGGCAACAGAGTTTGCTACAATGGAAGCTTGGATTTTGAAGATAAATGAAAGAAAAATTATGCTAAAAATAAAATTTTAACTTCAAAATTGTAGGAAAAAACCTTTGAAAATCTGTATAAAGAGAAATTAAGGTTTTTTATTTTCCCCAAAATTTTGGCACATAGAGCGCTTTGAAACATACTTATCTGCAGGTTGAAAAATAAATGGAGATCTTATTGCGAAAATTGTATTCATTTTTAGATGGGTATCTGTTTAGTTCATTTTAAGATGCTTTTTCATCTGTGCAGATATAAAAATTCTGTAATAAAGAAACAATTTTTTTTTTAATTTTTCGACACTTGAGCAACGAAACTGAAAGATTTTGCTGCCGTTAACGCGAGGTGTTAGTTCAGTTATTGACTTCGGAATAAGAGGAACATCACGTGTCATTAGTAATATACTAGCCTAACACCCGTTGAAAATCAACGGCCTCACAATAAGCTCATCCTGAATATTGTGAATTTTTAAAAAAGTACGATATTTTAAACAGTTAACCCATGACCCAATTTCCAATGTTCATCTCTTTTGAGACAGGGTATTTCTTATAATTTCAGCCAAGTATTTCAGAGTGCGCAACTCCTAAAATACAAAATATTGGAATATATTTTTTCCCTATTTTCCCTCATACAACTTATACTGTAACCAAAATTCAAGTTTCTGTTTCTCTTGTAAGTGCATTTTTTAAACAGTCCATATTTCGGCCGTTTTGATGTGGACCTCCCTCTCCTCTTCATATTTATATTTTAGAAAATTTTTTTCCTAATGTGTCATATTAAATTGTGCGCCAAGTTTTACGTTTATATCTCTCTAAAAAGAAGATGTTTTGCATTTATTGTGCAAATCGAACATTTTAGCGCACTAAAATAACAAATACTTGAAAACGGAAATTGTATACTTTTTATTTCGTACTATCTATCTACCCATACACTAAATTTAAAGTTCATCTCATTGCGAAGTATGTTTTTCTACCATTTAATCTTTCGAACGTTTCGACGTATAGCACCTCTCCACAGAACATTTTTAAAACGTTTAATTTTTCTCGGCAGTTTTATCGAACAATTCACCCATATACTAAATTGAAAGTGTCTGACTCTCTTACACAAAGGAGTTCCTCCCTTATTCGGAAATTCGAATATTTTGGTGTGCGGTATCCCTGAAGTAGCAAATATGAGAAAACTGAAATTATACACTTTCTTCCTCTCAAACTGTCTACTCCTACACCAAATGTAAGGTCTCTATCTCATCATTATGTTTTTCTATAATTTAGTAATTCGAACGTTTTGGTGTAGAGCACCCCCCCCCCTCCCCCTTCTAATGAACATTTTTAAAAAAATCAAAAAATTCTCAGGGGTTTTATCCAATATTTGATCCGTAGTATACTACATTACAAATTTTTATCTCACTCAAAAAAGGCGTTTCTCACATATTCGGAAAATCAAACAGTTTGATCTGGGAGCACCCCTAAATTAGCAAATATGGAAAATTGAAATTGCACACTTTCTTTCAATCGATAACACTGAATTTAAAGTGTCTATCTCAGAGCTAAGTAGTTTTTCTATCTTTTGGTATTTCGAACGTTTCGTTGTGAAGCATCTCTCCACCTCTAAGAGCATTTCTGAAACATTTGAATTTTCACGACAGTTTCATCGAACAATTGACTCATATACCAAATTGCAAATCTCTATCTTATTTTAACTAAGGTCTTTCTCCCTTATTCGGAAATTCGAACATTTTGGTATGCGGCACCCCTAAAATAGCAAATATGGAAAACAAAATTAGGCTCTTTCTTCCTTTCTTGTAGTTTGAAACTACATACCCTTACACCAAACTTAAAGTCTATATCTCATTGTTAAGTATGTTTTACTATAATTTAGCAATTCGAACGTTTAGGTGTGGAGCACCCTTCTAATGAACATTTTTGGATGTTTCGATTTTTCTCGGTTTTTTTTTTATCAAACAGTTGATCCTTGTACCAAATTGCAAGTCTTATCTCACTTAAAAGAACTTGTTTCTCACATATTCGGAAAATCAAACATTTTGGTGTTGGCGCACCCACTAAGTTAGAAAATATGGGAAAACTGAAATTGCTTCTTTCTGCACTTTTCTTCTTTCGACATAACTACTATTACACCAAATTTAACATCTCTATTTTATAACTAAGCATGTTTTTCTATCATTTGGCATATCAAACGTTTTGGCGTGGGTTGATTTTTCTTGGAGGTTTTATCGAACCATGTACCAAATTACAACTCTTTATCTCACTTAAACAAAGGAGTTTCTCCCCTATTCGAAAATTCGAACATTTTGGCACGCCCCCCCCCCCCTAAAGTAACAAATGGGGGGAAACTGAAATGTACACTTTTTTTTTCTCAAACTGTCTACCCTTACTCCAAATTTAAGGTCTCCATGTTATCGTGACGTATGTTTTACTATCATTTCGCAATTCGAACGTTTTGATGTGGAGTACCCCTTCTAATGAACGTTTTTGAAAAATTCGAATTCTCTCTGGGGAGTTTATTAAATAATTTACCCGTATACCAAATTTCAGGTCTCTACTATTCTTAAAAGAAGGTGTTTATCACGTGTTTGAAAAATAGAACATTTTGGAGTGGGTGCACTCCTAAATTAGAAAATATAAGAAAACTGAAATTGCACACGATCTCACTTTTGATATATCCATCTTTACACCAAATTTAAAGTTTCTATCTCACAGCCCATGTTTTTCTATCGTTTCGCATTTCGAACGTTTTGGTGTAGAGCACACTCTCTACTGAACATTTTTTAAAAATTCGATTTTTCCAGAGGGTTTTATTGAGCGATTGATCTGTGTATCAAATTGCAAGTGTTTATCTATACGGGAAGTGCCTAAACAAGACGTGATTGACAAACAGACAGACGGACACTTGGCAATTAGTATGTATAGATAGATTTTAGTAGTACCCTTCATTTCATTGATATACTGAACATTCTGCCATTTATTACATCCAGTTAGCGTTATATTTAACTTGCTTAGTTTTTGACAAATATTAAACTTGAAATATGTTAGTGTTTTTAAAATTTTTAATAAAAACTCATATACAGAGTTAATTTTAGCAAACTATTCAAACATTGACATATGCCTGCTTTCTTCAAGGAAGTCGTGTAAGTTTCGTTTTACAAGCAGCACTTTCATTTATTGTAATTATTCAAACATTGTTATAATGATATTTAGAGGCCTCCAATTCAAAATATACTGACGTCCAAAGTTATTTTTTATATGCATAAAATAAGCAGCGCAAGCGCCGTATGGTCCATATGAAATTTGCAATTCAAGATTAGATTTCGGTGATTATCGACTCAAAATAGATTTTTATGGCTTCGAAATATCATTTCGAAAGAATTCTGTCGAACGTTTAGAGGCTGGGCAGATATTAATGGAAGTGGCAAATTGTTTCATAATTAGTTTTGTATCGTATGTATTTATATTCAATTTTTTAGTTTGCATTTATGTGCTATGACGCTATATATCACCCTAAAAACTTAATTTAATTATATTGAACAGTCGTTGAGAAATCAATGTGTTTATGTATGTAAAGATAATTTTATGTAAAGATAATTTTGGATAATCCAATTAACCATTGCACTAGCTTAGCCCATTTTTGTTCCCTCATTTGCGAACAATTGGAAGAGAAGCAAACTATGCAAAAGGGCCGTAGCGTGATTTTGGTGCATGGATTTGTGGGCCAGTGCACGGAGCTATTATATATCCCTGTTCTTGAGCCAGTGGGCCAAACAATCGCCGTGTTGCTTGGGCGGGACCGACCAATCAACCAAGCGTGAAGATCGACAGCAAAGATGCGAGGGGTCAACTCAACTTTGTCTGTAATTAACTGCGATGAGAAAAGGAATGCAGTAAGATGGCATCCTAAAAAGATGTGATTCCAGTTCGTTGTTTTAATCTATTTGTGTTTCGGTAGAAAGAAACTCTAAGGACGTCGAATTGTATTATATTTACAGAGATGGTGGATGTATTTTCTGACTTGAAGCAATCGCAACGAGGTATTATGACGCAGCAATGTGACGTCACTGAAAGGCTTACCGTAGTCAGGCGCGCATCTACCGATATAGGGTGTTTTCCGAAAGATTCTTTAATTTTAAAATTGATCTTTTCACAAAAGCTCAAAATAATTATAGCATCAAAACCTTCTATATACAATGGCCGTTTTTTCATACTTTCCATGTGTTAACTTTTTGTATCATTCCTTCATTGCAATAATAATCTTCTACATTATACAGAATAATTTGTAGTGATTTCTTTTTTCGTCTTCGAATTGTGTAATTGTCACTGTCTATTTCTTTGAATTCAGCTATCTTCTGCAGATTCAGTCTCAATTATCATTCCACCTTTCTGTTTCTGCGTACGGCTTTAACTACCATCTGGATCCTTTTGGGATCCACTAGGCTTTGTGCTTCCGCCTTAGTGGTCGCAGAAGTGGGGGTTCTTTTGGATAGCGTGGTTCTTTGAAATTTTTTAGATTTTGGTCTAAACCTTCCCTTGGATGGCTTTAGGGAATTAGTCGGAAAAGTTTAACTATCCCTCTCGTTCTTTCCCGTTGATATCATATATAATAGATATCGTACATTTTCTTCCAAAATGGTCCAAATATCTTTCTCAGGTGGGTTGGGCCTAAACAGTAGACTTCTTTTTGGATGAGCCGAAATAATTAAGAGAGGGTATTGGCACTTATGATCCGCACGGGTGGTCTCATTAGAGTAAGAAAAGAAGGAGTGGACATAAAGTGATTAACAGAATAAGCAGAATGTCAAAAAATGAAGCCAATCAGAGAAGATTTTTGATAAAACCACTAGGCCAAAGACAGAGTTCAGAGTGAGATGTTACTCCCGGATTTCTAGTAATTGGGAAATATAGGAAGACTCCATCTACTTCGTTAGAATATCTACGTTTTTTCCCCATTGCATACCTGCTGGGTGGTAACTAAATTCTAAAGAATTTTCCACTCCTTTTATTTGCTGAAACTCATTCATTTTATAAATTTTCTAGTACTATGAATATATACTAAAACTCATTCATTTTATAAATTTTCTAGTACTATAAATATATACTGAAACTCATTTTATAAATTTTATAGTACTGTGAATATATGCTGAAACTCATTTTATAAATTTTCTAGTACTGCGAATATATACTGAAACTCATTCATTGGAACAGATGTAGTATAATCCCTTTTTCATTCTTGGCGATTTTAGGTGAGATTCTGGCAATCCCTGCTATGATTTGGAGAACATTCCATTCTGGAAAGCTTTTCTGCGTCTTTTTTCGCCCTTTTGTCGACAAAGTAAAAATCGCAACATTCCCTTCTGGCAACGTTTTCCGCGATTTTTGTCGATCATTTGTCGCCAAGGTAAAAATTGCCTTTTTGGCGCCATTTCGCCGTTTGTGCAACAGTTGATTTGTAGCAATTCAAACATGGGCCTACGTCCGCTTTGATGGCTTAACTCGCTACGCTCGCTCGCTAAAAATAAAAAAAATAATAAAAAAAAAAAACCGGCCCCGCCGGCTGTCAGAGATCGTACGTAGCAATAGCTGTTTGTGCAACAGGGGTTATGTGGCTCATAGAGCACAACATGAAAATCAGAAAATTTTCTGATTTTTACCTTGGCGACAAATGGGCGATTTTTACGCTGGCGACAAAAGATGCGGTAAACATTGCCAGAATAGAATGTTGCGATTTTTACCCTGGCCACAAAAGGGCAAAAAAAGAGCTACAAAACGGCAACAAAAGACGTGGAAAGAGTTGCCAGAATGAAATATTTTCCAAATCATAGCAGAGATTGTCAGAATCTCGCCTAAAATCGCCAAGAATGAAAAAGGGATTATACTACATCTGTACCCATTCATTTTATACATTTTCTAGTACTATGAATATATACTGAAACTCATTCATTTTATAAGATATTAAATTTTAGTGCTTGGGGCAATATATAATTTATAGCAACTCTGAAATCTGTGAAATGGACAACATTATTAGCTTACTTCAATAGATTGAGTGGTATATTTAAAATACATTCAAGAATTTCAAATAAATCGAAAAGTAAATTTTATAAAAATTGTTAAACAGGAAACTAAATATATTGAATAACCTTTTCAATGAGCATATTCTAAATTTTTATTCCTTATTCAAAAGTTATATAATATTAGGCCTAATCAGCTAGCCATAAAATATTTAAAATAAATGGACAACTGTAATTCTCTTTTAGTTTAAGAAGTGTGCAATAGATGGAGCCGTCATCGTCGAGCACTTTAGAGCACAGAAAATGTCTGCCATTAATCAAGTATCCCGTTTCCCTTTCTACCCTATACCCGTCATAATCCTAGCATTAAAAAATAGTTCTTCATTTGATCCCTAGGGGGCGCTGATTCATCATGCGAAGGCATACTGTATTAAGGTGGAAAGTATACCCCATTGAGTACGTCGAAACACACCTCTAACATTCCTAATATTAAAAAATAATAGTTCACCATTCAATCACCATGTGGCGCTGTTTCACGTAGTCTTCTACGAGAATGCAGAGCACAACTTAAACATAATTTATGGAATTCGAAAACATCCTAAAATTTTTCAAAGTGTCAAAATAATGGTCGTAGTCTTCTATGAAAATAAAATAGCGTTGCCATTCTAAAAAAGTTTGTGAGAAATGAAATCACAAAATAATACACGAAACTCTAAAAAGTATTTCCAAAGTTAAAAAATATCCTGGTCATCTATGGAAAACAAATCCTGTTGTCATTCTTAAAAGCTTATGAAAAATAAAAAAAATAAAATAAAAAAAGTCATCTTCCAGAGCGGGAGCTCGACTCCGCAATTTGAATATCCCCATGTTAAAGTATAGCACGCCAGCATCCCCTCCAGGGGTATAATTCTCGTTTTTCATCTACTGATGAGACTCGTTTTTGTACTGTTAAATCCCGTATTCCTTCATTCTTTCTGCCTCTTCATCCATTTCATCGCTTTATTCGAAGCCTTCAAATCAGGTCCTGACTAACGCAGGAGCATACGGAGCAGCTGTCCCGGCCCCGCATCAGAGGGGCCCCAAGTTGTACAAGTACAACATCGAAAAATTAGCCACTGTTTCCTAAAAAAATGTATGCCATCGAATTAGGTTTGTCTAGCGGGAAGATTCAGTTTGGGGATATATAGGGATTAACCGCACTAATTTAACATGTTGGCACTTTGGCTATGATGAGAAAGTTGCCAATAATTGAAATTCCATTAAAATATGTAAAAACCACATTTTGTATACTTTTTTCTACATGCAATTATGTTTTGAAAAAAAAAAATTTTTTTTTTTTCATTTCATATATAGCGAGAAGTGAAAGGGGGCTTGGGAAGAATGTCTGCTCCGGGCCCCAGTTGGACTAAGTCGGGCCCTGCTTCAAATGCCTCTGGATTTGACGGTCTGAATACAATGGCTCCTCATCATTTTCTTCGATCAAGTTTTAAAAGTTATCTATGCTCTTCTCTGATCGGCATACATTACGTGCAGTGTTCTCACATTTTTGAAAACCATATATATATATATCTACATTTTCTTAAAAACAAATTCGGTTAATCGGACTTCCGGATAATCGGAGTCCGGACAATTGACGCTCTACTGAATTTACATGGAAATATGGACCTAGCTGATAGACTATTTGAGAAAGAATTTGTTAGGTGTGTTTAATGTGGTCTAAACAGTATTTCCACGTATAGAAAAGAGAAGAATAGGTCGGCACGGAAGGTCAAGGGTCAAATCTTTTGAGTAATCAAGTATTAGAATAAAAGAAAGAAGTTGATACATTGAAAGAATCATAAAAATGAATTGTTTTTTTCATTCAATAATCTTGATGTTAATTCTTATGTAGTATGGCTTTGCTTATATCTTTCATTAAATTAGTTTTCGTGTAATACGTAATTATGATTGATATCGCATTCGTATATGTATGAAAAGTTATATTATTAGCTATTTCTGTTTCGCTTTCATAAAACCTGACGTGACCAACAACTAATTTTCTTTTACACTTTAACAAATCTTCATTCTATGGAAAAGAAATCTTCGTTCTATGGAAAAGAAATCTTTTTTGATTGAATCTTGTTGAATACATATGAATATGTTTCTTTTAAAGGCCAGTTAATTATTAAAAGTAGTCATTTTCCTTTAATTTCTTATTCATTTTAAGTAGTGTAATATTGATTTTGTGACGATGCAAAAACGGTTCTATAATACCGGTCAAGAATTTCAATATAATTTCCAAGAAAATTTTGAGTAAATGTCACGTGAATAAGTGACAACTTTATTATGGTGATTGTTTTCACTTCTAATGTGGCATTTCTCCCTACACCACACACATTGCGTTTCATCAGCACTGAAATCAATGATGACTATGAATCATATTAATTCCATTTCATTCAACATTTGAAAATAAATGGTAGGAGTCTAATATACTACTTATTACATTAATTTCAAAGTTGCAATGCAGTGGAAACGTAAGAGCCACTGAAGCGGGGACGACACGATTTCCGTATACTTGAAGTAGAGCGCTTCCCGTCTAAGTAAAAAAAACAAAATATCTGACCAAAGCAACAACGTACATGTGCGTGGCAGCATGACCAAGCGGAAACCATCGCATACGTAAATAACTATTATTCACCTTTTATGCTTCACATAACACTGGCACGAAATTCGGACTCTCACTAGTAAAATGCGACCCTACTGTCAAATATGCCTTAAAAGAATCATTTTTAGCAAGTCTCGGTAGTGCATTACCGGACAACACATTTCTGTCAATATTTGGTAGGGCTTTCGTTTAAACTGGAGCCAGATAAATTTGCCGTATGCTCTAAATGCTCAATTTTTCAAAAAGTCGATCGGTTTTTCGATAGATTTTTAATTACAAAAACTGTGAAAACTCGAATCCTTTTTATGTCAATATATATATGTATGCAAGTATGTCGTCTCCTATTTCAAAGCCTCTACTTGGCCTAGAAGTTCGCGGGTTTTTTTCTTTTTGTTTAATATAGCTAAAGACTCGGTAACGTGCACAGAACTTTTGAAACATTCAATAGATTTTTAAATATTAGAAGAAAGAAAACCTTTTTCTGGAGGTTAGGTAAAAATCTAACTTCTAATTCTGAAATCAAATTAGGCTCTCGATTTTTTTTTAACCTCAGCCAGATAAATTTGCCGTATACTTTATACACCCAAATTTTCAAAAAGTCGATAGTTTTGTTCTTACAAATTTTTAATTAAGGGAAAACAAACAAACAGAAATATAGACTCCTTTTCCGTCAATATGTATATCTGCCGCCTCCTATTTTGACTACTTGGCCTAAACGCTCGCGGTATTTTTCTCTATTTTTAGCTAATGACTCGGAAACCTGCACAAAACTTTCAAATATTCGAAAAATTTAATAGATTTTTAAATATTAAAAAAAACTTTTTTCTAGTGACGGGGGGGGGGGGGGGGGGGGGAAGCTGAAAATCTATCTAAAAATCAAGTTAGTCTGTCGATTTTTTTTATTGGAGTCAAATAAATTTGCTCTGAACTTTATTAGCCTGATTTTCCAAAAAGTTTACAGTTTTTTCTATAGAGATTTGGTTTTTTCTACAGAAGAATCTATAAAAAATGCTGAGAATACGACTCATTTTTAATTAATTTCTGCTCCATCAAATTTCAACTTAAGATCTCGATATTTTTTCTAAACTGAAGTCAAATATATTACAGGTGATATTCGCGGTGATGCAATTTTCACACTGTGGCTTTCTAGTCTGCAATAGACCTACTCGACCTGTTCACGTTGAACTTCGACCTACTTTTGACAGCGCCCGATGTATAAGGAAGCGGGATGCCCCACACCCCTATTTTTAATTCTGAATTTTATCTTTGGCGACTGTTGCTCCGATTTTAATGCAGTTTTTACGTTGTATTTTCTACTCTGCAATGGATTCACTTGACAGTCACGCTGCACTTTGACCCACTATTATTGCCTCCCGCTGCGCGGGCGCAGAACTTGCTAAAAACTGAATGCTATAAAAAACGGGGAGTTATATTTAGTGACCACGGGCACCGAAGCTAGTCTAATAATAAAAGATTATTCTCTGATTTTGTCAAGATCGTGTTCTAACTACGATTTTGAGGGGAAATCTTATTGCATTGTTAACAACATATTCTATAGGGAACTGCTTTCATGTAATATAACAATTTTACGAGGGGGGGGGGGGGACCTCCATAAATACGCCCATGATCATGTTCCTAACATCCCACTCGTACCTAACAGGGGAAAAGATTCATAATTTACACTACTTCCTTGTAAATAGCAGTCATCTGTCAGTTAGGTGACTACAATTGTTTCGAGAACGTTATAAGCCCCCTTCATCAGGCCAAAACAGAACAGTTAGAACAGTTAGAACAGTAAGTACCCTTAACAAAAGCTGAAAACAAACTGCCCACGAAGTCATTAAATCTTAAACATTAGTATTTTTATGTGTGTAATATATATTATTTTTATATGTATGTTATTCAAGATATGGTGCTTTCAACTAGTGCTGGCATGCACAAAATATGTAAGTCCTTATGAAAAAAAAAAACCGCGATAACTGAATGTTCTCTCTAAATGTTCTCTTTTCTTGCGAAAGAATTAAATACTTTCCCGAGTAGGACGCTGTGTGCTGTGATTTGCTATGTGCAGTTCTTAAACATTAAATTATTTTTATGTGGATAATATATATTTAACAAAATATCTTTTATATATGAGCAAAAAGGGTAAGTTCTTGGAAAAAACTAGTGATAGCTGATCGTTTTCCTATTATCGCGTTATATACTATTTCTAAGTTAGTGTTTATTGTCAGCATCATTGCCGGAAAATCGCTTTATCGAAATTGATCGCGAAGTTCAGGAAATATTTATTTCTATTGCGTTTTCCACAATTTTCCCTTTTATTTTATATACTAGAAGCATACCCGTTCTTCGTACGGAGTATATAACATAAGGAAACTTAAAATTCACAATCATGTGCAAATTCCTATAGTATTCTAAATGACATTTTTAATCAAAATATTCTGTTAAAATATTTAATATAATATTCCTAAAAAGAAGTTTAAGAACCTATGTTCTCACTGTAGAAAATTTTCTTCCCGGGCAGATCTGAAGAATAAAACATCCTGGCCCCATTTGTAAGCAAATTTACAAAAAATACGGAATTGAATCAATATATGCAAAATAAAAGCGTTAAAATTGTAGGGAACCCGTACTACTTATATACGCGAATATTAGAAGATATAACCTGTATTAATAGATAACATGTATAAATTGAAATATCAATAAGCCAGTAATCTTTAAACCTGAACGTAGTAATTGATTCAAATATATGCTAAAATTATATGGGAAGATATAGCCGTACTACTTATAATGTCGTAGATTAGAAGATATGTCAGTGTGTTAGTAGAAGATTACCCATATTACAAAATGAGTCTCGAAAATATTTGCCATAATAAAACGCATGACGTAATAAAATGAAAATATCAATAATCCTCGTAATCTTCTTACCAGAAGGTCGTACTTGATTCCAATATATGCCAATATATGTCAAAATATATGCCAATATACATGTACTACTTATATTTTCGTAGATTAGAAGATATACCCGTGCATTTGTAGAACATATGAGTTTCAATAATTTTTGTCGCAATAAAACAATGGCATAATAACTTGAAAATATCAATAATCTCTGAATCAACAATGCCCGAAAATATCAATAATAACAATATTTAAACCTGAAGACCGTAATTGATACTATCAGCCAAAAATGCAATGGTAATGAAATTTATTTTATATACATATCTTCATTATTCAAATCGAAAGATATTTAATAAAATTCATCTGCCGCATAATCACATTGGATTTAAAAATCCCTTGCTAATCGACATGATATCACTTGCTTCAAATAAATTGGTGGACAAAATATAGTCAGAATAATGCTATCTCTATAGAAGGTTTAACATTTTAAAAAATCGCCAAATTTACCGCTAAGTGGAATTGTAGAACTGATAGCCCCACTTGGCGAAACACAACCCCCCTAACAAAACACAATTAATTTGATTTTTATCAATTTCAAGATATTTTTGTGGATTTACAAAGATTTTTATCAATTTGACTGACAAATGCTAACGAAACATCATTTCAGTACTCCCTTCTAACAAAACAAAATAAATTTCATTGATTTGAGTCGTTATTATTAATTTGGCGTCATTTCCGTCAATTTGGCAACGTTTAAGAAAAGTTGCCAAGTTAGCGTTATCCTGTTAAATTCGTAGCTCTGAATTTGCAGATCTGAATAAAACATCCTGATCCCTTTTGTATATACTAAATGAAAACACTAAAATTGTATTAGAGGATATACACTTTCTACTCTTTTTCTGTTTTAACAATCGGCTAAATGAATTTATTGGCTAAACACAATATATGAATTTATTAGCTAAACACAATATACAAGCTTGAAAACTCTAAAAACTAAGCGACATGATATCATTTGCTTCAAATAAATTGGTGGAAAAAATATCGTCTGAATAATGCTATCTCTATGGAAAGTTTGGCGACATATTCGTCAATTTAGCGACATTTTAAAAATCGCCAAATTTATCGTCAAGTGGGACTGTAAAACTGACAGTCCTACTTGGCGACAAATTGACGAAACATCATTACGATACTATCCAATAACAAAACACAATTAATTTCATTTATTTGGCGAATTTTATCCATTTCAAGATATTTTTATGGATTTAGAAACATTTTTATCAATTTGGTGATATTTTAAAAATTCGCTAAATGTGTTACTAAGTAGGATGGCTGGCCTGACAGACAAATTCTAACGAAACATCATTTCAGTACTTTCTTTTAATTGCGTCGTTTTTAAAAATTGGCGACATTTCTGTCAACTTGGCAAAAAAGAGAAATTGTCAAGTTAGCGATATCGAGCCAAATTCGTAGCTTTGAATTTTCAGATCTGAAGAAAATATCCAGATCCAGTTTGTATACACTAAATAAAAACACTAAAATTGTATTAGAAGATCTACTCTGTTCTACTCTTTTTCAGTTTCAACAATCGGCTAAATGAATTTATTGGCTAAACACAATATATTAGTTTATTAGCTAAACACAATATATAGGCTTGGCCAAACTAATCAACACTCTTTGCCAAAATAAATGAAAGATATTATAAATGAAAGATTTATAAAATAAATATTTGCCAAAATAAATGAAAGATTTATAAGATAGTATATTTTTATATCCATTTATTTATTATTCAAATCGAAAAAATAATAAACATTAACAAACACATTTAATTTAATTGCGTTGCCGAGCAACATGATATATCCTCATAAAATTCTAAAAATTAATTAATCATTTTGATTTCTTAATACTTTTCATAGTTGTGAAAAATAAACCATGGTGATAGATTTTCCATTTAAATTCATGTTTTCAAACAATTCATGATTTCAGAAAATGACCATTTAATGCAAAAATCTGCCACCAAACTCAGAGATAAAATTTTAATTCATTTTCACGTTTTAAACAAACGGTTTTCAACCTTTTCATTTGGAGGAACCAGGGAGTTTGAGAGTAGAACTCCTAGGAAAAAATTTCGTTTTCAATTAATATCTCGACAACCCCTGGCCTTAGAAACTCGAAACTTGGAATAAATTTAAGGAGGGCTATTTCAAGGCTATCCACAAAATTTCTTTACATTCCGTTCAGCCGTTCTCCCGTGATGATGAGACAAACAGACAGACAGATTTTCAATTTTATTTATATAGGTAACCTGTATTAGTAGATTACATGTATAAATTGAAAATATCAATAAACCCGTAATCCTTAAAACCTGAAGGCGGTAATTGGTTCCAGTATATGCCAAAATGAAAGTGCTAAAATTATATGGGAATATATTATATATATATATATATATATATATATATATATATATATATATATATATATATATATATATATATATATATATATATATATATATATATATATATATATATATATGTACCTGTACTACTTATAATGTCGTAGATTAGAAGATATGTATGTCCGAGTGTTAGTAGAAAGCTACCCGTATTACAATATGAGTCTCAAAAATATTTGCCAAAATAAAACACATGACGTAATAAATTGAAAATATCAAACCAGAAGGTCGTACTTGATTCCAATATACGCCAATATATGTCAAAATACATGCCAATATACCTGTACTACTTGTATTCTCGTAGATTAGAAGATATACCCGTGCATTTGTAGAAGATTACTCGTACAATTCAACATTTTTATCAATTTAGTGATATTTTAAAAATTCGCTAAATGTGTTACTAAGTAGGATGGATGGACTGACAGACAAATGCTACCGAAACATCATGTCAGTACTCTCTTGTAAAAAAACAAATTTAGTTTCATTGATTTGCCTCGTTTTTATCAATTTGGCGACATTTCCGTCAATTTGACAACGGTTAAGAAAAGTTGCCAAGTTAGCGATATTCCGCCAAATTCGTAGCTCTGAATTTGCAGATCTGAAGAATATCCCGTTGGTGAATAATATCCCCGTGAAGAATATCCATCCTGATCCCGTTGGTATATACTAAATGAAAACACTAAAATTCTAATAGAAGATATACCCGTACTATCCTCGAACAAAACACAATTCATTTAATTTATTAAGGGCAATTTTATCAGTTTCAAGATACTTTTATGGATTTACAAACATTTTTATCAACTTGGTGACATTTTAAAAATTCGCTAAATGTGTTACTAAGTAGGATGGCTGGCCTGACAGACAAAATTCTAGCGAGACATCATTTCAATACTTTCTTTTGACAAAGCAAAATAGATTTCATTGAATTGCGTCGTTTTTAAAAATTGGTGACATTTCCGTCAATTTGGCAAAAAAGAGAAATTGTCAAGTTAGCGATATTAAGCCAAATTCGTAGCTTTGAATTTTCAGATCTGAAGAAAACATCCAGATCCCGTTTGTATACACTAAATAAAAACACTAAAATTGTATTAGAAGATATACCTGTTCTACTCTTTTTCAATTTCAACAATCGGCTAAATGAATTTATTGGCTAAACACAATATATGAGTTTATTAGCTAAACATGATATATAAGCTTGGCCAAACTAATCAATACTCTTTGCCAAAATAAATGAAAGTGATGTACGCAGTCCACAATTAATATAATTAAAAGAAAAATCAAATCGTTCTTTTCTAAAATATATTTTTATATCCATTTATTTGTTATTCAAATCGAAAAAATAATAATTATAATTAACAGACAGATTTAATTTAATTGCGTTTCTGAGCAACATGATATAAGAAAGAATCTCCCTAATAAATTGCGAAATTAAATATCCATTTTGATTTCTTTTTAACACTTTTCATTGTTGAGTAAAAGCTTGTGAAAAATAAACCATGGAGATAGATTTTCCATTTAAATTCATGTTTCAAACAATTCATGTTTTCAGAAAGTGACTAATTTGCGCAAACAATCTTCCACTAAACTCAAGTGATAAAGTTTTGATTCACTTTCAAACGATTTTCAACCTTTTCGTTTGGATAAACCACCTGAGTTAGAGAGTAGAACTTCTAAGAAAAAGTTTCGTTTTTCATTAATATCTCGACAACTCTTGGTCTTAGAAACTAGAAACATGGGCTAAATTTATGGGGGCTATTTCAAGGCTATCCACAAAATTTCATTAAATTCGGTTCAGCTGTTGCTCCCGTGATGATGAGACAAACAAAAGTTTCATTTTTTACTAATATCTCGAGAGCCACTGGTCGCAGAAACTCCAAAACATGGAATAAATTTTAAGTGGGACTATTTCCAGGCTACCCACAAAATTTCATCAAATTTGGTTCAGCCGTTCTCCCGTGATGATGGGACAAACAAGCAGACAGACAGACAGACAGACAGACATTCAATTTTATTTATATAGATTACAATTACATGTATATTAATAAATCACATATCTAAAAAAAATCTCTTTGTAAAGTGGCTTTCAACGAATTTTCAGTGGTGTCCGTTTAAAAAATAATCTATATATATATACTAATTGCCAAGTGTTCGCTCGTCTGTCCGTCACGCTTTTTTTAGGCATCTCCCGAATAGACAGCGACCTGCAATCTGGTACACGTAACGATTGTTCGATAAAAAACCCTGGAAAAACTGTATTTTCCGAAAATGTTTTGTAGAGGATGGGGGGGGGGGGGGGGGGGCTCCACAACAAAACTTTCGAAAAGTGAAATGACAAAAAAGGCATGCTTTGCGATGTGATAGATACTTTACATTTGGTGTATGGGGTAAATCGTTCGAAAGGAAGAAAGTGTGCAATTGCAGAATTCCAAAATTTTCTACTTTATGAGGTGCCGCACACCAAAATATTCGATTTGCCGAATAAATGAAAAACGCTTCCTTTAAAATTTGATAGAGGCTTGAAATTTTGTATATGGGCTACTCATTTGCTGAAAATAATCACGACGAATAGCTTTTCCAAAAATGGTCGTTTAAGGGGGGTGCTCCAGAGAGAAACGTTCGAAAGGTGAAATGTTAAAAAAACATGCTTCGGTATGAGATAGAGATTTCAAATTTGTTGTAAAAGACAGATATGTAGTTTGAAAGGAAGAAAGTGTGCAATTTCAGTTTTCCAATATTATCTACTTTAAAAGATGCTGCATACTGAAATGTTCGATTCTTCGAGTAAATTAGAAACGCCTCCTATAAAATGGTATAGAGGCTTGATATTTCGTATACGGGCCAATCATTTGATAAAAAAGCCAAGAAGAATAGAGGTTTTCAAAAATGTCATTTAAGGGGCTGGGTACTCCATACAAAAACGTTCGAAAGGTGAAATGATAGAAAAAACATATTTCGCGATGAGATAGAGACTTTAAATTTGAATTAATGGAAACGAAAATTTAAATTGGTAGATGAAAATTTTTAAATGAAAATTTAAATTGGCAGATAGTTGGAAGAGAAGAAAGTGTATAATTTCAGTTTCTCATAATATTATACTTCAGGGATGCTACACGCTAAAATGTTCGATTTGCTGAATAAATGAAGAACGCCTTTTTTTAAATGAGTAAGTCTTACAATTTGGTACATGGGTCAATCGTTCAATAAAACCCTCGCAAAAAAAAATCGATTATTTCCAAACTGTTTCTTAAAGGGCGGGGGGGGGGGGGGGGGGGGGGCTGCTCCAAACTAAAACGTTCGAAGAAAAATATAATTCAGGATCAGATATAGATTATAAATTGGGTGTGAGGGTCTTCGAAAGGAAGAACGTGTATAATTTCAGTTTTCCAACTTTTATACTTCTTTAGGGGTGCCGTAAACCAAAATGTTCTATTTGAGGAATAAATAAGTAACGCTTTATTTTAACTGAGCTACAGATTTTAAATGTGATACACGGTTCAATCGTAAGATTAAAGAAACATTGAGTTTTTCAAATATGTTCTGTCGAGGAGGGTACTCCACACCAAAATGTTCAAAAGGCGAAAAGAGATATAAAGACTTGAAATATGATGCACGAGTCAATCAATCGATAAAACCTCAGGAAAAAACCGTATTTTTCAAAAATGCTCATTTAATGAATGCTCCAAACAAAAAGTTCGAAATAGGAAATGATAGTAAAACGAATGACAGTAAACGGATAGACTTCAAAATTGGTACAAGGATAGGAATAAAGAAATAGAAGAAAGGATAGGAATACGCAAATAGAAGAAACTCTTGGGTTTATTAAATAAATATGTATGCATGTATATATATATATATATATATATATATATATATATAATATAACGTTGTTAACTGCTTTATGGCATCATGATTTCTATGGCCAAGTCGTTTGCGCCATGCTTCTACGCAATTTTTATTTTTGCATTGTAAGGCAAAATGTGTTGAAGTATTCACATTGTTATTCCTTTCTGCCATGACTTCGTATAAATTATCATGCGCCCTAGCCTCTAAACATAGATATCCATTTTTCATAATAGCGCATTTGTTTTTCTCAAATATAACTGTACAATCATTTTGAGTTGCCATTTTAACTGACATTAGATTACTTTCTAATTCAGGAACATATAAAACGTCTTGGAGTCTTATTCTATTCATCGAGTTATCCGGTTTCTTGGTTAAAATTACACATTCACCAGATCCCTTAGTTTCTAATTTATTGCCATTCGCAACTGTAATCGTGCTTCGAGCTTCATAGTTTATTTCAGTGAAACTAGCTGAGGGTATACAGATTGATAAATGTCAACATGAGAATATATGTGACAACTGTATCAAAAGAAAATTATCTCAATTGTCTTACCCTAAAGAAAGTAAACACAGAGAAACAAAACCGCTTAAATTAGTCCATTCAAATGTTTGCGGCCCAATGCGCACTCTTACTTTCAGCGGGAAATTGTATTTTCTTACCTTTGTCGGTGATTACAGTCGTTTTACTATGATTTATCTCATTTCAAAGAAAAGTGAAGTTATGTACCAAACTTAAAGAATACATAGCAACGACTAGAAATAAATTTGGAAGAGAAATAAACACACTAAGATCTGACAATGGGGGAGAATACATTAGTAAGGAAATTGAAGACTACCTAAAGGATCACGGGATCCATCATCAGGTCACTGTAACTCACTCACCGTCACAAAACGGAGTTAGTGGAAGGAAAATCAGCAGTTTAGTAGAAATGACTAGATGCATGCTATTGGAAGCAGAATTACCACATATATATTGGGGTGAAGCAGTTAACACTGCAAACTATTTACAGAATCGCATGCCCACAAAACCGAACAAGGAAACGCCACACGAACTGTGGACGGAGAAAAAACCCGATTTATCCCATATTAGAATATTTGACTGTAAAGCATTCGCTTACATAGACAAAACAAAGCGAGGAAAACTTGATGACAAAGCCATCGAAGGAATCTTTGTTGGATATGACAATAGGAGCAAAGGTTACCGAATTAAAGTAGAGGAAAATAACATAATAATCAGCAGAACAGTAAGGTTTATAGAAGAAATAAAAGAAGAAAAGGTACAAATTCCTATTATAGAAATTCAAGAAAGTGAAACTAAAGAACCAAGGAGATCAGAAAGAGTAAATAAAGGACAATCTCCAGAAAGATTCGGTTACTATACTGAAGATACAAAAGTCATTGAACCAAAAGACTGGGAAGAAATACAAACTTTGGAACTAGAAAAAAGAATGAAATGGATGGAAGCAACTAAAGAAGAAATAAATTCTCTAGAAGAAAACGACACATGGGAATTAGTAGGTTTACCCAAAGGAAGGAAAACTATAGACTGTAAGTGGACATTTAAAGCGAAGCTGAATGCGGATGGAAAAATCGAAAGATACAAAGCCAGACTAGTTGCAAAAGGCTTCAGTCAAAAATTTGGCACAGATTATGACGAAACATTCGCACCAGTCGTAAAGCATATAACAATAAGAACATTCCTGGGAGCAGCAGCATATAAAGATATGAAAGTTCATCACATTGATATAAAAACCGCATTCCTCCATGGTGATTTAGAACAAGAAATTTATATGGATCAACCAGTGGGTTACAACAAATTACAAGATAATAAAGTAAGCAAACTAAGAAAAGCCACATATGGACTAAAACAAGCAGCAAGAGTTTGGAACTTAAAAATTGGAGAAAAACTTCAAGAAAACTCATTTAAACAAAGCAAAGCAGATCCTTGTCTCTTCATAAAAAATGATGAACAACCTGCATATATCATCTTATACGTTAGTGACATCCTTATATCAAGCAAAAATGAAAAAACAATTCAAGAAATCATAAGAAACTTGAAAAAAAAATTTTGAAGTCAAAGACCTAGGAGAAGTTAACTATTATCTCGGAATCAAAATTGAAAGATCAACTAATGGAGACTTCACACTATCTCAGAAGAGCAAAATCGAAGATATTGCAGAAAATTTCTCTCTACAAGACTCAAAACCAACCTACAGGAAAGCAGTAGGGGCGTTACTATACATAGCCACAATTACTAGACCAGACATTGCAAATTCAGCCAACTTACTACAGCTTACTGCTTATAAGCAGAAGAAATGAAAAACCTAGACAAAAAGATTGGATAGCCATAGAAAAAGTAATAAAATAAAATGTCGGTTCTACTTTGCTACGATGGGACAAATTTTAATTGATTAAAATGTTCCGTTGGACTAAGTTGTATACTAAATTTCAGATCTTTAGGACATAGGAAAGTATATTTAAAGTGCCATCAAAAAAGTTGAAACAGACAACTATCTGTCATGCCGAATTCAATAAAATACTTTAAAAGGGATATCTGATTAAATTAGATATCTATATATTATTAAATATATTATTAAATATATATATTATTAAATATATATATTATTAAATTGGATATCTGATGAAAAAATTGATTACAAAATCGTAAAAGACTAAAAAGTATAAAATAAAATATTATAAAAAATCATTTTTTAGTAAATGTCACTGTTTTAGTAAAATGCACTAAAAAGCAAAAAATGAATTTTTAGCTATCACAACATTCTTGGTCATATGCGATTCAAAATAAAACCGTGGAGAGCCATAAGAGTTGTATTTGGACATTGAAAAATTTTTAAGGAACAATAGAAGTGATAATATAGAAATGACATGTATAAGAATGACGGATTATTAAATCAAAATTGTCAAAGAAAAATTTAAATGAATTGAATGTAATTATTCTTATATGTATATGTCATTTCTATGTTAGCACTTCTATTGTTCCTTCAAATTATATTAATGTCCAAATACAATTCTTTCATGGACACCCTACGGTTTTAGTTTTAGTAGCATATGACCAAGAATGTTGTGATAGCTAAAAATAGTTTTTTTATCTTTTTAGTGCATTTTACTAAAACAGTTAACTGAAAAATATGTTTTATAATATTGTATTTTATATAATTAAAATATCCCTCACTTCATACTGAGTCATACAAACTACTAGTACCTAGAAAATAACAAAGTATGTGCTAGTAGCTACGTTTTGCACTAGCTCTACATTAGTTCAAGTCAGGGGGTGATTCTTCCTATTCGTTTAAACAGGGAGAATTCCCAGAAAAATTGCTCTAGAATAAACAAGCTCGAGTATAAATGATTTTCCCGTTAGAAGGTTTTCGGATCGGACTCAGATTCAAGTTAAAAAAAAAAAAATCGGATTTAGATTGGAAGGTTCCGTAATTTAAAAACGGATTGTCAAGGAAGGGGATGGGGGCGATAATGCGTTTAGGGGAGGGAACCTATATTATACATTTTTCATAGACTCAAAAATCGCCTATCACCTAATAGTCTTTAATCCCCTCCCAGGGTTTCCGTCTGGACAAAGTTAAAATAATTTGAGCCTACTGGATTTCTTTTAGAAAGTTTGGTCGGACTCGGACTCAGTTTAGAGAAATTCAGGCTCATATGCTATCTTTTCCCAAACTTAACATTCTAATTTTTGTGACAACGTCGTGAATGACTGGTCTCATAATAACTTTCTCACGATATAGTTGAATTAGATGATCAAAAACTTCTCGGTTCACTCTATGGCAGTGATTCCCAACCGACACTCCTATGATTTTTTAGAGGTGTTTGGTTTATTTTTCAGTTCATTTTGATTTGCCAGTTATCTTTGTAAAGACGAACACTTTTTCTTTGTAATAAAGAAATTTTAAAGACAAATAATTATCAATTTTATAGAAATTATTGCAGGTGATAAGTGGAGAAACAAAAATATTTTTTGAACGCATATAAAATAGATAATGTTTATAATGATCACACAAGGTTTATGCATAGTTTGCAAAGGGATCTTAAATTGTATTAAGTATTATGCTGTATTTGACACGTTTTAATGAACATACATTTACAGAGATAAGTATATATATATTTTACACATAGTTTGCACATAAAATTAAAGTTTTGCACATAAAATTAAAACGTTTCACGTTCCCATTAAAAAGAAATGTGGGTGATAAAAAAAGAAGTTGAAGTTTTCATCCGTTTTTAACCAAAATTTCCCGAAAGAAACCTATTTTCCCAAATTTTCAACATTTCCGGTATTTTTGATCACCATAGAAGAATATACTATAGAAAAAAAAACTGTCCTTTCAGTACCTCAATGGCATCGATATAGGAAGATCCGTTGCTTGAATCCCAGTTCTGACATGAGTTCTTTAGAGCACTTATGGTCGAACTAAATTAAAATGTTTGGTATATTAACAAAGAAAAGTTGAAATTCCCGTAAAGATTAAGGACTTATTTAGGGTTACAAATGATCAATTTTCGTATAATGGCATCTAGCCGAAGGGACTGAAAATTTAATATAAACTTTAGTGACCAACAGAAATCAAAATTAATATCCAATTAATAAAACTCAATATTTTACAAAGATGGAACAATTTTTGATACACAGTCGAAAATAAATATGAACGAGTTCAGAAGGCGTAGCAATTAGACCGCTTTGACATTAACCTTGAGTCACCACGAAAGGAAAATGACCTCATGACCTTGAGGTGGTAGGAATGGGAGAAGTCAGGGATACGACGGAAATCGAAAACAAACAACAGAAGAAAAAGTGGCCAAAACAAAAGATGAATATAACGTAGAGACAAGGTGGGAAAAACGGTCATTGAATTGAAAGGACGGGTCCAGCATACGAAAAAAACACCCTGCGATTTTCAACTTTGATTGACTCTCTTCAGCTACAGGGTAGGAAGGTTTATCTTATCGTGGGATGTTTCACACGGTACAAAGGGGAATTGAAAGAGGAAATGGTATCCCACGTCGTAGTATTCCGGAGTACCTCATTGGTATGTTAAAGAACATTGCAATATTTCTCAGAATTTTAACTCGTATTCCTGAATCCATGGAATCCTAATGTTTCTATTGAAATTAAAACTTTATGAAATTTGATGGATTTCGACCAGTGGCGTAATTAGTGGTGTTTCAGAATTTATAGTTCCCTCATTGGCAGAACAATTAAATTGTCTCTGTACTGGGTCAATCAGAGTCGCCCATGGAAATTGTGGACCCCTTACACACATTTATCACGGGCCCCCATCTATATTTGATTTTCTCATTTTTTGTGAATATTTCATAGCTTCTTCTGTTCTATAATGAAAATATTGGCGGTCTGGGCACCCTCTAGAGAACAGGCTCCTCCATTCTGGTGGTGCCCCCCCCCCCCTTTAACCATGGACGGTGATGGAGGCTCTTCAGCTTGTAGGCTTTTCGGCTTCTAAAGGGGGGGATGGACAAAAGGGCTAAATGGATTATCTTTTCCCCCCATTCTCCAGTAGGAGGATGAATTGCAGTTCAAAATCGAATCGGCTGCCATTTTTGTTCACTTTATAATTTTTCCGGTAAAACAAAGAGAAGAGCACATACTTATGCTACTATGTTTCTTCTTACGTATCCAGAATAAAATCATAGTGAATAAATGAATAAATAGGATTTAAATACTAATGAACAGCTTCTTCATTGGATATGGTGGTCATTTAAATGCCAGTTCTCGAACATACTACAACCATTCTTCCGGGAATTATGTTTCTCCATAAGAAATAATACCCCGAAGCTCTTCAAATGCGGGTTATAATCATGCCAATTACTACGAATTCTATTTAGTTCTAGTTTTTCACATAACGCACCTACGCATAGCATTTTATTCCGTAGGTGCATTCACTCTATAGTTATCGTGTCCATAGTTCATCAGGTATATTTCCAAAAGTGTTCGAAATGACTTCAGGCTTCAGAACATGCTTAATGCTTAAAATATAGAATTCGAAAATTTTCGAGGAAACAATACTTTCTGTATACAAGAGTTATAAAATAAGAAAATAATAATTAATAAATTTATATTTTGATTTGCGGTAAATTTCTTATTACTTTCCCTACATACATAATAATATATAGGAAAGTATTATGATGGGGTCGAATTCGAGTTTTCGACAAAAAAGCACGTTTCAAGCACCCCTGAACTCGAATCGAATGTTTTTGAGGAGATGTACGTATATGTGTGTGTGCTATGTATATATCCATTTTAACTCAAAAACTAATGGATCAAATTTTATAATTGATAGGTGTGGGTCACTTGTGGGTTACCCTGGTGCTGATTACATTTTGGTACGATTCGGGAAAAAATAATCTGCCTTTTTTTTTTCTTAAATGGACCACAAAAGTCGTATGTATCCATTCTAGCTGAGAAACTAATTGACTGAATTTCCCGAAATTTGAATTACTTGTGATTAGAATAAAATTAGAATCACTTGTGATTTATCATAGTAACGATTATATTTTGGTGTGATTCGGAAAAAAAAATATTGGGTTTTTTTTTTAATGGCCGGCAAAAATCATCCAAATAAAAGCCTAAGTGTGCTCAAATGTATCCATTAAATGCTTGTTTTAAGCGTAACTTTTGACGACGAAAGTAATAAGATCAACTCCATTACTTTACTTTAACATGGACCATTCTCGAGAATTTAAGTTTGTTTTTAATTTTGGGGAGCCGAAGATGTTTTTCACTGTAGTTAAAAACTATTTTAATGAAATTTTAATAAATTTAAATTTAGTAGTGAAGTCTCTTGAGGATTATTCTGACGCTGATTAGATTTTAGCATATAAAAGTACAAATTAGCGAAATATAGCTGACCCTCCTTTGCGAAATGACCAGCAAAGATCGTAAAAATCTTAAATAAATGATTAAAATTGCTGAAATGTATTAATTTATATACTTGCTGTTCATGCAATGCTGACAACAAAATGTGAAACGAATCAATCTGACTTTATCATGAACCGTTCTCGAGCTACTTTACTTTTTTTTAAAAATTTGAGTAGTTGAAGACGTTTTAAAATGCATTAAGTTGCTAAAGATGTATTAAACATGCAACTTGGATATAACATCAGAAAGGTATCCATATGTTATTTCCTGCAATTAAACTCAATTAAATGCACCATGAAAAAAAGAAATTAAGAAAATGAATTTGAGTCTGCAGGGAAAGCATGTGCTGCCTACATCTGATTTTTTTAATTCTATGTAATATTTTTGATATATTTATTAGAAAAAGTGCAGTATCTTGAGAACGGTTTATGCTAGCCTTCTAAAGTTTGTGCCATTCGTTTTCTAATGAAACATTACATAAGAAATGGTAATTTACGTAACATTATTAAAGGTTCTGATTTTTTAATAACTTCTTCAAAATGCTATTCGAAAATTTGAGAGGGTCTTCCAAACATTCGATTGCGTTTAAAATCGATAGGCTTCTATTATTAGTTTATTGTGTTATTTGTATCAAATTTCGTCCATAATACTCCATTTGTTTATGAAATATTGCATCCATGGACTCATAGACACACATACATAACCTCAAAAACGTCCGATTCGTGTTCAAGGATGTTTGAAACGTGCATTGAAAACATGAATTTTCCGCCACAACACTCTTCCTATACATTATAATATGTATATAGGGAAAATAAAAACTCAATTATCATGCAAATATTCTGATAAAAGGATTTCTGTTGTGCAACTTGCCTTATTAGCAGGAATACTTATGACATTTGTTAAATTTGTTTGATTTAGCGTTTATTTATATTTTTTTTAACTTCTGAATTTAGATAGATTTATCTACATATATGCATTTTGCTAAAACTTCAATATAAATAGTTTTTATACGAATTATAAGCATATACGTATTTTTCTCTATGTTTTACAAAAAAAGAAAAAGTAAATTGTATTACTGAAGTTCGCAAAATTGTGGCAAATAGCGTTTTCTTCCTGCCATTGCAGTTAACGGTTATTCCATGTTGATTGTCATGCACAATTAACAAAAGTTGAAGTTTATTATCGACACTACAGCTCTTTTTTCGATGGTAAGAAAAAGCCCTCAACCTTAATAAAAAGATAATAAAGCAGACCGAAATTGGTGCGAGAAAGGGAAAGCGAACAAAAATGGCGTCCTCTATGATCTTGCATTACAATTCACTCGCTTACCAGGAAGAATGGGGATTCTTTTTATTCATTTTTCCCTTTCTGGCTGAGAAACTGCTCGAAAAATCCCTTTGCCAAAAATATTCTGGCCGAAAAGCCTACAAGCTGAAAGGCCTACCAAACCCTTATGGGCGGCCCTGGGTCAACTATATTTCATAAAGTGATTTGTGTCGACCCCCCCCCCCTTTTGCCGATATCTTGATTATAATTATGATGTCGATAGCGATCCTCCACAACACCTTGGAGAGTGACTTTTAGTATATTAAGATTAGTAATCATTACTTTTTCTAAAGGTTAAATAAGTTACCGTTGACAGTTACACTTAGTTAATTTCTGTCCTTATTTGTAATTAAATTCACTTAGAATTTCTGATTGTTATTAAGGTGACTATTTTTTATTCATAGAATTTCCGGCTACACGGGCCTTTTCCTACTCCTAGTAGAAGATAAGTCCTTTGGCGGGATATACTTACAAACGCTCTTGGTGGAATCTCAGCCTCACTGACTGGCAAGGAAATGTAAAATACATTTTCCCCCGCACTTTGTTCTTAAACTTGAAAATGCTTCAACTCACCGTACCCAATATTGAGTATCAATTAACTATTTACAAGTGCTAAAACTTTTTAACTGTAGCAATATAAGTTTGTAAAGCGAAAAATAACGTACTAATCACCGATTCTCAAGGTATCACAGCGGCTATACTTAAGAAAATGAAGGAAAATTAGCATGTGAGACATAACAATTACTGTCAGGCACGTCGCGATTGGGGGGGGGGGGTGACCCCCCCCCCCCCCCAATGTCGGACGGAAAGGAAAAAGTCGGAAAATTCGCCAATCCGAAACAAAGATTGCATCACTGTGATATGCCGACAACAAAATATTCGATTATTCATGGTACACATGTCGTCATTTCCGATCATATTAAAAATTTCCAGGGAAGGGCAAAACGCATATAACAACTTTAAAACAAAGAAATTTATTGATAAAATTGAAAAAACACAGTAATTTGGGATTCTTGGAGTGGGTTTGGCGCGCTGCCAAAAATACCATCTCTACGTTAAATTTTTACCCCAATAAAGGGGCATAACGTCTCCGACGGGGGCCCTGGACCCTCCTTTGGCGTCACCCCTGATAATAATATTCGATTTCTCATGGTACATATAAGTCGGCAAATCGGGGCATTAACCCCCCCACCCCCCCAAATAAAATTTCCTCGCTTCGTCCCTGATTACTGTAAATTTACATATTCAATATCGGTTATCCGCATTTAACAAATCGCTATTGGGCAAAATACTCAACAAAATGTTATGCAGTCCATCAAATATTTTCGAAACATCTCTGAGCGAAATGCGAAACCACTCAATGTCACTTTTATAAAATTATCAAAGTATTGAAAGTCTACTGATAAGAATAAATAAAAATGAAAGTTGTAAATAATTGTAAAGATGTGATTTTCAACAAGGGGCTTCTTCTACGAAATACTGTTACATATTCAAATACATGTTCGTACGCATGAACCGCTTAATGGCAGGACATTTAAATCAAACACATTACCGAAACACACATTATTTATGAAGGGACAAAGTGTAAAAGGGACACCCATAGAAATTATGGGCGAACATTTATCAAGGATCCTTTTCCACATTTGATGGTCTATTTTTTGTGAATGTTTCCTGTCTTTTTCAGCCGTGTCTTCCCCTTTCATGAAAATCTACGAGCCAAGTTCAGTATTAATGCCAGGCCAGGTCCGGTCATGGAAGTTAATCCAGCAGTTTTTAAGAAGATAAACAATAATTTGCTATATTATAACTGGGGTGAGCTATTCTGCAGGGAATTATGTCACTGTTTGAAATGTGGAAAGTTTGGTCATACGTCTAGGAGATGCACTGAGAATGTATATTGTTTAAACTGTTCAGGTAGTTCATGAACGATGCATTAATTGTACTGAATTTAATGTTAAGTATGATAATGTTAAATACGAAACAGGAATTAAAGTTTAATTGGGGCCATTTCACGGTTACTCACAAAATTTAATGAAATTCAGTGCAGCCTTTCTCCCGTGATAATGAGACAAACACAAACACACACATACAGACAGACTTTCAACTTTATTTATATAGATTGTTGCAAGAGTTTATTATAGAGAGTAGTCGTTTTATGAATTCATTTTCACCATCTAAAAATCGAAGCACGCTAGGGTTCTGCAATCAGTGTCACTAATAATAGAATTAATGTATAGTTAGTTTGCTGATAATTATAAAATTATGGTTTTTATAAATGATTATGTGTATCGATTATCAAAAGATTTAACATGATTGACTGCCATTTATTTATTTTATATTAAAAAAACATTTTTTGGGGTGCATCCTTAAGTACAAAATAAATAGCATTTCATACTTCATAGACTATATAATTGTGAAAATGTTGTTCAAATCTCTACTTTTGTTATTTGGGTATCGTGTCCACAAACTCGTACATTCATAAGCAGCCATTCATACACGTAGACATGGCTAAACTGGATTCGCCGGTAATCCCGCCATTTCAATATCAGGCTGTAATATTCTCCTCGAGAACATTAAATTTTCCCCCAAAAAATTTTGATGGCATCACCGGATAGGTGGCGCCTAGTCTGAAGTTGCATATATTTGCTTGCGTTTTTCCTATTTTTATGCGAAAACAATTTTAGGTCATTCTTTATTCTCTCATATATGTGCATATAGCTTAAATGTTATTAGATTCGTTTTTGCAGTTCATTTTGTTGTGAAATTTTAAACTTTATAGCTTTTCTTTGTGATGAAGCATGTACTTTTGTCTATTTTCCTTCTAAATAATATACTATTATTAATTTACTAGCATTTACATGTCAGTATCTTAAAATGGATTTTAATTAGTTCCCTCATTGAATTGCTAATCATTTTAAAAATATATTGGATTGCCACTTTAAAACTCTAGATTTTATGTTTCTTAGTTTATTATATTGCGTTCTAGTTTTGTCCAACATTATTTTAACTATTATTTATTTTACATTTATTTATAGATCCCTTAATATGTCTCACATTTTAAAATGTCGAAATTATATGTAGAAACAGTTTTCTACAAATTTCAGGTTCTTCAAGGAATGTCAGCTCTCTTGGTTAAGGCCCTTTCAACAAATGTCATCTTTATATCGAGCAAAGATCGAACAATTTCGCATGTTAACTTAACCTTAAAGTCACTTGAAAGAACTGACATTTGCTGAATTAATCTCCCGATATGCATCATGTACGAAAAATTATATTTCTTGTTATTTTAAGATAGCACCTTTACTGTAATGCTGGATATATTTGTCTGTATCAGCTGCATATCCGGAACACATCCCTCATACCTACATTTCTTAGTTCGCATCCGAATTGCGCCAAAGGGTCTATGACTGCACAATTACTGTCTCAGTTGTTGATTTTGCCGGAGGCCCAGCAGTCCACAAGCAATTTTCTTTTCCCAAAGCTCTCTTGCAATTAAATGCCTCCTGCTTGCAGACTTCCTGTCACCTACCTCGATACTTCCTGCCCTCGGGCAGCCCCCAGTTTTCACTGCAGATCTATTTTCTCATTTTCCACATGAGGAATATATTAGAGACATGATGGAAGTGCCAACTGACCAAATTCATGGGAATGGGGAAAGTTTGCAAAAAATGGCCGAAATCGTTCGGACAGATAATTTTTGAAGTTCGGAAGATAAATATCTAAATTCGAAAGTAAAAAAGTTGCATTCTACATTTTAATTCGTTACTATGAAGGTTATACGCATGAAATTTCAGTAAAATTCATTTTGAGAATTTCTAAGTTCATGTGAAATAGTGACATACCCAGATGCAAACGTCCCCCCCCCCCGCACTTTTTTTTTAAATACTATAAATTATAATGAATCCACATTTTGAACAAAACTCCAATCACTAACGTTAGAAGAATTTATTTGTTATTTATTTTTAATTTAGTTAATCGAGTCTAATATATTTTCTCCTAATCAGTCTAATAGTACGTTATTCTTAAGTATATTGTTGAGAATATTTAAAATGACTCCCCACAAGGAAAAACAGTTTTACAGGCAATCATTGCTATTACGTAAAATTAGGATTGCCTAAAATTAGCGACATTTTGGTGCGCTGGGTGTCAGATTTGGCGAAATATCGCCAACTTGGAGACTTTTAGCGAATTTCCCTAAAGGAACTTTTTAGCTCTTTTTACGCTGGAACTTTCTAGAAATATATACTAGTTTCGAAGATGCCACCCATTTTCTAGAGATTTCTATAACGAGTATATAAGGAAGTCATCATTCATTTGGACGGAGTAGAGGTAATTGCGATTTAAAATATTTACGAATTGTTAGAATAAGAAAATTGACATAAATTTCGGGTTAAAAGCAGGCATATATGAAGTTTAAGGTGCATTTAAATTTGAATAAATAAATAATATAATTAATGATTATTTTATATTTCATTAGTGGTATTCTATCTGAACAACCATATTTGTTAAACACGTGTCTTGAAAAGTAAAGTATTTTAATACTTTAATGGGTTTACCATTCTTTTTAATAGGATCTTAAGAAATAATTAAATTTGAGGAAACTTTTCTTTGAATACGTTTCTTAGAGGACGCTTATTGAGTTAAAACATTTCTTTAAATTATGAAATAATGTAAAATTTTCATGTAAATTTACAACAATGTAAAATGTACATATAAACAAGCATTTAAAAATACTTTAAATTAACATTTAAAAGTATTTTAAAACTTACATATGCTTTAATTATGAATCTTAGTTTAGGTAGAACGAGGCATCCAAAATCACCCACCCTCCTCATATTAAATTTTGCAGAGTCCACTTCGACAATAAGAGCTTGCAATTTCGTCCCAGTAGCTCAACGGTAGAGCGTCGGCTGGCCAGAAAGGAGATCCAGGGTTCAGTTCTCGGTTGGGGCAGCAAGGTTCTTTACAATGGCGCCCGAACAAATCAACCCTGTAGGTTAGTGCAAAGATGTCGGAGGTCTGAAAATGACCCTAGTACGACTAGTACGGATTCAGTGGACTTTGGAGGATTGGGCGCCAATTTCAAATTGAGAGGATAACAACCACGCAGGATACTAACCTGGGTAAAAATAGTAGTATCAGGAGGCTAACCTCAGATAAAAATAGTAGAAGGTGGTCAGTCAGATTGTAAGTTGCCCGCCAATCTGATAATTAGAAGGTGGAGAATGCAGAGTCCACTTCGACAATACGAGCTTGCAATTTCTTCGGAGTGGCTCAACGGTAGAGCGTCGACTGGCCAGAAAGGAGATCCAGGGTTCGATTCCCGGTTGGGGAAGCAAGGTTCTTTACAAAATTAGAATTAATTTATTTTTGTGGCACAATTTTCTAAATATAATTAATGAAGTTTTTATTTTGTGCATAAAATTAACTAAATAAAGTTCAAGTATGCAAGTAATAATTATTGTATCAATATTATAGGTACCAAATGCTTTTATTATTTTAATATTAAATCGTACTGCAAAAGTAGTAGCTATTTTGTACTATGTAAGCTTAAACGTCAGCATTGTTTTAAATGCAAACATATTTTAACATTTTTCTTTTTAAAAATTTCAGTGTAATAGATTCTTAATTGGCCAACAATTAGCAATATTGTTGTATCCAAATAGCTTTTTCCAGTTGTAATTTAATTCTACAGAATTACAATTATAAACAATACGCAATACTATTGGATCCAAATAGTTTTCTCTAGTCGTAATTTAGTTCTACCAAATTACAATTATAGTTGATATGATATAATAACAGAAATTGAGAAATAGTTGAATAAATTCTGGTTGAAACTTGTAAGGGAAACGATTTTTATTATGTAAAAATAGTCAATTTATCTTTACTTGAAAAATAGTTATAAGAGTTGGACCGGTATCTGTAATATTAATAGGCTATACGTAAATTTTACTGTACCTATAGAAATACATACACGCGAAATATACATATATAGAAATACACACATCCTACGCGATCAAATAAGCATTGAAGAAGGAGGCGTTTAAAGTATATCTCTAAATAGCGTGCCCCAGGGAAAATACAGATTCCCACAGTCTAGCTTATTAAAAAAATAAAAGTAGAAAAAAGAACGCATTGTAGAAACCGGTTGCAAAGCATGACTTAAACGCCAACGGAAAGAATGAAATATCGCAGCATAAATGTCCTTTTATACAAAGGACTTGGACAAATTGCAGATATCATTTAGGAATAACTTAATCTTACACTCCTCATCCCCTTGCAATAAATCAATTACGCCCCGTTTGTCACGCCACTAGTGTGTTTTTAGAATCGTTAGGTCAATTCTAAAAACAATTGTATTATTAATCTCTTCATATTTTTCGGATTATATGGGGCTGCCTTAGAATGAATTAACTTTTCTTTTATGTTTAATCGTGGGACGCTATTCTCTTCATAAATAACATAAGAAGCAACAGAATATTTTATGTACACTTACAATAACTCCTATAGGCTTAAAGAGACAGCTCACCTTTCAAATATCGTACAGTGGACTCTGGTTAAGACGGCACGCATTTAAGATGGATTTCTCGTTATTACGTACAAATTACGTACAAATTATCTCGTTATTACGTACGGACCCCCCGGTTAGGGTGGTGTGTTGACGTTGCATCTTATAAATATCACCTAATACGTTCGTTCATTCGTTGAGACAGACAAAATGGATTTCATTTTATCAATCAGTAGAAGATGTTCCTGAAAATACCTTTGAGCAATTGACTAAAATTGAGAATAATATAAAAAGAAGATTGTTTGCCCAGAAAAAAGCAAATGAAGATTACTTCATTTTTAAAATAGTAATACGTACGACTACAATTTGCTTATGTTTTGAATGTTAATATTTTTTTATTTTTTCCCAGAATATATTTTATTAATAAAATGTCTTAATTCAAATTTCCTCGTTACTGTTTTAAAGTTGTATTTTTCAATGTAATATGTTAAAGTTTAAAAAACTAAATTCCATCCCCATTTTACATATTTTATTACTATTTAACTTCAGGATTCCTGTTATAATGGACTCTCGTTGATACGCACAATAAATTTTGGCCCTTGACTGTCCGTATTAAAAAGAGATCACTGCATTTTCAAAGTGCAACAAAATGTTATAGCCTAATAAATCCTTAAAAAATTGATACCAGTTACTTTATTTTTCTTTTAGTATCTTAATTTACTATCATGAGAAATTTAAATAAAAAATGAAACACTAAACCCAATGTTTTTATGCTTATCTTGGAACTTTAACCGCGTTTAACACAAGATATAATTTTCCGTTCTGTTTGCGAATGATATATTGTGAACCAATAATTGAAATCTCCTGAAATTTTCTAAGGATAGTATAATGCTGCTTCAATTGAACTGTTATTTTTCCTTTGGCTAGTAAAATTGTGTTACTTACATTATTAAAATGTAAAGTTCAAAACGAGTTTCCACTTAATACAAGAACTAAAATGAAAATAGAGAAAAATTCAATAGTTCAAAAATTATACAATGATGCTTAGATGTAATAATTATTTAAATTGATCTATGCAAAATAAATTATCTTGTTAGCAATATAATATAGAAATTTTCAAAATAAAAACTTCATTATTCAATACGATGTATTACTTAATATGTATATTTTAAAGTGTATAAATATTAATATTTTGTTTTTTTGAAAATTTTCTTATAATCAAATATATAGGTTTAAGTAGGCCTGAAAATGCTATAAATTTATCTGAAGTAGCTGATTTATAAGAAAAAAATTCCAAACTTAAATTAAAAATTCCAAAATTAAAATTCCAAAAATTAAAAATTAAAAACTTAACATTTTGAATGTTTCTTACATGTTGAAGGAATATGGCAACGTCTGCTTTTCTTTTAAGTGTAGAAAAGCGCAAAAACATAAGCTTAATTTGATTAACTTATTTCCTTTTGCGATGTGTTGGAGCAAACTAATCAACAAGAAGAGTTTAAGTTTACTCTGCTATACTTTATTTCTGCAATTGAATTGAAAGACGGGGTCCGAAGCAAGGCATAATCATTCCTATAATTAAAGTTAGGTTACAGTTTAAAAAACATATTAAATTTAATTAGGGCATATTATTATTAACTTTAGTTTAATTTAAAATATTTCTCATTTAAATATTTCTCATAAAAACTTCATTATTCAATATGATGCATTACTTAATGTATGTATATTTTAAAGTGTATAAATATTAATATTTTGTCTTTTGAAAATTTTCTTATAATCAAATATATAGGTTTAAGTAGGCCCGAAAATGCTATACATTTATCTGACGTAGCTGACTTATAAAAAAAAAATTTCAAACTTAAATCACATTTTGAATGTTTCTTACATGTTGAAGGTCTATGGCAACGTCTGCTTTTCTTTTAAGTGTAAAAAAGAGCAAAAACATTGGCTTAATTTGATTAACTTATTTCCTTTTGCGATGTGTTAGAGCAAACTAATCAACAAGAAGAGTTTAAGTTTACTCTGCTATACTTTATTTCTGCAATTGAATCGAAAGAGGGGGTCCGAAGCAGGGCATAATCATTCCTATAATTAAAGTTAGGTTATACAATTATGCAATTAATTTTTAAAAATGTTTTTTTAATCTTATCGGTAAATATATGGCGAAGAAATATATTCTCGATAGTTTTGAAAGTTTTGTGAAAAAGGTATTCAGAGCCAACGTATAGTACAGTTTTCACAGAATACAATAAACCACACGTTTTCATGAAAATTAATGTGCTTCAATAAATTACCAAATATGTCATTCGTAAAGGTATGACATCTTCTTGAAATATTTAGGTATCCATCACTACCTTATTTTAAGAAAGCAACTGCTTATTCAGTGCCATTTACAACAATAAATACCGCACCTACATTTTGGGAACAATGTTGATGCTAATGATTTTCTCAATTTGGAGCTAATAGGAATCGTTTAATAATAAAATGTACTATAATTTTAAATGTAAGTCACATTGAACTTATTTCGCTTGACAGCGTATTTAATTTGCTCTACCGATGTTAAATCATAATTTTTGTAGTATGAATCTAAAAAATGCGCAATTATAATCGGAAAAAATTTCTAATTGATACATAATTGAAGGCAAACCCAGTTTTAGTAAATCATAGAAAATGGCTAACTGGTAAACGCTGTTTTCAAACAAATCCTTGGTGAAGCGACAGCATTGTTTTCAATTTTTTAATCAAGTGTGAACACTCAATGTTGAACATATCACAAAGAAAAGTGACACAATTGAAAAGAAATAATAATAAATTTTTCAGGACAGTAGAAAAACTAAACCAAAGTGAACTATTGTTTGATGTAATCAAGGATATTATATTTATATTTATTCAGAGACGATTTGAAATACAAATGTGTAACTTTTACATACAATAGAAGCACACATTATCCATCTCACATTGTTAATTTCACATCTCACTCACACTGTTAACAACTCAAAATTATTGAATTTTGAGTTTTTATCACTCTTCATGATCTGCGATACATGCATATTCGAAATATAAGTGATAGAAATTATATGATTTAAATTTCTAATAAAGTCAAGTTTTCTTTATATATATTTTCTTCTAAGAATTGGTGCTATTCTGGTATTTAAAATGCTTCTTGGCAATTTTGTGTAATTGAAATATAAAGAAATTTCGATCTGTATACATTTCCAATTAGGAATATTATGCTAATAAATATTTAAAAAGTTGTGTTTCGGAAAGGTACTAACACAAATACAAATTTCAGTCAAGTCACTTTTCAAATTTTATTGTCGAATGAATATAAAAGGAATTTTGCTAAATAGCCTAAAACAATTAATGGAAATCCTTGAAATTAGATGAATGTTCAAATTGAAAACTTTAAAAGAAAAGTAAGGGTGGGGAATCTGATATTAGCCGGCGATCCAAGCCTAATGACATCAATGAAAGGGACGAATAAACTCAATTTCCAGAAAAAATTATCATCCAAGCATCTAATTTCAAACTGCTAAGAAAATATTATAAAGCATTGCCGGGACGGAAGTGCCACTATAAAGACCTCTAGTTCCTCATTAGTGTTACTTTCCTGTTCTAGTCTTGTCAGGCGTAGCTTGGATACTGTGACGTCATTTCCAAGTCTATTTTTTTCCTTTTTGGGGATTTATTTTTCCCTCTCACTCTTGGTTGATTACAACCACCAGAAGACTATCAAGTTACATACATCGCAGTTATCCCAGAATGGGTTTTTTTACTGGCATTTTAGATATTTTGAAAGGTGTAACAAGGGAAAATGGAATAGAAGATGTCATGTGTGCAAATACTCAAGTTATCCTGTCGTAGTGTGAGTAATATTGACCACTGGAGCGTTAAGAATGAAAAGCATATGATGTATGACTCCACAACGTTAACCTTTTTGGAAACAATTTTGTACGAAAGAATGGGGGTGGAAAAGCGGATAATGTTTAGAAAACCATGAAAATGCCAAGATTTTGAAATAAATAGAAATAATAATTAATATAAAAATTCAATTTTCTTTTCTTCCACTTTAAATATTTGACCAGGAACCCCCTTGAAAGGCCATGTTGGCTGAAATCCTGGGAAGAAGCGAGGTGGCTTAGAAAATGTTAAAAAGAAAAGGCACGCAAGCGACTGCAGAGGGACAAGACAATACCTTAATTTTAGCAGATATGGCCAGTTTCACCAATTTGAAAAAATATTTTAATCGTTGTTAAGGGCCTTAATTCAACATTCCAGTTCCACCAACGCTGATGTTAGTTAATCTTGCCTTAAATGAGATTAAGTTCGGATTAAATTGAACCACCACTTTTGAGAGTTAAACACAGGGTTTAATAATACATATGGCGGATCTCGTGTATACTTTAATTCTGTCTGTGAAGAGGATGAGAATAATAAGACAAATATTTCATAGGCGTAGTTTTTCAATCTATACGATCACGTTTTCGTTCATGAGATCTCCATATCTATTGATCTTGCAAGAAATAGAAAGACAAATTGGGAGTTTATATCCGATAAGCATTTTATATTAGATGCAGATTCGAATGTGAGAACGCGTCTAACAACTGGTATTTTATGAATACGCTAAAGAAAAAAACGGGATATTTGGGTAAGTTGAATATGTTCTATATTAAAATTTTTAAAATGATTAAAATTAAGACTAATTTTTTTTTTTCTTAATTGATCACATGATTTTAAACGCTTAAACAAATTTTTTCAAATCAAAACTCATGATTGAAGGCAATAACACGCCAATTTAGTGAGCCCACTTTCACTCTTTGACACTCTCTCGAACCCCTTCAAGATAAATGTTCCCCCTGTCTATCGAGGACCCCTACCATAACAGACATATTCCTCCTCATTTTATTTCCCAGTCTAGGACCACCTTTAAGGACACTGCAAGCAACATTCATGTCCGTAAGTGGGATCTTAACCCAAAACCCCGGCAGTTGAGAGTGCACGAGGAAACGCTTGCATAAGACCTCTGGGCTACTAGAACTGCAGATTGTCAACATGCACATTTTCAAGCCGGTATTATGGTTGCTTTTTGCCCGTGTCACTGTTCACATGTCCAAGCTGGCAAAATACCGATTTGAAAGATTTAGAAAGGAAGTAGAATTTGTTACTTCTTATTTGAAGGAACGAAGGGGGTAGATAGAAGATTTACCCACAATTCCAAGCATTCAGCTGTGAATTCTTGAAAAATATGGCGGATATTTAAATACCACGTGGACCTCATATACCAATTCTATCAGAAGATTGTACAATAGAAATGAACTTATAGTATTTTATATTTGTTATTTTGCAATCATTACACGGATCTGTTTACGAATTAAACGTATTGATCTTTATTATGTCTTGGAATTTAATGAACGGTGAATCTAACTGAAAAAAATTGATTCAGGTGTGTATATTTTGTTTATTTGAGCTAACTGTTTTCTCATGAACTACAGAATTTTCTGTTCCTTAATTTCAGGATATTTTTTACAGAAATTTTTGTTTCTTAATTATTAAACGTATACAATTAAGTATCAGTTAAAAGTCATGTAAGCCACCATTGAAGCAGTAATATAATATTCTGAAATGTTCTGGATTTATCCAAGAAATAGTTTTTAAGAGAAAATAAAATAATTTTCTTAAATTTGCTGATTATATACTATACATTCTCCTTATATATAACAGGCTTAATACTCAATTATTTTATATTGTTAAAAATGCGTATAATGTGCTTTTATTTAAATGATTGATTGGTTGGTGTCGTGCCCAGAGAAGTTACATTGGTCCATGTTGTTGTTGAGACCCAGACCGTCCGACCTACCAGAAAGGTGTAAGGTAACCGTTAGATTGGTCCATGTGTCTGATTTAGCTATATCGAGGATCTTAAGTATCAGTTACAAGTCATGTAAGCCACCTTTGAAGCAGTAACTTAAAAATATAATATTCTGGATTTATCCAAAAAATAGTTTTTAACAGAAAATAAAATAATTTTCTTAAATTAGCTGATTATACACTATACATTCTCCTTGGGCGCGGTAGCCCGGTGGTTTGCGTGCTGGATTTGTAAGCTGCCACAACTGCCGCCGTGTTCATGCGGAGTACGATCACGTTAAACATGTGGGTCCGTAAGTCCCTCCGAGTGGTTGGTGGTAGGGGAAGGAGGGTACGGTCCCTGTGGATGCCTCCCCACTGGGTTCCGGTCTACATTGGGAGGCACTTCCCGGCCGTCCAAACAGTTACCTTACACCTTTCTGGTTCCTTCCCGGTCGTCCATTTTGATGCTCTAAGTCCTCTGGACGAGCCGGACGGCTTGGGGCTTTCACACCTTTCTGGTTGGTCGGACGGTCTGGGTCTCAACAATAACAACTATACAATTATATATAATTCTCCTCATTATATATAATTCTCCTTATATATAATGAGCTTAATACTCAATTATTTTATATTGTTAAAAATGCGTATAATGTGCTTTTATTTAAATGAATGGTTGGTTGGTGTCGTGTCCAGAAGAAGTTAGATTGGTCCATGTGTCTGATTTAGCTTTATCGAGGATCTTGTGAAATCCACCCACGTTCATTTGAATGAATATATGTTGTTTAATATTGTAATAAATTATATTTCAAGTTTGGTGATTTTAGTTTAACATTCTAAGCTTTTTACATACTAATTAATGTATATCAAAGAAAGATGCCCCATAACTTGATATGATATGATTACGATGTGAATATTAGTAAATAATTGCATTTCATGACTATGTATATTAATAACAAGGTAAAATAGTTAAGGCATTCAAAATGAATTACACACGTTTAACAATAACTAGACTGGCTAATTAGCTGTCGCCTTTACTATACTTAAATAAATAAAACTCTCTCTCATTTACAAAATGTTCCCCCCCCCCCCCCCAAAAAAAAAAAAAAAAAAAAACTCCAACATTGCTAGTATTTGAAATATTAATTATTTTTATATATTTAAGATACTACATGTAAGGTCAGTTTTATTTTATTAATTTTTATTTTTAAATTACTTTGAGGACCGCCTATCTTACATATCAATGAAACCGGTCAATCATAAGTATTTTTAAACTATACTGCTATATTAAAACAACATACTTTTAACAGCAGTATTTGTGGTACATGATATTTTTTGTATCTGTGCCCAGGCCCGGTTTAAGGCGTGGGCAATTGCCCACGGCGGCCGAATTAGGGGCGGCCATTTGGAAGTGAAATTAGGTGTAGTAAGAATGACTTTTGTAGTCTTATTAAAAAAAAATTTTGAAATTGAACCTATTTTGTGCGACTTTAATATAAATGAATTAATGTACTCTTTTAGATAGTATTAAAACATTAAAAGATAAAAATCGTTTTTCTCCCATAATTATATCTTTTTGAAGCAATGTGTAAAACTTAGTACTTTCAGTTCTACTTGAAACTGAAAGTACTAAGCTTAAACATTTAGGAGATTTCTAGATTTTATACATCTTGCAGCTGGGTGCAGCCTGCAATTCCTGAGGCTGACAATCTTGTTTCCTCCAAATACTGGAAAAAACCCAAGGGGCGATTCTCAGAATTTGTTCCTGCTTCCAAATTCAAATTGTAAACACATGGATGCGGTCTCTATGATCGCACTTCTAAAAGGACGAGAGGCAGAAGATTAGTTCAGATGGTCATTATTTTGGTCATCTACCATTTTAGCTCATTTAGGCATTGAGCCTAGCAGGAGGTCAGTGCAGTTGCAGATAACACAGTGACCAGAAGTAAAAAGCTACTTCTTAGTATTTAGAGTGTTGTGTTCTGCTGCTGTGCAAGATTCAGAAATTCATTTTCGTCAAATATGGCTTCTTTTAAGCATTCGGGTAACTTTTTTTTCAATTATTTAAAAATATTTTCGTAAAATTTATTAATTGACTATGTCTTTTGTTGATTTTTAATGTGTTTTAATAAATAAAATAAATTTGATGCTGAATTTAGTCTATGGCATTAGCCCCAGAATAATACTAAGAAAAGAATAATTTTTTCACGCTTTTATCCAAAATAATATCTATAGGTCTCATGGCTGTTCTATGAAAAATTTTCAGGCTTCAAATAATTAAGCAATGGTGTAAAATGATCTTAATTTTGTAATTTTTCCAGTTTCATTGCAAAACGAAAAAAAAAAAATGGTATAAAAGATTTTTGCGAAGCAATATATTCCTTTATGAATATTTGCATAAAAGTGGAAAAGTTGTTTCTAAATTGTTAGAGCTGTTTCACAAATTAATAAATTTATTCTATAGCCCCAGTCTGCGAATTTGACAAATTCTTTTACTCATGCATACATATTTCTGTCTAAATATACTTTCAATAATCTGTAAATATTATTTTAATTTTGCATAATTACACTTTTAGTTAAAATTATAATGTAATACACTTTTAGGTAAAACGTTAAGTAAACAATTTTAAAATTTGTAATATACATTTTGATATTGTGATTTTTTTTATTTCTACTCAAACAATTCATTACCTCTATCGCCATGTTCCAGTCAACTTAAAACATTCGAGTTATTATTATTCTTATATAAAGTTTTATTGTATGATATGTGGTATTTTTTTGTCCATTTTTTTTTTCAAAACCCAGAAAAAAGGAAATATTGACGTTCCTTTTTTCCAACGAATGGAAATTTTTTATTACCCCACTCGAAATTTACAGCTTTTAATTTCTCCCCCCCCCCCCTCCCTTTTTTTAAATTAATTTGGAAGCATTTAGGTATTTCCCTGTGTTTCTGTTGGGCCCATGTATCTCTAAATTCTTTCCATATGTTTTCGTTTATTATTTTTTACAAAATTACCAAAAAAAAATTGCGTTTTTTTACGCCTTGTCCTCCAATATTTGCAAATATGATCCCCCCCCCCCTCTCTTAGTTTTGTGATGCATTTTGTCTTTTGGCAGAAAAATAGAATATTTTTCATTTTTATTCCCCTCCCCCTTTCCTTCCTAATTGTTATCCCCTTTTTTATTCTAAGTATTTTTCGTGCCTTTGGATTAGGTTTTGCATCTTCTAATATATTTTTATTTATTTTCATTCACTTGTCACAAACTCAGGGACATTTTAAGCATTACATTTCTATTGTCTTCACCCACAATGAATCTATAATAAAAAGAAGAACCTGTCTGTTTGTTTGTCCACAGTACCGCGCGATATCTCCCGCACTGAATTTTTTCACACAGTCGCATATTTACCTGAACTAATGCGTCTCGAAGACCTTTTTAAAAATATAAATTAGATCTTGTAACGAATTTTTAAATTCTAAAATCAGTTAATCTCTAGCTACCGATATGACCTCAGCTATATTCACGATTTAACAGTTACAGAACCTCCAGTCATCGATATGATCTAACAGTTACCGATACGATTTAACAGCTACCATAACGTTCTAATGCCAAATTCATCTCCTACTGGTTATTAATCTTTCATTCATTTATTTTTTGCATTACGGAGAGCTTGTATTTTCTTTTTGCTTTGCGTATAGTGTACTGATAATTTGTCGACGGTTTAGGATTTGAAGAAAATTGAGTAGTGTTATCTGAAAGTTTATTATTTAAATAGCGGGCGTTTATTTACGCCCCAGTCAATACTGGGTAATTCGTTCCAGTGATACAATAAAACAACTGTTAAATTCGTCAAGGTGTAAAACTTTCTTGTAATTTGGCTAGTATTCCATTATTCTGTATCTATGTCCCTGCAGTATTTGAATCAGATTTTAGAGGGGTTACAATGGACAGTAACAAACAGCTTCGAAATAGGATTCCAGGTTTTTATCTGCGAAATCAGAAACGCAATAAATTCAAATATTTTTGCGTTTTTAATCTAATATTTAAATATTAGCTATTTAAATAAATTGTTGATAATAACCTGTAAAATTCTGAATTGTCCTGTTATATTATATCTTTGCTTTTTAGGGATTGAAATGCGTTTCCTTTATCTCTCCCCTTTCTAATTTGTTCATGAGATCATTTGTTTGATTTGTTTATAATGTTTCACTGCTAAGATATACAAATAATTCATAAGATTTAAGAAATTACAAATTCAAATTTTATTAGAAAAAATAATGGTGAGGGCAACTTTCATGGCACTACATGCAATGCAGTAAGTTACTTCTGACTCCTGATAAATTCAGAAAAATATAATGGCTCCAGTCCAATGGAGCTGAAATTGTTTTACTTGAATATATTGGTAAGATAAACCTCCAGTAAAGTTGAATAAGTTTATTCGATTTCTTCAGATTTATTTATTTCGTTTACAGGCTTGCAAAGCAATACAAATTACTCGCTAACTATTTATAGATAGCTAGCGCTTTTAGTTTTCGCCCCGATTTCATCTGAAAACTCCGACCATGGACTCCACTTTAATATATTCGATTATTTTACTAACTCGATTTGTGGTATAAAAAGTAAACTTACTGACGAGATTTTATATTCTAGCTAATCTATAAACTTGCGGCACATAAATACGTACTTGAATACGTATATTTCCACCTATTCTGTTCAAACCTCGCCATGCATTAAACATCTTTAGAATCCCCATGTTCATCTAACTTCCTAATTATTTTTAAAACAAAACAAAATATCTCGTGGTTGTGTACCAATATTTCACAAAAGAGTAAGTAACCAAACTGAGTTGTAACAATCGTGGCATTTCAAATGTTACAACTTTTCCACCCATTGGAAAACTTGGATTTTGAAATACAGTGGTTATAATTTTGATATGCTAAAATGTCGAAATTATAACCACTATACTTCAAAAACCAGGAAAGTGACCTAAAATCCAATTATATACAAATGTAGGATTTTTAAAGAGCAATAAATTCATGTTTATTGTTTATAGATACCACTTCTAGTTTTTAAGATATAAGCATTACAAATTTGAAAAACGTCAAATTTTCAAACTTCTTTCAAAAGACGATTACTTGAAAACTATAAAAGCTATTTTTAAATATACATATAAATTTAGAAACTAAATTTCCTCATACATATTTTTGTCGCTTACTAATTATATCGATCTTTTATACTTTCGAAGATATTTTGAGTGAAAGTCTTAAACATGGAAAAAACTCATTTTTAAGTTTCAAAGTTTAAGTTTTTCTCCCCCTCCCCCCTCCCCCTCTCAAAAAATAGAAGTTCGATCCAAAATCCAATTATATTTGCTTGTAGGGCTTTCAAAGAACTTCAAATTCATGCTTATTGTTCAAGGCTAGATCTTTTAATTTTTGAGTTATAACAAATTTGAGAATTGGAAAATTTTCAGTCTTCTTCAATTTGGCAAGGCGATTACTCGAGAACTATAAAAGCTTTTCATAATAACAAATATAGATTTTTATGCTAAATTATTTATATCTATATTTTATAGTTTAAAATGAAAACAAGAATTAAAAAAAAAACACTCGCTCGGACAGATACTTTTTTGTTTTCTAGAAAAAAGTTCTAAATATTGAAATTATTATTATTAGCGCCCAAAGAGTTTACATTTTTCGTAACGCTTCGTTTTCCCTCCACAGAAACCCTAAACATAGGTGTTATTCACGTAAAAAAAAAAAAAAAAAAAAAAAAAAAACGCTTATATTCACGTCCTAGAATTTATTTCACAATAATATTAGCGTAAACAGAAATTTATAGCATTATTGAACAAAACAAAATTGACTTGTTTTTTCTCGTGAATGAAACGCGCTATATATACGAGAATGTCGATAATATATATATCGTATAAATACTCTTTTATTAATTTTATGCATCATTTTTTACCCATATATTCAAAAAACGTGTAATAGCAGAAGAACGGTTCATGCTGTCTAAAGTAAATTCCATTTGATTTCTGCTGAAAACTTACATATAGCATGAGTGTTTATTTAATATTTTTTGATGTCGTTTGTTTTATGATTTATAAGAAGTTTGAAAATTTGCGACTTTCTGAATGTTCTTTGCCCTTTAAAATCATAAATTTTATTCACTTCATTCCATTCATTCTAACATTATACTCACATACGCACAGACATCCCTTTAAAAATAATTGATCCGGGTTAAAGGATGCCCAAAACGTGTATTAATCTGTCGAAAATTCCAGTTTTCGACCCCATCAATATTTTTCCTATATATTATTTGTGTGCAGGGAAATCACAAATAAAGTCAAAAATTCAGTTATGTATTATAAATTATTGCTGTATTATATATGTATATGTATGTAGAAATAAATGTAAAGCATTCCATTTTCTAAACCGCTAATTAGAGCTCTAAATTTAGATGAGAATAACATTTGATAGGTCATTGAAATAAAATAATGTTCGTACGGTCATGGTAATCTTGTTTCTAAGGGGGATCAGTCCCCTCCTGCTCTTGCCCATCTAAGATGCTTTGCTCTTAATAGCTTTCTCGTATAATCATGAAAAAAGTCCAGATCTCATCCACACATTTATGCAGCAGTCATCAGTACTGAGAGAGACGCGGGATTCGTCTCTAAACATGCCGCTAATCGGACACTGTCTAGGCCAACCGAGTTAAACACCAATCCAGGCGGCTCTGCCTATGTTGAGGGGTAAGTGGTAGACGCGTTAATGGACGTCGACACTTAATCCCACCTTCACCCAGTCGTCTTCGAATGATATACATTGATACAGGATGCATGGGGATGTCAAATGCTTTCGATTGGCTAATAGGGACGCCATTGAAGTAGACGTGGCTCCTCTCCTGACTGCACGATCTTCTCGAGCAGTTGTCTGTCTAGGGCGTTCTGAGTCTCTGCTACGGTTACGTAGGTCTTCTCTGATCCACTGATTTCATCACGGAGCAACTATCAAATCGCTCCGACCAAGATGGCGACTGATACGTCTATTGGACCAACCAGTTTCCCTTGGGTCAATGATGCAACTTCTCTCAAAATCAGACAATTGTTCGTAGTGCTGTCGAGTACGTCTCAAAAGCATCTTTGTACACAATTTTCAGTATTAAAGCATAACATTCAGTTCCAATTGCCCGTAAGAACCTCGGTTGTTTTAAATGCTGCACGATACGTCGTTCTCATGCGCATTGCATAAATCCTATAACGTCATTGGCATTGACAGTTTGATCATTTGCCTAACTCTTAAAACGAAATAATTTGCATGCCCAGTCTCGTGGCTGTAGCTCAATTTATATATAACAATTTATATGTGTGTGAAGGGCGGCCCCAAACAGTTTTGCCCACACAGGAAAATATCCTTGAACCGGCCCTGTCTGTGCCATGAGTAAGGTTTCATGTGTTTATTAAAAATGAGTTACACTGATTTTAGAATAGTTACAATATATTCGATATAAATATGTATTTTTTTTCTCTAGCCAACATCCTATTCGATTTGTCTTGAATAAAGTTTCTTGAAAAGGTGTTACCCTTCTTACATTAATTTAAATTTATACATCATAATTTAGCCTAAAAATCAAAGATTAAATGAAAAAAATTTCTTTTTTGACTTTTAAGCATGAATTCTCTGAACAGTTATAAAACATTAAAAAATTCATATAAAAATAAGCATATATTTACAGTTTAAAAAACATTAAATTTAATTAGAGCATATTATTATTAACTTCAGTTTAATTTAAAATATTTCTCATTTATATATAAATGCATTTCATAAACAACATTAATAAAATATGTATTTAGTTTCTCATTTCCGTACATTTGTTATATTAAAAGAGATACGAGTAAAATAATAACATGGTATGACGAATTAAAAATTATACGCTTTTTTAAAAAAGCAATTAAAAAGAAAGATATATTGCATATGTAATGACATGCGTATTTAAGAAAAATTGAGAAGTTTCGGCCATGAAAAAATTGCTAGGTGTCATAATTGCATATGTGAAAGGGGTCTACAATGGACTCTAAAACCGCCTCCTTTTTCACCCCAATGTTTCATGGCCGGAAAATACCGGCCATGCATGCAAACGGGGCTATAATGGTATAGTCAGTGGCTAAAGCGGCGATCAACTAACTACCCGTGTCTAGCGGTTTTTTTATTCCTCCCTGGCGGAGGTCAAGTCCGCTGATGAAGTCCACTAACGAACTTGGAGTGAGTACTGTTATATTTTTCTAATCATAATAAAGTTAATTTGCTTAATTGTAACTAGAATAACAATGTTGCAATTAATCCACTGCAGAATAACTATGTATACTGAGAGAATCTAAATACATGAGGAGGAAATATGTTACATTCCTATTTGCCATGTTGACCCCGACTGGCAACATAGCAAATAGGTACATATACACACAAAGATTTATTTCACTGAGCTATTTCACAATGAAAATTGCGAAAATAATAAATAAGACAATCTACAGTAAACGACCCCAATTCTTATCTGATCTGACGTCATCAACTCTTATTTGATCTGACGTCATCAACTCTTATTTGATCGGACGTCATTAATTCTTGTCTGATTTGAGCTCATCACTAAGTAAATGCCAGCGTTGTCAATTTTTAATCGCTAGTTTTGATTAAAAATTTCTAGTTTATAATTTTAATTAAACAATTAAAAGTTGGCATAGCTTGAATTTACTTATGGATGACGTCCATTCAGATAAGAACTGGAGACGTCAGATCAGATAAGATCATGCTATTTTACCGTTATTAGTGTGTGCGCATTGACCACGTCTAGCTTGGATGCCTGTTGGTAAAGATAAAATTCTGTAAATTATTGCTCGCAATGTGACAAAAATTGCACAAACTTTTCAAATTATCAAATCCAAAGTTATAAAAATATACAAAATTTTCCTGGGTGTTTATTTTTGCAATGATAAGAAATTATGAACTTTTACTAAGTTTGATAAAACATTTTCGCTTTTATTATTTTTTAGCGTTGAAAAAGTAACAGAGAATTTTCATGTATGAACGTAAATCGCATTTTATACTGTTCAATGTTGTAAAATTCAAGGATAATCACAAGATCTAAGCAGTTCGTATCTGATATGACGTTATCAGTTTGAACACGACACTATTTTGTCCACGTGTTGATATATCTATACTATGAAACGCTAGCGAGGACATTTCTAACCTGTATGTTGCCTGGACGTGTTTGGTTCATTCCTCGTTGCAACACAATTTCTAGTGTTAATAGATATTATACTGCAAACGCGACAGTTTTGTTGTAAGGAATATTCATTATTCGAAATTGTATTTTACAACTTTATTTGTTAAAAGTACCTGATTGCACTCAAATTGATAGCACAAATTCAAGGAAAAGGTGTCTCCATTCCTCCAAAGATACCTAAATTACAAAGTATGCTTACACTTGAACAGTTCATTTCGAAGGAAAATGTTGCAAATTCGTCAGATCCTGTGCTAGATGACACGAAATTAACAGCCATCGTATTCAATCCGTGTACACACGCTATAATTTACATTAAAGAGGAAACATTCCTTATACTTCTTGAAATAACTCTTAGCACTTAACATTTAATTTTTATCTTCATCAGTGATTGCTTTTCCTGGCGGGATTGCAATCGCTACAAGAATTACAAACATAGATGACATTTCGCATATTCAAACTGCTTTTACAAGGGCATATCATTTGCAAAATATACCCATTACAATCCATGGACACGCTATAATTTATATTAAAGAGGAAAAATTCTCCATACTTCCTGAAATAACCCTTAGCACCAATAGATAGATTTGGAAAAAATAACGAAAGGTTACTTTTTATCACTACCAAAACCCTTCTTAAACTCCCCTATAGAGGATGAATTCACTTAAAACCTATATGAAAATCATCTGGTTGCATAACATTCTATCCATATAATTTAAATTATAAACTTTGCTTGCATTATAACTCACATTCTAAATGTAAAATTATAATACGTTCATATTTTGCAAAAACACAATAAAAACATTCGTTCTAATATCTCAAGTAGTACGATATTTCTAGTATCTCAGTAGTACGGTATTTTTAATAACTCAGTAGTACAATATTATATAGGTTATAGAATTACAAAAACCTACCGTGAAAAGATTTTAAAGTATGAGTTTTATCTTTCATTTATGGAGTTGTAAAGAAAAGAAGAAAAAAAATGAAAGACAAGAAAAGTCCTCTCCGCTTTTCGGTCTCCCCATAACGTTTAGCGACAAATTTGCTAGCTATGGCGAGAGATTTGGCGAAAAATTTGGCTAGGCTTGGCGACAAGTTTGGCAACCTGTGTGATAGATTTAGCGACCGTGGTGACAAATTTGTTGCGTTCTGAATCACGTGTGGATTACGTCAGATTCGATTAGGTTTGCTCACCAAATCATATATACATTGTTCAGATTGATCTTGTAGGTATCAATTATTTTTTAATGGATGCTTACATGCGGCGTCGTTCGGGTGGCAGTTCCCGAGTTCGAATCTACGCCAGACCAACGTCTCTAAACTCATCGCACCTCAAAATTTAAGTCCTAAAATAGCTTCAAGATGGCGGCCACCCAATGAAAATGCATATTGCCCCATACATTTTTTTTTCAGAAATACCAGTTAAAAATTACAAAAATATATAATGGATTAAAATATTAGATAGAGGACGCCACTTGTAAAAAATCTAACAAAGCTCGAATTCAGATATTACGTCATCCTTCAAAGTCCAAACCACACGGAAAGCCCAATGAGGAAGATGAGGAGGAGAGAAGATCAATAGGAGGGAACATGAGGCCTACGCCGCATCATCCTCAAAAGTGTAGTTGAATACAACCTTTCTCAACTACTATCAAGTTTCAAATCTAGGTCCAAGCAAAACTGAAGAGAAAAACTGATTAGAAAACGAAGATGTGAAACACTTTCAAAAACTCAGGGGCGCGGTAGCCCATTGGTTAGCGCGCTGGAGTTGCACTCGGTAGGCCCGGGTTCGATTCCAGCCACTGCCAAAACTGCCGCCGTGTTCACGCGGAGTACGATCACGTTAAACATGTGGGTCCGTAAGTCCTTCCGAGAGGTTGGTGGTAGGGAAAGGAGGGTACGGTCCCTGTGGATGCCTCCCCCACTGGGTTCCGGTCCAAATTGGGTGGCATTTCCTGGCCGTCCAAACAGTTACAAAACCTTACACCTTTCTGGTAGGTCGGACGGTCTGGGTCTCAACTTTCAAAAACTCAATATATGCAGAATCATTCTCTACATTTCATACTCGACACTCCAATTCCATTACGTAGTGAGCCATCTACAAAGAACTTGTAATCGAATCCACTTTTTCGTTGTTTATTTTCAGTAGAAATAATTTGGGCTTACCTTGGGAGGTCTTTGGGTAAGAGCATCGTGTAGACTACTGGTACTGGATGATCGACTAGACAGAGGTTCCTGGGCTCCACAACTCCCAAAACTGAGACTACTTGAAAGACTGACCGTGTCCCTAGCTAGGCAATGTTGCACCTTATAAGGAGACAAGTTAGATGACGACACGTGCTTCAGCATAGCCTGAACGCACGCTTAAGATCACAACATTCTTCACTTGGGTCGCCTACCTAAGAAATTAAATCAGATACATGACATATTCATAAATAAGAAAAAGTTTATATATATATATATATATATATATATATATATATATATATATATATATATAAAGGGTGTCCGAAAATTCACGCAAGAAGTAATTTTGATAGAAAACACAGGTTTATAATTAAAAATTGTAAATTTTTTATTGATTCATAAAGTATACAGTATAGGGTTATGTATGGAAGAGCATATCGGGTAAATGCTCATTGCTGCAGATGATTTTGTTCGAAAAATCAGCATCCACTTGTTGCTGTTCCATAATCCATTCAACGAACTCTATTCGCTGTGCGTGGTCAGTAGGCTTCAGTTCTTGAGTCAATTGAATTTTGTAATATTCATTTTTTACCAATATTCACAATCTTTTCATAATCCTCTTAATCTAAATCTTCATTTTAAAATTCTTGATTTTTTTAATTCAAAACTGTTACGTGAAAAGATTTTTTTTTTTTACACATTAAATATTCTGACAATTTATTTGAGATATATATATATATTTTTTTCAAGTTCGAACGGGATTTGAACTCGTGACAAAATAGATCCAATGGGTGTACTGAATGATTGCTCTTACCAATACACCCATAGGCTCTTACTCTATTGAGGACTTGGTAATGTATTTAATTCCGATTTACAAAAATAGTTAACAAAAACATAGTTTTTGCAAAAACTATGTTTTTGTTAACTATTTTTGTATATTCCGCGCGATGTGCAAACATATCCTCTAAAGTTTTAAAAATATACCTAATTTTCCTAAGTATTTAATATTGATGTGAATAAAAATTATGAACTTGAGCTAAGATTGGTACATATTTTCACTTTATGATTTCAATGATGAATAAAATAGCGTTGAAATTCTCCCATGTGGATACAAATTGCGTTCAGCACAATCCAATGAAAATTACAATTCATTGAAAATTACAAGCACTAAGCACTTCATATCTTATCTTATGTAATCTGTTTGCACACGACACTCGATTTTGCTCATGTGATTAACTTATGACGTGAACCGATAAGACACTACGTACTTGACTGTTGCGTGGATAGGTTTGGTTCATTCATATCTGTGACAAAATTTGTAATGTTTTAAGATCTTTGTGTTTTAAAAATAAATCTTATACTGCAAATGTGATACTTGGGTGTTACAATCTACAAATAATGTCTAAAATTCAAAGTATGCCATCACTCGAACAGCTAATTTCTAGTGGAAATACTGTGGAGTTGTCAGTTTCTGCCCTAGATGAGACAAAATCCATGGATATTGTCTCATATATTATAAATTCACCCTCACCAAAGTTTGACGTGAATTGGTTAGACACCTATCTTATGTCTTCCATAGCCCCAGCAGAAACACCTACCACTGACAATTCACATGTTATCACCGAGGCCGGAAACTTGACTCAAGATCTGCTTTTTTGTGCTCTAGCACACAGTGAAGTTTTATCCTCAACTACAGAATCTGTTTCGATTGAATCTACTTCTTCAGATTCCGAGCAAGTTACACTTTATCGGTGGCATTTAGGTTCTGGTGTGTATGCATATTTGAAACTTTGCCATGGGAAGCTGAAAGTGCATATATGGAAATATCAAACTAACAAAGAATATGAACTACTGTCTACCCATGAAGGTGTTACATTGTCACCTGCTACTTGGAGCGAATTTTCGCAAAAATTGTGGTCGTTCAATGTTCTATATTCAGATACCTCTTTCGTCAGTCGCAATGAGTTGCTCTGTTTCAATGACAATGGTAAACTTCATTTACAGAAAATAATTCAATTATACGATTCAAAATTTTGCCTAACGCAGTGTCATATTGTCTTAGATAAAAATCAAACAACATGTTTAAAAAATTGTGTTCACACCATTAGTAATAAACTTCGAGAAAATATGTTCATGGACTGGGTTCCTATAGAAATATTGAAAATAAAAGACACTATAACCTTTCTACCATCAGCTATCTGTGACAAAAAATTTGCATTCGATAATCTAATTTCTTGTATTCATGAGAGTGTGATGTGTGTAAGAAAACTTTTCAAATGTGCTGGTTGTGTTGCCCAAATTGAAGATCAAAGTTATCATGAATGCCTTCACAGTACTCCATTAGAAATGTACAACAGTGTGCATGAACAAGTACTTCTAAATCTTGACATTAATAACATAGCAAAGAAAGTTTTGCTGCGTGGGGAAGGTTTCTTTTACTGGTATGATCGAATTTTTTTCAAGTCATCCAAATTAGAGGACTATGCAGGGGCGGCTAGTATATAGGCACTGCGGGAGCGACAGTGTTCTCTCTCCTTCGCAGCCTCGGGTGCAGCTTCCTATGTGCGCATGCGCACAACAGTTAAACACCACGCTTCACAGTTCCAGCGGCGTGATGTTTCATTGTTGTGTGCATGCGCAAATAAGAAGCTGGAGAGAGAGCACTGTCGCATCCGCAGTGCTTATACACGAGCCGCTACTGGGACTATGAATGTGCGATAAGAAAATTATTTTAAGTTATTTGTTTAAATGTACAACAAATATGATTAATGTGTATTTTATGAAAAATAAATTCATTAAATGTTTTCTATATTTCAAATTGAGCTCCTTATTTACACTTATCGACTCATTTTTTAACCTGTGGTATTTAAAATGCTATGCCCTTTTTGGATACATATTAATACATTCAGATGTATTGCATTTAATAATCTCTATTTTTAAAAAAAATATATAAAAAAATTAAAAAATAAATTTATTTGAATCATATCAAATGTCTACAGAGTTTTGTAATGAAAGATATTTACACTTTGTAGAGTTCAATTCATAAAATTTATGTTCAATCTTAAAATTCTGAAATTATATAACCTTATTCATTAAAAATAAATGCTAAGCTATGTACCATTCTCTAAAAAGTATTAAGATTCATAAAGAATATGAAGTCTGAAACTCTAAGAATAATTGAAAATTCGACCCTAGTTTCCGAAAAAATCTACAAAGTTGGAATTCATTCTGTAAAAAGCATAAAAATTTGCCGTAGATCTTAGTTCCGTTCTGTCATTTTCCACACTTTGTTTAAATAGGCACATTCAAATGTGCTCATCCTTTCTTCTACGATAGTTGGCATTTGCCATACTTTCATTTAAGTACAATGCTAAAAATTCTATAATTCCCCATTAAAAAAAATCAGATCCATTGGTGGTCTGCCCATGTTCATTAAGAATTGAATGGTTTTATGATGTGCCTACAGCCGCGAAATCTCGACATTCCTATTTGTATGTTAACAATGTCTCGCAATGCGGTATTTAACTCAATTTTTAATTAATAATCATTGTGTGTGTCACGGTTTAATTTGTTAAAAATTATGTACTGGTAATAGTTTGTTGCAAAATTTCTGAATATGTTGCGTTATGGGATGCGTGTGTAAAACATTGATCATTTCAAACTTTTGCTGAGTATTGAAAAAATTCTTTCAAGCTGTAAAGTTTTAAGTTAGAGTTGTTTTATAAGTTTGCGAAAAGTTTTTTTTTATTATTTTGGATCATACCGTGCCTCTCCAATGTTTTACATATGTAGAATTGTGATTTACTTAGTCAAATCAAAATATTGACTTCAAGTATTGAAAAAAAATATATTCTAAGTTGTAAAAATTTATTATACTCATGATGTTTAGCAATTTATAGGATCTGATTGTAAAATATTAAAAAAAAATGTAATCGGTTATATGATTTACAGTGTGAATGAAAAATTATTTTAAGTATTAAAATTTTTTACTCAAATGGTGTTTTTCAACTGTATTAGAAAACATTTATGTTTTTACACAATTAGTATTATTTTTTTAAAGTGTAGTAAAAACGTATTACAATGTGAAACTTTATGAATATGTGAAGTTTTACATGTATACAGTACGGTTATTCAATGAAATTTATGAACAAGTTGTATTTTCATGTTTGTAAAATGTAATTGAGTACTGACATTATCGCACATGTTGTTCGTTTTATGCGTATAAAATATAAATAGTAAAATTTCTACACATTATGTGTTTTCAGATGTAAATCAATCTGTTTGATTTGAAAAATCGTTGGTACGGTTCTATTTTCTAGTATTAATAGAAATTTTAAAGTTGTTTGTGTGTGCGTGTGTTTGGGAGTGTGTGTATCTGTGTGTGGTGATGTATGGTATAACACATTTTTGGTATATCCACAAGGTGCTGCTGCACTAAAGTTTTCGATAGACGTCAAAAATATTTATTAAGTTATAAAGAGTATTAGGTTGGGTAGTGTTTTCTGGATTTTCATGTTAAAGCAGTTTCATATTGCATATGTGTGATATGTATATGGAGGATTTTATGTTGTATGAAACATCAAAATCGGAATTAAAGTTTTCTTATCATAACATTTCTTTTAATGTGTTTCTAAAAGTATTTAAAAATATTTTCACAAAACTGTTTGCTGTGATCTTATTTATTTATTTATTTTTTGTAATAAAAGAGAGATATTGGGTGGAACATATTTTATATTTTAGTGTGTATTGTGAAAGTACTAAAATTCACCAATGTTTTCAAAAAATATATACATATGTATTTCACAATAGATTTTTAGTTAAATAGTGTTTTCCAGTATGGTGGTGCATATAAAAGGTGGTAGTGAAGGATTATGTACTGGCTGAATTAGTAAAACAGTGTAAAATTTTCTTTTATCACCATATTTCCTTTCAGCGAATTCTTTAAAGTATTTTGTAAACTATTCATCATGAACATACTTTTTAAATACATTATTTTACGCCTTCATATTGTTTTAAGTATGATTCAGAACTTTCTTTATGTATCGGTTTTAAAAGTTGAAATTTCTTTTATTGGAAAGGATCTATTAACCGCCATGTATCTTAACACAGTGACACATGTTCAATAAGAATCTAGCTAAAGCTGCTACGACTCTTGTATGTCTCAAGCGTTAAAGATGTAAGTTAAATGTAACTTTATTTATTTTTACAGCTTGAATTTTTATTCTTCACGTCACAAATAAATAGTCTGCAAATTTTAATACAATTAATGGTTTCCACAAATCTAAATATGTGTATAAAGTGTGTTTTGAAGGGTGCAAATTGTATTTAGATGATAATGATATGTTTATTTAAAATTGAATTGGAGTTATTGAAGTAGTTCCCATTTAAAGAAAAAAAAAGCAGGAATTTCTATAGTCTCAAATCAAATATTTACAGTATCATAATAATAATACTGCTTTACCTAAATTGTAAATGTGTTTGACATTGATTGGTTGTATATAAAAAAAACTCACCAACTAAATGCACTTCGTTATTAATAAATAGATTGAGATTTAGACCTAGTCTATTAAGTTGCTCATTGCCTAAGATCTTCACAAGAGAATTGTGTGATGGGTTCAAAGTGTTTCATTCCATTTTATTTTATTTTTTTACTTCTATGTGGTTTGATATAGCCAATGTTGTGCATAATGTATATACACCCGATATTTTACAATTCTTTATTTATTATGTAATTTGCACTTCATAAGAATTTTAATCATTGTGATGAAAATTAAGTTAGAAGTATTATTTTCACTGTGTCCTGATTTTTTGATAAAGTGTAAGTAGTATTATAAAAGTCTCGCTTCAAGTTTCAATAGTTATTTGAGGAGATAATGTGAATGTCGATAATGTTTTGCGACAGTGTAAACTTATTAATTACATTTTAACTAAATTTATTAATTACATTTCCAATTAAAAAAAATTAATTAAGTTTTACAAATTAATTAAATAATTTATAGATACATTTTTCAATTATACATATTAATGTAGAGCATTACTATATGATGAAAAACCCTTCGTTTGTAATGATCGGTGTCAAATTTTATGAGCATTGGCAACAGATTTAGCGACATTTGCGGTGATGTTTACGTTAATTTATGACCTTAGCAACCAAATAGTTTACCGTGGTAGTGTATATGGTTACTCTGGTAACGTAATAGTTTACCATAGCAACATATGTGGCTAACCTACCAGTCACAATCGAAGAGCGGGAAGGAATCGCAAGGAGATAATCTCAAATCTGTTAAGATTATTGATTAACAATTTTGATACAAAGAGTTGTGAACTCATTTGGCCAGTTTGTCATCGATGAGGTATATGAATATGTTTCTTTAAAAATATATGTAATATATTGATTTGATCGTTTTGTTAATATATATTTATATATTTTATGTGTTTAGTAATATATAAATAATAGTTCTACATTGTGATAGTAAATCACTCTGTATGTTATATTGTGTGGAAAAAACGGGTTTCAAAATGTTTACCTTAATATTCAGAAACAAAACAATTTTAACTGAACTTAAAAATTAAGGTCATACCGCTTTTCACATAAAGTGCTCAAACATCTAACATAAATGAAATTTTTTCGGGGTTTGAAACAGCACGTGTGAATGAAAAATACATTTATTAAAATGTTAAAATGACATGAAATGTTCCTGTGTGTGTGTGCGTGTTCCTGTGTGTGTGTGTGCGTGTTCCTGTGTGTGTGTGTGCGTGTTCCTGTGTGTGTGTGTGCGTGTTCCTGTGTGTGTGTGTGCGTGTTCCTGTGTGTGTGTGTGTGTATGTCTATGTGTGTGTGTTCCTGTGTGTGTGTGTGTGTGCGTGCGTGCGCGCGTTCGTGTATGTGTGTGATCGTGTGTGTTATTTGGCTAGATTACATTTAAGGTATTTGTTCTATATAGAGATTGATTAAGTTGTGTTCCGATATTTTAAAATCAATTGGAATGATTTTAAAAATATTATTTTTTTTTTAATAGTCTGTGTCATACATGTGGTGCAATTTCATTTATATTTTTAAAAGAGTGTGTGATGAACAAGATGATTAAACGCAGTCGTATTTTGAAAGTGTATGTTGATTATTCGTACAGACATGTTTACCAAAACTTTTAAGCAAGAGATGTACTAGATAAAAATTGGAATGAAGTTTCAAAGTGTATACACTTTTTAAACTTTTAATTTTTCAAAATTTACCCGATGTGAAGTAACCACTTATACCAATCGATTAATAAAAGAAACTATGCGGTCTGTGAACGTGGCAACAGTCAACTGTTAGATTTTAAGGTCATTATTTTGTTTCAAGATTCGCAATATACGTTTCCATTGCTACCAAATTAGGAAATAAAGTTAAAATATACACAATCAAATACACAAAATTTAAACAGCTCTCCAAAATTTAGTAATTATCCAACATAGACACTTTTAGCAGTACATAATTTTTGATAAATAAAATCATGATGCGCACAATATTTATTAATCAAAAATATTTTTATTCGTGTAAAATCACTACGTATGCATAAATTTTAAAACTTGGATACGCGTTTCGTGTTTTGAAAACATTATGAACTTAAAACACTCAAGGTGCAGAATGTTTTCCACATAGAAACTTTTTCCATCCTGTTGCTCCAAGTCCTCTGGACGAGCCGGATGGCCTGGGGCTTTCACATAGAAACTTTTAACAGTATATAATTTTCAACAAATGAAATCGTGATACACACAAAAAAAAAAAAATAATAATAGTAAAATTATTTTCGAACGCAAAATAATAATAATAATAATAATAATAAATAATAATAATAAAATTATTTTCAAACGCAAAAAAAACAATCTGATGTGGGCAGCACATGACTTTCCCTGCAGACTTATATTAACGTTCTCTATATTTTAATTAAATTTATTTCACTTTTAATTAAATTTTCGCTCTCATTCGATAACCGGACTTATTTTCAAAGGTGGCGTAGAGAAAATACGGAAAACTAAAATATCTCGAGAACGGCTAGTCCTAGTGTAATGGGGTTGGTCTTATTATTTTCGTCGTTAAACATTACGTATTAAACGAGCATTTAATGGATATATTTGAGTATACCTAGTTCTTTAGTTTGGATTTTGACGATTTTTGCGGGCCATTTTGCAAAAAAAGGCAGGTTATTTTTTCCGAATCGTACCAAAATCTAATCAGCACCAGGATAACCCACAAGTGACTCTTCTACCGAATTTTGTGAAATTCGGTCCAGTAGTTTTTCAGTTAGAGTGGATACAAGCTTTTGCGGGCCATTTCGCAAAAAAAAAAGCGGGTTCTTTTATTCCGAATCGTACCCAAAACTAATCAGCACTAAATTCGCCCACAAGGGACTTACCTACCAAATTTTATGAAATTCGGTTAATTACTTTTTTAGTTAGAGTGAATACAAAATCTGCACAGACACACACACAGACGTCACTCTAAAAATAGTGTTTTCGTATTCTAGAGGTCTCGAAACGTGTAGATCCGTCGAAAACTCGAGTTACGATTTTCGGCATGATTCCAATACTTTCCCTATACATTACAATGTATTGCAGGGAAAGTAAAAAACATGATTAATGAGGATATAATATATATATATATATATATATATATATATATATTAATATATATATATATATATATATTGTAATTGCGTTGTTTCAGTATGTAGATGCACAGAATTTAAGTAAAAATAAAGCGGTTTTAAGACGGATACAACACTCAATATGAATTAAAAAGAACTTTAAAAATCACGATTTTGAGACAAGATGGATGCCATATTTCATTTCGAAGTAGGTCACGTGATTTTTTTATATCATGGTCATGATTTTTTTATATCTTGATCTTTAATCTACTAGCTAATTATTAGTGCCTTTTTTCATTTTTGCCGTGTTTGCTTTTTCATTTTATATATATTTATATATACCTTTTTAATTGTGATTTTTGTACACTAATATTCACCTCATCCTTTTTCCATTATAGTGATAAGTTACCTTCTATTTTTATCCTTAATCTTGGACTGTAGTTACTTATTTGTAACAGATATGCTAGAGACGGGTTTTGTTTTTGTACTTACCGTAGTTTATGCACAGTTTTCGATTAAAAAATTTCAATTTCAATATATATATATAAATTACCGGTATATTATATAAATATCCAGTATATTTAGTAAATGGTATAGTTAACAAGTTTAAATTAGCTGAATATCCTTAAATATCCTTCTTAGTATCTTATATTAGCTAATTATCAACATTCTCTTGTATTTGCATTACAATGTATTTACATCCTGTTAGACATTTGTCTCCTTGCTTTCATTATTTTTCACGCCCCTTTATTACATAGCTTTTACAGGTGAATCTATAACAATTTGTTTGCAATACTGTTATTTATATCTCACGATTGGCAACAACTGATCTTCACTTTTACCTCCTGCGAATGGCAAAAGTAGTCTCGGACTTTACTGTTTTAATAGACAACAGGTGCAGCATTTTCTCAGATAAAATATCTTTGATTCCTATTTTATTTTTCAATCTTTAAGCTTGTAGACCCAATAGACGGAGTTTATAGATATTATCTATCCTATCTCAGTCTTCAGAAAACAAGCTGTTTTTGGTCATTTTGAATAGATACTCGGTCTTGAAAAAGAATATGTTCAAAATGAATTCATTTTTAAGCTTAGTGGTTTTCCACGTGTTTAGCTTTAATGCTTAGTCATTTTCTGTTTTACAATTTTGAAATCTCTCCATTGATATTTGTATATTACATATAGCTTGATAACTGGATATATGCTTTTTATTCTATCCTTGATTTATGAATCTCCCTTTTCTTGCATCTTTAAGTAGCTATCTTATATTTTTTTAAGTTATGGTTATATGAGTTACAACTTATCTCTAATCTATCATTGGAATTTCATATAATATTTTTATTATATATATATATGATTGAATACTTCATTTTATTATGTAGGCATTTTTAAAGTTAGGATTTTTGAGTTGCAACTTCTCTCTATTCTATCATTGGATTTTCAAACTATTATGATTATATTATATATATATATATATATATACTATATATATATATATATATTTATTTATTTATATATATACATTTGTAAATAAAGACTTCTTTGAAAAGCAGTGTTTAAAAGGAAAGAGGGCAAGGCAAGGATAGAAATGGGGAGTATACGAGTTCGAAACAGATGTTTTCTCCTCAATCTTCCAATGACGTCATAGAGACTTCCTGCCCGCGTGTGTCGGGTCAGAAAGCGTGACACGTGATTTTTATTTTCTCCGTGGGAACGCTCGACAGATTCAAATATTTGTTATCCTAATTATTTCTGGATGGACAGACCGTGAGTCGATATTGACGATCGCAAGTTAGTCTGTGATAGCTACTATAAAATTGAAGACAAAAATAGAAGACGTTCCAGATAAAATTGAAGTTTGCACATAAGTACAGTTCGGAAATTCCCTGATTTTACGCAAATTTGGTAAAATCCCTTGCTAATTCCAGAGTTCTAAAGTACCCGGGGATTTACCTGATTTCCCGATTTTGTCGCCACACTGTTGTTCTCTTGTATCGTTTGAAGTATATCAGCTTACATTATTCTTAGCGTTATCAATTTAAGACTGCAGTTTATCAAAGCATTGGTTGAAGAGAGGGGTTCATTTTTAGAGATAAATTGGAATTGGTAGAATTTCCAATGTTGTTTGCTTACGAACATGCTTTCTAATGTTGTTTGCTTAATTTTGCTGAGCGAAAAAATATGTGGGCAGAGGAAAGTTCTCAGACACACGTAAAATGTTGTCAAAACGTGAGAAATAAGTAATTTAGTATTCTGCGTCTTAGTTTGCTTCATAAGTACAAGATAAAATGATTAATACATATTATCTGCTTAGATGTCTGAAATATAAAATGTTCCATTGCAGTAAAATGGTCTTTCTAATGAAGTAAAAAGCAACTATAGTGAAATGTCATAATAGATTTTGCGAGAAATCATACCTTTCTGAAGAAATAATTAAACAAGAAAGGTCAATCATGCATAAAGCATTGATTATGAAACACTTTCCCATTGCAATACAATTTGATTTAACCATCTCTAAAATGTAATACATTCAGCGGTAATATTTTTAAAATTATCACAATACTATAATAATTTATTATATTTGAAAACTTCATCGAAGAAAATGAACTTTATTCAAATGACGTTATTGAAATATAAATCGCCTGGCTCTCTATAAAAAAGCAGTACATATTTCATTTATACACCTTTTTCCATTCCTTTCATTCATCACAATACAATAATTTATTTTACTTAAAAACTTAAAACCATGGAGGTAAAAGTAATTTAACTTTATGCTTAAAGCTTCATCGAAAAAGTCTACTACAAAATCGTCTGTGTCTCTATGTAAAATCAATGAATGTTTCATTTATATCAGCCATATTGGACTCCAGAGCTAAATAATTTTGCATTAAAGAAATTCAGCAATTCTTATACAACTCATCTTACAGTTTGATGTGCTTACCTTCTCCATAAATGAAAATTAAACTTCGCTGCAGAAATAATCAAAGTTTGATGATCATTTAAACTCAGATATATTCTAATTGCGTTGTTTCAGAATATAGATGCACAGAAATTAAGCAAAAATAAAGCGGTTTTAGGACAGATACAACACAAAATATAAATTAAAAAGAACTTTAAAAATCAGGATTTTGATACAAGATTGACGGCATTGATAATTCGAAGTGAATCAAAATAACTTTCTTTTAATTTTAAACATTTCTTTTAAAAACACAAGTGAATTTAAAATTAACTTTTTCCTAAGATTAACCATAAGAGTAACAAGAAAGATCAATCATGCATAAAGCATTGATTATGAAACACTTTCCAACTGCAATGCAATTTATTAAATATCTCTAAAACGCGATACATTCAGTGGTGATATCTTTAAAATTATCACAATACTACAATAATTTATTATATTTGAAAACTTCATCGAAAACAAATAAACTTTATTCAAATAACGTCATCGAAATATAAATCGCATGTCTCTCTATATAAAAGCAGTCAATATTTCATTCACAAACTTTTTTCCATTCCTTTCGTTCAGCGGCGATATTTTTAAAATTATCACAATAGTACAATAATTTATTTTACTTAAAAACATAAAATCATGGAGGTAAAATTAATTTCTAACTCCATGCTTAAAACTTCACCAAAAAAGCAATAATATGGAATCGTCTGCTTCTCTATTAAAAAATCAATGAATGTTTCATTCATATTAGCTATATTGCAGACTCCAGAGATAAATAATTTTGCGTCAAAGAAATTCAGTAATTCTTATGTAACTCATCTTATAGCTTGATGTGCTTACATTCTCCATACTTGAAAGTTAGGCTTCGTTGTAGAAATGATCATCAATTTTGCCTTAAGTTTGATGATCATTTAAATTCCAAAATATTGTAATTGCGTTGGCGCAGTATATAGATGCACAGACTATATTTTAACAGTTTGAGGGGAAATCACGCAGTTTGCGAATATAGAATTGATGTCAATTGTAAGAGCTGTAACGGCAGACACCACATACTTTTGCATTATGTTGAACTCGGGCCTTATGATCAGAGTAAAAAGAAGTAGGCAAGCGAGTGATGGCACAGCAATAGCTAATGCACGCTTCCTATCTAATGCTAATTAAACAAGCCATATCTTAATCGCAACAGCAATCATTAAGGTTAAAAGCGCGTCTGAACAATGGAAATAATGCATTAGAGTATTACTTGACAGCGGCAGTCAGATGTCTCTTATTACGGTAGAGAGATGTCAAAAATTAAATCTAGGAAAAACGGCTACAAGCTACCTCCTTCGAAGTACAGGTAATCAAGTAGTTGCGCCTCTAAATCATTGGTGCATTTGGAATGTTCCCCACATTTCAAAAAGGAAACCGTATGAAGTCACAGCGCTAGTGCTAAAAACACTTAATCTAGCAAACTTTCCAGTCAAGAATCATCATTTCCCACACGTCAAATATCTCCAATTAGCATAGCTCAAGACCAATAGAAATAATGATATTTTCATGGATCTGATTGAAGACACCACTCAAATACAAATTGTTATTTGGAAAGGTATCCTTAACTCATAATAGATTGAAAACATTAGATACTTTAGTAGATTCCTATGCCTTGGATAAAGAAATCAGTCTATGGAAAGAATAACTGCTGTGCCTACTCTGATGAAAACACCAAATCGAAATTTAACAAGAATGATCAATCATGCATAGAGCATTGATTATGAAACACTTTCAAACTGCAATGCAATGCCATTTAAACATCTCTAAAATGCGATACATTCAGCGGTAATATTTTTTAAATTATCACAACACTACAATAATTTATTATATTTGAAAACTTCATCGAAAACAAATGAACTTTATTCAAACGACGTCATTGAAATATAAATCGACTGGCTCTCTATGTAAAAGAAGTAAATATTTCATTCATGCACTTTTATTCCATTCCTTTCATTAATCACAATACTACAATAATTTATTTTATTTAAACACTAAAAACCATAGAGGTAAAAGTACTTTAACTCTATGCTTAAAACTTCATCGAAAAAGTATGCTATAAAATCGTCTGCTTCTCTATGTAATATCAATGAATGTTTCATTCATATCAGCTATATTGCAGATTCCAAAACTAAATTTTGCGTTAAAGAAATTCAGCAATTCTTATACAACTCATCTTACAGTTTGATGGGTTTACCTTCTCCATAAGTGAAAATTAGGCTTCGTTGTAGAAATAATTAAAGTTTGACGATCATTTAAATTCAAATATATTATAATTGCGTTGTTTCAGAATATAGATGTACAGAACTTAAGCAAAAATAAAGCGGTTTTAGGACGGATACAATATTAAATATAAATTAAAAAGAACTTTAAAAATCACGATTTTGACAAAAGATGGATGCCATATTTTATTTTGAAGTGGGTCACGTGATTTCTTCATTCTCTATAATATGGGTGTAATTATTATTTTAATTTTTATTTTAAAAACTTCCGATTATATTTTGCTGAAATTTTTTTCATATTTTATATAGGATAATTTGAATATTTCCTAAAACTTTCGAAACAATTTGTGAATTTGAAATTCGCTTAAAAAATGTATGAAAATTTAGGTTCCATAGGGTTCAATGTATTTCAATTTTTTAACCCGGGTTCAATCCAAAACTAATTGGGCGATATAGTTCATTTATATTCCCACATGACCCACAGTCCGTCTGTACAACATACTAAAATTTAATTTTGATAAAAAGTCATTTTTACGGCAGTTATCGTGCGAACGGACAGACAGACAGACAGAATGAACAAAGTCATAAACACTTTTCAACTATGTTGTAAAGTGTTAAAAACTCCCACCTCAAACAAACCCAACTGATACTTCATTAAAGCTTCATGAAGCTAATTTATGTTCTGGAAGGAGTCTTGAATGTAAAGCGATTCTGTCATTTTATATGTTACAAAGTTAACTAGGGACATCTGAAGGTAATTTCAATAAAGTACTAACCAATATGTAGTACAGAACGTACATCATGTAATTATATCTGTTCAAAAACCTTCCTGAAAGAAGACAATGAGTCAGAATTGTTATTTAAAAAGTGTGCTGATAATCCTCAAAACTCCCATTTAAAATCACATGAATGTGCCAAAATAGGGCAGTTGTTGTTGCTGTTGTTGTCGTGTCTCTAACAATTACATTTAAGGAAGAATGTGTGCACTGCTTCTGTTTAGTCTAATGACCCGGGGCACCCGAATGTAGAAGTCTGACTTCTGCCCCAAATAAGACATTACAACATCCATGCCCGCAGGCGGGACTCGAACCCGCAATCTGGCAGCCGAGCCGTCACGAGGAAACGCCTGCCTCTTTGACCGCTCGGCCACCACATCGGCAATAGGGCAGTTTGAAATGGAATTTAAATTCAAACAATATGGAAACGGGAACAGAAATACAACCTTTTTTATCGAAAGTATACCTCCACAACGAAGTACGTATTGTCTAACAAGTTATAGTAATATAATTGATGCTTTTAATTAAATAAAGTTCCTTTCTGCATTTTTTGAGGAAAGCATTTGAGAAACCAAAACATGCAACAATAGATCATATGTAATCAGATTAAAAAGGATTTACAAATTCATAATTCTACAGAACATGTATGTAACAAGTGTATCAGATAATTCTAATCTTGCATACATGGAAAATAATTCTAGCAAAGGTGTCAATGAGTCAATTGAAATTTCTAATGTAACTTTCCCGTTTAAAAAAAACAGTTCATATGTTCTTTAAAATCTCAATCAAAACAATTTGAAATCCTAAATCAATCTGAAATATCAAGTAAATCGGAAATTTTAAACGAATCGTAAATCAATCAGAAATTGTAAATCTCAAATGAATCAAATATCGCAAAACAATCGGAAATCATGAACATTGTTCTGTAGGGGACTTCAGTGCTAGTTTTCAATTCTGATCATTTGGATACCTTTATGTATCCAAGCCTTTAGGGCTACTATTATGGTTGTATTCTTTCCGGAGCGATGATATAACAAGGAAAATAACAAGGAAAATAGAGAGAGGCTAAAGTCATTGACCTCATTGAAATATGATCCTAGTATCTGAACATTATTCTGTAGGCACTTCAGTGCTAGTATCCAATTTTGATCATTTGGATACCTTTACCACACCAATGGACACTCAGTCAAGTGTTTTGAATTCATTCCGGAGCGATAATATAACAAGGCAAATAGAGAGAGGCTAAAGTCATTGACCTCACTGAAATATGATCCTAGTATCTGAGCATTATTCTGTAGGCACTTCATTGCTAGTTTCCAATTCTGATCATTTGGATACCTTTACCACACTAATGGATACTCAGCCAAGTGTTTTGTATTCTTTCCGGAGCGATGATATAACAGTGTATCTAACTCTACCTGTGTGGTCAATCGTGAACTTTAGTTATCAGGGAGAACTTTATTTGTCCAATCCCGATGATGCCGATCTTGTCAAGTATGAGTACTGTTTGTTCAACGTGAGTGGGGAGTATGGTGAGTACTTCTGAACGCTCGTATTGGACTGAAATCACATTCAACTTTATGCAAATTTGTCGCAGCGAGCCAGGATAAAAAGTATCCTGCTTGTATGAACTTATTTTTGCAATCGTCACGCTATGAGAGAATCATGATCGCTTAACACCGAGATTCAGCAATAGACTGGTTGATGCGCCTTGGACTATGCTCTGTAACGAGTCTGGCAAAACAAATGAGCCTTTAGGGCTACTATTGATGTTACCGTTATTTGTCATGTCAAATGGCTGTACGTAGTTTTATTGCTGTTAATAAAAGCTTTGCTCTCAAATCCAATTATCTATCTTTTCGGTCTGATGTATTATTTTATTTTGCGATCAAGAGCCTCTCAGTCGATACAAGAAAACCAAGATAAGCGTTATCTTTAACATTTGTATTTGATATCGCGATGCCTCCCCCTCTTCCCTAGAAGACTACGAAAATCAAATATGGTGTCTCGGCGGCAGAGCAGAGGCGGTAAGTACCGCCGCTGCTGGTGAACAGACACTTCTTATCTATTGTTACGTTTTCAAATTTAAAAATCATAAAAATAGAATTTTCCAATGTAAAACACGATATTTATTCATACTTGCGAAATTTTGTGCTATGTTTTCAAATCCAAAAATCATAACATTGGAATTTACATATAAAATAAATGTAAAAATTAATATTTTTGTATGATAACTTTCATAACGAAATTTTTTATAACCAGAAAAAAAAATGTACAGCTGAAGAGGGAAAAGGCCCAATTCATTTTTATTCGAGCATTGTTTGTTCATCGTAGAGCAAATTTAAAGTTAGCATCCGACTAAGAATAACGGACGCCCTCTATGAATCATGTGCATAGAATTTGCACAAGGGGTCGTCTTCATATCTTAATGAGCATAAACTTCAAATTTTCAATGGAAACACCCGATTTTGAAGTCATAAACAAATTCTAAGAGCCCCAAATTAGTCCAAATATAAATACTTGTGCAATTTAGATCTTTATACAGGGTGATTAAAAAAAGATGGACCAAACTTTGCGAGGTGGTAGTATACACCAAACCAAGCATTTAACGCCATAATGTACCGGGTCGGCAATGAAATGTAAAGGCGTTCCAGAGCGCTTACTCGTTGGAAAGCGGCCGCTCCGCAAACTTAAAAGCATCATTCTGTTTGTTATTTTCTGGTTGAAGAAGAAAACCATGATTACAAATTTCATCTGCAGAAGAACCCTTATACAAATTTTCGTAACACCGAATGTACGGTTTTATCAGTTTGCAGCAGTTATTAGCAGCTCCAACGTTTTAGACGATGGAGGAATTTACAAAGGAAGAAGGTGATATGCATTTCATCTATGGAGCTACAAATGGGAATGGCAGAGTGCAAAAAGTGCTAGAAAGTCAAGTGTGGAATAGGCGATTCTGGACACAGTAGCAGTTCGGCAGGGCACAAGCACAAGAGCAATGAGGCATACTCTGGTGGTGGTGTTGTTGTTGAGACCCAGATCATCCGACCTACCAGAAAGGTGTAAGGTAACCGTTTGGACGGCCGGGAAGTGCCACCCAATTTAGACCGGAACCCAGTGGGGGAGGCATCCACAGGGACCGTACCCTCCTTCCCTATCACCAACCTCTCGGAAGGACTTACGGACCCTCATGTTTAACGTGATCGTACTCCGCATGAACACGGCGGCAGTTGTGGCAGCGTGCAAATCCAGCGCGCAAACCACCGGGCTACAGCGCCTGAAATATGCCAACAGCACGCGGTGTTCCCAGGTGGTCACCCACCCAAGTACTACCCGCGCCCGATGCTGCTTGACTTCGGTGATCTAACGAGAACAGGTGTTTTCAGCACGGTAGGACCGTTGGCCGCATACTCTTGGTGTGCCACAATCCACGGTATGGTGAGTGCTGCATGGGGAACAGTTAAACCCATACCATTTCCAACGAATCCAAGCACTGACTGCATCATCCTCGTCGCGGCCCTCTGGTTCCTGAGACAGAGTACGACGCAGCCAGATTTTCCGACGACTGTGCTTTTCACGGATGAAGCCACCTTTGCACGTGATGGCACATTTTACATCCACAATGAACATGTGTGCGCGAATGTAAACCCACATGTGCATCAGCGACGATTCTCTGTCAATGTGTGGGCAGAATCATCGGCGACCGCCTAATAGGGCCGTATTTTATGCCGGAACGACTTGATGGGAGAATATACCGTATTTTCCTGCATGTCTTGTCGGAATTGCTGGAGGATATTCCAACAGACATCTGGCGGCGTCCGTGGTTCCAGCACGATGGAACACCAGCCCATTTTGGGCGAGAGGTAAGGAACTATTTGGACGTCACTTTTCCGGGCCGATGGATTGGGCGAGGTAGTCCCATAACTTTGTCCCCACGATCGTCCAATCTGTTGTGTCTTGACTTCTTTCTGTGGGGATATCTCAAGCGTCTCGTCTGACACTCCCTTTGAATCTAAAAAGGAACTCGTCGACAGAATTTCGGCCACTGCTTCCGAAGTGAGCGATATGTCTGATCTGTTAGAGAGAGTTCGCTAATCCCTCCATTGCTACTGTGAAAAGTGCATCCAGGTTGGGATTCGCTCTTTTGCCCCATTACTGTAATTATTGTTTATTGACACTAGAACAACGGAATCGGTCATTTTGACTGCATAACTACTTTGAGAAATGATTCCTCCAAAACGGCTAATCCCAGCCCATTGAAATGTTATGACTTTTCTTATTTTCTTAAAGTTATTGAAAACACAGAAGAAAATTATTCTAGGTTTTATAATAAGAGAACAAATCAACGATCTTCCTAGAACGACTGCAGCGGTTAAAATGACCGCTAGAGAGATTTCGCAGTATAGATTTCACTTGTAGAGATATCAGTAGAGATTTCACTTGAATACCCTGCATAGACACGTTGAAATTGCCTATAACGCAAAAAAAAACTTCCAGAAACTGTAAAATTTTACAATTTCTCAAAGTGTGGCGTGGATGTTCTAGATCAAATGAGTCGCCTCTATACGACGCGATCGGCATCAAGAACATGGCCTATGTACATCCTCTACAATGTTCTGGATTTCGCGGCCATAAATGCCTGGATTTAATTCGCGCATGCAATTGTTCGCAAATTGCTCGACGGTGCTATATTTTGAATCTTGTGAACGAACTGCGATACGCGTATTGTGCGACTAAGCGGGACCCTCTGGATTCTCTCTTTTCTCCTTCGCTTACTAGAAAAGAAGTACTTTAAGGGTGAGCGTCAGTAAATTTTCTGCCCTATCCGCGCTTTGTTAACTTTCGCGGCACACATATTTCGCCGAAATTCTGCTCAATCAGTTGCGAAATATTTTCTGATAGATAAAATGCAATGCTTAGATTATATTAAAACTAAATTTAATACCCAATAAAACATAGAATATATGTTTTATTTTAATTTAAAATATTTTTGGTGCTGCCATCTGTTGTCGTAATTGAAATTCATACCGACTATTTTTACTTTTAATGAACATTTTTAAATGTCTATTCCTTCTAATACGCTATTAAATACAACAACAGATCATATATAATAATGCCACAATCACGAAACGTAATTAAACTTGGACTTGAAGACAAAGGAACTTGCAGACAAAACTGCAGTCCTCAGTGATGTACATTCAGATCCCTTATCAAATTTATAGAATGATAAATTACCTTTCCATGATTGTGGCATTATTATATATGATCTGTTGTTGTATTTAATAGCGTATTAGAAGGAATAGACATTTAAAAATGTTCATTAAAAAATAAAAATAGTCGGTATGAATTAAATTACGACAACAGATGGCAGCACCAAAAATATTTTAAATTAAAATAAAACATATATTCTATGTTTTATTGGGTATTAAATTTAGTTTTAATATAATCTAAGCATTGCATTTTATCTATCAGAAAATATTTCGCAACTGATTGAGCAGAATTTCGGCGAAATATGTGTGCCGCAAAACTTAACAAAGCGCGGATAGGGCAGAAAATTTACTCACGCTCACCCTTAAGGAAGAAAAGAGAAATCACGATAGCCCCGGACAAAGTACCGTCCAGCAGTCCTCCCTTGCGGAAAGGTAGCGAAAAGTAACAAACGTCGTCAGTGATCGTTCTGCCGTAATAAAAAGCAGGATTTGTGTTCATCATGCGATAAGTCCACCCGTGGAAAATACCAAGAACGGTGCATCAAGAACGCTTATTGCAAAAAATGTGTCGAAGAAACATCCTAAATGCTGCAACTATGATATTTTGTTTTTGAATTAAAGGTATGTTGTATTTTCTCTATGGCGATCACATTGACCGCTGCCCGTCGTTCTAAGTAGTTCAAAATATCCGTCGTTCTAATGTTAAATGCTTTTTATAACTTCTAAGTCAGTCTTGTATTTTTGCCTCACATCATCGGTTTCACCATTAAGCGCCTACTGGCGCCTTTACGTTTCATTTCCGACCCGGTAAACTATGACGAAAAATGCTTGATTTGGTGTGTTCTACCACCTCGTAAAGTTTGGCCCATCTTTTTTTAATCACCCTGTATACGGAAGTATTCAATATTCCAAAATGCGCAATTTTCGATGGTCAGCTGCATATTGCAAACATAAATTTGAAGGGCGAAATTTCGTTGATTGTTCACAACTGTTCTAATAAAGTATGCCACTTGATATTTTACGGAAAGACGCCACTGGTTTGTTCTGATATCTTACCTTGTTTTTGAGAACGCAAAATCCTCTTCAATTACCATTTATAGGATTAAAAATGGCCGAATTAATGGACGAATTACGCGAATGATGGAATCAACACATTGTAATAACATTCGAATATGCCAAGTCGTGAGATTAGTTCATAGAATAGATATTTTAACGATGTCTAACGATTCTTAGGTTGTAATAACTATCATACTAAATTGCAAATATACAAATTAGTCTTTTGACGTAAAGTTACGTATTGTGATAATTAGCATCACATAATTTTATTATTTATTATATTTTATTATAAATTTTTACATATTTTATTATCATAAATTATCACATAATTCTGTGACCGATTTCAACTAGCATTAACTCCGGGACTATTAATTAATAATAATAGTAATTAATAATATATCATTAGATGCTACTGCTATACTAAGAGTGGTAACACGTCATAACTATAAAACGATTAAGTAATAAATTAAAGACAAATCCTTAGATTTTAAAAAAGTCATTTAATAAACCTCTTGTAGACGCATATATAAAAATCTGATGTGGGCAGCACATGACTTTCCTTATATAATGCAATGAATTTACTACTTTTATAGCAAAAAAATAGCTTATTCTTATAGTAGATACTTATATTATTTTCAAGATATTGAATTTTCGTCAATTAGTCCTCATTTTCATTGACTTGGAGTCATTTTTAACCATTTGGCGAGATTTTCGTTAATTTGGCAACATTTAAAAAAGTCGCCAAGTTGGCGGCATTCCAACAAATTCGTCACCAAAATCTCACCAAACGTTATGGAAGGAGAAATAAGTTATTCTTATAGCAGCTAAATGACTATTGGCGTTCAAATACAAAAGTATTACTCAAAGTATCTTTACTCATGAATGGAACGAGCTAGATCTACGAAAATGATGTCACCAAACTTATCGCATGATGTTACTTATGAAAAGTGAACATGTTTCTCAACAGTTAATATATTTTTTTAATTCATGGGATTTTTTGATAAATTTATTTGAAAAATGTGCAATATCTCGAAAACGGTTCGTGCTAGCGTTCTAAAGTTTATGTCAATCGTTTTCTGAGGAAAAATTACATAAGAGATATCTATTTGCGTAATTATATTAAAGGTTTTGATTTTTTGATGATTTTTTTAAAATTTCACTCGAAAATTTAGGGGGTTCTGAACATTCGATTGCGTTTAAAAACAATAGGCTTCCAGTATTCACGGATTGTGATTTTTGTACCAAATTTCATTCGAATCGCTCCATTCATTCGTGAGATATCGTCTCCACAGACTCACTGACACACACACACAGACATCACTTCAAAAATGTTTGATTCGTGATCAGGGATGCTTGAAACGTGCTCTCCCGTCGAAAACTCGAATTCGAATTTTCGACCCTGTCACAATACTTTCCTTATGCATTATGTATATAAGGAAAGTAAAAATTAAAAGACAAAGCGCTTTCGGGCATTTTTATACCCTTCCTAAGTGGCATCAAATGAAATTCGCAAACAACATGCTTAAATACCATTCACATTGGTAGGCATATAACAATCGTTATTTGCCTACCAATTTGCATATAACAATCGTTATCATTGCGAAAAACAAAATATATAAAATACGAACAAGAAAGTTAAATTAAACATTGTGTAGTTTATCTTCATTAGACATATTTAAAACAGTTTAATATAATATCGAAATTAGAACCACTATAGTTCGAAAACTAAGAACTTGATTTAAAATAAAATTACATATCTGTTTGGGGCTTTCAAAGACCTCCCTACAAAGCACGTCTTACAATTTGTATTTTCAGTTTTGAGATGCATATGCATTACAAACTTGAAAACAGAAAATTTTCAATCTTCTTCAACTTGACAAGACGATTCTTCAAAAAAAAAAAAAAAATATATAAAAACAAATTATAAATCTAGAAACTAGATTTTCTAACGAAAATTTGTGTCGCTTACAATTTAAGTCTACATCTTATAGTTTCGAAGATGCTTCGAGTGAAAGTAAGCAAAAACTCAGTCGGACAAAAATGTTTTTTAGTTTTTACGAAAAAAAAGTTCAAAATATTAGAATTATTTTTATATATCCATAATGTGAACTTTATTTCCAGCAAAAAAAGTAAAAGCATTTTATAATTTTATTTGTTAGGTTCGGGTATATAAGTATCCAAAGTATTTACATTTCTCGTAAGGCTTAATTTCAGCCAGAGATACCCCCAAGCAGCAATATAGAAGGCTTTAAATTTAGTACCCAATAGTATAGTAGGTTTTAAATTTCAAAGTGTCCCTTTTGAACACACTTATTGAATTTCGTGGATAATGTAAACAATTTAATTATGTATAAAATAGTTATACATGAACATACATTCTCCCAAAGAGACAAAACACATTCCCCGCGAATGCAAAGTATATGTTGCAAGAGTATCCCAAGAAGAAATATAAATATATGCGATTTAAGTTTACTGAATATTTTCAAGACCAAATGAAACGGCTACAAAGGTCCTCCAACAGGTGAGAGGAGCTGAGCCTACTGGGGGAACGCACATTTTTTTCCTTCTGCCAACAGGTGAGGAGCACACGGTATTTAAAAGGGGAGCATACAGGACGAAATGGGAATATTAAAAGAAAGAGGACCAAATAGGAAGGGAAGAAATGTTAATATCGCTTTACTTGCCAAAATGAGGAAAACTTTTTTATATTTTCTTTCATAATTTTGATGATATTGGTACTTCTATTAACGGATAAGGTGCATTTATAGTATTTATAGAATCAATGTTTTAGTTAATTATTCATGATAATATAAAAGCGAATTGTTACTATAAAATAATAACTATAAACGATATATCATAATAAATATAAATTATAAACACTGCACACAACTTTCCTCATATAATGCAATGAATCGACTCCTTTCACAGTTAAAAAATGATGTATAAGATTTATGGCACAATGTTTGTATGTTGAATTGTACAATTGGCTCTTTTCAGATGACAACTTGTAAAACTATTTCAAATTCCCCCTCGAAATTGAAAATTATCAATATATTGATAGCATTCGCAATAATCAATATCGTCCATAAATTAAAATAATATAATAAATAATTCATTAATTTGGCGTCATTTTCGTTAACGTAGCTTCATGTTTATAATTTTGACGATATTTATGTAAATCTGAGACGAAATATCGCCAAATTAACGTTATTTTGCTAAATGAGACGCCAAGTTCGCCAAACTCATCACCCACCGTTACAGACAAATGGAGAGAAGATCATTTATTATATATAAATGATTGTTGGCGTCAAAATATAAAACTATTATACAAAGGATCTTCTCCCGACCACACATTTTGCTGCTGCATACCTTTGGGTCAGCCGTGTGGTCTGGGTCTTCAACAAATGATCTTCTCTCGTGAATGGAACGAACTAGATCCACGAGAATTATGTTAACAAATTTATCGCATAATATTACATATGAAAAGCGAACATATTTCATAATAGTTAATACTTTAATTTTATGCGTTTGTTTTCATAAATTTGAGAAAGTGCAAGCTCTCAAGAACATGTTATTGTTCTAAAGTTTGTGTCAAGCGTTTCCCAATGAAAAATTACATAAAAAAATTATTATTTACCAAACATTTTTAAAGATTTTAATTTTTTTTTCAAAATTTCGTTAAAAAATTTGGGGGGGGGGGGGTCTTCCGAACATTCGATTGTGTTTAAAATCAATAAGCTTCCAATATTCACCGATTGTGATTTTTGTACCAAATTTCGTTCAAAACGCTACGTGACATTTGTGAGATATCGTGTCCACAGACTCACGGACACACACATAGACATCCCCTCAAAAACGATCGATCCGAGTTCGGGGATGCTTGAAACGTGCTTTTCCGTCGAAAACTCGAATTCCATTTTTCGGCCCTGACACAGTACATCATACTGGGGCGCGGTAGCCCATTGGTTAGCGCGCTGGAGTTGCACTCGGTAGGCCCGGGTTCGATTCCAGCCACTGCCAAAACTGCCGCCGTGTTCATGCGGAGTACGATCACGTTAAACATGTGGGTCCGAAAGTCCTTCCGAGAGGTTGGTGGTAGGGGAAGGAGGGTACGGTCCCTGTGGATGCCTCCCCCACTGGGTTCCGGTCTAAATTGGGTGGCACTTCCCGACCGTCCAAACAGTTACCTTACACCTTTCTGGTAGGTCGGACGGTCTGGGTTTCAACAACAACAACAGTACATCATACTATGTATATAGGGAAAGTAATAATATTCTAGAATAATGAAAAACACAAGCGTTATAAAAGAATGACAATAAAGCCTCTATTAATGGACATCTCTATATAAAAGACAGCGTTGCTGCATGGAGATGCTTTTACTTTCCCTATATACATATTATAATGTATTGGGAAAGTATTGTGACGGGGTCGAGTTTTCGATGGAAGAGTACATTTGAAGCATCCCTGAACTCGAATTGATCATTTTGAGGGGATGTCTGTGTGTGTCCGTGAGTCTATGGGGACGATATCTCACGAACAAATACAGCGTTTGGAATGACACAATTTCTAATCAGTGAATACAGATAGCCTAACTCAATCGAATGTTCGCAAGACCTCCAAATCATCAAAAGATCAGAACCTTCAATAATGTTGAGTAAATAAATCAGTTCTTATGTAATTTTTTTATTAGAAAACAATTGATATAAACTTTAGAACTCTAGCATGAACCGTTCGAGATAATACAAATTTTTCAAATAAATTTATAAAAAAAATTTATATAAAATTAAAAAATATTAAATATTGTGAAATATATTCACTTTTCATATGTAATACGAGGCGATAAATTTGTTAACATAATTCTCGTGGATCTAGTTCGTTCCATTCATGACAGAAGATAGTTTAGCAATAGTTTTGTATTTTGACGCCTAACAATTTGCCAATCGTCATTCATACGAAATTCTCTTCTCTCCATCTCTCTGTAACGCTTGACGATAAATTTGGCAACATGGTGGCTCATTTAATGAAATAATCATCAACTTGGCGATATTTTGCGCCAGATTGACGAAAATATCTCCAAAATTGCGAAAATGATCCTCAGTTAACGAAACTGGCTCCAAATGGATGAATTAATTATTAAAATATTTTAATATATGGACAATTACATATGCTATTAATATTGATAATTGTCAATTTCGAGTTACGTGAAATATAAGTTAATTGGGTACTTTGAAATAGATTTACATGTTGTCATCTAGAAAATCGCCAAATGTACAATTCAATATTCAAAACGTTGTACCGTAGATCTTCTATATTTTTTCACTGTGAAAGAAATTAATTCATTGCATTATATAGGGAAAGTCATCTGCTTCCCAAATCAGATTTTTTAGATATGTGATAAACATATTTAAGTGGGTACGACATACAATGCGATTTACTGTACTTTCGTGCGTTAAAACTATTTGTATTAAAATTACTTCCGTACATAGTATAACATAATAGGGAAAAGATCAAAAATTCAAAATCAAGTTTTAGTCGGCTTTACACGTTTTGAGCACCCCTTAATGTGAATCAGACGTTTTTGAAGTGGTGGATGTGCGTGCCTTTTAGCATGTCCAGGTGTGGGTATTTTTAGCACTAAGTGAATGAAATGAAAATTTCAATGAAATTTGGTTTTCTTCTCATAATCTGAGAATACTGAAACCCTATGATTTTTACAAAGTAGGTTTAGCGTTCCAAATACCCCCACCCCCAAAATTTCTTATTAACTTTATTAAAAATCCTACAAAATCAGAACAGGTAATCATGCTTTAAGAAAAAAACATTCATTTTATACGTAATTTATCATTAAAAAATACTGATGTGAACGTTTCTTGAGATATTACACATTTTCGAATACAGGGCGTGGTAGCCCATTGGTTAGCGCGCTGGAGTTGCACTCGGTAGGCCCGGGTTCGATTCCAGCCACTGCCAAAAACTGCCGCCGTGTTCATGCGGAGTACGATCACGTTAAACATGTGGGTCCGAAAGTCCTTCCGAGAGGTTGGTGGTAGGGGAAGGAGGGTACGGTCCCTGTGGATGCCTCCCCCACTGGGTTCCGGTCTAAATTGGATGGCACTTCCCGACCGTCCAAACAGTTACCTTACACCTTTCTGGTAGGTCGGACGGTCTGGGTTTCAACAACAACAACATTTTCGAATAAATATATCAAAAGAGTTACATAAAATGAAATAAATCCTTAAATAAATATTCAAAGCACTCTGTTATCCAAAACTTTTACATTCTAAAAGACAAATATACATGTTTTATGAAAGAAAATAATAAATCGTATTGCATTCAGAATTGTGAATGAGTTATAAAAAATTTCGTTCAAATTGTTAGCTAAAATAATCTCAAAATTAAAATTTTTCGTTAGTTACAATGTAAGACAAGTGTATCAGTTTTGGAGGTAAACCACAGTCCCCTTCTTCAAGACGCAGCGCAGCTTCACCGGCCAAAGGAAGGGGCTTCTGTCGCCTATTTACTCCTGTATTGGATCCATATTAGAACTTGAATAAAAGCCTCTCTTACTTTGATTTGTGTGGTTTTTTGTCTTGGAAGAAGGAGGCTGTTTTTTGCCTACAAATCCGTTTGATACCACTTAACTATCGAAGTATTTTAAATATCAGATTATAGATGAATTATTTACTTGCTTGTAAAAACACCAATTTGTTGGATTTATCAGATACTTGTAAAACATTTAAATTATAATATTTCTTAATATAAAGTGAAATACAACACTTTAATTTGAGTCTATTTTATAAATAAAAATGAACTTCAAATGTTTTTAAAATGTTACTGGTGATTAAAATACATTTTAATGCTGTTACTTAACACTACATATTGTAATTGGAGTAGTTTTGTTTATATTGGGCTCAAACTCTCTACCCCTCCTGCTGGTGCTGCCCCTGCTACTCTCCTTTATAAGCATATTTAAAGTGAAATCATCTTTACCTTTGACCCCCACCCCACCCCACCCCAAAAAAGTCGCCGGTCCTTCAGTTAGTTCTTAATATAATGCATAAATTAATTATTTTAGGCGCATCAAATTACCACCATTTCTTGCAATCTCATGAAATAATTTGAATATTTCCAGTCATACACCAGTATTAGATAAGAGTTATATTTTTCCAAATTAATTTTACCCAACATACCAGAAGAAAACATCATAAAAGAATATTTTCGTATTATTCTATAAACTCAAAATTTTGTTTTATGCACACAAAGATAAGAAATATCATCACACTTACCTTCGGCTCCAATGATCATCCGACGGTGAATATACTCAAACAAAATAAAAACATATGCATACACTTATTCCACAGTGCGTTGTTTAAGTATATGTATCCTAACAAGTGTCATTTTTTCCAAGAATCCAGTCTCCCACAAGCATCAGAAAGGAGGTTTATTCCATCAGTGTCATCTTACTTAAAATCACGAAAGCTCAAACCAAATCCACATTTCACTACTTTGGCACGCAACTGTTAACACACCATTGAAAACGTTTGTCAGTACTTAGTTGTTTCATAGCCAGGTGAGCACACATGTTAGTTAATCCATAGCATCAAAAAAAGCACACCGTCCTCCACCACAGCCGTTTGAAGTCTGGTGGAGAAGTAAAAGCGGGTTTTTGAATCTTCCCTCACTCAGAAGTTTGCCTACGTCCCCCTTTCACCCCTCCCCATAGGGAATTCAGGGAAAAAGAGGGAAAATGTTTCCGCTACTGTTTCCCAGTACAATGGAGTTGCAAGTATAGTTTGTCACAGAAGTATATCTCGGTGAAAACGGATGTGTCCTTTCCAGCTTCATGAGTTCGTGAAAATGAAGTGTGCAGAGCTGGATTACACAATAGGTCATTGAAACAAGTGCTTTATTTAGAGAATCATCAGACAGGGGGCACCAATAGTAAGATAAAAATTAAAATCGAAAGGCTGTTGGTTTGTCAATTTCGTATACAATACACTTTACAGTTCATTTGGGCGGATTTTATTTTTCAAATTTGATATGCTTATAATCAAAATTGGTATCACGTCTGCACTCAATGATATGCTTATTCTCTACGTCACTGGGAGTACCCCACATTGATATGCTTATTGATATGCTTATTCTCTACGTCACTGTGGGTACACCCCCCCCCCCCTCCCCCCGTTCAGGTTTCAGGTCTGTAGGCCCAGGGGTTGTTGAAGACCCAGACCGTCCGACTCATCCGAGGACCTGAGCAGCTAATTGGGCGGCCGGGGGTCCAGGGGTTGTGGATATATTAATAAAAACAGTTTGGTAGGCCTTTCGGCTTGTAGGCTTTTCGGCTTGTAGGCTTTTTAGCCACAGCGTTTTTGTAAGCTTTTCGGCTTGTAGGCTTTTTAGCCACAGCGTTTTTGTAAGCTTTTCGGCCAGAATATTCTTAGCAAAGGGATATTTCAAGCAGTTTCTCATCCAGAAAGGGATAAATCAATTAAAAGGGATCCTCATTCTTCCTAGTAGGTGGGTGAATTGTAATACAAGATTATAGAAGACGCCATTTTTGTTCACTTACATTTTCCCACACCATTTTTGGTCTGCTTTTTTATCATTAACACTTTACAACAAAGTTGAAAAGTGTTTATGACTTTGTTCATTCTGTCTGTCTGTCTGTCTGTCTGTCTGTCTGTCTGTCCGTTAGCACGATAACTGCCGTAAAAATGACTTAATCAAAATGAAATTTTAGTATGTTGTTCAGACGGCCTATAGGACCTATGGGAATATAAATGAATAATATCACCCAATTAGTTTTGGATTGAACCCGGGTTGAAAAAATGGAATACATTGAGCCCTATGGGACCTAATTTTTCAAGTATTTTTTAAGCGGATTTAAAATTCACAAATTGCTTCGAAAATTTTAGGCAATATTCAAATGGTTCCGTAAAATATATAAAAAAAAATTCAGCGAAATATATTCAGTAGTTTTTTAAATAAAAATTAAAATAATAATAACACCTCTTATATGAAGCGATCACGTGTCCATCATATGAAACGATCACATGACCCACTTCAAAATGATATATGGCATCCATCTTGTGTCAAAATCGTGATTTTTAAAGTTCTTTTTAATTCATATTGAGTGTTGTATCCGTCCTAAAACTACTTTATTTTTGCCTAAATTCTGTGCATCTACATACGGAAACAACGCAATGACAATATATTCCAGTTTAAATGCTCATCTAAATTTGATTATTTCTACTATTAAGCCTATTTTTCACCTATGTAAAATGTAAACAACAAAATATGTAGAATGAGTTGTATTAGAATCGCTGTAATTCTTGAACACAAAATCAAATAGTCCATGGAGTCTGCTTAGCTGATATGAATGAAATATTCATTGATTTTAGAAAGAGAAGGACGATATTTTTCGATGAAGTTTAACGAATAGAGCTTACTTACTTGTAGCTCAATGGTCTTCATTTTTAAATAAAATAAATTATTATAGTATTGTGATGAAAGACATGAATGGGGGAATTATTTATGAATGAAAATAATGTTGCTTTTATAGAGAGAGCCAGGCGTGTTATTTTTTTATGACGTCATTTGAATGAATTTCAGTTGTTTTCGATGAAGTTTTCAAATATAATAAATTATCGTAGTATTATGATAATTCTAAAATTATTACCAGGGAATGTATTACATTTTAGAGATGTTTAAACCAGGCAATTTATACTTTAATGCCGTCATTTGAATGAAGTTAATTTTTTTCGATGAAGGTTTAAGGTTTCAAATATAATAAATCAATGTAGTATTGTGACAAGTTTTAAAATATTACCGAGGAATATATTGCATTTTCGACTTTTTTAAATAAATTTGCATTGAAGTTGGAAAGTGTTTCATAATCAATGCTTTAAGCATGATTGATCTTTCTTGTTTTATTTAAGGGCTTTTTATTACCGTCGAAAAAAGAGCTGTAATGTGAATAATAAACTTAAACTTTTGCTAATTGTGCATGGCAGTCAGAATGGAATAATCGTTAACTGCAATGGCATGGCAGGTAGAAAACGCTATTTGCCGCAATTTTACAAACTTCAGTGATTTTACGTTTTTTTTTTTTGTTTTTTTTTGTAAAGCATAGAGAAAATACGTATATGCTAATAATTCGTATAAAATCAATTTATAGTTTTAGCAAAATATATATATGTACATGATCTGTCTAAATCAGAAGATAAAAATAAAAATCTGATGTGGGCAGCACATGACTTTCCCTGCAGACTTATATTCACGTTCTCTTTATTTTAATTACATTTAATTCACTTTTAATTCAATGTTCGTTCTCATTTGATAACTAGACTTCTTTTCAAAGGTGGCGTAGAAAAAAAATACGAAAAAACTAAAATATCTCGAGAACGGCTACTCCTAGTGTAATGGGGTTGGTCTTATTCTTTTCTTCGCTAAACATTACGTATTAAACAAGCATTTCCTGGATATATTTGAGCATACATAGATTTTTATATTAGATTTTTGCGAGCCATTTTGCAAAAAAGGGCAGGTTATTTTTTTCCGAATCATACCAAAATCTAATCAGCACCAGGGTGTCTCACAAGTGACTTACCTACCAAATTTTGTTTAATTCGGTCCATTAGTTTTTCAGCTAGAGTGGATGCAAGCTTTTGTGGGCCATTTCGCAAAAAAAGGCGGATTCTTTTATCCCGAATCGTACCCAAAACTAATCAGCACCAGATTCGCCCACTTACCTACCAAATTTTATGAAATTCGGTCAATTACTTTTTTAGTTAGAGTGGATATAAAATCTGCACAGACAGACAGACACACACACAGACGTCACGCTAAAAATAGTTTTTTCGTATTCTAGCGGTCTCGAACTGTGTAGTTCCGTCGAAAACTCGAGTTGCGATTTTCGGCATGATTCCAATACTTTCCCTATACACTACCATGTAATGCAGGGAAAGTAAAAATAAACATTAAATAAATCAAATTTAATAAATACCATAAATATTCGTGCTAATAAGGCAAGTTTCACAACAGAAATCCTTTTATCAGAATGTTTGCATGATAATTTTGAGATTTTACTTTCCATATACATAGTATAACGCATAAGTAAAGTATTCTGCTGCGGTCGAAAATTCGAATTCGAGTTTTCAATGCAAGTTTTAAGCATCCTTGAACACGAATCGGACGTTTTTAAAGGGATGTCTGTGTGTATGCCTATGTAAGTATGTCTGAATCTATGAGTCAGTGGAAGCGATATTTCACAAACGAATGGGGTGTTATAAACGAAATTTAATGCAAATAATACTGGAAGCCTACCGATTTAAAACGCAATCGAATGTTCGGACCCCCCCCCCCCCCACCTTAAAAAAAATAGAATCTTTAACGATGTTACGTAAATTATCTTTCCTTATGCAATTTTTCATTAGAAAACGAATGACACAAACTTTAGAAAACTAGGGTAACCGTTCTCAAGATATTGCACTTTTTCTAATAAATATATGAAAAATATAACATAAAATTAAAAAATCAGATGTAGGCAGCACATGACTTTCCCTACAGACTCAAATTCATTTTCTTATTTTATTTTCTTGAAGCGTTTAATTGCAGGAAATAACATGGATACTTTTTACTTTCCCTGCAATACATGGTAATGTATAGGGAAAGTATTGGAATCATGTCGAAAATCGCAACTCGAGTTTTCGACGGATCTACACGTTTCGAGACCTCTAGAATACGAAAAAACTATTTTCAGCGTGACGTCTGTGTGTGTGTCTGTGTGTCTGTCTGTCTGTGCAGATATTGTATCCGCTCTAACTAAAAAAGTAATCGACCGAATTTCACAAAATTTGGTAGGTAAGTCACTTGTGGGATACCCTGGTGCTGATTAGATTTTGATATGATTCGAAAAGTAATAACCTGCCTTTTTTTGCAAAATGACCCGCAAAAATCGCCAAAATCTACGTATGCTCAAATATATCCCTAAAATGCTTGTTTAATACGTAATTTTTAACGAAGAAAACGATAAGACCAACCCCATTACACTAGGACTAGCCGTTCTCGAGAAATTTTAGTTTTTTCGTATTTTCTCTACGCCATCTTTGAAAAGAATTCCAGTTATCAAATGAGAACGAAAATTGAATTAAAAGTGAATTAAATGTAATTAAAATAAAGAGAACGTGAATATAAGTCTGCAGGGAAAGTCATGTGCTGCCCACATCAGACATTTTACTCTCCCTGCAATACATGGTAATGAATAGGGAAAGTATTGGAATCATGCCGAAAATCGCAACTCGAGTTTCCGACGGATCTACACGTTTCGAGACCTCTAGAATACGAAAAAACTATTTTTAGCGTGACGTCTGTGTGTGTGTCTGTGTGTCTGTCTGTCTGTCTGTGTGTGTGTCTGTCTGTCTGTGCAAATATTGTATCCAATCTAACTAAAAAACTAATGGACTGAATTTCATAAAATTTGGTAGGCCTGGGACAGCCTGGTGCTGATTAGATTTTGGTATGATTCGAAAAAAATATCCTGTCTTTTTTTTCAAAATGACCCGCAAAAATCGCCAAAATCTAAAATAAAAAGCTGCGCATGCTCAAATATATCCATTAAATGCTTGTTTAATACGTATTTTTTAACGAAGAAAAGAATAAGACCAACCCCATTACACTAGGACAAGCAGTTCTCGAAATGCTTTAGATTTTTCGTATTTTCTCTACACCACCTTTGAAAATAAGGCCAGTTATCAAATGAGAACGAAAATTGAATTAAAAGTGAATTAAATTTAATTAAAATAAAGAGAACGTGAATATAAGTCTGCAGGGAAAGTCATGTGCTGCCCACATCAGACATTTTACTTTCCCTGCAATACATGATAATGTATAGGGAAAGTATTGGAATCATGCCGAAAATCGCAACTCGACTTTTCGACGAATCTACACGTTTCGAGACCTCTAGAATACGAAAAAACTATTTTTAGCGTGACGTCTCTGTGTGTGTGTCTGTGCGTCTGTCTGTGCAATGTATGTATCCACTCTAACTCAAAAACTAATACACTGAATTTCATAAAATTTGGTATGTACGTCACTTGTGTGAGACCCTGGTGCTGATTAGTTTTTGGTAGGATTCGTACAAACAGAACCCGCCTTTTTTTGCGAAATAGCTCACAAAAATTTCATGTATCCACGCTAGCTAAAATACTAATTGTTCAAATTTCACAAAATTTGGTAGATAAGTTACTTGTAGGATGCTCTGGTGCTGATTAGATTTTGGTATGATTCGAAAAAGAACAATCTGCCTTTTTTTACGAAATGGCCCGCAAAAATTTCATGTATACACCCTAGCTAAAATACTAATTTACCAAATTTCACAAAATTTGGTAGATAATTTATTTGTCGGACACTCTGGTGCTGATTAGATTTTGGTACTATTCGGAAAAGAGCAACCTGTATTTTTTTACGAAATAGCCCGCAAAAATCGCCAAAATTAAAAAAAAGACTACGTATGCTGAAATGTATGAATAAAATTCTTGTTTCATACCCAATATTTGACGAGGAAAAGAATATAACACACTCCATTATACTTTAGAACTAACCGTTCTCAAGATATTTTAGATTTCTTGCATTTTTGTTACCCCGCTATCGGAAAAATGTCCAGTTACCAAATAAAAATAAAAATTGAATTAAAAATGCAAATTTAGTGTTATTTGGTGCTATTAAATTGAATCTAATGAATTATTAAAGAAATAAAGAAAATATGAATTTGAGTTTGCAGGGAAAGTCATGTGCTGCCCACATCAGATTTTTACTTTCCCTGCAATACATGGTAATGCATAGAGAAAGTATTGGAATCACGCCGAAAATCTCAATTCGAGTTTTCGACGAATCTATATTTCGAGACCTCTAGAATACGAAAAAAAACTATTTTTAGCGTGGCGTCTATGCGTCTGTCTGTCTGTTCAATGTATGTATCCACTCTCACTCAAAAACTAAAGCACCGAATTTCATAAAATTTGGTAGGTAAGTCACTGAGATGTGACCCTGGTGCTGATTAGTTTTTGGTACAATTCGGAAAAAAAGAACCCGCCTTTTTTTGCGAAATGGCCCGCAAAAATCTCATGTATTCACTTTAGCTGAAATACAAATTGACCAAATTTCATAAAATGCGGTAGATAAATCACATGCGGTATACTCTGATCCTGATTAGATTTTAGTACGATTCGGAAAAGAACAACCTGCCTTTTTTTACGAAATAGCCCGCAAAAATCGCCAATATCTAAAAAAGACTACATATGTTCAAATGTATCAATTAAATGCTTGTTTTATACGTAATTTTTGACGAGGAAAAGAATAAGAACAACTCTATTACTCTAGGGCTAACTGTTCTCGAGATATTTGAGATTTTTCGCATTTTTTATGCCGCCTTTGGAAAAATGTCCAATTACCAAATAAAAGCAAAAATTGAATTTAAAATGTAAATTTAGTGTCATTTTGTGCAATTAAACTCAATTTAATGAGTTCTTAAAGAAATAAAGAAAAAATGAATTTGAGTCTGAAGGGAGAGTCATGTGCTGCCCACATCAGATTTTTACTTTCCCTGCAATACATGGTAATGTATAGGGAAAGTATTGGAATCATGTCGAAAATCGCAACTCGAGTTTTCGACAGATCTACACGTTTCGAGACTTCTAGAAATAACTATTTTAGCGTGACGTTTGCGTGTGTCTGTCTGTCTGTGCAAATTTTGTATCCACTCTAACTAAAAAACTAATTGACCGAATTTCATAAAATTTGGTAGGTAAGTCACTTGTGGGAGAATGATTAGTTTTGGGTACGATTCGGGATAAAAGAACCCGCCTTTTTTTTGCGAAATGGCCAGCAAAAGCTTGTATCCACTCTGGTTGAAAATCTAATGGACCGAATTTCACAAAATTTGGAAGATAAATCGCTTGTGGGTTACGCTGGTGCTGATTAGATTTTGGTACGATTTGGAAAAAAACAACCTGCCTTTTTTTGCAAAATGGCCCTCAAAAATCGACAAAATCTAAAATAGAAAACTAAGTATGCTGAAATATATCCATTAAATACTTGTTTTATACGTAATTTTTAACAATGAAAAGAATAAGACCAACCCCATTACACTAGGACTAGCCGTTCTCGAAATATGTTAGTTTTTTTGTATTTTCTCTACGCCATTTTTGAAAATAAGTCCAGTTACCAAATGAGAACGAAAATTGAATTAAAAGTGAATTAAATTTAATTACAGTAAAAAGAACGTGGATATAAGTCTGCAGGGAAAGTCATGTGCTGCCCTCATCAGATTTTTGATATTATATCCAATTTGTATGTTTAATGCATATATAATTTATTTAACAAGTTCATTTTAAAAAACCTTCAGCTACTGAAAATGATAAAAAATTAAAATAGCTCGAGAACCTGGGGTCAGTCAGATTGCTTCATTTTGTTGTCAAAAATTGCACGAAGAGCAAGTATATTAATATATTAGAGCAGTTTTAATGATTTATTTCAGATTTTTGCGGTTTATATTTTGCTAATGTTTCGGTTTATATGCTAAAATCAGAGTAACCCTCATAAGACTTCCGACTAAATTTTTTTAAAATTTCATTAAAATAGTTTTTAACTACAGTGAACCCCGAAGTTATAAACAAACTTAAATATCTCGAGAATGGTCCATGTTAGAGTAAAGTAATGGAGTTGATCTTATTACTTTCGTCGTCAAAAGTTACGCATGAAACAAGCGTTTAATTGATACATTTGAGTACACCTAGTCATGTTGGCGATTTTTGTGGCCCATTTCGAAAAAAAAAGTCAGATTCTTGTTTTCCCGAATCGTATACCAAAATGTAATCAGCACCAGGGTAACCCACAAGTGACTTACACCTATCAATTATAAAATTGGGTCCATTAGTTTTTGTGTTAGGATGGATACATACATTACACACTTACGGACACACACACATACATCACCTCAAAAATATTCGATTCGAGTTCAGGGGTGCTTGAAACGTGCTTTTTTGTCGAAAACTCGAATTCGAATTTTCGACCCCGACATAATACTTTCCCCATATATTATTATGCATGCAGGGCAAGTAATAAGAAATTTATCTCACATTAAAATATATATCTATTAATTCTTATTTTCTTATATAACTCTTTTATACAGAAAGTATTATATTCTCGAAAATTTTTGAATTCTTCATTTTCAGCATTAATCACGTTTTAAAACCTCCTGAAGCCATTTCGAACACTTTTGGGAAGATGCTTGATGAGAACTAGGGACAGGATAACGATAGAGTAAATGGTATTAAATGCTATGTGTAGATACATATGATAAACTAGAATTCATAGTAATTGTTATGATTCTAACCCGCATTTGAAGAGCTTCGGAGTATTATTTCTTATGGACAAACTGAACAATGTAGTCTGTGACTTGGTATGAACGGAACTGGCATTTAAATGGCCAGCATATCATATCAAGAAGCTGTTCATTGTTATTTAAATCCTATTTATTCATTTATTCACAATGATTTTATTCTGAATACGTTAGAAGAAACATAATAGTTTAAGTATATTCTTTTCTTCTTGTTTTACCGCAAAAAATTATAAAGTGGACAAAAATGCCGGCTGATTCAATTTTGAACTGCCTCCTACTTCACCCTCCTACTGCAAAGAATGGGGTAAAAGGATAATCCATTTTGGCCTTTTTCCCCTTTTGTCCATCCCCCCCTTTAGAAGCCGAAAAGCCTACAAGCCGAAAGGCTTCCATCGCCAATAAAAGCATCTATAGAAACAGCATCTATAAAAGCCTCTAAAAGCATCTATAGAAACAGCATTATGCAGAAGATTACTTTTTTGAAACTTTATGAAGAAAATGATGTAATGCTGCTTATACATGTGGCAAACCTAAGTTGACAGTTGAGAGGTATTGGAAAAATTGTAAATCTCCGCTAAAGTTTTAAAGTTAGTCAATGTACGCATAATGGGTGTATGAAGATGAAAATGAGTGGTTAGTACACAGCGTATTGAAGTTGGCTTTGCCGCGAGTATAGATAGTAGTGGAACTAAATTAAATGAGATTATGCAGCAGACGGTTTTTATTCCATTTATCCCATTTCAATGATAAAGAAATTAATATAAAATTTTAATATATAAAAATTGATATAAAAATTTGGCTGGTTTATTAAACTTCACATGTTTGTACATGTACATGGGTTTACAAACAGGACCAGAATATTTTATTCTTCAAATTTGCCTTCTAAGATAATTTTGTAAAGCGAGAACAGATATTCATATACTTTACTTTTTTTATATAAGGGAATTAAGGGAATTTTTTATAAGGGAATTTGCACATATTTCAAAGCACGATCAGAGGCAACGTCAAGTATATCTGTTAGTCTCTCTCTCTTCCCCCTCTCTCTTCACCCCACTCTCTCTCTCCTTTTCTCTCTCTTCACCCCACTCTCTCTCCCCTTTTCTTTCTCTTCCCCCTCTCTCTTTCCCCCTCTCTCTTTCCCCCTCTCTCTTCTCCCCTCTCTCTTCACCCCCTCTCTCCACACACACACACATATATATAATGGTAGAATATCTAATGGTAGAATAGAAGAAGTAACTCATAATACACTATCCTAAAAAAATTTTATGCCTACAGAATACAATGAAATGAAATGAAATTCAACAATAAAGAGGAAATTATAATACATATTACAGTTCAGAAAGCTAAAGATAATTAACAAAAGTCAATGGAGAGGAAACAAAAAAAAGAATACCAAAATAATCAAGCATTAAAGCTTGCACGTGGAAGAGCTCTAGGCTTATATATATATATATATATATATATATATAATATTGAAGAATTTTTATTTTACTTGTATTATATATACCTGAGATTGATCATTAATAGAAAATGTTCTGTATAACAAGGGGAAAGGAAGATGGACTGAAATGTAAATGTGACATCAAAAATACTATACGACAAGCCGTTGAATATTTAAAAAAAAAACATGATAAGTAAACATTATAAATAAAACAGGTACTAAATTGGTATTAAATACCCCTTTTTTTCTGCTCCATATATAAATTAAGGAATGGAATAAGAATTACATGTGGTAAAGATGGGAGAAAAAAAATTTTTGTAACTACACATTAAGATGAAAATATTTTTATATAAATCCTATGTGTAATGCAGGTACTTAAGGTACTAATCCCCTTGTTCCCTGCCCTATATATAGTATATATATATATATATATATACTATATATATAATATTATCTAATAATATTATATATTATCTAATATCATTTGATAATATAGATTATCTAAGAAAAAATTTCCTCAATTACACATTACTAACCGTAAATAAACCATCAAATTATATTATTACCCATTATATTTGGTGAATAGTTTAGTAAGTAAGTTTAGAGTAACCCGCATTATTAAATGCATCTTTTAATTTAGTTTTATCACAGTAGTGTTAATTTTCCCTACCTGCTACTATTAGTTTTTATTTCTAATGTTTCCTGCTTTTCGCATAACATGCCTATTCTAACTCAGCGTTCTGCCAGGAGATGTTACATTGTATTTGTGACTAGTTTGTCACAATTAAAAATTTGATCTATAGTATAATTATGATTATTATTAATATTTTTAAACATTTCACTACTCTCATTAGTATTTATAAATGTTAGAGTTTTATAAGTTATTGGTCTGATTAATAATTATTATCTATATGTACCTATTAGGCATCTTGTGTTTTTCCTGTTTTTACTTTTGATTGGCTATTCTGTTTAAGATATTTTCTTGATTGGCAACACTTGTTTTATATTTTATTCTTTATGTTTGGCAACACTGTTTTTTACTTCATGTGTGGCAACAGTACTGAGGATTTTACATCCCATCTATGCACATGTAAGTAGTAGGCTTAAATTATTTTCAGTTTTAGAGAAATCTCTTATTTTCACCCCATTATTCTTGGTTTTTATAGTTCTTAGGTGTATAATCACCATTTTGTTTAAAGTAACAAGATTATTAAATGAAAAGAACTATTAGAAGCATAGCCGTGACGGGGGGGGGGGGGGGGGGGGGATTTCACAGGGGAGCCGAAATCTATATTTTATTTTAGCTAAAAAAAATAGAAATAGTTTTATATCAAAGCACTATACTTGTTCTAAAAACAGAGACCCAAATAAAGTACATTAGTAATCAGGAAATATAAACACAATTTTTATAATGCATCCTCTTACAACATGGGACTGTTTTTTTTTTTTTTTTTTTGGCTCCCAAATTATAATTATTTGCATACCTCCTCAAATGATACATACATGCCGAGCTTCCCGGCTGCAGCTCAATTTCTTATGGTTGCATACTTTGCATATATATATATATATATATACAATTATATTCATTTTCATATATATATATATATAAAATGTGGGAGCCAGAAAGGCCTAGTTCCATGTGCAAATTTTTCTGTTTGAAACTTTTGACCTTATACACAATTCATGCATTTACACCATGTATATTATTTATGCAGGGAATAAGGGGATTAGTACCTTATGTACCTGTATTACATATATGATTTATAACACTTAAAATAAATTTTAATCTTAGGACATAGTTAAGGGATTATATTCACCAATAGTTCACACTACATGTAATTCTTTTTTCAATTGCTTACCTTATAGTATATGGAACAGGGAAAGTGAGGTATGTCAAACCTATTTAGTACCTGTTTTATTTATAATGCTCTATTTATAATTTTCTCAAGCTTGTCGTAGAGTCAATTTTGATTTCAAATTTTCACTGCAGACCATTTTCAATAAATGATCAATCTCTGGTATTTATAATACAAGTAAATTAAAATCCTTAATATATATATATATATATATATATATATATATATATATATATATATATATATATATATATATATATATATATATATATATATATATATATATATATATAATAATAGAAGTTTGAAAATCCAATGAACGATAAGTAAGAAGATGTAACACGATAAACCTAACTTTTTAAAAACACCCACAGAATAAAATATAATACAGCAAATCATCAATCAAATGAATTAAAAATACAAAACACTAGCTATCAAGTTACTGAAAATCAACCAAATTAAAAGGTATGGAAACAAAAAAGAAAAACTTAAACTAAATTCAACTATCTAACTGGCTTACAAAACAAAAGTAAAAATCAACTAATCCTCAAGCATATGGAAAAAATAAATAAAATAAATATCGAATCAACAAGTCAATGGAAAATATATAATACAAAGGTATGGAATCGAAATAAGTATAACAAACGAAATCAAGCACAAACGCCTTACACGTGGACGAGGCTCTAAGCCTAAATCATGAATTGTTAACCTCTACAAAAATCTAATCATGTCCAAGTTTTTTGTAGAAGCAAACACAAATATGTATGTTTCTGAAGAAATAGATAGATTAGATCTATGAACTATTTCTACTTGGACGACATACATAAAGAAGGAATAAAAAAGAAAAAATGAATACCTGGAAAAAGCACAGCGTATGTACAGTCGATTCAATACTGGGATCGAGGGAACACTGATAGAAGAGACTAGTGTTGCCATTCGTAAAGAAAAAATAAAAAACCATTTACTGTTGCCATTCATAAGAATTGAAAAACTGTGAAGCGAAATGTAAAGAAAAAGTATTAATATACAAAAAGAGCTACTAAAAAGAGGGGCAAATAATAGTAATGCTGAAGTGGGAAGTGAAAAAAAAAAAAAAAAAAAAAAAAAAAAATGGAGATGTCTGGCTAATATAAGATACTAAGAATAGAATTATATGATACTATGAAAAGAATTATAAAAATCCAGCTATTTTAAATTTTTTAACAATACTATTTACTAAATAAGAGGGATATTTATATAAATTACTAGTAATTTTGAGATTATTGATATGCATAGCATGAAATTTTTTATCAGATAATCTATAAATTCTAAAAAGCTGATTGAGTATAATATTTCTAAACAATTGAATCGAGTTACAGGAATTAAAAGGTAAGATTTTATTAATATTAAAATTATAAAAGTCTTTTTTATCATATAAATTTGTAACAATTCTATTAGAAGGATCAATAAAAAGATTTAAATCCAAAAAATTAACATTTTTACTAATAGTAGCTTCATTAGGTATTAATTCCAAATTGTCTGGATAGTAATCTATATCTATGAGATAATTTTCGGTATGTACTAAGCAAATCAGATCATCTACATATCTGTAAAAAGTATAATCTATTGAAGTAAATGACATTTCATAATGATAAAGGTATAAATTAGCTAGCATACTGCTACTACAGCCACCCTGTGGAACTCCTGAGACTTGTAAGTATAATTTATTTCCTTGAAAAATATAATTATTGAAAATAACAAAGTGAAGGAGTTTAGGAAAATTTATAAATTTAATTTGATTTGAAAGAGGTGTAATATAAGCATTATATAGAGCTAAAATTACATCATATAGATCAGATATCTTAATATTATTAAAAAGATCTTTAAAATCAAAAGTTTGAAATCCTGTTATTTTTCTAAGAGATGTTAATTTATTCTTTAATTCTTTACTATTATTTAGAATATGGTAGTTATTGCTAGTCTGGCTTAAACTATTATTTATTAGATTTAAAGAATTTAGTAATAATTTACTCGCAGTAGTAGAGTAAGTATTATGGCCACTAGTAACTGTTCTAAATTTAATAGGATTTTTATGAAATTTTGGAATAAGCACTATATAAGGAAATTTAAGATATTTATATTTAATATTTAAATCATTATACATATTGATAATTTTCAATTTAATACTATTGATGGAATGTAAATCAGGTTTAAAAAGACTATTATTTTTTAAATAATCTAACAGGAATTGAATATAAAATTTTTTACAGATAATAGCATAATTATTAGAGGCTTTATCAACATAGGTGATAACAAAGGATCTTTGTAAATCATTAATGGAATGTTTAATATTATCAATATTATATAAAGATCTAGACAATTTAATATCACTAATAGCGTTTTTAATTGATTCTAATATAGTAAATTTCCACATATTAAATGCCTCTAATGGCAGAGCGTATTTACAAGCTAATTTATATATATATTTATCAAGATCTAGATTAATTGATTTTAAGACTTTATATATATATATATATATATATATATATATATATATATATATATATATATATTATAACTTCACTTCTATATAATAAAAAGAAAATAATTCAAGCTTTTGCCATTGAGCTAGATAAATATATATATAAACTATTGGGTAAATACCACTGCCCTTTTGAAGCCTTTAAGAGCTGGCAAGTACAAGTCACCTGGCATGTAAAACAATTGCTTCAACAAATTCCTATACAAAAATATACGCATAATTACCAAGAAATCTTAAAAGAGATCAAGTTACTACAAGACAAATTTGCAATCTCTTATGTTGATAAGGCATCAAGTAATTATGCGTTTATTTGCAAAAAAAATTTATTTGGACGAACTCAAACTACAACTCAATTCCTCAATTTCATTAACTCCTATATACACCAATATCTCTATTATCAGTAAACAAATTATTACTTACTATAAACTTCTTAAACAAAAACACAATCTTAATTTTCCTTACCTGATACTTATACCAAAATTCCATAAATCACGAATTACTTTTAGAACTGTTACTATGGGATTTAATTCATACACCAATGCTGCGGACAAACAACTACTATTTATACTAAATCCAATTTATGATCATTTTACTACACAACGAACACATATAACCAAAAATAGTTTAGAATTGATTAATAACTTAAAACAACTAGCTTACATACATGATATCAAAACTTTTGATTTCAAAGACCGCTTTAATAACATTGATATTCATGATTTATTTAAAATCATACTAAATTTATATGAACAATTTACTCAATCGAAAAACATATCTATTCCAAAATTCAAAACATTGTTAAAATTCATTCTGTTCAACCAGTATCTTTCTTAGGGTAATTGCATATGCAAATTAAATAAGGAAATTCCACAGGGAGGAATGTCATCCACATTACTGGCCAACCTTTATCTACATTTTTACGAACTTCAGTACCCTTTTAACAGTCATATCATGTACAGATTCATTGATGATCTAATTATTATTAAACTTACTAATGATGTCACAATGTTAAACTTTCAGTTTTATCCTACTAATCTACAACTAATGGAAAATGTATATACATCACAAAGGATAAATTACCTAGACGTTAGTTTAAAAATTCAAAATGAAGACATGTTAAAAATTAAAATATACGGCAAAACTGAATAATATAATTTCAAAATAAATAAAATTCAACATTATTCATCCAATCTATCAAAATCAATATATAAAAATATTATAAGTAACCAGTTATTAAGAATAAAAATTTTAAGTACACCATGTTATAACAAAGAACATCTTATTAAATTCATAAACACCACTATACAAAATACATACCCGCCAAACCTTATTTTTTCATTTATTAAAACACAATTTAATTTTAAATTCAAAACCGTGCTCTAATTACAGCAACACATTGACAAATCAATCTCAACCATTTTAGAATAAAAAATATTAAACAATTTATAATCTCCATGTTTCACTTCCAACAGTTGTACTGTTGGTCCATCAAATTAACTGTAACCTGTTTTGAGTTGAAAAAATGCTTAGTCAGTATCACTTACTCTACAATAGAAGCACAAGGGGTAACCCAATTTATGTTATTTTATTATTATTTTTCTTATTCTTTTTCATATTATACATAACATTGTATTCTCATAAATACGCAGCCATACGCTAGTATATTTGATTATTTTATTTGATTATTTTTATATTTATATCTGATCCATTTCCATTTTCTACTTTATTCTACGTCGGGCCATGTGTATTATTTCTGTAATACAATTTACAGTAATGTACACAGAAACGTAGAATCAGTATTAACGAACCAGGTACGGCCCTTGATAACGTACATGGTTTCGGGAATGCTTTTCACTTTTTTCAATTTATTCATATTCAAAAAAAAATTTTGGGAGCCAGAAAGGTATAGCTCCACGTGCAAAAATGTTTTTCTGTTTTGCAACTTTTCATCTTATACACTATTCTTGCTTTACACCATGTATGTTTATGCAGGGAACAAGGGGATTAGTACCTTAAGTACCTGTATTATATATATGATTTATAAGACAAAATAAAAAATTTAATCTGAGCGTGTAGTTAAGGTATATATTAACTAATCTTCACCACATGTCATTCTTTTTCAATTCCTTGACTTATATATAGAACAGGGAAAAAGGGGTATTTTATATCAATTTAGTACCTGTTTTATTTATAATGTTTTATTTATAATGTTCTCTTTATCATCTTCACAAGCTTGTCGTATAGTCACTATTGATTTCAAATAATCACTTCAGACATCTTTTTTTCATATTAATATATATATACTATATATATATATATATATATATATATATATATATATATATATATATATATATATATATATATATATATATATATATATATATATATATATATATCTACATCTACTACATAAGAAATAGAAAATGAAGAATGACAATGTATCAAAATTTCGCCGGGGGGGATTATGACCCCCACTTCCCGGTTTAGCCAGCTTCATGTCATGACGACACTCCCGGAAGCGGATACAATGTCGCAAACCAAGTACATTGTCATTCTTCATTTTTCTATTTCTTATGTAGTATATAAATGTACTTGTTTGAGCAGCTTAGCGCCTTTGGGTATATTTTCAGTAGATTGTTTTAGATGAGGTTAATAGTTATATTTATATGTATATATCTACATATATATACATTATATATATATATATACTATATATATATATAATATATATATATATATATATAATATATATATATATATACTATATATATATATATATATATATATATAATTGAAGATTTTTATGATTACTTGTAATATATATACCCGAGAAATACCAATGAAAATTGCTTGTAAACTGAAGGTTTTTGCAAATCAGAAGTCTAGTGTAGCACGATGAGCTATGCAAGAAGTTTGGAAATTGAATAAATGGAATCTAGTGAATATAAAAGGAATAAAATGAATATGAAAAGCATTTCTGAAACCATGTACGTTATCAAGGGTCATACATGTTTCATTAATGCTGATTCTACGTTTCTGTTTACACAACTGTAAAATGTATTACAGAAATAATGTAAATGGCCCGACGTAGAAGAAAAGACAAAGTGGATCAAATACACAAAAAAATCAAACATGAATATAAAATATTCTGTTACACCAGCTTGTGGCTAATTATTGAAATGAGGATGCAAAGTATTATAAAGTAATATCAAAAGAATATAATGAAAATAAAATGAAAATATATCTACCCCTAGTACTGTGGTACTTCTGGAAAAGCATGTGTATTACCAATCATCTCAGAACAGGTTACAGTGAATTTTTTGTTACTGACTAAGCAGTTTTCCCAAAGCAGGTTAAAGTTAATTATACGAATAGTTTAACTGTTAGAAGAAGACATGGAGTTTATGAATTATTTAGAAATGCTAGAGTATGATCTGTCAATATGTTGCTGTAATTGTTGCAAGTTTTTGAATTTAAATTTAAAATGTGTTTTAATAAAAGAAAAAATAAGATTGGGCGGGTAGTTATTTTTGATCACGGTGTTGATGAATTTGTGAAGATGTTCTTTGTAGTGACAAGGTGTGCTTAACATTTTGATTCTTAATAACTGGTTATTAATAATATTTCTATATACAGATTTGGAAAGATTGGAAGAGAAATGTTGAAGTTTATTTACTTTGAAGTTATAAGTTTCTGTTTTGTCATAGATTTTAAATTGTATTGTATTTGCGTTTTTAATTGTTAAACTAACGTCTAGAAAATTGATCCAGTTGGATGTATATACATTTTCAATGAGTTGTAGATTAGGTGGATAGAAATCAAAATTTAATTCATTGGCCTCATAAGTAATTCCAATAATAATAAGATCATCAATATATCTGTACATTATATGACTGTTGAAAGGGTGCTGATTTTCGTAAAAATGTAGATAAAGGTTGGCCAGTATGGTGGATGATTTACCTCCCTGTAGGATTCCTTTATTTAATTTGTATATGCATTTTCCTTGAACTATATACTGTTTGAACAAAATGAATTTTAATAAAGTTTTGAATTTTGGAAATGATATGTTTTTTGCTTGAGTGAATTGTTCATATAAAAGTAGTATGACTTTATATAAATCATTAATGTCTATATTATTAAATAGGTCTTTGAAATCAAAAGTTTTTACATCATATATGTAAGGGATTAGTTTTATTTTATTAATTAGTTCTATACTATTTTTGATTATATGTGTTTTTTGTACAGTAAAATAATCATAAATTTGATTGAGTATGATTAGAAGTTGTTTGTCAGCTGCATTGGTATATGAATTAAATCCTATAGTGACTGTTCTAAATGAAATAGGTGTTTTATGGAATTTAGGTACGAGTACCAAGTAAGGAAAATTGAGATATATATACTATATATATATATATATATATAGTATATATATATATATATACTATATATATATATATATATATATATATATACTATATATATATATATATATATAACCTGCCCATTTGCTTCTCATACTCAAATTACAAACCATGAAAGTCTTCTGCCTTTCTGCAAAATTTTCAATTGCATCTACCGTTTATCTTGTAACATATGCAAACTATCATATATAGCACAAACTAGTAATCCCATTCATCTACGTATGAATGCACACAGAGATCATGTCAAAAAATATATTCTAAATAATAATTTTCTTCCTACTTCCAATAAAATTGAATATAAACACTTTGCCAAACACGGTTTTGAAAATATTACTATACATATTTTAGATATAAAAACAAAATCAGCAGATAGGATATATTTTGAAAACTACTATATTAAATCACAGTGTACTCTTTTTCCATATAGATTAAATCAAATGTATCTAAATGGTAATGTTGTAAAAAAGAATTTTGTAGATAATAAATATTCTATTTTTAATCACCTTTTTTTGAAACCCCATTTAAATGATAGTGAATCAATCAAACTCAAAAGATTTAAACGAGGAAAGGGACATTCTTTACTTAATGATCATAAATCTGAGATTATAACTCTACATAATCAATTTAATAGAACTTTTCAATGGAAATTCATAAGATCCTGGGTTTTTGCGGTAAAGAAAAACATTTAAATAAGGTTTATGCCATTTTTTTAAAATTAAATCTTGCTAATGAACATTTTAATCATATTTTCTTTGATTTGCTTATTACAAGATCACAGTTTTTAAATTTAAAACTAAATCAATTTCATTATAATAATACAACTACTAATTCTTATTGTGTTATCTCTTTCAAACATCCTATATATAATTCTATAAATTTTGGACATCTGTTTAACAAGTTTAAACATTTATTGCCTATTGGAGATTTATTTGTTTCAAAGACATTCAAATACAACAAGCCTATTGGTAGGTCTATATTTAATTATAATGAAGTTCCACAATCGCTCTCTATTGATCATTCTTCTCAGTCAATTGTAGATAGTGAATGTATTTGTAAATTAAACAAATTTGCTAAATTTCTAAATCCAGACTTGGGGCATATAGTTACAGGAGATTTAGACATTGTTAGTGACAATGTGTTAAGAACCATTATGTCATTTGGCACTAAATTTAGGATACCTTTTTGTAATAATTCTTTTAAAGTTTTAAAATCAATTAATCTAGATCTTGATAAATATATATATAAATTAGCTTGTAAATACGCTCTGCCATTAGAGGCATTTAATATGTGGAAATTTACTATATTAGAATCAATTAAAAATGCTATTAGAGATATTAAATTGTCTAGATCTTTATATAATATTGATAATATTAAACATTCCATTAATGATTTACAAAGATCCTTTGTTATCACCTATGTTGATAAAGCCTCTAATAATTATGCTATTATCTGTAAAAAATTTTATATTCAATTTCTGTTGGATTATTTAAAAAATAATAGTCTTTTTAAACCTGATTTACATTCCATCAATAGTATTAAATTGAAAATTATCAATATGTATAGTGATTTAAATATTAAATATAAATATCTTAAATTTCCTTATATAGTGCTTATTCCAAAATTTCATAAAAATCCTATTAAATTTAGAACAGAGTTACTAGTGGCCATAATACTTACTCTACTACTCCGAGTAAATTATTACTAAATTCTTTAAATCTAATAAATAATAGTTTAAGCCAGACTAGCAATAATTACCATATTCTAAATAATAGTAAAGTATTAAAGAAAAAATTAACATCTCTTAGAAAAATAATAGGATTTCAAATTTTTGATTTTAAAGATCCTTTTAATAATATTAAGATATCTGATCTATATGATGTAATTTTAGCTCTATATAATGCTTACATTACACATCTTTCAAATCAAATTAAATTTATAAATTTTCCTAAACTTCTTCACTTTGTTATTTTCAATAATTATATTTTTCAAGGAAATAAATTATACTTACAAGTCTCAGGAGTTCCACAGGGTGGCTGCAGTAGCAGTATGCTAGCTAATTTATACCTTTATCATTATGAAAAGTCATTTACTTCAACAGATTATACTTTTTACAGATATGTTGATGATCTGATTTGCTTAGTACATACAGAAAATTATCTCATAGATATAGATTACTATCCAGACAATTTGGAATTAATTCCTAATGAAGCTACTATTAGTAAAAATGTTAATTTTTTGGATTTAAATCTTTTTATTGATCCTTCTAATAGAATTGTTACAAATTTATATGATAAAAAAGACTTTTATAATTTTAATATTAATAAAATCTTACCATTTAATTCCTGTAACTCGATTCAATTGTTTAGAAATATTATACTCAATCAGCTTTTTAGAATTTATAGATTATCTGATAAAAAATTTCATGCTATGCATATCAATAATCTCAAAATTACTAGCAATTTATATAAATATCCCTCTTATTTAGTAAATAGTATTGTTAAAAAATTTAAAATAGCTGGATTTTTATAATTCTTTTCATAGTATCATATAATTCTATTCATAGTATCTTATATTAGCCAGACATCTCCATTCTCTTGTATATATATATATATATATATATATATATATATATATATATATATTACATTCTCTTCCACTTCAGCATTACTATTATTTGCCCCTCCTTTTAGTAGCTCTTTTTGTATATTAATACTTTTTCTTAACATTTCGCTTCACTGTTTTTCAATTCTTATGAATGGCAACAGTAAATGGTTTTTTATTTTTTCTTTACGAATGGCAACACTGGTCTCTTCTATCAGTGTTCCCTGTATCGACTCGATTGTACATACGCTGTGCTTTTTCCAGGTATTCATTTTTTCTTTTTTATTCCTTCTTTATGTATGTCGTCCAAGTAGAAATAGTTTATAGATATAATCTATCTATTTCTTCAGAAACATACATTTTTGTGTTTGCTTCTACAAAAAACTTGGACATGATTAGATTTTTGTAGAGGTTAACAATTCATGATTTAGGCTTAGAGCCTCGTCCACGTGTATGGCGTTTGTGCTTGATTTCGTTTGTTATACTTATTTCGATTCCATACCTTTGTATTATGATATTTTTCATTGACATGTTGATTCGATATTTATTTATTTTTTTTTTTTCCATTTGCTTGAGGATTAGTTGATTTTTACTTTTGTTTTGTAAGGCAGTTAGATAGTTGAATTTAGTTTAAGTTTTTCTTTTTTTGTTTCCATACCTTTTAATTTTGTTGATTTTCTGTAACTTGATAGCTTGTGTTTTGTATTTTTTATCCATTTGATTGTTGATTTGCTGTATTATATTTTATTCTGTGGGTGTTTTATTTTGTTGTGGGTGTTGTGGGGGTTAGGTTTATCGTGTTACATCTTCTTACTTTTCGTTCATTGGATTTTCAAACTTCTATTATATATATATATATATATATATATATATATATATATATATATATATATATATACACTATATATATATATATATATATATATATATATACATATATATACATACATATATATATATACATATATATATATATACATATATATATACATGCATATATATATACATACATATATACATGCATATATATATACATACATATATACATATATATATATACATACATATATACATGTATATATATACACATACATACATATATACATATATATACATACATATATACATAAATATATATACATACATATATACATATATATATATACATACATATATATATACATACATATATATATATATATATATATATATATATATATATATATATATATATATATATATATATATATATATTAAGAATTTTTTTTACTTGTATAATAAATACCAGAGATTTACCTTTTAATGAAAATGGTCTGAAGAGCATATTTGAAATCAAAATAGACTCAGCTATAGTATGCAGTAAAAAACTTTATAAATAAAACAGGTACTAAATAGGTATTAAATACCCCTTTTTCCCTGTTCCATAAATAAGGTAAGCAAATTAATATTGTATTACATTTTGTGAAAGTCTGGTGAACATAAGTCTTTAACTGCACTCAAAGATTAAAGTTTTTGTGGTTGTAAAACATATATGTAATACAGGTACTTAAGGTACTAATACCCTTGTTTCCTGTATAAATATACACGATGTAAAAACATGAATAGTGTAATAGATGAAAAGTTTCAAACTGAAAAATTTACACATGGAGCTAGGCTTTTCCTGGCTCCCAAAATTATTTTACATGAAAAAGAAATTAAGTGATAAAAGTGAAAAGTATTTCCGAAACCATGTATGTTATCAAGGGCCCTACCTGGCTCGTTAATACTTATAATTCTACGTTTCTATGTGCATAACTGTGAATATATATATATATATATATATATATATATATATATATATATATATATATATAATTGAAGAATTTTTATTTTACTATCTGAAACAGGCATGTGTTTGAGTTAGTTAGAGTTAAATACTCAGACCTGAGGAGGAATTTAATTCTGACTAATCATCGAATTTGGGCTGGTGCTGTTCTCTTCTCTTATCGGCATTATGGCCGTGAATTTGCTTCTATGATGTTAATATTACTTGAATTTTTTTTTTATTACATAAATTTTTATTATTACATATTTCTAATATATATATATATATATATATATATATATATATATATATAGATATAATATACTAGCAGTATATCCGTTCTTCGTAAGGAGTATATAATATAAAGAAACTTAAAATTCACGATCATGTGCAAATTCCTATAGTATACTAAATGATACTGTTAATCAAAATATTCTATTAAAATATTTAATTTAATGCTCCTAAAAAGAAATTTAAGAATATATGTTCTCGCTATATAAAATTATCTTCAAGGGCAAATCTGAAGAATAAAACATCCTATTCCCGTTTGTAAACAAATTTACAAAAAATATGAAGTTAAACAAATAGCTGATACGCAAAACAAGAAAGATTAATCACGCATAAAGCATTGATTATGAAACACTTTCCAACTGCAATGCAATTTTACTTAAACATCCCTAAAATGTGTTTTTTAAAATTATCACAGTACTACAGTAATTTATTATACTTGAAAACTTAAGACTTCATGGAAAGACAATTCTAGTTACCCGAAATGAACTTTATTCAAAACACGCAATCGAAATATAAATCCTCTGTATCTCAATGCAAAATCAATGACTATTTCATTCATATCACTTATATTACAGACTCCAGAGCTAAATAATTTTACGTGAAAAGAAATTCAGCAGCTCTTATACAACTCACCATTACTCAAAGTTTAATGATCATTTAAAATAAAAAAATATTGTAATTGCGTAGGCACAGAATTTAGATACACAGATAATATGCAGAACTAAAGTGGTTTTAGAACGGATGCAACATTAAATATAAATGTAAAGGATTCTTAAAAATCAAGATTTTTACACAAAGAAAAATGTGAATGCCATATTTTATTTGCAACGAGTCACGTAATCTCTTCATATATCATGGGTGTAACTATTATTTCAATATTTATTTAAAAAACTACCCAATATATTTTGATGAAATTTTCTTATACCCTATTAGCATTTAACATTGGTCCAATATCAAATTTTTCCACGTCGTCTATCGGTTTATCCCTTTTTTTATCGACTGTCCACTGGTCAGTTTTCTCACGCTATGGAGCTTCAAAAGCGCAAACCTTCACAGTGGAAGTTCCCACTTCCGGCTGGAATGAATCCTTTTCAATTTGAAAAGATTGGGGTGAAGTTACCCTTTTCACTTGAAAATTTCAAGTATCTGATTAAATGTATGTGTAGTTAGCGCATACTCATCCAATCCTTCCGCTAGAAATGCATTTCAGCAGCTCAATGCATTATATTCTTTCATAGAAATATCATATAACAGACATGCTATTTTCGAAAAGATTCGCTCATCAACAAATACTTTTTCTGGAGGCTTTTCAACTCTACAATCACTAAGTGATACGAGGTGGTCTTTCAGAGTTAAAGCCATAAAAGCACTACTTGATAATTTTGAAGTGGTGATTTTAACACTGGAATTATCTGAAAACGATTCTCTCAATGGTGAAAGAGCCGAAGCCCTTTTAACATGCATGACATCGTTCGAATTTTTGTTCACTTTGTTTGTATTGAACAGGGTTTGTGATCAATGCAATTCTCTCCTAAAGCATCTGCAGTCATCTGATCTTACTTTTCAGGCTGTGTAAGCCTGAAATGGCTGTATCAAACACAGTGCTGTTAGTACAAAACTGCTGTTAGGTGCCTGTATCAAACACTTCTGGAGTATGTAATCAGGACATTGTGCAATATATATCAGATATATGCAATATATCTGATACTGTGAATTTCCAACACAATTATCTTTATAAAAATAACAAAAAATGTAACATGTATTTTTAGGTATTTTTACCAATGTCAGAAGTGTCAAATTCCTCTTTAAATAATTTGAGTTAAAATCTTGTATTAAGAATACAATAAACAGTCTTAGGGGTAAATTTCTATACACACTTTTTATATAGTAAACAGGGAATGAATAATGGGAAACTTCAAGAATTGATAACAAATTTATTCATATATGCGTACATTTTATCCACTAAATAAGCACAAAAATATTGGCGGTGCGAGGAACTCACAACAAAATTACTAGAGGTTCCAAAAGTGTCTGGAACCCACGAAGTCGGCGCCGGTTCCGACTGAGTTAACCTGGCCGTGTAGAAAAACTTCAGAATCTCCCTCCTTCTAATTCGAAGAACAGGCTTTTTGGCATTAACATATCCATCCATTTTTTTTTCTTAAAGTCTATTACATATTTATACTTATACAATATTAATTTAATGCATCAGAGTCGATAACACCGAACAAGGGTCTGTGTTTATACAGACCAGTGGAGTAGAGTCCACTGAGGCTAATAAGCTAAACTTCCCCTGTTTGAAATCTAGTTTAAGGAATATTTTAATTTTTTTTAATTTTTTAAATAACTTTGCGAATGTATATGTATATATTAGAAAATAGTTATTTTTTATTTGTTTAAAGTGACGTGTTTCAAAGTATTTTTTCCCATTAAAACGCGGCTTTAAAAGTATATCGTAGGCTTAAATTTGGTAGCCTACGATTTTCAATACCAATAACATAGTATTGAAAGCTCCCGAAACTTCCGTGGCTGATAAACGCATGTAACGGGTGCTTTGAAGCCAGCCTTAAAAGGGGAGTGGCTATTACTTCCGTCTTTGCAAGCAACGATGACTGGATGTGAGGCGTGACGTTTCCCAATGACGCAGGCAGACGTGGAGAAGTGTGAAAGAAAATTTCTCCGGAAAGTGTAATGGTTCCACCATTTTAGGTCAAACGAGGTGCTATAATAACTTTTTGTAATTCTAAATAATTTGAGCTATTGTTTACGAATAACTTGACACTCGCCTAACTTAGGCCGACGAAATACACTAATAAGGACTACTATTTAAACTTAGTAGTTATAGTGAAGTAGACTCGGCATCAATATGGCGAAGCATCCGCTTGCATATTTAGGAGTTTTAGAAGGAACAAATTGTATTTCACTTTGGTAATCACCTGTTACATGAAATATTTTTTACAAAAGCGATTGATATTATTTCTAGTAGAGTTTTAGCATATTTTAACTACAAGATATTAGGTTTTCATAGTATTTGTAAATAATTCATATAAAAAATTGTTTAAGGACATTGTTGAATACAGTGATTTTCAACTAAGCGTGTTATGTTCCAAATTTATTTTTCATCCATTTTCAGTGCCCTCTTGAATTGTTCAATTTGGTTAGTTCTAGCTGTTTATATTTACAAAACTGATATATCTCTTCTGGCACTTGCTAATAATATTCTAATTTATTTCTACATAATATTTAATAGTATGGTTGCAAAGGTTGGTCTAATTTAGAAATATGAAAACATTTAAAATGCTATATCTTGTATATATTCATCCTACATAGGTAACAATTTAAAATCTCGTGCATTTCATGCACTTTTTGCATTTTTATGTTACATTATATTATTTTACTCATAAAAAAATAATACTTATTGAAAGGGAATATTCGAATATAAATCTCACTTACTTGTAATAACAGCAAAACCCTTTCTAATTTAAAACGCCAAGCGCTGAGCCTTCTCAGTCAAAAATCTTGCACTATGCTACTGATACAGACAGCAGATATTTAAAACCACCAGCCTCTTTATATCGAGATAAGCGCTCTAAACTATCACTAGAATGTTCTTGTGCGGCAAATGACTGCGATTTTCTTATATTCTCTTGTCAGAAAGTACTTTGTTGCTTAGTTAATGGAATACTGAATTCGTCTGCTTTCCTAAAACTATGTCAGGAATGTGACCGCGTTCAAATATTGACACAAAACAAACACATTACGTAATCGGTCAAAGTCCATTCAAATGATGTGAAAGGTCACATTACATCATAGGTCAATGACGTCATTGAGGTGTGTTCTTGCTCGTTTGTTCCAGTTATTTTAATGTCATCTAAAAATACATGAACTCCTCAATGCCAGCCAAATTTGTTCCATGCTTCTCTACCACACTGCTGGAGTCAAGGTTATGCCATAATTCATTCTTTTATATCTAAATAACCCTTTATGAGTGTTTATGGTTATCAAGTGGCGATTCCGTTCATCTACATTCATTTGAAGATATGCTTCTGACAAATCAATTTTGCCGAAATGTTTTCCTCCCGCTAATTGGACTAAAATATCTTGAATATTGGCCGATTTTCAATACGGGATTAATTGTAATGCAATAGTGCCCACACATTCTTACTCTCCCATTAGGTTTTACTACTGGAACTACAGGTGTAGCCCAGTCACTTTATGTTACGAGTTCAATAATATCTTCTTTAACCAACCGGTCCAGTTCTTGTTCAATTTGTTCTTTTGATTTCGGTTGAAAATATTCTCGAACTTCTTCTAATCGACATGTAGAATTTTGAAAGTATCCCATTCCTGACGTATATAAAGCCAAATGCTTTTGTGTACCATAACTGCTTACACATTTGCTTTTAGGCCAATCTATCTGAAAATGTTGCAACCTGTCTCTTTGGAATACGTTTTCCCTAACTAAATAAATGCATTCTGTATTAAGTTAGTTCTTATACTGGACCGAAACTGCGCGTAAAAGTAAATAAGTTTTGTGATTGCTTTATGAGACCATAGTTTGCTAAATTCCATAATATTCATACAGGAAACTGTTGCACATGTGTCTAATTCTAACAAATATTTCAGATTTTCAATCTTTACATTTAGTAATAATTTTTTTGCGAATCGGGAAGTCGTTATTTTATTCATTTCTTTTATTTCAGAAGATACAACTTTTACAGTTTCTTTTCTTTTGGAACGACATGCTCGAGCTAAACGACCTTTTTTAGAGCAGATTTTGCAAATATAATTTGCTTATTTACATTTGTGTGCTAAATGATTTGGATTCAGGCATCGATAGCAATATCGCCCAAGTTTTTCAACAGAACTGGTTTCTTTCTTTGATTTTTGTACTTTACGTAATGCAGAGCTAGTACTACTCAATTTATTAACAGAAAATGTTCGATGCATCGGGATGCTTCTAATCCTAAAGCAGTGGATTTCGTTAACTCAAAAGTTAGATTTTGAATTATGAGTAGTTTCTTTTGTATGGTCTCGTCTTTAAGACCCATTACTAGTTTATTTCTTAACATAACTGATAAATTAGTACCGAAATGACACTTTTTAGAAAGATTTTGTAAATCAGATATATATTTTGAAACTGACTCACCGTCTAACTGGTTACATTTGTAGAATCAGCATCGTTCCGTCATTTCAAGTGGAGCCGGACTTAAATGGTCGGTAAGCAACTTCACGCCTTCTTTATATTTCAAATCAGAAGGTTTCTTCGGTGTGGCAAAATTCTTCAGTATTTCATATGTAAGGGGCTCCAATCGAACTTAGCAGCACTGCTATTTTCAATTCTTCTTTAACTCCCTTCATTCGAAACGACGCTTCCAGCCTCTCAATATACGACGGAAATTCTTCATTTGTGGAACAATACGTATTGAACTGACCCTTGGCCATCTTCCTCGCCACTGCTGTGTATTTTCCCCGAGGAACAAGGGATAAAACACTCTTAGACCTCAACTACTTTCATTCACATACCTTACTTACAAGTGCAGGGTATTTATAGCTGACTTCGTAGAAAGAGTCTAGTCCCGCATACTAGGTTGACGTCATTTCGGTGACATAATAGATTTGCATATGCCACACTCCGCATCTCCATCTCTTGAGAGTAAAGGGTCACTTTCCATGGGCCCCCATCGGAGAGGGCAAGAGGGGCATTTTCCCACCCAGGTCGTTCAAGGTCACAAAAGTGGGCATCAGGCTAGTCAATGCTGTAAATCTTATCGTCACTGAGTTTGTCCCACTGACGTCAGTGGTTTGCCTAGAGCTCCTCTACTACACAGGCTGACTTATCAAGCATATTGAAGCCCACCATAGCTGGAAGCGCAATCCTTTAGCATTAGCTCTATTTGTATTTTCACTTTAGAAAGTATTATAGAAATAATTATGGGTAATTGTTCTGTACCGAACTGCTCTAGTCATTCTAGAAAGGGTTTTAGGCTATTTCACTTTCTTAGAAAGAAGAAAACAATGGCTAATAAATTGTCGGGGCGATATACCCGGTACTGGGGCATACATGTGCGAGGTAAGTTCTACAATATTCTAATTGAAACTTCTTTGTTTTATATAAAGTGTTCATTTTAAACACTTATTTCATAATTTCTGTAACTGTAATATGGATTATTAGTAATAGATAAAATGCAATGCTTAGATTATATTAAAACTAAATATAATACCCAATAAAACATAGAATATATTTTTTATTTTAATTCAAAATATTTTTGGTGCTGCCATCTGTTGTCGTAATTTAATTCATACCGACTATTTTTCTTTTTTAATGAACATTTTTAAATGTCTATCCTTCTAATACGCTATTAAATACAACAGATCATATATAATAATGCCACAATCACGGAAACGTAATTGAACTTGAACTTGAAGACAAAGGAACTTGAAGACAAAACTGCAGTGCTGAGTGATGTACATTCAAATTCCCTTTATCAAATTCATAGAATGAGAAATTACCTTTCCGTGATTGTGGCATTATTATATATGATCTGTTGTTGTAGTTAATACTGTATTAGAAGGAATAGATATTTAAAAATGTTCATTAAAAAATAAAAATAATCGGTATGAATTCAATTACAACAGATGGCAGCATCAAAAATATTTTGAATTAAAATAAAAAATATATTCTATGTTTTATTGGGTATTAAATTTAGTTTTAATATAATCTAAACATTACATTTTATTTTTCAGAAAATATTTCGCAACTGTTTGAGTAGAATTTCGGCGAAAAATGTGTGCCGCGAAAGTTAACAAAGCGCGGATAGGGCAGAAGATTTACTGACGCTCATCCTTAAAAAAATTAGATACGCAAATATTCTACAAATTGAAATTGGCACTCGTGTATATACAATTTAAAATTCTCTACGTTTTGAATAATTTTTTCAAAATAGTTTTACTTTAATGAAGTTTTTTTAATAACATGTATGAATGTTTGCCTCACATATTTGAAAGTTTGTTAACTACTTTGTATTTAAAGAGAAAAATACTAATAATAACGTACTGATCTCGACTTGTTTTTTCATCAAGGATTTTCAAACAATAGTTGATCATTAAGTAGCTATTATGACAAACGTATTTCGATTTATTTACCATTTTAGCTTATGTTTGCATAATTACTATAACATGGCAAGTTTTCCATTTGGCGACAGTTTGTTGATAGTAGGATCCACCAATTCTGTGATTCATTGTGATCTAAAAATACAACAAAGTGTATAAAACTTGAAAGATATTGGTGTAACAGCAATAAATGTTTAAAAATATATATATATATATATATATATATATATATATATATAAATAATTTGAAACTATTTTTTCTAGGTTTGGAAGAGAGTATAATGCATTCAAGGTGATGTTTAGATTACAAACCAAGTGTGCTATGATAAGACTATATCAACTAAAAATCATTAATAATCCATACTACAGTTACAGAAATTATAAAATAAGCGTTTAAAATAAAAAATTTATATAAAAAAAGAAGTTACAATTAGAATATTGTAGCACTTACCTCGCATGAGTTTGCTCCAGTACCGGGTATCCAATTATCGTGTCGACTATTTATTACCCATTGTTTTCTTCTTCGTTTCTAGAAAAACGAAATAGCTTAAAACTCTTTCTAGAATGATTAGAGCAGTTCGGTGCAGAACAACCACCCATAAGTATTTCAATAATACTTCCAAAACTGAAAATACGAATACAGCTAATGCTAATGGATGGCGCTTCCAGCTACGGTGGGCTTCAATATGCTTGATGAGTCATCTCGTATATAGAGGAGCCTTAGGTTTGCCCTCCTCCCTCGAAAATGTTCTACGGGCGCCCATGTCATTTTCTATCTAATACTAGATAATAATATACCGTATGTTTCACGAAAATTGTTCGAAAGGAATATAAAATTAACTATTTGTTGCAGAACGAAAGTGAAATATGGAAAATAATCAAGAAATAGATAATTTAACTAATAGTTATACAGGTGTCCCAAAAAGATTGAAACGCGCTTTAATTCTTTACCTGTTGGAGATAAGTGGATAATGTAAATTGCAAAAATGCTGAAAGTAAGGTAGAAAATAAGACTACGTTAATAAAATAGTCCTCCCATTAATTTTCAAAAAGTTACACTTTTTAAATTTTTATACGACCCCTTAGACAAATTTGGTCAATCAGAAAATTTTTATTTTTCATGCAACAAGATCATTAAAAAACCACATATCTGTATCTTTTGACACTTATCTCCAACTGATCCCACTTATCTCCAACAGGTAAAGCATTAAAGCGCATTTTAATCTTTTTGGGACACCCTGTATACCCACCGGAACAGAAAATTTCATAAAAATGCGAAATTTAATTTTTTAAACAGCCATTAATCAAAAGAATGTCAAGTAGTAAAATCAATGCAGCGCTTAATTAGGGCAAAAGAAGTTTTTATCCAGTATCTTTATCTCATCACTGAGATATCAATAATTGAATTTCGTGACTTCTTTCATTTTACCTGAACTGCAAATGCAAATGGGAATAGTTTACTTCCATTGAAATTAATACGGCGGACATATGTAAAACTGCTAATTCAAATTTGATATCATTTAATTCAAAATAATTTATTTGTTGTTAGGCTCTTGCAATAGGGCTCTTGAACGTAGAATACTTAATAATAATATATAATCGAGATATTGCACATTTTTCAAACAAATGTATCAAAAACTCACATAAAATTCGTAAAATGTATTAACTATTGTGAAATCTGTTTGTTCACTTTTCATATGTAATATGCGATAAATTTATTATCATCATTCTCGTAGATCTAGCTCGTTCTATTCACGAGAGAAGACACTTTGAATAATAGCATTCTAATTTGACGCCGTTAGTCTATAAGAATAACCTATTTCTGCATCCACAATACATGGCGAAAATTTGGCGGAATATCGTCAACTTGGCGAGTTTTTTAAATGTTGCCACATTGACGAAAATATCGCCAAATTGATAAAAATGTCACTAAATTGATAAAAATGACGCCAAATCAATGAAAATGAAGACTAATTGATGAAAATTCAATACCTTTGAAATATAAGAATCTACTATAAGAGAAGATATTTTGGGTAATAGTTTTGTATTTGGACGCCATTAGTTGTTTATCTACTTTAAGAATAACCTATTTCACCGACCATAATGCTTGGTGGCGACGAATTTGGCGGAATATCGCCAACTTAGCGAGTTCTTTAGATGTCGCCAAATTGATAAGAATGGTGCTAAATCAATGAAAATAATAACTAATTGATGAAAATTCAATATTTTGGAAAGACCATAAAAATAACTTATTTCTCCGTCTGTAACATTTGGCGGAATTCTGGCGACGAATTTTGACGGCATATCGCCACCTTGGTGACTGTTTCAAATGTTGTCAAATTGGCGAAACTGTTGCCAAATTAATAAAAATGTTATCAAATTGATAAAAATGACGCCAAATGGGATACAATGTTTTGTAAATTTTTAATTACGTCATATGATGTGCCTACTTTTTATTATATAAGAAATGCTCTTCTAAATATGGCCAATTTGGCGATATTCAGCCCCACATTGACGAAAATATCGTCAAAATTGCAATAATGACGCCAAGTTAATGAAAATGACGCCTAATTGATATATTTATTATTAAAATATTTAAAGATATGGACTACATTGCTTATTGAGGATGATATCAATATTGATAATTTTTACTTCAGAGTTGCGTAAAAAATAAGTTACTTGGGTACGAATTATGTTTCACATGTTGTCATCCGGAAAAGCGCCAAATGTACAATTTAACATTGCAAACACTGAGCCGTGGACTTTTTCACCGTTAAAGAAGTCAATTCGTTGCATTATATAAAGAAAGTCATGTGCTGCCCACAACATATTTTTCCTATTTGACTTTATTTGTACTACCAACTGTTGATTCCATGTTACTGTCGGACACGTACGTTTTCATGAAACACTCGGTATTTAGGGGGGTTTCAGAATGTGGCAATACTAAAATAAACAGCTTTTAGTGCAGCCGATTTTTTAAAATTTTAACTTTCTGATGAACATTGTCTGTTAAAGAATGATAAATGCAATACAAATATTTTTATGGCGTCGTTTAGAAGTTAACAAGGAAGTTACGAAGCATGGGTTTAAGTCAAAGGTATTTTCGAGCTATGATTATCACTTTCGACAAGGGTTGACACAATGGTAGGGGAAGGAGGGTACGGTCCCTGTGGATACCTCCTCCACTGGGTTCCGGTCTAAAATGGGAGGCACTTCCTGCCCGTCCAAACAGATACCTTACACTTTTGGGGTAGGTCGGGCGGTCTGGGTCGAAGAAGAAGGACCCGAGTGCATTTATTTTTAATTTTTACATGATCATTTAAAAGCCAAAAAGGTATGTGAGCGTTGGATTCCACACAATTTAACTCAAGCTCAAAAGAATGCTTGTGTCAAATGATGCAAGGAAAATCTCAAAAGATGTCTTTGACATTGTAACAGGTGGCGAAACGTGGATATATTCCTATGAACCGAAATAAAACAACAATCTATTGTTTGGGGGTTCCAAAATGAACCATATCCTACAAAAGTTGTTCGTGCACGATGTGCTTCAAAGAAATTGATTGCTTCGTTTTGGTAAATCCGACCATGTTGCAACCGTTGCTTTGGATTTGGAGGATCGTAGAACGATATACGATAATTTGCTTGTCAGAAATACTTGCTCAAATCGGAAAAAATGCGAAAAGTCGAATCATTCTTTATCATGACAATGTAAGCTCACACACTGCATTTCAAACTATCAATTATTTAAAGCATGAAAAAATTGATTTAATGAGTCACTGTCTTTATTCGTCACAATATTTAGCACCTAATGATATTTTCTCCCTCCAACAATCAAAAATAAAATGCATAGTCAACGATTTAACAGTCTAGAAGAAGCAGGAAACTTATAAATCACGTTTCTGTCATACCAACTTCTGAATGGCAGAACTGTATTGAAAATTGGTTTATTCGCACGAAAAAATGTATTGATGCTAAAGGCAAATATTTTGAAAAGTAATCAAATGATTTATTTCCATACGAAAAATATTTTGTGTATTATTTTTAAAAACTTGAATACTAGTCTACGTACAAATTGAAGTTATTATTACTTTTCCTATATACATTGTATATTGCACTCGTATATTGTGAAGAGGTGTAATGCATATTGTGAAAATTCTCAACGGGAGCATCCCTCAACTTGAATCGATCGTTTTTGAGGTGGTGTGTGTGGATGATATTTCACAAACGAATGGAGCGTTGCGAACGACATTTGGTACAAAAATTCCAGTCAGTGAATACTGGAAGCCTATTGAATTCAAATGCAATTGAATATTCGAAAGACCCCTAAATTTTCAAATCACCAAAAAATCAAAACCTTCTATAATGTTAGGTAAATAATCATTTTTTTATGTAATTTTTCATCAGAAAACAATTGATACATGTGTTAGAACGCTAGGATGAACTGTTTTCGAGGTATTGAACTTTTAAAAATAAATTTATTAAAAAAATCACATAAAATTGAAAAAAATATTAATTCTTGTGAAATATGTTCACTTTTCTTATGTAATATTATGCGATAAATTTGTTAACATCATTCTCGTAGATCTAGTTCGTCCCATTCACGAGAGAAGATACTTTACGTAATAGTTTTATATTTTGCACCTAACAATTCGCCAGCAGTCATTTCTATATAAAAAATGCTCTTCTCTCCGTTTGTCTCTAAAACTTGACGATACATTTGGCGACTCATTTAGCAAAGAAATGATTGACGAAAATATCATTAAAATTGCATAAATAACGTTCAGTTAACAAAAATGATGCTAAATTGATGAATTAAATATTAAAATATCCATATTGATAATTGTCAATTTAGAGTTGCGTGAAAAGTAAGTTAATCGGATACACATGTTGTCGTCCAAACATTAAAAGAATTGTGCCGTCGATATTCTGCATCATTTTTTCACTATGAAAGAGGTCAAATCATGTGCTGCCCACATTATTACACAAGTCAAATGATCTCAGTCTATCCTTATACAAAAATTCGCTGAAACGCTTTGCCTTCCATGGCTCCTTTTCTAATGAATTAAGACCGAGAAAAAGGAAGTTATACCATCGCCTACGCACATACCATCTCATAAATTTAAAGCATGAAAGTAGCAAGTGGCATAATAATATTTATCAAGTCACCCTCTAAAATGAAGACGTCCTCACACATGAAACGAAGTGATTACGGGTCAATGAACGCCATCCTCGTATTGACCCAGTTTGTTGGTGTACTATAAAGTTGTTTAAGAATGAGATTGTGTCTCTATTGTCGAGCATATCTTAGCGCACGAACCCATTCTCATGGATATAGGAAAGGTTCTATTATTACAACCTTGATTGGATCTTGAAAGGACGCTTTAAGAGAACTAACTGTGTTGACAATAAGGTCTTATCGCCAACAATTAAGATGAATAGGGAACCCTTTCGCTACTGGTGTCCATCCGGATACCAATTTTTAAAATATTTATTACAAACAACAAAACGTAGTCCGGAATTTAAAGCAAGAATTAATTAAATTGATTCCTTCAACTTTTCAAAAGGTTTAGTTGCGACCCATTCGCGTTTTCGCAATCACTTTTAAGGAAATAAACAAAAAGTACGCCCTAAATAAACGCCTTTGGATCCCTAAGCAGTATTTGTTAACAAACATTCGCATACAATACAGGAGCGGCGCCAGCGAGGAACTTGCCGGGGAGTTTGAAGAACCCTGTCGGGAAAGCCCTTACCACCACCGCTACTGGGGCTTTTTTACGTTTTCGTCGGGAAATAATTGTTGGATGTATAAGTTTTGTTATGTATGTTAATTTATTTTTTTCGCAATTTTCTATTTAAATTTTATTTTTCACTTAGTGAAAGCACTTAATTTGTTTCTTTAATATGTCTCATAACAACGGACGTTTTTTTCAGTTTCAGGATAAATATGAATTGAGTGCGATAAGTATTTTTACAGGATATGCTTATTAAAAACGGATAATTTCCAAGCTTGCACAAGTGTCCGCTAATTAACAAATTGAAATATGAATTGAGTCCGATAAGTATTTTTGCAGGAGACGCTTATTAAAAACAGATAATTTCCAAGCTTGCAAAAGTGTCCGCTAATTAACAAGTTGAAATATGAATTGAGTCCGATAAGTATTTTTACAGGAGACGCTTATTAAAAAATCTGATGTGGGCAGCACATGACTTTCTTTATATAATGCAATGTGTTTACTCCTTTTACAGTCAAAAAATAATGTATAAGATCCACAGTACTGTGTTTTAATCGTTGAATTGCACATTTGTCAATTTTCCGGATGACAACATGTAAAAGTATTTTAAAGTACCCAATTAACTTATATTTCGCTCAACTTTAAATAAACAATTATCAATATTGATAGCATCCTCAATAAGTGATATAGTCCATATATTAAAATATTTTAACAATATATTCATCAATTTGGTGTCATTTTCATTAACTTGGCGTCATTTTTGCAATTTTGACGAAATTTTCGCTCTGTTGGCGATATTTTGCTAGATTATTCGTCAAGTTTGCCAAAATGCATCACCAAGTATTACAGACAAACGGAGAGAAGAGCATTTCTTATATACTGGAATGCATGTCTGTCATGTGATGGAAATTAGAATTTGAGAAACATTATTTCCCCTTTGGCGTCAGTTTTATCAATTTGACGACATTTTTGCCACTTTAGCAGCATTTAAAATAGTCGCCACGTTGACGACGTCCAGCTAAGTTTCCCGCCAAACGTTAAGGACGGAGAAATGGTTATTCTTACAGTCTAATGTTCTTTCCAAGATATTGAACTCTCATCAATTAGTCGTCATTTCATTGATTTAGCGTCGGTTTCATCAATTTGGCGAATTTCTATCAATTGGGTGACATTTTCGTCAATTTAGCAACTTTTAAAGAGTCAGTAAGTTGGAAATATTCCGACAAATTCGTCACTAAAATTTTTTGCCAAACGTTACGGACAGAAAATAGGTTATTTTTATAGTAGATACTTATATTCTTTCCAAGATATTGAATTTTCGTCAATTAGACATCATTTTCATTGATTTAGCGTCATTTTTATCAACTTGGCGACATTTTTTTTAATTTGGCAACATTTAAAAAAGTCGCCAAGTTGATGACATTCCGCCAAATTCTCACCAAGCGTTATGGACGGAGAAATAAGTTATTCTTAAGGTGCCTTCCCACTCACTGCAACGCAACGCAACGCAGCGGAAAGTTGAGTTCACGCATGCGCTGAACGATGAAAAAGTGGGGAAAAGTTTTCTTCCGCGTTGAAAGCTGGCCGCAACGCTAAATTCGAAATGAAACCGAATTCAACGCTTACCGCACGTTTGACGGCAACGCAACAGTCAATAGCATCGTAGATAATGTTTTTACACCTGCTAAATCAATATTTCGTATAGTAAATTTTTGTTTTGATCTTTTTTATATGGATTACTGAATAATTATATCAGAAGCTTAAACAGATGAATGAACATTAAAAAATATTTGGATTTATTACACATCCGTATAAAAAAGCAAATAAATATTTGTTGAAAAATATTCACTCTATTTTAAGATATAAAATTAGTTTAAAAACGATATTACCGATATTGACTGAAATAAAACAAACAAAGAAAAAAAAACGTAAAAAGTATTTAAATTCAAGAATGTCGTTATTAATATCATGTCTTAAACAAATTTAAGTTCATTACCATTTTATACTTGATTTTAAAGGTTTTCAAATACGTATCTATATTAAATATTCGAATATGTTCTTTGCTCATTTGTAACGTTTAAAATATTTCTCATTAAAGTAAACTTTTAAATTTAAAAATTATTTTATCTACATTTATATTTATTGAGTAATTATGTTTTAAAATAGATTTAAATGTATATTCCACCTATAGCTGGTATAAAATATACTTCAAGGTGTTTTTCAAAGTAACTTAGAAATAAATTTTTATAAGCATTCAAACTTAAAAGAGTAAACTTTTCATATTTACATGTAAGCTTATTTTTTTTTAATTAAAAATAAATGATTTTCAAATGTATTGTAAATTTCTAATTGTCTATGTGCATTTAAAATAATAAAAAAATTCTTCAAATGTTTTATTAGATATTTTTCAAAGTAACTTCGAAATAAATTTTTATAAGCATTCAAACTTAAAAATAATTTACTGATATAAGGTTATTTTGTATATAGAACTTAAAATAATATTAAACAAAAAAATTCTGCAGATTATTAAAGAAAAACTATGTGAATATTTTAGCAACAGATGACAGCTTGCATAGCACTTGTAAAATTTAAGATTCGCTTGGTTTCGAACCAGAGCTCACTCGTTTACGGAGCTGATTCTCTACTACCCAAGCCAAATTTCACATTTCAACTGTACTAACACATTATATCATGCAAAGCATTTAGTGCTATTTTAGAGTATTTTAAAGAGTAAACAGAATGTTTTCAAGTTGTCTATGGAGAACATACATAAAAATTCATTTTCTAAATTCTGTCGGATGTTTTTTTTTTAACGATTCGAGAAAGAGAACATAATTGCATTCGTTAAAACGAGGAAATTGCCATAGTGTAGTAAATATTCCAAAACAATTTAAATTAGGATCCTTTGTGTTTTGTGATGGAATCACTTTAGTTAGCTTATTTTAGAAAACTGATGAAATATGTATATATCGCCAAAGCAAACTCGCGTAAGCTCTTGTTTAAATTCACAGAAAGGCGGATTTTCTAAAACGCGTCAATACTGTAAACTAACGAGAAATATAAACTAACGAGTAAATATAAATTTGAATCAGAAGAGATCGAAGAGATTATATTAGTAATAATGTCTTAATTTTTAATATATAATATTTCATGTATATAAAATCGCTTTGGAAGAGATGGTTTGTAAACATGGCCGTTAAACTAGGTGAAAATTTCTGCGCTTTTATGATTGGCTACATTTCTTAGCCGTCTACCGACAGTGTGAAGGGGTTTACCCAGGGGGGTGCCATTCCTCTGCTATGAACATGATCTGTGACGTCAGATGGAGTTTATTTGCAGCGCGCGGCACAAGGTGGGGCGGTAATCGGCAAAATATTTTATTATTTCTATTTAAATCCAATGCAACGTGGTTGTTGTTGATCTATCGTTTCTTACGTATCTTTTTAGGTAAACTTTGGATTGATTTAAAACAAAACAGTCTTTATAAAGGCTAACTTATTATTTCTACTATCTAAAATCATCGGCTTATTCATTTTGTGAGTTTTGTCGAGCAAATTTCGATATGCTGAACGATTGTGCTATTACAACTCTAGATTTCTCAAGACATTTGAACAACGGCGTAATTAAATATGCATCTAGACTTTCTTGTGAATAGTTGATTAACTGATATAAAGTAGGATTATTTTAAAATTTCTACTTTGTTTTGGTTGATTTGCTGGTGTCGAAAGCCCAGACCACCCGACTCATCCGAGGACATAGAGCAACTTAATGGATTTTCTGGTGTGAAATGTCTGATGTATATCTAAAGATTGAAAGTAAGAAGTTATAGTCTGATGAAGATGTTTAACCATAGTAAGTTAAAAATAAATGTAATGATATAATTTGCTTGCTCGTATATTTTTCATTATGAATCAATATACTATATTTAATTTATTATTCTGAAAGTATATCATAGTGTGTGTGTTAAACGATTAGTTTCTATATTTTTATATGTTTACATTGAATTTCGATTCGATATAAATTCTCTTTTTGATCTAAAAAATCTGATGTGGACAACATATGACTTTTCTTATATAATGCAATGAATTTATTGCTTTTATAGTAAAAAAAAATATAGGTTATTCTTATAGTAGATACTTATATTCTATCCAGCATATTGAAATTTCACCAATTAGTCATCATTTTCATTGATATAGCATTGTTTTTATCCATTTGGCCAGATTTTTGTAAATTTGGCAACATTTAAAAAAGTTGCCAAGTTAACGACATTCTGCCAAATTCGTCGCCAAAATCTCGCCAAGCGTTATGGACGGAGAAATAAGTTATTTTTATGTAGCAGATAAATGACTATTGACGTTCAAATAAAAAATTATTACTTAAAGTATCTTTTCTCATGAATGGAACGAGCTAGATCCATGAAAATTATGTCCCCAAATTTATCGCATGATATTACATATGAAAAGTAAAAATGTTTCTCAACAGTTAATATTTTTTTTTATTTTTAGATAATTTTTTTAAAAAATTGTGCAATATCTCGTGAACGGTTCATGCTAGCATTCTAAAGTTTATGTTAATCGTTTTCTAATGGAAAATTACATAAGAAATGTCTATTGACGTAGTTTTATTAAAGGTTTTGATTTTTGGATGATTTTTTCAAAATTTCATTCGAAAATTTAGGAGGGTTCTGAACATTCGATTGTGTTTTAAAACAATAGGCTTCCAGTGTTTACGGATTGTGATTTTTGTACCAAATTTCATTCGAATCCCTCCATTCGTTCGTGAGATATCGTCTTCACAGTCTCACTGACACACACACACATACTTTCACACAGACATCACCTCAAAAATGGTCGATTCGTGATCAGGGATGCTTGAAACGTGCTCTCCCGTCGAAAACTTGAATTCGGATTTTCGACCCCGTCACCAGTTGTGTATAATGAAAATTTTGGAATGATTGCTTGTATAGAAAACTTTCCGAACATATTTCTGTCAATTCGCGTATTTAAAACAAAATTCATTAAAAATAACATCGCCTCCTGTAATAATATAAACTGGTTTCAAAAAGCGAAACAAAACTTTCAGATGATTTATATTTTTCAGAAAGGGAAATACAGTTTTATTATGTATGTACCTTTCCAAAAAAACTCAGTACTCCATATTTAAGTTGTATTCAAGTAAAATTAATGTTATTTGAGTATTTATTTCATATTTTAAATTAAAAAAAATAGTTAAATTAATTTTGCTATCATCCTTTAACATTGGAGTCTACCGGGCCATTCTTGACATTTTACTCCACGTGACTGCGTCTTTACGTGCTCTCATTGGCTAGAGTTGAAGTGGAGCAACCTTATAGATATAACCTTGGGGTTTACCGTTCTACAAAAACTTGCGTGTACCTCGAGGGTTGTCGTGAACCGTCTACCTTTGCGATGCGGTAAGTGAGAAGGCACCTTTATAGCAGATAAATGACTATTGGCGTTCAAATACAAAAGTATTACCCAAAGTATCTTTTCTCATGAATGGAACGAGCTAGATCCACGAGAATCATGTCACCAAATTTCTCGCATGATATTACATATGAAAAGTGAACATATTTCACAATAGTTAATATTTTTTTTTATTTTATGGGATTTTTTGATACATTTATTTGAAAAATGTACAATATGTTGAGAACGGTTCATGCTAGTTTATGTCAATCGTTTTCTAAGGAAAAATTACACAAGAAATGGCTATTTTCGTAACTTTAAGGTTTTGATGATTTTTTCAATATTTCACTCGAAAATTTAGGGAGGGTTCTGAACATTCGATTGCGTTTAAAAACAATAGGCTTCCAGTATTCACGGAAAATAATTTTTCTACTATATCTCATGCGAATCGCTCCATTCGTTCGTGAGATATCGTCTCCACAGACTCACTGACACGCACACAGTATAGTATAGTATTTGTTGCAAACGGTGGCAACATCTCAGACCTGGTAACTGGTAAGTACTGCTTAAACCCACTAATCAACACAGAGAACATTCCAATCAATATAGAACATCCCAATCAACATAGAGAACATTCCAATCAATATAGAACATCCCAATAAACGTAGGCTTCCAGTATTCATGGAAAATAATTTTTCTACTAAATCTCATTCTAATCGCTCCATTCTTTCGTGAGATATCGTCTCCACAGACTCATTGACACACACACAGTATAGTATAGTATTTGTTGCAAACGGTGGCAACATGACCTGGTAACTGGTAAGTACTGCTTAAACCCACTAATCAACATAGAGAACATTCCAATCAATATAGAACATCCCAATCAACGTAGAGAACATTCCAATCAACATAATTCTCTAATCATAATCACGGATTGGGAACCTCCTGGGTTTCTGATTGGTTCAGTAAATGGACTGAATAGGGACCGGCACCTTATCATACAATACCGGGACCGTCCGGTCGTCGAACTTTTGGCATGTTGTTAAATAATAAGGACTAGTGCTGGTTATCTAACACTAGAGGGTTTTCAATGGTTGAGTAGGTAAATTTTCGGGCTGGTCGGACTCTCAAGCCGAACACGGACTGCACGGCACATTGCTGCACTGTTACCGGCTGGACAGGGACGCTTTGTTGGAAACATTCATTTTAAATTTATTAGAAACAGAAGTTTTTAATAATGATTTTATTTCTACAAAGCTAAATCGAATGTTTTGTTTACGAAGATATGTTTAACTCTTTGATCATCGGTGACGAAGCGTGATAAAATGATTTGGAGAGACATAAAAACAGGAACCAAAATTAGCAAATAAAATGTTTTCAATTTGTTTTCTATTTTTTACTTCATTTTAAAATAAATCTTTGTGTGGATCTTATAAATTTTGTTTTTGCGCGCTTGAAGTTCCCCCACATGTACTTTCTTATGGCAAGTCCTGAAAGGACTATACCGGTAAGGTTCAAAATCTAAAGTAAATATATCAAGTAGTACAAAATTTAAGCTTTCTAGCTGCTTTGGTTCTCGAGTCATTCCTCAAAGCATGTGATTTCCTATTACGGGCCCAGAACGGGGCTTTATCAATATGGTTCAAAATTCAAAGAATCAAAATATACAATGAAAGACAAGATATGCTTAATTTCAGCTTTGTAGCTGCTTAGGTTTTATCAAGAATAGTGTTAGACAGAGAAATGCACTTGCTGGTCTACTTTTCAACTTATGGAAAACGTATTTAGAGATTCTTATACCAAGACTGAAGGAAATATCTAGCACAAATCTATTCAAATTCTTTCATATGCTGATGGCATCGATATTAGAGCTAAAACCACTAATGATCTAAAGGAGACCTTTCTTGCCTTAGAAAGTGCTGACGCTAATAACATGCATCTGAAAATGAACAAGACAAAACTAAATATACATGGCTTTTAGCAGAAGTGGGCCTATCCCCTTCGTATTTGAGGCTTGTTTGTACAAATTCTTATCTGACAACCATTTTAATTATCTGAGATCTCAAATAAACTAAAAATAACATTAGGTTAGAAATCCATAAACGAATTATAGCTACAAATCACCATTTTCATAGATTAAGAATTTTTTTCAGATCACACCTGATTGATAGAAGAACAAAATTACAGCTATACAAAGTACTTATAAGACCTACCTTAATTAATTCTTCAGAAACCTGAACTCTCAAAGAACATGATGAAAAAGGCCTTTGCATCTTTCAGCGAACATTTTTGGCGGAATTCAGGAAAATGATATTTGGAGATGAAGATACAATTTTGAACTATACAAAAAGATTCAGACTTAATTAAATACATTAAAGTTAGCAGAATGCAATGAGTAGGACTTTTTCTAAGAATGTATAACCAAAGAAAATTTTTATGTCCACATCGATCGGGAAAAGACCGAAGTTGAGATGGATCATCTGTGTGGACAAGGACTTTGAGGTGTTAAAGATTAAAAATTGAAGGACAGCTCTAAGGGGGCAGCTTGGAAGAATCTGCTGAGAAAAGTCAAGGCCCTTAGTGGACTATCGAACCATTGATTATGATCATGAGTTGCTCAGTTTCTCGAGTCATTCCTAAAAAAACATGCAAATACTATTGAGGACTCAGATCGGGTTGGACAGTAAGGTACAAAATTGAAAGAATGAAAATTTTACCTTGAAAGTTAATGATATGCCTAATGTAAGCTTTCTGGCTGTTTCGGCTTCCCAAACATGTAACTTCCTATTACGGGCTCAGAATGGGCCGGAATAGTAAGGTTCAAAATCCAAATTATACAATGAAAGGCAAGATATGCCTAATTTGAGTTTTCTAGCTACTCCGGTTTTTAAGTAATTCCCAAAAGACGTCCATCTTACTATTGGTTTAGAATCCAAAGAATAAAAATATATATGCCACAAAAAACGACATATTAAATTTGGACATTTCAGTTGCTCTGGTTCTCGAGATATTCCCCCAAAACGAGTACATTCTCATGGCTGGTCTAAGACGGAATGACCCATTAAAGTTCAAAATTAAAAAAAAAATCAAAATGTACCACAAAAGACAACGACATGCCAAATTCAAAGTCACAGTGAATAGTGGAATATGGTTAGTTAAGGCCTCAGAAATTTGAAGCACCGCAAATGTGTGTAACGAAGAAAGCAGATAGACACGTCTATCTGAAAACGATTGCAGCTAGGGTAGAATCAGCGAGCGCATACTCTCTTTCAGCTCTCAATGGAAATTGATACTTTGAAATATCTCTCTCCTAAACAATCGGTCTCAATGTTCCAAGCAGAGCGAAATTTTGTCGATATCTCCCTGCTCTTATTTACACAGAAAATATTTTATACGTTTATTTCGACCTTCATATAATTAAAATAAAAGTTACTTGGCCGCAAATTGTTAATTTAGACACTGACCACCTTGTCTCCCTGACGCTTCGTCACTATCTGCGTGTCAAACTTCATAACCCAGTGCGACCAATTTTAGAGGCGTAATAAACACACAGACAGACATTGCATTTTATTAAAGAGTAAGATATATTATTTTATAACTTTTCCTAGAAAATCAGCGGCTTTCGCGATCGCTTCCCCATCATCACTGAACTAGGGCGACTACCTTAAAACCGCCCGGGCCGAAAACACGCCCAGTCTAACCCTTGCATTATCCCCCCCCCCCCCCCATTGTCTAAATTTATATGAACATTTTCGAGTTCCCGCCTATGCTCATGCTAAATCCTGAGACCAATCGGCTAATTGGGATATTTATGTTAAATTTTCAATGAAGTGCTTCCGAGTAGCTAATCACGCAATTATTTTATTAACATAACCATATGAACATTATCTCCTTCTAACATGGGCATTAGAAGGAGATTATTATTAAGAGATAATATTCAAATTGGTTCTGATTTTACAAATTTCTATACTCAACTTCAATGAGATGGTTAGCAGCAAATAAACCATCATAAAAATATAAAATCATAAATGTACAACCGAGAGCTCAGCTCGTCTTTTCTCCGTATTTCCATCTTCGGTCTTTCACTCTACGGATGGGAGGGGGTCTGCGCCAGCTGTCACGTTTTCCGGATGTTGGCAGGCAAAACACGCTTTGTGCTTGCTCTCTTCCTTCCTTTGGCCCCTCGCAACTTCCGTCCCTTTAAAAAAAATTCCAAGTTTTAAAGGGATCCGAACATTGTACGAGCTACTTAGCACGCAACACATGCATATACGAGTGAAAATGCGAAGTGTTTCTCAATGCCTGGCTTATACCATTAGCGTGTGCTGTGATGCGGAAATCGGTTGAGTGAATTTGTCTTCTTACCATTTTATTAATTCAGTATAATGTGATAAGTAGCAAATATTAACCTCGATTATCTGAAATGGTCAATAAACCGAATCTCTTTGTTGCGTAATAATTTCGAACCATTATAATACGTAATAATTTCGAACCATTATAATACTAACACTAAAACAAACTGTTGCTTGTAAGACAAGAACTTAAACAACTTTCTTGTATAAAGCAGTCACAACATGTCAGTTAGGTGACGATAATTGTTTCGAAGGCGTTAGAAGCTCATCAGGCCCAAACAGAACAATTAGAACAGAATGCGCTTTTACCATAAGCTGAAAGCGAACTGCGAAAAGGCAAGTGATGAGCAGTTCAAAAGAGCTACGGCACACACAACGAAAATATTCGTGAACGGGTGGTATCCACACTTGAAAAACACCCATAAACATATCCTTCCGACACGATAAAGGGTCTTCCTACCGCCCACGAAAACAAGGGGAGTTGGCACTGAGAATGAAATCTTAAGCATTGATATTTAAAAAACAAAGAAAGAATATATGAACCGTTAAATTATTGGTAAAAAAATGAAAGAGTTAGGGGGGGGGGGGGGGAATAGTCAAATCCTTGTAAAAAAATAAAAAAATGTAGAAAATTACAGGGGACTGAGACAATAATGAAGAAGGAAATAACAAAGGAAAGTAACCAGTTTCATCAATCAAACTACTAAAAGTAGTTTGATTGATGAAACTGGTTAACAAATGAGTGGTTGAGATTAAGTCACAAGAATATACGGAAAAGAAGATGTCACAAGCTATATGAACAAACGTGATCAACTATAAGAAAATATCAATCGATTCTACTTAAAGATATTTGTGAATGAGACTGGAATTAAGAAGGATATAACAAAATTGAAAGAAAAATAACCGGTTTGGTATACTAGATGAGCAAGCTTTTAAAATCAAAGTGTTTACAGAATACTTCTCTGGCTACGAAGAAGTACGGAACTGCATGTTTATCAATAACAAGATAACAATATCATTTAATAGGGGCGCGACAGTCCAATGGTTAGCGCGTGAGGATTGCACTCGAACGACAAAGTAGAATGAATTACCTGGGTTCTAAATCAGCGCCTGCCACTTAAATAATACGGATACAGAATAAAGAAACCCAATCTTCAAACCGTCTATTTTGAACAAAATCATTCTCGTGACACAAATAAATGAAGTTGCATAAAACTTCCTTTACTTCCGAAGTAAATAAAATTGAAAAATTTATTGCTGTCTTAGCAAATTTTTATCCAATTTATGTCAAATTTTAGCACAATACCCATAATGATAATATAATACCAATTTTTAGAAAAGGGGTAAAAACTGATATGGGCAGCACATCACTTTCCCTACATAATGAAATCGACTTCTTTCGCAGTTGGTTGGTTGGTGTCGTGTCCCTAACATATTTATTAAGGAAGAATGTGTGCACTGCTTCTGTTTACTTCTTTCAGTGAAAAAATATTTAAGATCCACGGCACGATGTTTTAAACATTGAATTGTAGATTTAACGCTTTTCCGGATAACATGAATATGTAAAACTATTTCGGAGCAAGTCAACATTGCAATTATCAATATTGATAGCATACACAATAAACAATATAGTCTATATATAAAAATATTATAATAATTAAGTCATCAATTTGGCATCATTTTTAACACTTTACAACATAGTTGAAAAGTGTTTATGACTTTGTTCATTCTGTCTGTCTGTCCGTTCGCACGATAACTGAGGAAAAATGACTTTATCAAAATGAAATTTTAGTATGTTGTTCAGACGGTGTGTGGGACATATGGGAATATAAATGAATAATATCACCCAATTAGTTTTGGATTGAATCCGGGTTGCAAAAATCAAATACATTGAACCCTATGGGACCTAATTTTTCAAACATTTTTTAAGCGAATTTAAAATCCACAAATTGCTTCGAAAGTTTTAGGAAATATTCAAATTATTTCATAAAAAATATAAAAAAAATTCAAAATATATTCGGTAGTTTTTAAATAAAAATTAAAATAATAATTACACCCATATTATATGAAAAGATCACGTGACCAACTTAAAATTAAAATATGACATCCATCTTGTGTCAAAATCATGATTTTTAAAGTTCTTTTTAATTTATATTTAGTGTTGTATCCGTCCTAAAACCGCTTTATTTTGCTTAATTTCTGTGCATCTATATTTTGAAACAACGCAATTACAATATATGTGAGTTTAAATGATCAATACCATCTATCTTGTGTCAAAATCGTGATTTTTAAAGTTCTTTTTAATTTATATTTAGTGTTGCATCCGTCCTTAAACCGCTTTATTTTTTATTTCTTCTGTGCATCTATATACTGCGACAACGCAATTACAATATTTTGGAGTTTAAATGATCATCAAACTTTGATTATTTCTACAACGAAGCCTAATTTTTACTAATGGAGAATGTAAGCACATCAAGCTGTAAGATAAGTTGTATAAGAATTGCTGAATTTCTTTAACGTAAAATTATTCAGCTCTGGAGTCTGCAATATAGCTGATATAAATGAAACATTCATTGAATTTACACAGAGAAGCAGGTGATTTTATAGCATACTTTTTCAATGAAGTTTTATGCATAGAGTTAAATTACTTTTAACTCCATGGTTTTAAGTTTTTAAGTAAAATAAATTATTGTAGTAGTGTGATGAATGAAAGGAATGGAATAAAAGTGTATAAATGAAATATTTATTGCTTTTACATAGATAGCCAGGCGATTTATATTTCAATGACGTCATTTGAATAATGTTCATTATTTTTCAATGAAGTTTTAAGTTTTCAATTATAATAAATTATGGTAGTGTGATAATTTTAAAAATGTTACCTCTGAATGTATCGCGTTATAGAAATGTTTAAATGGCATTGCATTCCAGTTGGAAAGTGTTTCATAATCAATGCTTAATGCATGATTGATCTTTTTTGTTATTAATGTAGTGATATTTTCGTCAATTTGGCACAATCATAAAAAAACTATTCCAAATTGGCAATGTTTTGACAAATTAGTAGAAATGTGTGCCATATTTATCGTTAAGTGTTAAAGACAGATAGAGGGGCTATTCATCTATATAAATAAATTACTATGGGTAAATTGCAGAGCGCTAGAATACAAAACTATTACACAAATTTACGAGAGAAGGTACTTCTCTCGTAAATGGAACAAACTAGATCTATGAGAATGTTAACAAATTTCTCGTATAATATTCCATATAAGAAGTGAACATATTTCACAATAGTTAATACTTTTTTTAATTTGCAATATCTCGAGGATGCTTCATGCTAGCATTCATTAAGATTGTCATTCGTTTTCTAGTGAAAAATTACATAAAAAATGATCATTTATGCAATATTATAGAAAGTTATGATTTTTTCAAAATTTCATTAAGAAATCTGGGAATCTTCTGAACATTCGATTGCGTTTAAAATCAAAACGATTCCAGTTTTCATAGATTGTAACATTTGTTGTAAATTTCGTTTGAAACACCCCATTCCTTCGTGATATATCGCATTCACAGACTCACGAGTACACACACACAGACATCACCACAAAAATGCTCCATTCGAGTGCAGGGAAGCTTGAAACATGCTCTTCTCTTCTGTTGAAAACTCGAATTCTCGACTTCGTCATGATATTTTCCCTATACATTATACTGTGCATATTGGGAAAGTAAAATTAGGACATCTTTTAAATTCATAAAGCTAGAAAACTCATATATGGCACTTAGTGTGCGATCAGCTACTTTTTAGTCGAAGCGAAATGTCTGTGATTCAATCAAAGTACCTGCTCTCAAATTATCGCCTGCGGCGACAAAGAAAGAATAGATTTAATTTGACAAAATGGCGAAAAATGGGATTTTTGATTTGAAAAATTCAAATACTTTTAAACTAATTCGAATTAAAAAATTACCTCTACGAAGTGTACATTACGTGGACAACACATTTCACCACTGTCTGGGACTTTTAAAAAATATATTTCTCGTTGTAAGACATGTAAAATAAAAACGATATTACTTGTCTATTAGTTTAGAATTGCAGATGCATTAAAATTTTGAGATATGAACATAGTGGAAAACATTGGCAATATATACGATTTTAAGCTGTTCCTTGATATTTTCTTGTTGTTTAGGCTTAATATATCTTTTATATAAAAGAAAAAAAATGAAAATATGCATGGCTAATGAGCATCAAAAACGTTATTCACATTTTTTTCATGTTTAAATTATTTTTACAAAATTTATATTTCAATTTCATTTGATATTTTTAAATGTATTTTAAATATACCACTCAATTAAAGTACTTCCCATAAATATAACTGCAAAACCGTATACAAAAACTAGTATTTAAGCTTATCAAAATTCTGTTTAGTTAAGTTCTGTGTTGTGCAAGGCAGGTGGAATGCACTAGGCTGCCTAGTGCATTCCTCAATACCAAAGGCGCCAATGATAAGGGCATGTCGGACGCAAAAGGAGAATTTTTTTTAAACCTTTATCAGAGAAGAAATACACAGAAGTCTATTTTCCATGTATCCCTGTGATCTAATTGAGAATTTGGTTTTCTTTTAGCGACGAAGACACAGAATAAGTATTTAGTTCCCACATTTGTAATATCTGAAAATAGTTTTGTGACTATGCATAGATACAAGACATTAAGTCGAGGGGGCTTTGCTTCCCTTGTGCTGCTATAATCATGACCAGGCAGTCTTTCAGGACTTTCTATCTGGGGGGAGGGGGGGGGGGGGCAAGTTTTCTATTTGCCCTATATATCTAAATGCTGTCACAAATATAGAAAATAAGTTAATATAAAATGTCTCAAGGGGGAGGGGGGTGGGCGAAGCCCCCTCCCAGATGTATACTCTACTTTTATAATATTGGACTGTTTTAACTTTCTTTTTATTAACAGTGTTGACGTCAGTCCTCTCATTACAGTGATAGATTATACAACATATGATTTAAATTGTGAAGGGGGAAATGAAGTAACTGTGAGAGGGGTGCTGCCATGTTGGATAGTGTTGTATTCAGCATCTACTGCTGTATTTTAATGGGGATGTAATGTACTAGTTTTGTGCGGTATTTTTAAACAAATAAACTTTCTTAAGATTAAAAATGTTTCCAACTATAAATCCTCATATACTAAATGGTATTTCTTACTTTTTGAGAAAAGATACAGTAAAATTTGCTTGAAATATAATATTTACAAGATGGAAATCTGTTTAATATGGAGTTTCCTGAATTATGTTTGGAAATTCAATAAGACCTTCAAATGAAATAATGATCTCTGATAACAAACAAATCCTGGTAAAGTTAACATAGCAATAGGTACTACGAGATTCAGTTTTAAACGGATTTAACTGATATTTATATTAAATGCCAATAGATTTAGATCAAATTTTGAATCTTTAAAGCACAAAAATGTCACATTGAAAAAGTTACTAAATATATCTGATGCTTACATCTCGTATTTATGGCAGTAACAAATTTAAAAATGTTTATTTTATTACAAACTTTTAAATAACCAAATAATTTACATTTCATCAACCAACTAAAATTTGTTAAACAAATTATAGCATAATTTATATTTGTAATGAATATGCAAAAGAAATACGAGTCAAAAATACTTTAAATAAAATTTTATTGTATATATCATAATAGTTTTTGTGTTTTGATAAAATAATCAATAGCTACAAAAGCTTAGTACAGGCAAAATATGCCCATATGCAGATTCATCATTAGAAAACAATCTGATAAGAACTAGCACAAATTACTGTATCAAATTTCACATTGGATATCAGCAATGTATCCATAATTTCTTCATACTAAGACATTGGAAACGATTTCCCTTAAAAGGCCCTTATTAAAGAATATAGGAACTGTTTCTAAAGAAAGAAATATTCGAATTAAAAGAGAATACAAGGAATTTATAAAGGAGCTTTCATATAGTGGCAAATGGTGTGTGTATACATCACTTTTGACAGAGCTATTAAGCATTTGTAGAAACACTTTTGCACTCTTCTTTTGTTCAGTCATTGATTTGTGAAAAAATGGAAGTGGAAATTCTTAGTGAACCCCTCCAGAATCTGATGCTGAACCCATATCATTTGTCATTTAAACTTTTTTTTATAGCTTATTTTAAAAAAATAAAAAAAAGTTATTTGAGGGAAAATTTTTGAACCGGAAATGGAAAAAAAGTAGAAATCCTTAGTGAACCCCTTTATCTTCTACAGAATTGATGCTGAATCTATATCAGACATAATCTAAGCTCCATTTGTAGCTAATTTTGAGAAACAGTTAGAAATGAAAACTTTTGAACTAGAAGTGAGAAGATAATTGAAAGTGGAAATGCTTGGCAAACCTCACAACTTGCTCTGAAATTTGGTGCTGAATCTATATCAGTCATCATTTAATTCCATAACCAATCCTGAGAAATTGATGTTTTAAGGATAGTTTTTTAATTGGAGGTGGAAATCCTTAGTGCACCCCCTACCCTCTCTGGGATTTAATGTGGAATCTATATAAATAGTTATCTAAGTTCTATCTATAGCAAATCGTAAACTTGAGGATAACATTTTTGTGACTCCTATTTAATTATGTATACAACTACTGATGCTATTTTTCTATTGATATTTTAAATTGATACTATTTAGATCACCTCTTTTATTTTAGTAGGGGAGAGTGGGGATGAATGGGACATGGGGATGAATGGGACAACAGCAATATATACATGTTTTACAAATATTGGAAAGTTGATATTTTATTTGATAGATGGTAGTACTGGGGTCATTCAGCACATGTAGTTTCAGAACTATACCAATCATAGAAGAGATAAAATACAGACTGTCTTTTTCAGCAACCAAAGTAAGTTTCTTCTGTTTTTATTAAGTAGTAGTTAAGAAATTAAGTATTTGCTTAAGGTTATATATACTCTTGTATAGTGAAAATCTATAATCCCTTATTGTATTTATGATATTTAAGAAGAAAATTGACAATTGTTTACTAGGCCTAATTTACTGTTTTATATAAACATGTGGTGGTGGGGATGAATGGGACATATCTAGTTCATCCTCATTATTCACTGATTTTAAAATTTTACATAAGAATAATAAGACAAATCTTCTACATCTTAAATATTTTATAACCGGTGTCTTAATATGATATGCAATTGTAAATATAACACTTAAATGTGTGTAAACTGGTAAATGCAAAAAAAAAAATTAATACTAAGCTTGGACTTTTTTTAATGGCTGGGGACACATTTAAAGGTGACACATTTTTACAATTAAAGGCGACACAGCTTACAATTATGCTCAGTTCTTGGGAAAAGCACCACCAGCATGGCAAGTAAATGAGATTGTAGGAAAGGAATGGTTGTTATCGTTTATGGCATGACATGCAGCGTTATCTATCCGTAAACCTGAACCAACAACCCAGGCAAGAGCAAGCAGTTTTAACAAAAATAATGTTAACACGTTTTTCAAGAAACTTGAAGGAATTCTAAATAAGTATAAGTTCGAACCAACTGACATATACAACTGTGACAAAACAGGCCTAAGTACAGTAACCAAACCTCCTAAAGTTATTGCAAGACGTGGCGTGAAATAAGGTGGCCAGATCACATCGGCTGAACGAGGTCAATTAGTAACGATGTTAAATTTCATAAATGCAAGTGGGAACACAATTCCTTCAATTTACATATTTCCTTGTGTTGTCTTTAAAGATTTTATGTTGGAGGGCTGCCTTCCTGGAAGTTTAGGTATGGCATATCAAAGTGGTTGGATGACAGCAAATAATTTTTTCAAAGCAATGGAACATTTTATAAAATATGCAAAATTCTCGAAAGAGAAACCAGTTTTACTTCTCATGGACAATCATGAAAGTCATGCCTCTATTAAAACTATTTCTTTGGCAAAGGAGCAAGGTGTAGTGGTTTTAACTTTACCACCTCATTGTAGTCACCACATGCAGCACCTTGATGTTTCATTGTATGACCCTTTTAAAGTCAGGTATCGTACAGCTCAAAATAACTGGTTAACCAGCCACCCTGGAAAAACCATAAGTATTTATAATGTTGCATTGCTTTCAGCTACAGCTTTCTGTTCTGCATTTACAAAGAACAATATCATACACACACATGTGTTTCAATGTACTGGAATTTTTCATCTTAATATGGAGATTTTCACCGAGGAGGATTTTCTTCCATTTTCTGTAACCGATCGTCCTTTAACTGATGAGGCAACTTCAAAAAATAACTGCAGTGTTCCTTCAACAAGTTTTTCCACTTATGGCACAACTTTAATAGAAACTCCTGTTGAGACTGAGCTGTCTAGCCATAGTCCCCTTACATTAATTCGTCCATATCCTAAAGCTCCTGCAAGAAAGCCAGGTGCTAAAAGAGAAAGAAAGAAGGAAAGCTGCCATGTTCTCACTGACACAGAGAAGCAAGCTTTAGAAGAAGAAATGGCAAAAGCAGGCCAAAAACAGCCAAGGAAGAAAAGTAAGAAGCGACTACCTTTTCTAACAAATCAGCTTTCTAACAATGATGTGGATAGTAGTGACGAATCTGAAAATTTCTTCATGATGAAAGTGATACATCCATGACTGAAGATGATTTAGATCTTCAAGTCCATACTTTGGATGACATAACAGAAGATGATTTCATCCTAAGGAAGTTGTGTGGCAAGAAAGAAATTATCCATTATGTTGCAAGAGTACTAAAGAAGAATGAAGATAATGTACAAGTACAATTTTTGAAAAAGAAGGACAGTAGCTTTTTATGTTACAATGACCCACCAGAAATTTATTCCGTTGATATGGAAGACATTATAATGCAGTTACCAAAGCCTAGAGAACTGGGAACTGCAAGAACCAACGGGCTTTTGTCATTTGATATTAATTTGAATCAATACACTGTGAAATAAAATGTTACTTAAGCCAGTTTAACAAAATTTTACACATGTCCCATTCATACCCACCCCTGTCCCATTCATCCCCAGGGGTGGGGATGAATGGGACAATATATATGCATGTGAAAAAAAATTATAATAATGTGAAGTGATAACTTTTTTTTAAAGTTAGTATTTCTATATGTAACTGATTATTGGAGCATGCTTATGAGCAATATTGCAAAATTCAGAAGTACACATGGCCAATGTTATTAATTAAAACATGAAAATTGTCCCATTCAACCCCACTCTACCCTAATTATTTATCTGTACAAGTAACATTTACAACTAAAAATACAAGAACTTTATATAACTGAACTACAGTATATAACTGAATTCTTTCCATAATTTTTATGCACTGAACAGTTTTTAAGATGTCAAATAAGGTTTTATTTGATGCATGTATTGTGCATTTTTTTTTTAAGTATAATCGGTTTAAACTGGTTTTCACCTCTCTTCTGCATTCTTTCTAAATACGAGGGAGAAGAATCACATATTTAGCCACTTTGATTTGTTTTATATTTTTAAAATGTAAAATAAAATCGAAAAACAAATAAAATAAAAATAAAAACACGCACAGCACACCAAGGCAAATTAGGATAATTAGCCTATCCTTTATGGCAGTACCCAATATGGCACCACGGTTACAGTTGTGCTTCAGTTAAACAAAAATATGCATTGTATGCACATTGTACATACATTGCATGTCGATACTTGACAGGCACCATTATTCCACATTGAAAAATGCATCTTATACTATTAGCAAAAAACTGTATGTGAAATCCACAAATTCTATATACAAATATGTCACCCAACAAGAATTTTCTGTTGGATTGTTTTGTCAAATAAGGACATGACTGCAACAAAGATAGAGCATGTGCTAATCATGAAACAAAGCTGTTTTCTGTGTTTGCAACAGTATGTCTCACTATGCATAATTTGCATATAGACTATAGATGACAAATATTATTGAAACTGAATTGCATTTTATGTACATTTGGACACACACACACATAAAAAAAAAAGACTGAACACCATTTATTATTCTAGCTCCTTAGGTTGTACAGTCAAACTAAAACTGAAAATTCAAATGGCAACACCCATTTTTATGTCATCACGAATCCTTATATTAACATTATTGTAAATATAAATTTGTGTTCAATTTTGACCATAAATGCGAGCAATACATGGAAAAACCATTCTCAGGGTCTATTTCCATATCCAAGGTAGTAGAATGAAGATCACACATACTCTGCAGTTATATAGCATATTCTTTCAAAAAACATCTTAACAAAAGGATTAAGGGATCCAGAACCTGTGAATTTTAGACAGAGTAAATTGCTTTTTAACCATCAATATGTTAATATTGAACAAGGTTTATTGAAGCTACAAAATTTAGTGCCCTTAGGACAGCTAATTAATTTTTTTTAACAAAGATGCATGAAAATCATTGGCATTTTATTCTAGTTATCCAAAAATTTATTTTCAATTTCTAAACTAAGTAACTGTCAATATGGAAGGAGGAAGTAAAAAATGAAACCAGAGTTTTACCAATTTTTTAAAAGAACACAGATGGGAATGTAATTGTAGATGTTAAGAATATTGCTTTTTTTTATTTTTTTGGAATGTGTTAAGAACATGAACATGAGTTGAGGAACTACATATTTGAATGTGTTCATTTTTTTAAGTCAGGATTTTGATTTTGAACATGTGCCACTTCAAAAAGGAATAAACAACACTGCTACACACACACACACACATTTTAAATACTAGTAATTTACTAATGAAGTTCTAATACCAGCACAAATGTCACAAGTACACTTAACTGTTTTCTAAACAAAAACTACAATTTTAACAACATAGAAAATAATTAACAAATATATAACCTTTCTATGAAACGTATATGCGATGTATATAATAAGCATAATGCAACATTAAAATTTAATAGATACACTGTTAACAGATGGCTAGAATATAAATTTTATGAAAACATCTTTTTCATGGCACTTGCATAATATTGATTAAGTTTTTGAACACGATTTTTAAGGATTTGCAACTGTTTAGCAATAGCTTGATTTTTAGGCTCAATTTGTTGAGCAGCTGTTAAATCTTCTTTGGCTTTTTCATATTCTTGTAATTGCAAGTGTGCTGCCCCTCGCCTATACAGTGCTTTGGCATTATTTGGTTGCAAACTTAAAGCTTTAGATGAATTAATAACGACAGATTCAAAGTTATGATGCCTCATTTGGCACGCAGCAACATTAAGATAACAAGAAAGTTTCAAACCTTTGATGTCCATACCTTCTTCTTGGCCTGAAGGCACATCATGTTCTAAAGATATCACATATTTTAAAGTCAGTCCAAACCGTCGAAAAGCATATTGATAGACACCACGAGCATACAGTTCAAGTCCTCTTTGTTTATGGTAACTGGCTCTGCGCCACTTTTCTGTTATACTCATTTCCCAAATTTCTGGTTCTCTGGTATAAGACAAAAGTTGAAATTGTATTTGAACCAAAGGAAATAAATCACTATCACTACATGTAGAATCATTTACTTCATCTGAATTATTTATTATTGCATCTGATTTAGAGTTGAAACACGAGGTATCATGAATTTGTTTCAATTTATTTGCATTTTCTGTTTCCATTTCCACTTCTGAAATATTTTGTGGCAGAGGATTTTGTTGACTGTCTGATTCAATAGCAAAATTTTCCAGAAATGCTACACTTGTTTTAGAGATTTTTACATCAGAATATTCAAATGGAGTATCATTATTTGCATCCTTTAATACTTTTCCATTCTCAGAACCATCAACTGGAATATCACTATTTGTATCTTTTATGACTTTTTTATTCTCAGAATTATCAACTGGTTCATTAATATTTGGATTAAATAAATTTTCTGAGTTATCAACTGGAATAATATCAATAACAGAATCTGGATGTTGAAATTCAATGCAACATTCCTCTTCTTCTTTCATAGTTCTAATGCAGTCTTCAATTATTCGATCAATAGGTTCATCAACATCACCAACAATGATTTCTTTGGTTTGATCTTCACCAAGACCAGATATAAGATTTGATTTGTCTGAAATAACTTTGATTTTACAAACTGATCCATCTTGAGGAGTATTAAATCCATAACCTGTAGATATTATAACTTTCGTAAATAGTTTTCTAGGAGGAGATTTTCGCATTACAGGCATCTTATTGTTACACTACACTGGAAGTTTAGTTGCTTATAACTGAAAGAAGAAAAAATACATTTTTAACATAAGGAAAGTTTTATTCAAAACTCAGTTACGAGTTTATAAAATATATTTTAAGCACATGAAAGAAAATTAAAATGTTTATATTCAAACACATTAAAATATGAACAGATAATTTAACTGATCACACATGTAAATGCTAACATGGTACAAAAAGATTATTTAAAACAGGCCAGATAGGGATGTTAATTACTATAGGCAAAATAGGCCTGGGATAAGGGGCTCATTTCCATAACTCCATAAATATTTCGAATAGCTTTTCAAAATACATTTTATCTTCCCTTAATGTCACATTTTGGTGATCTAAATAACACATGATTTAATTTCCTGTAAAGAAAAGCAGCAATTTGAATATTTTTGGTCTATATAAACAGGGCTGCTCTTTCCTAGATAGGTGCTTTTTACTATCAAAATAACTTTTATAATTTTCTAACGTCACTTTTCAGTGATTAGAGAAACATGTTCCATCTCCTATACAGAAAAGCAGTGATTTGAATACTTTCAGGTCTATATAAACAGTGCGGCTTTTTACTATACAAGCAAAGTAGGCAAATACTAGGGCATACAATTACTCAATATTTTGTATAATTTTTCAAAATAGTTTTTATCCTTTAATAACAGCAGCTTTGGATCAGAGTATACCTTCCTTTGTGCAAAAAAGCTTAAAGTAATTTGAATGGGTTTCTAACATTTCCGAACACCACAAAACAAAGATCATTGGGATGGGCCTTGTTATAATTTAGCCATTTAATGACGTTCATGCATTTGCACATAGCTTAGTGTAATGGTGAAGGCAGAGAGGGGTTTTATGGATCATATCCTTTTTCTCCCATTGGTATTAGTTCTTCAAAATTATTTATACAGGGTGTCCAGTGCTATCGGTGCCCAATGGCTATTTCCTCAACCGTTAGTCACAGAGATATACTCCCAATTGCAAAAATGTTTTAAATTTTAAAAGCTATTATCTTAGAAACAGTTTAAATCAATAAATGTATTTCTAAAAGAAATACAAAATATAAATTTTTATACGGCCCTCCTGTCCTACCAGTTATATTTAGGAAAAACAACCTCATACAATTTCATGCAAAATAAAAACAAAAATCATCCTTTTACGACCAAAATTCATAGAGTTATGAAGCATTAAACTTTGACCTAAGTCACTTTTCCTCACACACAAAAATGTCCCGTTACAGGAAACCTTTAAGGGACCGTATAAATATTGAAATTCCGTATTCAAAGTATTATGTTTCGATTGCATTTGCAGACATAATGTTGAGAATGAAGCAAATCATTTTATCGAATAGCATTTTGTTTAGAAGGGTATTATAGTCAGGGCTTGACTAAGATTTTATGGGGTCTTTTTAAGATCTTTATTGTAAATGAGGTAACACATTATCGTAAGAGTTGTTTAAGTTGTTAAAAGCATTTCTGTAAAAATTACGAAATTTAAAGTTTTATACGGTAATAGACCAGTAATGAGACCAGTTTCAGCATACCTGCAGACGAAAATAAAAGATTACATTAAATCTAAAATAATAAAGGCATATAACACCTAAAAAATAACAGATTTGTAGAGAGTATCTGAATAAGCTGAAATGAAGTATCATGTCTGTGATAAAATGTTCAGCAGACGATAAATATTTAACATTTAATTTTCCTTCTAAACGGATGATAAACATTAAATTTTATACTTCGCCAGAGTTGAAAAACTGTTGTTTTGTTTATTTTGTTCCTGTTGTTCTAAAGTTTCTGATGCTGTGTTTGCTCGTAGCAAATGTAAAGTGATAAACGAAAAATGTTCAATAACAGGCAGTACACTGAAATGGTATTACTTTATGGGGAATTTAATCGGAATAAGCGAGAGACTGCAAGGTAGTATGCTATGAAATTCCCGAATGAAAATCATCCATCTGCTAGTACTATTTTAAAAGTTGTAAAGCACTTAAGAGAAATGGGTAGAGTTCGAAATCGTCTTAAATCAACAAGAATCATGAACTCAATAATGCGCATACCTGTGGAGGATGTTCTCGGATATGCCCTCACTCATCCAGTGTAGTGTAAGAAGAGTTAGCGAAGCATGTGGATATTCTAAATCTCTGTGGAACATTTTATACACATATGGTGCATATCCGTATCGCCCGATACTGGGACAAGAATTAATGTCAGGAGACAAAGAGCTTCTCTTTGACTTCTGCAATTATATTTTAAACAGGCAAGACGATATTCCGGCATTTGTTAGTGACATTCTGTTTACCGACGAGTGTCAGTTTACAAGACAGGGTATTGTAAATACTCAAAATAGTCACTATTGGTCTCTGCAACACCCGCACATTATTAGACCGAACAGATCATCAAGTGTGTTGGTCAGTAAATGTTTGGTGTGGCATATGGAAGGAGACTTTAATTGGGCCATTCATTTTTGATGGCGCTTTAACATCGGAAAAGTATGCACAGATTTTACAGGGACCAGTAACTGACTTCTTGGATGAATGTATTTCCTTACGAGATTTATCACAGATGTGGTTTCAGCATGACAGTGCACCAGCACACAAATCACTTAAACCATGCACTATTCTAGCTGCAACATTTGGAAATAATATTATTGGATACAGAGATTCTGTTGAGTGGCCTCTGTGATCATCAGACTTGAACCCCTTAGAGTACTTTCTCAGGGGTTTCTTGAAAAATAAAGTCTATGAAAAAGAATCAACGAGTCTGGCAGTATTTTCGTAGCGTGCACATGTGTAACACTGACTATGCTGCGCAAAGTACAGGAAGAATTTTCTTCATGGGTGCGTTTTTGCATTGCAGCTGAAGGACGCCACTTCGATCAAATATTACGATAAAGCGGTTTGTAATAAGATTTTCAGTTTCTGAAATGCATATATTCGCATTTTAAATTATGTTTTATTTTCTAATTCAACGAGGCTGTTCTTTTTCCTTATGTCATTTAACACAAATTATATATTTTTTTAACTTCTATTGTCAGTACAAGCTGTATTATTGATATTTTTTTTATATGTTACAAATAATTATAACTTTAATATTGTGTTTAGTGTAATGTATATTGCACTGCTGCAAAAAATAATGAAATTGCTGCGAAATATTTGTCTCTCCAATTATGTTGTGTATAACCCCCATTTCTTAAAATGAAGGTCTCCTGACCGACCCGGCGATCCCCACCGATTTTAATGAAAAAATTACTGTGAATAGTATTGGTCTGTCACAACACATTGTGTAAATACCAGCGGCCCTATAGCAATAGAAACGATACAATAAAATATTGAAAAAAAATAGTTTTCATCGCCAAATGTAACCCTACTGTAGAAGTTTGCGCCAACATTGGCATACAGTATATGTAACATTCCCCGAGTATAAGTACGGATATAGTGCATCGGCTCATTTGCTTTGCTCTTCGATTCGCTTACCGTTCGGTAGTACTGCACATTTCGTATTCCCAACGACATTTTTTATAGTTTATTTCTCTTTACTGTTTGTTTGAATGCGAGCTTGCTGCATGATTTTTTTTTTTTTTTTTACACTATCAAAGGCTGATAGAACAGTTTGTTTAAACTATTTGAATATTTTTTTACATTTGCAATTTCGCATTGTTGTTTATTTTCTTTTTCATAATTTTGAACTCCGTTAATTCGAAATGACTAGCATCGTATGCCCAGGATCTAGGCATTAACCAAATTTTCATAGTATTACATCTTCAAAGGTTTGCAGCTGTCACGATTGTCAAAACATTAATCAAAATGAATAATCTCCAAATCGGGATAACATATAGATTCTGGTAACTCAGAACCAATTTCAATAATTTATTGTGCCGTTTCTATTGCTATAGGGCCGCTAGTACTTGCACAATGTGTTGTGACAGACCAATACTATTCACAGTAATTTTTTCATTAAAATTGGTGGGGGTCGGTCAGGAGACCTTTCTTGTTAGCACAAAAAGTGCTCCAACTTTAAGTAGATATAACTCGGTGAATTTTGGTCATAAAAGGATGATTTTTTTTTTATTTTGTATGAAATTGTATGAGGATGATTTTCCTAAATATAACTGGTAGGACTGGGGGGGGCTGTATAAAATTTTATATCTCGTATTTCTTTTAGAAATACATCTATTGATTTAAACTGTTTCTAAGATGATAGATTTTAAAATTTAAAACATTTTTGCAATTGGAAGTATATCTCTGTGACTAATGGTTGAGGAAATTGCCATTGGACACTGATAGCACTGGATACCCTGTATATCTGTTCTAATAATTTTAAAAGGGGGGTTCTATACTTTAGTTTTGCCTAGGGGCCAAGGCGAGAGTTCAGATGTCCTTGGGACAGAAACTGAGGATGCATAGTGCATTGTATATCAAATACTATGTCCAGTATGCCGTTCATACGAGGCATGCACCACGATTCCACACATTGAAAAAGGCATCTTATACTATTAATAGAAAATTGTGTATGTGAAATCCACAAATTCTATATACAAATAAACATATTTTATATACTGGGTGGCCATAAAATAACATGGTGTTCAGAGGCCTTTAGCAAGTAATGTATTGGATGAAACGTGACAAAACTCGGTGGGCATACACAGTGGAACATGCAGTTTTGATTTCTAAAAACAAAATAGTTGCAAAAATTGCCTCCAGGGAAATTTTATCACTGCAAAAGTATAGTAGTGTGAATAATGAATAAGTAAATGCCAAATGAGACAGTACCAGGGCCCCCACAAAGGGGGGGGGGGGTCAGTTTGTACCATGGTACTGGAGTCCAGCAACTGTTAGGGACCCGTGAACATTGCTGAGGATAAATTATTTATTATAGAACATCTGTGTATGAATTTATAATTTTGTTTTTTTCCTAAATTACTTGAAGATTGTTTGATTTTCGAAACAGTAAAAAAAGGCTCAAAGAAGGTATCCTTAGTTCAATACAAGTCGTCTGGGTAGAGATAGCTTCATAGTGTCATTGTGTTTAACTGCAGAATCTGTCCATTATTTTTTGTTGTTAAGAAAAGTGATGCCAACAAGGCAATAAAAAAGACAGATCACTACAGGGAAAGCAGGGAGCAATTTTCTAGAATTGCACTCATAAAATAGACACTTTTATAGTCCTAGTAAGTAAAGTTTGCTCTCCCTCATTCATTTAAGTTTACAGCTCATATCAATCACATCCAGCTGTCTACTGAGACGACCCTTGTCTACAGATTTCTTTTGTGAAATTATAAATTTGGGAAAGATCGATCTTATCTTCCCTTCTTGTAAACCAATTAATGCAAAGGGGTGTCCTGGGGTCCAACTGTATGCAGGGCTGTAGAAAGGAAAATTCTAGTTTTTTCTACAACCTCCGTGTGAACCAAAGAGCTATTATCAGATTAAATTACTCCTCGAAGTCATGAATTTGCCACCCACATTGATTCCAGTGATGTAATAACTGATATTTCTTTAAAGGAAATGCGAAAAGCAAATTTATTTTAATTTCTCATGCAATAATATAATAATAATATTATATGTGTTATCAGTGCTGGTGCATCTCCCAACATATGACTAAATCTTACAAAAAATTATTAGCTGAAATAATAGATTAAAAAGGCAATATTTATCCCAATGCATTAAGATTTAAGATATGTTCAAAATAATTTTCTTATATTTTTCAAATATTATTTTTAGATATCTTAATCTTAAAACAAAGTAAATCTTAGAATAAATTAAATTTATTTTATCACATGCTGCTTTGTAAATTTATTTCTTTAAAATAACTATAGTTAAATATTTACAAAACTTCAGGCAAAATATTGAATTATTAAAGGAATATGAAAACTTTAGTGCTTATAATGCATTTTTAAACTTTATACTGTATGATTTTATGCTGAATGACTTTATGCTGAACTTGGCAATTAGTAGGAACTGTGCTCATTGAAATAGAAAATTCCTACATTTTCTATATTATATATTACATTTTGCAAAGGCGTATCCAGGGCAGGAGAGGGAGATTTGGGGGTCTGCTCCCTCTCCCGAAATCCTAATTTAAAAATTGATTTTTTTTATTAGATGGGATCTTTTGTACATACAAATGGAGTTGTTTGGCCATAACGGTTTGTGTGACTCCACTCCCTCGAAAAATAATTCTGGATACGCGTTTGACATTTTATCTCATAAACATCAGAATAGATACATTTTGGAAGAAATATTTTATGAACATAATGAATAAGTTTTGAATCATGTTATCATTCTGTTCATGTAATTATAAAAATAAATTATAATAAAAGAATTAGCTGTGAAACAAAAACGTGTTTGATGAACTTTATTTTAGCAACGTTATATTGGTGGATTGTCCGAATGTGGGAGTATCTAGGCAGTTTATGTATTCACTGTAGTTCAAAAGAAATTCACAAAATTTCTTGAAATTTGGTAACTATGTTGGTTAGGCATTACTCTAGAGCTGATTTGATTTTTGGTAAAAATCAAACAATAGTGGTACTTAAAATGATGAGAAGATTCTATTAAATTATACTGTACACTATAAAGTAAGCAGTTGTAATGCTATAAAAGAAAATAAAATGTTACTACTCTTGCTATGTTGGTACAAACTGTTCTCGACACCACCATTTTTTCAACTGTGTGTGGCACGATACTTGGCGAATTGGCATTCAAATAGAGCTAACTCACCATATAAATGATGAAATTTAATGAAAAACTGCAAAATCAATGTAATTTAGGAAATATAATTTTGTAATAGACTAATACAATGTATTACATCAAAAATGATTTCAATCAGTTAAGTTTTCAAAAATATGTAGATCAAAACCTCTTAGGATAACTTTAGTAGAACATTTGAAGGATACAAACTTTTATTGCTATCTATTAAAAAATGGGTTTTATTCAAAAGCAGAGAACTTTGTGTCTTGACATTTTTCAGTGAGTCAAAACGATTGATGCACAAAAACGGCATGTATGAGTGCATGTGCTATTTTCATCTAAAAAATTACGAAGCAAATGAAAGTTAGTTGATAATCTGATAAGATCCCTAGATATTTCGGACATATTTTATTTTATTCATATATTGCAGCTGAACACTGATTGGAGGTAATTCAGCTGAACACTAATAACTGTTTCTTCTGGATGGTTGTAGTGGGCAAAAATGTTGTAATACTATTGTTTTTACCAAAAAATGTTTAAGCATCAATTTCTCAGGATCGTATCTATTGTAGATAAAGCTTGGATAAAGATCTAGCATCCAATTCTGGTGGAGGTAGAGAGGTTCACTAAAGATTTCCATATCCAGTTCTTTTTACATTTCTAGTTTAAAATTTCCCCTTTTCCTTGAAACATCGATTTTCTAAGATTGGCTATAAATAGAGCTTTGGTGATGGAAAGTAGAGGGATTCTAGAAGAATTTTTAATTCTGGTTCAAAAAATTTCCCTTGCAGCATCTATTTCTTGGGATTGGCTATAGATAGAGCTTAGACGATGAATCAAATTTCAAAGGGGTTAGAGGAAATCAATAAGAATTTCAACTTCTGATTATGAAGATGTAGCTTCTATTTAAAAAAAATTACATTTTCCTTGTAACATCTATTTTTTTTTTATGAGCTTAGATGATGACTGATATGGATTCAGTATCAAATTCCAGAGGAAGTATGGAACATCCTACCCTTTCTGGAATTTGGTTTTCTAAGGATTTCTGCTTGCGGTTTTTCATCTTATGGTTCAAAACATTTCCTTAAAACATATATTTCGATTGATTATGGGTAGATCTTAAGGGATAACTAATGTGAATTTATCATCGAATTTCAGGGAGGGTAGAGGATGGGGATTCACAATGGGATTTTACATACAGTTCTTTCCCCAATTCTGGATAAAAATTTTCATTTTCCTTAAAACATTTATTTCTCAAAATCGGCTATGGATAGAGCTTAGATGATACCTGATACGGATTTAGTATCAAATTTTTTAGGGGTTAGGAAAATTCATTAAATATTTCCACTTCTGGTTCTATAGATGTCACTTTCAATTAAAAAAATTACAATTATTTTTATAATACCTATTTTCAGGATTGACTATAGGAATAGCTTATATAATGACTGATATGGATTCAGTATTGAATTTTGGAGGGAGTAAGGGTCACTAATGATGTACATTTCTGGTTCAGGAGATGCCACTTCTGATTGTTCCAAAAATTTGTATGACTATGCGTGTGCAAAACTACATGTGCAAAAGAGCATAAAATATTTCTTCTAAAATGAAATGTACCCATCACTTGCTATTATATGAAAAATTGTTCATAAATTTCTTCTGTGTCAAACCTTGCCCTTGATATATTTCATGAAATTCAGCTCTACCTCTAAATAAAACAGAAAAACAGAAAAGGAAAAAAAGGGGAGTACTCTGTACTTTTTGTCTACGGTCCACGGCTCCACTTGGTACCCCTGCCCAAAATTGAATGTAGGGGGTCTGGACAGTACACATTAATTTTGTTAACAATGCATGATCACGTTTATTGTTAATTACAAATGAGGTTCAACATGACCACTATTGTGATGTTCTAAGAACTTTATTGCTTTGCATATTTTCCACTGGTAGTTTCAAATCGTTGAATCATGTTTCGTAAGTTTGTTAAGTTCTTCGGTTCTCGTCGTAACTTCTTCAACAGCTGAAATTCACGAAAGGCAGCATTGGCATTCTCATTCCGCTGATAATACAGCTTGACTAACAAAGTGCAGTGACATAAGGTAAGAGCCATCGAAAGGTACTAGGTAGTTCGCTTCCGAATGATGAGAATTCTCCAAGCCTTTCCTTTTATCCACATGATCTCTACACGGAACGTGAATATGCAATAGTACAGTTTGCTCAGTAAACAGCGCCAAAATTCCCCCTGGAGGCGACTTTTGGAACTATTTTTTTTTCCTTTTAGAAATCGAAACCACATGTTCCACTGTGTACATCCACCGAATTTCATTATGTTTTGTCCAATACATTACTCACTAGAGGCCTCTGAACACCTCATGTTATTTTATGGCCACCCGGTATAATAAACTTTCTGTCATTCTGCTAGAGCACATGATAATCATGAAACACTGTTTTCTGTGTCTGAAACATTGTGTACCATTTGCATGTAGACTATAGATGACAAATGCTATTGAAACTGAACAGAATTATGCACTAGGATTTAAATTGGCAAATAAAAATCTTTAGCTTTTTAGCCAAAATCTCTGATATTAATTTAGCATTTTCAGATTTTTTTAGACAAAGTGCATCTTTAAAAATTTTTTTTTTAATATCAATATGAAATAATAAGATGTTCATTTGCCTGAAAAAGAAGTTTGTGCTTCTTGTTATTCAGTAACAAATTTTCCATTATAATATTATTTGATACTAATAATACTGAAATCTTAACTGTAAAATGATACAATTGTGGTTAAATAACTTCAATCATGAATGGTAGACATACTATTTATGCTAGTAGTCAGACAATAAATAAAATCACAGACTAATTTGATAGTCCAGTAAACCTAAACCCAAAACTAATAGAAACTATGGCAAGGTTCACTTCAGAAAATCTACTATGGGCATGCTATCTCTACCGATAATGTTACATCAATGATGATTTGATGGCTTCTCAACTCGGAGCACATGTCTATAGTCCCCTCCTCTTTCTGTCATGACCAATATAACCAATGAATTATAAAATGTGCAATCTAAAAATAATATGGGCAAATTTCTACTATCATTTTTAATTACATGCACAATTTAAATTCTGTTTTGCTTGAAACATGCCCGTTATCCTGAATCCTTGGACTGATGTCAGGTTTACAAGTTGTACATAATAAAATGACAGAAAATATTTTAGTAAAACATTTATTTTAGGAAAATGCAGAAAAAAAACTAACACAGTTTAAACTCTATTCTGCAAATGTTTTATGTATGCCACATGCATCCTCAGTATGTGGCATGACTAAGAAGCCCTTATACAGCACTTTCAAAGTAAAACTGGGTAACCTTATATTAGAAGCTAGTGAATTTATGAAAATTGACCATATTTAGCTAGGCCGTGCAGAAAAATTTAGAAAATGATCTGCTACAGAGATACTGTATTTGTGGCATTAAGCACTTTCAGAAATTTATAAGTCAATAAATTTATACTTAACACAAGAACACATGAGGCATTCTTTTATTGATAGTGAATTATTTCTTTACCTATTGTATGCATTTAATATACGAGGATAATTTCCATCTGTGACGTATTACGATGAATAAAAATCTATCGAACATATTTCGAGACCTGCTACTCTTGAACCAAGTAAAAGAATTTTTTCATACTATGTTTGCATGCTGGAAGGCAATTCGTACCTGCATTAGGAGGGAGAGAAAAGAAAAAAGAAAGAGGTCTGGATGCGAACCCCCTCGACCAATTGAAGTGTAATTTTGTTGTTATGGTCCATGCTCAATAGAGTCTGAATGACCTCGGCTTCAGGACAGCACTAAAAAACTTAGGGAGTCAGTAGCCCCCTCCCCCCCTTTACCGAGTGTTGGTTTCAGTCTTACTTGAACCGGGAATTTTAATTATTCTTACAGAAGATGTCTGATGCATCTACCAAACGATCAAATGATTTTAATAATAGCTTATAAGGCTTCTTTTGGTGATGAGATTGAGAAAACACTCACTCGCCATTTAAGCCTTCACAAAATATCACAACATTTAATAATACATAAAAATTACATATATTTTTAGAAATCATAGCTAGGATTAGTTACATATTACAAACATGTTGGGTACGTGCTTCCGTCGCCATCTCGAACTCCACTTCGAATGTTTTTTTTTGTCTGTAAACAAAACGAATGTTAAGTCAGGTTGAGTGCAGCTATCTACTGTCCTTTTGGGAAAATAGAATGTCTCTTACAATCTCCCCCTCTGCTTCCGATGTTTAGGTAACCATCTCGGTGAGGAACCAGCAGTTGAAGTTTTTTGTGGGTGGCCACGTTTACTTAGAGGATTCATGGGTTGCACACTGTCCTCTTGAGAATAGGCTTTCAAGGCAGATGAGTGATAAACTCTAACTGGTACTTGAGGGTTCTCTAAGCTAGCTACTTCGTATGAGGATGGGGATCGCTGTGCAAATATAACATACGCATACCTGCCAACCTGGGAAAATTGGAATGTGTAAAATTTTGCGTGAATGACATTTATAATGATTTCTTTTTTAAACTACACGCGCAAACGACATTTCTAATGAATTCAACTATATACACGTACCTGCATTAAAAAATATTGCATTAAATATCAGGTTTACTGGTAGAATATGAAAATTCAGGACACCAATTTTATAAAATTTCAGGACAATAAATTATAAAGCAAAAAATATATAAAGGTTTTATCCGGTGAGAATTACTTTATAATGAAGACAAATATTTATGTTTGGCAAAACACAGGTTTTCACTAAAGAGAGTAACAAATATTGATCTTTAATTAAAAAAATATATATATAGCACTGAATTATATTCCTGCCAAAATGGTTTCCCTTTTATTTGCTTAAATCATTGCTTTAATACCACTTTCTGGAAAATATCCCTTCACAGAGTTTATACCCATTTTTTAAATAGAAAAATTTATATTATGCAAATATAATTAAAAAATTGACTTAAAAATTAGCCATAATATGAAAATAAGCTAGTTTAGTGATCTAATATGCAACATTTAAATGATGGAGATGGATGAAAAAAGATACTAACGTACTCTCGGCAATTCACGTGAAGTAACTGAATTGTGCAATCGCACTGTTTATGTGAAAATAATTAAGAAATTAACAGTAATAATTAATCAGAATACGAAAATAAGCTAGTTTAGTCGATCCAATATGCAACATTTAAATGATGGACATGGATGGAAAAAGATACTAACGCACGCTCAGTAATTCACACGAAGTAACTGAATTGCGTAATCGCACTGTTTATGCGAAAATAATTAAGAAATTAACAGTAATAATTAATTAGAATATGAAAATAAGCTAGTTTAGTCAATTAAAAATGCAATATTTAGAAGATTGAGATGGATGGAAAAAGATACTATTGTACTCTCGGCGATTCATGAGAACAAACTGAATTGCGCAATCGCAGTGTTTATGTGAAATTAATGAACAAAATAACATTTTAGCGATTTATGCTGAATTAGATAACCTTGGAAGAAGTATATTTATTACTTTTATAAAATAAGCGATCGAGATCTTAATTTACGTTACACGCGGCCGTAAATCTCCGTTAATTTGATTGGCATTACCCTGCATTTTATTATGGATTTGCTACGATCCCGGAAATGGTAGATATTAGTGTTAAAAAAGAGGAAATGCGGTGTTTCCGAGGAATTATACTATGTCTGGTTATTTGATAAATTTCAAACATAAAAAGCCGGAGAATTTCGCCGGAGATTGATTTCCTATTAATGTTAAAAAATTCAAATAAATGCGGAAATGCGTAAAATACAGCAAGAAATGCGTAAAAGCGTAAAGAGCAGTTAAAATGCGTAAATTTTACGCATAATGCGTAAAAGTTGGCAGGTATGCATACGGTCCATCCTGTCGCGGCATAAACTTTGAACTTCTTTCTTTGGCTGTCTTACTAACAGGGTGTAAAGTTACGTACACTCGATCTCCTGGCGTAAATTGTTGAGCGTTTCCACTTATCTTGCTGCTGCTCCACAACTTCTTTGATCTGTACAGTGAATTTGGCAAATTTTTCAAGATAAGGAGTAATTTCCGGAACAAAGTTATCATTTTCAATTACACTACGAATATCATTGGTTACATCATTTGTAGTGCGAGGTTCTCTGCTAAAATTTAGAAAAGCTGCTGTTTGTCCAGTGGTCTGGCACTTTGCGGTATTTAAAGCAAAATGGATTGCGGGTAGTTTTTCAGACCAAGAATCATGTTTATCTTGAATCAAAATTGCAAGTTGTAGCTTTAGATCACAGTTCTTTCTCTCTACTGGGTCGGCTTGTGGGTGATAAACAGGAATTAATGACTGTTTAATGTTCAACAGGCAACAAAGTTGTTGCATCACAGCTGAAACGAACAGAGTTCCATTGTCACTGACGATCCAATGAGGAATGCCATACCTCATCAAAACTTCTTCTAGCAGTGTTATTGCACATTCTTTCGCAGTGGCCATTGGGCAATGGGAACAATTCCACCCATTTAGTAGCGATATCTTCTATTATCAAAATCCACCTTTTCCCATCTTTACTCTCTGATAAGGGTCCAAAAAGGTCTATTGAGAGGGTCTCAAAACGTTGAGAAGGAACTGGAGTCTGTAACAATCCTGCCAGTTTCTGATTAGAAGGTTTGCATCAGTTACAATCTATACAGTTTTTCACATAGTCGCAGATGAATTTTCTCATCCCTGTCCAATAATAGCATTTCGTGATATGGCCAAAAGTTCCTTCAGCTTCATAGTGTCCAGCAGTCGGAGCATCATGATGTTCTTTCAGAATCAAGTTTATATCATGGGCTGGAACTACTAATTGAGCTTCACTTTCGGAATCTGGAGCATAAAGGTAGAGGACACCCTAATTCATGAGGAAGCCTCATTCTGTCCAGTTTGCATAGTTAACGTCTTTGTCAATGCTTTCAAAACAGCGAATGATCTTTCCTACTTCCCCATCTTTCAATTGCTCTTCATGTATCTCGTTAGGTGTTCTGGAGGGAACATCGAAAGATACAGTACAGATTTCGCATGAAGGGATATCAAGTTCACAAACAGGTCTTGACAACATATCAGCAACAATGTTGCACTTTCCAGGAATGTATTCAATGTTCAAATTGAAAGACTACAATTGCAATGCCCACTGGGCTAATCTTCCAGATGTAGACTTAAGCTTCATGAGCCATTTAAGAGGTTGGTGGTCAGATGCCACTATAACACTAGATCCCTCTATGTATCCTCAAAACTTGTTTCACCCTTTCTGGACGGTTGACACGCCCGTGCGTCGACTGCGAACTTGCATTCGAGAACAGTCGTCATGCATTCGCGTTGGAGAAAACTTTACCCTAAAAGACGGCGGTCATGGAAGCACGTTTTCATATGGAACATTTTCATTTGTTTACTAGATGGTGTTAAATGTCTATGCGAACAACTCTAAAGTATTTTGCATACACTTGACCTTAGCATAGGAAGGATCAATTAATCATTTCTCCATTTGGAGAGGTGAAACATGATTTTGTAATATAAACAAATAGACACTTCTCGTAGCATCAGCTATTTTATAATTGAGTTACAGTTCTCGTTTTGATTTTAGCTTAATGACTTTGTTGACGAATCATAGGAATATAAGAGAGTATCTTTTTAAAGTTTGGGTTTTAGAGGAATGTGCGGCAGTGAAATTATTAGTTTATTTCGGATAAAAGAATGGAAGCAACTCACGAGTATTTTGTATTGAGATTTGTATGAAAAATATACATCAAATAGAAAATAAATATTTCTTTTATTCCATAAAAAAGTAGATTTCTGTGTTGAATTGGTGATTTTTAGAGAATTTTTTTCGAGAGTTAGGTTTAGCGCAAAAAATTAGTTGTCCTTTGGGAACAATTCGGAAGTGAAGCACTCCGTCCTTTGGGCCACGGCAGTTCCGGAATGCTGCCATCCAGAAACGGTTAATGCCCATATAACAGCCAGTGCTTCACATTCCGTGGTGGAATAATTTCTCTCAGCAGAACTAAGTAGTCTACTTGCATATTTAACCGGATATTCATCCGATCCTTGCCCTTGAAGAAGGATAGCTCTCAAAGCATAACTCCTTGCATCTGTTCTAATCACAAAAGGTTTGGTGAAATCAGCTTGCTTCAGAATAGGTAAGGACACCAAGCATTGCTTTAGAGAGTCGAAAGCTCTCTGTTCCGTTTCAGACCAACTCTAGGGAGTTTTCTTTTTTGTTAGATTGCTCAGAGGTCAAGAAATCTAAAAAAAAGTTCGGTATAAACTTTCTATACCAGGAAAATGTCTGTAAGAAGGATAAGTAGAAGGAGTAGTAGTTGTAAGAAGGATAGTAGTTGTTTCACATTTTTAGGGGAAGGAATTTCAAAGATGGAAGATACCTTCTCAGGATCCACTTCTATTCCACGAGAGGTAATCCAGAGTCCAAGATATTTAACTCGAGAACAAGAAAAGTTGCATTTCTCTCGGTTTGCATGAAGTTTGTATTTGATTAGTCTGTCAAAAACCATTTCAAGATCTTTAAGATGTTCAAAAGATGGTGACAAGACTATGAGGTCATCTAAATAGGCAAGAGCTGGAAAGTCTCTATGAAATGTGCCCATTAGTCTTCGAAACGTAGCAGGGGCATTTTGAAGACCAAAAGGCATTCTTAAGAATCTATAGGTCCCAAACGGGCAAACGAATGCAGTTTTATCTCGATCAGCTGCATTAACATTTACTTGGCAACCAGATTTCAGATCAATGGTTGACATAAAAGAGGTATGTTTAGCATCTTGCATTAAATCGTCCATCTTTGGAAGTGGACAGTCACTTCATTAAGTTTCCGATAGTCTACGCACAGTCAAACTTTACCATCTGGTTTTGGGATTAAAACTACAGGTGCTCCATAGGGCAATTCACATTCTTCAATAATTCCTTTCGAGAAGATCATCAATTTCTCTTCTGAGCAGGTGACATTCTGTAAGGAGGTACAGAAATCGGGGCATGATTACTTGTAGTAATATGATGCTCGATGATCGAGGTGGCTTCTCCCCCTGGTTGGAAGATACTATCATATTTTTCTAGTAGACTGTTAAGCTGACTTCTTTGAGTAGTTGTCAGATTCTCTCCTTCACTTTCCTGCAATTGACAAACGTTAATCAGAACTTGTCTATCCTCGTGAGATTCTACATTGGGTTAGGTGCCCAATTCTTCTCCAAGTGGATACTTGTGATTTGGGTTATCACAAAAATACCAGCATTTGTTCTTTACGTCAAGAACAATACCAGCAGATTTCAGAAAATCTGTTCCAAGAAGAGTTCGATTTCCAGTAACATTTGAAAGGATGATGAAATCCGTCAACACTTTCTTTCCTTTAATTTCTATCATCACTTGGGTAGTGTAACAATCAACAAGAGACTGCTGATCATCTGCCAGACTTATTGTCAACTTCGTCTTTTGAAATGATAGTCCATGCTCTTTCAGTGGCGCACCCAGAATATTCCTAAGGGGGGGGCCATTGGTGCACAAAATTTTTATGAAGGAGGATGACTCCTCGATAAATTTTCCGAGAAAAAATGATCAGAGGCCATATCAATTAACAAGGCGGTTGTCTTTTTTTGTACATTTATTTTTATCAAATTACTAACAATTCTTTAGTGCAGTGCAAGAGAATTGAATGATTAGAAGAAGTAGTAGTAGATATTTATACAAAACAACACAAATTAAGAAATAGATGAAGATAAAATTATTTGTTCTGGTCTGCTTATACTGTATACTTGTTTTCAACCACTCTCTCATGATTACATATTGTTATATTATTCAATTATGATCTATACATATTCATAAAACGAAGTCCAGCCTCCTGTTTTTCTTTGTAGCCAGAGCATTAATTATCTGGTCTGGATCAATTTCCACTTCACGGTGAATGTTCATTGACGCCAGTCCATTCAGTCTGGTTTCACTCATACTGTTTCTCAAGTAAGTTTTCAACCTCTTCATTGTGGAGAATGACCTCTCAGCACTGCTTGTTGATACTGGGAGGGTGGCATACACTTTTAAAAGTTCAAACACAGCTGGAAAAGTCCTTTGGTCACAAAAGTTAAGCAGTTCGATTGGGCTTTTAGTTTTCTTGTTCAATGCAAAGACCTTCATGTACCACAGATGTAGTTCAGCTTTTAGAGTATTATCTGATCTGGGTCCTAAATCATCTGCAAATTTCCTTGATAAGGCAACAAATCTCTCGTTTTCTTCCAGTGTCGGCTGCCTTCCATTCGGAATGACAGATGCAAAACTTTGTAGAAATTCCTTATGTTTGAGAAATTTTTCATGGAGGTGAGTGATGAAATTATCAATCCATGGAATGAAAATAGAAAGTCTGTAGTATTCTTCAGGAGTCTGTACGTTGAAATTTGATCTATAAATTTGTCTGGTGGCACGGCGTGGTAGAGTAATGTTTTCTCCATGCTGTTCCAGCTTCTTAACAGCTTGTTCAAACAGATGGTGAAACTCGTTCTCTGCGTTCTCTCGAATTATAGATATAGCTTTCAAAACGTCTTCTACGTCACTCACAGCAGTTGCCAGATCAAGGTTAACTTCCTGCAGCTTTTCACTCAGACGAACACTGTAGCTGAGTAATCTGTCAGCTGAAACAAGTGCTATGACAAACTGTGATGTTAACATTGAACATAACAAGGTATGAGCCTCTGTTGATGTCTCCTTGTCATTCCAGGTAGTAATCTCCTCCAGAGCGTCGATTACTTGATCAAACAATGAAACCATAACTGTGACGGCATCATGTCTCTCCACCCAACGAGTAGGGCATAATTTCTTCAGTTTTTTGGCACTGATTTCTGTCTCTTCCTGATTAGCTGCATTAATTTTGCTGGTGAGAACAAGGTTTCGTTTTGGTGTGTTGAAAAAACTAGAGATTTTCCCTATTATTCCAAAGCTGTTTCGGATATCCGGAACTCTAGATGAATAAGTTATGGCTAAGTTCAAACAGTGTGATGCACAATGAACGTAGGGGGCTTTGGGGTGTTGCTCATATATAATTGCTTGGGCGCCATTGTACTCTCCACTCATTGCAGAAGCTCCATCGAACCCTTGTCCACGGAGGAAAGACGTATCAATGTTGCAGTCTGCAAGGCCTTTAAGAATAGCATCTGCAATTGCTCGACCTGTAGTTTCAGTCAGGGGCACAAACTTAAGGAAGTTCTCCACTATCTTAAATTCAATTTTATACTTATCATTTGTTTCAAACCGTTTCAAATAACGAACGCAAAGTGTCATTTGCTCTACCGTTGCAATATCTGTGGTTTCGTCACATAAAACCGCAAAACATTTGGCCTCATTCACCTCAGTTGCTATGTGCTTCACAATGGAATCATTGCATGCTGAAATAATCTCATTTTGTATATTCCAACTTATGTAAGTTGCATTTTTTGCACAACCTTGTAGATGAGTTTTCAGTATTTCTTCTCCTGCATCAACTCGGAGTCGCAAAAGGGCTCTAAAATTTCCTTCGCCTTGGCATGGTTCTGACAATACGTCCAAATCCCCACAGTCTCTATGCCCTCTCATGGCCAGCCCTTGCCTTCCACAAAAAATCACTGTTTTGATAATAGGTTTAAGAATAGCCCTATTCTGCAAAACTTGTTTTTGCTTTCCTCTGTCCATTACTTGATCCACAGGAACCGTTTTTCCTTCCGTGACCCTTAAGAACTCATCGGCTTTGAGAACTGAATCCTTATGATAGAAAAATTTTTCATGTTGACTGAACTTCTCCAAGGCCTTCTTCCAATTATTAAATCCTTTTGAAACAAGTTGACCTGTAGCTTGTGTGGATCTTAAACCGACTTCATGGGGTGCAAAGAGAACACAAAATTTGCAATAGGCACTGTCCTCTGCCTTTGAGTAAGCTAGCCAGTTATGCTTACTCAGCCAAGATGAGCAGAACTTCCGAGTGTGGTGAGGTTTTCCTTGACTTGATACAGCACTAGTGACAGTAGCAGGAAAACTGTAATTTGCATATGGTTCCCAAAGATTTTTTAGCGCTGTTATCCTATCTTCATCTGTGAGGTTAGATTTCTTGACATAATTAGAAATATCTGCAGCCAGAATTTCTATTTCAACTGTGTTTGGTATTGTGTTTTGTCCTACCTTTACCTCCTCACAAGCGTTTGAAGACAGCCCGGGGTCACGGCTGTTGCTTGCTTCGACTGCAGCCTCATCAATGTAACAAGAGCTCAGGGAAACGTCGTTGGGAACGTCACTATTTTCAATCTTACTTTTTTTTTTAAAATAATTTCCCAGTGTCTGTTGGCCTAGCCCTTTTCGTTTTTCACTCATTGTCTTTTTTTTTACCTTGCTCCTCAGTTATTCAAGAACAAAATTTGCTATATAGCCGAAATACGCACATAAACACACACACTGATCGTTAAAGATGCATTTCACTGTAAGATCAGTTGAAAGTTCAGGACCATTATTAAATTCAGCTATTCACCACGCAGGCCCTCGTTCCGAAACTACCAATTCACTGTTATCACCTTGTGTCGTAACGTCGCACTTTATTTCAACTCACAGCAACACTTAATTCGCGAAGCGTTGGCACGATCTATTTATTCACTTCCACAATTTTCTCACTGGGTAAACGAAATCCTCGAGTTTTCGAGCGAACAGCCGCTTCCCCGCCGTTCACTCTTTATATAGGGCCACGGAGGCGCCTGTGACGTCACTCTACACAGCACTGGTATAGTACGACTATAGCGAGAAGGCATTTGGGTCACGTGATTTTGGACGAGTCCATTAGTTAAATTCAATCACAGGTAGAAACGTCTTAAGAAGAACGGGTTTCCAGAATTGGCGCCTTTAGTGCGAATTAATTTATAATTTGTACAGTACGATAAAGAGCTTTATATGTATAATTACATTCAGTGTAAGTGTTGGGATATGCTGGAATTGTTTTCTTCACAATGATTAAAATTATTTATTACAATAATGGTTGTAAATGTTTTTTTTTTATACTTTCTCGAAGGCAGACCTAGTTCTCCCTTGTGCTGACAGCGCCCTTCGCGTTTTGCTTTGTCAGCCCAAGGGGGGGGCCAGGGCCCCCTCGGCCCCCCCCCCCCCCCCCGTGGGTGCGCCACTGTGCTCTTTGAATACTTTAAACATCTTTTCTCCCGCAATGGAATGTGAAGATCTTGTATCAGTGCACACTCTACCTCTTCTTCCACAAAATGTTATGTCTATCAGGGTAAATTGAAGACTATTATTGAATGCTGAAAATGCTTCTATGCTATTTCAGGAAACTTCCTTTTTGATTGGGGAATAATTAGAACATTTAGCTTTAATGAATCCAGACCAGAGAGGCAGAAAAACCAAGAACCAAATAAACAATCCACCACTAAACAAGAAAATAAATATATATAAAACAAATGCCAAAACTGTCTCTCTGGAAGAAAATACGAATCAACAAAACAACAGTCACAACCAAACGCGGGGAGCACAAAAACTTCAACCTAAATAAAAACAAAGCCAACAAATCTCCAAATACTCCGGAAGAACCTACATAAACATAAAAATAAACCAATCCTTCCAAACACCTTAATAACACAAGAACAGAAATAACAACTACCAACCCAAAAAGCAACCAGAAAGACCAAAAACAAAAACCAAGAGGACTAATACCACCTCAAAGCAACAAGAAAAGAAGCGGCACCAACCGAAGGCAAAAACAAACACAAACCCCAAATAAAAGTTTACAATCTAACAATCAGAATTCACTGAAACTCAAGTAAATACCATAAGCAAACTAGCATGTCCTCCAACTACAATCAAAGCATGTCCTCTAACTCCAAGAAAAATAACCAAAATACAAAATACAATCCTCCCCCACAACAAACAAACGAGAAAAAGGGTGCGTCGCCATCAACATCCAAGGACCACACCAAACCGAAACTTTTCCAACATACATGAAAGCAACTATAATAAACAACAACAAAAAAAAAACCAACAGCAAAGATGTCCCAGGGAACGCCTATAAAACTTAATATCAAACTACAAAACAAATAAGCTAAAAACCTAATCTAAAATACAAATCCTCTACTATACCTAGAAGGAGGAGATACATACCGACAAGCCATAAAAACCAACAAAAATTTACAGATCCATCAAATAAAAACACAGAATACGAACAAGAATCGACCCGCAAAAACACACAACCTACAAAGACAACCAAAAAGAAAAACAAGCCAAAGCAGAAAATAGGCACAAAAGCGCCAAGCCACTGCCCCCAACCCGAGAGGCAACAAAATTAAAAGATCCTCAACAAAAGGTGGGCAACTAGAAAAATGCTATATACAAGTAAAAGACACTCCAAAAGCAGATCCATTAACCATAATCAATATAGCTCTTAGACGTCTTCACACTTCTACGGAAGCGGGGACAGGCCCGGGAACAACAGGAGTGCCTTACATCCAGCTCTAAACCAAATTTGATATTTGCCTCTATGCAATTTATGCACTTTTCTATACTCCCAGTCTCCACCATCATGACTAGCACTGCATTTTAAGCATCTAGGGTCCTCGGCACAACGAGAGCTCATGTGACCTAGTCTACCGCACTGTAAACACAACAATACATTGTCGAATTCACGAATCGGAAAACGACCAAACTGACAATATATAGACCCAACCAGAACTCACAAGATCATCGAAGATACTAGGATTTACCTCGAATACCCAATGTCTGTCGCGACGGGCCTTGATACTAAAACACATTCTCAAACAATCTCTCTCCCCAAACTAACCATTTTGATTGTAAATGCCCTCGTGGACCTCGGGCTTACTCAATCCTTCGTCAACTCCAAAAGCAATCACCCGGGGCCACCGACGAACAAAGTCACTCATAGTATAATTAGCCTCAAATCCCGGTATATTAAGCAGAGCCTCCCTTAACTCGCCCATACCCACCTGATCCCTAATCTCAATAACAAGACCTCCCTTGGAAGCACTAAAGAAGTTGACAACGCCAACACTAGTCTCAAAGAGAGAAAGCCCGTTCCTAATAAATTTAAGAGTATCACGGTAGGAAGTTTTCACTACTGGGGAAACAAGCAAAGTCCAAGACTTCAAGGGACCAGGGGAGGGCATGGGGTTCAAAGGAAAAACAAAAGGGGAAGAAGCCATCTCAGCAGTGAAGCCACGACGGGGAGTTACCAAAGTCTTTAAGGGAAAGAGATGCCACAGCATCACTCAACACAGCCAAAGAACCCTTTAGCTCAGCTGCGAACTCAACCAATGTCCTGCATTGCTGACTCATAGTTTCCTTAACAGAATCAAGGGAAGTATAATACTCTTCTAGTCTGACTTTGGATTCGGTTAAATCGCTCAGGACAGGACCTTTCTCTTTCCCGAACACCTCAAAGCTATCGCCATGTGCAATGGAACCATGTTCCTCCCAGGGCCATCTCCGAAACTCTCAGAGATGGCCCGTACCAGAGAGGTCGTGACTCTCCGTACCAGAGAGGTCGTGAAAACTATTTCGACCAACAGACGCATAATCTTCTTAACAAGATCCTTTTGAAAGGATTTGGAAGCTTTGAGTTCCTTTCTATTGGTCATAAGGCTAACCAACTTAAGCAAGAGGTCCTTAGTTTGAATACAAAGACGAATATCCTTACCTTCTCAAGGGAACGTAAATAAGAGATCTTCCTCGAAAATATTCTCTGTGACCCTATCAAGCTTAGGAGGATATTCCGTAGTAGACATGATTAAATATACTGTACACAAAATAACTATAGCAATTTAAAATCACAGATATCAAACAATCCAAACGGATCAAAAGAAATTTCAAGTAATACTACAATTTAGCAAGAATTAAGTACATATCACAAGGAATTATTCAAGTACAAAGGCATAAATAGTATTTTAAAATAGTCTATACAATAGCAAAACAGCAGGCACAAGGCAGCAGGAAATGGTCCAATCATTGGCTCATACTCAGGTTGAACCCGGCTACGAGCAGACAAGACGATTCCAAAGACCACACTAGCAGCACAAAGTGAGACAGGCAGCGGGCAGACACAGGTGCAATTCAATCATCAAGTATGAGCCAAAAGAGTTCACAAAGCTGGAAGGGAAGAAGCTTAACTCCAATTAAACAGTACCAAAGTTCAAGTAACCAATAGGCCAGTTCAGGCAAAGCGTAGAAAAAGACTTCAGTCATTAAGTATCCGATATCCAAGGGCACACGTCAACGTCCAGGTAAAACACCTAGAGTGCAGAAATCAGGTAAACAAGGCTGTTATAGCATACAACCCACAGAGATCACGTCAACAAAGTTTTATATATAAGTAATAATTATACCACTCAAGTAATCAATGGGTGATAATACGTCACTAATACTGTTTATTTAAATAATAAATTTATCACTATTAAATATGACCAAACTTGAGATATAACGTCTATATATAACAAGGAGACCAGTCATATATATTATATAATTTTATATAGTCTAGTTCACTATGACATCTTCAGGAAGCTTCAATGTAAGAACTGGCGTGACACTAAGGGACAAAGGCAAGCGAAAATCCTCAACTGCAATTGCCCTAGTACACGTCAAAAGGAACTTTTTAGGCTCAGTAGAACTGGCATCAGGAGAGCTGTTGGGCTCCTTACTGGGCACTGCAACCTCAAGAGACATCTTAATATTATGGGTGTCTCTAAGGATTCGCTTTGCAGAGGCTGCAATTACAGCGAAGAAACTGCAGCTCACATTCTATGTGAATGTGAGGCCTACTCTGCTCACAGATTCGAACACATTGGTCGTCATGTGATTGAACCCTGGGAGCTGAACGACATACCTGTCAAGTGCCTGCTTATTTTCGCATCGGCTACTGGTCTCTTTTCTTAGGGATCTTCATTTTCTTTTTGGGGTAGTACAATAGACCTCTGGTCGATGTGCTGGGCTCTTTTGGAGCCACCCACCTTCATTTCATTCATAGTCTAGTTCGCCAGTAACTCAAAAAGCTGTCCCGCAGAATATCACTTGAGTCTCAATAACATTGAAACCGGTGGGTAATTTTCACAACTCTTGACACCAACATATAATACACAATATTTATGATTTTTTACATAACTCAAGGTCGTCTCAGCATATTACCTCCAGAGATATTCGAAAAGCAAGACATCAGAAATCTTGAGAAAAATTCCAAAGTTTATATACTGCGTAACATAAGAGCGGCCATTTTTCCAATACATTGCAAATTCACTTAACATGGGCAATCTTTAAAATCTAAAAACACTTATATTATACTAATTAAAACTCTGTATAACAGACAACTTATATCCTTCTATGCCACAACTCACTGGGGATCTTCCACATAACATTTTAACTCTGTACATACCACACAACATTAATTATAACAAATTAAATTCTTAGCTCAAAAAGCACAACCTTCTAGTTCAGCGCCATTGCTGGGGACGCTATTTCAGGGTTGAAACTTTGTAAAATTTTCTTTAGGTCCACTTTCATGAGATTTTTCCTGTTGAATAACCATGGATGCAGGTTCTTTCTGATTGGCCAACTGTAGCCTTAGCTTTTCTATTTCAAATTCTGCATTTTGCTTTTCCACTCTTTCTGTGCTGATTATTTGTGCAGATTATTTCTTATTTTTTATATATATTTACTCTGTCGTAAAATGCAGTTAAATAATTAATTTTTAATTAGTAGATTAACCATACATGTAAAAAAATGCACTGAACTCACTGTTGTATACATTGCGTTGGTAGCTGCAAAACCCACCTAGAATTAACATAACGGGATAACTAAATTAGAAACTAAAAGGGTTAACAGGAAAGGAACAAATTTTATTTCATTACAGAATTATCTTACACTCTTAAAATTCACAAATTCTAGAAGTATCTTTCTATTCGTATACATATGAAAGTGGTTTGGGGTGTGTAATGCCAGATAATTAATACTTTGGTTGGATCATGTGGTGGGATGAATTAACTAGTTTTTTTTCTTTAGCAATTTTGAAGATATCCTCATACAATTCTAATTGTACGGTACCTGATAAGGTCTTTCAGACCTTTGAAGAAGCGCACCGAGGCTTTTCCACACTTTACACCTTTTTTAACACCAAATGTACATGCAGGGTTGCTACTCTCCAGAGAATATGAAATTCCCTGACTTTTCCAGGTTTTCCAGATAAATTCCAGGTTTATAAAAAACAGCGCAATAAACTATTCAGTTAACCTAGGCTTACACGTATACCTTTTCTCTGTGTTTTAACATAGAAAATATAATATTATAATTGGGAATATATTAATTGGAGTGTAAATATTAAAATATTTACACTTCAATTAAAAATTTGTTACAAATTGGGACAAATAAATAATATTTGACATACATATACAACTAAAAAAAAAATCAATTGCTTTGGTAAATTAGACAAATCATGTACACTTGTTATAATAAATGTGGTAAAATAAATTAACACAAAAAATGTTAATATACAAGTTATGTGATAGTGAGTGAATGTAGTATGTAGAAAAAATATTATTTTTGGAGAGTTCTTATTTTGTCTTCAATTAGTGCAGCTTCTTTTTGAGCATCTACCATTATTTTGCTTTTCTTCCATTCTAAACTTTTCAGTTCTAAAGCAACACATTTTCAACTGTCTTCCAATTGTTTTTTATTACTTTCTGCTTCTTTCTTTCTTTGCATAGTATCAATGTACCTGGAATGTGCACATTTTACTGACTGAATCATGGCCTTTGTTATATCAATTGCTTCAACTCCCCCAGCATTGTTTATTGCCTCATAAACTTGTCTTAATGCTACAAGGCTTTCTTCTGTTTGGTTATCAATAATGCATTCGCATTAATGGAAAATCCCTTTTCAAGAAAGGAATTACCATGTGATAAAATGGAAAGCAATTTTATAAAAAAGGTCAAATCATTAGAAACTTGTTTTAGATGCAGTATACTAATCCAATGATCGTCAAGCCTAGTATCACTTCTTTTGCAAGATTTCATCATGTTTACTACTGAAGGCTCATTGAATAATTTTTGGAACTCTTGATGAATGTTGTCAGCTTTTAATCCTGATATCCATTTTTTAGAAACCAATATTTCTAGACATGCTGACAAACGCTCAATCACCAAATCAGTTTGAAGAAAAACTGCAGGATTAAGAAACGATATTGCTTTAGTCAATGGAAATCGTACAGGTGAACGCTCAAAAAGTTTATGCACAAATCTTTGATATGCTTTAAGACATGAATTGTTGCATTTTCAAAATGTCTATATTCTTTATCTTTCTCAATTCATCTTTAAAGGAAAACTAAGTGTCACTTCAGAGGCTGGGATCAAGTTATCTTTTCAAGACCATCAATTTTGTAAAGACATGAAGCATTTTTGTCTAAAACACAAGACTTTACAAATCTCTGCAAAATTGACTGTGCTATAGTTGTCACAGATTCATAAAGAAATGGTGAAAGTGGTTCATCAAATTTCAGGACAATAAATTATAAAACAAAAAATATATAAAGGTTTTATCCTGTGAAAATTACTTTATAATGAAAACAAATATTTATGTTTATTAAAACACAGGCTTTCACTAAAGAAAGTAATAAATATTGATCTTTAATATATATATATATATATATATATAATTATATTCCTGCTAAAATGGTTTCCTTTTTATTTGCCTAAATCATTGCTTTAATACCACTTTTGGGAAATATCCCTTCACAGAGTGAGTTCATGCTACCCATTTTTCAAAATAGAAAAATTTGTATTATGCAAATATAAATAAAAAAACTAACCTTAATAATTAGCCATAATAAGAAAATAAACTAGTTTAGTCGATCTAATATGCAACATTTAAATGATGGAGATGGATGGAAAAAGATACTAACGTACTCTCGGCAATTCACGCGATGTAACTGAATTGCGCAATCACACTGTTTATGCGAAAATAATTAAGAAATTAACCATAATAATTAATCAGAATATGAAAATAAGCTAGTTATGTTGGAAATAATCAATACATCGCGATTCACGTTCCTGTGAACGGGCGTTTATGCAAATTTAATATGAACGACTCTTCCCGTTCACCGGCGTGAACCGTGACGTTTTTCAACATGAGGTTTCATGCAAATCAGTTCTCAATGCGTACGCATCTGATTTGCATATCCGGGGGCGTTTCCGGAACTGTCCATTCTCGGATATATAGGGCAGAGGTTTCTTGAAGCAAATGAAAAGGTCGAAAGGGTCGATCGAGATCAGACGTCTGAAGAAGTCAGACGAGATAGACACTGATGGTCTGATGCAGGCAGACAGAAATGTTTTTGACAGAAGTACTGCGGAATATCGTTTGACGACGGTGAATAGTCGAAACGGATGCAGATGCGGTCAGTTTGGACCAGCATGTATTGAACGTTAAATTTACTTACAAACGTTCGGAAGCCGTTTTAAATATTTTCCTGATGTTCTATCCTTTGGTTTCCCTTTGCCAAGTGATGGTGGCTGAAATACACGCAAGTGATAGAGGTAGTATAGTAACTTACTACCAAATGCTTCAAGGAATCTCTGTCTAGTCATTTACAACTGAAAATCTTTTGTACATAGTATATTTTTGATGTTTTTCGGCATGGAAAATTACCAGGTACGTGTAATATGCCGAGTTGTGTTTTTCACCAAATAAAGTGAACGAAGTTTTTCTTTAAAACTGGACTTGTGTACTTTCATGACCCAGCCAACACTTATTGACTCTGACAGTGCGTGCTTTGCTATCTTCAAATTTTAAATTTTCGCAGTAGAATCGGTTATGGGCCAGTTCAACACCCAATAGAGTCATAAGTGCAAGTATCTTTAAAGAAATCGTTCCAGTGTTCAGATGGGGGCCGCACCTGGCACCATTTTGAAGTTCGTGTGAACAACGAAACGCAACAGTGTACAAGAACTTTTGCTTCTGCTTCTTCAAAACTACGAGTGGCCATGGAGGCAAGTAGAACGGAGTTGCTGACGCGGGACAACTACGTCACCTGGCGTACCGACATCTCATTCGTCCTCAAGGGAGAAGGATGTTTCGGACATGTAGATGGAAGCGTTAGGCCTTTGGAGGAAGATGCAAGTCGCCGCGACTACGATGATTTTTATCGCCGGAAAGACCGAGCATTAGCCATCATTTATCAAAGTTTATCCTCGGAATACAAGGAGTTGATAAACGTCACCGACGAACCTAGTCAAGTATGGAATACCTTGAAAGAACATTTTCAAGCACCTTCCAGAGCCAACCTGGTTAGATTACTAGATGAGTTCTTCGACGTTCGGCCGGAGCCAGACGAGCCTGTTGACATTTTTTGCTCAAGACTGCGGAAGGCCGTGACGAGGCTTAAAGACGCGAAACACCCCATTGAAGACCTGTATGTAGCATTCCAGTCGATTCGGTACCTTCCGGAAGAATTCCGAGGTATCGTTCAAATTATATATCGATGGAATGACTCGGACTTCAAGCTCAGCAAAATACAAGCAGAGCTAGCAGCGGAGGAGAGCCGGCTGAGGCAGCAAGCAAGTGACTTTTCCAAAACTGTGAGTTCAAATTCTGCATATTTTACTTCTAAGAAATTTGTAAATAGAGTAAAAGTGTCTAAACTTCCAAATGTATCTCATAATGTGTCTAATGTAAATACTTCTAGTCATAATGTAAATATTTCTAAAAGTAAAATTAAGTGTTTTAAGTGTAACAAACTAGGTCATACTAAATCTAATTGCAGTAGAAATAATGGATCTAGTATTGTGGAATTTCTTGGGTCTCCACAGATTGAGGCTAATACTGTAATCGATCCTAGCGATAGACTCAGCTGGGTAGTAGACACTGCTGCTACGCGACATTTCTGTAATAACATTAAGTTATTTTCAAAATTTATTGAGTGCAAAGGCACTTCAATGTCGCTAGCAGTAGGGGATGTCGAAAGTCCAGTTGAGGCTATCGGGACGGTGGAAATGTATGTCCAATTTAAGGATAAGCAAAGTATTATCAAATTGGAAAATGTTATGTATTCTCCTAAACTTAGGAGAAATTTATTAGCTGCATCTGTTCTTGAGGAACAAAATTTTAGTTTTAATGGAGCTAATGGGGTTCTATGGTTTTTTACACCTAAAAGGGAGAAATTCTTTTATGCAAAAAGAAAGGATGGGTTGTATTTTTTAAAACCTAAGTATAGTACCCAGGAACAACATAACGTAGAAAACCGTCAATCTAAAGATAGGGATCGACATGGAGACAAGAAACACAAAAAGGATAAGAAATCCAAGGATAGGGATCCTAGTGCTTCCAGAAAAATAGACAAAGTAAAAATAGCACCTAATCTTATAGAAACTAAATTTAAATCTGACAAAACAAAAACTAAGCAGAATAAAAATGTGAATAGTTCAATATCTAAGCCTAGCAGTTCAGTAACTGAACTTAATAGTACAAACTGTCTTTGGCATAAACGATATTGCCACATAAACGCTGAATATCTCCTCCAAACCAGCAAAGTTTCTGCCGTAAACGGACTTCCTAGGCTTAAATACAAAAAGTTAAATTGTAAATCGTGTAAATTGGCTAAGTCTAGGAGAGTATCATATAAACCCACCGGTAGGATAAGGTCCACTAAACCATTGCAATTGTTACACATGGATGTGTGTGGTCCCTTACCCACAGCCTCATATGGTGGGAACAAGTATGTCTTAACTATAACAGATGATTATAGTAGAAAAGTTTTTGTTTACCTCATGAAACAGAAGTCAGAAGTATTTTCACATTTTAAAGAGTTTCAGGCCAGAGAAGAAAGGCAGTTAGGTACTAAAATTCTATGTATCCGGACGGATAATGGGATGGAATTCTGCCATGATAAGTTCAAAAATTACCTGAGGGATATCGGTATTAAGGCTGAGAGGACTAACACATATACCCCACAGCAAAATGGAGTATCAGAGCGATTCAACTTAACCGCATTTGACTGTGTTAGAGCCATGTTGAACGACAGCATGACAGATTCTGGGCGGAAGCTATATTGTGTTTTGCATACACTAAAAATCGAATATGTCACAAATTTAAGACTAAAACACCACATGAACTCTACAGTGGTAGAAAACCTTCAGTCAAACATCTTAGAACCTTTGGTTGTAGAGCATATGTAGGCAAACCCAGTCAGCTCAGAAAGAAGTTAGACATGAAAGCTACAGAAGGGGTGATGGTAGGCTATGCTACTAAAACTAAGGGCTATAGGATATTTTTGTCAGGAGAGAAACGAACAATTGAGACCTGCAATGTGAGGTTTGATGAGGGTGATGTAGTGGAAGGCATCCTGGACCCAATTTGTCCCAGAAATATCTCCTTAGGGATATCAAGAGATAACCTTTCAGAATACTCCGACGGGGAATATCCGAGAGGGCAGTCTGATGGGGGGGCAGGAGAGAGTGAAGACACTGGTGACGATCCGTCTGAATCCAGTGAGGAAACGGACTCTCCTGCTGACTCCAGTATGACTCCTTGCTCGGATATTGCTTGGCAGCGAAAGACGGTTCCAAGACCCGATGGGAGTAGAACCGATGTGTATTATTACGCTCAAGGAGATAATAAAAGGCTGAGGTCGCACAATGATGTTAAGAAATATTGTGATAAAAGGAATATACAATTTGATCAGCAACTGTTTAATTTTCGGGAAAATAAAGGTCTTAAAAGGGTCAGAGGCAGACCAGAAGCAAGCAATATTGAAATAAATATACCAAAAGGGTACAACGCTGCTATTAAATCTTCCCAGTCCGAGAAATGGTGTAATGCTATGGATGAAGAAATGGCCGTAATGCAAGAGAGGGGTGTCTGGGAACTATTCCTGCATCCACCTCACAAAAGCATATAGGCAGTAGATGGGTCTACACCATTAAGAAAGACGAGAATGGGAAAATCAAGAGATTTAAAGCTCGTTTGGTAGCCCAGGGGTATGGTCAGAAAAAGGGAGAATCATACGATGAAGTTTTTAGCCCTGTTGTTAACTTCAACTTAATTAGAGCATTCTTCTCAATTTTCGTATGCATGCTTGGCTGGATGCATTTCCAATTAGATATCAAATCTGCCTATCTCTATGCTAAATTGAGTCAAAAGGTATATATGAAACAGCCTCAAGGTTATGTCAATCAGGAACAGCCTGATTATGTTTGTTTGTTGAAGAAAGCCATTTACGGTCTTCATCAAAGTGGAAGCGAATGGTTTAATGAACTTGACACCAAATTAAAAGAATTAAATTTTTTAAAACTTCAATGGTGTAATTGTGCATATATTTACAATAGCAAAGTTCTTATGCTAGTCTATGTGGATGACATAATTCTCTTCTCAAAATATCAAAGGGACATAGACCACATTGTTTCATTACTTAGCATAGAATTTGATATCAAGGTATTAGGAAAAATTAGAAAACTTTTAGGCGTGGAATTTAAAGAGTGTGACAATAAATTTTTTATACATCAAAGTCAGTATATAGATAAAGTATGTCAAATGTTTCAACAGTATAAATATCCAGTTACTTCACTTCCCATTTCTAAAGGGAATATTCTAAGTAAAATAGATTGTCCAAAGACAAGTGAAGAAATAAAGCAAATGCAAAGTTTTCCTTACAGGAGCTTAATTGGGTGTTTGGCTTTTATATCTAGTAGGACTAGACCTGATATTTGTTACGCCATCAATATATTATCTCAATTTCAAGAAAACCCTGGAATTAAGCATTGGATATGTTGAAAAGACTAAAAACTATATGTTGAATTTATCTAACATTCAGGAGTTAAAATTGAATTGTTATTCAGATTCTGACTTTGCTGCAAACCGAGATGACCGTGTTTCACTTGGAGGCATGATACTCTTTATTGACAATGTACCTATTTCTTGGCGTACCTTTAAACATAAGTGTGTCAGCTTATAAACCATGGAAGCTGAATACGTATCACTAACTGAAGCCGCTAAGGAAATGGTATGGGTACAAAACATAATTGAAGAATGTCATTTACTTGGGTTAAACTTTAATAAAAGTAACAGTGTTATTTTTAGCGACAACCAAGCAGCCATTAATTTTTCTAACTCTCCAATTGAAAACAATAGAACTAAGCATATTGATGTTAGATATCATTTCCTAAGAAATTTAATAGTCAATGAATCTTTTAATGTTAAATTTGTAAATAGTAAAGATAACTTAGCAGATCACTTTACTAAACCAATGACTAAGGAAATAATACTTAAATTTTGTAATAAAATTTTTAAAAACTAAATCAAAACTTTTTGAGATTAAATGTTTAGTCTAAAGAAATTTTTAAATACTAAATTGAATTTACAACTTGGGAATTTTTTTAAAAAAGATGTCATATATATACATTATTGTTTATCTTAAACCTCATTGATATAAGATAGTATATCTTGAGTATAAATTTTTGTGATATTGAATCTTTTTCACTTTACACCTTTGTATATACATCCATTTTCCATGACCCGCATGATGCTAAATAATAGCTTATGTGTATAAAATTTTGTATTTTTCAACTTGGTAAAAAGTATGTGTTGAAAGTTTTGATAAAGGAATTTTATTATCTAATTACTTGCATAATGTATTTTTAAATATTTGGTATATCAATGCAGTCTAATAGTATTAATTATGTATACTTATATTGTGTTAATAGACTAAATTTTTTTAAGCTTTTTGAATTATAGTGTTATACTCAAATTTAAAGTAAACTTAAATTCTATGCTTATACAAAATCTTAATCTTTTAAAGTTGGCTTGTTTAATATGATAATGTGCTTATACTTAAATTTTGGATACTTATAATTAAATTTAAACTAAAATTTCAATTTTTGAATGCTGATACTTAAGCATTGAAGTTGTGTTGTATATAAATTTCTACTTGATGTGAAATGTTGTTGTTACAATATTGTCGACAATACTTAACTATTTTTCAGATGCTATAAGTACTTATGCATTTTATTTTTAAATTTAATAATGATATAATACTTTAAATTTTTCCTTCATTATATGTTTGATAGGATACTGGGGGCCTTGGTGTTTATTGATATACCTTGGTTTCTCAGAGTAAGTTTTCTTTTGCATATGCATTGAGACTTAAGGATTTGCATGAGGGGGCCGATTGTTGGAAATAATCAATACATCGCGATTCACGTTCCTGTGAACGGGCGTTTATGCAAATTTAATATGAACGACTCTTCCCGTTCACCGGCGTGAACCGTGACGTTTTTCAACATGAGGTTTCATGCAAATCAGTTCTCAATGCGTACGCATCTGATTTGCATATCCGGGGGCGTTTCCGGAACTGTCCATTCTCGGATATATAGGGCAGAGGTTTCTTGAAGCAAATGAAAAGGTCGAAAGGGTCGATCGAGATCAGACGTCTGAAGAAGTCAGACGAGATAGACACTGATGGTCTGATGCAGGCAGACAGAAATGTTTTTGACAGAAGTACTGCGGAATATCGTTTGACGACGGTGAATAGTCGAAACGGATGCAGATGCGGTCAGTTTGGACCAGCATGTATTGAACGTTAAATTTACTTACAAACGTTCGGAAGCCGCTTTAAATATTTTCCTGATGTTCTATCCTTTGGTTTCCCTTTGCCAAGTGATGGTGGCTGAAATACACGCAAGTGATAGAGGTAGTATAGTAACTTACTACCAAATGCTTCAAGGAATCTCTGTCTAGTCATTTACAACTGAAAATCTTTTGTACATAGTATATTTTTGATGTTTTTCGGCATGGAAAATTACCAGGTACGTGTAATATGCCGAGTTGTGTTTTTCACCAAATAAAGTGAACGAAGTTTTTCTTTAAAACTGGACTTGTGTACTTTCATGACCCAGCCAACACTTATTGACTCTGACAGTGCGTGCTTTGCTATCTTCAAATTTAAATTTTTCCAAGAAGTTAAAAGTTAATCAAAATGGAATATTTAGAAGATTGGGATGGATGGGGAAAAGAAACTAACAACGTACTCTCGGCAATTCACGCGAAGCAACTGAATTGCGCAATCGCACTGTTTATGCGAAAATAATTAAGAAATCAACCATAATAATTAATCAGAATATGAAAATAAGGTAGTTTAGTCAATCAAAAATGAAATATTTAGAAGATTGAAATGGATGGAAAAAGATACCATTGTACTCTCGGCGATTCATGAGAACAAACTGAATTGCGCAATCGCAGCGTTTATGAGAAATTAATGAACAAAATAACATGTTAGCGATTTATGCTGAATTAGACAACCTTTGAAGAAGTATATTTATTACTTTCATAAAATAAGTGATCGAGATTTTAATTTACATTACACGCGGCCGTAAATCTCCGTTAATTTGATTGGCTTTACCCTGCATTTTATTATGGATTTACTACGATCCCGGGAATGGTAGAAATCAGTGCTAAAAAAGTGGAAAATCGGTGTTTCCGAGGAATTATAGTATGTCTGGTTAATTGATAAATTTCAAACAAAAAAAGCCGGAGAATTTCGTTAGTAATCCGGAGGCTGGAGAAGTAATGAAAAATCCGGAGTCTCCAGCCCCGGAGAGTTGGCACGTCTACAATACTCTGAAGCCAGCAAAATGCACGGTACTACGCAGCGCCGGCGCCGTCAAAAGTTGGATGGTTGGTTTATTGGGTTGAAATACGCGTTACGCGTAGCCTAGACGGCGGCGGGCGGCCAGAAATGTTTGCGTTCGTCGAGCTAATAACAGGTTTTTCCCGATCGTTGATCTTTTGAACAATCGTTCTTAGTACACATCGTGAATTTTATTTGCATTATTTAAATTTTAAAAAAAATTCCAGATTTCCCGCGAAATTCCCTGACTTTTCCCTGACTGTTTTCAAATTCCCTGACATTTCCCGGTTTTCCAGGTTGAGTGGCAACCCTGACATGCGAGCTCTCCTCCGAACTCATCCATACATCAGAGGCACTCACACAAAATCTAACTGCTACTGCAGCTTGCTCTTCAAAAATGCAACTAACTTGACCCTTGCTTGACCTTATATTTATACCTTTTTCTTCTGCTGGAGTGTCTACGTGCCTTCTCTTTGGTATGCAGACACACCGTCGTCATCTCGGTTACTGACAATGGGCTTAGCGTGGGAATATTCACTCCCCTCCGCATTCACCCTGCTTTCACCATTTCTCATTTATATCAATTATTTAACATTTTAGATTTCTGGCATTACACTTCCTTTTTCTAGTTGTTCCCTTTCTCTTTGTTCATTTTCTCTTACCCTCTGTTCGTCTTCCAGTCTTTTCAAAATAATACCCTCAAAAATATTTCTTACAAATTCTTCATCCTCCTTGTACGCCTTGCTCTTTAGAATAATATCCCTAAGTTCAATGACTTTCAGGTCACAATTTCCGTTTTCTCCTAACTCAGTCGCTAGCTGTTTCAGATCAGCTCTTTTTCCTTTCGCTAAGAATGCCATCGTTATACAGTACAGGATCTATTATCCGGAATGCTTGGGACTTCAGGCATTCTGGATAAGGGGTTTTTCCGTAATTCGGAATACTTTTTCTAAAACTTACTGGAATGGTCTCAAATGTCGTTATAAAAAATTATAATTCATTTTAAAAACATAAATGTATTAAAAAAGCTTTTTTACAATCTATATGGGTTAACAAAAATGCAAATTACATGTAATTATAGTATCAAATTTAGTGATTAAGAAAAATTTTGAAAGAAAAAAAGGTCTGAAAAAAGTTGATTATTCAGGGTAGTTATTAGAAGTTTTTTTTTTTTTTAACATTTAAACTAAAGTAGGCCCTCACCATATTCATCTAATATTTTGTCAGAAGCACCTTTGTTCATATGTTTCAAAATATTTTAAAGTACTTTTAATAAAATTAAGATGAGAAGGATGTTCATTTTTGATTGAAATGAGATATTCAACTATGGGTGCAAATATATCAAATTCTAATTTATGCTCTTCAAATGTATTTCTAATAAGCCTTATAATTCTAAATGCCTGAATAAATAAAAAAATTTTAATTTCGTTATCCTAAACATATATCTCATTTTCACCAACAATATGTTTAAAAGATAATATCCCAGCATAAAAAGCACAAAAAATATAAAAATATTAGTGGATGGAAGCAGATTGAAAAAATGGAAAATATTTAAAAATAAAACGAAATATACCGGCGATCATGTTTAAATAAAAAATTTCGCGATATTGCTAAACTGTCTTCTATAAATTACTAATTAATAAATGTAACATGGAACTTTTTGCTAGGGTCAATTTTCGGTCCAAAATAGCCATTTTCATCCAAATAATAGGATTTAATTGAAAATGATTTTGATCTTGGAATTCCATCGTTTTTCAAAATATTGAAGATGTGTATATTTCCACGGAGATGAAAAAAAAAGGATTTTCCCAAGAAAATGACAAGTTTATTGCTTAGGTTAAGTATTTAAAGAGATCAATCAGAAGGCCCTGAATGACATTTTATAGCTGCTATACTTTTCTCTGCATTTCGGCAAAAGTTAACTCTCATTAATTTCGGGAATTCCTTACTTAACGTACTTTCTATCATCTCGTAAATGCGCTGATGACTCTTTTTTTTTCATCTTTTCCAATAAATGTTTATTAAATTGTGCAAAATAGCGTAAATTCTGTGCGGCACATTGCGTTTGAAGAGCGTGGGATTTCTTTAGCGATATCGGGATATTTCTAGCGAAAAAGTTGTAATACTTTTACCAAAAATCAAAGTTCCGGAACAAAGAGCAGAAAAGAAAATGTAACGAATTCGGAAAAATCGAAACCTTTGTGCCTAGTGTGCTCTGCCCTATACACCCAGAAAAAAATGAAACGCCATTAAAAAATCACCTTGCCGCGACTTGTCCATAACAAACTCCTGTATTATACTATACAGGAGTTAGTTACGGACAAGTCGCGACTCCTTTATACTATACAGGAGACTTATCCAAAGCTAGTGAAGAATGGAATGACGCGTCTCGCCGTCAATGTGATGGTCTCGCCCGTGCCGAATCGTCATCTCCGAGAGCTACTATCGGGGGTGACGGCCGGATGCAGCCGCTTAGGAAATTTTTGGGAAAAACTATGCTACTTCGGATGTTTTCCGGAAAAGAGGAATTGTGGAACTTCTCGAAAAAAACATGATCCATGGAATATTTTCATTCGCTATCACGAGAATTCCTTGCATTTGTTTTCGAAATTTAAGAAGAATCAGCGGCGGAAAGTGCGCACGGGAATTTTGAATTTTGTGCGTCCTATTTCAAACCCTCTAAAATAGTAGGTTTCAATACATTTTTTTTATTGATATTGCTAATTAAAGCAAAAAAGCATTTGGCGGGATTTAAAAAAAAAATCGTTATTTGGCGTAATATTTAGCAAATAATCGCTTGTTGGCGCAGAATTTGGCATTATTTTGCCGTATTCCGGTTTTGGGAGAGTCCAGATATTGGAACGCCGGATAAGAGGTCGCGTACTGTATTTGCTATTTTTTTTACAAATATGAATGTTCAATTTTATTAAGTTTGAAAATTGTTCCAAATGATTTTAAATTAGATTGTTCTAAAAGTTCTAAATGAAGAGGCAGAAATAAGTTTCACTTCAATAATTCAAAGAAATAGAATTTTCATCTTTGAGTAGCTCAAGAACAACATTATTATCGAATTCATATTTATTTCAAATACTTCGTAAATGCCACTTTAATTTACTTAAAATCACTAGTATATATCAATTTGATCCATTTAAGTTTCAAAACTTCAACTTATTATTCCATCAATACGACTTACACACAACAGTACATTCAAAATAACATTAAATGAAAGTACGAACGATTTCAAAATTCTTATACGTCAGGATTGACAACATCAATTTATTCCATTTAAGCCAGAATGACTTTTAATTTTAAATTCTCAAAAGCATGGTTATGCTAATTAAAAGGGTACCTATTTAACTTTCACTTACTCGAGATGAAGACAGAACGCTCTAAACTTTACCAAGGATTTGGGGGGGCTGCACATTGGTCGCCACTTTCTTATAAGGCTTCTTTTGGTGACGAGGTTGGAAAAACACTCACTCGTCATTTAAGTCTTCACGAAACATCACAACATTTAGTAATACATAAAAATTACACATATTTTTACAAATCATAGCTAGGATTAGCTACATATTACAAACACATTGGCTATGTGCTTCCGTCACCATCTCGAACTCCACTTCAAAATTTTTTTTTCTGTAAACAAAATGAATGTTCTTATGTCAGGTTGAGTGCTGCCATCTACTGTTCTTTTAGGAAAATAGAATGTCTCTTACAAGCTGTAATTTTTTGTTTTATAAAAAATGATTCAATTCGAAAAATAATTAAGTAGAACATGTAGCATCTGAGAGGACTAAGATGACGACCATAAGAATTCGTCTAATTAGAGCGATGAGAATGGAAGGCAAAATGGCACCGCAATAGAACTGGTAATTGAGACAGTCTATATTTTCTTGATAGATTGAATCTCCACTAAAAAGTTCTATGAGATATGTACTGGAAAATTTACGAAAAACATGAGGCTCCTATGCAAACTTATTACTGAGGAACCCATCATTGATGTGATAAACTAGAGCCAGGGTGGCCGGCCTGAAAGTACGGGGTTGTGACTTTGCGATCTCCCTTTCTTTGGGTGCTCGAGGTGCCCTACTGTTTCAAGCAATATGGAAAAGGATTGTGTTATAACAGATCACAAAACTGATTCATTCTTTATTCAAAATTAATACTTTTCATAATCATTAAATACTTAATTATTTAAATTTCTTAATGTATTTTTTAAATTTCTAAATTATCTTATTCTAAATTATTTATTAAAATACTTCAATAATATTAAATTCATTAATTGTAATTGTAACTTCATGCTAACTCGGGTATGCTGAATAATCTGTCTGGTGACCACTCTAGAACTCCATGTTCCGAGTGCAAAGTTTGTATTTATGAAGTGAAAACAGCGTCATCCAATCATATTCTGTCACATCTGGGCGGGTCTTTTTCTCTTTGTGTAAAACGAACGCTTGTGCAGTTGATGCTACTTTTATTAAGAACACTGGTTGTGTAACTGGTTACAAGGTGGACAATCCCTTATGGGATTGTTCCACCTGTTCATCATTTTATAATTCCTAATTGTAAAAGAGTATGTAGTAATTTATTAGGAATTGGTTTGAACTAGGAAAATGGAATTAAAAAAAGAACAAATGAAACGAAAATTGGCATGGATTCTAGCAAACATGGTATGTCTATTATCATTATGAATTTATTATAATGTACAGTGTGAAAAATGAAAAAATATTCTTTTACAGATTCATGGTTTATGAGTGTTTATCTGTATTAGTCGATACATTTTTATAAATTCATGAATGATATACAAGGATCAAGTATTGAAAAAAAAAACATGTAATGCAAAATATGTCAGTGCAAGTGTACTCGTTTAGGAAGATTAATTCTAACTTTGGGAATGTTCAAAGAATTTTAAATTCCTATAGTTGATCTAATATATTTTTTAGTGAAATAACACAATCATTGAATTTTATCTTTGATATTATCTGTTATTACTGCAAAAATGTGCCAGTGTAAGAAATTATGTCCCCGTTTAAGAAGATAAAATCTAATTAAGTGAATGTTCATCCAAAAATCTTAACTTCCTATATTATTAAAAAGGTGATCTAACATTTTCAAGTGAATAGACAATCATTGAAGTTATGTTGATATTATCTGCTATTACTGCAAATTTGCAATGAAATTGCTACGAAGAAATTGAATGTAAAGAAAACGTGATTGTATATAAATATATTAATAATGCAAAGAAAAAAAAAATGGAGTGAGATTTCCAATATGTTAGATCTTGGCAGAAATTTTAGAATATTGCATATCAAAAAATATAAAATACAGCAGATGGATTGCGTTGAATTATCTTGTATGTGATTGATACTCATAATCATTATAAAACAATGATGTTAAATAGAAAAAATTATCTATTCCCTTGATTAGAAATTTTCTTTATATATCTTATTTAATAAAGGCATAGTGCAAAATACATAAACAGTATGTGTTGTGATTTTATCTTTATAACTCATCAATGACAATATGAAACTTTAGCATGAGATCAAAAGAAGATTATATAACACTTAATTCACTAAAACTTTAATAATATATATATATATATTTGTTTTTGTTAATTATAATTTGTAGAGAGAGAGATCTAGGTAAGGATTTTAGAATCAAAGTTTGACATGTATTAAAAATGATATATTTTTAATTTTTAGGAGCTCATATGCAAAATATTTATATAATTTAAACTGGTTTTTTCACAACACTTTGTATTTTTATATTTTAAAATGTGTTTCCCTACTATATGGTCCCAATTCATAAAGTATTTAGTAATTTTTTAATTTGATTTAATTCGATTATAATAGCATATGGGTGCCCATCAAAATCAGGTATTGGGTTACAGACGCTTAATTTTTCCTTAAGTGTTTGTATCATAACAGATTGCAATATGAATAAGTTAGATAAAGGAATTGACAATAAAAACTGTCAGACGAGAGGTCCCAGTTCCAAGGAAGTTATAAGGACATCTCTGGGATGCCATGAAGAGTACCAGATGCTGATACCTTAATTGAGGGTAAAATGACCCCCTGTGAACTATCGAGCATTCTTGGGTGAGTAAAAAGTGAAGGAAAATTTAACTATCAAGTAAAGTATGCTTGGACGATCGACAAGCTTCCGCTTGATTTTGCTTTTACTAATTTTCTGTGTGAACTGATGCTTTTATGAAATTGTATGTTGCTGATTGTTAAATATGGGATGATAGTAAACAAAACTCAAACTAAAATCAATTTAGAAATTTTAACTTGCACTAAAAACCTTTATTCATAATAAAAATATGCATTATATAAACAAATTATTCAATAAATTAATGAAAATTATAAAATTCAATGGAGACAGTTTAAAAATTACGTTTAAGCAAATAAAAGAATACAAGAAATTTTAATTACTAAATGAGCATGAGCGATAATATGTACATATGGAGTATAATTAATGAATGAATGTGATCAAGAGTAAGGAATCACATATATTGATTAACAGTGATGAATAAAAAGAAAATGATAACTATCGATAAGAATGTGCATATAAAGTACTAGTACATGATGAATTACAAGATAAATTACAGAATAAATTCTATGATAAACTATATGAGAAACTACAATTGCAATTGAATTCAGATTGGATTGATATTGAATGGATATTGGATAATGTATGAGATATTTTACAATTTATAATGTATATTAATGTACAAGATTATTGAAACATATTGAATGTGTTATTGTATTGTATATATATATATATATATATTCAGTGTACAATTTTGCAAAGCATAAGTATTGTAAAAATTTATGATGTGATGATTTTAAAGATATGAAATGTGTATATATAACTTGATTTTGATTACATTTGTTTACTACGAGGATGTTGCAGAATTTTTCCGTGAAAACAATTACTAAAAATGAACGAGAGTTAAGGTCAGGTAAATAGAGATGATATACTTAGGCGACTTAAGCAAACTAAATTTACCAGGAAAATCTGATAATAACTGAATTATTCGAAATAGAGGTAAGATAACTTAAAACTTTCAAAAAGCATAATTCAAGCTTCAAGCAGGTCAAGTATAATCTAAAATCTTTACAAATTTGAATTGCAGAAAACGTTTATATATAAGACTAAATAAAATTAGCAATAGCACTAATTTTAAATGTAAATCTTCAACTATTTAAGCTATGTCACGAAAAAGCCGTAATCCTTTTTTTTACTGCAAAGCTAAATATTTGTAGCTGCAATTACCTCATCTCACTACGGATGAACAAACTGAGGGTCACGTCGAATTTCTTCCCTAGAGGATTAGCACTAATTTTCTACTCTTCGTTTCATCATTCACGGAGGGACAAAGAGTGAAAGAAAGATTTTGATCAACAGCACTTTCAACTAATCGAAGCAAGGCGAAATTTCCGGAAAAGGAGAAAAATTCACGGTTGCCATGGTAATAGAAGGACGCTATTCAAGCAGCGTGCATTTGTTTTGATTGCAAGACAGAAAGTGTGTATTTTAATATTAAGCCAGGTATGTCAGCGACTTATTTCGTTGTTTTTGTTTTGAGTAAAGTGAAATTAGAGGCACATCCTAAGCAGTACTGATGGGAATAACACGAATTTTTTTTTTTATTATTGAGAATATACTAATAGAACTTTGTGAATATACGAATAGAAAATTATAAATGAATTAGCACTTAATGATAATACATTGATGATTGAAAATTACTTAATGATAATAATGTATTAAATATTGAAAAATTGAATCGTGCGTATGTCGAAAGCCCAGACCACCCGACTCGTCCGAAGACTTAGAGCAGCTGATTGGATGGTCGGGAATCGTGCGTATGTGTAAATATTCATTGCTTAAATATTTTATAATTACTGATGAAATTTAAATTGTGAACTAATACAGCAGTGAAGTGTATACATATGATGTCATGAATATAATTGCTGCTTACAATAACTTGCACAATGATGAATATGTAAAATTTACAGCCAAAATTACATAATTGAATTTTAATGAAATTTTATTTGATTGTAAGCGATCCAAATGTTAAATATTCTTCCCCTGGTTCCCGGGGATATGTCATAGTGAATATGACATTTTATGCAATTTTAAATAATGCACATTGTTTTCTAAAATCCTTTAACCCTTTTTCGATTAAATTTTAATTATGAATTTTATGCAAAATTGGATTTTCCCAGTTTATCTTTTTTAAAGACTTCTAAAGGCATGTGCCATGGCCAAAGAGCCATTTTCCTTTTACTTTCCCACACTGATTTAACATCTGCAGGATGAGCTCACAGCTGCAAGTTCAAGAGAACAGTGATCAGTCAGCCCCCCCCCCCCCAGGGTGCGTACACTTTTTTGAAAGTGAAATTCAAGGACTTTCAAGGACATTACAAAAAAAATCAAGGACCTATTTTACCTTTTTTAAATTAAAAATTAACCTTTATAATCAACCAAAATATGAAAATAAGCTAGTTTAGTCAAGTTAATGTGCAACAATAGGGAGATGGAGATCAATGTAAAAGGATAATTGTGGACTCTCGGAAACGCCCGCGAAAAAAAAAACTGAATTTCACGATCGTACTATTTATGTGAAATTAATTAAAAAAATAGCCTTTATAACCAACCAAAATATGAAAATAAGTTAGTTTAGTCAAGTTAATATGCAACAATTGGGAGATGGAGATCGATGGAAAAGGATGATTACGTAATCGTGGCAACGGCCACAAAGAAAACCAAAAACTCAATTTCACGATCATACTTATTTATATGAAAATATTTAAAAATTTAACCTTTATAATCAACCAAAATATGAAAATAACCCAGTTTAGTCAAGTTAATGTGCAATAATAAGGGGACAGAGATAGATGGAAAAAGTATGTGAAAAGTTTGTAACAGAAAAAGGCAATTGTCTACTTTCAAAGTCCAAAAAAAAACAAAAAAAAACTGAATTGTGCAATCTTATAATTTAAGTGAAATATAATTTGTTTAGTAAAATAATTCTTTATTTTTTTACTAGCACTATAAAAATAAATTAGGTCTATTGTTCGGATATGAAATCATTAGAAGAAAATGGATGCAAACTGATAATTTTGGACTCTCAGCAAAGCAGGGAATATGAATTGAATGGTGGAATGCATGGATTTCACGGGATTTTTCGTTGTTTTGGGAGTAATGTCCGTAAAACCATAAGATGAAGTAAAAATCCGTACAAACTAAGGAAAATCCAAAAAAGTTGGCATCTCTGAGAATGGGGAGAGACGTAGAGCAAACATAAAACAAAACAGGATATCGGAAATGCGACACGCCGGCGCAAGGAGCAGAGATTACTCGCCGGCGCCGTTCAAAATGCAAATTACGTGTTAATGATGAAAAGAACGGCCACCGTTCGCGGAAAACAAGTAAAGGGAGGAACCAATTCAACTGTGATTGACAGCGCTGGGGAAAAGAGAACTGGTTTGCAATTGTGACATAATACGTGACGTTGGAATTCTAGTACAACCGGAATTTTGCGGTGTTTGAATTGGAAATGAGAAATTCAAGGATTTTCCAGACCTTTTAGGAAATAATACCAATTTTCCAGGCTATTGAAAATCGGTATTATTTCCATTATACATTTGTACCAATTACATGTTTCCTGAGACAGCACCATCAATAGCACAGCAAAAAAATAATTAAAAAAAAGAGAGCATCTGGAGATCGACAAAGAGCATGATGGCCTAGTGCCGGTCACTATGCTCTTTTTTAATATTAGTTGATGATGTAGAATTTTCGGTCCGAGAGACCTCAGAACGTTAGCTCTGCACTAAGTGGATCCAATCCAGATAATAGGATCTTGTTCCCTACAAAGCCTCCAGACAGGTACCTAGAAAACCACGATGGGTATGTATTACCTTAATTCGTAATGGATGATCTTTGCCTGGTATACTGCAACCTCGAATGATGATGCTGTTAAAATATGGAACGACTGCTAGTTATGGACAGGGGTCCTCCTATGTCATATATATTATTTTGGCATACTATTATCAAGGGCTGGTGTGTTTTGGAGAAACGTCACGTAGAACTAATGTGTCGCATAAGCCTGATGACTCATGATTTGTGTAAGAAAGAACAATCTGTGCCATAAAAGAAGATCTGCTAATTTAGATGCAGATGCCAGCAAAATATTCCCTAAAGGACTCCATGACTGCTCAACCACGTAAGTCTTATTCTATATTTGTTCTGCGAGATAGCAATGAATAACTATATCGTTTAGAATAATTTTAATAAGTAATATAAGATGGAAATTAAAGATGTTTCTTTTTTGCCCATTTAACACAAAATGTAGAACTAGATCAACTTTTATTACAATTAAGTCTATTTGTGATTATAGCATTTATCTCAATGCTCATATCTATTATTGATTGACTTATTTTATAAATTCCCCCACACAGGGAAGAATACATATATATTTCTATTTGGTGATATTTTATATGATATACAGCCTTGGATATTAAATTAATATAATTTTTGATGATCACTATTATATGTGATATAGCTGTTAAAAGATGATGAATGACATCATATAATAATTAATGCGTAGCAATAGTATATATATATATATATATATATATATATATAAATATATATATATCTATATATATATATATATATATATTAATAAAGTGTTTATTTGGATCTACATCTGCCTCTTGTTTGCCTCTGATCTTATGGAATTAATTAATTATAATAATTATGCTTGATTTTCAGTTACTTTGGAGTAAGTCTCCCTTTTAAAATGCTATCCACTTGAGTGATCTTATGTATTAAGTAATAGACCAAAATTAATTATAGTTTAATGAAGTATGCATCTGTTCTGAGCAGTTTTACATGGCCTATATACTTCTTTATTGTGTATCAGGAGTAATAACGGCCTTAACATCCTGATAGTACCCAATTTAGTCTAATTTTTGAGTATAAAATAATAATAATTTAATGTTTTAGGTAATAGAATTTAGGTGAGTTGAATGGTATTATGTGTCAGTGTAGGTATTTTGATGGCCTTATACTTCTTTAATCACGAGCAGGCAATACAATGCTTGCATTTTCCCCACCTTGGGAATCTTCTCTTTATTTTAGAGTTTGTCACGTATTGGAGACAGATTTCACATCAGTGAAGTGATTTCTACCTTCTGATAATTGGCGGACTAGCCCTTGTAGATGGTTACATTGTGCAATACCAATCTTGTATTGTATTGTATTTTGTATTCCTTTTCCCCAAATGACATTTTCTAATATTTATAAATAAATAGTATAGTTCTGTTAAAATAAAGTTTTATATTTTCTGAGATATTTGTAAATTTACTGAGAAAGCCCAGAGCATTCATTTTGGCAGATTGCTAAAATTTAATGGAAAAGAAAGTCATCAGTTTTTTACTGTCTGAACTTGGTCAAATGTAACACGAGCACATTAGACAATAAATATTATACATATATTGGATAATAAATATTGTAAATATGTCACACAATAAATATTATTAATAAAGATAATAAGTAACATGTTGCTGGCAGATTCTTAAAGCAAAATGTATTTAAGGGAGTTCCAGAGCTGACAATTTATAGCAGACATTCTGTTACAGAAAATAAAGTAACATTTGCCCCTGGCAGCTACTTATCTTCAATTCTAAGCTACATCATATACAGACATGTACAGAAATTGAAGCTTGTAAACAACTTAACAGTGAGTTATGGACACAATCATAAGAACAATTCCATACACTTATTGCCTTCAGGGTGCATACTATGTGGAAAGGCTTGTATGTTCCTACTTTGTGGTTTACAATTTATGGCTATCAATTTTTCAGGATATCATGCCATGAAAAAAATTCAAAGAGATCTTAAGATTTTCATGTTTTGATTTGAAATCTACAAGATCAGAAATATTAGAAACCAATAAGTTTGGTTTAGTGTCAGCTATCTAGATGATTTCATGTAACACTGTTATTTGTGCTACATATCACACAAAAATATTACAGTCTATAAACAGCTATTTTTTATGATGTCCTTCTATGTAATTTATGGTAATAAGCCAGATAAATATAGTGTTACATATTAGATGCTAGTGGATGTTCATTCGAAGTATCTATGTAATTAATGAATTTTCATATATTAGCAAAGAGGGCTCCAGGCTAGATGACCAGATTGTATCAGAATATGTTGTTCTCTGCCTTGTATCGTTTGCAGATAAGGGGAGAAATGTCCCAATTCTCAACTGTTTTACCTCTCTAAAACTAACAGATAAACTTAAAAGTAGAGGAACAAGCATAGTGGAAACACTGAACCAAAGAAGTCATAAAATCCTATCATCTTGCAAAACTGCATGCCAAGAACCTTATTTATCAAAGACACAAACATAATGATAATCAATGTCATAGATACAATATAAGGAGGTTTTAACTAAATATAGAAGTATATAAGATTTTATTTTTCAACTACCTGAAAAACTCCGTGAGACACTGAAACAAGATCAGAATGAAAAAACTTTTGCTACTGGAAAGTGGAGAAACTTCTTTCAAATGTAAAAGGCAGTGTCAACACTGTAATATCAATAAAATTATAGATTTCTATTATGGTTGCAAGAAAGCAGCTTACATAAAATGCACAAAAACTGTAATTAAAAACGTTACTTGTGTGAACTTTAAAACACACTCTGTATACATAACTTGTGTTATGTATAAAGAGAAATCTATTATATAATCTAGAATCGATTATATTATAATTTATGCATTCAGAAGGAAGTAAAATACTTTAATTTTAAATGGATTTTCATATATACAGAATACCCTTCAAACTTTGAAATTGACCCGTCACTCACAAAGAACCCATAAAGTTGAGATTACCTTGAAATAGCCCCCATAAATTTAGTTTCGAGTTTCTAAGACCAGGGGTTGTCGAGATATTAATGAAAAACCAAACTTTTTCCTAGGAGTTCTCCGTGGTTTATCCAAACGAAAAGGTTAAAAATCGTTTGAAAGTGAATTAAAACTTTATCTCTGAGTTAGGTGGGAGATTCTTTGCGTTAATTAGTCACTTTCTGAAAACTTGAATTGTTTGAAACACGATTTAAATAGGAAATCTATCTCCATGGTTTATTTTGCACAAGCTTTTACTGAACAATGAAAAGTATAAAGAAATCAAAATGGTTATTTAATTTCGCAGTTTATGAGGAAGATTCTATCTTATATCATGTTGCTCAGAAACACAATTAAATTAAATCTGTCTGTTAATTTTAATTATTATTTTTTCAATTTGAATAATAAATAAATGGATATAAAAATATATTTTAGAAAAGAATGGTTAGATTTTTCTTTTAATTATATTAATTCCGGACTGCGCACATCACTTTCATTTATTTTAACAATGAGTTTTTAAGCTTTTATATTGTGTTTAGCCAATAAACTCATATATTGTGTTTACCAATAAATTCATTTATCCGATTGTTGAAACAGAAAAAGAGTAGAACAGGTATATCTTCTAACACAATTTTAGTGTTTTCATTTAGTATATACAAACGGGATCAGGATGTTTTATTCTTCAGATCTGCAAATTCAGAGCTACGAATTTGGAGGAATATTGCTAACGTGGCAACTTTTCTTAAACATTGCCAAAAACAATGCAAATCAATGAAATTAAATTCGTTTCAGAGTACTGAACAGAGTACTGAAGTGATGTTTCGATAGCATTTGTCGGTAGCATTAGTACGGGGATATATATATATATATATATATATATCATATAAAAGCCAGTAAACAAATTCAAATAGATTTCTATGCATATCCACAAAATTCAAAAGCACTACTCAGGAAAAGGCGCCAAGCCGCTCTATACTCCGAAGCAGAATGTAATCCAAGAAAAAGAAGAATTAAAGGAACTTGGGATAACCAAATGCTTTGCATTTAATGGTTGGGGAGGATTGCGACTCCCCCTCCCGTTTAAAGCTGCTTTTCCAGCCTAGGCAAACGCTCACGGTACCAATACAAAGCAAAGGTTGGTCCCCATTGCGTGCTAATACGAAGGCACCCGAATACGGAAGAACAAGACCAACCAAACAGAAGGAAACTGGACCAAAAGTGAATCTTGCCCAACTCGCTATCTTATATATGTTCAACTTACGCATGCGTGCAATCTTAGCAGGTACGCATAAACTTTATTTACCTGCAGATTGAAGAAGTAAACTGTCAAAATCTACCTGATCCTTGAAAATCGACCTATAACAATCCTTTAAGAAATATAAAGGATAATGTTTATATAAAGCCTCTTTTATGATTTTTATATTGCTATTATTGCAATCTTTTTTAAACGTGTTGTAAATTTGATTTCTCTTGAAGTGTCCGAGTATGATATTTCTGAAAATATTTTTGGTAAGATTTGTTTTCCAATCGATGAGATGATTGATCTTAATTTTATATAATTCTCTTTTGTCATATAACGTTGTATAATGACCATATAATAAATGTTTTTTTATTGAGATGTCCAGAAAATTTACCGCTTCATTTTCTTCTTTACAATTTTCTATTAATTCCAATTCCGGTGGGTAAAAAGTGAAATCGAAATTGGTGGTGGCTTCATAACACCCCAATAGCACATCGTCAACAAACCGGAAATATGGTATCTCAGACAAAATATGGGTTCCTTTTTCATATGTTGAGAGGTAAATATCAGCCAAGATTGATGAGCAGGCTCCTCCCATTGGAATTCCCTTTATTTGTCGGTAATAATTTTTTCCGTTATATAGGTTTGGGTATATTATAGGTATATTTGGGTATATTATAGGTATATTTGGTTATCCCAAGTTCCTTTAATTCTTCTTTTTCTTGGATTACATTCTGCTTCGGAGTATAGAGCGGCTTGGCGCCTTTTCCTGAGTAGTGCTTTTGAATTTTGTGGATATGCATAGAAATCTATTTGAATTTGTTTACTGGCTTTTATATGATATTACGGATGTTATTGGTCCTGCTGCAGTGCGCGGATTTAGTAGTTATCCTTCGTCGTATTTACGGGGTACATCTCGGACCGAGCGGGCGAAGCTTTGGTCTTCCGTGTGTTGTGGATATTGAGGCATACGTTTGCGGATGCATAGGATATGACCGGGAGTGTGGATACATGGAATAAGGGTGAGATTTTTATGATATCTGTTATCGCCCTTATTGCATCTTATAGTATATATGTCTGTATAGACGTCTTTACGTAAAGTATGATATAGTAATTTATGCATTATGTCGTTTAGGTTTTAGTGTTTTAATGTCATTTAAGTTTTAGTATTTTGTATTTTAATGTCATTTAAGTTTTAGTATTTTGTATTTTAATGTTTTAGTATTAACAGGACTCGTTAATTTACTTGCCCTTATGATGCAATTATAGTAAATTGGATTATATGTTTTAATGTTTTAATATTTTAATGTATTGGAACTAACAGGACTCGTTAATTAACTTGCCCTTTTGACGCATTTCTTGTAAATCAGATAAAAAATCACTCCAAAAAAAGTTTAAAATCTTTGAAAATGTCACTTATTCCATTAATGGACTGTATGGTTACACGTAATGTTACGATCACATGTGGACGTATTGAATTGATAGAGTATTTTATTGCTACCTTGATGAGTATTTCCTGTTCTACTTGTAAGTCTTAAAGCAATGAGACCTCATATGTATGAGGCGTATAGTACAAGACTGCTAGCGAATTACTTTTATACTCCTCAATATGAGTCATAAAATGTTGAAACTAAACATGAATGAATACATCTTATTATATAAAGTGACTGGCAAAAATATTCTTCACGGAATATATGCTCGGTGGCACAATAGATAAGGGTATTTGTGGCATCGATAACCAATTACCCTTTGCTCTCTACATTGATGAAGTCTATTAAAAGCTATTTCCAACCTCTTTATACAGTCCAGGAAAAACAAGCGACAACAAGAAAAAATGTCCGTATTATTGATGATATGTATAATGACACGATTCAAACAGAATCACAATTTTTTAAAAATGATTTTATGCATCACAGTCATATAAGATATTGTGGATTTCAAAAATGCCTATCAAAAAGATGCAAACTGTGTCCTGTGGCCAACCCGCTTCAAATTAAGCAACATGCTAATCCGAACAGAATATTTTGTAAATCTTACAACACAATATACTGTATCACTTGTCTTACTTGTCAAACAAAATATATTGGACAGACTCAGAATCCACTTAATATAAGAATCAATTTACACAGGAGTCAAGTCTGTAACAAAAGACAACTCGATCGACATTTAAGCAGTTTGGAAATTAGGCATTTCAGACAACATGATTTTTCTAGAACCATCATCACCATTCTAGATATAGTACCTCAATTGATGGAAAGATTGTGGTGGGAGGCCACACATATTAAACAGTACTCAACGACATTCCCTTATGGATTGAATTCCTTCAATTTTAAAGAAAGCTACAATTTAGATTATTGTAGAAATGTTGACAATTATCCATTAGCAAGTTCATTGATACCAAGGAAGTCACAGAGATGGCATAGAGGAAGAGGAAAACACCATTATAGCTATAAAGACACAGAAGAAAAAATCTCCATATTTATAGAATCATTTAAAACCAAAGACGGAATCAAGTACAGTTGGATTAAGGATGTCATTTACAGTATAAAAATCAAATATTTACCTCGTATATGGGCTTTTATACAGCAATATACGTTGGAAGAACCTATTGACTTTCAGATTGAAGAAACACATAAATATATAGCCATTATGCTTGACTTAATTAAATTAAGGGCCAGAAAATTTCAAATTAGATTAAAACCCAGAATACAGAACAAGCAAAATATGGAATATTTTATAACCACATTCCGAAATAAGAAATTTGATGGAATTCCCTTTAAATCGATACTCTACAGTATTAAAACTTTCTTTCCTGTTCAGGACCTTAAGGTAAAAATGACTTACCGCTTTGTACGCACAAACGGTAGAAGATTCTTCAACTACAACAATATATGTAAAAAATTGGATACTAAAACAACGGAATGCAAATGCTATGATAGCAAACTTAAAGATCCTTATCACAATCACATCATTACAGGTGATCTGAATATTATCTCAGATAACACTCTAAAAAATATTTTCAAACTTGGAACTAAATACAGATCACAAGAATATAACCAAGTAGTCGAAAATTTCAATCAAGATCTAGAAGAATTCATTTATAAAATAGCAGTAAAACACAGTTTACCTATCCAAGCCTTTCAAGAATGGAAATATAATTTTTTAAAAGAAATTCAGTTTCATTACATCAGACAAGATACCAGAATTAGGAATCTTTCAATACCTGCAGCTATACAAACTGTAAAAGAAAATTTTGTTATAACTTATACAGACAAGATGGTATCACATTTTGCATTTACATGCAAAAAGTTTTACATAGATACACTTCTTCACTGCTATCTAGACGGTACTATGTACACCCCATTACACAATAATGGAAATGTTCTATCCAAAAGGATTAAAGCTATGTACAAACGAATCGGTAATGAAATAAAAAATGTTAGATTTCCATATTTAATCCTCATTCCAAAGATGCATAAAGAGCCTGTAAAATTCCGTACAGTTACCGTAGGCTGTGGATCATATCTTACAATAGCTAATAAACGACTATTGAACATCCTCAAGTTTGTGAAGGAAAATATCAAAACACAGAATCATGTCATGATCAAAAATGGAATAGAAGTTATCGATCGATTAAAACATTGTAATAAAGATATATATTTTAAAAGCTATGATTTCCGCGACCTATTTAACAACATTGATTTATCTAATTTATACTCAATCTTGAAAAAATTATATGAAGAATTTAATTTGAAGGATTATATTACTTATCGAAGATACCTTGACCTTATTGAACTAGTATTAAAAGAAAATATTCTATATAACGGAAAAAATTATTACCGACAAATAAAGGGAATTCCAATGGGAGGAGCCTGCTCATCAATCTTGGCTGATATTTACCTCTCAACATATGAAAAAGGAACCCATATTTTGTCTGAGATACCATATTTCCGGTTTGTTGACGATGTGCTATTGGGGTGTTATGAAGCCACCACCAATTTCGATTTCACTTTTTACCCACCGGAATTGGAATTAATAGAAAATTGTAAAGAAGAAAATGAAGCGGTAAATTTTCTGGACATCTCAATAAAAAAACATGGATTATATGGTCATTATACAACGTTATATGACAAAAGAGAATTATATAAAATTAAGATCAATCATCTCATCGATTGGAAAACAAATCTTACCAAAAATATTTTCAGAAATATCATACTCGGACACTTCAAGAGAAATCAAATTTACAACACGTTTAAAAAAGATTGCAATAATAGCAATATAAAAATCATAAAAGAGGCTTTATATAAACATTATCCTTTATATTTCTTAAAGGATTGTTATAGATCGATTTTCAAGGATCAGGTAGATTTTGACAGTTTACTTCTTCAATCTGCAGGTAAATAAAGTTTATGCGTACCTGCTAAGATTGCACGCATGCGTAAGTTGAACATATATAAGATAGCGAGTTGGGCAAGATTCACTTTTGGTCCAGTTTCCTTCTGTTTGGTTGGTCTTGTTCTTCCGTATTCGGGTGCCTTCGTATTAGCACGCAATGGGGACCAACCTTTGCTTTGTATTGGTACCGTGAGCGTTTGCCTAGGCTGGAAAAGCAGCTTTAAACGGGAGGGGGAGTCGCAATCCTCCCCAACCATTAAATGCAAAGCATTTGGTTATCCCAAGTTCCTTTAATTCTTCTTTTTCTTGGATTATATATATATATATATATATTCCCATATAATTTTAGTGCTTTCATTCTGGTATATATTGGAGTCAATTACGGGTTTATTGATATTTTCAATTTATACATGTAATGCACTTATGCAGGTTATATCTTCTAATATTCGCGTATATAAGTAGTACGGGTCCCATACAATTTAATTGCTTTCATTTTGCATATATTGATTCAATTCCTTTTCTGTTTTGTAAATTTGCTTACAAAAGGGGCCAGGATGTTTTATTCTTCAGATATGCCAATGAAGATAATTCTGTATAGCGAGAACAGAGATTCTTAAACTTCTTTTTAGGAGAATTGTATTAAATATTTTAACAGAATATTTTGACTAAAAATGTCATTTAGTATACTATAGTAATTTACACATGATTGTGAATTTTAAGTTTCTTTATATTATATACTCCATACAAAGAACGGGTATGCTGCTAGTATTTAATAATTTATTTCTTAAACTTGTAATAAACAGTAAATTATTTATGATCCTGAAAAGGTTTAGCGATTTTTATTTATTTTTAATTTATCATTTGTTTTGTGCATTGTTTTAAATTTATGATTTATAAAAATATATTTTTCTATTGTTATAGATAAAATATTAGATAATTTTATAACTTTTCAAAAGCCCAGATACTCAATGAAAATATTAAATTGCAGCTTAAATAATTAAATATTAACATGAACTAAAATATTAACATGAATGTTTCCCGGATGATTCTTTGCTCCATGTCTATACTGATGCTTTGACTGAGGGGGCCATTAAAAATGCTGGAGCTGGCGCTTACTCTATAGACCTTACATTGTCTTGCGCCGTTGGAAAACACTTTGACAGCGAAATAGCCGCTATTTCTTTAGCCGTAGACAAAATGGAGCAGTGTGAAAAGGAAAATATCGTCTTTTTTGTTGATGATTCCAGGGCCTTAACAACTTTCAATTTCTGGGAATGTGAGATTTCCAAGAATTGTGTGGAAAAAATAGATAAGCTGCTGAACATCAAGAACCGCATTGCCCGGCAGTGGATTCTAAGCCACTGCGGGATATATAAAAATGAGCGGGCAGATTTATTGGCTAAGAATGGATCTCAAATGATGCAACCGGATCCTCTCTTGCCTGTGCGGCATATAAAGTGATATATATCCCTCTCTATTAAAGATAACCGTTTCAGTCAGTACAGGGAGAGAGCTTCAGGGAAAAAGTGGAACTCCCTGTTAAATAAGTCGGCAAGAATACCCAGTTCCTTGCATAGAGCAGTTGGCGTGATTTGCTTTGGACATGCCACAAGTCATGATTACTTACAGTCACCTGTATCGAATGGGACTGACAGATACAGATGTCTGCCCTCTTTGCGACCATGGAATTCCCATGACTGGAGAGTACCCCAACATATGCCCTGCTGTTCTTGACTGTTTTCCTTTATGTGTTTACTGACAAGGCTTTTAGTGACTATTTTTATCGTTCTTCTTTGTATTGGGCTGCTCGTCGACTTATGACTGAGAGGTCGGAGACGGGCATAGGATAAAAATAAATAAATAATAACAAATACTTATCATACTCTCTATAATAACAAATACTTATCATACTCTCTTACAATACTCATATACAAGTCAGTGGAGATATATTAATCTAGCTTAAATGTAACATTTAAAAATAAGTTCAAAATTTTCTGGAAAATCTTGCACTGCAGAAAATTTTTCAGAAAACCCACATTTCTACTTTTAAGTAATATTGAAAGTTTTAGCACTCCTAAAAAATTGCGAAATTCAACAATTTGAAAAGCAAAATTTCAAATTTTAGAGTCTGTTCTCAAAATGTGTAAATCCATATGAGAATTCCATGATGCAATTGTTGAAAGAGGGCAAAGTTTTACAATTTTTTCGAGAAAATACACTTAAGTTCATGATTTTTCAAAAGAGTTAAAATTTACTAATTAATTTCAAGTAAAAGTGTTAAAATATGCTACTTTATTTAAAAGTAGAAGCACTAAAATTTTCAAATTTATTTAAATGTGCTAAAATTTATGATTTTATTTAGAAAAGCTAATATTTCCAATAATTTATTTAAAAGCACTAAAATTGGGAAGAATTATCTTCATCCAGAATTTTGGCGTTTTAATGTTTATATATAGAAAATTCCAGCACCCTTTCTAAAAAATTGCATTTAGCGAAAAAAAACAACAATATATTTTAGCACATTATCTCAAAATGTATACAAAATATGGGAATTTTACATGATATTCATTATAAACATAGGAGATGACAATTGCCTCATCAGTAAAATGAGAAACACTTATGTAATACCTGTCAAATTCCTTCCGCAAAATAGATTGGGGAAAGGGTGGGAAATAGTGGTTCCAGACAGCTTTGGCTTGCTACGGAGGTGTTGCTATACGTGCTCGGATATTATGGCTTATAAATTCTTTTGTTTTTTGCATACAACAACCAACATTTTCTCTCCTCTTTGCAGCGGACCGCTGAAAAGCAAGGACCAGAGACTTTTTGGGAGGGGGATAAAAAAAAAAAAGATGAAAATTTCACCGAAATCTTAAAAATTTGCAACTTTAAGGATGATATTCATATTTTTATATGGAGAGATAAAATTTGTATTAAATACGAAAGATTCAGGACACTTGGCAGGTCATGCATGTACAGTTGCAGAAAAAAAATGAATCACTGCTTGTTATTCTGTCATTGTCCATAGTAGAGTAAATTCAAATAACTCATTCAATAAGGAATAACATCTATAAATTCATTTGGAAAATATTTGCATAAGGGGAAGTCTTCATATCAAATTGCACACAAACTTCAAAATTTCCAATGAAAGCACCCAGATTTTATGTCAAACAAATTCTACATACCTAAACTTTATATAATTTAGTGAAGAGCAATACTGCTTTTTTTGATTTCCTATCTTGTGTTTGAGAATGTCAAACCCTCTTTAATTTGCCAACTTATGGGATTCTAAAAATTGTTGAATTATCCGATAGGCTAAAAATGGGTGTGGCCCGACTTTTAAGGATCAAATCCTTTTTCTTTACATTAATGTTGCTTCCTCTTGTAGAATCTGGCCAATTTCTCTGAAGCTTCTGTCAGATTCCCACATTCTAATAATTCATCTATCAATTTGGTAAGCCATTTTGGTTTTAATCGAGGCATCACATTTTGAAAGATACATGATATTAAAACATAGGTATCACATCTATAATTTGAATACATATTATTATCCGAAAAAATTGAATCATTTTATATTTGAATAAAAGGTTTTTAGGCTGTTGGAATTACTAAGCAGCAAAAATGCAAATTTATATATTTTTTTGCAGAACTGCATAAAAAAATTCTCATTATTTATGAATCATTCATGGTATAGCAAATCCAAAAATATGTAAATGACAGAATGTGTTTTATTCTACAAATTTTCAGAAAGCAAAATTCTAAGCCATTTTTCCAAGCAGCCAAAAGTGCATTCATATGATTCTTGATGGAAATTAATTAACATATAACTTTGTTAGCTCATAATAGACCTGTTGGTCCAGCAGAAAGATAGATGATGATACACTCATGCATATAAAATTTAAATGAGGTATGAATTGAAAAACTTCGCTGGAATTCAAGCAGAGGTAGCAGTGATAACAACGTCAAAATGGAAGTTGTAAAAATACAACTGTAGGTGTTGAAAATAACAGTTCCAATTTTTGTTCAAATCACTTTTATTTAAGAAGCGAATCCATTGCATTTGTTTACAAGATATTCATGGCAATGTAAAACAAAGCAAAGCATAATATGTACAAAAACATGAGCTCTCAAGCTCATTCGTAAGGTTTCAGTAGAAATTCCATGCTGAGACACATTTCTTGGTTTAAGCCAGGGTAAGAAATTAGAAAAAAAACGTAGGGGCCAAATGGCCCCCAGCATCAATTTTTTATGGGCCATTTGAAAATTTCTAAGGGCCATAATAAAACAATTTAATGAAATGAAAAATATACACGATAAAACCATATAGGCCTAATCTAAATATTTTATTTGCTTGCCAAATATATATACTTAAAAAAAAAAAGACACTAAAGTGCAGATTAAAAATTTTAAATCGACTTATCGTGTAATTCCCAATTTTAGTTAGTAGCCACTGGCCGGTAGGTCAATGACGTTTAATGGCCAGTTGTTGACAGCTGCAAAATGTGCGATGTTTTTTTCAACTTGCTCAATATTATGCAAAATTGTGTTTAAGTATGTTATTTAATAATTTAGGAATTTGCTAGTATTGCCTATTTATTTATAGATTTATTTTACAGTAAACATAAATCACTATTGGATCTATTATCAAGAAAACTCCCCTTAACGGATCTACTTTTATACAATCTGTTATTTGGATATTGATGCAAAGGAGGAGGATTTTAAAAATTGAGGGATATTTAAGAGATTGGCAAGATACACATTTTTTTATTATTATTTGATAAGAAAACAAGACAAATTCACAGAAATATTTAAAATTTTAAATGAGTAATATTGTTAACATGCATTTATTGCTAACATCTCATTTGTAACATTTAATGGATTTTCGAAACTTATTTTAAGTGTTTTTTCTAAAACTAATTATTTTCTATAAGTTAGTGTCCTTATCCCCATCTTTTCCATTTCTTACAGGTTTTCAAATTTAAATTTTTTATTTATCCCATTTTTGAATATTTTAAATATTTATATTCAGTAATTTTTTTTTAATCTTGTTTTAAATCTTACCAATGACTTTTATTATAAGTCTTTTCAGGTGTTTTATAATATTTGTTTTCCAATAGATTATAAAAAAATTAATTTATCAAGAAGCATTCAAATATTTTTGGAGGTAATTTTAAATTCAATCAATTAATTTAAGCAATTTCAAGTTTTCTCATCTTGATCTTTTTATTTTTTACTTTTCCAAGCTGACGAAGCATTTACTATTATTTATTCCTCCCTATTATTTTGTAAAAAGTCCGGCCACTAATTTTTCTTTAATTTAGAGTGTTTTACCATAGATTTTCAGTGATTTTTAATAAATTTATAATCTTGTTTTAATTTTTTGACCATTTACTATGTAAATTTTCCATCATCGCGATCGCGATATTTCGGTCTGTTTTTCCGTTATATTATCGGACGTTATGAATGCTTTTATTTTAAAATTTCCCCAATATATGTATTTCATAACAAGGAAATTTTTTATCCTCTTAAGGAAATTTGATCTTTTTAATATTTCGACGTTTTTGAATTTAAGAACTGTCGTCTTGTATCGCTAGAAACATGATGTTTTATTACAATACTCGAATTTTCAGATCAACAGGGGGGGGGGGGGGGACATGAACGGCTCTTGACCGCGGATAAGTTGAAAATGGAACCGATTTAACTTTGAATTTATAATTATTGTTCACAGTTAGCACTTCTAAAAACACAACTATGCAAACATTTTAGGAATCTATGCATTTTTAGTTTTATGCATCATCGATGAGAGATTAAAACAGGGTATAATCTATAAAAGGAAATCTACAATTTCTTTGAACAAAAAAACTGTAGTGTATCGAGACTTTAAAAATTGCGAAATTGTCGGAATCTAGCTTTAAAATTAATATGAAGTATGTCCGGGTTAGTATCCTTCAAACGCGCTATTTTAGTCAATGCTACACACATTCATAATTTCCATATAGTCGTTTATGGACCGTAAATATGTAAATTAAAGTAGAATAATACTGCAACAATATAACATTGCAATGTCAGCAATTCAGCTCGGAAAAGAATTCCCCCTTCCCGAAGGTTGATGTCCTTTATTCGCGCTGGACGCCCAGATTTTAGTTCGCTTGCGCCGATCCTTAGCTAATTCCCGAAACTCTTTCTTATAGATTACTTCTTTTAATTTTTTATTATGAAAAACATGCTATAATGAATATTTAACCAATACATAAATTCACATGCCAAAAGTAGACAGGGCGAATTTCACGCAGCATGTTTTATTTTAGCGAGTGATTTCAATTCCGTTCGTGAATCCCTTTTAAATTGGAGGTAGGTGTAAAAATGATGAAAGACCTATTAGTACCAAAGGTCTAGATTAGTCCTCGAAGCAGAGTAGTTACTTCTTCGTACAGCGTGTAAAAATCGGGGGTGTCTAGGTCAATGCATAGAGCCCGGTAAAGATGCTACCTCACGGCATGTCGCAAAACACATCAGTGATTAAGAGGAGGGGTAAGATAGGAATGTTGCAAATGCAATAAATTATGATCTCCTCACAACTACGGAAGAGCCATAGCAGTATCATAGTGATTGTTGACAGATTTTTATTACTCCACAGGTGGCATGGTTTAAGGAGAAGGGTTATTCTTGAAGCTATCAGAGTGTGGCAGTCAGGATTTTGTAAATCGTCAGTTTTTTAAGTTTAATTGCCATCTGGCGAGTAGGAATATTAAGCTTGTCTTATATTATTGTATTAATTTTAAATTGATATATTGTTTTATGCAAGAGAAAAAAAGGGTTTTTATTTTTCCTCGGTTATTTTGGGGAAATTATAGTGGTTTAATTATAGTCGCGATTTGGCCCCCGATTCCGAAATTATGGTCGCAAACAATAAAAATTTGGTCGCATTTCGCTCATGGCTCCCGCTAATTTCTTACTCTAGTTTAAGCACAAATACACGAGTAAGTAGAACAAACTTTTCAAAACTTACGTAATTATGTGCATTTCCCGATGCCACCTATAGCTGGTCACACGCTATGGCAAAAACTTTAAACTTCACGGATTAACACTGCATAAAGTCCACAACACGGAAAACATGGTCTCCTTAACTGAGAACCACAAAATCTTTAAGTTCCACTATTACTTAGATTCAACATCCGCGTCAACCGATAAACATTATCATAACATTCGACTACATTGAACAAGACTCTATGTAGATCCGTCTGCGATCAGGTCCATCTGATATGATCACAATTCGTAATCCGTATCCATCAGCGATCTATGATCCGATCTGATCTGCATCTGAATGCATCGTATACTTAAACCAAAAATGTGTCCAGCCTTTATATCCGACGATGGGTGCATTCCGGAACACAACCGTTGCCGGCAACGCCCTCTGGATATGCAAATCAGGATGCATGAGCATCTGTAAAAAAAGATGTCTGTGTGCATTCTGTAGTGGACAAGCTAAGTATCGTACGCCCATGAAATTTAACACACAGGTACTTCGACTAGGGATGGTGCACCTCAGCATTTTTCTTTTAAAATCCAAATTAGTGTTTTAGTTATGAAGTCTAAAATCACCATTTTTTGCCATTTTATCAAATAAAAACTATTTCTTCTTTGCTGCCGCAGATTCGCAGATGATTGAACAGTTTGGAGGAAACTATAGTTGATCGCACCAAGTGCATTTATGTTTTGGTGTTTTCTAAATTTGATATTCAAAACATGTCATAATATTTTTTTTATTTGATATTATACATGTTGGTTATTAAACATAATTAATTTGTGATAGAAGAAAAACGATAGAAGACGATATGCTCATGCATATAACCTGTCAGGATGCACAGGATAAACCTTCTGGTTATAAAAATTGATGAGGTACGAATTCTAGTTGAAAATCTTCGCTGGAATTTAAGCAGAGATAGCAGTGATAACAACGTCAAAATGGAAGTTGTAAAAAATACAACTAACTGTAGAGGTGTTGAAAATAACAGTTCCAATTTAGTTCAAATCACTTTTATTTAAGAAGCGAATCCATTGCATTTGCTTACAATATATTTATGGCAATGTAAAACAAATCAAAGCATACTATATACAAAAGACCGGTTCCGGACATAATCCCGACAGCCGAAATCCCGACAAGCCAGAATCCCGACAGCCGAAATCCCGACAAGCCATAATCCCGACAGGGTCGAAATCCCGATAAGTCAAAATCTCGACAAGGTCGAAATCCCGACAAGCCAAAATCCCGACAAGGTCGAAATCCCGACAAGCCAAAATCCCGACAGTCGAAACCCACTCTTGCACAGACTAATACAACACTAAGGCGGTCATCGCAGTGACGTCACTAGGGTTAGAATTTACTAATTAGCACCCCCCCCCCACGCACATGCGCTGGACTCACGCTGGGCCCACGCACATGGCTCTCTACGCCTATATGTATAGCTTGATCAAAATTATCGGCGTTTTTACATCTCTACATTTTACAAATTAATAGTTTTAATCACTAAATCATAACAATTATGCCATTACTGAAATAAATTTTGGCAAATTGAAATGACAAAGATTAAAATGATATAACAGGTCGGTATAAGATTTAGGAAATTCATTTTATTAAAAAAGAAAAAAAAACACTTACACATTCTGCATACGTTCAAATAGCATATTCAAATAGCATATGGCCATTGTCGTAGCAAGCGGATGGAGACAAGAGGGAGCGTGAGTCCAGCGCATGTGCGTGGGGGGGGGGGGGAAGGGGGGTGCTGATTAGTAAATTCTAACCCTTGTGACGTCACTGCCTTGACCGCCTTAGTGTTGTATTAGTCTGTGCAAGAGTGGGTTTCGACTGTCGGGATTTTGGCTTGTCGGGATTTCGACCTTGTCGGGATTTTGGCTTGTCGGGATTTCGACCTTGTCGAGATTTTGACTTGTCGGGATTTCGACCCTGTCGGGATTTTGGCATGTCAGGATTTCGGCTGTCGGGATTCTGGCTTGTCGGGATTTCGGCTGTCGGGATTACGACCCAGACCCACAAAAGACATGAGCTCTCAAGCTCATTCGTAAAGTTTCAGAAAAAGTTCCACACTTAGACACATTCTTGGTTTAAGCAATCTTTACACGAGTAAGTAGAATAAAACTTTTCAAACTTACGTAACAACATGCATTTCCTGATGCCACCTATAGCTAGTCACACGCTATGGCAAAAACTTTAAACTTTACGGATTAACACTGCATAAAGTCCACAACACGGAACAACATGGTCTCCTTAACTGAGAACCATTAAATCTTTACGATTCACTAAAACATCCGCGTCAACCGATAAACATTATCATAACATTCGACTACATCGAATAAGACTATGTAGATCCGTCCGAGATCAGCGATCTCGATCCAATCCAAGATATGTCCGCTGCATCGATCCCTGAACCGATCGATCTACTACAGCATATCATCTGTATAACACCATATCATCTGTATACCCTTAAACCAAAAATGTGTCTGGTTTTTATATCCGACGATGGGTGCGTTCCGGAACACAACCGTTGCCGGCAACGCCCTCTGGATATGCAAAACAGGATGCGTGAGCGGCGAGAAGGTGATTTGCATGATAAGCCCAGTTTTGTCCACATCGCGATTCGTTCACAAGAACGAAAAAATCATTTAGAATAATGACGTCACGCTCCCGCGAAACGAGAATCGCGATGTAAACAAAACCAAGTTTCCAACAATACAGGGTCTGTATAAAAAGAATCGGGAAATTTTTTTTCCTGACATGAGTGTACGTTGTAGCGCGCTCGCAGTGCGCATGCTCGGTAGTTGGGAATGTAACCTTCAAGACACGCCAAGCGACAGTCGCCTTCGAGCATTTTGATGGAAAAAAATCAATACATCGCGATTCACGTTCCCATGAAAGGGCGTTTATGCAAATTTAATATGAACGACTCTTCCCATTCACCGGCGTGAACCGTGACGTTTTTCAACATGAGGTTTCATGAAAATCAGTTCTCAATGCGTACGCATCTGATTAGCATATCCGAGGCGTTTCCGAAACAGTCCATTCTCGGATATATAAGGCAGAGATTTCTTGAAGCAAACATCATCATCATCAGAGAGAATTCCCACTCGGTCTGATCCAGAATGGAGCGGAGAAGGCTTTGTAAGGCATAGACACTGATGGTCTGATGCAGGCAGACAGAAATGCTTTAGACAGAAGCACTGCGGGATATCGTTTGACGACGGTTTTTAGTCGAGACGGACGCAGAGATGGTCAGTTTATACCAGTATGTATTGAACATTAAATTTACTTACATGTGTCTGGAAATTACGTTAAATATTCTTCTGATGTCTTATCCTTTGGTTTTTCCTTTGCCAAGTGTGATACCTTCAATGGTGGCTGCAAATACACGCAAGTGATAGAGGTAGTATAGTTACTTACTACCCACGCTTCAAGGAATTTCTGTCTGGTTATTTACAACTGCAAACTTTTTGTACATAGTATTTTTTGATGTTTTGTGGCATGGAAACCTGGAATGTGTAACTTGCCTAGTTATGTTTCTCACGAAATAAAGTGAACGATGTTTTTCTTTGAAACTGGATCTGCATACTTTTATGACCCAGTCAACACTTATTGACTCTATGCCAGTGCGTACTTTGCTGTTCATCTTGCTTCTTCAAATTTTAAATTTTCCAACAAGAAACGGTTACGGGCCAGTTTAACGCCCAATAGAATCATAAGTGCAAGTATTTTAAAGAATCATTGCTCCAGTGTTCAGATGGGGGCCGTGCCTGGCACCATTTTGAAGTACGTGTGAATAACAAAAACGAAACGTAAACAGTGTACAAAAGACTTCTACTTCTGCTTCTTCAAATCTACGAGTGGCCATGGAGGCAAGTAGAACGGAGTTGCTGACGCGAGACAACTACGTCACCTGGTGCACCGACATCTCATTCGTCCTCAAGGGAGAAGGATGTTTCGGACACGTAGACGGATCTGTTAAGCCTATAGAAGAAGACGCAAGTCGCAGAGACTACAATGATTTTTATCGACGGAAAGACCGAGCGCTTGCTATCATCTACCAAAGCTTATCCACGGAATACAAAGAGTTGATAAACGTCACTGACGAACCTAGTCAAGTATGGAATACTTTAAAAGAACATTTTCAAGCGCCTTCCCGAGCTAATCTCGTGCGCCTACTAGACGAGTTCTTCGACATCCGGCCGGAGCCAGACAAGCCTGTTGACATATTTTGCTCAAGACTGCGGAAGGCCGTGACGAGGTTTAAAGATGCGAATCACCCCATTGAGGACCTATATGTTTCATTTCAAGCTATCAGATACCTTCCGGAAGAATACCGGGGCATCGTTCAATTAATTTATCGATGGAGTGACTCGGACTTCAAGCTCAGCAAAATACAAGCAGAGCTATCAGCTGAGGAGAGCCGGCTTCGTCAACAAGCAAGTGACTTCTCTAAAACTGTGAGTCTAAATTCTGCATATCTTACTTCTAAGAAATGTGTAAATAGAGTAAAAGTGTCTAAATTTAAATCTCAAAATGTGTCTAATGTAAATACTTCTAGTCATAATGTAAATATTTCTAAAAGTAAAATTAAGTGTTTTAAATGTAACAAACTAGGTCATACTAAAGCTAATTGCCCTAAAAATAATGGATCTAGTATTCTGGAATTTCTTGGATCTCCACATATTGAAGCTAATACTGTAATCGATCCTAACGATAGACTCAGCTAGGTAGTAGACACTGCTGCTACGCGACACTTCTGTAATAACATTAAGTTATTTTCCAAATTTAATGAGTGCAAAGGCACTTCAATGTCGCTAGCAGTAGGGGATGATGAAGATGATGAAACCCAGACCGTCCGACCTACCAGAAAGGTGTAAGGTAACTGTTTGGACGGTCGTGAAGTGCCACCCAATTTAGAATGGAACCCAGTGGGGGAGGCATCCACAGGGACCGTACCCTCCTTCCCCTACCACCAACCTCTCGGAAGGACTTTTGGACCCACATGTTTAACGTGATCGTACGCCGCATGAACACGGCGGCAGTTTTGGCAGTGGCTGGAATCGAACCCGGGCCTACCGAGTGCAACTCTAGCGCGCTAACCAATGGGCTACCGCGCCCCTGCAGTAGGGAATGTCGAAAGTCCAGTTGAGGCTATCGGGACGGTGGAGATGTATGTCCAATTTAAGGATAAACAAAGTATTATCAAATTGGAAAATGTTATGTATTCTCCTAAACTTAGGAGAAATTTATTAGCTGCATCTGTTCTTGAACAAAATTTTAGTTTTCAAGGAGCTAATGGGGTGCTATGGTTTTTTTACACCCAAAGGGGAGAAATTCTTTTATGCAAAAAGAAAGGATGGGTTGTATTTCTTAAAACCTAAGTATAGTACCCAGGAACAACATAACATAGAAAACCGTCAATCTAAAGATAGGGATCGAGATGACGAACATAAACGCTGAATATCTCCTCCAAACCAGCAAAGTTTCTGCTGTAAACAGACTTCCTAGGCTTAAATACAAAAAGTTAAATTGTAAATCTTGTAAATTGGCTAAGTCTAGGAGAGTATCGTATAAACCCGCCGGTAGGATAAGGTACACTAAACCATTACAATTGTTACACATGGATGTGTGTGGTCCCTTACCTACAGCCTCATACGGTGGAAAAAAGTATATCTTAACTATAACAGATGATTATAGTAGAAAAGTTTTTGTTTACCTTAAGAAACAGAAGTCAGAAGTGTTTTCACATTTTAAAGAGTTTCAGGCCAGAGAGGAAAGGCAATTAGGTACTAAAATTCTATGTATCCGGACGGATAATGGAATGGAATTCTGCCATGATAAGTTCAAAAATTACCTGAGGGATATCGGTATTAAGGCTGAGAGGACTAACACATATACCCCACAGCAAAATGGAGTATCTGAGCGATTCAACTTAACCGCATTTGACTGTGTTAGAGCCATGTTGAACGAGAGCAAAATGCATGACAGATTCTGGACAGAAGCAATATTGTGTTTTACATACACTAAAAATCGAATATGTCACAAATTTAAGACTAAAACACCACATGAACTCTACAGTGGTAGAAAACCTTCAGTCAACCATCTTAGAACCTTTGGTTGTAGAGCATATGTAGGCAAACCCAGTCAGCTCAGAAAGAAGTTAGACATGAAAGCTACAGAAGGGGTGATGGTAGGCTATGCTACTAAAACTAAAGGCTACCCAGACAACCAGTGACTTCCACAGGAGATCCTAAAATGATCCCAAAGATCTTAAAAGTGTCCTATCCTAAGTTGGATGTCTTGAGACGTCCTGCATAGGAGCCATTAAAAAGATCCGTCCTGAATGACTCTAACAGGATTCCTTTAGGAATGATTGTGGGAAGCTTCGAAAGGAGCCAGCTCAAACGCCGCCGCTATTGGAGCATGGAGTTTTTCGCGCATGCGTGGCTTTGTGATTCGGTGCTTCCTCTACCGTACCGGTTACTGGTTAGGCTTGGCTTGTTTGAATTTATAAGTGCACCGCATGGTATTCCAACTAAAGTACAAAGTAAGTAAGTTTTTATTTTCTATACGTATAAAAGTTTTTATGCTTTTGTTGTAAAAAGTGCATTTTTTTTTGTAGCCTATGTTTCATACTGTAGGTGTATTCAGCCGTAACATGTTCCGAATTTACATTCGAAATAGCATGATTCAATCTGCTGTTTACGCTGTAAATGCGAGGCAACGATCAAATCCCATTGCATCTACTTCATTAAATTTGGAAAAAACATGAATGAAGGACGGACTCATTTTTTTAAATGAATTCGATCTATTAATATCAGTGTTTCTTTTCACAATGCCATACAAAATAACATTTTATATTTTTTGTTAGTTTTCATTTTATGGTTTTATTCTTTTGTATACAGTGGAATCTCGTTACAACGAACACCAGTTTAACGAATATTGCGCGATGTTTTGAAAAAATTCCTATTCTTTCCTCATTAAATATTTTCACATTAACGAATGAATTTAAACTATGAAAGCATTTGTTTTTTCAGATTAACGAATTTTTTTCTTTCATTTTACCTCAGAAACCCCTTTCTAGATCTAAAAGTTGTAAAATTTGAGAAAAAACATCCCACCGTTATTTTAGCCTTCTTGTATAACGTTGCATTTTAATATTTCACTATGATAACATTTAATACTCCTTTCTATTTTTACTTGCAATAAAGTTGTTTATTTTTAAAAGAAAGATATAATTTTTAAGTAGGGTATTTCATAATTATAATCCTTTTGGAAATAAATGTGCAACTGAAAGGGGTTTCTGAAGCAACCACCCCTTATCTAGATATTTTTGTCTACATGACCAGGTGTATAGATAATGCATCCGGGGGGGAGAGACACATGGTTATTTTCCCTGAAAATTCTTTCATATATGAACTGATAAGAAAATTGAGATTAGCAGTATTGTCGAGTACATTAAACGTGTACTGTTGTTACTTTATTTGGCTGTACAGCTGTACTTTTCTGTTTCTGATTTAAAATGTCCGAAAGATGACGCATGAACATTGATGAAGCTGTGTGCAGATGTTCGACCGAAAAATATTCCTGTTTTTATGTCAATGATACAAACTAATGCGAAAGAATTTGCAGAAGTTGTGAAAGTAAAAAAATTTGATGCTAGTTCTGCATGGTTGTTTCATTTCCATGAAAAATATGGAATAACATGAAAACAAGTCAGTGGAGAAGAAAAATGTACTGATTTATCGGCTGCATATGAATGGAAAGAAGACAAACTGCTGGAAATTTTGGAAGATTATGAACCTGAAGACATATTTAATGCTAATGAGATTTCTACCAACCTACCTTTTTCTACCAACTGCCACCAAATCGTACTATGGCGAAATAAGGCGAACAGTGCAAAGGTGGAAAAAAATCAAAAGTTTGCATCTCAGTTCTCTTTTGTTGTAATGCAACTGGCACAGAAAAACTAACCCCACTAGTGATTGGAAAATCCGCAAAACCTCATTGTTTTAAAAATGTTTCATCGCTTCTCTGCAATTACAAAAACAACACCTGAGCCTGGATAACAAAAAATATTCCTGCTAACTGCATTTCAATTTTACGGCCTCTCGATCAGGGTATCATAAAAAAATGTTTAAATTCATTTTCGTTGACGACTTGTTGAAAAAATACTTGCGAACTTGAATGATGAGTACTAGTATGGCAATTAACCTCAGACAAGCCATTGCAATGATATTTGTTGCTTGGCAAAATATGTCCCAGTCTATAATCCAGAACTGTTAGAAGAAGTTGGATATTCTCTTTAGAATGTGATAAGAATGATATATTTGTTTTAGGATTCTACAGCTGTCAATTTTCCTAAAGATCTATGAGCTACAGAGTCCAAAGAGCTTAATTTTCCTTTAACAATATCACCTTCTGATTATGTTGGATACAATGAGTAAGCTTTTATATGTTCAGACTTGACAACTAGTAATATTATAGCTAGTCTTGATAGTAGCAACTGCGAAGACATAAAAGATGATGAAGGTGATGAGTGGCAATGATGAAGGTGTACCAGATGACCCTCCAGTGTCTTTTCAAACAGTCCTTTCAAATATCGAATTTTAGCTCAGCAAAAAACTGTTACTGAATATTTTTATTCGTGAAGCGATATCGAAAACTGTTAACAAACACTCTTTATCACTTCCAGTGCAAACAAAAATTTCTGACTATTTTTCGAATATGTTATTGATTTTTCTTATCCTGGAAATAAGGCCACTTGCAGTTTTAGGTATGTTTGATTTGCTTTATATTATGCTTCACATAAAGAATCTACTGCTACAATCAATACAATTACGTAATTTAAGTATATGTGTGATAAATTTATTCCTCTTTATTCTAAAATGCATCTTTGATTAATGACAACAAAAAACCAAAATAGTTGTATTTGTATATAATTTAAAATATATCGTAGCATATAATATGGTTTCATTATGTTTTTTCCTATACCTTCAATTTTTTAAATGCCCCCCATTTTAAATTTTCACTTTAACTTAAGTTTTCAAAATAACGAATTTTTACTGCGGTCCCTAGAAATTCGTTGTAATGAGATTCCACTGTACCTCTATGAATCTATCTATAATTCTTCAGCTGTAAATTGTTATGAAATTGTTGCATAAATTTTAATATAAAAAAGGCAATTTCATTTTTTTTTACCTTCATATACAAGGGTTGTGTATATTTCCTCTCTACACAATCACCAAATATAAATTTTCTTTGCCTGAAATTCAGTTTTTCTGTTGTATTACGTTTATTTATATGTTAAATTTAATACAAATAAATTTTTAACAAGAATTTGTTTTAATGTGCACAAGATTTGCAGGTTGTATTTGGTATAAGGTATATTGATATTACACATGTATAATATATAATGCAGAATTGATATGGAAACTGTTTTCCTTCTTAAAAGGATAGAAAACTCACTAGTAGAATACATTTACAAAACTTGCACCATATAACCATTTATGTTTACATTCTCTTAGGAGAGGGAAAATTGGCAATAACTTTTATATTATTGATTAATAAATGAAATTGTTCTTGCTCTTATTTATACTATTGATCATAATTTTAATGTTGATATTTACCATTTATCTAAAAGATATTTATGATAATAATTAGGAAAACATAGTTAATTTATTTTAATTTCAAAACATGCATAATACCGAACCAGTACTAAAACAAAAATTCAGAAACAAACGGAGAAATGCACAAAAACTCAAGTAGGCTATCTCTTCCTAAATTAAGGTGGTTTTTTTTTCAACTCCGATACAATAGAGCTTATTGTAATCATGAATGGTAGATTTATTCGGCTAATGTTATCAGTTATTGTAACACTTAATGTAAACTAAATGTTCCAGTTAGGTAGTCCAGAAAATAGACATCACTCACCTCAGTACATAATCAGGCCCTGATTATGTATAACCATACTTATGGATTTTACTAAAATTCTGCAATAGTGGCCATTAAGCTTAAAACTACATACTGGCCACTTGCTATTAAGCAAAAGTCATGAATTTTCATGTCTACAGTTAGGGTATACAACTTTTCTTTATAATCTTGTCTTATCAGCATGGTTGATTGCTTAATGTTGCTTGGGAACAGGATTGCTGAATATTGTTTGCTAAATAAAAACTAAAATTTAGGAAATGGCGTGTAAAAAATACAATTATGGTTTGTAATGTTTGTGTTATTTTTAAACCTAAATTTAAGTTGAGACTGACCTTCGAATGCACTTTATTTATAAACATTAACTGCAACATAACAAGTTCATGTGCCATAAGGTAATTGAAGCAAGACTAGGAGGTAGGTGAAGAGTCTTTATTTTGAACTGCAGAAACAATATCGGAAACTTCACATGTGGATTAGGCTTTATATTTACTCTTTTACCTTCTGAATTTATGAGAAAAGGGATAAATGCAATAAAGATTACTTGTTTTCGGGTTCAAGAAAAGATTCCCAGAACTAATTATATAGTTATAGAGCTTTGAATATTTGTATGTAATCAGGGTGCGTACACTTTTTTGAAAGTGAAATTCAAGGACTTTCAAGGACTTTACAAAAAAATCAAGGACCTATTTTACTGTTGCACAAAATTGAATCAGTACAAAAATTGCAATTTCAAGTTTTTTTTTTTAAATTAATGAATTTGTAAGAAGTTTTAAATATAAAAATATATTGCTAAACAGAAAAGATGTAACCATATGTAATTATTGACATAATGTATGAATTATCTGTTATCACCGAAATTCTTGAAAAAATCTGAATGTATTAACGATCCAAAAAAAAAACCCATCCTTATAATACCTCTCACAGTTTAAAAATATGTTTATGCATTATATTAATGGGGTAATAAATATAAAAAATTATCTTAAATTTGTATTTATAGTACAATTTAAAAACCTTAATTTTGGAATTCTTTTATTTTAACATAAAATATTTGAAAAAATTTCAAAACACAAGCAAAATAGATTCTAGTGTAATATATTTTTAACCAATAGTTAGAAATTATTGTAAAAGTTGAAATTCAAATCAAAGCTATAATTATCAAATTTTATTATTGAACACAAAACATATGCAAAAAGCAAACATACGCAAAACGTATGCAAACAGCTGCAACAAAATTTGATATTAGCATTTTCAAAAATTTATGAAAACAAAAAACATTAAATTAAATATTTATGTCACATGTATCCCATACCTCACCTCTGAATTAGATAGAAAAATGAATCAGTAATAAACCATAACAAATATAATTATATTACTTTATTGTTAGCTACATCTAATTTTTATTCAATTACTTTTCTAAATCATGTAATGTGCAATTAATGTGCAACAATATGGCGATGGAAATCGATGGAAAAGGATAATTGTGTACTCACGGAAACGCTCGCGAAAACAAAAATAATTTTACGATTGTACTATGTGAAAAATAATTAAAAAATTAACCTTTATCATCAACCAAAATATGAAAATAATCTTGTTTAGTCAAGTTAATGTGCAACAATAAGGAGATGGAGATGGATGGAAAAGGATAATTACGTACTCTCGGCAACGCCCGCGAAAAAAAAATTGAATTTCATGATCGCACAATTTATGTGAAAATTAAAAAATTAACCTTTATAATCAACCAAAATATGAAACTAAACTTGTTTAGTCAAGTTAATGTGCAACAATAGGAAGATGGAGATGGATGGAAAAGGATAATTACGTACTCTCGGCAACGCCCGCGAAAAAAAACTGAATTTCATGATCGCATAATTTATGTGAAAATTAAAAAATTAACCTTTATAATCAACCAAAATATGAAAATAAGCTTGTTTAGTCAAGTTAATGTGCAACAATAGGGAGATGGAGATGGATGGAAAAGGATAATTACGTACTCTCGGCAACGCCCGCGAAAAATAAAACTGAATTTCATGATCGCACAATTTATGTGAAAATTAAAAAATTAACCTTTATAATCAACCAAAATATGAAAATATGCTAGTTTAGTCAAGTTAATATGCAACAATAGTGAGATGGAGATCGATGGAAAAGGATGATTGCATAATCTCGGCAACGGCCACAAAGAAAACAAAAAACTCAATTTCACGATCATACTATTTATATGAAAATAATTAAAAAGTTAACCTTTATAATCAACCAAAATATGAAAATAAGCTAGTTTAGTCAAGTTAATGTGTAATAATAAGGGGACAGAGATAGATGGGAAAAGTTTGTGACAGAAAAAGGCAATTGTGTACTTTCAGCAAAGCCCGAAAAAAAAAAGGACTGAATTGTGCAATCTTATAATTTAAGTGAAATATAATTTGTTTAGTAAAATATTTCTTTATTTTTACTGGCACTATAAAAATAAATTAGGTCTATTGTTCTGTTATGAAATCATTAGAAGAAGAAAAGTGATGTAAACTGATAATTTTGGACCCTCAGCAAAGCAGGGAATATGAATTGAATGGTGGGATACATGGATTTCACGGGATTTTCCGTAGTTTTGGAAGTAATGTCCGTAAAACCATAAGATGAAGTAAAAATCCGTACAAACTAAGGAAAATCCAAAAAAGTTGGCATCTCTGAGAATAGGGAGAGAAGTAGAGCAAAACAGGATATCGGAAACGCGACACGCTGGCGCAAGGAGCAGACACTAGTCGCCGGCGCCGTTCAAAATGCAAACAACGTGATAATGATGAAACGAATGGCCACCACTCGCGGAAAACAAGTAATGGGAGGAACCAATTCAACTGTGATTGACAAAGCCGGGGAAAAGAGAACTGGTTTGAGATTGTAACGTAATGCGTGACGTAGGAATTCTAGTACAACCGGAATTTTGTTATTTTTGAATTGGAAATGAGAAATTCAAGGATTTTCCAGACCTTTTTGGAAATAATCCCTATTTTCCAGGCTATTCAAGGCCTTGAAAAAAAATAATGAAATTCAAGGACTTTCAAGGTTTTCCAGGCCGCGTACGCACCCTGTGTAATGTAAGGGAAGAAATGGATTCACAATTGCCTTGTTGAAGCAATTTTGCAAATAAACGCTGTAGAACAGCTTTGCAACAAATATAAAGTATCAACTTTGAGTAAATTATATATTATATGGAACCTGTAAGAAGTTAGTGAATTTAGAAATATTACTCTAAAGGTAGTCACTTACCAGTTCCTTATTTGACTATGCATGCAAAAATGTAATTATCAGGAAGTTTGAATGTTTTACCAAGTCAGACTATTACATTAAGTAGCATCTTTTCTGAAATTTTTAGCATTTGTGGTACTGCATTTTAAACTATATTTTAAAATACTCGTTCACATGAATGAAGATTATTTTCTGGAACAGAAGATTTTTATTCCAAAGGAAATATCTATTAGAAAATACAAAAGTAGGTAGCAATCAATGCATATGGTGTTAAAAATAAAAGTTATATAATAGAAATTTTTCCAAAGGCACAATTGTTATGAAAATATTAAAACATATTGTCTAAATAATTAAAACACATGCTACTGTACAGAGTTTTTCTCCACCTAATTCACATTCCTCAAAATCATTGTTGTCATCTAATAGTTTCTTTTTTCTGTAGGAAACCTTTAGCATTTTTGAAAGAATAATTTATAAAAATTAATATTTTTAATTATTTGCCAAAAAAAAAACTGAAAATCAAGCCAGAAAGTGTTTTGCAGAATTTCATCAAAATAGAACATTTGCTAAAAAAAATGCAAAAGGCATTGTTGCATAGGAGTATTCACATTAAGAAACAATTGTAAATAAAATTATTGATGTGCACATGATTATATAATACTCGAAGTTGTAAAATAGACATACACAGATGCTCTAAATTTCGGCTAATTTAATTTTGAATTAGCATTTTAGACAGTTATGAATCGAGTCATTTTATTACTGCATGTACATAATATACTTATTTTGTCAGATGTTTTAGAAATTTGTTAATTATCTTATTTTATTGCTTTTATACACTGAAAATGTTTGCAGCAAATTTAAGTTTCAATATTTATGTTAAATGCATTTTTATTATTTGTCTTTATTTTTCTCGTCATCACAATTATATACAGTGCATTATTAATGGAGGAAGTTAATACTGTAATAGTAGCTTGTACTATTTAATGTCGCAAGATGCCAATATTTATCTACAATTTTCATTTATAATTTTCACGTAATTCTTAGTTTCTGGTTATGGTAGCAACAGATGGCGGCATGAGTTGTAAAATTTAAGTATTCACTTGGATTTGAACCAAAGACCTTATTTGTGAAGACTGCTAGTTCTCTACCATCCAAGCCAAAGCTTTACATTAAGTTGTTTTAATATTATTGTAAGACAAAAAATGCGTATGGAGATTTCATTTTCTAAATTCTGTCAATTTATTTAATGATTTGTGAAAATGATTGTTTGTAAAAACAAGGGACTTGCTAAAGTGTAATAAATATTCTAAAGTAATTTTAATTAGGACCCTTTGTGTTTTGTAATGGAATCATTTTAGTTAGCGACTTGTTGATATGCTGTAAACTTATGTTCTGCTCGTAAATATTAGATTGAACCAGAAGAGATTAAAGATTGTTAGTAATATTTTCTTAATTTATGTTATATAATAATTCAATTGTTTGGAAGAAATAATAAAATTTTTTGGGATAATAAAGTTGTTTTGGAAAACACAACTTTCAAAAATGGTCACCAACCGACCACAGCATATCATCCACATATTGTTGTGCTGCCATTGTATCTCTGATGTGAACCAGAGGTGACTGGCTATCAACGCACCCCAAACCATAATGCCACATTGTCAAGCAGTATGGCGTTCAACAGTCACAGCAGGATTAGATCTGTTTCCATGTCGTCTCCAGATTCTCACATGATGACTGTCATTTGACAAGCAGAACCAAGACACATCGCTGAACACTACCCTGTTCCATTCAGTCATCTAGGAAGCTTTGACATATCTGACACCATTGCAATCTCTCACATCAGTGTCTTGTCGTCAATGTGAGTCTTCGTAAAGGATGGTTTGAGTGCAAGCAGCTTTCGACCAATCGTTGAGAAGCTGTTCTCGCTGATATTGGAACATCCAATGTACCCTGCAAATTCTGCAATGTTGTCATTTGTGATAGTTGTGACAGTTGTCATTTGTGATACCGTCACCACATGCCTTCGAATGTGTCTATCAATGTGTGCTGACGTACTTCTGAATGGACACAATTGTCCACTGCGACAATTCACATACCCATCTTCAATCTATTTTCTCAAAATCCTTTGAACAGTAAACATATCTGCGTGTGTTTCAGTGCCGTTATGACCATTCTACCATACTTAGACCTGAAATGAATCCCATCGCACGATCGTCCAATTGTTTGAAATGGACTTCAGCAGCGTTGGCCAGGCATCTCTCCAGGCATGTCTTCTGAAACAAAAAGTAGGTTTCCATAGGCGACAGACAGTAGTTGGCTCATCTGCCATTTTCATTCCTATTGTCCCCACTCTAATCACCTGATCTACTTGCATATCATTTACATACATCGGCCACGGCCAGCTGCGTTTGTATCGCAATTTGTATAATTATATGGCCAAAGCTCCATGGTGTTGCTTTTTCTGGGTCAGGTAGTGCATGTATTTTTTAGAAAATTGTTACACTTTACTTGCTTAAAGTGATGCGTTTCAAAGTATTTTTTGTTTGCTGGAAGAAACTGATCTTTAACATTTGAAAATATTTTATGAGGGTGAGCAGGATATAATTGTCTGTATAATCGAAAGTATTTACAGTTGTCTATAATCAATTCTGCACTAGAGCTTAGATTTCATGGTCACATTATCTATGGAAATTTCTGATGTTTTGTTACTTCTATGTATTCATTTTTAAAAAGAATCATTTATATTGTGATGCGAATGTATTTTATGTACATATTATGTGCATGAATGTTAAACATTGTTTTCTTTTAGCATCAGGACCAGAAGCAGAAGGGCTAATAGACCTTTCCCTCCCAGCCACCTGTGAGGAAGAACTGATAAATGTTGAGGCATTCGCCATGACTCCAGCTGGTGGCACTGAACTTGTATGTTTCTTTTTTTTTTTCTATTTTGTTTCATGAATTTTCAATTATTAACAATGCATGATTAAAATCAAGAATTTAAACTAAAAGCAAAAATAAAGTTCAGGTATTCATTATTTCAAAACAGAAAAAAAAAATGTATCTAATTTACACTTTGCCACATTTTTCTAGTAATGATTATTAATATATTTAAAAGTATGTGGCTCTTCCCTTATAAGTAATTAATAAATTGACTTACCATGTAATAAATTGACTACCATGTATTTATATATTTTTAAAATGTATTTATTTCAGTTTTATTCAAAACTGGAAAATATACACAACACTGCCTGGAATTTATGGCAAAGATTAATTGCATTCATTAAGTTTTCAAAAGGGATAGTAACTCGCTGCGTGGATGCATATGTGGCTGCCCCCAGCATATACATCCTATAATAATGCACATGCATTCTAACGATTCAGTTTATAGTTGGAAAAGGTAATTTTTCAATTTTTTTTTTTATGATGGTGTCAAGATAGATACTGATTAATCGCTATGAAACAAATTTGTGTGAAAATTGTTCACATTAATTTTATTAGCCAGTTAATCTAAACAATGTTATATTTAGGGAATATCCTATCTTTGTTATTTAATTGTTGCTCTGTTCTACTAAAGTGTACAAATTATTGATTATGTTGAGTTTGAATTTTACTACAGCAATTTTTATTATATTCTTGCAGTATAGCAGATTCAGAGGACTAGGAGGGACTATTTATGCTGATGATACTAGGCTTTGATACAACATTCGATTGCAGATGCTGTAGCAGAAGAATACAACTGGTATGGGAACACCAAAAGATGATTGATTCTCTGCTCTGAAAGTTGTTGATATTGCTATTGGTGAGTATAACTACAATCAGTATTTACACTATGCTTTCTAAATTAAGATATGAAAATGTCAGGGATAGTACTTGTCTTTAAATTCTTGAAAAAACAAATTTACATCTTGAAATTTCACTCTTGAATTTACAGTCATGCAGTTTGATGGTCTAGCCCAGGGGTGGCCAACCCGCGGCCCATGGGCCGCATGCGGCCCGCCTTGAATAATTTTGCGGCCCGCGAGATTCATTACAACTTTACAAAATACGATTATTTTGTGCAATATTTTTGTTTTTAGTGTAGTGTTTTGTAACAAATAAATCTCGTAACTGTTTCTATTTTACACGTTGCTTCTGTTTTTATACATACTTAGAAGTGGGCAATATTGCATTGGAGCAACCCACATCAAAGCATTTCAGAAGTTACTGTTATTTGTTTCTCATTACTGTTATTTGAATCTCAATTGAAAAATAATAACGTTCAACACTTTCTATTGATGAAAGAATTAAAAAATTCAAAATGTATCAGTTACATCAAATACGCAAAAGAAATAAGCAAACTTGTAGCTACTTTTGAGAGTCGTTTCACTAATTTAGACAAATGCAAAAAATTATTTGAAATATATTCATCTCCCCTTTCATGTCGATGTCGAGTCGGCCCCAGAATATCTCCAAATGGAACTGATTGACTTACAATGCAATAATGAATTAAAACACATTTTTGAAACATCAGAATCAAAAATAGATTTTTATAACACTTATGTCACAAAAGAAAAATTTTCCAATTTTAGAGATCTGGCACAAAAAGTTGTGAGCGCTTTTGGATCAACTTACACCTGTGAATCGTTTTTTTCGAAAATGAAATTTATCAAACATAAATAGTGCTCAAACTTAACGGACGAAAACCTGCAACATCAATTACGATGTGCAAATACACGCATTGAGATCGACTTGTAAAAACTAAGTGAAAGAGTTGAGAAACAAATATCTCACTAATTAAATAAATATATATTTTTATATGCGGCCCTCGGGCCGACGTGGTGGTCGAGTGGTCAAGGCATGCGTTTCCAAAGCAAGCGCTCAACCGCCACGTTGTGGGTTCGAGCCCCACGTAAGGCATGGGTGTTATTGTGTTTTGGGTGCAGTGTGTTCCGCCCCCCCCCCTGGGGCAACGTCCCTAGGACGGCTAAATGGATCACATATAAGGCCGAATTATGGGCGAATGACGATGAGTTAAGTGCCTGGCCATTGGCAATAAAAAAAATATATATATATATGCGGCCCGCGGGATTATAATGTTTTTCCGAAGTGGCCCGCAAGGTCATTTGGGTTGGCCACCCCTGGTCTAGCCAGTAATTCTATTGTATACATCGTGCTCTTTTCATATGTTTAAAATTGTGATTTCAAGCACTTTTAAATAATATATAATTTAGTGCTTTTAAACAAAATTGCATATTTTAACACTTAAATAACATCTCAATTTTTATCACTTTTTCATAAAAATCTGCTTTCAAGTAAAATTATAAATTTTAGTTCTTTTAAATAAAATAAATATTTAAGCACTTTTAAATCAAATTGCAAATTTTAGCACTTTTCATAAAAATAGAGAATTTCAGCACTTAAAATCTCAAAGTTAGAGCTTCTAAATAAAATCTTAAAATTGTAAATAATATTATGAATGTTGGGGCTTTCTGTAAAAGTACTCTATGTGGTGCTTTCTGTACTCTAGTTGGTGCTTTCTGTACAACTAACTCAATAACTAAAGCTGAAATAGATGAATAAATATTAAATGCACAATTAAGATAAGCATTAAAAAAAGCTTTTTTAGAAGAAATTGGGTGAGAGGAGTTAGTGGGAATACAAGAATTAGTGAAAGTAGGTTTACGAAAAACAGAAGTATGAAACCCAAGAGAGTTATGGGAAGCAAGAACATCCAGAAAAGGTAAAGAAAAATTAGACTCAATAGTAAAATTAATAGAGGTGTAAAAATCATTGACATTATCCAAAAGATTAAGGAAGTCACTCAAACTATGGTTCCAAATAATAAATACATCATCCATATAACGGCACCAAAGATTAGGTTTAAGGAATAAAAAAAGCAAAATCTTGTTCTCAAGCTCCTGTAACACAGCCTCAAATAAAATGTCAGATATCTTTTTGCAAACAGGGCCCCTGTAGGTAACTCCTTATCTGTTTCTTTAATGTATATTAATTTTTATCCCAAATAGATGCTGTAATGCCTATTCAAGGTGGTGGTCAGAATGTGACAAGATTCGATATTGAAGATGTCATAAAAAAAAATTGACTGAGACATGCAAAAGAGAGAAGATTGTATTCTGTAAAGAAAGCTTCAAATAAATAATGATTTCAAACTTTTGTGTTTTTATTGTACAATAATGATATTGATATATCTAGAGTTATCTAGTGTTATTTTAGTTTAGGAATACATGCCATGCATCTCCTCAGATTTTATGAAATATGTCTACCAAGTTTTAATCAAATTTTATGACTACTATAATGGTAAAAATTCATGACAGTTACTGACCAAAGTGACAATAAAAATTAACAGATCAGTGGCCAGAAGTAACGAAACTGCAGTAGTCTCTACTTTTTCATCATAGTTTGTAGTGTAACACACTACTTTTAAAAATAAGTAGTGTATCTAGTAGAACGATATGGTAAATAACTAGTTTGTATCAAGTTTTGATCCTACTTTTAACATTCTTTCAATAAACAAACAAGGTGCCATTCTACATATGTGATCCTTTGTACGAAATTTGATGTTCTGTGCAACGATGTACGACTTGCAAAGTGCCAAGCTCTTTGGAATAAATCAAAAATGTCGGTTGTTTTAGCTGACAAGATATCTTCGGAGCTAATTACCTATCTCATAATACCAAATAAGATGAGATGGAACTCAATGCATTCTGCTGTCGAACGCATATGCCTGTTCCTGAGAGAGAACAAGGAGAAACTAACTATGCAATAGTTCCGATGCTGCAGGGTTAGGAAGGCCATTGCCTCATGAAGTTCATTTTTTATATGGATATATTCAGATGTATTATGTCCCAAAAGATCCTGCTTATCTGATTGCAAATTCTACTAAAAATGAACAACCATATTTTTAAATAAATATTTTTTACTTTATGCTTTTGTTTTATTTTATTGTTTTCAGAAGTGGGTAAAAGCTTAAAGTTGGTATGGTAAGTTGATCAGTAAATTAAATATGTTAAATTACTAAAGTATAGTATACCCATATCCTCAACTTTTTGTGCAAATTGAAGCTGTGGACAAATTCATCTTATAAAAGTATTATGCAGTGAATACATTTTAAAAATGGTTTGTAGTTGGTACTTTTTAAAAAAAAAAAGTAGTTTTAGTTCACTACAAAATAAAGCAGTTTTTTCCAACCACTGCTTATAATACGACATGAGTGCTTTTTAAAATTCTTATTAGTAAAATTGATTGGTACTGATACAAGCACTATTGATTTAACTATTGACCAAATTTTAGGCTATTTCAAAGTGAGTGTGAAATTGGTAGAAATATAATAAAACTATTTGAAAATAATTTTGGAATGTTTAATCTTTATTTAAAGTAATTTTTAAGTAATAAAAAACTTTAACAAAGAAAATATTGATAAATTTTGGCTGTTTATTATTTTTGCTATTTATCATAAATAGCAAAATTTATCAAAATATACACAAAGAAAAAGACCCCAGAAACATTCTGCAATATATTGAGAACCATCTAAAAAGTTCCAAAACAAATTCTATAATCAGCTGACATTAGTCCTGAAAAATCCTAAAAGAGTCCAGTGATATGTCAAGAACCATCCTATAACAGCCAATATCCATCCAAAACCTATCCTGAAGAATCCCAAAAGCATCCAGTAATATGTCAAGAAGCGTCCAATAAGTTCCTATAACAAGTCTGTAACCATCCAAGAACTATCCTGGAAAATCCCAAAAGGATCCTAAAAAATCCCATATCCATCCAAAAACTATCCTGAAAAATCCCCAAAGTGTCCAGTAATATGTCCGGAAGCATCCAATGAATTCCTAAAACAAGCCTATATCCATCCAAAAACTATCCTGAGAGATCCCAAAAGCGTCCAGGAATATGTCAAGAAGCATCCAACAAGTTCCTACAGAATCCCATAGTAAGCCTAAACACATACTAAAAATTCCGGAAAGCATCCTACAAAGGATGCCCACAGTACTACAAAAAGTGTCTCATTTTGACTTCCACGGGACACCCTCTGGATGACTCTGGGAGATTTCAGGACTTCCTTAGGAAGTCGCATAATCCTGCATATGACTTCCACAGGATTGATTTAAGACATCCTTGTGTTGTTTGGGTATAGGATATTTATGCCAGGAGAAAAACGAACAATTGAGACCTGCAATGTGAGGTTTGATGAGGGTAATGTAGTGGAAGGCATCCTGGACCCAATTTGTCCCAGAAATATCTCCTTAGGGATATCTAGAGATAACCTTTCAGAATACTCCGACGGGGAATATCCGAGAAGGCAGTCTGATGGGGGGGCAGGAGAGAGTGAAGACACTGGTGACGATCCGTCTGAATCCAGTGAGGAAACGGACTCTCCTGCTGACTCCAGTATGACTCCTTGCTCGGATATTGCTTGGCAGTGAAAGACAGTTCCAAGATCTGATGGGAGTAGAACCGATGTGTATTATTACGCTCAAGGAGATAATAAAAGGCTGAGGTCGCACAATGATGTTAAAAAATATTGTGATAAAAGAAATATACAATTTGATCAGCAACTGTTTAATTTTCGGGAAAATAAAGGTCTTAAAAGGGTCAAAGGCAGACCAGAAGCAAGCAATATTGAAATAAATATACCAAAAGGGTACAACGCTGCTATTAAATCCTCCCAGTCCGAAAAATGGTTAATGCTATGGATGAAGAAATGGCCGTAATGCAAGAGAGGGGTGTCTGGGAACTAGTTCCTGCATCCACCTCACAAAAGCATATAGGCAATAGATGGGTCTACACTATTAAGAAAGACAAGAATGGGAAAATCAAGAGATTTAAAGCTCGTTTAGTAGGTCAGGGGTATGGTCAGAAAAAAGGAGAATCATACGATGAAGTTTTTAGCCCTGTTGTTAACTTCAACTTAATTAGAGCATTCTTCTCAATTTTCGTATGCATGCTTGGCTGGATGCATTTCCAGTTAGATATCAAATCTGCCTATCTCTATGCTAAATTGAGTCAAAAAGTATATATGAAACAGCCTCATGGTTATGTCAATCAGGAACAGCCTGATTATGTTTGTTTGTTGAAGAAAGCCATTTATGGTCTTCATCAAAGTGGAAGAGAATGGTTTAATGAACTTGACACCAAATTAAAAGAATAAAATTTTTTAAAACTTCAATGGTGTAATTGTGCCTATATTTACAATAGCAAAGTTCTTATGCTAGTTTATGTGGATGACATAATTCTCTTCTCAAAGTATCAAAGGGACATAGACCACATTGTTTCATTACTTAGCATAGAATTTGATATCAAGGTATTAGGAAATATTAGAAAACTTTTAGGCGTGGAATTTAAAGAGTGTGACAATAAATTTTCTATACATCAAAGTCAGTATATAGATAAAGTATATCAAATGTTTCAACAATATAAATATCCAGTTACTTCACTTCCCATTTCTAAAGGGAATATTCTAAGTAAAATAGATTGTCCAAAGACAAGTGAAGAAATAAAGCAAATGCAAAGTTTTCCTTACAGGAGCTTAATTGGGTGTTTGGCTTTTATATCTAGTAGAACTAGACCTGATATTTGTTACTCCATCAATATATTATCTCAATTTCAAGAAAACCCTGGAATTAAGCATTGGGATGCATTGTTAAGACTTTTAGGATATGTTGAAAAGACTAAAAATTATATGTTGAATTTATCTAACATTCAGGAGTTAAAATTAAATTGTTACTCAGATTCTGACTTTGCTGCAAACAGAGATGACCGTGTTTCACTTGGAGGCATGATACTCTTTATTGACAATGCACCTATTTCTTGGCGTACCTTTAAACATAAGTATGTCAGCTTATCAATCATGGAAGCTGAATACGGATCACTAACTGAAGCCGCTAAGGAAATGGTATGGGTACAAAACATAATTGAAGAGTGTCATTTACTTGGGTTAAACTTTAATAAAAGTAAGTGTTATTTTTAGCGACAACCAAGCAGCCATTAATTTTTCTAAGTCTCCAATTGAAAACAATAGAACTAAGCATATTGATGTTAGATATCATTTCCTAAGAAATTTAATAGTCAATGAATCATTTAATGTTAAATTTGTAAATAGTAAAGATAACTTAGCACATCACTTTACTAAACCAATGACTAAGGAAATAATACTTAAATTTTGTAATAAAATTTTTAAAAACTAAATCAAACTTTTTGAGATTAAATGTTTAGTCTAAAGAAAATTTTGAATGCTAAATTGAATTTACAACTTAGGAATCTTTAAAGATGTCATATATATACATTATTGTTTATCTTAAACCTCATTGATATAAGATAGTATATCTTGAGTATAAATTTTTGTGATATTGAATTTTTTCACTTTACACCTTTGTATATACAACCATTTTTCTATTACCCGCATAATGCTAGATAGTAGCTTATGTGTATAAAATTTTGTAGTTTTCAACTTTGTAAAAAGTATGTGTTGAAAGTTTTGATAAAGGATTTTTATTATCTGATTACTTGCATCATGTATTTTTAAATATTTGGTATATCAATGCAGTCTAATAGTATTAATTATGTATACTTGTATTGTATTAATAGACTAAAAATTTTTTTAAGCTTTTTGAATTATAGTGTTTATACTCAAATTTAAAGTAAACTTAAATTCTATGCTTATACAAAATCTTAATCTTTTAAAGTTGACTTGTTAAATATGATAATATGCTTATACTTAAATTTTTGGATACTTATAATTAAACTTAAACTAAAATTTAAATTTTTGAATGCTAATACTTAAGCATTGAAGTTGGGTTGTATATAAATTTTTCTACTTGATGTGAAATATTGTTGTTACAATATTGTCGACAATACTTAACTGTTTTTCAGATGCTATAAGTACTTATGCATTTTATTTTAAATTTAGTAATGATATAATACTTTAAAATTTTTCCTTCATTATATGTTTGATAGGATGCTGGGGGCCTTGGTGTTTATTGATATACCTTGGTTTCTCAGAGTAAGTTTTGTTTTGCATATGCATTGAGACTTAAGGATTTGCATGAGGGGGCCGATTGTTGGAAAAAATCAATACATGGCGATTCACGTTCCCGTGAACGGGCGTTTATGCAAATTTAATATGAACGACTCTTTCCGTTTACCGGCGTGAACCGTGACATTTTTCAACATGAGGTTTCATGCAAATCAGTTCTCAATGCGTACACATCTGATTTGCATATCCGGGGGCGTTTCCGGAACTGTCCATTCTCGGATATATAGGACAGAGGTTTCTTGAAGCAATTAGAAGACTTAATCAGACTTAATAAGACATCGACACTGATAGTCTGATGCAGGCAGACAGAAATACTTTAGACAGAAGCACTGTGGGGTATCGTTAGACGACGGTTTTTAGTCGAGACGGACGCAGATGTGGTCAGTTTAGACCAGTATGTATTGAACGTTAAATTTACTTACATACGTTCGGAAGTCACGTTAAATATTTTCTGATGTCTTATCCTTTGGTTTTCCTTTGCCAAATGTGATACCTTCGATGGTGGCTGCAAATACACGCAAGTGATAGAGGTGGTATAGTTACTTACTACCAATGCTTCAAGGAATTTCTGTCGGATTATTTACAACTGCAAACTTTTTGTACATAGTATTTTTTGATGTTTTGTGGCATGGAAAATTAACTGGAATGTGTAATTTGCCTAGTTATGTTTCTCACGAAATAAAGTATAAAATCACCAAAAATGTGCTTACTTAATACTTCAATGACTCCTAATTATTTTTTAAAAAGAATGATAGTAAGAATGTTAAAAGAATGTTAGTTTTAAGAATTAAAAAACTTAAATGTCGAAGAATATGAGTTATAGTTAATGCTTTCTTTTTTATTACTTTCAAAATTAACATGGTAAAATAATAAATGAAATTTTAAGTTTCTCTCCTTATGACAGAAAATCTCTCCCAAAATTTTCTGGAAGGAGAGAAATTCCCCCCCTCTTTTCCTGACTTAGTGGGAAATCTGCATTGGCCATGATTCGCCAAGTGTTCAAGGATGAAAGCATGTCACAAACAGCAGTTATTAAGTGGCACAAGCTCTTCAAAGATGGCCGAGAGAGTGTGCAGGACGAGCCTCGCACTGGACGGCCGTCGATGTCAAGAACCGACGACAACGTGCGTGTGAAGTGCTGAATTCAGACCGTTGTTTAAGTGTGCGAATGGTCGCAGATGAAATTGGCATTAATACAGTGCACAGCATTATCACTGAAAATTTGGCGATGCGAAAGATCTGCGCTAAACTCATCCCGAAGGTTTTGACAGACGAGCAAAATCAGAGGCGAGTGTCTGCTTGCGAAGACATTCTGCAACGTGTTGAAGACCCCGGCTTTTTGGATATCGTCATCATGGGAGATGAGACTTGGATATTTGAATACGACCCGGAAACAAAGCAGCAAAGTTTGGAATGGCACACTGCGGGATCACCTCATCCAAAAAAGGCTCGAATGAGCAAATTCAGAGTGAAAGCCATGCTGATCGTTTTCTTCGACGCAAAGGGGGTCGTCCACAACGAATTTGTTCCTGAGGAGCAGACAGTGAATGGTGCTTTTTACTTAGAAGTGCTAAGACTGAAGAGAAGGGTCAACCAGGTGAGGTCAGCCATCGCCAGAAATTGCAAATTGCAACACGACAATGCAACCAGTCACGCCTGCTCCAAGGTGACGGACTTCCTGACGATAAATGGCATCGCGACGGTTCCCCAACCCCCTTACAGTCCCGACTTGGCACCAGACTTTTTCCTTTTCCCAAAAGTGAAATCTTCCCTCAAAGGACACCACCATGGGATCCTAAGTGCTGTCAAAGAAGCTTGCATGCGTGCCCTTAAGGACCTTCCGGAATCCACCAACCAGGGAGCCTTCGAGTCATGGAAAAGCCTTTGGCAAAAGTGTATCGACGCTCAAGGGATGTACTTTGAAGACTTTTGAGGTATTGTAGCAATATCAGTAATAAATCTATTTTTCCGAAATTTTTCCCGATACTTTTTATACAAACCCTGTATTATCATTATGAGTATATTGTGCTAAAATTTGACAGAAATTGGATGAAAATTCACTGAGATGGCAATAATTTTCAAGTTTGAAGGAACTTTTTTGTGATTTCAGGTATTTTAATTTACCTGTGTCACGAAAATGATTTTAAAAATTGAATGCTGTCACCTGTATCTGTATTATTTATGTAGTGAGTGCTTATTTATTCAGAGTTCATGCCTATTTTTCAAAATGAAATTATCTGAATTTATCCTGTTGGCTTCATCAAAATTCCAGGTACTGAGTACTACTATTTTAATGCCAATTTCAAAAAATAATTTTAGATTTAACTGATACTTACCGTGAATACATGAAAGTGGAGGGGGGTGGGGGGAGGCGGAGGTCAAAATATATACTTGTATACAATTTTATCTGCATATACAGTACAACCTCGAAAATCTGGACTTTGCCAATTTCGGATTTTAGAATTTTCAGGATTATACAGTTTGGATAAAATTCAAACTTAATATCAACTAAATACACTACACCTGTCCCCCACTTTTGTGCAGAACCCTGATAGGTTCTGCACAAAACCGTGTAAATTGAAATCTTGGATTTTGCTAAGTAAAATCGTGTAAAACGAAAATAACCCCAAAATGTGCATGATTCAGTCATTTATTTAAGTAAAACAATAGTAAGACATCTTAGAAAACTTAAAATTATACATAGAATATAAAACAACAAACATATGAATGTAGTAATATAACATATTAAATTTATTTTACATTAGGAATAAAGAACAAAAAAACAAAAAGGCCCTTAAAAATTAATTATAAGTTTAATAACTGTCACCACTTTCATGTACTATCAGTCTTTTCTTTCTGATAGGTATGATGTCACTTTCATCACTTGAGCTTTCTTGATGCGATTCTGGCTCAATGGTTGACGAATTAGGCAAGATCTCTGGTTGCCTTTGTCATGAAATCGGTAATTAACAATTGCGTAGGTTTTTTTGCTAAATTTTTATAGATCTCTTCATATTGATTTAAGCATTTACGAAGGTCTCGCTGGAGTCGGAGAGCTCGATCAACATTTGTGTCATATTGTAAGAAATGGTTGCCCAATTTTCTTCCCAAATCAAGTCCTACGCTTATGATTCTTGCTGTGAAAGCAACTGGTTCAGATTGCTCTTCATCAGAATCCTTGTCTTCATCATGTTTGTTTGTTTCATGAATCATGTTAATTAAATCATCTTCATATTCAATTCTTCATCAGCCATTATTTCTTCAATATCTGCCTGAGCTAAATCTTCAAAACCTTCTCCTCCTATAGTATGGGCCAACTCAGTGATCTGAGAATATTCATGCTCTATTGGTGATTTATCATTTCCACTTTCAACAACATCCGGCCATATTGCTTTCCAGCAGGCATTGATCGTTGATTGTTTGATTTGAGTGTATGACAGTCCAACATGCTTAACACAATCTAAAATTGTAAATTTCTTCCAAGCATCCATCAGAGTAAGAGATTCATCATTCTCCATTTGTTCTAAGATATACCTGAAAGTTTGCTTGATGTACAGTGCTTTAAAAGTCGAAATTATCCTTTGATCTAATGGCTGTAATAAGGAAGTTGTATTCTTTGGTAAAAAAACAACTTTTACATTTTCGAGTTGTAAATCTGGAGGATGACCTGGTGCATTATCAATTAATAGAAGAGCCTTAAAAGGCAATCCCTTTTTAGTTAAATAATTTTTGACATCTGGAACAAAGAAATTATGGAACCATTCATTGAAAGCTATGGCAGTGATCCATGCTTTTCTATTAGCCATCCAATAGACGGGAAGGTTTTTGATATTTATTCCTTTGAATGATCGTGGTGATTTTGATTTGTTAATCACTAATGGTTTCATCATATAATCGCCAGAAGCATTGCAACAGAAAAGAACTGTTATACGACTTTTCGCTTCTTTATGACCACTAGTTGATTTGTGAGCTTTGGCTATAAAGGTTCTTTCCGGCATTTTTTTCTAGAATAATCCGGACTCGTCAGCATTGAAAACCTGATCAGAAGTGTAGGAGTTAGCGTCAATGATTTCAGCAAGTTTTGCCGGATATTGTTGTGCCGCATCCGAATCAGCAGATGCACTTTCACCTTTCATTCTCAGATTATGTAAAGAATGTCTTTGTTTGAATCTCTCGAACCACCTATGGCTTGCGGAAAAAGATACCTTCTTTTCATTGGACGAAGTCGACGGCGACTGATTCTTAAGTGATTGATAAATCTTCAAAGCTTTATTTGTAACAGTATTGGTATCGATCGGGATTCGCTTTTGAGTTTGGTCTTCTATCCATATCACTAAGGCTTTTTCCATATTTTCCATTGTAACATCTCTAACATATGGAATCGTACTCATACTGCTGCAGGTTCCAGCTGCTACGCTTTTTCTAATGGAGTCTTCATTTTTACTTATTGTCCTTATTGTGGCTTCATTCATGGAGTAAAATTTAGCAACATCCGTTACTCTTTCTCTATTACGTAGACGGTCTAATATTTGAATTTTAGTTTCTAAAGAAATAACTTTTCTTTCCATTTGATTTTTCTTTAAATCCTTTGACATTATAGAACCTTAACAAATTCACGCAAACTATAAAGATGCAAGAAAAACTATAAATGTTGAAAACTTACCAGTTCAAAAGATAAACGCACAATAATATAAACTTTGCTGCTAAAATGTTTCTGCACTATGTACTTGCATGAACCAGATAGCTTTACTGTTGTGAAATACATACGGGGATTTCCCTATACGGGGATTCCCCATTACAGGGATTCCCCTAAATGTATATATTTTACAACACCGGGAATCCCCTGTAGTTTTCATCAGTGTTACCAAAGGAATAAAATTGAAAAATGTCATCAAATCTTTGTATAGGCATATATGGAGCGGAATATACATTTTTATCAATTTTTTGAAATCTGTTAATTTATAAACCGTGTAAAAGCGAAATCGTGTAAAACAAGTGCGGCATAAATCGGGGGATAAGTGTATAAAACATTATGTTTAGTAAAACTAATGAGAAAAGTCAAGTTAATCCATTAAAATATATTATTTAATACAAAAAAAGTGGAACAAAAGAAATAATAATTAAAAAAAAAGGTTTATTTAAGGTAAATTTAAGGTTAAAATAAGGAACATAAAGTGAATTGCGTAATCACGCTGTTTATACGAAAATAATTAAAAAATGAATTCTAATAATTAATCAGAATATAAAAATAAGCTAGTTTAGTCAATCTAATATGCAATATTTAGAAGATGGAGATAGATAGAAAGAGATACTTATCGACTCCCAGCGATTGACGAGAACACAAACCGAACTGCGCAATTGCACTGTTTATGTGCAAATAATTATAAAATTAACCGTTCAGCAATTTATGTGAAATTTAACAACTTTTACGGAATACATTTATTACTTCCATGAAAAAATCGATCTCTTACATTCCACGCAGCGGTAAATCATTGTCATGGTGATTTGATTGGCATTACCATGCACACGGCCATAAATCCCTGTTATCAGGTTAATTTGATTGGCAGTACCGTGCATGCGACTGTAAATTCCCAATATCACGTTAATTTGATTGGCATTAACGTCCATGCGGCCCTAAATCCCCATTGTTACGTTGATTTGGTTAAAATAACTGAGCACCTGGCCGTAAATTTACATTGGCTTTTACAGAAGCCAATTTGTAATAGGAAACTATACAAATTCCATAATCTGCAGTATGTGGAAGTTTCCCATCGAAACTATAGAGAATTCATAATAATCGGCATCATTCCCAGTAGGTCGGCAAGTTTGAAAATTCCACGATTTTTCTAGAATTCTGATCAAAAAATCGATTTTCCCTGCAATATCCCTAACATTTTAATCCACTTTTAAATTCCCTGTAAATTCCTGACTTTCCCGATTTCCAGAGTGCTCATGAACTCTGTTATTGGAAATATAAAAATTACCTTGTTTGTGGAAGATATGGCCAATGTATAAATTGGTCTAATTGTGCCAAAATTGTTGAAATTAAGATTTAAATTGTGCTCGTCACTAGATTTTGACATAGAAGGTAGAGGTGCTAAGTGATGGGTTTCTGTTTTGTGATTTGGAGGGGGGGGGGGGGTATCATGACTGCTGTACTGATGTATATGGATTGCATGCAATTTTCACTGCTATTTATACAAATAAAATTTATTTATTTTGTTATTTTATATAACTATTCTGCTAACTCCCAGGCAACGGCAGGAACATTCTCTAGTTAAACTATAGATGTGTTTTTTCTCTTTTAAATGATGAAAATTTCAAGATCATCAAAATCAGCTTTTAGGAAATCAAATTTTCTGTTGAAAATACAAAAATCTGTTTAATTCTCTACTGTAAATAAAATACTCGCGTGTCCATGGTTGCTATCTGCAATCGAAGCATGATCCTAACTTCAGAAACATTTCCCATAGTGGGTTCTATTAAGATGAACTTTGCCATTGTAGCTTTGTCTTTTTGAGCTCAATCTTTATGAAATTGGATGCTGGACTGAATTTATATGTATCTATAAATGTTCGCAAAATAGTGGCAAATAGCTTTCTTGCTGCCATTCCAGCTACCAGCTATCCTTTACTGAAAAGTGCATAAAATATGCAAAATCAGTCCATGGATGCTGTGATGTGAAATGGGAGCACAACCTGCCTTTAGGAATACGCCCAATAGATGGGTTCTGTAAGTATGAATAAAGCTTCAGTTGCAAATATTTCTTAAATTGTTAGAAATAATTTTATTATTTTATGAAAATATCTAAGACAATTTCAATAATATTTCCGTAATTTAATGTCATCACACAGACCATGTACGCATGCATGCTTTCCAGCAGAACACATATTTTCTCACACCAGATCAAGCAGACACCAGTATTCCAGGTATGAAATACTAATATTTGATTAAACATCAACCTTACAATTTTCAATTTTTTAAGAGGCCCACTCAGAGGAATTCTGCGGCCGACACTTTCAGAAACACAGCTCTGAAAGAAGATTAGTTTTTTAAGTTGTAATTTTGTGTGTAAAAGGATTTTAAAAAATTATACATTTAGTAAAAGTAGCATTAAAGAATTTATAACCTTTTAACCTTTATAGTGTATAGTTTTAAGTCTCTTATACAAAAATGTTCAATCTGTTTAAACAAGGAAATGTATTTTCAAGTAAATAGAATTAAAACGAGAAAGATCAATCATGCATAAGCATTGATTATGAAACACTTTCCAACTGAAACGCAATTTCATTTAAAAATCTCTAAAATGTGATACATTCAGTGGTGATATATTTTACATTATCACAGTACCACAGTAATTTATTATACTCAAATATTTAAAACTGTATCAAAATATAAATCATCTGATTCTTTATGCAAAATCAATGAATATTTCATTCATTAACTTGCATTCTAGACACCAGAGTTAAATAATTTTGTGTGAAAAAAATTCAGCAATTCTTATGTAATTCACCTTACAATCGCTTGAGATATTTGCATTCTGTATAAGTTAAAATTAGGCTTCGTTGAAGAAATAATAAAAGTTTAGGGATCATTTAAAATCACAACTATTGTAATTGCGTAGGCACGGAATTTAGATACACAGATAATACAGATACACAGATAATATATATGTGTGCGTATGTATGTATTCAAAGTATTGGAATCGTGCCGAAGATCGGAACTCGAATTTTCGAAGGATCTACACGTTTTGGGACTTCCAGAACACGAAAAACTATTTTTAGGAAGACGCCTGTGTGTGTAAGGGGGTATCTGTGTGTGTTTCTGTGTGTCTGTCAGGATATTGCATCCACTCTAACTGAAAAACTAATGGACTAAATTTAAAAAAAATTGGTAGGTATGTTTTTTGTGGGAAACCCTGATGTTCATTTGATTATAGTACGATATAGCTGGCAGAAATTGCCTTTATCCACTCTAGCTAAAAACTAATGGACTAAATTTAACACAATTTGGTGTATAATATTTCAATAACCTACAAGTGATTTATATACCAAATTTAACAAAATTTGCTATATAAATCACTTGTAGGTTATTCTAGTACGAATCGGGAAAAAGGATCAGGCTGTTTTTGCGAAATGGCCCGCAAAAATTGTTAAATATAAAAATAAAAGACTATGTGTGCTCAATTATATTAATTAAATTCCTATTTTATACGTGATTTTTGACAACAAAAGGAATAAGACTAACCCCATTACTCCAGGACTAGCCGTTTTTGAGATATATTAGTTTTTTTTTTTTTTTGCGTTTTCGCTACGCCACTTTTGACAATAAGTCCATCTATCAAATGAGAACCAAATTTAAGTTTAACGTGCAAATTCAATGTCATTTAAAATACTTATGTATGTTATTTTTTGCAGATAAACTAAAATCATTATTGAAGAAATAAAGAGAATGTGAATATGAGTCTGCAGAGAAAGACATGTGCTGTCCACATCAGAGTTTTTAATAATATTACAACAATGATTTATAGAAGTGAACGGGGATTATTTGCAGGCCATTTCGAAAAAAATGTAGGATCTATATTTAAAGATCCACCAAATTGTTGTAGAATAAAATGTTCTACAAATTTAATCTGTGTACCAAATATTAATTATCTAAGACGTAGGAAAGTGCATTAAAAACGCCATCAAATAAGTATATCATGAAAAGTTATATTAAATTAAAAAAAAATTTAAAAAATTGTTATCTACCAAATTTATTTTAAAATGTGAAGCCTCTCTCATATATAAAATAATTAAACTCTTGGAAAGATATTTATTATACAATATATATAATTTTTCTTTCTGGAGGATATCGCAAAAGTCAGAATTTAATTGAATTCATTTTTCTCCCTATATTACATAATTTTTAATTAAAAAACTACCTAACATATTTTACTGAAAATTGTTTTATATATTTTATGAGATAATGTGAATATATCCTAAAAATTTCGAAGCAATTTGTGAATTTAGAATGTGCTTAAAAAATGTTTGAAAAATTAGGTCCCATAGGGTTCAATGTATTTCATTTTTTCAACCCGGGTTCAATAAAAAACTACTTAGGTGATATGATTTATTTATATTCCCATAGGTCCCACAGACCGTCTGAAAAGCATACTAAAATTTCATTTTGATAAAGTCATTTTTACGGCAGTTATCATGCTAACGGACGGACAGACAGAATGAACAAAGTCATAAACACTTTTCAGCTATATTGTAAAGTGTTAATAAATGATTGCATACAATGTCAATGATATAAATAATGCATTGAATATTCGGATGCTTTTTATTTAAAAATATTGGTATATAGCTTTAGACTAAAAAAAAGGCACATGTTTTCAAATAAAAAAGGCACTTTAATAATAAGGGTCTATCAACTTCTAAGATAAAAACTTTCTGTAAGAATTGGGTCTTTCTTTTATGTGAAAAACTATTATTTTGTTAAATAACAGTTGGCAAATATATTAATAAATTTGCAAGTATTTTCTATATGATTTTAAGGGTTTGTTTTATATTTTAATACTTGCAAATTCATTAATATATTGCAAATTTATTTCTATTTCTAGATAAGAACAGATTATGAAATAGTCGGAAAAAATGCCCTTTTACACTTTCTTAAAGAATCAAATCAATGAAATGTAAGGGAATATATGATATTACCAGACCCTAAATTCTAAGGCCCTCTCCCCGTGGATACACACACCCATGATTGGTAGCACATTTAATTATCCGTTAGAACAACTTTTACTTAGAAGTATTTTTTTAAACTATAGCTGTTCACATATGCAAACATGCTATTTTTTTATTTTTTTAATTATGAGAAATTGTTCTATTTTCCAGTTTTTAATTTTTTTTTTTTTTTTGGGGGGGGGGGGGGATTAACTTTTTATACTGTAGCTTTTTCCATTTTTACCTCTAATAATTTAATATTTTTTGTTATTTTTTCATATTACATTGATATTTAGATGATTTGCCGAAATGTATGTATAATATCCTGACTTTTAAATGATATAAAAAATTATTACACTTCGCTATAAAATATGGAAAAAAATTTAAATCACAATAGCTAACTATACTGCCATGAATCTGCCAATTATTTATAATTTCAATTAAGCTGATAACTTCATTCGCAGACATAGGTAAGTTGAAAATGAAGGTATATTTTGATTTTGGGTTAAATATAGAAATTTTTTAACAGTGAATACCTCTGTTAACACTATAAGTGATTTGACATTTGCTCTCACTTTCTGTAGGTATTTCTTAATTCACGCGCCACATCGTTAATGCCAGATTCTAATTAACAAACAAAATTTATGAAAATGGAAATCCCCTTTCTGTTTTTCAATCATATTGATCAGATATTTTAAGATTTTTCTTTGCATTAGGAAAAGGATCAATGATTTTTTTTTAACAGGCAATTCTTATTTTTACATATTCTTATAAGCTACTTGAGTGATTTGCTAAAATGTTTTTAAAATCCCGATTTTTCAGAAACTCAGGACAGGATTTATTCCCGACTGAAATCATTCCAAACAGATGTTTTTCTTTATGTATTTCAAATGGGATTCTAAATACAGTGGTGAAATACTATCATGAGACAGAACTGAGATCATAAACGAATTGACAATGGAAATTCTTTAGATAAAAAAAAAGTACTTAAAACTACTTATTTATTGAAAAGTACTTAAGAATCCGTGATTGCATTGTGAGCCTATGTGGAATTCTCAAAAATGTCTCCTATGTATTATCATCCAGTTTTATCCTTTTTGTGATATGTCACAAATTTACATTTCTAATTTAATATATCAGGTCCCCATTCACAACGTTCAATTTTCAATTAAATATAACTTGCTCAATTTTAAAGATACAGATATGCGGGTTTTTTTAGTGATCTTGTTGCATTAAAAATGAAAATTTTCTGATTGACCAAATTTGTGTCTAAGGGGGTCGTATAAAAATTTAAAAAGTGTAACTCTTTGAAAATTAATGGGAGGACTATTTCATTAACGTAGTCTTATTTCCTACCTTACTTTCAACATTTTTGCAATTTACATTGCCCACTTATCTCCAACAGGTAAAGAATTAAAGCGTATTTCAATCTTTTTGGGACTCCCTGTATAAAGTTTAGATAATTAACATTTATTTTTTAAATTTAATAATATATATTTTATTTTGTGTATATATATTGCTCTAAATCAATTGGAATAAACTAATAATTTGATAAGACTAGAATAAACTAATTATTTGATAAGGAAGGATTTTTATTTTTTATGAATACCTGATTTAAATCAATGATTTCTTTAATCAATTGATGTAAATCAATGATCCCTGCAATGTATTAAAGAAATTTGCACAAAACAAATAAATAAATATAAATACATTATACATTGCATGCATTTTGCAGTATAGTAGTTCAGTGGTAAGTATGCATTATGTATATTTGTAACAAATAGTAAAGCTGATAATTTGATAAATTTCAATTGCTAATTCACTTTCATACTTAAATTACTTAATTTATACACAGAATGCAAAATTATAATTACATTTTCTTGGTTCTTCCTCCAAGCACCTTTCATTTTGGATGCCAATTTGAAATTTTCAAAATTTACTTAGTTCTATAACCCTTACATTTTCTCACACTCGTCCTATTTGAATCCAATTGCAACAATTGGTTGACTTGATATATCTGAAAAATTTTTTATATTATATTTGCCAAAAGTGAAAAAGTGTCATGAACATAGTAAGTGAACATGAATAAATAAGTCAATTTTAAAGGACAAATTTATTTCAATTATTATACAAAACAAATATAGTCTCCACAATTATACAGACAGATGATCATATTAACAGTAGATAGTATTCCCAAAACTCATGAACAGAAAATCTTACAGATGGCAAAAATTTTGCAAGATTACTTTTATTACATTTTCCCCTTGAAATATCTATGGCTTAGGATCTGCTATAGCTATCTTTGACATGTGAATTCAGTATCAAATCCCAGAAGGCTTAGCTGTCAATCTCTAAATATGAAAAACTGGGAGATTTATGTGTGAAAATATGTAAAAACTGGGAAATTTTCGCATGACAATGCAATGTATTACTTATAACTGTTATGCCAAATCTAAACATAATAAGCACAGCTTTTCAATAAACAAAACTGAAATATGTGATGATTATAACATTAAGCAGCACACTATTCAAAGAAACAGTGATATTCGCATTTCATTCAATCAAAATATTTTTTTTTTTCAACTGTCTTGGTTTTGGTATGAACAATAATATGCCTTTATTCCACTGTGTGACATTTTGAAGTCCGTTGAACAGATTGAGCAAAAAGCATATTCACTACTTTTAGACAATTTCAAAATAAACTCGAATTTTTTAAAATATGAGCCCTTATAAGATTTCTTATTAAACATTACAACCCTGAAGTAATCATAGCACCAATTGACAAGTGAAAACAATGAACAAACAGTTATTAATTGTTATCGATATCATTGTTATCGATAAAGTGACTCTTCACCTATTCTTCCCTACAGACTCAAGATTAGACTATTGTATTCTTCCCATTCCTTCTCCATGGTAGCAGAAAATTGACACACGAAAAGAACCAAAGTAAATCATGTGACTCATGATCTACGCCTCATACACAGCAGTAGCACAAAATTGACATGCGGAAAAGAACGAAGCAAGTCATGTGACTCACATTAGCATTAGATCCCTGCCTAGAAAGGGGGGAAATAAGGACAGCTGACTGAAAGAAAACCGAGAGATTGAGCGACTTACTGGGAGATATGGAGAAAAACCGAGAGAGTTGGTTTGAGGGGTTTATTGAGGATTTCTACTTCTAGTTGGTTCTTTTCCTACTTTCAGTTCAAAAATTGTCAACTTTCTTGAAATATCTATTTCTCAGAATAGGCTATGGATAGGATGACTGATATGGATTCAAAAAATCAAATTCCTTAGGGATACCGGAGAAGATTCAATAAGGATTTCAGCTTCCAGTTAAAAGATTTTCTTTAAAATATCTAGTTTTTTTTTTTTTTAAACCAGCTATAGACAGAGTTTAAATGACTGATATGAATTCAGCAACAAATTCTAGTGAAGGTAAGGAGGGATCACAGTTTTCATTTCTGGTTGCAGAGATGTCACGTCCAATTAAAACAATTACATTTTTCTTGCAATATCTATTTTTCAGGATTCGCAGAGAGATCTCAGATGATGCCTGTGAATTTCAAAGGGGATAGGGAGGTTCATTAAGGAGTTCTGCTTCTGATTTTAAGAGATATTACTTTCAGTTTTCCCGAAAACTTGTATGACTCTCAGATGATGATTGTGAATTTCAGAGGGGGTTGGGAGGTTCATTAAGGATTTCCAGTTCTAGAGATGTTACTTTCAGTTTTTCTGAATATTTGTTTGCCTGTACAAGAGTATAAAACTTCTTCTGTTGGTGTCTCCACCTTGTTGTGATGGTGGGGCTTATGTGTCCCAATGATCCTGAGAGCTATGTCGGTAGTAGCTTTGCTACTAAGAGGGTCTCCCAAGTCGGACAAGTGAAAGGTGAGATTCCTGATTAAACGAGACATCCTGGTCCACCAGGTTGGGATTGGGCATCAATAACATTATCCTGAAATGGAATTCTTGTTCTGCAATCCAAAGAAGAAAGTTTCAGACTGTCTTTTGGGAAACGGATTGGAAAAAGTTTTAGTAATGCACTTTCTCTGTATTGGAGTAAAGCTCTTTGGCTGCTTATCGAGGACATTGATAACTATAATATTGATCTACTGGCTATCCAGGAAATGAGATGGATTGATGAGGGAATTTTGGAGAGAAGAAATCATACTATATTCTGCAGCTGCCATGGAAAAAACATGTTTGGAACTGGTTTTATAGTTAATAAAAAATTAAAGCCTGGATTTCTAGGCTAAATCACAGAGACTCTGTAAAATTTGAATAAAGGGATTGTTTTTCAATTACTGCATCATAAGCATTCATGCCCCAACTGAAGATAAAGATGAAAATGACTCTTTTTAGAAACACCTGGATGACCTATACTATAATTACCCCCAAAATGACATCAAAATTATTATGAGCAATTTTAATGCAAAGATAGATAAAGAAAATGAGTATAGACCTGTAATCAGAAAATACAGCTTACATAATGAAACTAATGATAACAGAGACAGACTTTTAAACTTTGCAGTCACACATAATATGACAATTAGTATCTCTAGATTAGCGATCGTTAGTCATAATTTGTGACTAGAAATTTCAATTTTAGGGCTAGATTATTTAATCTGGTCCTCAAATTTGACGTTTAACAATGCTATTGTTCACAATTAGTCTTCCTTTTCCCTTTGACTAAATTATGATCCCTGGCAGAAGACTGGATCGCAATTGAAAAAAAAAGTGACATTTTATACACTAGCCAGATGCCCTCAGTGATAAATCTGCAGGTGGTCATTAAGGTACTTTAAACAAGAGGTAGGACAGAGAGAGGGGGTTGCTTTTCAACCGGGAGAGCAGCTTGAACCGTGACGTCACTGAGTAACAAGTAAAGAATAGGGAACATACAGATAAGTGTATAAAGTTTAGAAAGTTCGTGTTTATAATTCGAAAAGGAGATAAGATCATTCTTAATAAAATTTTAGAAGAATGAAATTATATGATCGAACTCATACATGCATAGGGCAATCATTAAAATATTATAATACATATATTATTTATAATAAAAGCTGAAATATATCGTGAAAAGTGTAGTAAATGTAAAAATTACATTTCAAGTGTTTTAATACAGATTATGAATAAATATCTAATCATTGGATTTTTAAAAATATAGTATCCATTATCTTAAAACATCGATAATACTTTCTACATGTAATATATACTCACGAACAATGAAAGTTGCACACCAAGAAGAAAACATGGTACAACCACAAAATGATGTAAATAGCTAGAGGGCGGGCTGATATGCAAATGATCTCAGTTTGGTGTGATTGCGCATGACCTTACACCTGTGAGTGGTGCTACAAGCATCAGCCAGCTGCCTTATAAACTGGAGTGTAGTCAACGCCCCATCAATGCGAGAAGCTTCGGCCGACACAAGCATGAGTACGGAGTGAAAAGAATGGTGGGTAGACACCAGAAACATCGATATATGCAACTGACGGACTTCGAGAGAGGCCTGATCATCGGGCTGAAAACCATAGGGTTGTCAGCCCGCAGGACAGCCCATCACGTGGGTCGTTGGGACTATACCGTCCGAAGGTGTTGGGAGCACTGGTCACCACCCAGACATGGAGGACAGGCTCTGGATGGGCCAGAACAACATGGAACACCACAGATTGGCGATGAGTGCTGCTTCATTTTTGGGACCGATGATCAGCATGTCCGGGTGTGGAGGTCCCCTGCACAACGCCACAATCTAAACCTCGTTATTGAGAGCTACACCAGCCTCATGGGCTGGGGAGTCATAGCCTACGACAGCCGATCCGGTCTAGTAGTGATACCTGGAACATTGGTCAGCGGTACGTGGATGAGATTCTACGACCTCCTATGCTCCCATTCGTTGCTGGGATTCCAGGTGCGCAATTCCAGCAGGATAATTCCGAGCAGTATCCGACCCGGACACACATGGCTCGGGTCACCCAGGCCTACCTGAGTCATGTCCAGATACTTCCATGGCCTGCCTGCTTCCGAGACCTGTCCCCTATCAAGCATGTGTTGGATCAGTTGAAACGTCAGCTGCCTCGTTGCCACAATCTTCGGAATTTGGAACATAAAGTCCAACAGGTGTGTGGACTCATCTGCTGCAGGACAACATCAGGCATCTGTTCGACACCATGCTGGACTGTATTACTGCTTGTATCGATGCACGAGGTGGTGTGACACTCTATTGAGGATGACCAGATTGTGTACCACAGTTCCCTCTGTACGTGTTCTGCTGCTCTGTTTTTGTAATCATGTATATCATTCATTTGTATCCTTCTATCAATATAATTTCAGGTCCATCCTATGCTTCTTGGTGCGCAACTTTCATTGTCCATGACTATAAATATGCATTTCAAAAATATCCAATTGCGCAAAAAATCCCACATACATATAAAATATATTAAATATATTGATGACTATGGAATATCATCGATCTAGTAGTTACAGAACTATGTAGATCATTATATTAAAAGGCATAGTTCGGATCTTGGGAAAAGAGGAGAGTTGAAAGTCGAATGGATGGTCAACTGCAGTAGATTTTATTTACCCAACGATAAGACGATGCATTTCGTGAGCTAGTAGAAGATGACTCTTGGTTAAGCTACTGGATATGTCAATTTTTACAAACATATTTTAAGCATGCAAAATTGAATAATAAACTTTATTGATAAACCTTAGAGTTTTAAAATTACTTAATAACTTAATAGTTAAACTTATAGCGTTTTTTTCGACACACATCATAATGCTAAAGCAGCTGACATGTCAGAGTCCGTCCATGGCAATTTTTTATTCTTTTTAAGGTTTCTAAGTATTTGTCCTTCATTAAAAATTATGATAATTCGTTGATAATCTCACTCCGTGCATATTTAACTCTGCTTTGTTCTGCATGCAAACAGTGACTTTTCAATGCTTAATTTGAAGCACTAATTCCTTGATATATTTTGCATTATACTTTTGATTGTCTTTTTGTAAATTTGTATCATTCTCTAGAGCTCTCACTTTTTCTTTTAACTGCATATTTTCATTTTTTAGAAAATTTATCTCTTCATTTAAGTCTTTTATATTTTTAATATGATCATCAAGTTTCAAGCCATTCATAGTTTGATTTTCTTCAGTAGTTTCATCATTTTCATAAATGATGCTCTCGTTTCCATCACCATATATTGAGCTATTGACAGAAATTTTATATTCAGAAACTTCAATTACAGGTATTATACAGTCCAGTCTGTTCTCAGCTTTTTGTACGTCATAGTTTCTGCTTCTATTTTCTTTTTTTTTAATCTAAGTGATCGTTCACGTTTTACACTTTGTTTATTTACAGATGATAGCAGATTAAGATGAGGAACAACTCCTTGTTTTAATCTTTTAACCGGCTTCAAATTAAAAAATTTAGCCCGAAAATCTTCATCAGAAAAGTGACTCGAACAGACAGTTGCTTTAGCAATGGTTATTTAATCCTCTCTTTTGCACTTTACGACCCATAATTTTTGGAGTGTAGAATCTTTTGGAAATTCATAAAAACTGCTAGATCCCATTGACTTCTTATAAAAATTTGAATACAAAGCAACCATACAGTTTGGCATTTTTGCGCTCACAAAACACAATTTATATACAACAATTAATCAAAATTATACTTTATATAGACAAAAATACTAATATATATATATATATCTATAATATGTAAATTTACACTTAAATTTCACTTTTACGATAGAACTACAAATTATATTAAAACAACGACTGACACAGTATGTTTTCACATAGAACTGAATACTACTCGGAGAAACAGGTACTTCTCTTTGTAACTCAGTGATATCACAAATGGAGATAACGTCCATCCTCTAGAATACTGTTAACAGCAGCATTACGACCCACCTTTACACATCTTTTGCTATCCGGCCATCCAAATTGCTGCTCATGTCTAAGGACGAGTTGGAAGGTCTGGGCTTTCGACACCTTTTGCCACGATATGCAAGCTTTTTTATAAATTTAGTCAAAATCAGTGCAACTATACCAAAACCATATAAACATAATAAAAAGTTTCACTTTACTGTTCTTTCCTGAAATTATTCATCTCTACATGCAGATATATGCTGAAGATATTTCTAGCTGGCTTGAACAATCCTATGACCTAGTCAAGGGTGGATACATATCAGCTTGTCATCATAATATGACTTTTCCCACATTCTGAATATTGGCATCAATTTGACATTCTGGACTCATGCTTCTAGTCATAAGGATTGATTGCTATGCACTCAGGGTTTGAAATAGGACTTGAAATTTAGCGGGGGATATTCCCCCATAAACAAAAAGTTTAGGGGGAATTTTCAAAAACTTGGGGGGAAATTTAAAAATCCAGGATTTTATTTAATTAGTAAAACATAAATTAAGGATATTTTTATATTATAATACAAGAGACTTACAAAATTGACATTTAGTATTTTAAACCGTGATTTGAAAATGATCAACTTTATTTTTTAAATGAATTTAAAACCGTTTTTTATGATTGAAAATAGAAAGCATTAACAAAAGAGAAAAACTATATTCAGTTCTTTTGTAAATCGCATACTTTAAGGATACAGCACATTTTGAATAGTCTAAATTTGCACCTCGCCATGCTAATGTTATTTAAAATATTTTGAAATAAAAATATTTTTTAAGTACTTTTAATAAAATTAAGATGAGAAGGATGTTCATTTTTAATTGAAATGAGAGATTCAATGTTGGGTGCAGATATATCAAATTTTAATTTATGCTCTTCAAATGAATGAATCTAATGAGCCTTATAATTCTAAATGCCTGAATAAATAAAAAAATTTTAATTTCGTTATCCTAAACATATATTTCAATTTCATCAACAATATGTTTAAAAGATAATATCCCAGCATAAAAAGCAAAAAAATATTAAAATATTAGTGGATAGAAACAGATTGAAAAAATGGAAAATATTTAAAAATAAAAACGAAATATATCGGTGATCATGTTTAAATAAAAAATACTGCGATATTGCTAAACTGTCTTTTATAAATTACTAATTAATAAATGTAACACATTAAAAATCTATAAATATATTGCAATGGAACTCTTTGCTAGGGTCAATTTTAGGTCCAAAATAGCCATTTTCATCCAAATAATAGGATTTCATTCAAAATGATTTTGATGTTGGAATTCCATCAACGTCCTTTACAAAATTGAAGATGTGTGTATTTCCCCGGATATGAAAAAACAAAACAAAATGGGTTTTCTCGAGAAAATGACAAGTTTATTGCTTAAGTATGTACAGATGTCAATCGGCCCTAAATGACATTTTATAGCTGCTATATATTTTTTTTCGCCTTTCGGCAAAAGTTAACTCTCATTAATTTCGGAAATTCCTTACTTAAACGTACTTTCTATCATCTCGTAAATGTGCTAATGACTTTTTTTTTCATGTTTTCTAATAAATGTTTATTAATAAACTGTGCAAAATAGAGTGAATTCTGAGCGGCACATCACATTTGAAGGGCATAGACAAAGCAAATAGGATTTCTTTGGCAATATTGGAATATTTCTAGCAAAATAGTTGGAATACCTTTTACCGAAAATGAAAGTCCCGGAACAAAGTGCAGAAAAGAAAATGTAACGAATTTGGAACCTTTGTGTCTAGTGTGCACTGGCTATGCACCCAGAAAAAAATGAAACACCATTAAAAAAGCACCTTGCCACGACTTGTCCGTAACTAGTGAAAAATAGAATGAAGCGTCGCGCCCGTGCCGGATGCAGCCGCTTAGGAAATTTTTGGGAAAAACGGCGCTACTTCGGGTGTTTACTGGAAAAGAGGAGTTGCGCTATCGAGATGTGGAACTTCCTGGTAAAAACATGATTTACGGAATATTTTCATTCACTCTCACGAGAATTCTTCGCGTTCATTTTCGAAATTTAAGAAAGATCAGTGGCAGCGAGTGCGCGCAAATTCCCGTACGGCATTTTTTTCTGCACGACATTTTTGAATTCAAGTGTACGTCCTATTTCAAACCCTGGCACTAATCCCCAAAGTTCGCATATCATATGCTACAGATTAGCAAGCAAGGAAATCAAAAAGCATAGCCAAGGTGAGATCGAGCTGGTTTTCTTTAGTCAAAATCAGAGCCATCAAACTACACAAATCAAGTGCCATACCTGAGTGTAAGTAAGGTTTAGCAGTATTTCACACCCCACACCAGTCTATAACATTAGGGTATTTCCTGACGTACAAGAAGCCGATGCCATAACCAGTCGAATTGCATATGTAACTAGTACCACCTATCAGTAAAGGGTGAAAATAGAGCTGTCAAATGTATGCAATGATAGTCATCCTTGTTGTAGAATTTACTTGTTATAACCCATCGTTCATCCTAGGTGTTTTTTAAGGGGTGGTCCACTCAACTGCCCCCAGAAATTAAATCTACCCTGCCTGTCTCAGTAATACAATTTTACACTCTGACAATGAAAAATGCTGCACCAGCGGCCCTTTTCCCAAATGACACCTTACCATGCATTCTCAAATTATCAAGATATTTAAAAAATCTGATGTAGATAGCAAACTTTCCTTATATAATGCAATGAGTTTACTTCTTTTACAGTGAAAAAATGGATGAAAGATCCACGGCAGTGTTTGTAATGTTGAATTGTACATTTGGTGCTTTTCTAGACGACAATATGTAAAGCTATTTCATACACAATTAACTTCTTTTTCACGCAGCTCTAAATTAACAATTATCAATATTGATAGCATCCTCAAAAGCAATATAGTTCATATATTAAAATATTTTATTAATAAATTCATCAATTAGACATCATTTTCATTAACTTGGCATCATTTTTTCAATTTTGACGATATTTTCGTCAATTTGCGTGGTAAATATTGCCAAATTCGAGATATTTCACTTAGATTAATCGGCAAATTCGCCATATATATTGTTAAGTGTGACAAATAAATGGGGAGAAGTGCATATTTTATATACGAGAAGGTATGCCAGTTATAAGGCAGAATTAAAAATCTTTAAAGCATTGCCTCCTATTAATCGGAAATTTGATGACAGTTTTACCAATTTGGTGGCATTTTTATCAATCTGGTAACATTAAAAAGTCTCCAAGTTAGCAACTTCCCACCAAATTTGTCGCCAAGTATTACGGATGGATGGAGACATGGGTCATTCTTATAGTCGTTTGCAATATTCTTTCCAAGATATTGATTATCAATTAGATATCAATATCTTCAAATTTGACATTTAAAATAACTTGCAAAGTTGGTGATGTGCCACCAGAATTTCGTCAAGTGTTACGGGCGAAGAAATAGGATATTCTTATAGCAGGGCTAGAAGCCAATTTTCTTCAAAAAAAAAAGGAAAACTAGGAATTCTTATAGGAAAAAAAAGGACAAAGTTTTTTACGAAACAATTAAAAAAAAATGCTCAATTAACTTACAGCTGAAGGTTAATAAGTAAATTGCAGTTCGCACCTTGGAAAAAAAACATGAAAATTATAAAATGAAATTGTAACTTTAAATGTAATATTTATTGCTGCATGGCTTTAAAAACAACTGTCTCATTACTGATACATTAAGCAATAGCACTGCATTGGAACACAAATTAAAGTTGGAGAATAGCTTCAAAATGAGGTTTTTATTTCCCCCCCCCCCCCCCCCCCCCACCAAATTGTAACACTTAATATTTTAATTATGTAAAGATGATTGCAATTTGTTCCTTTTGTCCTGTGCCTTATTCAGTTCCACAGTAATTTCTTGTATCTTGCCAGTAGCTGCATCAATCATAGTAGATGCAATTCTCATGTCATTGAAATCTTTTTTCTTTAGGGCTGTTTGCAAACGTTTATTCCCCTCAGCCAGACAGTTTTGCGCTGCAAACAGTTCATCTTTTAAAATTTTAATTGCATTATCAATTTCTTTAACTTTCTCGTCTGTTTCTTTCTTGAACTTCTTTGCTTCATTTACAGCTTTCTGTTCTCTTTCTTCAAGAGTTCTCTTTTTTTCATTCTCTCTAGTCATCGTTTTTTCAGCTTCTTTTGCTGCGACGTACATTGCATGAGATTTCACAACAGAATTGAGAAGCTTCACTGTAATTGGAATTGCACAAATATCTCCATACCTGTTAACGGCCTCCTTAACGTGTCTGATAGCAATTATAACAGCCTCAGAAAGGCTAGCTCTGCTTTCAGTAATAATGGAGTTATTCACCGAAAATCCCCTTTCTACATCGGCGTTTCCATGAGCTAGTGACAGACAATTCTTAATGAGAATTGAAAGATTGACATATTTTGGTTTACCACTAATTTTATCTGTTAGACTGAAGACATTCTTCCAAAATACGTCAATACGCTGACTTTTATTTCACCCCGGATTACAATAATCTTTACACAGCCTATCAACCTCAGTGTCAACAACATACATTTGCCACTCAAGCATGATTTTATCTATGGATTAAGAGTCCATTTTCAATGGCTTTAGTTTCAGACATAAGCGTCGTATTGCACTGTCAGTTCTTACTGCTCTCATTGCTGGGTGGAGTTTTTCTAAATCATGAAGGAAATTATCAGATAAGGGCAAAGCATCTCTGAGGAGTCTAGAAAGCTTTAGTAAAAATGAACGCATAGCCATTCTGGCCATTTTACGTTCATTGTTGTGAATACATGTTAAGGCTCTTCTGGTATCTTCACCAACATTCATGTCTTTTAGTAGACGATAATTTGCATGGTTCTCCATGTCAATACTAAGAAGACTTTCTCCTTCTAAATTCCCCACAGTTGTTTCATTTAAAAAACGAAGCATTACTGAACGTAATAACAAGTTCATTTTGCTATACATCAAATGAACCAGAGGACCCTCAGTCTGGAAGAAACTTAAGTATTCCTGCAAATTGGGTAAAACAGCTGATATGAATTCCAAATAAACAACTGTCAATGGATCTTTTAATGCAGATGCAATACGTTTATATCTAGCATTCTTCTGAAGAGACCCCCAGTTGTTTTTTCCTTTTGGCAGAACTTGAAGAAAGTATTCTTTCAACGCAGAATACAGAGAGAGAATTCTAGTAACAACAGGACCTAAGGTGAGCCACCGAGAGTTAACATGTCGTAGAAGAACTTTTGGTTCACATTCTAGGAGCTTCTGTAGTTCCTTAAAATCTTCTCTCCGAGCTGCACTAAGTTTAAAGAAGGCAAAAAGATCTGTTGCAAATTCATCAATGTCTAAGGGAATGCTATCCAATGCTTTGGAAAAGCAATTATGGACTTTGTGGAGGGCACAAGTTCCTAAATCAATTAATTCGGGTGATCCCAAATTTGCAAGTTCTCCATTCAGTTTCTTTGCCACTGCAAGATTTACATTAGGACCATCCATGCTGAGCATCAATATCTTATTTAAGGGGAGTTTATTAGCTTCGAAAACTCTAAGGATTCCACTGCAAATGTCATCAGAAGTGGCATGCCCCAAAAATAGTGAAGTTAGGTATCCTGACACAATTTGATTAAATGTTGGGCTCCAAAATCTTACAATAATGTCCAACTGCTTCTTTACTTGCACTGTTGTCGTTTCATCAAAAGCTAGGGTAAAATAACTTCCCGATGCCATGGCAGCTTGCAAGTCAGAAACAACTTCCTCACGGAAAACTGGTCCAAGACCATGTGCCAGAATATAAGAAACTTTTCTGTCACTAAGGTTCATGTTATTAGAAATTGGATGATTCTCAAACATTGCTCTGAAAAGTGGCACAATACCTCTACATGATGCAAATGAATAATTGGACACTGCGATTTTTATTGCCCACAATGCTTCTGCACGTGTCACAAGTTGATCAGCATTTAAATTAACCGTTAAAATGGGCTTTACACCTGACGAGATTTCTGTCTCTCCCTCATTGATATTGTTTCTGGAAAATCCTAATTTTTGTTGACCTTTCAACTGTTTAACTGCTGTGCAGTGCTTCGCTCTTGATGCATGTTGCAGAAGTTGTGATATCCCAGCATTGGAGACCAATAGAGAGCACTTGCAAAGCATGCAGTATGCTTCCCACTCATTTTTCCCTTTCACACACCAATTACTTATTGTATCACCATTTCCATCCTTGCTTTCCAGCCACTTTTCTTGAAATTTTGTACGGCCACCCGGCATTATAGATGACTCCTAAAAGTAAATGTAAGTTATAAGTAAAATAATAATCACAACTTTTTCAGTCAGAAAAAAGTTCCCGACTTTTCCAGGTTAGTAGTACCCTGGTACTAGCTATCGATATCACCTCCCACCAATAGCTAAAACAGACAGAAAATAGCAAAAACGACAAATGATTCATGGGAACTGTTAATGTACTCGAGCCGGAGGGGTAAAATATCGAGAGCACAAGTGCATTGCGCGACTCGGAATGCGTTGCACGACTCGGTGTAAATTTCGGATCCTAAAAGAACTTGTAACACAAAAATGTTTCGAGTAAGAGTTCTCAAACTACAAACACTAAAGTTCCTGCTTCCGCTAATTTATTTCATCTAGCAACACTTCCTTTCCAAACTGTAAACATTTGTTCCATAAAGGGAGTGCCTCCGCAGCCGGCAACGGCTGTCTGAATCGTAACCGGCAGTTGATAACTGCGCATGCTCATGAAGTTCATGAGCATACGCAGTAATTGACTGCCGGTTACCGGCTACGGAGGCACTCCCTTCAATAAAAATAATATAGGGCTATTTCGTAATAAAATTTTCATAAATCCATAATAAAAAAAAATCGATGTTTATTCTAAAATTATTGTTAGATCTAAGAAGAAAATGTCCGCGGTTATGGTTAATACGAGAACACGTGGAAAGAAAGTAAAAAAAAAGGAAAAAAAGGAGTCAAAAAGCATAAAAAAGGAGGAACACAAAAAAAATAGGAAAAAAAGGAGTATTTTCGAAAAAAAAGGAAAAAAGGAAAAAAAAGGAGCTCTGCGAGCCCTGTTATAGTTGCAGACCCAGACCTCTCGACTGACCCGGAGGACTTACAGCAACTATTTGAGAGGCCGGGGATATTCTTATAGTAGAGATTCTTTCTAAGATATTGAATTTTCATCAATTAATTGTTATTTTCATTGATTTAGTGTCATTTTTATCAATTTATAGACATTTTTATCAATGTAGCAACATTTTTATCAATTTAATGACATTTACTTCAATTTGGCAACATTTAAAAAAAACTCGCCAAGTTAGCACTATTCTGCCAAGCATTATGGATGGAGAAATAGGTTATTCTTATAGCAGATAAACGACAAATGACATCCAAATACAAAACTATTACCCAAAGTATCTTCTCTTATAGTAGATTTTATATTCTTTTTAAGGTATTGAATTTTCCTTAATTATTAGTCATTTGCATTTAGTATCATTTTTATCAATTTGGCGACATTTTAGTTAATTTGGCAACATTTAGAAAAGTCGTTAAGTTGGCTACATTCCGCCAAAATCTTACCAAGCGTTATGGAGGGAGAAATAAGTTATTCTTATAGCAGATAAAGGATTATTGATGTTCAAATAAAAAAGGCTTACACAAAGTATCTTTTCTCATGAATGGAACGAGCTAGATTCACGAGAGTGATGTTACCAAATTTATCGCATGATATTACATATGAAAAGTGAACATATTTCACAATAGTTAATAATTTTTTTTTTATTTTATGCGATTTCTTGATAAATTTATTTGAAAAATATGCAATATCTTAAGAGCGGCTCATGCTAAAGGTCGAGATTAGCGGTCGCCACATCGCCAGTGGCGACTAAGAAATTATTCTTGGCGACCGTAAAATGTAATGTCTATCGTCAAAAATGGCGACCTGCAAAATTTCCATGTTTCTATACCAGAACATCAAACGTCTAATCTCTGTCGAGTTTCAGGAATACCCGCATGGATTAGCCTAATCCCTCTGAGCCAAACCCTAATTAGATAGTCGGTAAACAGGACCGATATCATAAAGGGTTTTTTATTGTCGTCCACCCCCTCCCCCCTCGGGAGAATAATCCGTAGATATCCTATTTATTTCTCCCCCAACCCAGCCGTTAAATGTCTTACTTGCCCATGGCGATTCAACTTAAACGAGCTATTAACGAAATCGTTATCGGCCTAACTGTGATAGTCTAAAATGACTTTTCCTAAACAATCCCTCTGGGGAGTGAGAAAAATCTGTCAAAAATCACCACAATACTGCTACGGCTGTTAATTTATTGCACCTGCAGCCGAGAATGAGTGCTACTGCTATCCACATTCCTATCTCCTTCCTCCCCGTGATCTCGGATATGTTTACTTTTGAGGCATGTCCGGGTGCAGCGCATTCTATCAATTGACCCCAACAGCACCTTACCGAAATTCGGAGTGGCCCCACTTTTACATACTGTACTAATAGAGCTTTCATCATTTTTACATCTGCCTTAAATTTTAAACAGTTTCCGAAAACGGATGCGCAAGCGGAATTAAAATCGCGCATTAAAATAAAAATGCCCCCGCTATTTTCGGCTTGTAAATTTATTTATTGGTTAAATATTCATAACGTATTTTGCATCATGATAAATTAAAAAAAAATAATCTATGTGCAATAGTTTTGGGTATACGCTGTAGCTGGGAATGCCAGGCGCTAATAAAGGGCGTCAACCTTCGGGATGCTTTTCGAAACTAAATCGCCGATATTGCGACTTTATGTATTGTTCTATTTCAACTTATATATATATGTACTGTTCATTAACGATCATATAGTAAATATGAACGATGATGGCAAAAATTGCGCGTAGTTGCTTCTATGTTGCCTAGATATAATCACAAAAAATTCGCAATTGTTAAAGTTTCGGCGCGCAATAGTTTCTCGATCTGAGAAATTTCAGGTTTCCTGTTATAGATGATAACCTGTTTTAAGTTATTAATCTGTCACCGATGGTGTAAAAAACTAAAAATGTTTGTATTCTTAAACTGTTTACCACTTAGTTGTGTTTTCATTAGTGCCAACGGTAAACATTATCAATTCAAAGTTAAATTGGCTCGATTTTCAACTTACCCGTGGCCAAAGTTGGTTCATGCCCCACTCCGTTGATTTGAAAATTCGAGTAAAGCAATAAAACGGCCTATGTTTTTAGCGATACAAACAGATATTTTTTAAATTCAAAAACGTCAAAATATTAAATAAAATCCAATTTCTTCAAAAGGATAAAGAATTTAGTTGTTATAAAATAAACATATTAGGGAAATTTTACAATAAAAATGGTTGCTAAGTTTATAATGTCCGATAATATAACGGGAAAAATGACCGAAAATCGGGATCGCGATAATTTTAAAGTTACAGACTAAGTGATCAAAAGGTAGAAACAAGAATATAGATTATTTAAAAATCGCAGAAACTCATTGGTAAAATCCCATAAATTAAAAAAAAATGAGTGGCCGGATTTCTTAATAAAAAAGGCATAAATATTAATATTAAATGCTTCATCAGCTGTGAAAAAAAAGATCAAAATAAGAGAATTTAAAAACTTAAGAAGCAGGCATATTCAGAAATAATCTGTAATTTTGGCAAAAAATTAAAGCTGAAAAAATGTTGAATAAGTAAAGTGTTATGGGAAAAAAGGAATTTAACATTTACCCCAAAAGTATTTGAATCAGCTTCATGGTAAATTAATTTTTTTAGATGACTTGGGAAACAATTATAAAACACTGAAAAATTCCTATAATAAGAAAAACTTCGGTAAGATTTAAAACAGGGTTAAAAAATGAGAGACAATAAATGTTTAAAATATTCAGAAAATGATAAATGAAAGATCAAAATTTTGAAAACTTTTAAGAAATGGAAAAGATGGGGATACTGACAGTGACTTGCAGAAAACTTAGATTTAGAAAAAACACCTGAAATAAGTTTTGAAAATGTATTCAATATCCAAAATGAGAAGTTAGCAATAAATGCATGTTAACAATATTACTCATTAAAAAATAAATATATATTTATAAATTTGTGTTATCAGAAAAATTAAGTTTTGTATTTTGCCAATCTGTTAAATTTCCCCTAATTTTTACCCCACCTCCTCGTCAAATAATAGATCTTACAAAAGTAGATCTATTATTTAGTTTTCCTTGTTAACATAGTAGTGTCTTTCACCTAACTGAAATACTCGCCATCTTAAGGTATGGAGAGAAGGATCTGTTGTTTTACTTATGTCTACCATATAATAAACCTGTAAATAAGTATGGGTAATATATCTGTAAATTTTTTAATTATAAAATATTTAAACACAATTTTGCATAACATCAAACAAGTTGAAAAAAAAAAAAAAAATCACACATTTTTTAGTTGTCAACAATTGGCCTCATCATGAACCTATCAGCCAGTGACTGACTGCTTTGAACCCAGGCATTGTTTACAATGGGTTTTATTTCTTCCCTTTAATTAATTTACCTTATGGGTAATATATCTGTAAATTTTTTAATTATAAAATATTTAAACACAATTTTGCATAACATCAAACAAGTTGAAAAAAAAAAAAAAATCACACATTTTTTAGTTGTCAACAATTGGCCTCATCATGAACCTATCAGCCAGTGACTGACTGCTTTGAACCCAGGCATTGCTTACAATGGGTTTTATTTCTTCCCTTTAATTAATTTTCCTTATTATTTCCTATCAATAAGAAATGTATTAGCACTTGCATTACACATGAATATTTATAACCATCATTGTTCTTTTATGAACCCCTTATAAATATCCTCCGCCCCCCTCATATTATAAAAATTTATGTTTGTGTATATAAAAGGATGCATAAGTAATTAAGTATTTCTATCTACTTTTCTGATCTTAAGTAAGTGGCCTAAATTATGAGGATTCTAACTATTATCTTCAATTTGTGCAGTTAGAAAAATAAATTTATCAAGAATATATTTTAAAGTAAGAGATATGTAATTATAAAATTTTCTGTATATTTGCAATTTTGTTTTGTTAATTTTTTTTTTATGCTTTGAATTTAAGTTTTGAAATAGATAAATTATCTGCATCTTTTTTACTACATGTGGGCCACATTATGCAATGCATTCTTTAGCTAAAATTTATAATTGTGCCCTTTCGTATGCAATGTGCTCCTTTTTTAGTCAGCAACCCGCCCTTTTGAAATCCTAGAATGGACCCTGTAAATATATATATATATATATATATATATATATATATATATATATATATATATTTATATATATGTATATATATATATAATATTAGAAAGAAGTAATAATAAAAATAATTAATTCAAGTAATCGTGAAATATTAACATCACCATAGAAGCAAAACCACTGCCATAATGCCGATAATAGAAAAGATCAGCACCGGCCCAAATTCGGAGATTAAAAAGAATTAAATTCATCTTCAGGTCTGAGTATTTAATTCTATTTAACCCAAACAAATGCCTGTTTCAGATTGGAAAATAGTACATTACTATAAATGTCCAAACTCGGACTACAGGCACCAAAAGATAAAAAAAATGAAGATAAGAAACATTAGGAAAATTTGTATTAACATGTGACAGGAATCCTTCTTCTTTCACCACATGTATATGTTGAAGACCCAGACCGTCCGACTCATCCAGAGGACTAAGAGCAGCTATTTGGACGGCCGGACCACATGTATATGTGACTAACCTCAACAGTATAAAAAATATCTAGAAGCACAGGAATGAACATGACGAAATTCAACCTAGGAGGCAGTACGAACGTTCACAGCGACACTCCCAGACCCGTCCAGTGAGTCAGAGCAGGAGACAGGACTATTACCCGTATAAGCAAAATAGAATATGTCCATGCAGCAAAGATGAAAATTCTTACTAAACAAGAGATTCATAGAAGAAATGGATAAACGAAAATGCCACTATACACCAGTATAAGGGCCCTCGAATCGTAGTTTCAAACTGGTTAAAGTTACAAAATTTTAGGAAAAATATAATTGAAAACATTAATATTAATATATCTAACTTATTTTCAGATGTTTTTGATTTTTCTAATTTTTTTAGCTTTTTTTATTACTTTTCATTTTTATTTATTTATATAATTAATAAATAATTATTATTTTATATATATATATATATATATATATATATATATATATGCTTAGAGCAAATTGAATGTGTTTGTGGAAAAAAAAATTGTTAGAAAATTGGGGCGGGATCAAAATCGAATACAAAATTATGGCCACTAACATCATCAAAGTGGCCACTGAGCTTTATGAGGTCACTGGCCACTGGCTACTGTTGATTTTTTTTAATCTAAAGCCTTAGCTCATGCTAGCATTCTAATTTTTGTATCAATTGTTTTCTAACGAAAAATTACATAAGAAATGACTATTTGCATAACTTTATTAAAAGGTTTGATTTTTTCAAAATTTCACTCAAAAATTTAAGGCCTTATTACACGACAGCAATTTGGTACAACATACCGTTCGCAAAACAGCTTTGGAACATTTGTGACGTCACTCCACGCAGCACAGAAAGAACGTGACGTCATTTCACTCAACAAGTGGGGGAAGCTCTTTCCCCCTTGCATTCGTTCCGTAATTTCCTCATCGGAATACCGTTTAGGAGTTCTTATACTGTAAAGATCTCTTTTACCATCCCAAAGGTTCCGTTTGGATTGAATAATTGTGTTATTACACAGGGTAATTTTTATTACCGAACTTCGGCAATTCCGCCTGTCAATCATACTTTAGGCTCCTCCTCTTTAACAGGTCCATTCTCTCTAATATCGGTGATTTCATACCAGAAACCATTCTTCAGTGTGTTTTTCATATAATATAAATATTTTATATCTCAAAAGTGTCTGTAATATGGTAAAAATTATTTTCTTTTTCTCCATCTGCATTTCCAGACTTCAGCAATTCCGCCCGGCAATGACACTTTAGGTCCCCGCCTCTTTAACGTCGACGATTTCCTTCCAAGAAACATTCTTTAGTGTTTTTTGCGTATAATTTGAATCCTTTATATTTCACAGATGTCTGCAATTTGATAAAAGTTCTATTCCTATTTTTCCATCTCCAGACTTTAGCAATTCCGCCCAAAAATGATACCCTAGGCTCCCCCAGCCTATCTAACTCGCCCCTCCTCTTTAATGATGCCGATTTCACTCCAAGAAACATTCTTTAGTGTTTTTTGCGTATAATTTGGATTTTTTATATTTCACAGATGTCTGTAATTTGGTAAAAGTTCTATTATTATTTTTCCATCTCCAGACTCTAGCAATTCAGCCCGAAAATGATACCTTAGGCTCCCCCTGCCTTTCTAACTCGCCCCTCCTCTTTAATCTCTCCGATTTCATTAAAAGAAACATTCTTTAGTGTTTTTCGCGTATAATTTGGATTTTTTATATTTCACAGATGTCTGTAATTTGGTAAAAGTTCTATTATTATTTTTCCACTGCCAAACTTCAGCATTTCTGCTTGGCAATGATACTTTAAGCCCCTCCTTTCTAATAGGCCCTTCCTATCTAATGTCGCGGATTTCAGAAAGCATTCTTCAGTGTGTGTTTTTCATATAATTTGGCTCTTTTATATCCCACAGGTATCTGTAATTTAGTAGAAGTTCTATTATATTTTCCATCTGGAGATTCTAACTCATTCCAAAGTAGTCTATCGGCCATCTTGGTTGCCATTAAAGGCATGTCACCTGTGACGTTCAGATGTACGCACTTCTGATTGGTCGATTTTCGCACAACATTTTAGATTTGAACCTAAAATGTTGAGGTTAGATTTGTTGAATGAACTGTCTTGTGAACAGTTTTGTTGTGCCAAATACTGTCGTGTAATAAGACCTTTAGGGGTCTTCTGAACATTTCATTGTATTTAAAAATAATAGGCTTCCAGTATTCACGGATTGTAATTTTTGTACCAAATTTTGTTCAAATTGCTCCATTCGTTCTTCAGATATCGCCTTCACAGACTCACTGACATCACCTCAAAAATATTTGATTTATGTTTAGGGATGCTTGAAACATGCTCTGCCATCGAAAATTCGAATATGAATTTTTGACTATGTCACAATACTTTCCTTTATACATTATACTATGTATATAAGGAAAGTAAAAATTAATCTATATGCAATAGTTTCAGGTATATACTGCAGCTGGGGATGCCAGGTGTTTATAAAGGGCATTTACCTTGGGGATAGGGTGATGTTTATCAGAGATAAATTGTCGATATTGTCATATTATGTATTGTTGTTTTACTTCAATCTACATATGTACGGTCCATAAATAATCATATGGTAAATATGATTGATTATAATGAGGGTATCAAAGATAGCGCATTTGAAGGCTACTATGCTGTCCAGACATAGATCACAAGAATTTAGCATTATTTTTAAGTTTCAGTGCACTATAGTTTCTCGATCAGAGAAATTTCAGATTTCATGTTAACTATAGATTATACCTTGCTTTAAGTTATTAATCTGTCATTAACAACGTAAAACACCAAAAATGTTTACAGCTTAGTTCTGTTTTCAGTATTACCAACTCTAAACAATTCTTATCAATTAAAAGCTAAATTTGCCCTATTTTCAACTTATCTTCAGCCAAAGTTAGTTCCATGACTCACCCCGATCGCGTTGATCAGAAAATTCAAGAAAAGCAATAAAATAAATGGTCTATGTTTTCAGCGATACAAAATGATATTTTTTTAATTCAAAAACATTGAAATATTAAAAAAAATCAAATTTCTTCAAAAGGAAAGAATTTAGTTGTTATGAAATAAACATATTGGGGAAATGTTACAATAAAAATGGTTAAGTCTGATAATATAATGGGAAAAATGACTGAAATATTAGGATTGTAATGATTTAAAAATTAGAGTGATCAAATATAGAAACAAGAATATAAATTAATTAAAAATTGCCAAAAATCATTGGTAAAACCCCATAAATTAAAGAGAAATTAGTGGCTGACCTTCTTAAGAATAATAAAGGAATAAATAACAGTAAATGTTTCATCAGCTTTAAAAGAAAAGACCAAGATGAGAGTGATTCAGTGAATGTAGTGTTGACAACGTTTCACTTTCAGTGATTCATCGAAAGTGATCATCCAAACTGAACAATGCAAACCCAGCTTAAACCCTTCTTTTTAGATCCAAAGCACTGGAGATTAGTTTTTTAGTTATTTTAAATTTGAATTAGCTATTTTCTATTCACGGCAGATTTGTGTCTCCATCTATAGCCGGTTATTGATGCCACCATTCTAAACATAAAGCTACGTTGTTCATTAATTAACTCACTTCATTTAATGGTACACATTTGATTACATAGAACCAACGAATGTTTAAAATAATTTAAGTTTATATATACTATGTAATGCTATTAGGGTAAATTTAGAAGAATATTTTGTGTGTGGATATTTAATACTACAAGATTACAGCATTAGAATATCTCAAAAATATAAATTGTAAAAAAATACCAAGTGGAGCCTTCCCTTCATATATATTTTAATATGCGAGTAATTGAGTTTTTTTTTCCGTAAACAATTTCATTGTTTAATAAAATTTATGATTTGCAAAGTCCTGAGAGATAAAAGTGTTCATAAGGAGGGTACAGCTTTGATATAAAGAATTTGGATTTGACGATACTTTTTGGAGCGATAAATTGCCAAATGTGGTAATTCCTTGGTGCAAAGTGACATTCTGTCCTGGGATATAGTTTTTCTGGCAACTCCTTTTAGCTTTCCGTTATCTTCGGCGATTCTATTTTAGTTGTGTTGTTGTCTAATGTACAAAAATGCATAAAAAAAACATGCATATCATTGTATATTAATTGTGTAAATGTTTTGAGTTTAAGAGAGCATGATGTTACACCGTCCTTGAAAGAGCACTAAATTCTGGCAGACAAGCGGACCTCTATCTTACACAATAATTAATTTAGTTATACTTTATGCTCTTCCTATATTCCTTCAGAAAATAATGTTATTTATATAAAACAGTGACACAATTTATTTTTAAATATTTATCGATATGATTAAGAGACTCCACAAATGTTTCTAATGTCAGTCATTATGCTTGTCCTCACATTTTGGGGATCTAATTTCCTTTGCATTTTTGTGGTTTAATAACCATATCTTTACACATGGCAATGAATAGCTATCAGTTTGTGGACTCAAAATCTTTATAAGCATTAGTGAAGAAATCTTGTGACATCTAAAGCAGATCGAAATTTAGTTATAATCAAAATCATTGTACTTAAAATCCTCTTTCACAGTCTACTGTGCTAAAGAATCTATTGCTGATTAATAGCAGTAGTTCAATAGGTAGTTTAGTTGGATTGTCAATGAAATTTTGAAATCCATTCTGTATGTGTTGAAGACTCAGGCCACCCAACTCACCCTTGGGTATGAGCAACAGGATGAGTGGCTGGACCACTCTGTATGTGTGAAGAAAATATGGAATATTAAACCTTTTACAAAATTAATGTAAAAATACTTCTCTTTCTTGCTACGATAAATATTTCTTGGCCACTTGCTAGTATCGGTTACATCAATTCGATCTATTAATTCTACATACTTTTTGTTGTTTTCTTGATAATTTATTTCACTGTTTGAAAATCTATCCGTAAACATACTATGCTTAATGGATATATTAACACTTGTAAGAAACTGTTTTACAAATTAGGGGAGTTTAACCCAGTATTTTTGATAAAATATGTATCCGGGTTCGCGCCGCTTCCACAAAAGTGTGCTGGACTGAGTTCCAGTCCGACTAGACCCTTAGCTACAACAAAAAAATTAAACGCCAAAGTCTTGCAAGCAATCAAGATTAAAACGGCAAACGTCAATAATTTGACCAAAAATGGAGAGATCCAGTTTTGTAAAGAAAACTTACATTTCATTTTATACTTCCTATCAATACATTGCTAACCCATTTAAACATTTCGTTTAAAATGAAATGAAACAACATATTTAAAATTAGTAGTATAATTAACCACGTATAAATATATATAAATATAATCCTTCAAAAACAACACAATAAATAAAGATACATATAAATGATTTTATGAAAATCCAGAAAATCGACCAACCGCAAGCAAATATTGCCAACCGTAAATATAGTTGCAGTTCCAGAAGAGCGAGAAAATCCGCTTGCATGCAAGTTGATATATATAAAAGAAATTTGATGGATAACGCGCCGTTCTAAATGTTGCTCACAACTGTAGCCACAGAAGCTGACGGTTAATCCAGACTGGACGTATTAGTGTGATTTCTGCTGTAGATTATTTGGTGTTAATTTTGAATTTAAACAAAGTTGTATTAACTAAATCATATAAAACGCTTCATTATGATGTTTCCGACCTTTGAAACAAGACAAAACTGAAAGAAAATAAAGTATACCTAGAACCTAAAAATTTCAATATATTTGAATGGGTGAATCCAGTGCCTCAAAATTGTCTTCTAGAGTGATTATCTTATTGTTGTATGCTCATTCAGTTTCTTTACTATATCAATGTGTATGTCACACAGACTAGAAAGACAGACAGACAATGTGTATGTCACACAGACTAGAAAGACAGACAGACAATGTGTATGTCACACAGACTTGGACGATCATCCACACCCTCGAATTGTAATAGCCAATGAAAATGGCCGTTATTTCACGGTAGCAGCCAATAGATTAGCAGTTTTTACATGATGAAACTTAAAGAACTTTACTAGAAATTTAATCCATTTTACTATTTTAAGTATTTTATTTACAACTTCAAAACTTTTACATGGTTATTTATATACACAAAGAATATTAAACTATGTACATTATGATACGAGAAGTCAAAATTCTAGAATGCTATCCAAAGTCGAAATATTCTTATGCTGATGCTGCCATCTATGAGACTTAATAATAACTAAATACTGATTAGTATAGATATTTTGAAGAAAAATTTACAAGTTATATGTAACATATATATTGAAAATTAAAGAACCTTGCAGAAATCCATAGTGACATCTGCTCAGTGATTATCTTGATGTATTTTGTTTCTGTTCTGATTTAACTTTCAGGCATATGACGAAAAATATAAAATAGGATGAAAACTTATATCACGAAGTGATAACTTATATACATTTATTAATAATATCTAAGGTACTTATTGATATTCTCATGGAAATAAACATGCTGCCACTATATATATATATACATGCTATGATACAGCATATATGCAAAATATGTTGCCGACGACTTATATATAAATTTGACACTACATATAAATATATTATTCAAAACTAAACACTCTACAGCTGAATAATAGGAAATACACAGATGAACAAAAATATATATTACGATACAACATATAAGCGAAATATGTTGCCGACCTCTATATAAATATTTCTTACCTTGAAAAATGTGTCTTTAAATTGACTGATATAACAATAAAAACATCTGACCTTTAAGTCATTTAAACAAGCCAGATGAAATATTGTAGTATAAGTCGTTAATAATCGAAAAACGAGAAAGCTAAGATTATGTTTATATTATTGACGCAAAAGTTCGTATGTAGATTATCTCATAAAACACTGTAATTGAATTTACAGTATATAAACAAAGAAAAATAGGTAAATACCTGTTATAAATTATCCAGAATCCATAAAACTGAACTAAAGTTCAGTCCAAATTAAAATTTGATTGAGGTCTATCAATATAAGAAATAACCGTCGCATTTATGGACATATTTCAATGTTCATGAAATGTAATAATTTTACTTCGATAAAAATATAAATCGCATTCTCCTGTATAGAAATATAAGAAATAATTCCTATATTTTGCGATTACTAGCAGATGATCCCGAAATACTAATACAGAGTACTGCTTTGAGTTTTATTATGTAAATACTGCTAATCCATTGGCTACTACCGTGAAGTAACGGCCATTCTCATTGGCTGTTTCAATTCGAGGGTGCGGATGATCGTCCAGTTTCCAAGGTCTAGTGTCACACAGATTTAGAAAAAGAAAGTCCATCTATTGGTAAAAAAACCCGTAAACGCACGGTGCACTGATTGGATCTAAAAGGTCACATGGTTCATTCAATTTTAATCTGTTCTGAGGAAACGATTCAACAGCACACAATTTGTGATGCAAATGACCTATAGGTGGCGCTGATATTCTTCTGCAAACTTAGCATGTGTGCATGAATAGATTGTTGTATTAGGAATACCGTTATCAACGATTTTTCATCCTATTATTTCCTTATATTAGTGTGATTTTCTGAATTATTAAAATCTCGCCAAACAGCGTGGAAGGGATATTTTACTCGGCTCGCGGAAAGCAATTCTACAGCACACGATTCGCTATTCAAATTACCTATAGGTGGCACTGATGTTATATAGCAAACATAGACAGCGTACAAACTTAGCATGAGGGAATGAATAGACTGTTGTATTAAGAATACCGTTTTCGATAATTTTTATCCTAATTTCCAATTATTTCTTTATATTAGTGTGATTTCCTGAATTATTAAAATCACAACTTGATATTCCATGAGGGTCTCTAAAATTTCATGATTTTATTGAAATTCACGATATTTTCTGTCGAATGAGAAATTAAAGGTATGCTTTTAATGAAGATAATTTTTTAATTGTATTCATTAAAATATAATGAAACAGTTAATTTTTTGAAATTGTTTAACTAAAGAATTTCATTAACAACAAAAAATATGAAATAAACTTACCACAACTTGATATTCCAAAGCGAATCCTCCAATTTTAGGATTCAACGTATTGCACGATATCTACTGAACGAATTTTTTGGGGAAAACTATTCAATATTTAAATGCATTTAACAAATTATACGAGTATGTTTTCTATTAGAAATTGCATGACACGCATTAGAAATTGCATGTTATGCATTAGAAATTGCATGTTACTCATTAGAAATTGCATGTTCTACATTAATAAGAAGTGTTAGAAAAAGAAGGAAATGGTTAGTACAAGAAAAAGTGTATGCTAGTTCCAACAGACCCAAGAGATGCCGCATTCTGTCGTTACACTCTTTAGGGCGGTGTTCTCCACCAGCGTGAAGTAATTTTGTTTAAGTAAATTACGTAATAAAAATGAATAACTAATTTTAATTTAAAAAAATGAGTGAGTAATTTATTATTTTAGAATAAATGAAATTAAAGAAATAAAAACAAATGATTTAGAAAATTAATATAACAATTAATTTTAAGTTAAAGTCAAACATTTATAGTTTAGATTACTTCACACTGACAGACCTATTTCCCATAAAAAACGAACAGATAGTGTTCATTAAAAAGTTCTAAAGTAAAATTTTTCAAAGTTCTTGTATGAAAATGTAAAAGATTCTTCAAAAGTTCTTGTATGAAAATGTAAAAAATTCTTCAATAGTTCTTGTATGAAACTGTAAAAGTTTCTTCAAAAGTACTTGTATGGAAATGTAAAAGATTCTTCAAAAGTTCTTGAATGAAAATGTAAAAGATTTTTCAAAAGTTCTTCTATGAAAATGTAAAAAAATTCTTCAAAAGTTCTTGCATGAAAATGTAGATAAATTCTTCAAAAGTTTTTGTATAAAAATTTAAAAGATTCTTGAAAATAGCTTGTATGAAAATGTAAAAAAATTCTTCAAAACTTGTAACGTGAAATTCTTGAAAATAGCTCCTACAAATGTTGTAAAAGAGTGAAAGTTCCTACGAGGGAAGTGTAATTCATGAAAATGTCTTATAAAATAGCTTTTAAAAAATGATACAAAGTTGAAAAAATCTTGAAATGGTCTTGTGATCCACTGCAATAAACATGGAAAATAAAATGTCTTGTAAAATATCTTCTATAGAAAATTATACAAAGTTGAAAAAATCTTGAAATGGTCTTATATTAAAATTTTTTGAAAAAGTGTAAAAGTTCTTGAAATGGTCTTGTGATTCATTGCAATAAAGAAGGAAAATAAAATATGTTATAAAATAGCTTCTATAAAAATGGTACATAGTTGAAAAAATCTTGAAATTGGTTTGTATTAAAAATATTTTAAAAAAGTGTAAATGTTCTTGGGTTGTGTAAAAATGGAGTGGCTATTCTTTGGGCATCTTATATTGGCCATGTGCATACGTATGAATTCCATCTTCCAAAATATATCGCTTATCGTCATAAGGAGAGAGTGCTACCGTACTTTGTTTGAGTGTATACAAACGATGACACTCACTCCCTATGCGATGATGAAACGATCTTGTACTTATAACTTGTTTTAAGCATTTTCTGTAGTGATCGTGTTTGATATGTGTCTTTACTACTGTTTTCGAAACACCTTTTGTAGTTTTCTTCTCCCCTAGTGCGGAGAGGAGAGAATACATTTTGGGCCTGACTCCCATAAACTCAAGCCCAGGTGTTCCATTTAACTCGTCTTTGAAGCACCCAATCCTCTTCTTGTTTATGACACTGTGGGCGGAATGACTTTGTGCGAAATCCGATGTGTCGAAAAGGTGGCTGCTTCTGTTTATACTTTCGTAAAAATCCCAACATTCATATGTTAGAGAGGCGGTGTCGGTAAACAAAAGTGTTGCTTTATTTCCATAATTTTGCTTCATAAAATCATAATGGAATTTGTACATGAGGAGTTTACTAAGCTCCAGAATGGCAAAACTGACGTATATAGGCCTATTTAGAAGAATATTACTGTAAAGTCGCTCGACCCCTACCAAATCCTCATTGAAAATCTTGAAAGATTTAAATGTGGGTGTCGCCATAAGCCCCTCCCAACGTTCCTCGTCCTTCACAAGATCAATCTTCACCCGGTTCCTCAAATTTTCCATATTTTCCCATACATGGCATTATTCATTCATCATTTCATTATTCATTTCATTATTCATTCATCATTCTTTTTCGAAACCTGATTAGGTCCTCTTCCGATGTTCTGTGTTGAAGTCCACATAGGGCTTCAAACCAGGCTCGTTGTTTATATTTTAATACAACAATACATTTTTTAATTTCAGCCCCAGTTCCAGGTAGTATTTTAAGTTTTTGTGAAGTATCACATAATGTGTTTTATTATTAAGATTAGGAGTTAACTTTTCTTGACTCTGGAACCGAGGCATCTTGAGTAATTGCATTATCTTCACCGTGTATGGGGAAATCATATTTTTATTAATCTTCATCTTTTCAGGGGCAAGTGGGTAATCGCTGTGAAAATCGTGCAGTTCAGATGGATAATCGTTGTGAAGGTCGTGCAGTTCAGATGGGTAATCTAAATCTACCTCCAATATATACCCATCTGTTCCATCGCTGGGGAGAGCTAAAATCCAATTTTTGCACTCTATGGAAGGAGACACCCACTCAGATTTTTCATAAGACAGGAGCTGAGCCATTGTCCACCCGTAAAATTATTGGCATCTAAATACATCAGATACTGGGTTGGCTCTGTATGAACATACTCGGCCATGTATGGGTGTTTGCCAGCGCTCATAGTTTCGCTATAACTGATATTCCCCCTCGAATCCCCCGTTCAACGAAAAGATGCATATCCACATCGGTTAAGAGATCCAAGGGTTGGTCTACCATTTTTAAGGCTGCCTGCCACGCCATCCCCGGTGCAGTCATCAGGGGAGCGCAATCTAGAATTTCCCAATGTGCAATCAGGCACTACACGAAGCAAGCACTTCTGCTCCTCATTTTGAATGTTGAGGACCGCTTTCTTCGCTGTTATTTTGGGAGGTAGTGGGATATAGCTGGACGGACACAGAGGACGATAGGTCCCAATGGAAATTTCCATATTTAGAACTCGACCCAAGGTCTATCCAGATACAAGCTGGTTGTTGTTGTTGAGACCCAGACCGTCCGACCTACCAGAAAGGTGTAAGGTAACTGTTTGGACGGCCGGGACGTGCCACCCAATTTAGACCGGAACCCAGTGGGAGAGGCATTCACAGGGACTGTACCCTTCTTCCCCTACCACCAACCTCTCGGAAGGGCTTACGGATCCACATGTTTAACGTGATCGTACTCCGCGTGAACACGGCGGCAGTTTTGACAGTGGCGGGAATCGAACCCGGGCCAACCGAGTGCAATTCCCGCGCGCTAACCACTGGGCTACCGCGCCCTTAGATCCAAGCTGGTGAAATTCTTCCACAGAATTTATAATTTTTTCAAAGCCTTGTTTTACATGATCCTCAACGGTGTAGTCTTGAAGAGTTATCACGCTTTTTGTGCGAAAATGCCGAGCAGAGATCTTCTCCCCATCAGAACTGACTCGTCTCATCCCGACATTTAAAATGGCATATCATTTGATTTGGCGGGTTTGCAATTATGCCAGAATAAGAGTTTGAATGTGAGGCAGCATTTCTTCTGAAGACAAGAGCAAATCTTGACAATTTTCTCCAGAGGGTTCCAACATGTTTGTTAAAAACACTCCCAAAGTCCTATTGCTGCGTTTCACTAGTTTCCTAGAAATGCGACCCACATCGGTGGTCTTGAGCTTCATACTAACAGGAGGAGGAGTTTTATGGGCTATTCGCACATGCTGCATCAAGTCGCTTGACCGTGTAAAAGAAGTCTCGTAGAGGCTACAAGCATAAGTTGTCAGTTGCATGAATTTTCCTATGTACACTCAAATTATCTTGCACTCGTAAATGATTTATTGCAGATGTTGCATTGTAGTGAGACAGAACTGTGTTGAGCTTTGACATGCCTGTTTAAATTACTTTGCCATGAAAATGTTTTTCGACATATGGTACAAGTAAAGTGTTTGATAAAGTGATAAAGTGTTTCATAATCATTGTTTTATGCATGATTGATCTTTTTTGTTTTCTACCGTCCGACTTCGACTCCTTCTGTTTCCGAATATCCGATTCTGATACTAACTGACATAAATACTAGTTAATTTTTAACACTTTACAACATAGTTGAAAAGTGTTTAAGACTTTGTTCATTCTGTCTGTCAGTCTGTCCGTTAGCACGATAACTGCCGTAAAAATGACTTTATCAAAATAAAATTTTAGTATGTTGTTCAGACAGTCTGTGGGACCTATGGGAATATAAATGAATAACAGCACCCAATTAGTTTTGGATTGAATCCGGGTTGAAAAAGTGAAATACGTTGAACCCTATAGGACCTAATCTTTCAAACATTTTTTAAACGAAATTGAAATTCCCAAATTGCTTCGAAAATTTTAGGAAATATTCAAATTATCTCATAAAATATAAAAAAATTTCAGCAAAATATATTTGATAGTTTTTTAAATAAAAATTAAAATATTAATTACACCTATATCATATGAAGAGATCACGTGATCCACTTCAAAATAAAATATGTCATCCATCATGTGTCAAAATCGTGATTTTTAAAGTTTCTTTAAATTTATATTTAGTGCTGTATCCGTCCTAAGACCGCTTTATTTTTGCTTATTTTCTGTGCATCTGCGACAACGCAATTACAATATTAGCATCTGGGGGGGTGGGGGGGGGGTGGAAACTCTTGATTCACTCTCTGCTGCAAAAGACATCCCTGATTATACTTTTGAGCCGGAAGAATTATTTTGGTTCAACGGTCATAATATGGGTTTACCACACTCTTGGTTCCGAGTTCGAACCTCTACAAGCATCTCCTCCAACGAGGAATAGCGACCGCCCCCCCCCCCCCGCATATCTTTACACAAAAAATTTCTTTCGTTATAATGCTTTGAAATTTCTACTTTATAACACATAAACTAACCAAATGGCTACAGATATATGTCATAATATTGTATTTCATTAAAATGTGTTTCGTCTGATTGACTCACCTAGTTAATATTCTGTATACACATAGGGAAAGATATTGTTATGCGATTTATACTAATTTTAGTATTTAAGGTACTTTGATGTAAAATTGTAAACGTATTATTTAAAAGTTTGGCAAATGACAACTGGATAAATGTTTTCAAAATCTGAGTATCAGTTGTTAAGTCTTAAACATGCCTCGCTATATTAAAGAAAACTAGGAACATCAGTTGCCGCTGCCGCTGACCAAATCTTAGTAAAATAGAGATATTTTGTCAAGGCTAGTGCTTGAGCTATGGCATCAAATGATTTGCAATTTTGCATGATCATGTAGAATATGTTGCTATATGTCGCCTCCTATTTTGGTTACAATTGGATAATTTTTTTTATTTTTTATACAAGTTTGAAGTGAAAATATTTTGACACTACTTTTATATGAAAATTTTAGTTGTCATTTATTTATCTCCAAAATCTGATCTTTCATTGTAAAAAATATAGCTGTTGGCATATCAAAAGAAGTAATATTTAAATGATTTAAGGTTCATTGTTGAAAACTTTGTTGCCATTTAAAAAAGTAATATTTAAAATTTTGATTTAAATATTTAAAAATACATTAATTATTCAGAGCTTCATTTAAACATTACTTCTTTTGAAATGGCAACAGCGTTTTCAACATTGAATCGCAATTGTTCATGAACATAATTGCAGTGCCTAGAAGTAATAGTGTGTTGACCGCCTATATACGATACCTACCAATGTTGGGAGCTGTTTCCCCAAAAGCAACTACCGCCAGATGGCATTGGTCTCCAATAAGAAATCAAGAGCCAAGACGTTCACATTAAAACTAATGGAAATTTAATGCAAATCACAGATATTTTTGGAAATAACTGAAGAATTTGTGAAATTTGGTGTGATTATTGCAAGTGGTATACACAAAAAGTCATTTGATTTTCAGAGATTGAATTAAGGATATATTTGCATTTTTAAAATTTTATTTAACTTGATCAGGTGTTCGTTCAAACCTTTGAGGCCCAAAATCATTGTCAGGTTCATTCATCACAGTAACGTGAAATTCGGTATGACGTTTTCTCTTGTGGTACATTAAAGTTCTTTCGATTTTGAAGTTAATCGGGCTAGTCCGTCCTGGGCCCGCCATAGGAATGTACCCGTTTTTAGAGAATAGCTCGAAAATCAGAGCAAGTAGAATATCTAAGTTTAATATATCCTTCTCGTTTGGGATGTATTTTAATAATTTCGATTTTGAACCGTATCGAGCTAGCCCGTTTTATGCCCGCTTAAGAAATTCACCCGTTTTTGCGGAATAACTCGAGAACAGGTGTATCTAAAAATTTCAAGTTTAGCATCCTTGTCATTTCTGGTATATTTCAACACTTTGGATTTAAAACCTTATCGGGTTAGCCCATCCTGAGCCCAACAAAAGGTATGTATTCGTTTCTTGGGAATAACCCAATAATCGGAACATTTAGAATGTATAAATTTAATATGCCATTGTTTTTTGGGGTATATTGTATTTCATTGGATTTCGAATCTTATCGGACTAGCCCGTCTTGGGCCCCCATAGAAATTTACTCGCTGTTTAAGAATAATTTGAAAATCGGAGCAGTTAAAAATGTAAATTTAGTATATCATTTTCTTTTGGATACATTTTAATTTAGATTTTGAACCTCATCGTGCTAGCCCGTCTTGGGGCCGTTTAAGAGTGCATTCGTTTTTGAAGAATAACTCGATAACCGAAGTATCTAAAAATTCCAAGTTTAGCATGTCTTTGGCTTTTGTGGTATATTTCAGGATATATTATCAGGGTATATTATGTGGTATATTATCGAGCTAGTTCGTCCAGGGCCCGATATAGGAATGGACCCGTTTTTCAGAATAACTGGAAAATCGGATCAACTACAAAATATAAATTTAGTACTCCTTATCTTTTGGGGAATATTTTAATTCATTCAATTTTGAACCATATTGGGGGAAACCCGTCTTGGGCCTGCCTTAGAAATTCACTCGTTTTTGGGGAATAACTCCAGAACCGGAGTAGCTAAAAGTTCCAAGTTTAGAATGTCGTTGTCGTTTGCGGTATATCTTAACTCATTGGATTAAAAACCTTATCGGGTTAGCCAGTCCTGTGCCCAACAAAAGAAATGTACTCGTATTTTCAGAATAACTTCAAAAATGCAGCAGCTAGAATGGCTAAATTTAGTACATCATTGTCTTGTAGGGTATATTTTATTTCTTTGGATTTTGAACCTTATCGGGCTAGATCGACATAGGAATGTACTTGTTTTTTCAGAATAACTCGTAAATCGGATTAGCTAAAAATCCAAATTTAGTACAATATTTTCTTTTGGAGTTTATCTAAATTTAGATTTTGAACCTCATCGGGCTAGCCCATCTTGAGTCCACCTTAGGAATGCACTCGTTTTCGATGAATAAACTCGAGAACCGGAGTAGCTCGAAATTCCATGTTTAGAATGCTGTTGTCTTTTGTGGTATATTTCATTTTTTCGATTTTGAATTTTATTCGAATAGCCCGTGCCTGGCCCGCCATAGGAATATACTCATTTTTTGAGAATAACTCGAAAACCGGAGCAGATAAAAAATATAATTTAGTATATCAATTCCTTTTGGGTTAAAATTTAATACTTTCGAATTTGAACTATATTGGGCTAGCCCGTCTTTGGTCTCACTGAGGAATCCTTTCGTTTTGGGGAAGTAACTCGCTAATCGGAGTAGCGAAAATTTCTAAGTTTAGCATGTCGTTATGTTTATGGTATATTTTAACATTTCCGATTTAAAGCATTATCGGGATAGCCCATCCTGGGCCCGACATATTAATGTACTCTTTTTTTAAATAACTCAAAAAGCAGAGCAGCTAGAATATTTAATGTATCATTGTCTTTTAGGGTATATTATAATTCTTTATATTTTGAACCGTATCGGGCTAGCCCGTCTTAGATCCGCCTTAGAAATTCACTGGTTATTGAGGAATGACTCGAAAACCGTAGTATCTAAAAATTCCAAGTTTAGCATGTCGTTGTCATTTGCGGTATATTTTAACTTTTTGGATTTAAAACCTTATTGGGGCAGCCCGTCCTCCTTTTTTTTTATAATAACTCATAAACCGGAGCATCCATAATATCTAAATTTTGTATATCATTGTCTTTTGGGGTATATTTTATTTCTCTGGATTTTGAACTTTATGGAGCCAGCTTACCGGAAAAGACAATGATATGCAAAACTTGGAATTTCTAGCTACTCTGGTCAAGTTTCATGCATAATTCCCACCTCCTGAAATCGAAAACATATTTAATACAACAGTTATACAGGGCGTCCTAAAAAGATTGAAACTCGCTTTAATTCTTTACCTGTTGGAGATAAGTGGGCAATCTAAATTGCAAAAATGTTGAAAGTAAGGTAGGAAATAAGACTACGTTAATGAAATAGTCCTCCCATTAATTTTCAAAAAGTTACACTTTTTAAATTTTTATACGACCCTCTTAGACAAATTTGGTCAATCAGAAAATTTTTATTTTTAATGCAACAAGATCATTAAAAATAAGAAAGATCAATTATGCAGAAAGCATTGATTATGAAACACTTTCCAACTTCAATGTAATTTTAATTAAACATCTCTATATAAAATACGATACATTCCTCGGTAATATTTTAACAAGAAAGATCAATCATGCTTAAAGCATTGATTATGAAACACTTTCCAACTTCAATGCAATTTTATTTAAACATGTCTAAAATGCAATACATTCCTCGGTAATATTTTAAAACTTATCACAATACTACATTAATTTATTATATTTGAAACCTTCATAAAAAAAAAAATTAACTTCATTCAAATGACATAATGCATTAAAATATAAATTGCCTGGTTTAAACATCTCTAAAATGTGATACATTCCTCGGTAATAATTTTAGAATTGTCATAATACTACGATAATTTATTATATTTGAAAACTTAATCGAAAACAACTGAAATCCTTTCAAATGACGTTATAGAAAAAATAACACGCCTGGCTCTCTCTATAAAAGCAACATTTCATTCGTAAATAATTCCCCCATTCATGTCATTCATCCCAATACTATAATAATTTATTTTATTTAAAAATTAAGACCATGGAGCTACAAGTAATTAAACTATATGCGTAAAACTTCATCGAAAAATATCGTCCTTCTCTTTCTAAAATCAATGAATATTTCATTCATATCAGCTAAGCAGACTCCATGGACTAAATGATTTTGTGTTAAAGAATTACAGCAATTCTAATACAACTCATTCTACATATTTTGCTGTTTACATTTTACATAGGTGAAAAATAGGCTTAGTTGTAGAAATAATCAAATTTGGGATGAGCATTTAAACACAAATATATTGTCATTGCGTTGTTTCAGTATGTAGATGCACAGAATTTAGGCAAATATAAAGTAGTTTTAGGACGGATACAACACTCAATATGAATTAAAAAGAACTTTAAAAATCATGATTTTGAGACAAGATGAATGCCATATATCATTTTGAAGTATGTCACGTGATCGTTTCATATCATGGTCACGTGATCGCTTCATATAAGAGGTGTTATTATTATTTTAATTTTTATTTAAAAAACTACTGAATATATTTCGTTGAATTTTTTTTTATATATTTTATGGAACAATTTGAATATTGCCTAAAATTTTCGAAGCAATTTGTGAATTTTAAATCCGCTTAAAAAATGCTTGAAAAATTAGGTCCCATAGGGCTCAATGTATTTCATTTTTTCAACCCGGGTTCAATCCAAAACTAATTGGGTGATATTATTCATTTATATTCCCATAGGTCCTATAGACCGTCTGAGCAACATACTAAATTTTCATTTTGATTAAGTCGTTTTTACGGCAGTTATCGTGCTAACGGACAGACAGACAGACAAACAGACAGACAGACAGAATGAACAAAGTCATAAACACTTTTCAACTTTGTTGTAAAGTGTTAAAAAAGACCATGGAGGAACAAGTAATTAAATTCTATGCTTAAAACTTCATCGAAAATAATCGTCCTTCTCTCTGTAAAATCAATGAATATTTCATTCATATCAGCTATGCAGACTCCATGAGCTAAATAATTTTTCGTTAAGGAAATGCAGTAATTCTTATGCAACTCATTCTACATATTTTGCTGTTTACATTTTACATAAGTGAAAAATAGACTTCGTTGTAGAAATAATCAAATTTGGATGATCATTTAAACTCAAATATATTGTAATTGCGTTGTTTCAATATGTAGATGCACAGAATTAAAGCAAAAATAAAGTGGTTTTAGGACAGCTACAACACTCAATATGAATTAAAAAGAACTTTAGAAATCACGATTTTGAGACAAGATGGATGCCATATTTAATTTTGAAGTGGGTCACGTGATCTTTGGTCACGTGATCGCTTCATATAAGAGGTGTAATTATCATTTTAATTTTTATTTAAAAAACTTCTGAATATATTTTGCTGAAATTTTTTTTATATATTTTGTGGCATAATTTGAGTATTACCTAAAATTTTCGAAGCAATTTGTGAATTTTAAATCGGCTTAAAAATGTTTGAAAAATTTGGTCCCATAGGGTTCAATGTATTTCATTTTTTCAACCCGGGTTTAATCCAAAACTAATTGGGTGATATTATTCATTTATATTCCCATAGGTCCCATAGACCGTCTGAACAACATACTAAAATTTCATTTTGATAAGTCATTTTTACGGCAGTTATCGTGCTAACGGACTGACAGACAGAATGAACAAAGTCATAAACACGTTTCAATTTTGTTGTAAAGTGTTAAAAAACCACTTATCTGTATTTTTAAAATTGAGCGAGTTATATTTAATTGAAAATTGAACATTGTGAATGGAGACCATATATCAAATTAGAAATGTAAATTTGTGACATATCACAAAAAAAATAAAACTGGATGATAATACATAGGAGACATTTTTGCAAATTCCGTGTAGACTCACGATGCAATCACGGATTATTAAGTACTTTTAAATAACTAAGTACTTTTTCAATAATTAAGTACTTTTAAGTACTTTTTTTATCTAACCAATTTCCATCGTCAATTTGTTTATAATCCCAATTGTCACTGATGAAACAGCCTTTCAGATGGTACGGAAAAGTGGCATAAGTCAGATGTTTTCCTTTATCATAATTCAGTTGATTCTAAAGGTACAGATATGCGTTTTTTTTAATGATCTTGTTGCATTAAAAATAAAAATTTTCTGATTGACCAAATTTGTCTAAGGAGGTCATATAAAACTTTAAAAAGTGTAACTTTTTGAAAATTAATTGGAGGACTGTGTCATTAAAGTAGCCTTATTTCCTACCTCACTTTCAACATTTTTGCAATTTACATTGCCCACTTATCTCCAACAGGTAAAGAATTAAAGCGCATTTCAATCTGTTTGGGACACCCTGTATACGTAGTAGTTAAAACAAATTAGGTAGTAAATATCCAATTTATTAATTTAACTTTAGAAAATTAACAAAATTAATTTTTGGATATTGGCATACTAAAGTTGAAGCAAAGGTCCTTCAGGTAATGCATATAATGGTGAATACAGTAGTATATAGGTACATAGATGTGCTAATCTTTACATTTGAATCCGGCCGCATGATAGATTAACTTTGCCCAGAACCCAAAAGATTCTAAAATTTGAGGTAAATAACAAGTTTATTTGTTACCAATACAGTTGTTTATTCGTAATCAGTGGCGTAGGCAGGGGAGAGGGGATGGGTGGTAAAAAACTTCATTTGCCGAACAATTACATTAGTTCACAAAATTATCCTTATTTTAAAACTGATTATTGTAGTACTATAAGCTCCATTCGATCGTCGATCCCCCCTTTATTTCCTAGATCCTCGTTACATCCATATGCAAATGAGCTAAGACGCGCGAAGCTTGTCCACAGATGCTGGGTCGCTGCATTGGGAGTACGAGTGAAGGTTGAGTTTCTATGTGACTTGACGAAGAAGGTATTTTGCTTTCGAAACCGGTCGATATTATTATTTTGCGTTGTATTTTGCTTTTAACGAAGGTATCTTAGCTTTATTTCTTTAGCAGAAGTTTGGGTTGTACGTATGGATTTGTTTATTTGAAATAGAAGTGTTTCAATAATTTTTAAAAGCATTATATGAATAACTTGAACGAATGCGCTAAAACTAAACCTTGTTTTGCATTTTGATACAGATTATCATGTGAACTTATAAAAAGGAACGTATGAGAATGTCTAGCAGATATTTTGCTTTATCTCATATATTCGGCTGAGAAAAATACCCATGGATCTGGAAGAAAAACATGAAACATCATTACCGCCTGAGCATTAGAACAAGGTGAGGGTTGACTACAAGTACTGCTTCTTTGTACCGTGAAAGATAGCACAGATAAGAATTTCAATTGAGAGTGGGCATGTAACCTACAGATATTTTATTTTGACAGCCGCGTATCCTTCCGCAAATTGCCACATCTTTTACGTCCGCAAATTAGCGGGGGCTCTGAAAATGGGTAGGACACAAAAAAGGGGCATTTTCTACTGCCTTCAGGGTGGCTTCTAGATGCAATAGGAAGTATTTCATTAGTACGTTGGTCTTCTGAGATCGAATCGGTTTCACATGTACAATATTCTTTTTCGTTCTGAGATTGGACAGGATGGACCCGCTACTCAGAAGGAAAGATTTTTCGAAGCTGTAAGCACCAAGCTTTCACTCATTTGATATTTGTTGTAACTAACTTTGAATGTTATATTTTTGTTTCTATACACTACGTGACAGTGAATATGCGACACCAAGAAGGAGTGGACAGAAAGTGATGAAAATGGACAAACAGAGAGAGACAGCAACGAACAATAAATGATGTTTATTGCAACATGATACACCTATATACTGAGCGATACATCGCCTGATCAGTAGCTTGTAGGTCTACCGCGGCAGGCGATATAGGCAGCAACACGTCTAGGTACAGAGTCACTGAGCGTGCTGTTGGTGTCCTGAGGGATGTCCACCCATTCCCTGTCAACCACTTGCCAGAGTTCGTCTTCTAAACGCGGCGGTGGCAGCGCACGAAAGCGACGTCCAATCATGTCCCAGATGTGTTTGATTGGTGAGAGATCAGAGGAGACTGGTGGGCAGGGGAGCACCTGGGTACTTGCAGGGCATATTGGCTGATGTGTGCCGTGTGTGGTCGGATGTTATTCTGCTGTTAAATGACATTGGGCACCCCCTGATAGAAGGGTAGTGTCACCTGCCGCAGCACGTCATCCACATATTGCTGCGCTGTCATAGTGCCCTCAATACGGACCAGTGGTGACCTGCTATCGCAGGCGATGGCGCCCCAAACCACGCGGTGTAGAGTTCCACAGATGCGGCCGGATTGGTCCTGTCACCACTTCGGCGCCAGACTCATACACGGCGAATGTCATTGCTAAAACAGAAGCGTGACTCGCCTGAGAATACGATCCTGTGCCATTCTGCCGTCCACGTGGTTCTATCCTGACACCATTGCAAACGGAGGCGTCTGTGCTGTTGGGTCAATGGCAGTATTCTTAAAGGGCGGTATGAGTGCAGGTTGCCGGCGACCAATCGACCAATAATTGTTCGGGTCGATAAGAGAGCATCAGGGTGTCCTGCACATGCTGCAAAAGGGCGACGGACGTGGCCTGCGGTCCGCCAATGCTTGTCGCCGGATGCGTCGGTCCACGCGTGCTGACGTCGCTCTGGTCGTATCGGCACCCCTCAAACGTGAAACATTCCCTTGTTGCAACCATCTTCGCTACAGCCGGTGCACCGTGGACACGTGTAGGTGGCTGTCCGCTGAGATTTGACGTATGGACCAACTTGCCCTTTTGAGTCCGATCACCATACCCCTCGTGAAATCGTCTGTCTGCTGGAACTGCCTCGGTTGGCGGCGGCCTGGCATTCTCTGCTACTACACATTTCCTCTGAGACTAAAAATTGCAAAATAATGTCCCTGGCAGACAGAGCGGAGCAATTATTGCCGATTCTGCAGGTTCCTTCCCTTATATCTCACTCAACGTGCGCGGGACTGCTGTGCATTTCGCATGATTTACATAACTCTGTGAGCTGCGTCTATCCTGCAATTTGCATATTTTTCTGCCCTTTCTTTTTTGGTGTCTCATTTTCACTGTCACGTAGTGTACTTTGATTAAAAAAGGCTGTTTTTATAGATATACAATATCAGTTTTCTAATAGATGTATCAACATATTTAATAGCTTTTATAGTTTATGAAAGATGTCTTGAAATTCTAAGAAAGTGAATGACAGACACTGTGTCGTACCTGAATGTAATACAGGTTACATAAATTTCAGAGGCAAACATTCTCCATTTAAAGCTCTAACAACGATGAGCCAAGAGTTAAATGGACAAAGTTAATATGTCGTGCAGATAAAGTTCCAATCAAAAACCCTGTGGTTTGTGAGTTGCATTTTGCTAATGAATTTATTGATCGTAATTGCTGACATATCATTAACGGAGAAGAGGTGTTATTACCTAAAGATCGACCTACACTTAAATCTGATGCTATCCCAACAATTTCCATGTCCTTCTACTTTATTTAACTTCGAAACTTAAGAAACGACCAGCTCCTAAAATATTAGCATCTGTTTACACGAAGAATGCATTTAATTTTGCACAAATCAGTTGAAACATATAGAATATCTTGAAAACGGCTTATTTTCTGTGTTATATTTTGGTAAGTTATTTTATTCTCATATCATATTACTCACATATCATATCAAGTTACATACGGCTAAATCATATCAAAATGCAAATCCAAAATTTTGTAACCCTTTATACTACCTATTTATTTATTTTTTTCGTGTGAAATCGTGTATTTACTTGATATTGAAAAGTTCAACAATTCTGGTATTACTATTACTACAGTACTATGTACTGTAGGGCTGTAATTATGATTATTGCCTGTTCTGTGAAAAAATGTTCAGGAAAAATGCATTAATTCGATTCATTTTTTTTTTTTTTTTTTTTTTTTTTTGCATTTCGACGAAAAAATCGCTTAACATTTCATAATCAGCGAAAGCATCCCAAAATCACATCACAAGACTTTTCTTTACATTATACTATGTAGTACGAATCACTATATCACTGTGAATCTATAAAGTTCACCGTGGACTAGTTTCGCATTACTTAATTTTCTTGCATATAAGAGTTGCCAAGATTTAGGATAGGGGGGGGGGGGGGATCGAAGGTCAAATGCGGGTTTACACTAAAATACAAAATACCTTTTCAAATATAATCCTTACGGAGAACTAATGTAATTATTTAATTGTTTGGCAAATGGTGGTTTTTCTTCGATTTTCGTGTTATTCTTAAAAAACGAATGCATTCCAAAGACGTGGCCAAGACGGGGTAACCTGATAAAGCTTAAAATCCAAAGAATTAACATATTCCCCAAAAGATAATGATATACTAAATTCAGACTTTCTAGCTGCTCCGTTTTTCAAGCACAGAACGCGCTAGCCTGTTAAAGTTTTAAATCCAAATAGTTAAAATCTACAGCAAACGATAACGGTCAGCTAAACTTGAAATTTCTATCTACTCCGGTTCTCGAGAAATTTCCAAAAAACGAGCACATTCTTATTGCGGGTCTAGTACGGGCTAGCCCGATAAAGATTCAAGTCCAAAAGTTAAAATATACCGCAAAGTACAACCACATACCAAATATACTCAATATAAAAAATACTCCAAAAGAAAATGATATACTAAATTTAGGTTCTCTAGCTGCTTTAGTTTTCGAGATATTCTCAAAAAACGAGCACATTCCTATTGCGGGTCTTGGACGGGTTAGCCCGATAAGGATTCAAGTCCAAAGAGTTTAGATATATTATAAAAGACAACGTCATTCTAAATTTGGAATTTTCAAATACTTCGGTGTGGTTATCGAGTAATTTTCAAAAAACCGAATACATTCTTTATAATGGGCCGATAAGATGAGTTACCCCTATTAGATTCAAAATCCAAAGAATTAAAATATACCTTAAAAGACAATGATATATAACAAATTTAGACATTCTAGCTGTGTTGGTTTTCGATTTATTCTGAAAAACTAGTTCATTCCTATGGCGGGTCCAGGACGGGATAGCTCGATAAGGTTTTACATCCAAAGAGTTAAAATATACCCCAAAAGATAACGACATGCTAATCTTGGAATTTTTATCTTCTCCGTTCTTGAAATATTCCCACAAAACGAGTGCATTCCTAAGGCGGGTCTAAGACAGTCTAGCCCAATAAGGCTCAAAATCTAAAGAATTAAAATATGTCCTAAAAACCATGAAATATAAAATATACTAGCTGCACTGATTTTTAAGTTACTTAAAAAAACGTGTACATTCATATGTCGGCCGAGGACGGGCTACCCCGATAAGGTTTTAAATCCGAAGAGTTAAAATACATCACAAAAGATAATGATATGCTAAACTTAGAATTTTTCGCTACTCCGTTTCTCGAGTTACTCCCCCCCCCCCCAAATGAAAGAATTCCTAAAGGAGGCCCAAGACGGGCTAACCCGATACAGTTCAAATTCGAAAGTATTAAACTTTGCCCTCAAAGAAAATGATATACTAAATTTTGATTTTTCAGCTGCTCCGATTTCGAATTATTTTCGAAGAACAAGTACATTTCTATGTCGGGCCCAAGATGGGCTAGCCTGATAAAGTTCAAAATCCAAAGAAATAAAATATACCTTAAAATACAACTAAATTTAGACATTCTAGCTGCTACAGTTTTGAAGTTATTCTAAAAAAACAGTGCATTTCTTTTGTTGGACCCAGGACGGGCAAGCCCGCCCGATAACGTTTTAATTCCAATGAGTTAAGATATACTTCAAATGACAACGGCATTCTAAACTTGGAACTTTTAGATACTCCTTTTCTCGAGTTATTCCCCGAAAATGAGTTAATTTCTAAGGTGGGCCCATGACGGGTTCGCCCGATACGGTACAAAATCGATAGAATTGAAATATACCCCAAAAGAAAAGGATATATTAATTAATAAAGGATAGTTTGGGAAAATAATGTTCAAGACAGTAGAATATAAATATTTTTAAGTTAAACACCAAGGAAATTTTAAACACAATAAATGCAATGTATGTTATATTGGTTAATAACACATCGTGAACTGTGAAGGATGATAATAATTGAAAGCAAACCAGTTCCCAGTTTATTGGTTGATATAAATTTAACAACTTATGCAACTTTAAAGTATTAAATAAATATTGGATAATTGGTTTATTATTCATTGTTAGCTTTATTAGAATGAGGGCCGCCCATAAGGGAGGATGGACACCACTCAAGTACTACTCACTTGCAGGAATGTGTTTTGCCGCCCCAAACGGAAAAAAAAATTCATCCGCCTTTTCCTGGCATTCAGTTTTCGGTTCATTTTTATAAGCTGAAATGGAATTGAGAAATACTGCTAAATCGTCATATTTTAGTTAGTTTTGATCCAAAAATTGTCTTATAAATTATGGTATTCACTTTAAGATGAATATATTCACAAACTATCCATTTTTGCAACATTTTGAAGCATTATGCATTTATAACATCTTTCCGATTTCCGATGTTCATGGTCTGTCCTATTTACCCAGAAAAATCAATGGGCCTCCTATATCTGTCTGTTGAAGTAGTATTATCGAATTTTATTCTATTTTTTTAATTTGTTATTATTGTCACAGGCTTCATGTTTCTTTTAGACATACATCTGAGGCGACAATTCGTCCTTTTTAGGAGACATTTTATATTACCGGAGCAAATGCACAATTCATCTTCAATTAAAAAATTCACTAGATAATTTTTGTAGGAAATTTGCAAGTTAAACTTTATATTATTACCATAGTGTGGTAATTATTACCATACCATTTATGTGGTAACATTTAGATCATTATAATTTTTTTCGCGATTAACTATTGTTGATTATCATAAAACAGTTCTTCAATAGAAATGCATGACTAAGTTGCAACTCGCTAAGTTTTATCAGCCGCCACTTCTATGGGATTGCTATGAAACTTTAATCATTTGCCTACGTCGCTGTGACGTTCTGATATGCATTCAAACAAGTTGTTCTAAATGTTGTAATTTAATTTCAATTTCACTCAGTGTACATAAAAATTTATCTACACTGCTGGCCATTAAAATTGCTACACCAGGAAGGAAAGCAAATGGCAGAATCTTATTTAATGTACAGCCGCGGAAAAAAAACGCCCCACCTTCTGTTAATCAAGCATTGTTCATCGTAGAGAAAATTGAATGATACAATTCGATTAGGAATAACATCCTCTACAAGTTAATGTGCGTAAAATTTGCATAAGGGGCCGTCTTCATATCTAAACGCGCACAAACTTTGAAATTTTAAATGGCAACATCCAAGTTTGACAACATAGTTCGAAACTAGAGCAAAATTCAACCTGTGTTACCAAATTTCAAGTCATTTGGGTGAAGCGTTTCTGAGTTGTGATTATGTAAAGTTTTGAGCTCCTAATGTTAAATTAGTTTCCAAGACTTCCATTCATATCTTCTGTAATAATTATCTGCTCACTCTGATTATTTGTATAACGTTACTACTAAGCAACCCAAGCACATTTACGTGATTTTTATTTTTGTAGAAATAATTGTTTGTATGAAATATTAATTATGAAATCAATAATCGAAAAAATATGAATACATACCTGGACATGTTTTGATAAAAATCAATTCACAAAGACTTTTTATATGTTTATGTAAAATTCCAGGTGTTTCCTCCCTCAGGTTCTTTCGAAATGTTTAAATATTCAGCATCATGATGAGTTTAGGGGTCGTATATTAGTTTAAAAAATGACTAATTTGAAAAAGTTATATTAATTGTAAGTTAATCTTTATTTAAGAAAACGGGTATTTATTTTTACCCAGTTCTAATAAAAACTTTGTATAAACAGTGTTGTATAGATGCAACCTAATCAACGTAATTCTGCTACTGTAATGAAGAATGAAAACTTGTATTGTTATAAATGGGATCTACTTATGTTACTGTCGATTAATAGTTCCGGAGCTACTGCGAGTTGAAATCGCCCACAAAATGTGATAATTTATAATAAAAAATATTTATATAAAACAATAACAAATTATAAAATTATGTGATATTAAACACCAACAAGATTTCAAATAGTGATTGATAATGACGGATTGATACTTTTAAATTCGCCACCAAGTTCCAACAGAGTTGTTTTGTCGCGTCATCTGCAGATATTTGTTAGTCTCATAAATTGTTTTTGAAACAGCATTATAAAATGACATTTGAAAATAAACATTCTATTTTTCTTTATTTCTTCTTTCTTTTATTGACCTTGGCACGAATGCCCCATTAGTTTTTAGCAACGTACCCAGTACGGCTTTTTACCCCTAATAATCGTGCCCTATTTGAGGCTCACATAATCCTATCATTACAGGCTCACTGCTTTAGTAATACACAGACACACAAGACAACGCCACACCCAGCCATGAAAATGCTCACTTTCTCATGCAGGAATCAAACCTGCGACCCTTTGGCTGTGAGGTAAGCCATAATGCTGGATGTCAAGAGGATAGTTCAATAATTTACAACCGTGCTGTGGTCAATCAACGAAACATCGCCTTTCAAATTGCAGTTTTCAATATGGAGCTGATCCCCGAAAATTGCACATTCCGGAATATTGAATATCTTCGGATATAAAGATGGAAACGCCGTGAAAAATTGAATGTGGACTAATTTGGGGGTCTAGAACTTTTGGGTGACGTCAAAATTAGGTATTGCCATTGAAAATTTCAAAGTTTGTGCGCTATTAGATATGAAGACGGCTCCTTATGCAAATTTTACACACATTAATTTGTAGAGGATGTTATTCCTAATCGAATGGTATTATTCAATTTTCTCTACGATGAACGGTGCTCGATAAACAGAAGGTGGGACTTTTTTCCGCGGCTGTACATATACAGTATAATGGGAGGAATACATGATTAAATTTGCAGGTGGTTTGGGGTACATAGCATGCAGAATTCAGTACACAGAGCTGACACTCTGGCAGCAACAACGGCTGTAATCCGGCTGGGCATCGAGTCGAATTGAGCTTGGATGACATATACGGGTACGTCATTCAATGCGGCTTCAACTCTATGCCAGAGCTCATCAATCGTAGTGGCGTGGCACTCTCTCGGCAATCCATGACCAGATGCTCTCAATGGGTGACAGATCTGGAGAACGTGCTGGCCAGGGCAACAGTTGAACACCCTTTGTATCGAGGAAGGTCAGGATAGCACGGACAACATGCGGTCGTGCATTATCTTGTTGAAAGATGTCGTCAAGCAGGCCTCGAAGATAGGGCACAGCCACGGGCCTTAAGACGGCAGAATTGTAACGGCGGCTGTCCACAGTACCGGCTATGCGAACAAAGGTGACCGGGATGTGTATCCAATGGCACCCCATACCATCACGGCAGGTGCTGGACCCGTATGACGATGACGACTGCAAGCTGGCAACGTTCGTTCTCCTCGGTGCCTCCACACACGGATACGCCCATCATGATACTGTACGCAGAACCGGGATTCGTCTGAAAAGACAACGTGGTGCCACTCCTGTGTCCAGTGTCGTCATTCGTCGCACCATTGTAGGCGCGCTTGTCTCTGCTGCAGCGTCAAGGGAAGCCACAACAATGGTCGCCGTGCTGATAGTCCGTGGTGTCGCAGATGTCGTCGCACTGTCAGTGCGGACACTTGTTGTCCTTCAAATGAGCCAAGCTCCTGACTGTACGTGATGTGGCTGTACGATCCTGCAAGACCAACATGTCTGTCCTCTCGGGCGTTAGTGGTCCGGAGCCGCTGAGATCCTGCATGGCGTCCAGTATGACCCTCCTGGACCCATCGATTCCATATTCGCCTGACAGTCATGGGATCCCGACCAACGCGAGCAGCAATGTCGTGGAACGATAAACCGCAGTCCCGATAGGCCGCGATCCTGCCGTGGTCGAATTTCGACATGTGCTGGTAGGAATTTCTCCTTCTTACACGACGCATAACACGACCTTCACACAAACAACCAACGTTCAAATTTGATTTCCGAATGAGAAACCCGCTATGTAATCTTTTCTTTTATACAGAATGTAGATGGCGTTATTCATACCTGCTTTGTGCGCATGCATTGCAATGCTAATCATTTGTATATCCTAGCATGTAGGACCTTTAATGCAAATTTGTATATCCTAGCATGTAGGACCTTTAATGCAAATTTGACGTTTGTTGGAAGACGCCTTCATGGTGTCGCAATTTTAATGGCCAGCAGTGTATTTTAATTCGTTCTTCAACAATTGATTTGTATGGTGGAATTCTGATTTAAACATTTTAACATTGATTCATTTATAATCTTTAAACAGTGAAATTTCACTGAATACAAATGAATCCACTTTCATGCTTCCGAAAAGAACCGTTGCTAATAAAAATTGAAAAGACTGAACAATCGTTTCTAAATCTAATGTTTTTGAGTTAAAATGTCATAATTGGCAGCCCTAATTTTCCCTACAAAGGATTTAGAAATTTTTAAATATATTTAAAAATAAAATTTATAACCTAATATATAAAATTTGCGAAATTATAAAAAAAACTTAAAAATTTGCTAATTGAAAAAAAAAATGTTAAAAATCGCAGAAACTACTGTGAAATATTTGCACCGTGACAAATTCTTACTAAATTTGCATTTATCGTGGTACCAGAGACGCTTATTTGGTACCAAGAGGCAAATAATTATCGCTCCTTGTATATCAGCATACATTCTTCACTCTATATTTATTTGAATGCGATTTATATATAACGTCAAGGTATTCGAATGAGCTCAAGTCATTAGTTCCCTTCGAAAAAGATTTTGTTGTTTGGATTTCATTGAATTTGGAATTTTATCATGTCAAAAATATGTATAAAAAGTTCTTTACAAGGATTCACCACGAAAGATTCATTAAGACTGAAAATTAATCAAATTAATTATACTTGTATAAAGATAAAAAATGTTTTCTCATTTGTTTGAAGCATAGGCATAAAAAGTTCTTTTAAGGGTGTTACCCGTACCTGATGTAACAATGTTATTAAAAAAGAATTAAAAACATTTGGGGTCCTATGCTGAATCTTAATCAAATTACGCTTATTTCATTAACAATTATGAGAAACATTGTTTTCCTTCTAAAAGCTTTTGCGCTCAAAAGTTTAACTCGTCTAGGATTGGAAGCGTGTGTTTAATCGTATTATAATCGTATTCCCCGCTGGGCTAAAGGTATTTTATTAATTACTTCGGCGTAATTGCAGCATCGTGAATGTTGTTTGAGTAGAAATGTGCTTCCACATCTTTTAACATGTTTTTAAAAAGTCAGGAGAGATATTTCACACGTTTTTTAATCCAAAGTCCTGTTCGTTTTTTTCAGAAGTCCTATTTTTCGTGGAAATTCATTTCTATCACTAGCATTGTTCGAAAGTTATGCGCATATTTCATTTCATATGTTTCCTACAATCATTACAGGTATGTTCACAGTTAAGGAATGCAACCATTACAGGTATGTTCACAGTTAAGGAATACAGCCATTACAGGTATGTTGAAAGAAAAAATAATTCGTCCATGCATAATTAATAACGATGAAACACAGAGGAACATTTAAAAAATAATTATAATACCATTCAGATTTTGATTATGAATGTGTAGCAGAAGTATTTAATTTAATCTGTGACACAAACTCATCAATTTTTTTTAATCAGTAATGTTAGCTTCGAACTTTTAAAGTGATATATCCCAAATTGCACGTGACAAGATGCAAATGTTAGTTTTCGTCAAACAGCTTGTCATTACTTAATGAAGTAATGAGTATTTTAAAAGAAAAATTTTTTATGTGGGCAGCACAGAACTTTCCTTATATGATGCAATAAATTGACTTCTTTCACAGTGAAAAAATGATGAAAAGAATAACGGTACAGTCTTTTTAACGTTGAATTGTGCATTTGGCAACATGTAAAACGCTTTCGTACCCAATTAACTTATATTTCACGTAACTCTAAATTAACAATTGTTAAAATTGATAGCATCCTCAATAAACAATATAGTCTATAAATAAAGATATTTTAATAATTAATTCAACAATTAGGCGTCAATTTTAATCACTTTGACGATATTTTCGTCAATCTGGGGCAAAATATCGCCAAGATGGCGACATCCCATTAGATTTTTTGCCAAGTTCGCTCCAAGTGTTACAGATAAACGGAAAAAAGAGAATTTCTTATATACTAGAAGGTACGACCTTGATACGACGGAATTCAAAATTTGCAAATCATTACCCTCCATTTGGCGTCATTTTCAATTTGGCGACATTTCCCCCACTTTGGCAGCATTAAAAAGAACCACCAATTTGGCAACACCCTGCCAAAATTTTCGCCTATCGTTTAGGACAGATGGATGGACGGACGGAGAAATGGGTTATTCTTATAGTCGATTCTTATGTACTTTCCAATTAGTCGTCATTTTCATTGATTTAGCGTTATTTTTACCAATTTGGCGACATTTTAAAAAGTCGCCAAGTTGGCGTTATTTCACCAAATTTGTCGGTCAAATTTTGCCAAGCATTACTGATGAATTATACTTATAGTAGGAATATGACTATTGGCGGCCAAATAAAAAATATCTAATATGGGCAACACATGACTTTCCTTATATAATGCAATGAATTTACTATTTTTACAGTCAAAAATAATGTATAAGATTCACGGTACGGTATTTTTATCGTTGAATTGTACATTTGGCGATTTCCCGGATGACAACATGTAAAACAATTTCAAAGTAGCCAATTAACTTATATTTTTGTAACTCTAAATAAACAATTATCAATATTGATAGCATCCTAAATAAGCGATATAGTCCATATATTAAAATATTTTAATAATTAATTCATCAATTAGGCGTCATTTTCATTAATTTAGGGTCATTTTTGCAATTTTGACGATATTTTTGTCAATCTGGGGCGAAATATCGCCAAGTTGACGATACTTTGCTAGATTATTCGCCAAGTTAACCAAATACATCAGCAAGTGTTACAGACAAACGGAGAGAAGAGCATTCCTTATATGCTAGAATGTATGCCCGTCATATGACGGAAATCAGAATTTACAAAACATTACTTCTCATTTGGCGTCATTTTTTATCAATTTCGCGACATGTTTGTCAATTTGGCAACATTTAAAAAAGTCGCCAATTTGGCGATGCCCCGCTAAATTTCTTGCCAAGCGTTACGGATGGACGGAGAAATGGGTTATTCTTATAGCCTATTCTTATGTTCTTTCCAGGATATTGAACTTTCATCAATCAGTCGTCATTTTATTGATTTAGCGCCAATCAATTTGGCGAATTTTTATCAATTGGGTGACATTTTCGTCAATTTGGCAACATTTAAAAAGTCACTAAGTTGGAGATATTCCGAAAAATTCTTCACCAAAAATTTATCCAAACGTTACGGACGGAAAAATAGGTAATTCATATAGTACTCGTAGATTCTTATATGCTTTCTAAGATATTGGATTTTCGTCAATTAGTCGTCATTTTCATTGATTTAGCGCCATTTTTATCAATTTGGCGACATTTTCGTTATTTGGCAATATTTAAAAAAGTCGCCAAGTTGGCAATATTCCGCCAAATTCGTCACCAAAATCTCTCCAAGCGTTATGGATGGAGAAAAAAGTTATTCTTATAACAGATAAATGACTATTGGCGTCCAACTACAAAAGTTTTACCCAAGGTATCTTTTCCCATAAATGGAACGAATTAGATCCACGAGAATGGTGTCATCAAATTTATCGCGTAATATTACATATGAAAGGGAATATATTTCACAATAGTTAATATGTTTTTTATTTTATGTGATATTTGATAAATTTATTTGAATAATGTGCAGTATCTCGAGAACGGTTCTTGCTAGCTTTCTAAAGTTTATATCAAGCATATTCCAATGAATATTTACATACGAAATGATTACTTACTTAACTTTATTGAATGTTTTAGTCTTCTGATGATTTTTTCAATATTTTATTTCAAAATTTAGGGGATTTTGAACATTCGATTTCGTGTAAAAACAATAAATTTCCAGTATTCACTGATTGCGATTTTTGCACCAAATTTTGTTCAAATCGCTTCATTCGTTCGTTAAATATCGTCCACACAAACATACACAGACATCGCCTCAAAAACATCTGATTCGTGTTCAGGGATGCTTGAAACGTGCTCGCCCGTCGAAAACTCGAATTCCAATTTTCAACTCCATTACAATACTTTCCTTATACATTATACGATGTATATAAGGAAAAAAATCTAATGTGGGCAGCACATGACTTTTTCTACATAATGTAACGCATTTACTTCTTTCACAGTGAAGAAATAATGTAAGTTTCACGACACAATGTTATTAACGTTAAAGCCTCCATTTGGCGTTTTTACGGATGACAACATGAACCACTATTTCAGAGTACCCAATTAAGTTATATTTCGCGCATTTCTACATTGATAGTATCCGCAATGAGAAATAAGAGTCCATATATTAAAATATTTGAATAATTAATTCATCAATTTAACGTCATTTTTGTTAATTTAGTGTTATTTTTTCAAGTTTGACCATAATTTTGTGATTTTTATTATGTGATTTTTTGATAAATTTATTTGAATAATGTGCAATATCGCGAGAACGATTCATGCTAGCGTTATAAAGTTCATGGCAATCGTTTTCGAATGAAAAATTACACAAGAAATCACTATGTTGTTGGCTCTTTTCGGGCGCGGCAGCCCAGTGGTTAGCGCGCGATTCTCGCCGCTGCCAGAACTGCCGCCGTGTTCATGCGGAGTACGATCACGTTAAACATGTGGGTCCGTAAGTCCTTCCGAGAGGTTGGTGGTAGGGGAAGGAGGGTACGGTCCCTGTGGATGCCTCCCCCACTGGGTTCCGGTCTAAATTGGGTGGCACTTCCCGGCCGTCCAAACAGTTACCTTACACCTTTCTGGTAGGTCGGACGGTCTGGGTCTCAACAACAACAACAAGAAATCACTATTTGCGTAACTTTATGAAAGGTTTCGATTTTTTGATGATTTTGTCAAAATATCACTCGAAAATTTAGTGGGGTTTTAAACATTCGATTGAGTTTAAGAACAATAGGCTTCAGGTATTCACGGATTGTAATTTTTGTAATAAATTTCATTCGAATCACTTCATTCGTTCATCGGATATCGTCTCCACAGTCACACACACATACATATATACGCAATTCGAATTCGAATTTTCGACGAGAGAGCACGTTTCAAGTATCCCAGAACACGAATCAAACGTTTTTGTGATGATGTCTGTGTGGTTGTGTGTGAAAGTATGTGTGTGCGTGTGTGTGTGTGTGTGAAAGTATGTGTGCGTGTGTGTGTGTGTGAAGGTATGTGTGCGTGTGTGTGTGTGTGAAAGTATGTGTGTTGAAGACCCAGACCGTCCGACTCGTCCAGAGGACTAAGAGCAGCTATTTGGACGGCCGGTAAAAGTATGTGTGTGTGTGTGTGAAAGTATGTGCGTGTGTGTGTGAAAGTATGTGTGTGTGTGTGTGTGAAAGTATGTGTGTGTGTGTGTGTGTGTGTGTGTGTGTGTATGCGTCAGTGAGTCTGTGGAGACGATGAGAATGAATGGAGCGATTTGAACGAAATCTGGTACAAAAAATTATAATTTGTGAATACTGGAAGCCTACTGTTTTTAAACCCAATCATATGTTCAGAACCCCTCCCTAAATTTTGGACTGAAATTTTGAAAAAATCATCACAAAAGCAAAACCTTTCATAAAGTTACGCAAATAGTCATTTCTTATATAATGTTCCATTAGGAAACGATTGACATACATTTGATTGACAGCCCTCGAGATATTTTATATTTTTCAAATAAATTTATCAAAAAATCCCATAAAATAAAAATAAATATTAACTGTTGTGAAATATGCTCACTTTTCATATGTGATATCATGCGATAAATTTGATGACATCATTCTCGTGGATCTAGCTCGTTCCATTCATGAGAAAAGATACTACTTTTAGGTAATAAATAACTACTTTTAGGTAATTCTGTTGTATTACGCCTGTTGTTGGACGCCTATAATCATTTATCTGCTATAAGAATAACTTATTTCACCGTAACTTGGCGATTTTTAAATATATCTTGCCGAATTAACGAAAATGTCGCCAGATTGATAAAAATGACGCTAAATCAAGGAAAATGCCGACTAATCGACGAAAATTCAATATATTGAAAAGAATATGAGAATCTACTACAGTGCGCCAAAAAGTATAAGGACAAGCGAAAACTCGCCATTATCTAAAAATATTTTAGACGGAAATGTATGCAAATTTCTTAAGTAAAAATATTGATAAAATTAAATTCATTTTCATGTAAATTAGTTAGATTTTCCAAAAATAAATATGTATAAATTTCCTTTATAAATTTTAAACCCATATGATCTTGGAAAAAAGTATAAGGACAACTGTTTTTCCTTCTAAAATTATAGTAAAATTTGCATACTTGAAAGCAGAAAATGATCATTTCAAATATAAAGACTGGGTTTCTAAACAAAATTCACACTTGCCTCATTTCTTCACAATTTTTGCACAATGCCAAAAGGAATTCATCTGTCTGACCTTGAAAAAGGGAAAATTCTTGATTTTAAAGAATGTGGATTGAGTGGGCATGAAATTTCGAAAAAAATTAAAAGATCTAAAACTGTAGTTTATAATTTTCTGAAAGAACCTGGAATGTGTGAAATGAAAAAACGAACTGGAAGACCAGAAATTCTAACGTATCTTCAGAAAAGATTGGATCCCAGAAGAGCTTGGTAGAAAACAGAAACTGCAAATGAAGTTAGAAGAAATTTGGACTTACCATGTTCCACACGAACAGTTCAAAATGCTTTGAATAACCATCCGCATTGGTATGGAAAGTTGTATTTGGTATGGAAAGTTAATGTCACGCCGCCTCTTAAAAAGGAACATAAGGAACGAGACAGCAATAAAAAAAATACATTTCTCTAGGTCCAAAATGGATTGATGTAATCTTTTCGGACGAAAAGAAGTTCAATCTTGATGGGCCAGATGGTTTTCGTTATTTTCGGTATAATCTACGTAAAACCAAAGACATTTTTTCCAAACGTCAATACGGTGGGGGCACAGTAATGGTTTGGGACACTTTTACAGCAAACGGAACCACGCCTATAGTCTTTATCAACTACAAAATGAACTCTGACAAATATGTTGATATGTTAGGCAAACATTTGTTATCTGAGGCCCCGCTAATTACATCAGGAGACTATATTTTCCAACAGGATAACGCTTCCATACACGTTTCTAAGAGTGCAAAACTCTGGTTTGAAGCTAATTCTGTAAATTTACTTGATTGGGCCCGGCGAGGAGTCCCGATCTCAATCTAATAGAAAATTTATGGGGCCTTCTAGCCCGAGAAGTTTATAAAAATGCCACACAATATCACTATAAGCAGGATTTTGTGTTAGCCATCGAACATGCTTGAAATAACATTTCCACAGACACTTTAAAAGAACTTTCAGCATCGATGACCTCTCGGTTTATTCAAGTATTTGAAAAAAAGGTTGTTTCCTTGATTATTAAGAGATATGTTAAGTAATTTAGAATATGTCCTTATACCTTTTTCAATATATTTTTAGTGATAATCTTTATAAGGTCAACTTTTGTAAGATTCATATTTGTTGTTTTATGTGTTGTAAATGTTGTTGTATAATTTCATATTAGATGTCAGAAATATCAAAAATTCATTTTGATAAAGTGAAAATAAAGTATATTTTTATTCAATTATATGTTGTCCTTAAACTGTTTTCGCGCACTGCATAAGAATAACATATTTTTTCGTTCGTAACGTCTGGCAAAATTTCGGTGACAAATTTGTCGGAATATCTACAACTAGCAGACATTTTAAATGTTGCCAAATGTCCGAAAATGTCGCCTAATTGATAAAAAATATCCAAATTGATGAAAGTAAAGTATCTTGGAAAGAACATAATGGTAGACCATACGAATATCCCAGTTCTCCGTCTCTCCGTGACGCTTGGTGAGAAATTTAGCGGGACGTCGCCAACTTGGCAACTATTTTAAATGTTGCCAAAGTGACAAAAATGTCTCCAAATTGATAAAAAATGACATCAAATGGGAAATAATGTCTTGCAAATTCTGATTTCCGTCATATGGCTTCTTCTAGTATATAAGAAATGCTGATCTCGCTGTTCGTCTGTAACACATGATGGTGCATTTGGCGAACTTGGCAAATAATCTAGCAAAGTATCGCCAACTTGGCAAGATTTCGCCCCAAATTGACGAAAATATCGTCAAAATTGCAAAACTGACGATAAATTAATAAAAATGACGCCTAATTTATGAATTAATTAATAAAATTTTTTAATATATGGATTATATCGCTGATTGAGAATGATATCAATATCGATAATTGTTTATTTCGAATTGCGCGAAATATAAGTTAACTGGATACTTTGAAATTGTTTCACATGTTGCCATCCAGAAAATAGTCCAATGTACAATTGAACGTTAACAACACAGTACCGTGGATCATATACATTATTATTTTTTTAATCTAAAAGGAGTCAATTCATTGCGTTCTATGAGGAATGCCGCGTGCTGCTCACATCAGAAATCGAGGAAGTGATCGTATAAATAGCAGTTTCTCAGGTCTTCCATTGATTTTGCTTTCCTTATATACCTAGTATAATGTGTATGGAAAGGATTGTGACGGGGTCGAAAATTCGAAATCGAGTTTTCGACGGCAGAGCAAGTTTCAAGCATCCCTGAACACGAATCAAACGTTTTTGAAGTGATGTCTGTGTGTGTAGTGTATATATATATATATATATATATATATATATATATATATATATATATATATATATATATATATATATATATATATATATGTGTGTGTGTGTGTCAGTGTGTCTGTGGATCTTATACATTTGACGAACGAATAGATCGATACGAATGAAATTTGGTACAAAAATTGCAATACGTGAATACTGGAAGCCTATTGCTTTTAAACGCAATCAAATGGTCAGAACCATACTAAATTTTCGAGTGAAATTTTGAAAAATCATCACAAAATCAAAAACCTTTAATAAAGTTACGCAAGTAGTTATTTCTTATGTAATGTTTCATTGACACACGATTGACGTAAACTTTAGAGCGCTGGCATGAACCGTTCTCTAGATATGGCACAATTTTCAAATAAATGTATCAAAAAATCACATAAAAAATTATTAACTATTGTGAAATATATTCCCTTTTCATATGTAATATACGATCTAGCTTGTTCCATTTAAGAGAAAAAATACTTTATGAAATACTTTTGTATTTGAAAGCCAATAGTCATTTATCTGCTATAAAACTAACTTATTTCTCCGTCCATAACGCTTGGCGAGATATTGGCGACGAATTTGGCTGAATGTCGCCTACTTGTCGACTTTTCTAAATGTTGCAAAATTAACGAAAATTTCGCCAAATTGATAAAAATGACGACTATATGACGAAAATTCAATATCTTGGAAAGAATATAAGAATCTACAATAAGAATAACCTTTTTTTCCGCCCTTAACGATTGGCAAACTTTGGTGACGAATTTGTCGGAATATCTCCAACTTGCTGACTTTTTAAATGTTGCCAACTTGACGAAAATGTCACCAAATTGATAAAGATTCTCCAAATTGATGAAATCGAGGCTAAATCAATGAAATGACGACGAATTGATGAAAGTTTAATATCTAGGAAAGAACACAAGAGTAGACTATAAGAGTAACCTATTTCTGCGTCCGTCTGTCTGTAACGCTTGGCGAGAAATTTAGCAAGATGTCTCCAACAAGTTGGCGACGTACCTCTAAATTGCCTAATACATTGCCAAAGTGACAAAAATGTCGCCACATTGATAAAGATGACGCCGAATGGGAAGTAATGTTACGCAAAGTCTGATTTCCGTTATATGACGGGCATACCGTCATATGACAGGCATACCTTCTAGTATATAAGAAATGCTCTTCTCTCCCTTTGTCTGTAACACTTGGTAATGCATTTTGGCGAACTTGGCGAATAATCCAGAAAAGTATCGCCAACTTGGCGATATTTCGCCCCAGATTGAGGAAAATATCTTCAAAATTGCAAAAATGACACTAAATTAATGAGAAAGACATTTAATTGATGAATTAATTATTAAATATTTAAACATATTTATCATATCGCTTATTGAGGATGCTATCAATATTGATAATTGTTTATTTAGAGTTGCGTGAAATATAAGTTAATTGGGTATGACGAAATAGTTTTATATGTTGTCATTTGGAAAATCGCCAAATTTACAATCTAACGTTAAAAACACAGTGCCGTGGATCTTATATCTTATTTTTTGACTGTAAAAGGAGTCAATTCGTTGCATTATATAAGGAAAGTCATGTGCTGCCCACATCAGATTTTTAAAGATGCTCCGAGGAAAAAAATGACTATTTACAAAAATGACTAGCTTGTAGAAAAAAAAGATTATTCTTGCATATGCCATATCAATAGTCATTTTATGTATATTTTAATGTAAGAAAATAAATTTGATGATTTGAAGAATGCTTTTCCAGGAATTCAACATTTATAGACTTTTTACAACAGAAGTTATGGGATGGAATCCTGTCCTCCGAATATGTGCCAGAGAGACTGGGGCTCCGCACACGCTTTTATATCTGTCGGATCCCTGTGAACACATTTTATTGTATTTCTACAGCAATTTTTTTGTATATATGATTTATAAACTAGGATTTTCACAATTAAAATGACAAAGAATGTTACACTTTACTGAAGAGAGTTGAAGAGTTCATTTCGACAATTCCATTTCAGCAAGTTTAACGGTTTAACTGACCAGTACGAAGATTCGTGGTTCGATTCCCGGTTGGGGCAGCAAGGTTCCTTACAAATCTACCCTGCCGATTAGTACAAATGTATCGGAAGTTTGAAAATAACTCTAGAACGATTAGCACGGATTCAGTGGACTATGATATATTGAGGGCTGATTTCAAATAGGGAGGCCAACTACCACGCAGGAAGCTAAAATGGAGGAAAAAATAACAGCAGGAGGCTAACCTGAGTTAAAAACGGCAGACGGTGGTTAGCAGATTTTGACATTAGAGGATGGAAAATAGAGTCCACTTTAACAATAAGAACTTGAACTCTGCTCCAGTAGCTCAACGGTAGAGCGTCGGATGGCCAGTACGAAGATCCGTCGTACGACTCATGGTTGGGGCAGCAAGGTTCTTTACAGAGTACTACTAGTTACTTTACTAAAAACTAATCTAATAGAAATAAACTTTAGTGATAGAATTAAATCAGAAAATTGTATTGATAACATAAATGTGGCAAGAATTAATTAACATTCACCCCCTTTCACCCGTATTCCATTCATTGCTAACCTGTAGATTCTTGAACATTTTCATGGTGTTCGCACCCTTTCCCAGGTTGTGTAGAATCTCCTTCAGTATTTCAAACGCTTCCATGTGTTTGTTTTCAGTTATCAGTGAGAAAACACATGAAAGTTATTCCCTCATATGTTGCAGATACTTTACAGCTTCATTCTTTTTATATATTCTCGAACGTTCCTGAAGACATCTTCTTTTATTGCATGTCTAAAATTTACTCACAATTACGAAACTATGTAACATCTTCTAGAATTATGAAACTATGTACTTCTAGAATCACGAAACTATGTACTTCTAGAATTACGAAACTATGTACTTCTAGAATTAGAAAACTATGTAATATCTTGGACACTTTCATGGTGTTCGTACCCATTCCCAGGTTGTGTAGAATCTCCTTTAGTTTTTAAACGCTTCCACGTGTTTTAAGTTATCAGTGAGAAAACGCATGAAAGTTACTCCCTCATATGTTGCAGATACTACTTAGCAGCTTCATTCTTTTTAAATATTCTCGAACGTTCCTGAAGACATCTCCTTTCATTGCATGTCTAAAATTTACTTAGAATAACGAAACTATGTAATATCTTCTAAACCTACGAAACTATGTAATATTTACTAGAATTACGAAACTATGTAATATCTTCTAGAATTAAGAAACTATATTATATCTCCAGAAATTATGTAATGCCACGATCTTCTCAAGCAGTTGTCTTTCTGGGGCGCCCTGAGCTTTTGGGACGTGCCTTCAATGTTCCAATGTTGCCAACACCGAGCAACTACCATATCGCTCTGACCAATATGGCGACTGATACGTCTGTAGGACCAACCAGCTTCCTTTATATTAGGTTTATGATGTGACCTCTATTTAAAACTTATAAACTGTAAGCGCCTTCGAGTACGTCTCAAAGGCATTTTAGTACACAACTTGCAGAAAATTCTGTTCCAATTGCCAATGAACGAAAACGGTGGTTGTTTTAAATGCTGCAAGGTCCATTGTTCTTATACGAGTTGCATGGACCCTATAACATAATTGGCGCTGACAGTTTGATCATTTGCATGGCGAGTTTAACGACTGTAGCTCCATTTTTAATGGGAGTATATATTTTGTTACATCAGAGTGTATTTCCCCACCTCTTCTTAAAAATGCTAGATTCGAAATGGGAGCTTTGTATGTTCAGTTTAAGTTTGATTTAACAGTCTAATTCTGACAGTTTAAACTTCCGGAATTTTCAATTGAAGCTGCATTTAGTTAAAACAGAGCTTTCTGAAATATCGTCTTGACATTCAGTATCATAGAGTGTTTGGTGTTTGAATTGAATCAAATAAACTTCTTCAAATGTTATTTTATATTGCTTTTTCAAACTTTATTTTTCGTTTGTTTTAAGTAAAAATAAAAGTCACATGTGATAACGTAATTTAAAAGTATACAATTTAGATCTAATGGGGAATTAATTCATTTTGACGTTTTGAGAATAAACTATTTTGTATTTTTACTTTCCCTGCAATATATGGTAATGTATAAAGTATTGGAATCATGCCGAAAATCGCAACTCGAGTTTTCGACGGATCGACACGTGGGTCTGTCTGTCTACCTGTCTGTGCAATGTATGTATCCACTCTGATTATTTGCTGAGTATTTTTTGGTACGATTATTTGATGCTGATTATTTTTTGGTACGATTCAGGAAAAAACAACCCGCCTTTTTTTGCGAAATGATCCGCAAAAATTGCCTATATCCACTCTAGCTGAAAAACTAATAGATCAAATTTCACAAAATTTGGTAGGTAAGTCACTTGTGGGTTATCCTGGTGTTGATTAGATTTTGGTACAATTCGGAAAAAGTAACCTGCCTTTTTCTTGCGAAACGGCCCATAATAATCGTCAAAATCTAAAATAAAATACTACGTATGCTCAAATGTATCAATTAAATGCTTGCTTTATACATAATTTTAATAATTAAAAGAATAAGACCAACCCCATTACACTAGGGCTAGCCGTTCTCGAGATATTTGAGATTTCTTGCATTTTCTTTACGCCGCCTTTGGAAAAATGTCCAATTACCAAATAAAAATAAAAATTGAATTAAAAATGCAAATTTAGTGTTATTTTGTGTAATTAAACTTAATTTAATGAATCATTAAAAAAATAAGGAAAAATGAATTTGAACCTGCAGGGAAAGTCATGTGCTGCCCACATCAGATTTTTAGTTATTGTTTTAATAGTTGAATTTAATTATAGCAACATGATGTGTAATTAAAGCTTTTAAAAACTTAATTGGTACACATGACAGCGGTTCTTTCCCGGCCGTCATTTTGGTTGCTCAAGTCCTTGGATGAGTCGGACGGCTTGGGTCTTCAACATGGCAGCGGTTTTGCTTTTAAATAAATAAAAAAAAATCAACAGACAAAATAACATTAATTTTTAGTTTTTAAATCAAACGATTGAGCAGTTAATATAGGTAATTCGGTCCAGTTAAAAAAAAGTTAATCGGACGTCATTAAAATAAGCTAAATCTATTGCATTCTCTGTTAGATTCTCTATAAAAAATTTTTGTAATAAAATCATATTTAAACTTTTTGGCCCTCCGATGAAATAGCAGAATTACGTTGATTAGATTGCATCTATACCACACATTTTATACAAAGTTTTTATTAAAACTGGGTAAACAGAAATACCTGTCATTCTAAATAAAGATTAAATAAAAATTAATATATATTTTTCGTAACTAATACACGACCCCAAAAATCATCGTAATGATAAATATGTAAACATAGCGAAAGAACTACAGGTAGGAAACGGTTGAAATGTTGCACACTTATATAAAATACTTATTAAAAAGTCGTTGTGAATCGATTTCCCTCAAAATATGAAATTTCTGTAATATGCATCAGTGAAAGGTAGTTTTGTTATGGAGCAATATTGGTATTTAAAAGTACATAATATGATACACAGATAATATGTAGATAATAAAATATATAAGTTATTTAAAAAAAAACGATTTTTCATGCTAGCACTTCCACTGCAGATAAACAGCCAGTTTTATGCGTATGCACCCCTGAGCATAGAATAACTACTATTTGTAGTGGCAGCTAAAGAACTTGGTATGGGCTAGAATTTCGTGAACATTTATGCAGATCTTTGAATTCAGCCCTACCGTATTAATTATTGATTATTGGTGAAATCAAATGTATATAAAATCACCCTTTAAAAGAACATCCAAATTGTATAAAAATCACAGAAATGAACAAATATTGAATAGATTACAAGTGATCGGTTTGATATGATTTCATTATTCCAAAGTACTCCTCAGTTTTCGAACTGGATTTCTTTGAAGCTTTTCATATCAATAAAAATTCTAGTAATCTGGTTATTGATTTCTCTATGACTCCTTATTTGTCCGAGTTATGGCATAACCATGTTTAATTTGATTTCGTTCTTTTATGCTCATTATATTTATTTTTTCTTGTTTCATTTTAAAGTTCATATTTCTTTCATTTTCAAGTTTTACTTTACTTTCTTTAAACTATATAGCTCTACTATATTTGGTTTATTGTTTAGCTAGTTTCGTTAGTCTAGTGTTCAGGTCCAGTCTTGTTCGCATTGAAGAAGGAAATCCAAAGATTTCCAAAACGTACGACTGCTTACATACCTTTTTATGTTGTGATGTAGTTCATTATTGAATGTGCGCAAAGTTCCGTTCTATACTTCTACATACGATTTATCGCCTTTAGATGGCTGAGTTATATGTAGTAGAGTAAATTCCTTACTATTTTGTTCTCATCTTCCTTACGAAATTGATGCGGAAAGCATGATATGAAGCTATTTAAAATTCCTACTACGAAAAGGAAGGGAAGTAAAAAAAGGTTGCCACTAATGAAAGTGAATGTGAATTTGGAATGAAAGTTAAGAAGCTGCTCTATTTTGTTGCCTTCAATTGACAGTGGGTGGTCGGTTTCTTCTGTGGAAAAGCCGCCCTTCTCCTTAATCAGAATACCCTAGACATAAATCTTCGGGCTTCTAGAGGATAAATAATATAAATGAGATTTCCGAAGAAGAGCAGATAATTATGAAGGCTGCGGAATACAGCAGCATTATAAGAAGCTTTTGTTTTGAAGCGAGGAGCGAGGCCAGGGAAATGAAAAGCGCGTTGCCACTGTAATCTCCTAATCATTTCTTGGTAAAGGAAACAGGGAAAAACAACAATAATGGACGACATCTATTAAATGTTAATAACTACTGAGTCGGAACATGGTAATCATTCGCGCTCCTCGTTTTCGTTTCAACTTTGAGAATAATTGATGAAGTCGGTATTAATCATTTGCTTCATATAACTGCGCCTGGGTATTTTATTAATTCATGTGATTCCATCAACAAATGCTAGTCCTATTAACCGTTTTTATGGAACCCAAACTGACTTATCTTTTCTGTTCATATGCTCTCGATATTAAAGCTCGCCCCTCCATGCTGGAATAAGGACAAATAATCGGTGAAATTTGGGAGTTTCGTTTGGTTAACGAACATAGAAATCATTTATTAATTAAAAAACGCGCTTCTCATTGGGGATTACGAAGAATTCTTTTGCCCTGCATAACAAACAATTTCTATGAAAAGGCACGGGAATGAGCAATTTACAAAGAAAAATTCCCCAAGATTGTGTTGTTAAAGAAACCGATGAAAGGGTATGATAGAAAATATCGGGTAGTACGTTTGCTTTAGAAATCATCAGAATGCGATTATTATTTTCGAGCGATGCTCTTTTTATGCACAGTATTACTCATCGACGATCTATCTATTTATCTATTTTCAAGGGGTTTTCTCACTTTATTTACGTTCTCAGAATTCGTGACTTGTGTCCTATGATAGTTTTTTCTTAAAAATAGAAGACAGGTAGCTATTCCAGAATTCAAAATCATTAATAGATTTTTAATTAGTTGAAAAAGAACTATGGAAAATCGGATCTAAAAATGCCTATATGAACAATTTATAACAATGAATATGATTGACATTGTTTCATAACAATGACTAATAAGTTGATCCGTATGAAAGCGTTTTTGAGATGTAACATCTAAGTTATTGGTTTCAATGATTAGCTTCGACCAGCTTGCATAGAAAGCGGCTGCAAGTACGTATAGAGGTACACAGCGCTAGATATTAGTTCGATTTCCGAAATGTTGTTGTTTATCGTCAAAGGTGACGAGCAGCAGGCATGTGTTCGCTTTAATAACCATTTCTCCTAAAAAATGCTATTCCATAATGAAATAATGCATTAAAAAAGGTAGGGAGTAAATAAGGTTGTCATGGAAAACTGTATGAATTTGAGTTTATGCTTATAATTTTTATTTATAGAATCATGCCAAATGCATGTAAATTAAATGTAAGAAATTTCATTTATGCAATTCAGGTTTCTACCTCTTTTCAGAAATGTATGTGAAATGTATTACATTTTTACTTTCCCTACAATACATTGCGATGTATACGGAATGGACACTTTTCGAGCAGTCTAGAACACTGTGTGTGTCTGGGCAATGTATGTATCTACTCTAATTCAAAAACTAATTGACCCAATTTCACAAAATTTTGCTTGCGAGTTACCCTGGTACTGATTAGATTTTGTTACAAATAGGATAAAAGAACCTGCCTTTTAGGCAAAATAAAAGACTACACAATGTCGTGGGTATACTCTTAGGATACCAGAATGAGTCCAAATTTCTGGATACATCCCACGTTTATTTGAAAGCACTAATAATCGTAAACAAGAACTATACAGGGTGTCCCAAAAAGATTGAAACGCGCTTTAATTCTTTACCTGTTGGAGATAAGTGAAAATGTTGAAAGTAAGATAGGAAATAAGACTACGTTAATGAAATAGCCCTGCCATTCATTTTCAAAAAGTTACACTTTTTAAATTTTTATACGACCCCCTTAGACAAATTTGGTCAACCAGAAAATTTTTATTTTTAATGCAAAAAGATCATTAAAAAACCCGCATATCTGTACCTTTAAAATCAACTGAATTATGATAAAGGAAAAAATCTGAGTTATGTCACTTTTCCGTACCATGTGAAAGCCTGTTTCATCAGTGAAAATAGGGATCATAAACAAATTGACGATGGAAATTGTTTAGATCAAAAATACGTTAATATGTGTCAACATTTTTTATCACAAATGCATCTAAATAAAGCATTAGACAGACAGAGACCATATAAAGCAGTGGTACTCACTACGCGGTTGGGTGTCTTATGTATTATCATCCAGTATTATCTTTTTTGTGATATGTCACAAATTTACATTTCTAATTTGATATATATGGTCCCCATTCACAATGCTCAATTTTCAATTAAATATAACTCGCTCAGTTTTAAAGATACAGATATGCGGTTTTTTAATGATCTTGTTGCATTAAAAATAAAAATTTTCTGATTGACCAAATTTGTCTAAGGGGGCCGTATAAAAATTTAAAAAGTGTAACTTTTGGAAAATTAATGGGAGGATTATTTCATTAGCGTAGTCCTATTTCCTACCTTATTTTCAACTTGCAATTTACATTGTCCACTTATCTCCATCAGGTAAAGCATTAAAGCGCGTTTCAATCTTTTTGGGACATCCTGTATACAGCGAATAGCTCGATAGCTATCTTATACGATCATTCAACAACTCTTAGATACAATAAAACACCAATTAAATGCTAAGCTAATTCACAAAATAGCAGATACGATTCACAATTTAATGCAGCTTATATTGCGTCAACTATTTTTCAAGTTAGCGACTTTTCTATACTCTTCGTAGAAATTTCTAGAAAGGGCTCATATATTCAAGAATATTCGATATTTCGCGAAAGTTTTAGTATATAAGAAAACTCGCTAAAATTTGTTGAGTTGGCGATATTTCTCTAAATTTAGCAACCATAGCCCCAAAAGTCAAATTATGGCAACCCTATAGGTACGTAATAAGAATGGCTGCCTGTAAAGGTGCTTTTTCCTTCTGGAGCCCCCAGTGAATGGATTTTACTTCTTACCAAGGTTTACACTGCTGGCCATTAAAATTGCTACATCAGGAAGGAAAGCAAATAACAGAAACTTATTTATTTTATTTTATTCAATTTACGGGGCAACTACAGATAAAATCCAGTTACAGTAGCCACACAAGAAATTAAAAAGTACAGAACATAGGATACAAGAATACTAAGTAGTAAACATGTCAAGCGCATTGAAATAGGCTTTTTTAAAACAGGGAGGAGTCAAGTTAAATATATCAGTATCAGCACAATAGGTATTATATAGATCAACAAATTTATAGATAGAATAGCATTTAATGTAGTTGTGTTTAACAGTAGTATTGTGGAAAAAGAGTTTTTTTCCTGGTATTATTGACAGGTATGTGAAATTCCAGGCAAGAAAGTAAAATAGGGCAATCAATAGTATTATTTAAAACCTTATAATGAAACAAGAGGCAGGACCAGCTTCTTCTTTTTTTAAGAGACATTAAACTATATTTCTGTCTGAGTTCCCTCGTATGCATATCATAAGGATAATAGCCAGTCAATCTGTAATCAATGGCACGTAATAGTTTATTCTGCACGATTTCTATCCGTTGTGAATGCAGATTGTAAACAGGGTCCCAAATCATTGCACAATATTTCAAAATTGGTTTAACAAGGGTATTATAAATACAAATAATCGTATCAGAACTGGCAAAAACACGAGATCGTCTTAAGGTGAAACTAAGTCTTTGGTAGGCTCTTTAAATAATATTATCGATATGTCTCTGAAAGTTAAAAGTATCATCGAAAGTGAATTTATTGTACATATTGTACATTTATTGTACATATACAGTATAATGAGAGTATTATTTTACATTTATTGTACATATACAGTATAATGGGAGAAAGACATGATTAAATTTGCAAGTGGTTTGGGGTACACAGCATGCAGAACTCAGTATACAGAGCTGCCACATCTGGCAGCAACAACGGTTGCAATCTGGCTGGGCATCGAGTCGAATTGAGCTTGGATGACAGATACGGATACGGCATTCCATGCTGCTTCAACTCTATGCCACAATTCATCAATCGTAGTGGCTGGCGAGTGGTGACGTGCCAGTCTCTCGGCAACCCATGACCAGATGTTCTCAATTGTTGATAGATCTGGAGAACGTGCTGACCAGGGCAACAGTCGAACACTCTTTAAATCGAGGAAGGTAAGAACGGCACGGGAAACATGCGGTCGTGCATTATCTTGTTGAAAGATGGCGTCACGCAGGCCTCGAAGATAGGGCACAACCACGGGCCTTAACACGTAAGAAATGTAAGGGCGGCTGTCCACATTTCTGGCAATGCGAACAAGAGGTGACCGGGATGTGTACCCAATGGCACTCCATGCCATCACGACAGGTGCTGGGCCCGTATGACGATGACGAATGCAAGCTGGCGACGTTCGTTCTCCTCGGTGCCTCCACACACGGATACGCCCATCATGATGCTGTACGCAGAACCGGGATTCGTCTGAAAAGACGAAGTGGTGCCACTCCTGTGTCCAGTGTCGTCGTTCGTCGCACCACTGTGGGCGCGCCTGCCTCTGCTGTAGCGTCAAGGGAAGCCGCAACAATTATCGCCGTGCTGACAGTCCGTGGTGCTGCAGATGTCGTCGCACTGTCCGTGCGGACACTTGTCGTTCTGCAAACGAATCAAGTTCCTGATTCAGGGTACGTGACGTGGATGTAAGATCCTGCAAAGCCGAGAGGACAACATGTCTGTCCTCTCGGGCGTTAGTGGCCCAGGGCCGCTGAGATCCTGCATGGTGTTCAGTTTGGCCCTCCTGGACCCATCGATTCCATATTCGCCTAACAGTCATGGGATCCCGACTAACGAGATCAGCAATGTCGCGGAACGATAAACCACAGTCCCGATAGGTCACGATCCTGCCGCGGTCGAAATTTGAGATGTGCTGGTAGGACTTTTTCCTTCTTACACGAGGCATAGCACGACCTTCACACACAACCAACGTTCAAATGCGATTTCCGAATGAGAAACCCGCTGTGCAATCTTCCCTTTTATACAGAATATAGATGGCGTTACTCATACCTGCTTTATGCGCATGCGCTGCAATGCTAAACATTTGCATATCCCAGCATGTAGTACCTTTCATGCAAATTTGACGTTTGTTACATGCCGCCTTCATGGTGTAGCAATTTTAATGGCCAACAGTGTAGATACATAGTATCTATAAACCTAGACTTGTTTCAGCACTGCCTCCCCCTTAAGACAGCACGGCACGGACAGTATCAATTTACTGGGTCCACAATATGGGGCTGATCTGTCGATATGAACGACTTTTGGCCTTGGTTGAAAACGAATTTTGAATTCGATAAACGACGCTGTCTCTTCTTTTCATTATGATGTAAGTTCATAATGGCGTATTCTTTTCATGATGACAATCTCAGTTGTGTTACGAAACTGTTGGTCGTCGCCACACTCTGCCGCTTGCTTGGAATCGTCCTTTATCGACTTGGATTCGAATACTTATATACAGTAGATTCAAAAACTTGCAAAGCTTTTAAAGATGATTATTTGGAATACTTTTTCGAAACTACTAATGTGTACGCTATTATTTATTGTAATTAATTATTTGTGAAAATACTCCTTTTGCCAAAGCAGTATTCTAGCAGTTTAAAAATAATAGGGGCTAATTATCTTTGGAACTTCGTTTTCTTCGCACCACATGTTATTAAAAATATAATTTAATGCGTACGCGTGTATATCAAATATAATGCATCGAATTTAAATAGAAACCAATTTATTACTTCTAGCAACTCGAGCAGAAGAAAAACAATGAGAAAATTAAAGCCGATGTATATTTTTCACTTCAATAGTTAGAGTTGATTACAGCCTTGTAATTTGGGACGTTATATCTGCAAGGTTATAGGTATTTTTAAGGTTGAAACAAATGCGCATTGTAGAGTTAAAATCTAATTTTTACTATAAGTAATTAAATATGTTATTTTCATTTCAAGTTTTGTATTTAATAAACTTTAAGTTAAGGTTTAACCGAGGAAAAAGAGAAAATGACATTTTCCAGGTTATATAAAATAATAAAATTTTTAAATAAACTTTTATTGATTTCTATGCACGTTTATATGTAATCACAGTCGTAATATATACTGGTATCTAAAATTATCTTTTTATACTTCAAAATAAGCACGAAGTATGTTTCCCTACGAATTTCTTCAATTTAGGATTTGGATTCGGTGTTTATCGACTTAAAACAGCTTTTTATGGCTTCGAAGTATCATTTGGAAAGAATCTTGGAGGTAGCGAGCTGTCGGCAGTTTAGAGGCTGGGCAGACATTGATGGAAGTGAAAAATTGTTTCATAATTAATTTTGTATCGTATGCAGTCATAATCGATTTTTCAGTTTGTATTTATGTGTTATGATGATGTATTTTCCCCAAATTAATTCAATTATACTGAGCACATGTTGAGCAATTAAAGTTTCTGTGCATGCAAAGAGAATCTGGACGCCAGTGTATTTTCGTTTCATAATCTATCCCATTAAAACCCATCCGACAATTTATGCGTATGTATTATATTATATACATATATATACAGCGATTTAAAAAGATAATTCCTGGATTAGAAACCCGTGGCTCTTTTAAATGGGAGGCTCTGGTTTGGGCATAGACACAAAACATTCGAAAATTCCCCAAAATTAATAAAATTTTAATTGTTTGCAAAAATCTGTCCAAAGAACACCAAATTCAAGACACTTGTTCAGACATTTACTAAAACGCTAATGCTTGACCTAAAACCTTGATGATTTTCGAAATGACAGATAAAGATCCGAGTATTATACACACAACATTAGAGTATTTTAAAATAGTAGATTTTTTATATGGATATTTAATTATTCGCAAAAAAAAAAAAAAACTCCTCCTTGTGCCATTCCATTTTTGAATCCCTCGATGCAAACAGATGATTTCGACCTTGGGAGGAATATATGGTTCTTGTCTCGGTGCTAATTTGAATTTTCTTTAATGACACGAGCTTTACAGATATGAATGGAATTTTTGAAATATACGATTATTTTAATTTTGTAAATACTGTGTTAAATTGGCCGGTAATCTTAATAGATAGCATTTATTTTCTTATTTTTGCTTTTCTCGCGAAACAGAATAAATATTCCCGGAAGGACTTTTAATAATTGTTGTAAAATGTTTTTAAACTATTATTAATAAGGCGTATATATATATATAAACTATTACATAAAGTTTTTCTCTCGTGAATGGAACGAACGAGATCCACTAGAATGATGTTAACAAATTGGTCGCATAATATTACATATGAAAAGTGCATTTACTTCAAAACAGTTAATGCCTTTTAATTTTATTTAATTTTTTGAGAAATTTATATTATAAACGTACAATATCTCGAAAACGGTTCATGCTAGAGTTCTAAAGTTTATGTCATTCCTTTGTCTAATGAGAAATTAAGCCAGAAATAATTATTTATGCAACATTGAAAGTTCAGATTTTTTAATGATTTTTTCAAAATTTCATTTGAAAAAAAAAAAAAAAAAGAAATACATCTTTTTTTTTGGGGGGGGGGGGACACATTCGATTACGTTCAAAATCAATAAATAGGGATCCAGTATTTACCAATTCTAATGATCGTACCAAATTACGTTCGAAACGCTCCATTCATTCGTAAGATATCGATTTCACAGACGCACACACACATGCACATACATCACACAAACATACACACAAACATCACCTCAAAAGAGTTTGATTAGAGTTCAGGGATGCTTGAAGCGTGCTCTTCCGTCGAAAACTCTTCCTTCGAATTTTCGACCCCGTTTCAAAACTTTCCCCATACTATGTATCTAGGGAAAGTAAAAATATGATGTCCTCACTGCTTACTCTTCACCTCTGCTTTCTAAAACAAACTTTTGGTTTTAAATTTTAAATTCGATTTCTGACGATAGAGGTCACTAGCTCAGTTGTTTGGGAGAAATATTAAAATGTTCTAGACAACTTTGACTAAATAAGAATGCAATTCGTATTACCTTTTCATTTCTTTATTATATTTCCTTTAATCTTCACTCGCGAATTTTCTTTTGATGATCATGACTTGATTACTCGAAAGAGCAGGAGCGTCATTTCGTCCTATTCTAGAGGGGGTGGGTGTCAAATAACAAAACTGTTTTGTTGTGACTAGCAGATATGAATATTTTGACACTCGTAACATTTTTAACGGCGTCGAACTATTAAATTTGCTGCAAGATACAATTCTTACCAGTTCACATGACAGTTTTATGCGTTTTGTTAGACTTTAAGACAAGATGTCAACAAACACGTAGGCGGTAAAAAATCTTCTAAAAAAACTAAAAAAAAAATGAAAATAAATCCTCTAAATCCTCTAGTAGTATCCTCTAAAAAGGTAAATAAAAAGATTAATCATGCATAAAGCATTGATTATGAAACACTTTCCAACTGAAATGCAATTTTTTAAAAATCTCTAAAATGCGATACATTTAGTGGTGATAATTTAAAAATAATCATAGTACAATAATTGGAAACTTAAAACTTCATCAAAAGGGCAATTTTATAAAATCGCTTGCTTCTCTATCTAAGTAAAATAAATGAATGAATTCCATTCATCTCACTTATATTCCAGACTCCAGAGTTAAATAATTTTGCGTCAAAAATTCAGCAATTCTTATACAACTCATCTTACAATCGCTTGTTTTGTTTACATTTTGCATACGTTAAAATTAGGCTTCGTTGTACAAATAATCAAAGTTTAGTGATCATTTAAAATAAAAAATCATGTAATTGCGTAAGCACAGAATTTCGAAACACAGACAATATGCAAAAATAAAGTGGTTTTATGACGGATGCAACACTAATTATAAATACAAGAAAGATCAATCATGCATAAAGCATTGATTATAAAACGCTATCCAATTATTTAAACATATCTAAAATACGATACATTCAGCGATATTACTTTAATTATCACAGAACTACAATAATTTATTTTACTTGGAAAATTAAAACCATGGAGTTAAAAGTATGTACTAACTCCATGCTTAAAACTTCATTCAAACTTTATTCAAATGACTTCATCGAAATATAAATCGTCTGACTCGTTATGTAAAAGCAGTGAGTATTTCATTCATACACTTTTATTCCAGACTCCGGAGTTAAATATTTCAGCAGTTCTTATACAACTCATCTTACAATCACTTGTTTACATTTTACATTCATTAAAGTTAGTCTTCGTTGTAGAAATAATCAAAGTTTGATAATCATTTAAACTTAAAAATACTGTAACTACGTTGACGCAGAATATGGATGCACAGAAAAAACGCAAAAATAAAGCGGTTTAGGGACGGATGCAACAATACATACACATTAAAAATAATTTTAAATATCACGATTTTGACACAAAATGGATCCCAAATTTCATTTTGAAGTGGATCGCGTGACCTCTTCATATTATATGGGTGTCGTTATTATTTAAATTTTTATTTAAAAAACTACCGAACCTATTTTGCTGACATTTTTTTTATATATTTTGTGGGATAATTTGAATATTTCTTCAAACTTTCGAAGCAATTTGTGAATTTTAACTTCGCTTAAAAAATGTTTGAAAAACTAGATCCCATAGGGTTCAATGTATTTCATGCTTTCAACTCGGGTTCAGTCCAAAAGTAATTGGGTGATATTCTTCATTTACATTCCCACATGTCCCACAGACCGCCTCAACAACTTACTAAAATTTCATTTCGATAAAGTCATTTTTATGGCAGTTATCGTGCGAACGGACAGACAGACAGACAGAATGAACAAAGCTATAAACGCTTTTCAACTATGTTGTAAAGTATTCAAAATAAAACGCCAAACTTGGAAAAAAGAAAACCTTTAAATACAAAAATTTCCCCAAGTTGAGACTACATGAAGATTACAAAGAAAAAAAAAAGAAATCCCATCAAAAAATAGAAAGTTGTGTCTAGAAAATTGTGTGACATATTTATTTTGTATGACATGTTAATTATAACCCTTTAACACTGTTAACCTCCATAAGAACACATTGTAAACTTGTTTCCGTAAATGGGAATTATTACCTTTTATACACTCGGCGTCTTTCCATATGAAAAAAAATGGATATATTATGTCGGTATTATAAACATTATACACTATTTAATTGTATTTATTTTTTTGAGACATTTCCGCAAAGAATTTCCTACTATTCATTTAATATAAAACATTGTATATTATTTAATTGTATCCATTTTTATTTATTTATTACTTTTTCTATATACATAATATAATGCATAGGGAAACAATTGTGAAGAGGTCGAAAATTCCAATTCGAGTTTTCAACGGAAGACTACGTTTCGACTATCCTTGAACTCGAATCAAACGTTTTTGCGGAAACGTCTGTGTGTATGTGTGTGAATGTGATATCTCACAAAGGAATGGATAGTTTTGAGCGGCTATTACAATCAGTGAATGCACAACTATTACAATCAGGAACCCTGATGATTTTAAATGCAATCGCATGTTCGGAAGAACCCCCCTTTCCCAAATTTAGAACGAAATTTTGAAGGGAAAAAAAACTATAAAAAATCAGAGCCTTCACTATTGTTACGCAAATAATCTTATTATGTAACTTTTCTTTGAAAGCGAATGAGAAGCTCTACAACGCTAACATGAACCATTCTCGAGATTGCGCATTTTACAAATAAATTTATATAAAAAAAAACATAAAATTAAAAAAAACGTATTAACTATTGAAAAATATATTCGCTTTTCATATGTATTATTATGCGACAAATTTATTAACATCATTTTCGTGAGTCTTGTTCATTCCATTCACGAGAGAAGATACTTTGAGTAATAGTTTTGTATTGTGACATCTAACAGTTCGCCAATAGTCATTTGTGTATAAGAAAAGCTTTTCTCTCAGTTTTCCAGTAACGCTTAGCCAGGAATCTGGCGAATTTGGCGATTAATTTAGCGAAATATCGCCAAATTGGTGATATTTCTCCCCAGATTGACAAAAATATGGTCAAAATTGAAAGAATAGCACTAACTTCACAAAAATGACGTTAAATTGATGAATTAATTATTCAAATATTTTAATATATAGACTCTTATTTCTCATTGCGGATACTATCAATATGGATAATTGTCAATGTAGAAATGCGCGAAATATAACTTAATTGGGTACCCTGAAATAGTGGTTCATGTTGTCATCCGTAAAAACGCCAAATGGAGGCTTTAACGTTAATAACATTGTGTCGTGAAACTTACACTATTTCTTCACTGTGAAAGAAGTAAATGCGTTGCATTATGTAGGAAAAGTCATGTGCTGCCCACATTAGATTTCTTTCCTTATATACGTCGTATAATGTATAAGGAAAGTATTGTGATGGGGTTGAAAATTGGAATTCGAGTTTTCGACGGGCGAGCACGTTTCAAGCATCCCTGAATATGAATCAGAAGTTTTTCAGTTGATGTCTGTGTGTGTGTGTGTCTGTGTGGAAGATATTTCACTAAGGGATAAAGCGATTCGAATAAAATTTGGTACAAAAATCACAGTCAGTGAATACTGGATGCTTATTGTTTTTACACGCAATCGAATGTTCAAAATCCCCTAAATTTTGAAATGAAATATTGAACAAATCATCAAAAAATTAAAATATTCAATAAAGTTAAGTAACTAATCATTTCGTATGTAATTTTTCATTAGAAAATGATTGACATAAACTTTAGAACGCTAGCAAGAACCGTTCTCGAGATATTTCATATTTTTCTAATACTCTTTTCAAAATTAAAAAAAAAATATAAAAAAAAAACTGAACATAAAATTAAAAAAGTATTAACTATTGTGAAAATCTGTTCACTTTCCATGTATAATATTATGCGATAAATTTATTATCATCATTCTCGTAGATCTAGCTCATTCCATTCACGAGAGAAGAGTCTTTGGGTAATAGCTTTGTAATTTGACGCCATTAGTCGTTTATCTAAGAATAACCTATTTCTCCGATCATAATGCTTGTCGTAATTTTGGCGATACATTTGGTGGAATATCACCAACTTGGCGAGTTTTTTAAATGTAGCCAAATTGATGAAAACGCCGCCAAATTAATAAAACTGTCGCTAAATTGATAAAAATGTCGCCAAATTGATAAGAATGACTCTAAATCAATGAAAATAACAATTGATTGATGAAAATTCAATATTTTGGAAAGAATATAAGACTATACCATAAGAATAACCCATTTTTCCGTCTGTAATGCTTGGCGAAATTCTGACAAATTTTGGCGGCATATCGACAACTTGGCGACTTTTTTAAATGTTGCCAAATTGACGAAACTGTTGACAAATTGATAAAACGTTATCAAATTGATAAAAATGTCGCCAAATTGATGAATATGACGTCAAATGGGATACAATGTTTCGCAAATTTTTAATTCCGTTATATAATGGGCATACCTTTTATTATATACGAAATGCTCTGCTAAATATCGCCAACTTGGCGATATTTAGCCCCACATTGACGAAAATATCGTCAAAATTGCAAAAATGACGCCAAGTTAATGAAAATGACGCCTAATTGATGAATGTATTATTAAAATATTTAAATATATTGCTTATCAATATTGATAATTATTAATTTACAGCAAAATGTAAGTTAACTGGGTACGAAATAGTTTTACATGTTGTCATCCAGAAAAGCACCAAATGTACAATTTAATGTTACAAAAACACTGTGCGTGGATCTTTTCATCACTTTTTCACCGTTAAAGAAGTCAATTCAATGCATTATATAAGGAAAGTCAATTCAATGCATTATATAAGGAAAGTCAATTCAATGCATTATATAAGTGCTGCCCATATCAGACATTTTTAATTGAATACAGAAATTGTCAGTTTAGAATGGTTTTCAATGATAATTATAATAGATGTTTTAAAGATGACCGTCAAGCTCAGAGTCTATAAAATGTAATAATTTTCATTTTCAGAAATACATTTCAATGCATTTACAGGGAGAAAGGGTTGAACTAAATATTACGAAATGTTAATTAAGCACACATTAAAAAGTAAAAGCTTGGAAATTTGATATCACAACATTTTTTACACACAACTTTCCATTTTTATGATGTTTTTCTTTTTTTCGTTTAATTCGTTTAATTATAAAGTTTCACTTTTTAGGGAATTTTTGTAGTATATTTTGATGAGGGGATAATTTTGTACTTTTTAATTTTTATCTTTTATTTCCTTTTTTTACTTTTAAACATTTTTTACACTCACGCTTATTTAGGGCGCATCAAAGAAGTTTATTTAGGGCGTATTACGCCCGTTTTGTACAATGCGCTGGAAAAAACGGAGCATGGGAATGATGTTAGTTAAAAAATATCGATTTGCAAAGCGAGTGGTGTTACATGTGTCTGTATTACTTAAGTTGTAGGCGTTTATATATAATTCGGGCAATTCATTCTAGTTTCAAATAATCCGTGTTCTAATTACGTTAAATATAGAATATTCTACCTATTTTCAATTTTCTAACATGGTTCTATTGTTTAACATGGGTGGTGTTCCTTCTGTTGGTGTTTGCGTTCTTTTTTTTAGCTTTTCGTTGCAAGTCGGAATCTTTGAAATATATATTTTATATTTTAATTATTCAAGTGCACATAAGAATGACTTCGCTTCAAACATATAAATAGCATTTTAGTGAATAAGTATTAGATTTAATACGACTCCAGGATTTACGCCAAAGATAAATTACATATATGAATACGCCTATTTCTATTTAAGAAATTTGCAAAGGCCTAAAATACTTGCTTATTTTAGGTTATTAAGTGTCGAAATTTAAAATGATATGTGATTTAATCTACGTATGTACTATATTACAGTGATGAAAAAGAAATATTAATAAATATAATTAAATAATTGATAAAAAGTAAACAATGAATCTCTAAACACCTAAGTTTCTAATTTTGGAATAAACAACCGATGCAATAGCTATGATTTAGAAAATTTCAGATTTTGTTTTGAATATTTTAAAGATTATATTTAATAGATTATTATATTATAATTAACAAAATGACTAAAAGATCGTAACAATATGTTGAGTATAAAATCAGTACATTTGAAAGCCAAATGCAATTTAATTATAAAAAAAAATGTGTTCAGTATATCTTAACCTCCCCTAAACCACGCTTGTTAAAAATAAATCAAAAACACCGACTAAAAGGGAAAACAACTTTGCAAAGACAATTCCGCAATAAACAGAAGTAGAGATATCTGTATTGACCGCCATGGAAGAGACCATGATGTCTGTACCAAAAATATTTAAAATTTCGGTTCCAGAATTTACGAGAACTTTGGTCCGTCCGTGTTTATTTCAGAAGAGGGCATAAATATACGGCCCGCTAGAGCAGCCATCAAAAATTTGTCCTATAGACTAGCAGCAAAGTTTGGGATCATTGGAAGAGGCAGAATAGTCATGGGAGTGATTAATGGAATAATATTCCTTCTATTAAACAGGCTGCCAAAAATTTTCGGGAACTCTGCAAAATGAAATGTAAAATTTCTCTCATACAGATTTATTGACCTATTTTTTATTCATGGCGGCTAGTACATCGCTATATCACTATATCGCTAGTACATCGCTATATCGCTAGTACATCGCTATATCGCTACTTTTATTGGCCGCTGTTTTTTTTCTCTTTTCTTAGCGGTGTTCTTTTAAAAAGGTGGTTTTGGGGGCATTTTTTGCAGATTAACTGGGTGAGATCATAGTTCAAAGTCGAAATTTATATTCAGAATAAGTATTCCATGAAACCTATTTAACTGTGAGGTATTCCATTAAATTTCTCGATAACTTTTTGTTAATTATACATTTTTGGCTATAAAATATTTCTAAATGTCTGATCGATGCAATTGTTGAATAAGGCACTAAGTTAATGTATAAGGAACAAGGCTTCATCCAAATCAGCAGTTTAGGCTGTGTTCCGTCAAAGAAGAGGAAAATAATAAGAACAAGAAATACAAGAACGAACGAAAACTGCTTATTTCAAGCTTCTGTTTCTCCGAAACTAGCAACTGGATTTAACAAAAATTTGAGGTACTATGATCTAGCATCCAGAAGATCAATTGCCCAGGATAATCTAGAGAGGATAATCTAGAGCGTGCTGCTAACCCCTAGTTATCAAGTCCATTAAAGAGTAACGCAGCAGCTCACAGTTTCGTTGGGGTTTTACATGTCGGTAATATTTGGCAGCGAAATACAAAGGAGATACAAAGCACGTCATGTTTAAAAAAAAATTTCATTCATATATTTCAAAAATTCATTTTACGTCTTGATGTTCTTTACAGCTATGACAAGCAAGTCAAGCAGTCTTTCATTTTTCATCGAATTCCTTAAATAATTTTTAATTTGCTTCAATAAAGAGAAGAATTTTTTCATTGCTTGCCCGTCTTATTTTGTCATTTTTTCAAATACGTCTTGATATTCTTTACAGCTATGACAAGCAAGTCAAACAGTTTTTCATTTTTCATCGAATTCCTTAAGTAATTTTTAATTTGCTTCAATAAAGAGAAGAATTTTTTCATTGCTTGCACGTTCAATTTTGTCATTTTTTCAAATACGTCTTGATGTTATTTACAGCTATGACAAGCAAGTCAAGCAGTCTTTCATTCTTCATCGAATTCCTTAAATAATTTTTAATTTGCTTCAATAAAGAGAAGAATTTTTTCATTGCCTGCACGTCTAATTTTGTCATTTTTCAAATACGTCTTGATGTTATTTACAGCTAAGACAAGCAAGTCAAGCAGTCTTTCATTTTTCATCGAATTCCTTAAATAATTTTTAATTTGCTTCAATAAAGAGAAGAATTTTTTCATTGCTTGCTCGTAATCACAGGTAGTCAGAATTACATCTAATATTTTCAAAATTTCTTGAAATATTCCTGGTAAAATGCTTTAGCAACTGCGCATTTCAGACTGAAGTTTTCGGTTTTATTTTTGATGAGGAAGGCTTTCAGTGTCCAAATCTGCTTCAATTTGGGACTGGCTACAAAATTTTGGCTGGAATGCGGTGGGATTGCCAACCACTAAGACAGTACCCTTTTCCCCCTGATTAATCACCTTTCGACAGGATTTTCGGACCTATAGATTTATCGTGACCATACTCCGCTCCGCGTAGACAAGGCAATAATTTTTGACGTCGTCTGGTCCTAAATAATCACTCACTACTTATATATAAAATAAGTGCCCACTACTTAAATAATACAGATGCAAATAACACCTCACTCAGTTTATAAATATCCTGTTTTGAACTAAAATCATTCTCACAATACAAATAAAATCTTTAAATCACAAAATGAAAATCATACATGACCATATATTCAGCCCACCGTTCATGAAAACGCGAAAGAAAATAAATGGCTCAGATTCTCCCGCTTATGGGCATGCGCGAATGTAGGCTTGAATTTAGCAGGTCGAAGAACTTCAATCGCATGGTCTGGACTTGAATGGAGAAACGGTCTGCAGATTCAAAATTTTAACAGTTTGCAAAAAAATTACAATTAATCAACAGATATGGCTTCAGGAAATTAATTTTTACTTTGAAGCAGTGTGTGATATTGAAAGCAGTTGGTGTTAAATTATAAAAAGTGAATTGGTGGTCAATTTACTCATATCGCAATTTAAATATCGGGGGCGTTTAGAATGCACGAGAAGTATATATATATATATATATATATATATATATATATATATATATATATATATATATATATATATATATATATATATATATATATATATATATTAATATATTTTAAAAATTTACGAAAATTCGTTTATTAATCGTATGGATTGTATTTAAAGTTTGTTTGGAAGATAATTTTTTAAACCTTCCAATGGTGTCAAGACAAAAACTCTGTAATAATATTTTCGGTCGCTAAGGGATTGATATGTGTGCTTATCGCCCCAAATCGTTGCAAATCGGGCTAAAACATAAAACTACTAAAAAAGAAATAACGTCCAGATGAATGTTGTCTTGCTGAGTGTCTTGTGTTCACGATTCTGGCCGATGTAATATTGAATGTATCAAGTGCCTGGCCATTAGCAAATAAATAAATATAATACTTACACTTGTGGACTTATTTAATCTAGAGACAAAAACAGCAGATTTTCCTTGATATTTAGTTGCAGACTTCAGTTCTGTCTTTTTATTAGAACAGTAAATGAATATTTTAGTTTTTGCTATCCCTGTAAAGCGGTCAGTAGTATATGGGGCTGACTCTGGGACACCCAGAGACAGCCCCATATACTACAAATTCCTATCATATTTCAAAGATTTAGGACAACCTCTGAGACCAAGCATGTATAAAATCATCCAAAAATACATAAAATCATTAAAAAATGGGTATTTTTTAAAAAATCAAAAATCAAGAGAGTTTTAAGACTCTAAAATTTCATGTTTTTTAACTTAAAAAAAGAGTTATATGTATATTATAGAGACCAAATCTTTGATGTTATCTATAGATATCAAAGATAGTCTGCCCTATTATGGGCATTTTGAGAGGACCGTTAGTCCCTCATACATAGGTAAATTACGGTGAAAAGGATTTATATGAAAGTTAAGTTTAGATAAATGCGTGAAAAAAGAGGACTTCTAAACGAATAGAAGTCCTCTAAAAACCAAGAGATACTATAAATTTGAATAATGAAGATATTAAAAAATATAATGAATTTGCTATTTTAAATAGCGTCAAAAAATCCTTCTGTCCGTAATTTACGAACGTGTTTTATAGATATCATAAAATCTTTATAGTATTAAATTTTCTATTCCTGAGTGCTTTGGAAGTCCTCTAAGTTTTAAAATAAATGGGGGGACTAATGGTCCCCCCATAAAAAGAACCTAGATAATTATAAAAATGCTTTCTCACCCGAAATACTTAAAATATATATAATCATTCATCCATTTATATGAGCGACTGCGTGCTATCAGCCTTAATGAGGTTGAAAAAAGTCTGAGGTCGTTTATTATCTAAAACATTTCCTGGCTCGTGGTATTATTTCCTACGCTACCGGAAAATAATATTTTTTAACCCCGCTTAGTGGAACAAATACCACATCCCGGGGTCGTAATGCGTCATCTTTCTGACTGATAAGAGCAATCTATATAAATTGTTCACTGTGTGACTTGATTCTTTTCTATGGAATCAGATGATGAAAAAATAAATGCACGATTCGAATCTTTTTTTAAATCTATAGAAAAAAATACAGTCGGTTCACTAGCTCAAAGAGATTTAATAAATGTAAAAGACGTAAATTATATGAGAAACGAAGAGATTTAAGAAAAAAAAAAAGAGACGAAATTGGAAAAAATTATAAATCAATTATAAAAATGAAAGAAGAGATCTTACAATGGATTAATTTTATATGGTTGAGAAAAGGTATGTAAAGTTACCCATTCTTCATAATCTAGGAAGCTTTTATGAAACCAATTAAAACTATGATAAAATTGAGAATAAATTATATTAATAATTAGGTGCTTCCTCTAATTCATATTCATATTTATCATTAATCATACCTAAATACTTAAATATATATCTACCTTTATTGATTTTATATATTGATTCATCAGAAAGTATTCCATGTTTATTTGCTAGGTAATAATTTTTTTCTTCATCTGTCACATATAACTTTGCTATTACTGTATCTCCATATTTAGTTTTAATTTTTTTCAATGATATCAGATTATATTTCCCAGGATATAAATCATTTAATTTAAACGTCTTGGGATAACCTCTCAGTCTATTGAACTCTTCCATTTATTAGTAAACATTTTTTATAAATTCATGACCAATAGAATAAATTCTTTAAAATAACATATAAAACTCCTAATCCATTCAATTTAATATCTTCTCTTTCTTCTTTTTCAATTAATTCAGTCAATCTTTGAAAACTTTCTGATAATAGTTTTTTATTATGATCATATTTTATATACAAATCATACAATTCATTACAAAGATAAGTCATATAGTAAATTTCTTCAGAATTTGTAAAATTTAAAGCTCGAATATCACCTAAACACTCATCCATTTATTAGTAAACATTTTTTAATAACCAAATGGTACAGTATCAAAATTATCTAAAATTCTTCTTTTATCATATCCAAACATGTATCTTTTATTCGTTTTATGCACTTTAATATTTTTATCTTTTTGTATTTGAAACTGATTTATTTCTACATCTATATATTCAGTTTCACCTGTTATTGTTTTCATTCTTTCATCGAAACTAAGTTTAGTTTCACTCTCGTAATCTTAAATCCTTTTACTTTACCTTTTACAGATCCATCATTAAGAATGTAACCATAATCTTTGCTGGCTCCAGAAATCCATGTAGTCATATAATTATCTTCACCTAATTCATCTGTCCATTCTCCTAACATACAACCTGTTTTTACTTTATTAGTACCATCATCAATATAAACGATACTATCTGTATCATAATACATTACTTTATCTCCTAGTTTATCAAGCATTTTATATAATCTTATTCTAGCAGAACTAGTTGTAAAAACTGCTATATAAATATTCGTATTAAAATTATTCTGGGTATACTCATCTCTCATCTTATAATCCATTTGTACACAATCATCATTTAAAAATATCATATTCAAATCTTTAATTTCATCATTCAATATAATTCTATAAAAATCTTCCAAATCTATTACATATTCAGTTTGTTTCATATTATTTCTTTGTCCAAACTTACCCCATAAAGAGTTTAAACAGATTTTAGCTATAAATCTCATACCAGGATTTTCTTTTATTTCATCTAATTCAATATCTAATTTTTCTTTAACAATCTTTTTATAATTATTAATGTCTTTTGGTAATTTATCATCTGTTTCTAATTTAATTTTTAAAAACATTTTGACATACTCTTTGAATAGTTTATCTGTTTTCTTTTCAAAATGCCAAACTTCATATATATTTAAAATTTTATATCCTTTTTCTATAGCTAAATTGACTTCATCCGTAGTCAAAGTGCCTATAAAACTTCTTTCATCATCTGTATGATTACATAATTTATTTCTTATTTCATAACACTTTTTACATTTTTTCTTTTCATAACGACAGCATTTAAATGTTTTTGAACATGATTTACATAAACTAAATATCAATTTTTCTTCTTTATAAGGTAATACAGGATGATATAATTTTCTAGGAGGAAGTACTTTACACTGCATCATCCCAAACCAATTCTCATCATATTTTTCAGGATTATAGATCTTTTTAGGATGTCCAATTGGATAATAATCAAAATAATTTACAGTCGGATAGAGTGAACATACATCAATATATCGACCTTTCTCTTTATTTTTCATTTCATATTTTAATTTCGTTGGTTCACATCTACCACCATAGAAGGCATCTCTAGGATTTAAGGGTTCTATAAAATCTCTTTTCCATTCTTTTTTCATATATTTTTTAATTTCTTTATCTTTATCAAAATCACATTCCCATATTTCAATTAACTCATATCCTGCGTCTTTTATCTTATTATTTATCTTTTTTGTTTTTTCATATAAATCAGCCATACATATTTGATTTTGTTTATTTAAAGTAGATTTTCTGTAACAAATATTACATCCATGCCAATGACAACCTAGAAATTGATATACTGTATTATCGTAAAAACCATCTACTTTATAAGTTTTATTGTCTATTTTTATTTTTTTCTCTCTTCCATTTAAAGCATGCTGTATATTTATTTTATGTTTTTGAGATAAATAATCTAACCAAGCAATAGATTTTTTACTGTATTGATCTTGTTTGATGATCTCTTCATCTATAGCTATTGTACCCTCAGATATGAATTTATCTCTAAATATAGCCATACAAACACCCGCTAATGTAACATATTTAAAAGGACCAATATTAGCTATTTCTAAAAATAATCTTCTCAATTCCAAACATCCTTTTCTTAAAATATCTACATCAGACCTACAGTATTTTATAATTTCTTTTCGAAAATCAAAGATTTCATTTTTTACAGATATGTACCATTTATTAAACAATTCTCTATCTTCTAAAGTCATAGTATTATAACCATAATAATATTTATCTGGATATTTTCCAACATAATTTTGATTTTTAATAGTGTTAAACAAATGAGGACAATATCCTTTTGCTAATTCTGTTAATCCAAACGTTTTAGGGAATTTTCTTAATGGAATCAATGTAAAATTTATAGAATCTATAAATCTTATATTATATTCGTTTGCATGCATATAGATGAGTTTATTTCCTTGATAGATTGTAAAAACTTTAATTTTATTTTTAAAGCAGTATTTAGATATAAATTGAAAGTCAAATCCTTTTCCATAATTAGCTAATACGGTATAACCTGCATGTTTCTTATCAAATAGCCACTTACAATAGTCGTTTTCATTCTTAAATATGTTTTCTTCTCCATAAAATTCTTGATTTATAATTAAATTAACTTCATGCTTTCCTGTTTCTTGATTCGTTTCAACATCAAAAAACATATATTTTTGGGTAAATCCTGAATATTTACATGCATTACATTTTCTATCGTTACTACATTTGTTTTCACACATACTACCATACATATAATTTTTAGGAAATCTTTGACATATATTACACCATTCTCCATTTGAACAAATATGTATACATGTACTACCCTTAGCTTTTTTTGTTTTCATATAACACCTATGATTTTTTGAGTCCAATTGTCTACAATTTTTACACTCTCTCTCTCCACATTTATGATCTTCAGGTGTTCTTTTATTTCTGTTAATATTTCTCTTACATTTTAATCATTTCCATAGTCTTTCACAAACAGATAATTTATGATTTTCAAAACAGTTTTCACCTTTAAAACTTCGAAAACATTCATTACACTGGATATCATCTCCTTCACAATTACTATCTTTTATAAAACATCTATCACATTTTAATAAACATTTATGCTGATCGCTTCTTTTATAACTCACCTTACAGTAATCACAATAATTGTTTTTTCCTAAAAATCCTGTAACAGATGTAATCACATCAAAGTGATTTCTATTTTTTAAAATATAAATACAAGTAGTTTTATAAGTGCCATTGTATATTCTTTCATTAAAATTTTCTCTACAAAATATAGTAATTTGAATATTTAAGTATTCTTCAAATATTTTAACATGCTCTAAATTACATATTTCTAATGGTATTTCACACATTTCATGTAATTTTTCAGCTAACTTTTTTTGTAATATTCTACCTTTTTTAATATATAGAATGTCATTTTTAGTTAATGTTTCATGATTTAATTTTTTACATAAAAGTTCAGGATTTTGAATAGATAGAGCAACTACAATAGATCTAGCAAAACATATATTATCGTTATTTTTAATTTGACAAATACTCTTTTTGTTTATGATATCATCATCTTTGAGAATTTTTAGATGTTTTCCACCGTGTGGTAATTCTATGACATGAAAATTGAATGTACATTCTTTAATATCTAATTCTTTGTATTCAATTTTATATGTTAAAACATCTAAATAGGTATCATAAGCCTCTCTAGTTGACATCATTTTAGGATGAAAAGGTTGACTTAATATAGGATTGTGTACTATAATATCTACTTTTCCTTCTATTTTTCCAATAGCTTTTCTGAATATATCCTTTAAGATGTTATAATATTGTTCAGGTCTAAGTTCATTGATTTCTACAATTTTATAAATATATCTGTATGTGTTATATTTTTTAATATATTTTTGACTAATTTGAACAATTTCATAATCAGATTTAAATAAATCTTCAAGATTAACTTCTTCTACTATCTTTTCTTTCTTTTTTACCAATTCACCATCTTTATATTTTAAACCAAAATAATTAAATATATTATTAAGTTTACATCTATTTTTAGGTTAATTAATAAATTGTTTCAATTGTTCTGTAAGATCAGGAGTAAATAATTTTTTAAGATTCACTTCTGTTTTAATCGTCTTTTCTTCTTTTGGTTTAAATTCCTTATTATCAAATTTCAAATTAAATGAGTCAAAAATTTTTTTAATTTTATTACGTTTTTTAGGTTTTTTAATAAATATTTTCTTCTTTTTTTCTATGTATTTTGATATATCTAAATTTAATAAATCTACTAAAACAGGTTTATATTCACCTGTTTCTTTTATATATTTAATTAATAATCTAATTAAATCATCCTTCTTACAACCTTTAGATTGTTTAATATTCAATTGTTTTACTACTTTTCTAAGTTCACCAATAGTCTTTGACTTTAAGTTGAGCTCCATTTATTAGGAAACATTTTTTACAATACTTTTTCCTGGAAGATGCTTACTGTGATAAATACTTTTTAAATGTCTCTTTTTATGTGTATAGGTATATTGCATACCGCATTCACATTTAAATTTTTTATATTTAATTAAGGAATCACAACATTTGCAATGACTTTGGAAATAAATTTTTTCATTTCTATGATATATGTAAAACTCATTTACTGATTTCATAGTCAAACAGTGTATACACTTTTTTGTAAGCTCCATTTATTAAGAAACATTTCTTGAAATACTTTGTAAGAAATCATTCCATATTTTTTCATATTTCTTTTTAACACTTTGAACCTTTATATTATTTTCAATATTTAAAATATCACAAATCTTTTTCATAAAACAGTAATAGTTAATTGATTTCTTATAATACATAAAATCTAAAAATTTTAAAAACATATCCTCAATTTCTTGAGATATATTATATCTCCTTCTTAATCGATTAAAATAACAAACTCTACTATTATATCTTTCTTTTAAACTTTCGTAATCGATAACATAAAAATATTCTTCTTCTTCCGAATCATAGATTAATTTCATCTTATTCATTTATCTTTAAACTAATTCAGATGTCCAACTATTAAATTCATCTGGATATCCTAGCCATTTTACAAAATACTTATTTCCTTTCTTTTTTATGATTTTTTTCAATTTTATATACATCATCTTTTTTATTATATTTTACCATTTCATTTTCATAAAAAGTTCCTTCAATTTCTTTACTGTTTAAATCTTTTAATCGATAAGTAATTGGATCTGTTTTCAATACTTCAGAAACTATAAAAATCTCTTCAGTGAATGTAGAATCATCTACTTTCCTGAATGTTTTCTTAATTGTAGATATTCTAACACTATCCTCTATCTTAAATTTCGGTTTTCTAATTATTTTTTCTTTATATAAATTTTTATAAACTTGAGATTCGTTATCATCCTTACTAGCTTCAACAGGTGTCATTTTTATAGATCTATGATATGAATTGTTATAATTTTTAAGTAATTTGGGTAATACATCAATATATCTTTTAGTATTGTTAGCATGCATATATTTTATAATTTTTTCTCTTATACTTCTATTAAATCTCTCAGCTATTGCAGATTTTATTTCTTTATTTTTAGTTCTAAACCAATGTATATTATTATCTTTAAATAATTTTTGTGTCTGTTTTCCTGTAAATTCAGTACCTTCATCTGTCAAAATGAATTTTGGTATTCTTTCTTTAAAAACTTGTTTAAAACCTTGTATAACTTCTTCAGATGTTTTTCTTTTTATAGGGAAAGCCCAACTGTATTTATTAAAAGCATCTATAACCGTTAACAAATAATTAGTTCCATTATTATATTTGCTATAATTTTTTATAAATAACAAATCAGCGTCAAATTGATTATTACTGTTTGGAACATAAACTCTCCTTCTTTTAAATTTACGAATGACAGGTTTATATCTAGTATATACATCTTGTTCATGTAAAAATTCTTCAACATTAGGTAACCCTGTTTTTCTTTTCAATTCATTAATTCCACAATAACCTGTTTCTGGATTATAATAGACCTCTTTTAAATTCCTAAAAAAGTATTCTTTTTACTTCCACAAATAGTACAGATACCTTTACCAACTGGTTTATTATTTTTAGAAGTAGTTTTATGATAATTTTTAGTTGAGGTTTTATCTTTACACTTGACACAATATATAGAAAGATCTAATCCAAAAGTTTTTTTAGCTTTAATAATAGGTTTAATAATTCCTCTAGCTAATCTTTCTTGAAATGTTGGATCTTGTATAGCATTTAAACCATCTATTAATTCTTGATCAGCAACATGTCTCTGTTTTGTATCTTTTGTTTTATTGTATTCAATATCATGTTTTTTACATAACTTATCAACTCTATTTATTCCAGGATCACCTCTTTTTAATCTTTTTTCTAATTTTGTAAATGGACCACAATATTGATATCCTGGTAAATGCATTTCTGGAGGATTTATTTTATCTTGTAACCATCCAATAATATCACCACCTCTAATTAAACCTACATAACCTCCACCTTTTATTTCTTTAAAAATATGAATATTTTTTTTACACACCATTTATTTATTTAGAAATTTATATCCATTCAATTGCATTTGTTTTACGTATTTTTCAACTGGATTAAATTTTAAACTTTTTATGAAATCCTTTTCACACATATAAATTTCTTCTTCTGTCATATCCTTAGCTTTAAACGAATTAATGAGTTCTTTATAAAAATTATAACAATGTCTATATTCTTCCTTTCTTTCTGCAATTTTTAATGTAAGATCGATAGCTTCTACTATACCAACTGATAAACTTAAAAAAGCAAGTGGTAGAAAGGCTATAGCTGATAAACCTGTTCCACTTAGAATAACCTTACTTACTGATAATGAAATACTTATCTTTTGATACAAATTTCTACTCTTTCTATAAACATATAATCTTTTTTCTAAATATACATCCATTTATATAGGATTAATTTTTTCCTATATCTCATTTCTGGATTCACTAAATCTAACATAAAAAAATCATATTTTTCTTGAACACTTTTATTATATATTTGTTTGAATTCTTCAGTACTTAATAAACCATCTATCTCTCTTATAATCTGTTGATTTTCTTTTGGTTGTAGAGTGAAAAATATATCGTAATTACAGTTCCTTCTTATATTGATAGGTGTTAAAAAATATGACTGAGTTAAATAAATAAAGGATGCGTTTTTCTTTCTACCTCTGATAAATAATTCTTCGATGTTTTTTTGATCTTTCTCAATCACACAATCATCAAATATAACTAAATTCTTTAATGTAGGATTTAAATCATCTACAGTAATAAAATTTTGATCTGAAGAAAATAATACTTTTTTTTTGAATTTATCATATAATTTTAATAATCTTTTCTTATTCTTTATATTCTTACATTTCAAAATATCTTCTCTTTCTATATCTTCAAACAATGTATATATTTCTTGTAATTTAGAATATTTAGGTTCGTATAAATCTTTTGCACATATATATAATACATCAAAAAATAATAAATCATAAATCAAATTTAACAGTAAATTTGTTTTACCTGAACCTGAAGATCCTACTATAAGTAATCTAAATGGATGTTTAGGTAACAAAGGATGTTGTTTAGGATCAGGTAATTCTTCTGGTTCCGTGTAATCTTTAATTTTTATCATAATTTACTAGCAGTAAAAATAAAATTTGCTGCAGTAAAAATAAAATTAGCTGCAGTAAAAAAATAATATTATATAAATGGGTAAAAAAGGACGAAAGCTTATAAAACAAATAAGAAAAAGAAATAGTCAAGAAGGTATACTCATCTGTGTAATCTTTATCATAACAGTAAAAAAATTAATATTATATAAATGAACTTAGAAAAAGAACGGAAACACAAGTTTTTAAAGCAAATAAAAGATTCAATTAAAATAATAAAAATAGAAAAAGAAATAAGAAAGAATAATGAAGATCAACTAAAAGAAAAAATAGGTATTCAAAAAACCTTAGAGGAATTTCATAAACCAGTCACTCAAGAAATTGAAAAATATGAAAAATCAAATAAAGAGGTTGTAAAAAGTATTCAAAATGTTGTAGAAAATATTTCATTTCCATCTATAGAAGAGCCTATTGAAGCTGTGAAAGAATTAGTATCTTATACTTATGATATCGATCAAAATTTAAATTTAAAATATTTAAAAGAAGAAAAATTATACAGACCATCAGTATTTTTAAACGATCAAGAAAAATTAGAGGAGATGTATGGAAGAGCTAAACAGTTAAAAGAAGGATTATCTAAGAAAAGAGGCAACTTAAAAAGTACAATTTCTAGGGCTAAAAATTTTTCAGAGGAGGAATTAAACCAGAAAAAGAATGATATAAAAGAAATTAAAAATAAAGAA